>JAWIIS010000045.1:5121731-6402164 GCA_033682625.1 Helicoverpa zea x Helicoverpa armigera
TGGCTGTTATAGTCAGGCGTTATAGCAACCTCCATTGTTACTAGTATACAACGATAGAACTTTATAACAGTGTTTACTGTCGCCATAATGCGCCTGATTTGCGCAATAAAGGTTCGAAACGAACTATAATGTCACTTTCATTGTAGTAGAGATGACAACTCAAGAATAGGACGATATTGTGATATTGAGACATTTTAGATCGTCGTTACAGTACATAGTACTATAGTGGGCACAAAAAGTCTACAACAGAGTGATTTGGTGACATAGCTGAGTTTCAAATTATATTTATGTAGCTTAATTGCCATATATAAGGTTGTTAACGCTCGTTATAGTTGTAGTGATAAACTTATCACAAAGACACTTTTTTAGAAGAGTATTGTTTTTTTATAACTATTATAGTCCCTCTATTACACAATAGTAGTATAACGGAGCTCTTATCTCTTTTAAAACATTATTACTGTGTATAAAAGCAGGCTAGCAATGCTTTTAAATGCTAATTCAGTTTCATAAAGGCACTTCTATCGCTCTTCTACAACAATATTGACGTTTTGATTCAGCGTAATTAATGCGACAACCAATATTTTTTGAAGACCCAATTGTAGAAAATGGTTCCGTACAAAATATAGTTCACGTCAATGAAGAAATGGAGAATTATTCAAATGGTTACAATGATTCTAGATGTGACAGTTTTTCAGGTCAGGCAAGTACCAATGCAACTTTTCTAAGTTTGTATGCACTTTCTAAGTATATCTTGGACACCAATGGCTGATAAAAAAGGTGAAGGAAAACATCTTGAGGAAACCTGGGCTATAAAGTCTGAAATCACCAACCCGCATTGAGCCAGCGTGGTGATTAATGCTCAATCCTTCTCCGTGTATGAGGAGGCCTGTGCCCAGCAGTGGGACAGTAGTGAGTGAGGCGGCGCGAGGCGCAGTGTGGGAAACAAAATTAATCGGATGGAGACATGTAGGTACGTAGGTTTAATGCTTGTCTTGCTATGTAAACTTCAAAACAACGTAATTAATAAGAGATATTTATTTTTTCTATAATTAATAAATAGTAAAATACTTAATGGATTTGTAGTACGAAAAGTTTTAGCCAATAGGTAGAATAATTAATCACAATAATAACATTCATCAGGGATGTAGTGGTCATAAATAGACATAATACCGCAGCCCCGACACCAGAAAAAAATGAAGCTTGGTAAAGATATCATATATTTTTTGCGCATGATGAAGTGCCTTGAAGATGAATTGGTATGTAAACCACAGTTAACACAATTCTTATTTAACACAAAATGTGTAATTTCCCACGGCCACTCCACTTCTGCAAGTAGCTTGAAATCGTCACGAGTCAAAAACTTATCGATGTCTATAATGACTACCATTTTGCAGAACATTACACTGAAAAAGAAAAAAAACAACACTATATTGACAACCTTTGGGGGAGGCCTTTGCCCAGCAGTGGGACAACACAAGCGAATTAAAAAAAAAATTGACAACCTCAGAGTATAAAATAATAACGAAAAAGTATAACTCTGACGTCGTAGTACCTGCAGCTGTATAGTAAACCCATATTTTCTGACGTGGTATTTTTATTAGTTTAATAAAAAGTATTCATCACATTATGGAATAAGGACAAACAACAAAACAAAGAAACAAGCTCAAAAGGAACCCTAATTTCATGTAATGGTGGTTGTATCTATGATAACGAGTACTATAATAGAGTTTAGGAAGCTGGAAGTATGTTTATGTCTTAACATTCGTAATTGTTTTAGTTAAAGCTCATTAATTCGAAGGGGGCATTCAAATATTGTCGTAAACCCATACATAGTTCATCAGTAAAATTACAGGCGCACGTCATTTTCCCCGTAAGAGACGAATAATTCGATTACAAAATAATATCTAACTTACCACGGTTTCCTCGTCTCTTCTGATTTATCTTTTATTTCTTTTCTAAATAAAACACTGAGCCACTGCAGCAGAGTGAACGAATGTAAAATGAATGAATGATGAATATTGTAATGGATTCATGAACTCTTCTACAGTTCTTAAAAAGTGTTTAGTAGTGTTGCTGTGGCTTGTATGTCACCAAATATAGAGATTGCGTTACTGTTACATCACTGCAACGGGCCCAAATTGTCATGCCTGATATCGTTATAGTTGTACTTTAAGACTGAATGGAGATATAATTGCGCCACTTTCTTTGTAGGTGCACCTTCTTTGGCCTTTTATTTGACCATCGATTAGTTTTTACAAAACGTTCTATGGCCTTCTATACAACTAACTTTTGCTGGTTGGGTATCTAATAAAAGGATGCCTCAGTTCGTATGTAGTTACCAGTCTGGAAGTTTGGAATTATTCTGCTTAGTCCAGTAACATTCCGTTCCATGTTTCATAGATGTGTAAGTACTTATGTATATGATGTAGGTAAAATGTATTATGCATTGCTGGATTATTTTGTTTAATAGGAATATAGGATTTAGGTTGTAATAACGCTCGTTAATTGAGAGCATAGAGATTCTATTCATCGATACCGGACACAATGCGAGCTCTATACATAAATCATGCAATTTTGCATATAAACTGCGTTAACACAATTTGAACTGAAATTCTATTCCAATTTCAATTTTATCAAAATAATATTATGGTAAAAAAAAAAAACAATTTAAAATCAGAACAATAATAATTGCAGCTGAAGTTAAAATTACAACCTGAACAAAATAGTTCGTGAGGTCTGATCGTTTTTTGTTACAATTGACAGTCCTATCACCTGTGCAAAAAATTCAGTACTGCCTTAAAAGAAGTCATAACTTAAAAAAGAAAACAGCGCAAAATCGTAAAGAGTATTTATTCCCCTCCATTCAAGTATCTTTTAGCGCTGCATAAAGCTGTCGTTAACGAGGTACCCATTAATTGGTAACCGAGTGGAAGCCCTTTACGTAATGAAGAGTTGGTTACCGACGTCGATATTATACATGATTAATGGTTTCCAAGAGATCGCGATGCTCCAGTTTTGAGTACAAAATATGACAAGAAAACTGAGTGACATGGTGGAATCGTTTAGAATAGGAAGCGATCGATTTTTGTTTGTAATGCGTGTTTGATCTGATTGAAAAGTTTTTGATGAGAGGATTTATATTCGAATCGAAGGTAAATACTTATGTTAAAGTTATATTATTAAAGAGATTTTCAGAATGTATTTTAACAACATATGTCACTGGAATATAATAGTTCATTAGTATTAAACCTAAGTTTCCAAACATACGTATTGACAACTACATATAAGTTGGAAAGCAAGAACATACCAATATTATCATATCTCATAATAATTTAATTGAGAAGTTCTGTTGTGATTTAATTACTGTTTCAATTTGCATTGATTAGGTTGATATGAATGAATAAATATTTGTTAGCTATTTAAAAATACGTAAATAAAACGTCTGAGCAATATGTACCTACAAGTTATAAAAAATTATGATTAAAAAAAATACAAGAGACGATGTCAAAAATAACCCTTCATATAACATTTGATTGATATTTTGGTAACATATTAAAGCAGATTCAGGATTAATGAAACCGTGTGAAAGACGAACGATAAGGTCAATTTCTACCAAGAAAATAATTCTTGAAAAACAATTTATAACACTTGAAAGAAATATTTTTTGCAAAAACACCATTAATAATACTAATATGATACATTGGCCTTACTAAGCCACACATGGCATGATAAATGTATATTTAGATGTTTTCAATTCAATATAATGCAAAGATTTACGAAATCTATGCGATAAATCTCAAAGATTATAACTTAGAAGGTATCGAAAAATCGAGTGCAATTTTTTACCAGTCGCAATATTTTATAGGCTCTCTAGTTTGCATAGAAGACTTGTGTTGAATAATATTTGCATTGAAAATGTTCGAAAACTGCAACTTATCTAACAAAGCAATGAGTCACAGTTTGTAAGTTCCTCAACTAATTAAGTATTCATGATCAAAGGAGTTTTATACGAGGGCAAGTAACCCGTTCTTTTGAACTTCTGAGGTGTTAAAGTATTTGATTTAGTCTTAGAAGTTTCCTAAGGTACCTCTTTTTTCTTTCAGTAAGAAAATGACTTTACTTCATTTAAGTGTGAAAATCCTCACGAATAATTACTTATGTTTTAAAATTAGTATGCCACAAAATTAAGCAAAAAGCGTTCCATATAATGATAGTTTTTATTTTACTGGTTATCAACAAAAAGCCTACCTTTAATCTCCTGTAAACTATTAAATTGTTACAGAAATAAAGTACTTAATTATAACGAACTTTTACCTATCTAACTTCCTGCAGCAAGTTCTGATCTGACCCACTAGTTCTACCATCTAATGTGTGCTATATAAAGTACTCTCAGAGTACTAGGAAACTCAATATATGAAAGCCTGAGGCTGCGAGGAAAGTAGACCTCATAATTAATACTGACTTAGAAGCTGGACGATTTGAAAATACAATGTTGTAGGAAATAAATTGTAGTCTGTTAGTAGGTAAGTTCAAATTTAGTATTATAATTGCGATAGCTTAACTAGACGTGACATCTGTAAAAAAATAACTATTTCAGATCACTAGCAAAAACGTAATTGAAACATAAAGTTTTGCACATTTTTCTTGAATCTTTACCTACTTTTATTCTAACTTTGATGGCATAATCAGGAAGAAGAAGTTATACTTAATAATCTAGACATTCGTAAATGTATATTTATACATAGGCTGATTACGGTATAACACAAGGTTACGTGCTAAATAAAATACGGATGACAAAAATCATTCAAACTAAAACTTAAGACAATCCGTATTAGTTCAGCAAAATATGGTCAAATTCATCAACTTCCTAAAAAAACACATTGGAAGGTGCGTTCTAATCGATGTAAAAGTACTTCATCTCCATTGGCTGGTAGATTAATCGTCTGTCAGTCATCGGGGTGATCATACTCGTTCTGTCGTTATAACCTGAAGCGTCGGGTGGCTTTCACGATTTTTAGAAAACATTTATCGGAGCACAGATTTCTAGTGCTAATGGATTGGTTTAGCAATCAATTTTGATACCATGTTGTATAAAACTTTAGTATAGTATATAATAAACTTTTTATCAGTTCATTATGAAAATAAATTCCTGTAGTATAAAGTAACTGTGTACCTACCATCTACAAATTGATTAGCTGATGTTAATGAATTATTAAAGTGTATTTTAAAAATAATAGAGCAAAACTATAACTTCAATCTTTCTTAAACATATACATAGGTACTACACAGAGCACGCACTGTTAATAGATATTAAAAACCATAGTGCATATTTCACTTACAGTTTCGAATTACTTCTTAAATGTATAAACTCCGAATACTTCTTATCTACTAATACTCTCATCACAAAACAACTTATGTTCTAGTTTCAGTTTTGCAACTGTGCACCTTATGTTCGAACATGCCTATACCTGTTTAAAGTGCTACATTTTACTCTTATAAAGGTTAACATAGTGATGATTAATTTCATTAAGTTGTCCTGTAGGATTGCTGCGGTTGTCATTTGCACGGCGCCGTGATTGCGAAACAATTAAACAATTTCCCGTAGTTATGTAACTTTGTTTTTGTGACAAACTGTTTTAATTGTTACGCTGTAGTTCTTTGTAGTTTGTTTATTATATTTTTGTTTCTGTTTTATTTTTAAGGACTAAAATAAGACTATAATTAAACTTTTTTAATTTGAAGAAAATATTCTCTGCATTTCTGTGAAAATTAAAGAAGCGTAACATACCATCCCTCGATGATATTCACTTCAGCATCATGCAATAAGAGAGCCCACACATATAATTTATAGACTCTAGACTGCTTCTTATAAATTTCATGTACAGAAGAAAAACTGTTATACACACAATTATAAATAGAATCATCACAATTCTTGCCAATTAACTTAAAGCTGACTGTTACAACGTGATGCAGTCTCGGTTGTTCAACGCAGCAATTATTTTCTCAGTTGACTCTGAACAAACATGTGTACGGTGGCTGATTTATTTCATTAACAACGACATCATTTATCGAAAGAATCTCTTCATATGTCACTCTCTTTTTATAAATGTTATACTTATAAATATGCGAAATAGCTTTTCGAGTGGATGGATTTGCTTTTTATTGGCCATTAATAATATTGTTTTGTAAACTAAAAATAGAAATTGCATTAAAGATATTAATGTGCTGCTTAAAGTCTTAAGAAAATTCAAAGTACATACTACACAGGTTTGTAAACACATTTTATGTGTCTCTTTTCAAGTGATTCGTATATAATTTATCGAACATAAAAGTATAGGTTCAATAAATACTGAAGGAGGTAGTGCCTGAGACAAAGGGCAATAAAAATATTTATTACAACAACACTGGCGAATTTATGTACTCGTACGTGGTTCAAATAGATGGAATTATGTTTTCTGAAAATGTACTTGAATTATTTCGGTATGTAAGAATTGTGATACCGTTGACTGCCGCTTGAATAAGAGTGGAAGGTAACAGATTATGATACTCGAAGGAATCTTGACATATTTTGTAATGAATTCCCGGAGCAAATTACGTTCATGATATTTTCCCTTTCAATAGAAATTTTGTAGCATAGAAATATTATACAAATATGAAAGGAAACCGTTATTTGTAAGAACATATTTTGGAGCTTTGAAATCAAGCAATTATGTTTACTGGAAGCAGTGCGAGTAAATTCAGAAATCATTACTTCGGCTTTGGAATAAAAATATTTTCTAAAATCTAAAGTTTCATAGATTTAATAAAACAAATAAACCAAGTACCTAGATCAGCACAATGATTGAAATATCATAAATATCTACACGTTTTTACCATAAAATATCGATAAAAATATTTATTGGTTCTTCACGAAATACTCAATGTAGCTACTACAACAATCAAATCGAACAACAATGAACGTCAATCGATGTAGGAAACAATATAGTAACACAGGTGGTGAGAATTTGATAGACGGTCAACGAGTACATGGGCAATGTACGTACAACAGCCTCGTTCGGACAACATATGCAATAAATCCACTACAAGCTACACGAGTTAGGACATAACAGAAATCTGCGCCCATTGTGCGCAAACTTGGCAATACGCCAAAAGGTGCATTAGAGCAAAAACACTTAGCGTCAAACGTTAAAACTTCAACTTTTCATATTGTTCTAGATAGCGTCTGGATTGTTCGCGACTATGAACTTTTAAAACCAATTATCCCGTACTATGTCCCGTATTTAAGCTGTAAAGGGTTCTGCTGTAAGTTCATTTCGTAACGAATGCTCTTACTCTAAAATTGCACCTTATTTATGAGCCTCGTTGAAACGAGAGCAAGGAACTTGCTTCATACACAAGGAATTCAGTTCATTGAAAAGTTCAACGATTCTCTAGCGAAGTGGATGACAATTATATGAGTTAACTTACAGACTTTGAAAATTGCTTCCTAGGTGTTAAATACTAGCCCTCATTTTTATAAAGTTTCACTATTTATGATTGCAATAAAATTACTGAAGTGTGAAAGGATAATGGACTAGAGTATAGTAGCAGTATATTCTTTATAGTTAGGATATGGGTAGTTTATACGTTATTCGATGTTTTTATACTGTTAGCTTTCAAAGTAATAAAATTTTATAGCGGCAGTATCTGACTGCCTGAACCACAGTTGTGGTGACTCGTTTTTCAGATCGACTGTTTGTGTTTTACAAGCTTTGTATATAGAACTTATTTTACTAACTCTTTTATTTTCTTCTTGGTTTTAGTTGACTGTTAATATCTAGTGTTTTGTTTTCTCATCTCATGTGTATCTTGAACTTCATTTTCATCTTGCTTCTAGCTATATTAGTTTTTCTACTCTTATGGAACGTTAGAAAATAATAGATTTAATAATTCATTGAATGGTTTGAAGTAGATGTCTTTACAGATCATCTGAAATTCATTCAAAGATTAATTTAAACTTTTACTCTCATAGACTAAATGGTGATGCATAATCACGATATCATTTTCGAACAACTGTTTGAATTCACAAGTGAAACTTCAACTGAGCGAATTTAATGAAGATTTAAATTTCCTCTTCAGTGAACACGAAAATTTGCATTTGATAAATGCTGGAATGTTCGATGAAATAATTTAATTCCGCTTTTGGCGCAACTGTAACACACAATAGCTTTAATTTTACAATCAAATGATAAACAATAGCAAAATATTTGTTTGTTTAACATTTCCGTTTCAATATTTGGTATTCATGATTGTGTGTTTTACGTTTTTCAAATTAGGGTCCATTTTTAGCCCAACGCTAAAACTGTTGCTTCAAGCGGAAAACAAAATTAAATATCGATCGCTATAACATTATACAAAGTATCATTAAATTCTGTTTTAGGCCTGTTCAGGACCTCGGGATCAGATGACACAGGTAACTGGACGAGAACTATACTTATTTTAGTCTTTGGAGCTTTTGAAGAACTATTTAGTGCTAAATATCGCTTTTGATATTGCTTTGGACGAAACGTGAGTAGTTTTGGAGATCTGTGTGAAAGATTTTTGGTGTTTTTATGAATGTTTCGAAGGAAATTGCTCTCAAATGCAAACAGAAGAAGGTAAATGATAAATTGGATGTTTGCTTGTAGGACCCTTGCACATTTTGAATAGAACCCCATTTGTTTGCGAGTGGCTTTGATAATTTTGGCGCACCAAGTGTGAATACAAATTCTGTTGACCAAGCATGAATAATCCCGCATCGATAGATAAATAATGTTCTCTTCAAGGTTATTTTTCTAGGATAGGCAGTGGACCGTGGTACAAATGTAGGTCGATTGAACGGAAACGAATAGGAGGCATTACGTTAACGCCAACTTGTTCTTATATTTGTTGGGCTTCGCATGTGGCAGCGCTCCTAATAACTTAGTAACCGGATTAGGGTAGCTTAAAAATATGTGTAATCAGGGAATTTAATAAACTTCTACCTATGTAAATAGAAAGCATGTTAATTTTTAAGTGTTCTACTTTTATAGATGTGAAACGTTCATTAATTAAGCTATATAAAGGTACGTTTATTATTATATTGTGGACAAAATTTCTGATATTTGGTGATATTGTATATTATCCTTGTTGTTGTGGATTGTTTATGCATGTAATATTTACGTATAAACGTGTCTACGATAACTACAAAACAACATACATTAATGAAAAATCATTTCGAATAGAGACAAAGAATTAAGATAAGTCTTAATTAAGATTTATACATGCCGTCTCACAGTCCAACTTTGCGACTGAGTGATCCCCAAAATTACTTATACTGTACATCCAACATTACAAGAACTTTGTTACTACATCTTTGAAAACAATTTTCATTTCACAAAGCCAACAGCGGCAAAGTTCAAAGTGGCCCAATAAACACAGACTAGATTCAGACTGAATCTCATATAGATGTGGGTATATCTATATGCCGAGCAAAGTTAAGGCTATTTTAAGATAGCAGGCCAGACATTCCTAGAATAGGCTTTGTTTTCGTACTAAATAAAACGTTTGATGAATTCTAGTAACTGCTACGTTATGCGAAATTGAACGGAAAACAAACTCATTATTTTGTCTGCAAATAAGGGTCATCAAGATGATTGCTATAATACTATGAATGATTGGATTGCTTGGTAATAATTTGATGGAAATGAAGGATTTCCAATGAAGAGTTAGTTATAACAAGTTACAAGGCCAATACGAGTTACATTTGGTTTTGGCATTGATACTTAATCAGTAGTTAAAGAATACGTACCTACTTGAGAATATTTTGTATGGTATATTAAAGTGGCATTTTTATTAACAACTTCATAATTTACGATCAACGTATTAATCTCAATAGACAAAAATAAATCCAATGATACAGAAATAAATTTTCAATTCCACCATTTTGCGGACTAACCAAAAAATGTTTGGAACCTCCAAATGCTACTGTATTTTGGCTCCAAAAATCTGTGTCAACAAAAACAATACAAATAGAAACTGGAAACGCTGTAGTCCCCAATTGGTGTTGGCAGCAATGACAATGCACTCAATAACGACATGCCTGTGTTGGGACAAATAACTACCTAACGAACTTGCTTTAATGGGAGTGTTTAGCTTTGGTAACAGGACCTGTAAGTCAATAATAAAAATAAACCGTAGTACCACAAAAACTTTTAAACGTCTGTTGAAACCTTGCCTAAAAAAATGACAGATTATGACGTTGAAGTAAGGTCCGTTTTGCAGTGATACTTTTTTAGACAAGTGTTCAACAGATGTTTAAGGTTTTGTAGTAACACACTAAAGTCACTAAATCCACAATATCACTAAAACTATGTTGTATTATTACATCACATTGAATTGCACTATTTATGTAACTTTTTCTAGTTGTCTGTTTTTGAGAGTTAAAGGGTGGAATAACTACCATCGTATAAATTCAGTCTTCAAAGACACCAAAACAAAAAAAAATGGGACCATATATTGCCTTATAAATCAAAAATGTATATTTCTCCAATAAATCATCTTAAGCTTTCGCTGTCCCCTAAACCGAAACAGACTCCCTACAAATCATTTTCTACGTCATTTACATTCAATCTCTATTCTAATAAAAGCTTTACGCGCACTAAAATCTTTTGAAAAAGATGTATTCAAAATTCTATGTTATATACTTAAACTCTGCGAAACATCTCAGAGTAACTAATATCACTCATCTCATGGAAAAGTGTACGACATACTCGTATAGAAGAAGATATTCTAAGATAACTTTACAAAGTTCATATTCCAGCTTCCGTCGTCTTAAGAAACAAAAGTTGCTTACTAGCCCGTGCAAGTTTTAGAAGTCAACCGAGCAACGTGACTTGTTACGTCTGCAGTATTCATAGGAGACGAACTGGCAACACCGTTTGTTTAATACTACAAAACCCTGCTACGTTTTTGTTGCCAGTAAAAAATCGAACCACATTCCCTACGTCATTGGTGAACAAAACTCGTATGTTCATCAATAACGTCCACTACAGTCGGTAGTCTTAAAATATTCACGTCTATTTCCAAGGAAACTGATGCTTTTGCCCAGTGTATTTCTTGCTAATAATTCATCTTCGAACCAACAATACGAAGGAAATAAAACGTAGCCCAATTTATCGGAAAATGGGGCAAGAGACGTCGGTTGACCGATTAATTATTCGTTTGCTATCGAAGCTACGACTATCGTTGAGACCAAGGCACGCCGGCGACATCGATTGCTAGTAAGACTGCCCTGCTGTAGTTACTATTTAAGCATCGAGGTTTAGAATCGATAATCAAGATTCAATTGTAAATATCGATATTGTCGACAGTTTGAAGCACTATTTAAACGATAGTATTCCACTCTACAATTTACACTTACTAGTTTGTAGTCGATTAAAATTTTGTTGTCTATCAATAAACGGTACTAATAAATAGGCAATATTTGTTTAAAACAGTAATTAAAATGTTTTGAACCACCTTTTGTTTGATAGAGATAATGGCCTATTTGTTTTGGAATCACGCGTGTACCTGTATTATTTCAACGATTGATAATATAAATCATAGTATGGTCACAATATTATTTGAAACTAAAAGAACTAGATCAGTCTTAACACCGCTTTATTAAAAAAAAAAAAAAACACTTTTTATTTCAAAGGCAATGCTAAGTCAGTGTATCGAAAACAAATTGACAGCAATTAACAAAACTTCTATATAAACGTCTAAATTCATTAACAAAGTGCTGCTATAAAGTTTGATAGTTGCCAAGATCGTTCTAAAGGACATGTCCTGGTATATATAAATGTGTTGCGATGTAGCTTCGGCCATCAGATAGGGCATAGTTACGTCATACTGACGGCACGTTTCCATTTTGTCATGACGACAGATGGTCATGCAGTTTCAAATGTTGAGAGATATTTATGTAATATAAAGGACTTTATTTTATAATTTTATGAAGAAAGCTTCTCATGTGGGTTTTCATTTACGATCGTTTTATATGCTGAAATGTATGTGATGTTAACAATAGTACCTATCTAATCTCTACTAATATTATAAAGAGGAAAATTTTTAATTTTCGTTTGTTTATTTGTAATGGAAAGTTCCAAAATGACTGAATCCAATTTAAAAATTAATTCACTCATGGAATTCTACACTCTTCTCGAATAACATAAGCTATATTTTATTAGGGTACGTGCAGAAGGTTTCACGGGACGCTGGTGAAACCGCGGCAAAACAGCTTGAATGATATACAACACAACGATAAATTACAGCCGCAATATCATGGAAACGCACTCCTAAGGGAGCGATGACACGATACCATCTTAATCCCAAGTTTCAGTGTCAACGAATTAATTGAGAACTGCGATACCATGGGATAAGGTTATCAATCCAAGTAACTTATCAGAACTACTCAAAGGTACTAAGAAAGACCTGTGAAAGTTGCATTCGAAAGGAAAATATCCGTGTGACTGGCCATTGCACATTTGTACCCACGGCCAATTGGTGACGTTAGCTAATTCGATAATGTGTAATTAATGTTTTTATATCATAGTTTTTTTGAGAAAGAATCAAGATTTATTGATTATTGACAAGATTCAAGGGCAATCGTAATCAGTAATTTCATAATAAAACATAAAATACTGACCTACCTTTTGTTTACGCTACTCATAATTAACGATAATACTTGTTTATCATTGACTTATTTAAATATTTGCTTTTGTTGAGGTTAACGGAAGACACAAAGCCGTATTCTGTTGGGATTTACAACATTTTGTGGTTACATTTTTATCAACAGGGACAGTAAATGTATGTATTGGAAGCGATAAACAAGGTTATAAAATAATGAACTAGACTTTTTATAACTACTGTTCTAAGAATAGATCATGTAATAAATTAAATTTTTACTTATTATTTTCAAGTGATATCTGCCTGTAATGATTACAAAATTTCCACGAAACTGTTTGTAATAATTAGCCTACAAACTACAGTTGGAAACTCGACTGATCCTCATTTAATTTTCACAAAAGAAAATGTTTACTACATTAACTTAAGAGTTGAGCTGAACATTGCAGAAAAGTCCAACAGTGCTTATTTCCTTTTGTTGTAATACAATATCCGGGAGCTTTTAAAAGAAAAATATCTACTATTTCTATATTTTCTGTTCGTTGTAGTATAGGATTACAATCTACTTAGAAACATCTGGTAGCCGATTCTAACAATATTCTAAAGCAACTTTCATTTTAAAAAATCTTATGTATTTTTTTCGTTGTATAAAAAAGATTAGCTTTATTTAGGTGTTAACATTTCCTATTGCAATTTGCACGTTCCTTTGCATAATTGCTTAAGCTTTTATGTTTAAGTGCGCAGTTACGTAGGTTTTATACAAACACGAATTTACCTTTTTGGCCAGTTAGAGGAGCGAGGAATCCCTTCTTAGTACGTGATTATGTCACGGAAGGAGTTAGCTTTCGAAATTGCATGACCAAGGGTTGCTTTGGGATAATTAGCCCATTTATTTTTGTATGTTGGTAATAAAATTGGGAATTGTGCGGTTTGGTCAGGTATTAGTGTTTGCGTTTAAGAAATTATTGAGGTACTGGTTTTAGTTTACTGTTTTAAATTATCAGATAAATATAGATTTATAACAATGCTTAACTTAATGATAAGTTGCCAAACTTATTGAGAAAACTAATTTGGTTTTTTAGTAGTATTTATTTTTAGTAGTAAGTGATATAATTTTTTACATGATTGGCGTTACGTGTCGTCTTATTTAAGTAATTTTCTCAATTTTCTCGTCGTGCAGCAAACGATGTATCAGGATACAACTACATACAAAACATAAACACTATACTTACAACAAAAAAAATACTACAATAAAATACGCAAAAAACAACGAAACTAGGCAATAATAAATTAACTTTACGAACAAATTAGAGCAATCTAATTAAAGAACGATAAATTTTCTTCCGAATTTAAAGTTATGTAACTGAACGCCCAGACAAAGACTGCCAGTATCTCGAAATTCTCGAGCTCGATGAGAAAATCGCATTGAATGAAATGAATTGAATGTCTGCTGGTATTCGGGGATTACAGCGTGAATATATTATCCGTTTTCTACCACAGTATAATGTTTGTGTGTTGATGTTTGAGTTTCGGCTTAAATGTACCTATGTATATGTTACCGTAAGATTACAAACATCGTTAGATTACAATCTATCTCGAGAGATTGTAAACTGTCGAATTATTGTGAACCGTAACATCTGATTGCAATTTAACGCATTATTTTTCGCTATATTATAATCTATCGATGAGAAATTGTCAAATTGTCAACTGTCCGAAAGCTCTCTCTGATTGGTCAGTCTTTTTGTAAGATCGACCAATCACGACCAGCCGTTCTGTTCCCATGGAGTTCCCGTAGAGTTAGGAATGAAATAGAGGTGTCAGTTAAATAAAATAAATGCTCTTCAAAAATTCTTCAAGTATTAAATTTATATAAAAATAACTCTTATAAAAATACAGTTAGGTATTTTGTCTTCAAATACAAACTAATCTTTAAAAATAAAATAAAAGGGGTGCTAATTAAACAGGCTTCTTTTTAATATCATTATTCGCCCCCAAAAATGTATGTTGCCTTCTAAATTACTAAGTCAGCCACAATTAATAAAGCGTCGAGCATCTAAATAATACTATCTTAGCCACGAGTTTTCTTCCACTCTAAATACAACTCAGCATGATGGTTATTTTTTGCATCTAAATTTGTAGCATGCATTCTAACAGTAAACTTCTTAAATACTATTAAATGACATCATAAAAATATTTATTTACCTTCTAATTTTTTAACTCGTACCTACTAAGTTTTTCGTTTAAAATATAACACATCCCATATTAATTGACCCAGCATGGAAGTAAGCATGCAACATGCAGCAAGCATAACTTCTGTCACGGCTCCGGCGCTGCGGGGCTCCGGCGGTCCCATGCGAGCTTATCGTCGCAGATGGTTTTCACGCTCACCACCGCAGCTTCGGCTTGCTGGCCGGCTCCGCCGGCCAGCCTCAGCCGCGGCGGCGAGCGCTGAAACTACCTGCGCCTCAGCTCGCAGGCCGCCTCGCCCCTCCGCGCCTACGCGGTTTTGAATTGCACTCTAGGGGTAGGGCAGACAAGACTACGTGGAGTCGGTTTTGCAGCGATTCGTTTTCGTCACTAACTTCAATTTTTAATACAATTTTTAATTGTGTGTAATTTGAGTCTTAAAAATTAAGTACAATTTTTGATTTTATAAAAAATTAAACCGTCACTTATTTTTGCACGTCAAAGAGCTGTGACACCGGGAGTTGCAAAGAACATTGTCTTTTTTGACGTTCTACCAATCAGCGCGCAAGATGCATTCCGTTCTACGCCAGTTGACAATTTGACCGCTCTACATCGCTCTCGATCTTACAAAAAGACTGACCAATCAGGGAGAGCTTTCGGACAGTTGACAATTTGACAATTTCTCATCGATAGATTATAATATAGCGAAAAATAATGCGTTAAATTGCAATCAGGTGTTACGGTTTACAATAATTCGACAGTTTACAATCTCTCGAGATAGATTGTAATCTAACGATGTTTGTAATCTTACGGTGACATATATAAACATAGTAATTGTGTGAAGAAATTACTGAAATAAACTGTATTTTGAAATGATGATGACAGCGTTTTTCTTCAAAGTCAACAAAATTTCAAAATATTTAAACTCGAAATGTCAATTTTTAAAACGGTTAGAATTTAGATGCCTGCAAGTGAAAATTACCGATATTTTTTAAGCTACCGCAACGTTTTTAATTAATGTTACATTAAACGAAGTTTTTATTTTACTACATAGTAACACGATTTTCAAGAAAAATGCGTCTACAAAACTAAAAATACTCTAGTGGCCAATAATTGAAACATAAAACAAACGTACCACGGTGACCATAAAGCGTCTAACGTCGCGTATAAAACTACGTATTATGAAATAACTTGCTTCATCGCACGCTTACACCTAACCTATAAAGGGTTTGCACTTGGAAAGAAAGGCCAATTTACATGTATATTATACCTATAACTCCAATTTCTATGGTAATGTACGAAGGAAGGAAAAATAGTGGGTTTTAGCTGTATATCTTGAGCTTAATGAAGGAAACAACTAAATGTTACGGTATTCAGTTAGATGTAGATGGAGTTACAACACACTTGAGCCGTACAATTTATTCACCGACTGCTTCAAACAACGTACATTATGGTCTATCTCTAGTCAAGGATATGTATAACAGCAAATCTTTACTAATATCATAAATAGGTACGAAAGTAATTCTGTCTGTCTGTCAAAACTACGGAACCGATTCAAATGTTTGGTAGGCATTATAATTTAGAGCCAAGAAAAGAACACATACCCAGTTAGGTACCTACATATTATCCAGCTCCAGGATGTAGTTTCCTCGGGATAATGATGGAACCGTGGGGAACAGCTCTTATCCTAGATATGAGCATGCCTTATCATAAGCTCACCCAATTATAATAATCGTATTATCTAACGTAAAACACGACCTCTGTGCGCCAGCATTAAATATAAAATAAAATGTTTTCCTACACCATACGTGCAGAATCTCATATACTCCGAATTTAAATTCCACTCGGGTCTCATATAGTCACTTCTAAAAATGTGTCTCTTGCTATCCTTGCGACTGCGATCTTTAGAGACATTTTGTAAAAGCTGTACTTATGATTTTATCGGGATTTCCTTCGCGTTATCATTATTCCGCCTTCTAAGATTAATTTTATTTTGTTAACTTTTTATCCTGGGCTATAATGATGTGTATTTTTGTTCTTGTATTTTTTAATAAAGTTTCTGTAAGCTTGAGGCTAAAAACGTCGACGTATTTTTAAAATCATGTTGCACTATCAATTGTTTTAGTCTAGACGATTTCTTTCTTTACATCGTATAGAATGACATAAATGTGTACTGTTATACTGTCTTCCAATTTATGTAAATGAACAATTTACAGAAAATTGCATTAAACGATACAATAAGATCAGTTGAGAAATCCGATGAAATCCTGTCTGATAGAAACAAAGGGGAGTAGACAGCAAGCTTTTAAAATTTCAGTCTCGGTTATTATCCCCTTTGTACAATACCGACGGGATGAAATGCAGTGGTTACGTAAAACTGTTATATATAAAAAGCTTGTTATGTTTCGTTGTACGGTTCAAATTAGGTGAAAACATGATACATGGAATAATTTAAATTGTGATTTCAATTTAAGCTGTTGCACTAAAGCTTACCTTAACGCATATTTATCTTATATACTTAAATTACAAACTACATATGTATACCATAGATTACAGACAAAATAGTATGTGTGACATAGATTAAACGAGAGATTTATCTTTGTTGCAACCTTACCCAGTCTGAGCAAATAGAACTTCAACGCGCCACTTAAATATAAAGCCTTTTGTAATATCTAACCCAATCCCTATAGGGTATTAAATATATTCTCATAATAAAAAAAAAAAACAACTGAAATGAAAAACTTTACTCGAGTAAAATGAAGTGAATCGAGAATCGTAAGCTCAGTTATTCGCATTCGACCGCCCGAACATCGAAACAATAACATTAACATATTCCAATAAAACCCACTGAGATGTATCAAATTCCCCACTGATTCCATTATAAGAACGTATTCATTAACAACACAAAAAAAGAAACTTCGTTGCCAATAAACGAACTGTGAAAACCTAGCAATTAATGCATGCCATTTTATTTACATTTTGTTACCGAATAGCTTTGTCACCTCGACAAATGACATAAAAACACTTCGGACGTAACCTAAAAAGAACTTTAATCCCGAGTGATAAGATAGTTTATTGATTGGAAATAAATCGCGTCGTAATTCTTGTTAAATAGGATAATGGGTGAGTGTTTCACTTGGGTGGGGCTTTTGTGTAATAAAACGAATGCTTTCCTGCGTCTGGACGTCGATAGATATGCGTGCTGTAAAATTTCGAAGAAGATTCTGGAAATTCTGTACTTTGACAAATAAAAGGTCTACTTTTAAAAAGTAATATCTACTGTTATTAAAGTACCAGATTTCGTGACGGTTTTTATCACTTTTCACGTGCTTGAAAAGTCTATAGAACTAGTGCAGCTTTTCACGGAAAGTCAAATATCAACATAGGCAAAGCTCAAAAAAGTTCAAAAAATACAAGCTACTGCGCACTTTGATACTCACACTATTCATGTATGTATAGTAACCTAGTTGCGTATTTACCTTTTAGATCACAGTATACATAGCTAAATAAGACAGGAAAAAAATAAGAAAGGTCTAGAAAGTAAGAACGTGAAGTGTATGTGATGTAATGTGACAACGAATTCCTAAAAATCGCTGCTAATGCATCAGAAAACAATATCCAAAATTTGGAATTTATTCTGGGCCATGAGGGAACATCTATAAATATTCCAGACTAAAAGCTTTGCCGGAATAGCAGATAAGCCCATTTTACCTGTCTACGAGTGTTCCGGATAGACTGATGTTTGAAATCGAGTTCACTTTAGTCTGATTTTTAAACGTTGGAAGTTAGGAATGTTACTGCAATCATATTAGATAAAGTTATATAACCGAAACCGTTGCAATTTAAAGATTTTAATTAATTAATTCTTAGCTAATAATACAAGACAATGAGTATAATGACCTATTCTAAGTAGGAACTATGTAATCCTAGCAACAAAAAATCTAGCATTTCAGTAATCCAATGTTCAAATTCCTCTCCTTTCTCTCTCAATGCAAAATCGCCACAAACCAGTGTGCCCAAATGAAAAAGTGACAAACAGTAACGAACGTGCTCCCATTTCTGTGGAGAGTAAAAAATGCCGATTGGATTTTGTTATTGACTTTAGGTCACTTGTCATTCATAGAAAAAAAAACATATGGTAGACTAACACTGTTGGAGGCCCCAAAGATAGAACTACGAAGTATATTTTTATAACACCATGAAAGCAATATATTTTCTTACAGGATAGAGTTGAATAAAATGTCATTGACAGGATTGCGGATACGAGAAGAGGGAAATGTATAAACATGAGAATAATGTGAGGAAGTGTATTGGGGATTTAGGCAAGTCGTTACAAATACAAAGAAACGTGCGTATTGCTACTTGTATATTATTTTCAATCATTAAAATAATAAAAACACTTTGTAGCTTTGTGGTTGAAAAAACTCATTGTTTATTACAGCAGCTACTGAAGATGTACCAAATTATTTTTATGAATGAAAAAGTATTGCCTGAATTGAGCCATCAGACAAACAAAACAACACAGATTAATCTAAAAACCTAAGCTAAAATGATCCACGCGTTAAAAAACAGTTCTAATCTAATTTTTCATCATGTAACCAAATAAGAGATGAAATAAAATGGAAATTAGTTTCTCGGATTGAAATCTAGGCCGCTCGAGTCCTCCCGAAGCCACCGCAAGCCTGGCTTCGGAATCAGGATGCTTTCGACTTAAAGCGAGTTTTTTGCGGCAAAGCCAGTTGGCACACCACAACGCGGTCTGACAAATTTCGTATTTTAATTTTTTTCCCAGTACGCAAATACACTTTGTGAGATTAACGACCTTTTTCGTTTTATATGGCCAGTATTAGAATAAAAAATTAAAATTGAGGTTTGGAGCTTTTAAAAATATTAAATGGAACAAAAAGTGTTTAGGATATATTTTAATTGAAACTTTTTATGCATGTCAAATGCTCGGCTGAGTTTCGTTTTAGAGGCTAATATTAATTTGATAATATTTCATCAAGAGTGTAATATATGAGGAAGATTATGTGAAAGCTGCTTTCATCAACAAATGAGCAGACATTCTAGGGCCTATTAGGAGTCGCTCACTTAACGAGCTGACTTTGAACCTGGTAGTTAATAAAAATGTTAAATTACATAGATTTGTCAATCACGAGTAAGATTTATATTACTTTGCTACTACAATTATTATTATAACGTTAAAATCATTAAAACGTGTGTAGGCAGAAAGTTTTTTCGTTGGAAATACAATTAAAGAAAAATTTGTAAGTATATTCCAAAATCTTTTACAAAAGAATACTTGTTAAAAGATCTATACAAACTTCAGAGAAGACCAATTAATGAAGCTTAGCCCTCACCTTTTCAAAACAATTGAAACAATTAACACAGTTACAACTTCTGTATTGTCCTTAATCGTATTACGAATACTATATAAAGACTAGTCTAAACAAATGGAAATTTCCAGTACCTAGTGTTGACTAATAAAATTTTATCACACAATAAATAGCCAGCCTTTTATCTTGTCCGTAAAAGAATTTCATAAAACGCGGTTGTCGTAAAAGTAGGGATGGACGTAGGTTTATTACAATGGCAGTGTGCATGATGCATGCAGCTGCAATCAACTGTGAAGTAATGAGATGGCTTCAATAGTATCAGATGCAGTGACGTGGTCTATTGTGTTTCTGCATCATCTCTTGTGAGAATTACCTCAGTGTGGGCTGAGATTAGATTGCGATTTTATTATTTGTATCTCGTTCAACCATTTGTTTATTTGTATTAATTTTCATTTTCATTCTGCTCTGGGTATAAGATGTTACAGCAAAACTGCTTTCTGTATTTTCACTTCGTGTTGAAGATTTTGAAATTTGCATGTAGTGGAAGATGAAATAAGGATTTTGAGTGATATTTTCTTGTACTGACTGATGACTGGTTAGACCTTTGTTTTCTGTTTGATACTAAAATGGTTTTGCAACATTTTAAATTATGTTTCTTGGAGCAAAAAAAAAGAATGAACAATCGTTCCAGAAACTATATTATTGGAAGCTCTAATATTATTTTAAATAATGGTTATCATAAAATTTATCCCAGATATCTTAGTGATGTTTTTGAACCAAATTCAGTTCACTATAACAATAAGCATAACAGTGCGAGTCATACATAATTACACATAATTTAATACTCATTAGCATATCTCTGTTCGTTATAATCCCTTTAGAGCAACGTTATACAAAGTCTGTCCAATGCACAAGACGGCAAGCCGTACGTTTAACAAACACGTGAGCTTTGGGGAATTAAGCCGACACTTTAAACGTATAATATCTAAGAGCAATTTATATTCATCTCACATATTACAAGATTATTTATAACGAAAACAAATGTTGTAAAAAATAAAGAAGTGTTCATTCCAACGAAATTAAATCAGGATTGAATGGATATTGATGGATCATGTTTTGGATAGAGACAAAAACGTAAATTAGGTTCACGGCCCTTGAGATCCTTCAATTTCGTAAAACAAAATTGATATGAACGTTATAGGAAACGCGCTGAGATCAATTTATTTATAAACCAAGCTACATGTTTCCATATCCGACGATCATTTGCATAAGCCAAATTTATCTTTGACGGCTGATAAAACCTTGACTTAACTGTAAAACCCCAATTTTCTGACAGTCAACATTTACCCACGTCATATGAAAAACAAATTATTTAGGTAAATATGCAAGTTGTAAAGCGAAACAAAAAGGGTAGCAAAATACGAAAAGGGTGTGGAACACATCACATTACCCCAATCATCATATTAGGATGGGTTCAAAATAACAGTGTTCCGGCAAATTGATGCCCTATGCCAACCTTCCTAACTTTAACATAGTTCCGAAGTAATCCGCTTCATTAGTTTTTGCGAAAACAAAATCTCATTCAATTTATACAGCCTAGTGTAGCTGTGTGTTGGAAAATTTTAATGGATGGCCTGAGTGTTACATACAACTCCCCTATAAACCATATAGTTTTATATGTAAAAGCTAGCAAACTAAATAAAACCTACGTCCCAACAATGGGGTTTTCATCTGCAATTTTATGGAGGTTTCAGAGCCAAGCTTTAATGTTTAAAGCTCCTTTTACGACTTTGACATCATATTTAATAGTATAAAAAAAAACAGATCCATTTAATTCAAGACTCACTAATTAAGTCACAAATATAAACAAAATCATTCCTCACAATTGAAGCCCACATAACTTTTTCTTTCTACCAGTTTGACAGACACATATTGTCTGCTTAAGACCACAGACGTAGGCTTAGAGATCCAGGCAGTATTTCACCCATACAATATAAACAAATGTACTAGCTAGCGAATAAAAATAAAAGAACTAAGTAAGTTCCCACATAGCGGGGAAATATTCATTACGATGAAAGGTTCCCACCATTATAATACTTATTCAGGGGGTGCTATGCATTAATATTGATCAACTGAATCACGCGCTGGCCTTGTATTTTATTCGCAGATGTAAAAACCCTTGGAATTGACCTTGTTATATATTTATTTTATTTTTACACTTCCCTTTATTTTCTCGGCGCGGAAGCAAAATGTTAATTAATATTTTCCACGTTTTACGACTATGAGTGTTTTTATAAAATTAACACAAATTTATGTTTTCATTGAAGTCTGTGTGTGACATATCTTATGAGCTAACAAGCGTTAGCTCATAAGATAAAGATGATCATTAAGTTTTGAAAAAAAGTACTGACGGATAACATTTTTTTATCTCTAGAAAATGCAAGCAAAACGAAAAGATGACCAACAAGAATTTTAAATAACTTAAAATATCTAATTATCAATACTGGCATTATTTTTCAGCCCAAACATACTTTTCGACCAAGACATTCCAAAAATAAACAAAATCGTTAACGTTGAAAATTGAAATCATAAGTTGTCATATCAATATCCCATGTAATTTGATAACAGAGATTCGACGTCTAAAAACTCAAACAGATAACGCAAAGTCCTTGAACTCGAGAAAATCCAAATGTATAAGGAAACTATGCCCTCTATACGAATTTATATACATTGTCGTGGACATGCGTATTGGCCGCTTATACGAACCGAAGCACGAATCTTCTTCACCACAAATGGCGTGACGAGCTAATTTGGGCTTTATGCCACTGAGTTGGGAGTTCTAAATTGATCCGGCGGCGCCGCGAGCAGGCGCTCTATGTTGGGCGGAGGCATCGAATCGGGGGTGATTCAGTTGGAAACTCGCCGCATAAGGGGTAGTATCGCGCTCGCGCCCCGCTCGATACATAATCACTGATCAAAACCTTCCGAGATGACACCTCTCAATCCATCCAAGGAGACAGTTTTTTAGAATGTCAGTGTTATTTGTATTAAAAAATAAACATTTAAAATAAATTTATTTACGGTTTAACGTTTCGGACGCCGGCTGTCAGAATCATTGAAATCAAATACGTGTCGTTCGTTCGTCTACACGTTGTTGTTTTAATAAAAAAGTAATATAAAATCAGACTGATTTGTTAGTGTTCTTTTCGTTTTCATTTTGGAGTGTTGTTTTGTTTGTTAGTTTCAAAATAAGTTCCTAAAATTAAACTAAAATAGGATTTTCAAAGTGATCGGTTAACAACAATAACATTATATGGATATACCTAATGCCGAAGTGCATCTGTAATGGCTGTGATTTAAACCTTCGTCGCTGGGTATAAAACTTGAATTCCTGAAAAAATATTTTGTTTTGCTTTAAGGCTTTATGTAGACACGATTGGCAAAATCGGCTTTATTCTTTGTTTTTTTTCGTTATATTATTTCAAATGCTTTCAAATGTTTTATCTATCCAACATTTTACGAACACAATTTTATAGCCACTTAATTATAACCTAACCTCAAAGCAATATTTTACTTTTAATACTGAACGTACACACCCATTTATTAAATCGTTTTCAATCTTACTCACAAGCCATGTACACCGTACAATATTTTCTAAATAACCTCACTATTTTATGCAAATGTCAGTACAAACAGTTCCATTATAATAATGAAATTGTTAATTAAATTTACTTTGAGTAGAATATAGGTACACCTGCGTTGAATGGAGCGTTTAAATAGTAGGTAGGTAGTTGTTAATAATTAAATAATTGAATACATACGAATTGTGGATTCATGAACGTGGTTCGAGTGAAACAGCTTGTGCTCCTTTATAAAGGAGAATATATAATTTTACTCAATAACTTTTCAGTGAATTATAGGTTATACAAGGCAGGTTTGACACATGGACACACTATGGACAGAATCTACTCATTTTTACGCATATCTTTTAGTATGAGAAAAAAGAAGCTACGAAATTGGAACCAAATGTACCTCTCATACATACATATTTACAAACTTAACACAGATATCTTTTACGATTTCTGTGTTGACCTCATAATAAAAGTTGCTATAATAATGGGTCATGGTGGAGGTTTCATTTATTTTCGACTTTTCATTAGTCGAAAATTACCTAGAAATATGGCTTTCACAACTGCTGGTATTAAGTACCATAATATGTTATACCTCGTAACAAGAAACGCTATAATTCTGAACAACGTCATCGTATTTTATAGTTTCATCAACCACCAATTAGTTCTCTGTCACTTTACTGAACATAAAAGTGGATTCTCACACTTACAGACTATGTCCTACATTTTTATGTCTTTAACCTACTTGCTTGAGGGAAGATAAAAAATAAAATAAATCTGTTCTTACCTATTTTCAACATTTTTCACTAACGTTGTAGTAACTATGTAGGTTATTAGAGACAAATATTCATGGTTGATACAATACCAGAATGAAAATAATTGATTGATATTGAAAGAAAGTAGTACTTGTAATATGTTTTTGGTCAGAAGTCAGTTTCGTGCTCAGATTTTTAATAGTTACATTGACGTGAATCAAACGATTATCAAAAAATACTCAACCGCTGAATGCTGTAGGTATGTCGATCCAACATTACCAACGAAATACTTAAAGTTGCCATCCTAAAATTGTTGAACAATGGAAAAGCATAAAAACAAACGCTCAAAAGAATGCCAGTAACGCAAAAAAAAACTTTCCTAACCATTCGAGAAGGCATGAAAAAAATTGTTTTCAAACTATGAGCCCAGATTTTTTTTTACCAAACCAACAAATTTAAACGTACGAAAATATTTTTACTGTGACCTCATTTGACTGTGGCTCCTCATTAAATAAATCTGATAAAAAAAAAACAAGACAAAAGATAAAGGCGCGAAAAATTGTGTACTTTAAAGATAACGATACCTACTTAATAATAATGTTATCTTATTATATTCCAGAGAGTTATGTAAAGCTTATGCAAAGCATTGTTTTCAAGCTAAAGTGTTCATGGGTCAATAACCTTTGAATAAATTAGTCGAATGATTACTATAAGTAATATTTTAAAGTAGGTCAGACGTACGTACTTATAGAAAATGGTTTGAGCAAAAGAAACCTTTTGTCCGAAGAAAATATTTTTAATTTTACTTCTATGTGGTGTAGTTTACATTTTATTTCGATAATAGTCACTAGAGTAGAAAAATTGGGATTGAAATTTATGTTTTTAATAACACTTAACTGTGTATGCATCTATTTCACATGGTATATTTTTGAGAAATGATGTCCAAAAAAAAAATGTCTTTTAGCGACATATTTCAACTATAGGTACTTGTTTTTTATTTCATCTTCAATGACTGGCAGGGTCACATTGACCCTTACAAATAGTCAATCCTTCTACTTCATCACGTGTACAAATCATACAATAAGTACCTACGATAAACGTTAGTCTACTTAACGCAATGAGGGTCGTAACCTTTTTTGACGTAGAAAATTACCAACATATGGGTACTGGAAAAATGATGTCAAATGCCGGGTTTTTCTTTAATATAATAGAACTATAAGTAAACTAACTTATAGAAATACGGGAATTTTTCATATGAACATTATCTAGTACACGTTCTAAGAACAAATGTTCATAGAAACTGTAAAACTTGGCTCTGAGATGGAAAACAGTGACCTATATTTTATTATACAATGTTCAATGATAAAAGGAAAGGAATCAATCATTCTTACAACAGAGGTATGATAAATTGTCTTTGCCGTTCGATAATGATCCAACCTTAACAATATTTATTTATGTTTATTTAATATTAATATTCAATACAGAGCGTTTTCAAATCAAAATTACACGAAACGAAGACGTACACGCCATTCACTTAATGTTTATCCAAATGTTTACGTACCGTACTCTCATTTCATAAAAAAATTGAAATATGCATTTTTTAGCAAAATAAAATTGTTTCTTAATCATTCTTTCCTATAATTCCTAAAAATGACAAACTAAATTACACTGTTAAACAAAAAAAAAAATAACCCAAGTTCCGTAATTATTCCTCAGAAGAATATCTCGAAGGCATTGGGGTCGTGGAAAATGTGGCGAACGTCGCTAAAGGTTTTATTGTGACGCGTGCATCGACCGCCCAACCGACGCCGTCGAGTCTCCCGCAATCTTGGGTAGCTAGTAAATACATAGATCAAGGAATAACAGACGTGCTATACTTTTGATACTCAAAATTGTTGTGTATTTTTTTCTGTCTTTATAAATCATAGATTTAAACAAATATTGCTGTTGTTGTTCAACCAAATCATTTGCTGTAAATACTTTTTTTTTATAAATTGTTTCTTCACGTTTTACAATGAATAAACATAAAATCAAAAAAGTTCATTGCAAATTGCCGTTACATTTATTTAGGTAATTTGATTCGAACAACTGTCTGCGTGTGTTTATTCTATGAGGATAATAAAAGGTTGGCGCCATCGGAGTACGAGTAAGCAAATTGAGTGAGGGCACAGATAAATTTGTTTGGTAACGGCTACGTGCTAACACGTTCCGTTCTGACATTAAATTTGGCCGGTATGAGAGTTGTATCACATTTTTTCTCGACCAACGTAAAAAGGCCATAGAGCTAAAGTGCCGGAGATTTATACGATTGTCATAGCAATTTTATTTCCACTTCATATCCCGGTGCAATGTCTTCTTCAGTGGCGATGACGTGGCTACGAAATGTTTTAACTTTTACCCTTACTCCCCTTTCGTGTGATTATAAATCTTGTTTTTTGTACCGTCTACCCTTTTGGCTTCATAATACTTCAGAAAATTCTGTTGAGTAGGTACAAAAGTACGCAAATGCTACAAAAAAAGGTTATTTTCTTACACACGCTCGTACTTGAGCGTAGGTATTTTTACGTTATTTTTGGGAGTGCTGTTGAGTCACAATTTATGGTACTTGAAGCTATTTGGTTTTATTTCGTCTACAAGTAAACAAAGATCTATGTGAGTAAACTAAAATGCTTTTTGTCAGACACACAATTAAATAGGATTTTGTGTTGAAAAGAATAAGTAGCTGTGAAATAAATATTTCTGGCTTGAATAAATGGTTTTGAACATTTAAAAGAAAATGCGAGAGTTTCAATATAGGTATGATTTTTTTGTCATAAGTATAACCTGCACTGTAAAAATGTACGACTCTTCCTTATGAAATCATCTTCAACTCGGTGTAATTTCTAAAACGTGTTTTTGTTCCGAAAACCGCATTGTTAGACCCCGTGGCCTTATCTGTTTGCGTCCAAACAATCTGAAGTTCTTCTAACTTTGCGCTAGAGTTGTCCAGATTGAGCGTTAAGATCCAAATTGGGGCAGAAGTTAAATTAAATCACACTTTGCTCTTAAAGGTTCACGTACATGTTGTACCGAGAACATCCTCTTTGCCATAATAACAAGTCCAATAAATAAAAATATCTCAAAGTTTTTATTTGATGTTTTCAGCTCTCTCCCAGTAATAAAGTTTCTTGTTAAACTTTTCTATTGTGTATTTTCGGGTAGACAATTATATTGATTTTTCATCTCCGTTCTTGTTAAAGGCGACTGAACTCTAAATGTCTCACTTTTAGAATTTAAATTATGGTCTTGAAAGAGTTCTATATCAATTACGTTTTCGTCGCCACCAGTACGCTTCTTCTTTGAAGATAGCTGAAAAATGTTTCTTTGCAATACATTTTTCAATTTCGCCTCAGTATGATTAAAATTCACTGTCGAGATAAAATCGTAACGAAAATATTTTGTTAATATAATTTTATCGGCATTCAAAAAATGACTCGCAATCTTTGCTGTGTATATTAAATTTTTGAATATTTTTAGAGCATGTAGGTATTTAAATTTCGAGAAAAGCGAAGTTTCAATTTTGCTTCAATAACAATCAGGTAGTATAAAGTCGAACAGTGCTGAAACAATTGACTGCTATATATTGCTTTGTTCGAGTCTAACGAGTAACACGCCAGCCAAACTTCGGCCAGCAGTATCAACATTCAAAATTCTAGGCCTTTTGAAGGCAAAATTAAACTTGTTCAGTTTATGAACAGAGTTTTGTAAGTAATCAAAATTAACGGGTTTATTTCGCTGTTCATTCGTTCTTAATTAAAAGGGTACCGTAAAAATACTGGGGCGTTTTAAATGTACGCGAAAACATTTATCGACTTTGCGCAGATAAAATGAATGTTGAGACTATAAAAATTTTAAGAGCTCTTATTTAATTGACATGTTTAAATACCTACGAGGCCATTAACAATAATTATTGCCTTCTATTTAATTGTTATGTTAATTACACAAATGTGGGATAGATCTTGGTGAATCTATAACGCATAATTAATAATGAAGGCATAAAATAAATAATAAAATGTAATTGGTTTGTAACATTAATTGTTACATGTCTTAATTCTTTTTAATAAAATGTTGAGTAAAATAAAATTAACAAAACTATTTACAAAACTAAAACTATTTACAAAAACTAAACTATTTACAGTAGCAAACTAAACGCATCAAAATTTCTGGCCAGCTACATTTTATCACCACGCGCGTATTTAAACGAGCGACATATTAGGCACCCCGGACCGCACCAGCGACTCCTCGCTTCCACGTCGCCGCTGTCACTGCTGCTGTCAGTGCGAATCTGGATATCGAGGCGAACGCACGCCAGTTTTTCAAAAGCTAATCCAACGGTTTTTCTAAGTAATTATAATCGCCATAGCGATTAAACTTTTTAAGGGCGTCATTACCGTTCCCTCGACTATATATCTCGACATATAATAATACTCAGCATATTCAGTGTGTGTGATTTAAACCCCGATTGGGTAAGTGCTATACAATTTTAATTAGCCAGAAGCTAAGCAAACCATAACGGTTTCTTTCGCTTTGCTTTAGCTGGGAAAACTCTTTATTTGTGTTATCGCTTAACTTTATTTCTCTTGCAAGTTTATTATGTGCTTTTGCCCCACATTTTCTTAATAATGTAATTTTTGCCTACTTGCGTTTTAGTTACCGTTACAATTTTCAAATGTTTAAATTTGCTAAGTAACCGAATTATTGTTATCTCCGTATCTGATAGTGAACATCCACAGCAACACATCTACACTTTTAGCGCTTCCCTATTAAGCGTTGCTGTGGGTGCTCACCGTCTACGGCCAGTGTGTAATGCCTTCGCTTATTGCGCATTACAGGGTTTCACGTACACCTTAAATCTCCTGCTTCCCCGCGGTGGACTGTAGCGGGTTGACCTTCGAACCCTACACCAGCACCTGGACCTGAGCGCGGCGCGCGGCCACCTGTTCCTGCAGCGACCAGTGACGTCAGGGAAGTGCTAGGCCAGTGAGGAGGTTAATCACTGTAAAACTGTATGTATGGGCACTCACCCATTGTTTATTCCTGCCGACCGAGCTATACTGTGTTTGTGCGCGGTAAATAAATTGTCCATCTTGCTACCTACCTATTTTTTTTATTTAATAACCCCTGGGAGGGATAAAGTAGCGTAGCAGAGGATCAGACCGGGACACTGGCGCCCTTAAACGTGGTAGAAATACAGTTGATTACTCCTCCTCCTTTGGTTGTGGGTTGTGTATGTTAGTGGTTGTCTGTGTAAACGTCTTTTATTTTTTGGTTTTTTCCGTTACTAATGTGTACGTCACAAGCTTTCAATTTCTTTGAGCAGTTAATGTTGGTCATAATTTATTAATCTACCCTACATTAATTTTTATTAATTTAAAGTCGTTTAGTTGCATAGTTTGTGCAAATATTTCTTGCTAATGTTTTTGTCTCGGGCACCTAAAACGACGCTTTCTTAAAATTGTTTTTTTCATTATAATTTTTTTTTTATCGTGTTTACATTTAAATAAATATCATACTAGTATTGTATTATTAGTTAATTAAGGTACAGTACACATTAGTAGCATTTTTTTTTATTTCTTCTGCTTCTTTCTTTTATGATTTTGTTTTTTTTAAATTGATTATTTTTTTTTTTCGTTAAAAAAAAACCAGACGTTCTTAAATTTTAATTGTAACAGAACGGAGAACGTGTTGTTTTTTTTCTCTTTTAATTATTGTTTTTTTTTTTTCTCTTTTAAGCTTTGTTTTTTTTTTAGTTTTGTCATTGTTTTTTTTCTTTTAAATTTTTTGTTTTGTGTTGTGAGTAGTAGCGCATGCGTCATTTTTCCTTCTGTTTTAATTGATCTTCAATATGCTTCCTATTAAGTTCCTGTCTCTTCAAAAATCTGAGTTGGAATATGAAGTTCGTATTAGAGGCGCGACTCCTGCACCTTCTGTTGAGGAGTTACGTAAACAAATTATAAAATTATCCCCTGATTTACCTTCAGAATATATATTAGAGTCACCACTTGACGCAAGACAGGACCTTAAGGGTTGTTTAGAAGTTTTAACGAAAATTCAATTAAATCTTGACGCTAGCGACCCTAGCGTTGCTTCACTATTGCGGACACAGAATATGTTGAATCATTTATACAATCGTGTCGAGAGGATAACGCGTAGTGACGACATTAAAAAGGAATATGATGATATTGTTAGCGGTTATAAAATGTTCTCACAAAAACTTTCTACTTTGTTAGCCAAGAAGCCTTCTACTAGTACTTCTTCGAATGCGGCTAGTGCTAGTTCTGTCAAAGACTCAGTATCTACTGTACCGGAACTACAGAACATGATTTCTGTATCTTGCGATCGAACATCATCAGATTTAAGTAAATTAAAATTTACTGGCAAAACTTGTGTTCGCTCGTTTATACAGCGTGTTGATGAATTTATACTGGCTAGAAATATTTCTCAACAAAAAGTCCTAAGTTTTGCATCTGAAATTTTTCAAGACGATGCCCTTCATTGGTATCGTGCGGTAAAGGACAAAGTTAGTTCTTGGCCTGAATTAGCGCGGTTATTAAAAGAGGACTTTAGTCAAACTGATTATGATTATAGACTCATTTCGGAAATCCGTTCTCGTACTCAGGGAGAACGTGAGAATATTACCATTTACTTGGCAGTTATGAGTGGAATGTTCTCGCGTTTATCCAGCCCTCTTTCGGAAGTAGAACAATTAGAAATTCTCTTGCATAACATCAGACCTTGCTATGCTAGTACATTAGCGGCTGCACCTCAAATCACAACTATAGACACTTTGCGTTCGTTATGTCGTAACTACGAGGCATTTCAGACTCGACTGTCACAATTTCAGGAGCCTCCTAAGGTTACTTCCGACACGCTTGCTCCTGAATTTGCGTACACTAAGGATGTCCATAAATCTATAAATAAGACTAATAATAGTAGTTACAATAAATATAATCAAAATAATTCAAATAATAATTACAATCAGTATAGAAATAATAATTTTAATAATAACAATAAATATGTACATGCAATTAACGTGGCTAAAAAGGAACCTTACTGTCCTAGGTGTCGTAATAACACCCACCACATTCGCCAATGCAAGGCTCCACGGGATATCGTTTGTTTTAAATGTGGTATGAAGGATGTGAAGACACCCGACTGCCCTAACTGTAGTAAGACTAAAAATCAAAAAAACTAATTAAGCAGAGTTGTAACAATTTTAGCAAGCAAGACTGGGATGCTTGGCTTGATTTTATAAGAAAATTTTCCTCGTCATACAGAGTTGCTACAATTCTGCTATCAAAACCACTAAATGACTCTAGGCCTTATGTAAATATTAAAATAAATAACATTAATGCTGTTGGGTTACTTGATTCTGGAGCTGCAGTTTCAATTCTGGGAAACAATTCTCATTTACAACTAGTGGACTGCACTTTAAACCAGGATGACCACCCTAAAATAATAGCCGCTGGCGGTCAGTCATTAAACACCTTAGGTTCGGTTAATTTGCCAGTTACTTTTGAGGGCCAGTTTCACATTATTAAGGCATATGTTGTTCCCGAAATTGAGACATCAATTGTATTAGGAGTGGATTTTTGGCGCGCTTTTCGGATTTGCCCGAACTATATAGGTAGCATCACGATGTCAAACGTCCCATTAGCGGAAATAAAAGATGGTAGCGGTGAACCTTTCATCAACTCCTACGATAATTTGTCGGTGTCACAGAAAGCGATAGCTGATAATGTGATTGCGCAGTTTCGGACTATTTCTACAGAAGAAAAGGGTCTCGGTAGAACAAATTTAATATGCCATCGCATTGACACTGGTGACGTACAACCGATTAGACAGCGTTATTATAGGATGTCCCCCGAAAAGCAGCGCATCTTAATTGAGCAGGTGGACGAAATGCTGTCACTTGACGTTGTCGAACCTTGCGAAAGCGCCTGGTCTTCACCCGTGCTCATTGTCAATAAAAAGAACGGACAGCCGAGGTTCTGTTTAGACAGCAGGAAATTGAATGCAGTGACTAAGCGTGATGCTTACAATTTGCCGTATGTTTCGGAGATATTAGATAACCTTCGCGATGCTAAGTACCTGAGCAGTATCGATTTGTCCAAAGCATTTTGGCAACTGCCTATAGCGCCAGAAGACCGCGATAAAACCGCATTTTACGTTCCGGGCCGTGGCACTTTTCGTTTTAAAACCACTCCGTTTGGGTTAACGAATGCCCCCGCAACGCAACAACGTCTCATGGATTTATTATTTAGCGACATGGAGTCTAAGACCTTCGCTTATTTGGATGACGTCATCGTAATAAGCTCTAGCTTTGATGAGCATGTTTCTCGTTTGTTGCGGGTTTTGGACAAATTGAGACAGGCAAATTTAACCGTTAACTTCGAAAAGTGTAACTTTTTTCGAAGCGAACTAAAATATCTAGGTTACGTGGTAGATTCTCGTGGTTTACGCACTGACCCGGACAAGGTGGAAGCCATTATTAACTTTCCGACCCCTACCAATAGAAAGGAGTTGAAACGCTTTCTCGGCACTGCTACGTGGTACCGACGTTTCGTCCCTAACTTTAGCACAGTGGCTGGTCCACTTAATAAGCTCACTGCTAACGGGAAAAACGCTCCTTCTTTCAAGTGGTCATCGGAAGCTGACGCGGCTTTTAATTCGTTGAAGGAATGTTTGGTTTCCGCTCCTGTTCTTTCTTGTCCGGACTATTCCAAGCCCTTCGAAGTGCACACCGACGCGAGTAGTTATGGTATTGGTGCTATGCTGACGCAGACTATAGACGGTAAAGAACACCCGATTGCCTACATGAGTAGATCTTTCACCAGTCCTGAGAAAAATTACAGCATAACTGAAAGGGAGACCCTTGCCGTGTTAGCTGCTCTCGAACATTGGCGGTGTTATATAGAAAACGGACAAACATTTACGGTGTACACTGACCACTCCGCGTTAAAATGGTTTCTGTCGTTGGAAAATCCCACAGGACGATTAGCTCGATGGGGGGTAAGACTGTCCTCATTTAATTTTGTTATCAAACACCGTCGAGGTGTCGACAATGTTATTCCTGATGCCTTGTCTAGAGCTTTTCCGGTAAATGCAATATCTCTGGCGAATGCCAACACAAACGACATCTGGTTTAAAAAAATATACAACGGCTGTCTGACTTCTCCTTCAAATTATCCTAATTTCACCATTAAAAATAATTCATTATTCCGTCTCACAAAAAATATTAACAACCAATTAACTTCAGAATTTGACTGGAAGGAAGTCGTACCTAGTGAGTTTCGTGAAAGCATCATAGCCGAAAATCATTCAGAGCCAACCGGTGGACATCTTGGTATTTTTAAGACTTATCGGCGCTTATCATTAAATTACTACTGGCCAAATATGCACCAGGATGTCGTTAAATATGTAGGTTCCTGCTCGGTTTGCTTATCTTATAAGGCGCAAAATCACACTACATTGGGAGAAATGGGTCGCCCGAAGCAATGTTCGAGACCTTTTCAGATGATCTCAATTGATTTTGTGGGACCTCTTCCCACCAGTCGAAAACAAAATTCCTATATATTAGTTGTTATGTGCATTTTTTCAAAATTTTGTCATATATTCCCAGTACGTCGCGCTACTGCGGACATAGTTATTAAGATTTTAGAGGATTCTATATTTTTGGTTCACGGAGTTCCACAAACAATCTTTTTGGACAATGGGACACAGTTTATAAGTTCAGCTACTGACGCGCTATTTAAAAAATACAAAATTCCTAACGTTTTTTTCACGCCGAAGTATACACCACAAGTTAACACGGTAGAACGCTACAACAAAACTATTGTAACTAGTTTGTCTACGTTTGTTGGAAACGATCATAGATCCTGGGACACCTCCATCCCCAAGGTTCAGTTCGCGATAAACAATTCCGTGAATGAAGCTACCGGTTATACCCCGTCATTTTTAGTTTACGGTAGGGAAGTAGTTTTATGCGGATCGCACTATACGGACAATGACCTGGGCGATGAAGTGTTATTCCTTCCTCGCGATTTATACGCTGAAAACTTAGGGTGTCTGCGTTCAGTTTTCAATGATGTGCAGGCTTCGTTATGGCATGCACATGAGAAGAATACTGCACACTACAACCTACGTAGGAAGCCAGCGGAGTTTAATGTGGGAGACATAGTTTACAAGCGCGCATTTGTTCTAAGTAACAAGGACAAATATTTTAGTAAAAAGCTTGCACCTAAATTTGTCAAATGCCGTGTAATTGAAAAACGGTCTCCACTTATCTATGTGTTGGAAGATATGTCAGGAAAAAATATAGGTGTCTGGCATATCAAAGATTTTAAAAACACTAAGTGTAGTAGCTAACAGATTTTTTTGACATTTTTTTAAAATGAGTTGAGACAAGTCACCTTAAATTAACCTCTTACGACTAGCATTGGTTTTCTGTGCGATAAATCACAGATAACTTGTTATAGAAGGTCGCGTCAACATGATTTTATATTGTTGAAGCTATTGTGTAAGGGAGTTTGTTTGATATTATGACAGGATTTTGATAGTTGATAGTATGAATGTGTAGTGTTAGTGGTAATCTATAGACGAGTTTTTTTTTGAGAACAAAACTCTTTCTGAGACGAGGGGGGTAATGTAACATTAATTGTTACATGTCTTAATTCTTTTTAATAAAATGTTGAGTAAAATAAAATTAACAAAACTATTTACAAAACTAAAACTATTTACAAAAACTAAACTATTTACAGTAGCAAACTAAACGCATCAAAATTTCTGGCCAGCTACATTTTATCACCACGCGCGTATTTAAACGAGCGACATATTAGGCACCCCGGACCGCACCAGCGACTCCTCGCTTCCACGTCGCCGCTGTCACTGCTGCTGTCAGTGCGAATCTGGATATCGAGGCGAACGCACGCCAGTTTTTCAAAAGCTAATCCAACGGTTTTTCTAAGTAATTATAATCGCCATAGCGATTAAACTTTTTAAGGGCGTCATTACCGTTCCCTCGACTATATATCTCGACATATAATAATACTCAGCATATTCAGTGTGTGTGATTTAAACCCCGATTGGGTAAGTGCTATACAATTTTAATTAGCCAGAAGCTAAGCAAACCATAACGGTTTCTTTCGCTTTGCTTTAGCTGGGAAAACTCTTTATTTGTGTTATCGCTTAACTTTATTTCTCTTGCAAGTTTATTATGTGCTTTTGCCCCACATTTTCTTAATAATGTAATTTTTGCCTACTTGCGTTTTAGTTACCGTTACAATTTTCAAATGTTTAAATTTGCTAAGTAACCGAATTATTGTTATCTCCGTATCTGATAGTGAACATCCACAGCAACACATCTACACTTTTAGCGCTTCCCTATTAAGCGTTGCTGTGGGTGCTCACCGTCTACGGCCAGTGTGTAATGCCTTCGCTTATTGCGCATTACAGGGTTTCACGTACACCTTAAATCTCCTGCTTCCCCGCGGTGGACTGTAGCGGGTTGACCTTCGAACCCTACACCAGCACCTGGACCTGAGCGCGGCGCGCGGCCACCTGTTCCTGCAGCGACCAGTGACGTCAGGGAAGTGCTAGGCCAGTGAGGAGGTTAATCACTGTAAAACTGTATGTATGGGCACTCACCCATTGTTTATTCCTGCCGACCGAGCTATACTGTGTTTGTGCGCGGTAAATAAATTGTCCATCTTGCTACCTACCTATTTTTTTTATTTAATAACCCCTGGGAGGGATAAAGTAGCGTAGCAGAGGATCAGACCGGGACAGGTTGGCTAGTTATCAACTTGTTGACTACCAAATAAATTCAAAAAGACAGTTTGTTTTATATTAAAATGTTACATATTCATTTTGAAATAGGCCACGTTTGTTGCAATTTTACCGTCATAGGTGAGTTTGATGGTTATCCTATAGAATCTTGCAAATAAAGCAAAGTATGTTAAAGTCGTAGAAGAGTATGGCAATCAAGTTTATCAGAATTCGGACGCAGATTTACCTTGCCGATAAAAATAAGGCAATAGCCTTAAATTAAACGAGTTTATAAATACCTGAAAATGAATAAATTATAAATCTATCTGATGTCAGTAGTTAGGTTTAGTAAAAAAAATATTTACCATAGCAAAATTTCCCGAAAATTTTCGATAGAAAATATAGTAGGTAGGCGTCGAACAATCATTGATATTAGTCTTACATTTGATCAAAGAGGAATTCCTCTAGCAAAATTGGTTCTAAACTCAAACGTGGGCTAAATTAATGGTAATGTAAATTAAGGTACCGATAGATCGATTTATATTGGCGGCAGAGACAAAATGTTAAATGAGTTCCCGTGTATTTGGTCTCAATTACTACCTATTGAGTATAATTATTTCGAACATTCTGGAGAAGAAAATTGCTTTCTAGATTGTTACAAGTGTCTGCTTTATGACTGACTAATCCCATCTAATATAATAAATACGAAAGTAACTCTGTCTGTCTGTTTGTATGTCTTTTCTTCACGCCTAAAATACTGAACCGATTTGTGTGAAATTTGCTACAGACATAGTTTGGAGCTTGAGAAAGGACATACTATTATGTAGGATAGTTTTTATTACAAAAAAATATAAAATAAAATTTATATCATATAGCACCACCTATTGGTCAAACCAAAAATCTGCCGGAAGTCACTATTCTCCCATATAAAAGTATACCGAAATTGTCCACCAAACTATCTAAATATAAACCTTATCGAAATTAACCTGTCACTAACTTCAACCTAACATAAGGGACCGTACTCTCACATTTCTATATAATATGAGATCATTCAATAACTTAAGTAGCCCACAAGTTATAGAGCGCCCTTGACCCAATTAAGATAAGCCCTTATAATAGGACCCAATTAAATTGAAATATGTTTTATTACATCCTATGTTTACTAATTGCAGATTTATTTTCTTTTGTTTTGTGTACTTTTTCGTTAATTTAGTTTCCTTCTTGTTAATGGACGAACTTGTATGTTAACGACTTGGGATACGATCCCAAAAGTTATTCGATCAAGGTGCAGTAATTCATTTACTACAGTTCTACTTTTGCGGTTGTAAAATACTCTAGAAGATCGGTCAGCCGCTACGGCGTAGCAATGTGTAGCAACGATATATTGTGTCGTAGCCGCGTAGTCTCTGCACAAGTTGATCGATGCTCTTAGTAAACCAGCTGTCGACAGCTTGGTCAGAGAAGGTTCGTTATCAAACTGAGTCTTAGCTGGAATACGCTACAGAGTTTAGGTACTCAACCCTAGCAATAAAGATACAGTTTTCATTGCAAACATCTGGCCTACAAAACCTTTTGTGAAAGTTATGTAAAGGAATGTCTTTGAACAATATTTCGGTTTATTTAGGTACTTAGACTTATTAAATGGCATTTACAGAAGAAGAATCTTTTTTAATATTTTTCTGCGATTTCAAAGTGAAACATAAAAATAATTTACATTATTTTTTCTTTGCTGCATTAAAACAGATCATTTGTATATTAAAGTCCAATATAACGCTAGCAAAAAAAATGATTTGAAACCACCACAGCAAAAAAGACAGTGACGTAATCAGTGCGCAATAGTGAAGTGCAGACTATGTACAATCGACTGACGATAAGTTTATCGATAATCGAGAAGGATGATCGATGCGAGGTGAAGGGGCGGAGGATCAATGCGCTCTCCGTACACCAGGATCATGCCAAGTCGACGTCATCGCCGACTGATTTATACCTCTAGCTGATGCAGCGACATATCTCTGTCGATGATAGTCTGCTTTGTTGCTGAACTCTCGTCGTTTCAGGTACGTTTTAGTTTGTTTAAGTAGATGTATTTATTTAGCCATTTTCATGACTTCTAGGGATAATCATTTTCATAATAATCATGTAAAAATCAAATAATCATGTTTTTGACATGCGACGCTTAAGTCTAAGCATGTAAGAGTATAAAAATGTGTCAAAAACACTGCCTTCAATAATGTTCGCGTTATTTGTACCATAAAGAAAAGACAACACATTCTTTTGTAAACCATGAGTAATTTTCCAAAGCCCATTAGGTTCATAGTATCAAAAATGCAAGCTGTTTAGATGAACGGTAAGCAAATGGTGAGACCCCAATACATTGACGCTAAAAGTGACTTTCACCTGACAAATGAAAATATAACAGGAACAAAAGCAACAAAGGGCGTGACGATGACTCAGCATAACGCCAAAAAAGTCTTATAAAAGAGTCGAGTCATATTCAAAGCTTTGTCGCATCATCAAAATAATAGGCAGGCCGTTTCACTTCTGGCGGAGTTTTGTTTGGAAGATAACACTAAAGGAAGGTAAGCGTTTGTGGCGTTACCCTCTAAAAATGCTGATTTAGCACCTGTGAAAATTATGCGCAATTCTCGTTCTAAAATCCGGCGCAAAACTGGCACATACAAAATAATTTTCTCCCAAAAGCTGTATTTTCAGACGAAAGTACAATTGATAAATTCTAATTAAAAGGCCTGAGCTCTCTTACCTATGTGTTTATTACTTGAACCGTCAAAACTTTTTCGTTTTAGTACTTTCCGAATTGTGACGATGTTGTTTTTCATTAGTACAGGAAACCCTGAGAGCCGAAGTATTTGCGTCGTAATTTATATGCCCTTTCTTACGCAACTTCGGAAAGGGGAATGTTTCTTGCCGTTTGAATTTATGAACATAAAAATTTAGGTTTCTCTGAGTTTCCTTAAAATATGGTCTGAACACGGATTTATGCATAAGATAAATCGACGATGAACGTTTTATCTGGACCTCATGAATGTGCCATTAAACTCTATAATAAAAGGTTATTGTTCTATAAGGATGATACATTACATTGTTACAAATATGGCACTTAACTACCCGAACATCTAAAAATATCTACATTGTAAGCATGCGTACAGGGATCGGCTATTGTGGTCCCGATACTTTCCTATAGCCATAACAATAGCTTCGTAAATATTCAGGTATCAGCATCGTAAACGAACCTTCTTCCTGAAACAGGCGACCTCGCTTTGATACGCACCGAAGAATTCAAGGTCAAATGAAGACCGGCTAACGATCAAGGAAATATGTTTATCACCCAAAATCTGCTCAGTGACATAAAAGAAAAGTATCAAAATACACCATGCCCATCTTATTAAGATCTTTATCCAAACAATGTATTTATCGTTCCCCAAGGAATAAAACAAACGGAGAGAAAAACAGGTGAATTGCCAAAGGAAACAGTGATAAAAGGTTTAATCATTTAGAATGGATTTCTTACGGCAATATACTTGATTCTGTAGAACATTTCTCACCCACAGAATATATACCTAGTCGTGACAACATGATGAATAGATGTTTGTCCAAGGTGAACAATTTATTAGATCTGCGATCATACCTAGAATAACTCTCAAACATTCGCAAAAGAAATATCTGAACGCCCGGAGTACATCATTAATATTATTTCGTCTATAATATACGAAGCTGTCATAAGATTGCCATCGAAAAAATATTTCATTATTCATATTTCAATTTTCCAATTTGTCGAAGCGACACTTTCTATAAAAATATTCATTTGTTTCACTAACAATATTTTTCGCTTGTTACCGGATGAATTTATGGTATAGGTTTAGGTTTTCCAATGGTTCGTTTTACGTAACAACATCTATAAACTCGTTTGTTGTGGAAATATAATCACAGAGAGCCAAAAACTGTGCGGTACAAGCAAGCAAAATATTAAACACGTATCAATGTACTGAGTAAAAACAAAGCGTGTTCACTACGACTCCTTTAAAAAACAAAAACCCACAGGCGTTTATGTTTTTCGAGTGAAATATTTCACGTTCAAAAATACAACAAAAGAAAACCAACATCGATGTTTTCGACCTTCAGCTAGCCACTGCAACATACAGTAAATATTTGATGTTAACAACACCAGTTGTAAAAAATAAGGAACATTTTTATTTGGCCATCATCGCGTGCTGTTCATGTCCAACCCATTTCTAAATTACTGGTGGACATGCGTGTAGCTACCCCATCTTGAATATTTGAAGACAAACACTATGTTTAGACTCGGGCCGTGACAAGTTTTTATAGTAGTTATGGGCGAATAGTCACGTTAATTTCACACTATCATTTGGACAACATTTCATGCTCAACTTCTATTTCATAAAGTAATTTGTAAGATTACTAAAGTAATTTTGTTGCCATGGAGGTTTGCATTGAAGAAATTTAATAAGAGTGACCCTAAAACCATAATCTTCCTTTATTTCCATCAGCCGCGAATAAAGCTTGCTATAGGTTCTTAGAAATTTTCCAGATATTTTGCTCCATCTTGGTTTGGGTTTCACGCTTCATCGCTTTTAAAGCGCCTCAAAGGGAAAACTCGAGAAAATCATGAAAAGGGATTCACGACTCCTCGGAAACAACCTAACGATCTGGGTTTTGCTTTAACTTGCCCTCACTTAAGCGGTCCAAGTCTTAATACGTATTTTTCTTGAAGAGGATTGAAGAAAATTACTTCATAAAAAGTTTACGAGTAACTCGTCTGCATAAACACTCGGGCGCCGAATTTAAACAGTTCAAATAGAGTATTCTGAGATTGATCGAAAATATCTGAACAAAAAGTTCAAAGAACCTAAAACTTCTCTGTGAACTGGAATTTATCCTTTTACGTTGTTAGGTACCGAACGAAGCACACATACCTCTGCCAATGGTTAAAAACGAAATGTTGTAAAGTCCGTCCACATTTCGATAAATGGAAGAGTTAGCGACATAGGAAACGTCTGTTCGCCTGTACAAACATCCATTTAATTAAGCAGGAAGTTCCGAGGACACCCGTTACCCAGTTTGTTTTTGACGACGAAATCCCCTGTGTTACCCATGTAAAGGCCAGTGACAAACAGCTGTATCGCGTGCGCGAATGTGGAGAGTTTAAAAAATTAAAACATTCTTGTAATGACGTCATTAATTAAACCAGCATAACTGAATACAGAATTCGTGCTTAATAAATGTTTTATGAGTTTATTATAAGGTTAAAGGATTTATTAACTGCTTGCTCAGAGATGAAATATGTGATCTCCATTCAGGTTTTGCTTGGACCCCGAATTCCAGTTGCGGTTCGCATACTTTAGCGAAAGGCATTAAGAGCAATACGTCATTCATTTTGTTAAGAAATGATAAATTGCCTTCTCGTCCAAAAGGAGGCGAGCTTTAAATTGCGTTGTTAAAAACTCCACGGTGACATCATTTTTCTAGTTCATTTCGCTGAGACTAATTTATTAAAAATAAGTGCAAGACGAGTTATTTTCCACTTGGAGGAGTTTTAAATGTTAATTTGTTGCCAAGTGCCCGGCAGCTATTTAAATGTTTACTTAGAGAATAGCAAAAAAATATAAATTGCAATTTTAATTTAAAAGATTGAAAATAACTGAACTCGCTTGAACAAAGAATATGTCCGTTAAAACCTAGTTAGAAAAACAAGGGAATACCTAATATAGAATTTTAAATTGAATCTGTCTAAAGTGAAAAGCAAAAAGTACAAACCGTGCAATGATAAACCAGCTTCAGAAATAACCGTTGGTGTTTATTTACGTTCCAAAGCAATCTGGAGTGTACATGTAATTTCACTTGTTCGAATATACTATTCAAAAACGATGCGTGATGAAAAAATCTTTCGAGTCTGACAGATCCTATTAGGCCTGAGCCTGAAGTTGTTTGCTGTTGACTTTCAGAACTCATTACCTGCTTCATTAAAGCAAGTGTGCTCTTGAAAAAACGGTAACCGTCTTTTGCAGCGACGAGCTTGCTTGGAGGGTAGGTAAGAGCTTTGAGTACCGTTCTCTCTTGTGTTGTTTGTTAATAAACAATTGAAGTATTGTCTGATATTCCAATGTCTTTGAATCTTAACTGTAATTAATGTTCAAAATACTTGAATTGTGAGAATGACTTTTTTTCTTGGCTGATTTGTATTGAGGAAGTCGTGGTACTCTTAAATTCACAGTTGGTTAGGGTTAAGCTACTCTAAATATGGTAGGTTATTTGACATTCTTGAGATGGATCGCCAGTAGATGGAGGCGACCAGCCACTGCTGAGTGGTCACGAAAGTCGTCTTTGGTCCTCGTGGCCCCTCTCTAAAAGACAGGAGACGGCACAAAAGCTGAGGTTTTTAGTGGGTGCAAGCCCCACATAACCTCACCGTCTCCCCGGGCGGTGTGTGTATGCGTCACACATTTTCCTCAGCTGAACATGAAAAAAGAAAGGTTATTGACATTCTACGACATTTTTGAATCCTTCTAGGGTACATAGTCAGATCAGATACTTTGTCTGGTTGGTAGAAATCTGTCCGTTTTTTATTTGATTATGAAATTCTGTCAAGTGATAGCGTATTCATTTTGTGTTGTAAGTTGTTGAGTGCTATATCGATTCAATCCCAAACGTAAATATTATTCATTCAATGCAATGGTTAGTGTACCATTTGCTGATTGTCTGCTCATAATATAGCATGCAATTTGTAAGGCAGCAATTCTTAGTGTTCATTCGTGAAACCACTAGAACAAAGAAAACAATTCACAATTCTTTAACTGCTGCTTTGATTTTAAGCACAATTTTAAGTCTTCAGGGTTTCATTGTACAGTACTTTTAAAATAGACAAAAAATCTTGCTGTCTGCATAAAAATGAAACGTGAGGCACTTCTAGTCTGTTTTTTTCCACCATGTCTAAATCACCACACATAAAATGTCCATCACTTTGGTTATTTTAAACAGTCATTTGCATGATGATACTCAGTATGACGTCACAATTATGGCTAACCTTCCAAACGATTTGTATAAACGAACAACCATGCTGTGAAGTTTATTATAAGTTGTTTACGACCTCCCTCAATGTTGCCATTTATTTTGATAGGGATGCTTGAGTATATACTGTAGACTTAATGTCTGTATCACTCAATTTTCTTTTTTGCTAAATCTCTTGAAATATTCATACAAAGAACTGTGATGCAATATAACTTTGACTTATAAAAGAGTTTGTATTCTACACTACTAAGCCACTACAACTTACGTGAAAAATGTACTACGTGAATTTGATAAGTTCCAAGATTTGTACGATAAGTTTAGATTGGTTCACCAACTCTGATATTATTAGTAAATGTGCTACGAACTTCAGAAGAAGTAACCAATAAATAAGAACTTTTGGACGTCTTACTTTTGAGAGGAGTAACTAATATGATATCGAAAGTCGAAAGTGCTCTTAACTTGACGTTAAAATGTGGTGTTTGCACGCAAAACCAGGTTCTTTTCGTCGTCAATTCAAGAGCAATACCTTTATTACACGAAGCTCGTAAATTATGGACAATATGCTTATTTGGTTACATGAAAGATTAGTGGATCACACACTACCATAATACATTTAACACATCAATGAATAGATCAACACAACTATAAGCATCCTCTTCGAATTAAATTTAATTCGTAAATGAAGAACGCAGCCTTGCGGTTTGAAAACATGTTATGTGTCAGTGTGTGACCCACCTAAGATAGACGACGTTGTTCCACGAAAATTAAGGCTGTCATCCCGAATGCATGTTTGGCTCTGCATAATGTAAATGTACGCAAACAAACTAAAATATTTCTACGTAGAACCTCGTAAAAGGGTGAAAGGGGATATCCGGGGTGTTTACAGTAACACTGAAACGAAGAGAAAACAAGACAGGTGATGTATTTATATGAAGTTGGTAGTACAAAGTTCTAGGTAACAAAGAGTGGTTGAATTACATAGGGAGGGATAGCAAAACTATTTCAATATTAAAGTTTGGTTTCAAATGTTGTCGCTTACGGCTGGACTCTTTTGCATCAAGTGTGCTACATTAAGTGTATGTTTTTTTTTTTAATTTTCTTGTCTTGAGAGGCATGACCTTGCAAATTCTGTCAGATGTTTACGACATACTTACATAGAACTTGACAAATATTTTCCTTACCTATTCATAGTTCACATAATCGCTACATACCATAGTATGGCAAAGACTGCTAATAAAAATGCTATGCTAATAAAAATATCTCCTTCCAATATTCAAACTAAACCATTAATTTTCAATACGTCAAATTGAAGTCTTATGTGCCATAAAAATGATGGACGGTCCTATTTGCAATTAATTTCGTGCATGTAATAAATTGAGACGTCTTGCTTGGAGTACGCTTTTATTAAAAATCATATCTTAATAATTGTAGTAAAAATATCGTTTCACCCACATTATATGACTAACAATGACATTGTTGAGATATTCATTAAATTCTACGATGGCCATGAAATATGTAGTCCTAAAAAATAACATGAATTCTGATTTAAAATTAGATTTTATGGTCAAAGAGAGCTTTCAAATTAGAACAGTTTAGCACTGTCATATGCTACTCGAAAAACTTGTTTTCTAAATCAGTAAGACATAGTAAACATTTTACAAAATAATTCAATCAGTACCTAGCTGTGAACACAAAATCTACCCTACCTCAAAGGATCAAAATAATATCCCACCTGGCGACGAGAAAACCAAACAAACAGACTTATCTGCAGTTCGAGGAAATAAGATAACAACAGTGGACACGAGCTCTTGTCAAAGGACGTGAACACTAAGTGATAATGGCTAGGTTTTAGAAGCTTTCCACAATAGTATTAGCTGTAGTTCCGTGGAAACCGCTGCAACTGTGCCGAGTGGAAATGTCACACTGCACTCTTATTTTGAAAAACCAATACAGATTTATTTGACCATTTTAGTTGGCTGAGAAGTGCTGGCCTTTTTTTGGCTAAGGAACTTTACAGATAGGAGCATAGCAACACGTTTAAAAAGCATAAACCTATTTCAAGAGATCTTTGTCAAAACGGGTCCATGTAAACAATTCGTACCCTTTCTCAAGTGATGGCCATATAGACGAGATAGACCGTATCAGCATATCACGGCCCGAGCAAATTTCCTCTAGATGGATATTCCGAACCTTATTTTCGTCACTACCCTACCAATCTTATTTTGGATAAATAACGCAGGAATGTCTCCCCAAATATGTCTTCGCTATGAAATTATTGCTTTGTTTTCGTTTGTCTGCCAGTCATTGTTCTAGTTCCCGTGTCAAAATTACGGCCGCCTCCATTTTGCTAAAGTGTCTATTTGCTAAGTGAGAGATATCCGGAATCGCATTTCTAAGATCTTGAGGAAGTTATTACGCATTCACTTTGGCTTTTGTGGTTTTATAATGGTTTTAATTCTGACAGTGATCGTTAATATTTTATTTTGGTATCGTTTCACCCAGTTTTGGCTCTCAAAATATTCGACTTTTTTCTGTTATACTTGATTAACTTCTGCAAAATCTCTTCAACTTTAGCACTACTTACCCACTGAAACAGACCTCGTTTAAAATTATTTTGAACCCTTGTTTTTCGGGCCTTAAAAGGTAAATCTTTATGACAGTTTTTAAACAAACTTCAACACTTATTTTCGCATAAACACAAAACTTTCGACTAACATTTATCTTTGTAAAGGATGTTGTTAATCTTTCCAATAAATAATTTTAGCGAGAGAAAGTTTTCAGCCATCTTCGAAGTAGCGGGGAAAACATTTTTAACGGTGTATGTAAAAACTTGATGAAATGCGTAAAAATTGAAATTAAAATAGTTGAGCAGATGCGAATAGTTTCTGAGGTCGGATTGAGCTCGCTTTGAGTATGAGGTTAAAACCTACATAAGTATTTCAATTAGAAAGTTTTGTTCGTAACGTGAGATTAAATAAGTTATTGTATTGAAACATTTTTAGAGTACTTCTGATCATGGAAAGTATTATAAAAACAATTTAAGTGTAAGAACATTGGCTGTATGAAAAAAAATACATTACGCAACTCTTTCCTTAGGTTTAGGTAGACATAAAAATTTCATAGGTTTATGTCTAACTTGCATCTATTTAAAGGAAAAACCTTAAAATAATCAAAGTCGTCTTACTTGTAGATCTCAAAACAAGTAAAATATTCTCATCAAACACCAGTAATATAATTGGTAAAAGTTTGATTGCTTCCTCGATACAATTTTCTAATTCAGAAATGTATATAAGTAAATAAAAATACGTATATCCGGAAACTTAATACCACCAAAGCTCGTTTGAAGGTTGAGATAATCAGAGTTTTGTCTTCGTTTTCTCACGAACCGATGATTGATTCAACCATCGGGCTCTTACAATTTTGTTTGCAATCGCTAGGTCTCAATCAGAGTAATTTATTTTCCTCGTTTTCTTTATTTCTATTGTAATCAATGCTGAGAATGAAATTGGTATTTTACTTTGTATTTTTATTCTTCTTTCTTTTATATTTTCCAGTGATAAGAAATGTTGCTAAAGATCTTACTTGAGCTTATTTCTAAAAAAAAATTAACTTACTAAGCACAACCAAAGAATTCAATTTGTTTAATTTTTGTCCTATACAATGGATATATCAAGAGAATTTAACATTGAAACTGTAACCTAAATAACTTTCGTAGGTACCTATCTACTAAGCTTAATCATGCTTGAAGCCGTATAATTCACTTCCAAAATTGATTTACCTTATCTTCTCAGTGTCATTGAAAGAAGTTCCTCAGAAATAGGTACCATTTCTCTATCTCACTGAGAAAATTAGAAGCTACACCCGTTTAGATTAATTGTAGGCAATTTCAACAAGACTTTAATGTCGAATTCAAATTCGTTCTTCTTGTAAATGGCTTCAAGCTTGCTATTGAATATTCAAATCTAGCACTTAGAATCAGCTGTTTATTTGGACTCATAACTGTTCAAAAGTTTGATATTGATTTGTTTTTATAAAACTTTGTGAATATATTGTTAGTTACATAATGTACTATTTCAACTTTGTTTGAGCAATGTTGTCAGACATAAACATTTAGATTGATATTTCTATATAACATTGGATTTTTATAATGTAGGCCTTTGTGTATCGTGGGTTCATATCAAATATGAACATCTTTAATTACAGATAAAAGGATAAGCAATATCGATTAATTGAGGAAGCACACCATCCAAGCTTAGTCCAACGAAAATAAGGTGCTTAATATCCTCATTTGGTACAATCCTTATTTCACGCAAGATCTATTATCGGGAGAAAATGTAACAAGAAGAGGTTGTGAGAGAATTGACCCCGTATTTCCTTTTTGCCGCCTTCGAAGGGCCAGATAAAAATCGGCCTAAGGCTAAAGTTTTATTTATTTTTATGGCTCCCCATTTGTTAAGGTTCAACTGATTCTTTGGACCAATTTTTGGCTGAAACCCCTTGTGCTGCGAGAAGAACTTTCTCGAAATTTGTCAAGCTATAAGAAATTGCCACACGTGCTTGGAACGATCAGAAGAATTGAGACAAAAAGCTTTTGTAACTGTCGATGTATCTGTCAGGATGGTTGATTTATTATTGAACTAACTCGTTTAATAAATATTGCCTTCACATCACAAGCTTAACTGTAAACGTTTCGCACTAGTCCTCATACATTTAATTCATAATAAATTGGCGAAGGTATTAGGGAGCTCTTAAATAAATCAGCGAGAGAGAATCTTTGCAGCGTACCAACGTTTTTACCGTATAACAGCATCACTAAAGTATGGCCATTAAAACGATTTAATTTGTTAACTCAGTGCTTGCGAGATATAATGAATAAATTAAATAATGAAACGTTGCGGGATCAGAGCGTTATAGCCAGGGGAATAAACGGCCGAACAGTAACAAAGTTTGGATTATCAGCTATTAATTTGTGAATGCAACCATAATGGCTACATATGTTATTTTAGTTAAGTTTGGCAATTCAATCATCGCAGTATAATTGGATCGTAATTTTATGTTGAAATTGCTGACATTTAAACAATTAATTTACTGACAATGAGGGTAACATTATTGTTAATACTGAAGTTAAAAACATTCGTGAATTGAAATTCTCAAAAAATGAAGCTCAGTTTTCTTTTTACACAAAATGGACCACATATTGCATTAGTCGCTGCCTGAATTTCATTTGTTTTGTTTGTTAACGAAATCCCTAGTGAATGTCGAGTTACAATTTTTGGAAGCTATTTACCATTTTTCTGACTATATTCCATTTTGTAAAAGAATAGTATTTTGTTGCCTTTGAAGATTGGTGTTGTTTCTTAAAGAAAATTCTGTAAAAACTCATTAATTTATCAAACTTCAAAACACCTGCAAAGGACTTGCGATAACTTGAATCTGATTCTCAATTTGTTACGTTGCTAACAAATAATCTGATAAGACATTTTTGGGAACAAAAAGAATTTGTCCAACTAATGCCATTACTCTGTAAGGTGGAGCCCAATATCTCCCATATAATTTATAACGCAAGATACCAGTGAGATAATGCTGGAATTTAGCAAACTTTTATTGGATAGCTAGCACCTAATGGCTGCATTTCTCTTATTTTGGTGATCATAATTCTTATCATGGCTCACAAAAATACTGAGAACATATTTTTGGTGAAAGCCCTATTTATTTGTTTTTGTTTCAAATCCAGAATCTCAGGAACTAACTAAACATACTTGGGACATGGACTCGCTCATTATGTTAAGCCCAGTGAGCTCATCATTCATCAGCCCACGCAAATCTTCGTAGTGTAGCGGTAGTACATATATACCTACCAAAATCGTTACATAAAACGTCGATTTACATATCGTAGTTTATGAGGAAGAGAATTATATGTAAGGATATATTTTACTTACTATATTACTTTCTTTGCATTCAATCACATAAGGGTAGTATATGAACTCACTACTGTACGAGAAATAACTGTGAGAAAAATTTAGGTTCAATACAAACATCCCCTATATGGAAAAAGAGAGAGAGAATATAGAACTACTACAAAACAGCACTGTCATTAGTTCTTCGACAGCCACGCATTGATTTCAGCTCCTCTATAAATAATTTAGCTGCCCATTCCTGAGTGATGAGACTTGAGAATAACCCTATTTATTTTGCAGAGCTTTAACACTTACGTTGGCCGTACTTAATATTAGTAATTCATTGGGAAACAACCTGTTGTATCGTGAGCCCCCACTTTGGTAACCTGTGCAATCACAGCCAGCGATATTTAAAATATATGAATTGAGCGAGAGTCTTGTTATGTAGAATGATTTTATTTCAAGCAAATTTTTTTAGCTTATGTATTTAAAGCTAATATTGCTACCAAAGATTGAACCTGATGTATTTTAGTCTATTTTATTAATCTAAGTATGTTTTTAAAATAAGTATGGTTTATTTATTGAGTCTCTTGAAGTAATTTATCAATACAGGTACAAAATATAGGTATCTATAATTGAGTCAAATTAAGTACTTGTTTCTTTCATTTTGAATTTATTTGATGGCTATTTTTATTGCATTCAATGCACTCAAATACTAAATGAAGACAAAAATAGTTTGTTAGCAAAATTCACTGTTATACAATTCAGAGTTCAAATTCAAATGGTTGTGTTATCGTATCGACCTCATAAGAAAAGTAATATTTGCTATGGAAACTATCATGGACGAAAGTACATTTTATTATATACATTCGAATAAAAAATCCTCTGTCCTTGTTTATAAACTAATACTAAAATGTCAGTGAACTGGAGTCTCTCACCTTGATTTAAAGTCAATGGCTTTCGCTTGTTGACATTTATGTCTAACGGTATATTATAAAAATAAATGCTATAGTACTTCTATTATGATAAAGTTACACTGTGGACTTAAGTGAAGAAGTCTCTTCTATTCAGTTCAGATATAGGCTACTGAGTTTTGTTTTGATAATTTAAGGCTTCTTCCAATAACTATATCAACAGATTTTCGACGTATGTAATAACAAGTATGTAACAAAGTCATGGTTTTACAGTAGACTTTCGTTATGAAATATTATAATACTCAAGCATGCATCAACCATAGCTAGTGCTACTCAATCTTACTAACTCTTAGTACACCTAACTCAGCAGCATAAAGACCTGAAAGTCTAAAACCATTATTGCTTTTATTAAATCTTTACAGTCAATACCACGTATGGCTTGAAGCGGCTTCACGCTCGCAAAATCAGGAAGCGATGCATACTTAACCGGGTACTCCGCATAAACGCGCCGTAAATGGAATTAAAATTGCATTCAACGTTTTATAATTCTGTTGATAAGAATCTTAAGGGTCGGTTCATATCTGACGGAAAATGCGTCGAGCGTATTGTAAATGTATGATCGACGCACTAACGCATCATCGGTTAGGTGTGAATGATTGAATGTTTTACCGTATATTTGTCAGTTCTGGCGTTACGCGACCGGTAATACGCGACGCATATTCCGTTAGATATGAACCGACCCTTAAGGTTCTAAAACATAATATACGTGTATGCATGTGTGTGTATGTGTGTGTGGACCCAAGTAGTGGTTCATTGTTTATTGCCTTAATATCCCCTAGAAGATTTTTCTTTTGTTTTTTGGGGTGGTCTTATTAAGATCGGAAGAAATGTGTGTCATGCAAAACCAGAAAAAAGTAAGCGAAGTTGCGGGTTACTTCCATTTGATAATGTATCACTTTTTATTATTCAAAAGTTAAAATAATTACACTACAGGTAAGTTCCAACTAATAATATCCATATTCTGAACAAGGCGTGTTTCTAACACAGAACGAAATTCCGAGTAAAATCGATATTTAATACGATCCTTGTACCTAAAGCAAAGTTATTCTTTCTCGTATAAACGGTTCAATTCACTCTACAGTTTGATATCGATACCTACAGTTTCCGATTTCCGATTTAAAAATCGGTTAAGCTGGTTAGCACTATTTATTCGATTTAGCTCTATGGTTTCAAGAGTTACCTGATACCGGTATTGGATAGTGTAAATTGGAACTAAGATCAAGGTAACGAAGATTCCTAAGGTTTATTCTGGGAAATTGGAATTTATCTAGAATAAGCTAGGGTTTGCCAATGCACTTCAATTATTGCAGCCAGTATCCTGTAATTCTATATTTTTTTATCACTGATCTTATTTTAGTAGGAAAACGATACCATTAATTGCTGGAGAAGATTTCAAATACGGCATTATATACTACAGAAGCTAGTAAAAGATAAATAAAACTTAAACTTAGTGATGATGATGATGATGATGATGATGATGATGATGATGATGATGATGCCCTCCCAGCCGATTATCGGCCACGGTGGTTATAATCCCAGTAAAAATCAAGTGACCATTCATACATCAGCAAATTCCAAAAACAATTCATAAATCAAACTTCTAAACAAATTACCGTATCTACCTACGCTGTAATATTTATTGATTTACCCCATAAAACAACATTTGTCAGTATTGCTTGATCGTTATCGGGCGGTGTCAATTCAAACCTATGTAATGCTTTCAATGACATGGAAAAAGCGAGTTATGGTCGCCATTTTTGCAAAGTTATACAACATAGTGTGCATCTATCATGACGATGCGTGGTTTGGAACGCCTTGCGTACTCTAGGGTAATAATGTATGAAGAAAGATGATTAGAGTGCGTATGTTTCTTTGAGATAGAAATGTACATGGTGCAGAAAATGATCTTGGTAATGTGTTGAAAAAACAGCTGATTGTGTTGATGTTTAAATTAGATCAGTTTTTATTGTATTTATGACGTGACGTTTTAAGAAAATCTATTGATAACATTGCGCCAGCATATACCTATAGTAAGTTGACAATCGCCTAGTGGCTGAAGGTCAGTAATTGATATGTTTAATTTTATCCAATATCCAAAAATGCTGCATCACATATTCCTTCGTACTAAACACACTTTAAAATGGATACAAAAATATTCTCTTACACCTATTACTACATAGTAGCTTACTCAGCACAAGCTCAAATAACATAGTAGGCGGTGAAGAAGTAATGGTTTATTCCCTAAGGTGATATTTACCGTAACACATTCAACCCGTACGTACCGAGGTGCATCTACGTATAAAATATACAGACACTCCCAGGAGTACTGCATAAGCTATAAGCGAAAACGAGCGAAAAGCTAAACCTTTCGATGCAGAACACTGATACGAGAAAACATAATCTTGAGAAAACGAAATACAAAACAATAAATAAATCTTCTGAGACCCTGTTTAAAATCTCAGCGTGTATAGTTTTATGATGATATGAGTGTTCGCATGAAAATTGTATGCAAATGGTGGCTACACGAATTTAGTTTAGCGCTGGGTGGGCCGTAAAATTTTTAGTGTCCTTTGAGGCACGTTTGCCATTTTATGTAGTCTGTCTGGTCTGATAAGGATTGTCATTGTGAATGTTTTTAGTAGATTATTGATAAGCACATTAAAGACGAACGTTTTAGTGATAGAAATATTACTAAATTATTTATTGTCATTATTAGTTTGAACTACAATAATAAGATAAGTTAGACTGGATGAGACTACAATCTAGCTAGATACCGGTCTGCCAAAGTATCTGTCGGTCGATACAGAAGTTATATAGGAAGCTAGACTCAGAGATTATTTCAGAGGCAGCTCTAATGGATATCAAATGTTTAGATCTATTTAGGTCATGTTGCGAGACATATTAATGTCGCATTTGGGCATGAACAGCACTTTCGTTGCTCTGTCTAAGTTTGTCTCGGAGAGTTCAGCTGTTTTTGTTTTCATGATATTGACAAAAACAGAAGTTTTGTATATAGGTACAGGCATAAAAAGTAGGTACACTAAGCGAAAGGAAATAGTAATAAAAGTGACATTATTCAATTACCATCGTTTTCATATATCCCAAGGCAAAAAAATACTTAATGAAATGAAAATAAGGCATAACCTTCCAAATACGGAATAAGGAAGTAATATAAAAGGATAAGGATAATGAATGGGAATACAATTTGACACTGCCACATAATCCGCGCCAACGTACTCCTAATCCACCTGATGCCAGAATAATAGACCAGCTAAGCTTATATACGGCCTTTTTGTGGCAAAATCTATGAAAAGGTATCGAAGGAACTTTTAATGACGCAGTTTTGAATTCAGAAGCCAACGTACCTGCCAGTAATGGAATCCTGGCTTCCATATTCAAAACTATTAATAAGGTCGAAATAGTTTATTCTTTCTACTCTCTGGTTTACTCACATACGGTATTAAAACGAGATTGTACGTATTTCCATTTTGAAGTTTACAAAACTTTAAATGAGGTAAATGGTTTTGGAGCTGGTTTTCTTTGTTTAGAAAGCTAATATCGTCTACTCAATAACGCAGAAACAGCTTAACGATTTGAGTGACATTATGATCTTAAAATTAATCCATTGCTTTAACAAATTGAGACCTTATTTTCAACAAGCATTGCTTCCAAAAATCTTTTATATTGATATCGTAAGTACACACGCAGGAATAAAAACGAAAACAAACCACACTAGACTGAAATAAAATACAGTTTCGGTTTGCCCTTTTGTCTCTTTTGAGAGAATATCGTTACCATGCATAAAGCTTCATATTTCAAAGCATTGACGTGTGTAAAAATGTTTGCGCTATTTTGCATCCCAGTATTAAAATTTTATATCTACATTTCTGCTTTATTATCGAGTGTAAAAGTTTCCTGTTTCCGTATTTGCGTTTGTAATACGTGTATAGATTTGTTTGTATGTGTGGTAATGGTTAGTTGTGTGTGTGAGGGAAATTGAGTGTAGTTCGAGCTTTTAGTAGGCTTTTGTTTTGATAATTATTGAATACAGAGGTTTGAATTAGCTTGATTAATGCGTGAGAACTAATATAGGAAGTTGAAAGTTATGACGGCTGACAATATAGGTACATATAGTTTGATTTAAGGTTTTGTTGGATAATTTCAATAAAATTTAGTTTTAAAAAATACTTGCTTGGTTCATTATCTAAAGTCCCAGCATTGATGACATTTCGCGCAATGTCTGCTTCTGTAAAAATCTATAGCTATCTAATCTTAAGAGAAAAATGTATAGCTCAGAGACAACAAATTGCAATCATAATCCATATTTTTACCATCCTAGCCCTCAAACCTATCAAAATACCAACATATTGCCACTTTTCTCTCCTTTCCTACATGACAATTACAGTGACATAAAGTCATAGGACCTTCCACCTTTTTCGTCTGTCCCTCCCGAGAGCTCACTCCGAACGGGAAATGACTGGCCACAATCGGAAGGGGACGTAAGTAGGCAAATATTGGCACGGACGCAAGGTCGCGTATTTATCTTAGTCATCTGTAAGAAAAGGCTTTAATGTTCTTTTGTATCTTATATCTCAGATTTATATAAAGAGGAATGTTTCTTATTTTTAGGTAGGTATTCAGCTTGGAGTCGTTGACTTGGGAATAATTGGAGTAAAAATATTTTTGGGATTCTAAAATAAACCGTGTAATTATGATTGATATTATGTACTGTTCCCACTCAGTCTATATGACAAACTGGGAAAAATATTGCCTTTCATTTCGAAAAATGTTGATTCAACATTCAATTCAAACATTAATCTTCTAATTTTTAGTTTAGTTTAGTTTAATTATCTAGATATTGTTATAGTTATAAAACTGCGGATAAAAATAAATACATCTAATATAAGGCCACTAGAAGAATATTATAATACTGGGAAAGGCCATGAAGTGTGTAGCGTTGAAAATCGAGATTATTTTTTGGGTGAAACACAGCCCCGCATTCCCAAATTGCTTGCCCATATGCTACAAAAGTAGGCTAAACGTTTGGTTTCTAGGTTATTATGAAACTTAATAAGTTTTAGCGTCTTTTTATTTAACCGTGGTCAGACATAAAATTGGGTTATGCTTTAGCAGAATAGAATTGACATCAGTCTCAAAAAAAGTAAATAATATGCAATATGTATAACGTAACTGCTATTGTTCACATTGTATTTTAATCCTAAATCCCATTTTTGGTATCACACGTCAATGTTTTTTTGTTGATTCTAAAAAAATCTTATTATGTGGCTTAGAGAGACTCATATGTTACTATATTTTTAGAATTCGTGGGATAATGTTAGCTGTATATATGTGTACTAGGTAAACTAAAACTTGTATTTTTATTGCACTCTAAACACATAACAACAAATCAAAAACATGACAAATATGTGTGTACAAGAGTACAAAGATTAAAGCATGTATCTTTAAAGCAAAATACCGTATCCTAGAAACTACATTCGTCTTTCTGAAAAGATAAAACTCTTACACTTATATTTTATAGAGCCGAGCGAAAACTTGGCACTGGAAATCTTTATCTCATACTTCACACTCTATACGACAGCTTGCGATAACTACCGCTTATATGGCTTTAAATTTAATAAACTTAAAATTTATAGTACACATGGAGTGTTAATTTCCGAAGTTTGACCAGTAAGACTGGTTTTATTATGTCGTTTACTCGTAGGCTTTGCTTTATATCTGCTCTTTTCAGGGTATAAGTTCCTTAATAGTATTTTAAAATGAGTTACTCTTTTGTTGTATTAAAAATATGAAATGTTATTTGAACGTTAATAAAATCAGCATAGAAATAAATGGTAGGACGCACATAACCATCAAGTATTTCGCCGGTATTGGACTGACTAAAAACTTTGTTTAAACTCACGGTATTCTTAAAAAAATTAACCAACATTCGGGCCAACTGTTGGTCTGTTTAGTATGCAATGTGCGGGCGCTCTAAGTCTGTCATAATTCAGCTTCATTACTAATCCTTTTAAATCAAACATGCAAATTAGTAGCCTTCATTCTATTGGCTTAACCAATGATGAGTGATGGCCAATATACGATGTCTGCATTACCAGTTAATAGAATTTGATGGCGAATATGCTATTGACATGTAACAGATGCACTGGAATGATTGATGTCCTCTGCTACCAAGATGTCGACGCATTGTAGTATGGATATAGAGGAATCATTAGGGCTTGATGCAGCTATGAATAGTTGGTAAGTATATGTGTGTATGATATCAGATAGTACGATAATATTGATGGAAATTTAATTGTACGTGTAAGGTTATTTTCAGAATCATTTTAGCTGCTACTGAAACAAAATTACACCTATGTACTCATTATATTTTTGAAACTTACCTACTTATGAATTTTGAGTTATTTAACTACAGCAATTGAATTTAAAAGTTAATAGCTGGGCTACGCGCCCATAAGTTTTATTATATACCTAAGAGTAAAGAACTCACTTTTATAATCAGTTGGCATTTTGTTATCTAGGTGGGCATTCTACATGGTACTACATATCGTTATTTATAATTGGAAACGTGGGTTTTATTTAAAGCATAGGCTTTCAAATCTACTAGACTTTTAATATTTACCTATCTATACATTAAACCTAAAATCAGGTCACGTCTGAGTCCTCAATACTCTCCCTATAGGTTTGGGTGTGAAATCGAGATGTCTCTAGATGCTTCAATGGCAACTTTCGTATTCACCTCTGTAATTTCTGCAGGATAAATCTATTCCTTAGAGAATATTCCTACATTGTGAAGGTGAAACTTTCAGTGCTTTTTCTACAGAATATGTGGATGCCTTTCTTGCCCCGTGCGTACCTTTTATGGGACAAACAAATGTTTTGAAGAAAGTAAATTAAATACTTGTACCAGAAACATAAAGGGCACTAACATAATTAATTGTTTTATTAATGTTGCTATCAGCATGACTTAAAACATTCTCAATAGGGCATTACAAATAGTCCATTTTAAATTCGCTTCACACTTATAAAATCAATTTTGTGTCACGCGCATTGTCCTGCATAATCCATTTAGATATTTTTACACCGCACAATTATTGACGGCATGGAAGAATTCGAGTGGTGTTAAATAAAGGCCAACCGCTCTTAACATTTTATTTCAGTGATCTACATTTTTATGATACTTCAAAGAATTCACGCCAAAGAATTTCTTACCTTTAGTAATAACCGGGAAAGGTGAGAGAGCAGAAATGACGAAGTCTTTGTCTTTGTAGAATTTCATTCCGTTTTCGACCTTTAGTTGGGTCAATACCCAGGTTAATCCTTACTTATTATTATAAAATGCGAATATAACTCTGTATATTTGTCGCATTTCCACGCCAAAACTGCTGTAGCAAATTAAATTAAATTTTATACTCAGATACCGTAGACCCTGAAAAAGACTTAGGCTACTTTTTATATATATTTGCGAGAAGTGGTTCTCCCGGGACGTGAGTGAAACCGCGGGCGATAAGTAGATAGGTTTATAAACAAAATCTCGGCAGATTAAGCTTTCAAAATTCTAACGTAGGTACTAATCCCGTGTATTTTTTTTCTGTCACAAAATATTTCGTGTCGCTAAGTCCAGTGGGATTTATCTCATTTCTGATTCACCCTTTTTGTGGGTAGAGCTGTTGACATCTTTTGGTGACTCAAATAACCACTGAATATCTAATGGCTGAAGTATGAATCAAAATGTTCATGCAATTCTGATTTTACAATAGTTGTAAATAGTACACGGTGCTTTTTAATTTGTGATTGTTTTTTTGATCAGTTGGGTAGATGTTTCGGGCGTAATTTGAACTTTTGAAGTCTTGTTTTGATAAAATAAGTCACAAAATTTAATATCAACTTCTGTGTTTTTGCAAGCCACTCGTCCTACGTAGGTCAATATGTGACAAAGCATCTCATACGAGCAACATTGACAAACTGCCCATTTAGAGAAAATTGAAGATTTTATCTAAAAGCAAAAGTAACACTAATAAAACTCAAGTAACTAGTACTCGGGCCGCTAATGAGCTCACAAATCGTTTCTTTTATCAAAGCATATCCTGGCAAGATGCCAAAATAACTTTGAAGAAGGGGTTTCGTATTGATCACGTCGTGTTTTCTTATGAAATTAGGAAAAATAGTAGGAGAAGAACTTGGTTATGTCAATAAGTTTGATTTCTTTTGCTATGAATGTAAAATGTTATTGCGTCATTTTATTACATAGTATCAATAGTGTCAATTTTTCATTTGTTATTTTAAAAAAAAATATATCCAATGTCCTAGGTATGTGGGAAATATATGAGTTAGTAGAAAAGCTGTTTTCCGTTAATAAGTCTCAGTACCTAATAGTATGTTGTTTATTAGATTGATGGTACTACTGATTACGTATCAGCTAATGACATCAGCGTTATCTATTAGGTCCTGTTACACACATATTGTTCTGAGCTATACATAGCGTTCGACTAACTTCGAAACGACACCTCCTGTAATATTGTTATCACCTTTCAGAATCACGTTAGTAAGTTTAATGAACTTTCAGATAGGATGATAGTGGCGGAAATCTAGGTAGAAAAAAAATTAGGAGCTAATGACAAATTAATAAATGGCGTTCGTTGGGGAAAGCCTACGTTAAAGAGTAAACATTTATTATCTGATATAATGATGAGGATGATGTCAAATTAGTCTGCTTATTCAGTAAAATGCATCTTACATTAAAATAGTTTAAACAAAACAAAACACGGTTGGATATAGATTTAATTCAAAGAAAGATATATCAGATAGTTTTTATCCACTTCTATGAAGACAAGAACTCCTTGGGGATATAAGTGACACCGTAGGATATAGCTAGTGAGTAATACATCAACTTAAAGACTACGTTATAAAGCTATAACATGTTTCCCATCTGTTCTGTAACCGGTCTTATGGGAATGTTTTTGTTACTCTATAACATGACATGTGGGATTGTCGGAAAAGCGTAAAAAGGGTGTCATATGCTTGACAGTGCATTTTGGGCTTTGAAAATGGTTTTGTGGCTGTCTTTTTCTGCTTTTTGTGCTAGTGGGTTAAATAGAGTTATGTCATTATTTTGAACTGGCTACCGGTCGCGTCATGTGTTGATAAAAAGTAGCCTATGTGTTAATCCAGGGTATCACATATCTACACACCAAATTTTAACGAAACCGATCTAGCCGTTTTTGCGTAAAAGAATAACAAACATACATCCATACATTCTCATAAACTTTGTAGTATTAGTAAACTAATTTTATGACTGAAATAATATCGATGGCTGGAAAAATGGTGCAAATAAAGAAGCATTTTTGGCGGCTTGTCAAGTCTTGAGCTCATCAATACGAGAGCGTGACCCAAATCTAGGCCAGAACGATGAATTATTCGAGTCACAATCGACTCCTATCGATATTAAGACGTCAATTTTAATTTCCCAATGCAACGTTTTATTAGGAAAATCGATAGAACATTTTCTATCTCACTTACCGCCATGTTTGAAATTAGCATCAATGAGAGTCAGTTCACTGATTATATCAAATACGCATTTGAAGTCCCCAAAGCTATTCTGACCTTATGCGGAAAGCCTTTTCCTTTCCAATTTTGGAAAGGCAATCACAATAAGGTTTAAAAAATTGATGTTTTATTTACACTGATTTGGGTCACGTAATGAGGATTTTATTATTATCTGATTGGTGATGAAGAATTTGGATCCGAATTAGATGGTAACATCATAAGACGATCAAGTAAATAATGAAAAAATGTCTGATAGCAAACATTTTTGCTATTCGAAATTCCTTCAATTTAAAGAAACTAAAACCTTCCTAATCTTCAAGTTCAATTTAAAAAGTTATTTGTTTAAGTTGCCAATTTGCTGCTAAAGAGAAGTATAAAAATAAAAGGTAAACATATGTACATATACATATATAATACATAGTAGTATCCTGCGTTTCCTGACACTATGATAAAAACAACAATCCTTTTAAACCGCACAATAATTTTACACCACAAATGGATAAGCTTTACAAAAAATTATTTCACAATTTGTTATTATGTCCCACAGAAAAGTAGAAAAATGTTATGACAGTCAGTACGGTACTCATTTAAAGTAGGACCACACCGCCACAGTCGTCAAAAAGTTTCCATTCAATCAACGGAACAATGACAATTCTGCTGTGACCATTTCTATTTTTTTCCCGTTCCACATACACTATACAGACGGATTCATTTATCAACCTCCTATTGTCTTATAATCGTTTACTGTTCCCACTTAAAACAGCTAATTAAACTTAGATCAGTATTTGTCCTTTGGGTTTTGACCCAAAGCGATTGCCAAAGAATCTTTTTAAAATAAAACTTTTATTATTCTAGCTTGAAGATCTATTAAGGGAGTGGTTTTACGTTAGCCCGTAAATGTCTTACTGCTAAGCTATTCGTGGTCTTGATGTAGACTATAAACAGTCTCCTGGGAATATTGAAAGAGCTTATGTAGATTGTTCGAATGATTGAATGCAATCAGTAGTATTGCAGGAACTCCGCCCCGTTTTGAATGAGAATCGTGAATGAGTCAAACTATTATATTATACAGTGATAATGCTGTTACAGATCTGGGTTGTATCTCTCCTAATCTAATTATTAAGAAAGCAATATATCAACGTAGCTTACCGAAGTCAACTACTGGTATCATATTTCTTAGTAAGCACTCTTTTGCTCGTATTTGCCAAGAAGATTATTTTTCCGCTCATCTGCAAAGAATTCGCAAGTCACCGTGATATCGGAAGCCCGTTATAATGACGTAACTGTTTTGACTGAACTATCAGTAGTTTAGAAGAGTCATCTTACGAGTATTTTATATCGAAAGAGCATTTCTGAAAGAGTAAGCAACTAGAAATTATTAAAATATTTTGCTCTAATAGCTAAAGTATTTTATAGCTTAATAAAAAGTTAAAAATCTCTGGATGAGAACATTTCAGCACCCTCGATAAAATATTTTTTTCCATTTAAAATGCTAAGAATTTTGAAAAGTATGCTCGCTTGTTTGATACAAAATATGATCTCATGCGTGGTGTTCAATAACATAAAAATTTTCAAAAACTGAAATGCAAACAAATATTTTAGAAAACAGCCTCTGTTTTAAATTAGAACTTAAATAGAACATAATAATAGGCTATAAATTAACTAGAACACGACTTGGAACTGAAAGAGGCAGTAAAGTTCATGTCACTTGCAATATTCGCTGGACTAAGCACCGAAAATGTCCAGTCTTAGTTTACGAGTCGGCCGCATGCCCCACGAACGTTGCCGGTGTTCCTAAGTGCTCTAGTTAGAAATACAAATTGAAGAAGCCTTACTTGGACAGTTTTGTGGAACTAGCATAAAGCAACGAATCGATATTTTTGTTGCTGCTTATCTGGTCAAGCGAATTCTGTAAGACGTTGGCTTAAGATTTATATCCTTTACCATTGATTGTATTTGTTAAAGCTCATGGGTTAGCTTACTGCTGTTCTTGGACATAATCATGACGTGAAAATAATTGCATTGAGTTCAGTTTCGTCATCTAAATCAAGACGCATTTACGTCACACGTCATCAAAAGTTTGCACTCCCCACAAACGGACGTAACCGATATAATCCGCTTCCAATGTCAGTTGTTCTGACACAGAATGGAATATCACTTCTCCCTGTCAGGCTTCGACAATCGACAGAGCTGTCAAAACTACAAACAGGACTGACGTTAAGTAACACAAACACGGATCGAGAAGGACTTATGCGCCAATGTTCGCACCTACAGACTTAAGCTCAGTTAATGTGTTAATAGTCTCGCAGTCACTTACGATCTTATTTATGAGTTAACTTTGACGCGCATGTGTTTATCGAAGCTCGAGTTTTTAATGAGCTACAGTTTCGTAAGCGCACTTAAATATATTTGAGTTGTATTCTAGACTTCTAGGTTGTACTAGGAATGCAATTTTCGACGAAATATCTAGTAGGTACTGGCTTTTAAAAGTTTTTGACATGGAACGAAGTGAGCTCGAGTGTCTGGAGTGTTTTCAAGTAATTATTTTGTACAATTGCTTCCTGGCTATTTCTTTCATTTGCACTTCTACTGTGCTGTCCTTGCATTAGACATAATTGCTGCACCTTACACTTATGAACTTGCAAGTAAGATTACGGAGTCGTGCATATAAGTTGTTTTGTACATTTTGAAGGTTACGTTATAATATTAATAAAAAAGCAACTTTATTTCTTCACTATTGTGACTTTGAAACGTGAGAAGGTCATGTTAATGAAAATAACTAACACCTACTTATTTTCTGGTAATGTAATTATTTATGTAATTTAAACATTTTGACATAAGCACAGATTTATCGTCTTCTTTATGTTCTAAATGAAAATCAAACAAACAAAAAAATATATTTCTATCATCATATAAATGCAGTCAGATTCTATATTTTGAACTCCAAAGGCGGACATACTTTGGCGATAACTCTTTTAAAAATTCCACGAACGACGAAATTAACTTCTAAGTTCTGCTGCACACAAAGAACTTCCTAACTAAGTTTCGAAGAAAGTGTATAAAGGAATGAAGGAAGGTACCAGTTCTACTGACATTTACTTGTCTAAAAAGTAACCTGGCATCGTGCCTGCAAACACGAGCTGAAAACTTTATCTCTGTACAAGATTACCTTACTTTAGGCTGACCTAGGTAATTTAATTCAATTTGCATAGGCAACACTCGGCTTGATCGTGCTATGACTTTATCTGATCATTTTAAATGGGGTTGATGTTTTGTGTGAAGAAGTTTAAAGTTTTTTTTAGGTGAGTGATGTAGGTAACTGTATGCTTTTGTTTTAAAGTTTAATTGTTGGTTTGCTTTGGTTTATAAGGAAAGTCATGATCTGCCTAACCTTTTTCCTTCCTGGGGTCGGTTTCCAGACTAAACGAATGCAGCTGAGAACCAGTGTTTTACAAGGAGCGACTGCCTATCTGACCTCCTCAACTCAGTTACCCCGGCAACTCAATATCCCTTGGTAAGACTGGTTGTCAGACTTTCTAGCTTCTGAATACTCCTAATGACTGCCAAAGGAAAGTACTAAACAAAATTATTACATTTGCAGATAAATAAAAAACCACAATGAACACTGTATTTTGTCCCATAAACAAAGTTAACACAACAAAAGAAAAGCGCGAAAACGGTTGACCAATTCGGTCATTACGAGTCGCGTGTGGTGACTAAACACGGGAAAATTTTACGATTGATGTCCCGCCTCTTTTGTATACCATTCTATTGTGAAATTGGTGTTCACTTAAGGCCTAATCAAGAAATCTTTGTGATATTTCCACATGCAAGGGTGGATTTATGCCATTGTGGATTTGTAAGAATTGTTAGACCTTCGTTCTAGTTGTTCAATCGACTCGAGCTATGCTAGTTAAGTTGTTTGTTTTGTTGATAGCCCATACTTTTCCTTTGGTCGAAGTAAAGCGATTCTGAGAAGAGGTGACAAAAAAGTATTTTTGCGAGAGAACTTGATATAAGTTTGTGGACTCGTGGACATTTGTTGAGAATCTATTAAAAACTCTTTCAAGTTATATTTTTAAATGTTGTATGATTCGTTTCTCATACAATACCACGAAAAAGTGATAGTTAAAGTATTCGCGAAGTAACGTCCTTTTTTATGCGAAGCAATATTCCCTATAGAATGTGCCTCATACGATGCACATTCATGTTTATATGAAAACAATTTACTGGCAATAAACTTCGTTGGGTTTTGAAGATTATGAATGAAATAGTGGTAGCATGTTTAGTACACAGGGTACAAAAAACCCTCAAAGTAATCTATCCTTACTGACATGTATTTTGTGGATCCAAACGTTGTTTACACTGCCTATTGTGTCCATAGAAGATTGTTTTTGTATACTAAACGTCTACATAATTGATAGTCACAAAAAAGTTTTGTATACACTTAGTAACAAAACCACCAACAGTCTATCATTTAACTGACAATACACGAATCAAAATAGGTCATAAATAGGTCATTAGGCAGGCTTGCCAGCACAATGAAAGTTGGCCGTTTCAAAAGACAAAGTTGGACGGCTTTCGGGGTAAAGTTATAGAAAATCATATAGTACGTGCAGTTTGTGACCCGAGGCACGTTTGCTAAGGATGAAAGCCGACTTTCTTCAACATTGCCCTCATCAGATGAAGTGGACATACTTGTTTACAACTTCAAATGTCGTCCGATAGAATATTTTATCATGTTACAGTTTTCATTGCGAGATTTGCCGGACGATGTATTTGGTCGTTTAGTCAGTTGGAACTTTACTTTTTTACATTCAAATGACGAAAAATATTTTATTTTTACTAATAAACGTATTCATTGCTACTTACACAATTTATATAACTACTTCCGATGTAAGAATATCATTGTAATGTCCTTCTCTAAAAATAGAGCTACATACTAAACAAATTAAGTAGGTAAATGCTATTCACTCGATAAGCAATCTAGCATGTATTCAAGTACACTTAAGTGACAAAAAGATTGTATCAAATCGGTTACTTGTACATGCAAATTGTAAGATAGAATTGACAGAAGTAGGTCAACGAATTCGGTGGTATCTGCCACACGTAAAAAGCTCGTAAAACAGGGTTTATTTACTTTTTGTATTGCGTACGTGTAAATTATTCTATTTTGAAGTCGGTTTAGGTACTTACAGGACGCACGAAATGTGCTACTACTTTTAATATTCAACCTACAATAATAAAACCATTTATTTTTAACTTTAAATTGACGATAAAAGCTATAAAATTAACATTGTAAAGTATTTCATATTGCGCTCAAAAAAGCTGCCGAATTGAAAAACTTCTCCTTTTTTCGAAGTCTGGATAAAACTGTTATAAACTGTCTGATACTTAATTTTCTTGTAGCTTAACCGCTAGAAAATTATTGTCGAGAGCTGCAAACGACGTTAAATAATGCTCGTTTCACAAAAGCCTGCACTGCATTTTTTGCTATCTGGCAGTAGTGCCAACTATTTATGAAAATGCAACGTGGTTTCTTTCTAACGCTATAAATATGTTTTTTCTCAGGTTAAACATGTTAGAGTAAAAATTGTGGCTATTATTTTTTAAATATATTTGTTACAGCCAAAGTGATAAGTCCGCATATTATACATATTATCTAGCTATTATTTATAATATCTACTCAATTTGGACAAAGTGATAATTGACACAGAATTAATCACATTAACTAGCAATTTTACATAATATCTCCATAGACTTAGATAATGTAATAAAACAGGTAGGTAAAGATTATTATTTCATGTTAACTAAATAAAGTGGTAGCTGACCTTAATATAATTCGAAAAAGGCTAGTTAGCCCAGTGCAGGGCACCCCATAATAGAAGCGAAAAGTCTTTGAAGTGTGGCTCGGGCCACTGTACCGACGGCCCGGAGTGTGCCCTGCCCGGGAAGGGCACCGCCGTGTCCTCGTCGAGGCAGTCGGCAGCGGCGACATCTCGCGCCCGGCCCTGGTTCAAGCCATGGTCCGGGCCGGGAGGTACTGGGATGCCATCGTCTCCTTCTGTGTGGTCGAGAGACGACTCCCAGCCACCGTAGACGTGAGCCTGTGCGATGAGTTCGGGTGCCTTATCGGCCTTCCGTCTCCTGGGAGACACGGACCCGTCTGACCTCACGCTGCACGCTCACGCTCACGCTCTCTGAGTCCCTCACGCTGCTCTCCCACAGTGGGAGGAATCATTTGATGATTTATCATAAAAAGAGTCGATAACAACTTGAGCCGTTTCTAAGAATTAGTAAGTAGTCAGACGATTATACCATATTTATTACTTTGGCTAACTTTGACCAGCTATTATAAATTAGATCCAGATAAAGTGATTAATCTATCACACTGTCTAGTCAATTTGGGTATTATATACAATGACCAGTCATTATGTATAATATATATTTAATCACTTTGGCTGTAACATATTCAATATTTGTGTCATACATTGTTTGTATCTCAGAAAAGTGTGAAGAAAAATTATGATATTCCTTATAATTTCATGGTACTCTAAAGTTTATATATCTCAAATTATGATCATACAGATTAACTATATGTTATGATACTTGCTCATAATGAAAAGCATTGAATGGAAAGCAGGTATGTGTAATATATAGATAGGGGTACCTTTTTGTAAAGCACCGGCCTTTGTTCCAATGGTGGATGATTACATCGATTTCATATGATTAGTCAATCGACTATGAAAATGGTTCGGGTCGCTATTAAACCGGGGATCTACATATGCGGTTAAGGTTATAAGCTCTTTATAGATAGACGGGTATCGATGAACGAATTAATAGCATTTCATTTAAATAGAAATCGGATAAGTCATCATCATCTCATCATCTGCCTAGCCTTTTCCCAACTATGTTGGGGTCGGCTTCCAGTCGAACCGGATGCAGCTGAGTACCAATGTTTTACAAGGAGCGACTGCCTATCTGACCTCCTCAACCCAGTTACCTGGGCAACCCGATACCCCTTGGTAAGACTGGTTGTCAGACTTTCTGGCTTCTGACTACCCGTAACGACTACCAAAGATGTTTAAATGGCAGCCGGGACCTACAGTTTATCGTGCCATCCGAAACACGGAAGAACTCATTATGACAAGATGGTCACCCATCCACGGACCGACCGCGCCAAGCGTTGCTTAACCTTATGATCGATCGATCCGCGCGGCTTTGACTTAGCCACGAGACAACAAAACAACAAATCTACAGCAAAATATATAAGTAGTTCAGTTAATGTATCAATGTAACTATAAAGTCAACCTAAAATTGTTAACGCAATATGTGTACACAAGTAAACATTCCTTGATTTCATATACTAAAATAACCATCGACCGTTTAGCACTATTCAACCATCGGGAACTCCCCTTTGAACTGTATCGGTACATTGATAGCAAACCTCAAAGGGCAAAACGTCAGCTACAAACTCGAATGCTTTGAATCCAATATAACTAGAATCAGAATTCAGGTTGATGCTCTAATTCCGCAAATCTTCACCGTGCGCGGTGCAGTAGATAAAATCAAATCCTTTGTGTTCTGTCATTCTACACCGAGAGAAATAGCGAGTCAGATAGCGAGTTAAATTGCACTTTTACGTACAATGGAGGTAGAAGCTATTTTCAAGTATCTACAGTTTGTTTTATTATTGTTAGGTTACTTAGCTTCTTGATTCTTTAGAATGCGCACACTACAAACTTTTAGGCGGCCGATAGTAAGTTTGGGCACATAAATCAGTATGAAGATGAATCAAAGTACACAAGTAACAACGATCAGGTATTTGTCCGGTATCGGACCGAATAAAAACTGAATTTACGATTTTCAAAAAAAAAAATTTTTTTTCTATACTGGGCCAACAGTGACCGATTGTTTAGTCTACAGAGTGCGGTAGGTATAGTAGGTACTCAAATGAATCTGAGAAATTAGATCCATTGCCATTGATGTTCTTTTGTTTCGTATACCGATTGGTTATTCCATCCAGTCCCATGTGAAGATTGATGGATACTTTCGGGTATGTACATAGAAAAGAACTTTAATGGATAAGAGCAAATCACCCGGAACTGTGTTTCGTTCAAGCCATTAAAAAAACCGACAATCACCCTACTCGATAAAAAGGAACTATAAGGACTTGGAATATACATACAGCAGTTTTCTTTTTCACTATACTTGATAAAAAGGCTGGAATATAAGTACACGAGTGTTTTTTTGCTAGCTTGAGTGTTGGCGTGATTTCAGGCTATAAAGTCTCATTGTGCGCATTATTTTCGATATCATATGCCAAGTTTTTCCTACATTAACTAGGTTGCACAATAGTGATAAGAATGCAGTGCCAAGGAAAACTTGCCAGCTGTTGTACTATGGTGTCCATTCATTGCGACATGAATAAGATGGTAGGTCAGTTAACCCTTTTGTCTCTTATAAATAGTTGTTCAAGAATTTCTCATTATTTTATGTTAGTCTATTTATTCGTAAGCACATGTATAATATAATGATTTTCCTAAATCAATATTAATGTTAAGCGTTTACCTATGAAATAGAGAAATATTCAGAAATTCTATCTCTTTCTCAATTTAAACGTAATTTTTACTACCTATAAAAATATTTCATTCCTACATAAAAATCCGTCGATTTTGATATTCGACTTCGTACGGTAATAACTAAATGTTTGTCTCTTATGAAATCGTGCAAGTGAATAGTGCATGGCTGCAAAATAAAAGGCTTTACGCTTGAAGATGATTCTATAAGAATTTATTGCAAATAACTATCACTGACTCTGAATAGTATTTTAAGCAGCAATACCATTTTCAAATAACCCTAAAGTTATTATCTCTAAGACCCTTAAATCCTAAAATATTATGAAATACAAAATATCCATGTTATATATGATTATTAAATGAATATTTTGTTTAATCCTTAATAAATAAAACATCTATTAAAATCTTGTACCACATACTCAAAATTTCATAAATTTTCGACATCTCCTATAATGAGATTCTCACAACTACTGCGTTCTTTGGCTTAGCAATGCATCGCTGATCGAAACCGCGGCATCAAACTCGAACAGAGTTCGGAACTTCGCTAAAGTAAGACCCCGGCTTTATTAAACTGCTTTGATGCTATCTATGTTTACCTACTGTATAAGTTTCCTCTCTAGAGTGATATGTCTGACTTAGAGTGAGCACACTGAGGACTAAACAGTCGGCCAAAATTTGAATAGATGGTTGACAAAGATATTTTTTAAGAAAATCGTGACTTTAATCAAAGTATTCAGTCAGTTTGGTGCCGGCCAAATACCTGATAGTTGTTATGTGCGTACTAGGTATATACATAGATCCCAGAGGGGCCCAGCAGGGCCAAGGCCTGCCGGGGCTGCGGGTTGTTCGAAAGAGATACCGCGGCCCTGGTACATAAAAGGCCCACGACAGAACACGACGGTTTTTAGTCAGTAAGAGTCTGACACTCCCTCACCGCTGCTAACCCACAGCGGGAGGGGTCATTTGATGATTTTTGAAGTCGGAAAAAAAAGGTATATACATAGATACATTAATACAGATTGATAAGCCCCAAGAAACTATCGTCCGACTAAAAGTTCGAAGTGTCCGAGTACGAGTGTCTTGCTCTTAGTCACCCTGATGTCTGTGATGAGAATAAGGGTCAATTCCCACTGAGAGAGCAGCGGCCGGCAGCGGCCGTAAGAGCACGGACAATGTACGAGAGCGGCGCGGCGCGGCCCAGCGCGGCGCCGCGCGGCCCGCCGCGCTCGCGCTCAATCCCTTGCATTTACGGCCGCTGCCGGCCGCTGCCGGCCGCTGCTCTTTCAGTGGGAATTGACCCTAAATGTAACTTTCCGTATTTCTTTTGCCTATAAATGGTTCCATGTAAACACGACCTTAGGAACTTACTACATATTTATGGTTATTGCCTTCTATAAGTCCTGAACTAAGAAAACATCTAATTTATTAAGCAATAGTTCATTTTCTTTATTGCCGCCCCTGTGACGTATTGGCGGCAAGGTTCAACGTACCGCAAACTCAGTTTATTAACTATAAGCAGTATTTATATCTAGGTAATCTTACTACAATGTAGTAGAAACATTTTCTGTATTGTGAGGTTATTTGATTCTATTGTTAAGACTGCTTCTCAAATAAATCCTCTTTTCAAATAAACCGTCCCTTTGTCCGTTTTAGAACATTCTAGATAGCGAAATTGTCTAACATTGCAGTGTTTGCAACAAATACAGGACGATATTAAACATGAGTCAAATATTTTGCAATTCACCGTGTTACAGCAAGATAAAACGGTACTCCTTTGTTCTAATAAAGTGAGAATATAAGCATGAATAATGAAGTCTCGTATAACTTACACGTGAAAAGGAGTAAAGAACAAAGCGGGTATGCGCTTACTTTTCGAAGCTTTTGCTTTAGTTGGATAAAGTTAAACAAACTATAGTGGAAGGGACAACGTAACGAAAACTTGTTATAGGGATTAGTCGAAGATTTAGAGTGTAGTCTGTTTTGTTTTGACAACAAAAATAAATATTTTTAGCTGTAAAACTAATCAAAATTTTATTGTTGTGTTAGTCCAGTCATGTTTTAAATTATTCATCTGATTGAAAAACTACATATCACATCACATTAGGTATGTGAATCAGTTTTCATTTGGTAATTGAAAACATCTGCAACCGACAAACTCAATCTTTCAAATGCACGTACAAATTGTTCAACGTTCAACCTCATACTGAACGGACGGCAGATTAACTACAATTTATGTTAGAATAACTTTATCAAACTGTACTCCCCAAACTAGACAGTTATCGACTGAATAGTTGCTCAGTTATCGTATTGCGATCTAACTATTGCTTTAACTGTAAAGTTATGATACTGTGGAGTTTACGAGAGTTCGATGACAGCAAGAACTCAACTTTGATTCAAACAACCTCATTTGAAGTCACCTTTTCGAAACAGTAATCCACGTCCAACCTTTTTATAAATCCGACAAGATTTACTCAGTTTTGTCCCGTCAGCGGATCTTATACCCGCTAAGCTTTAAGCATTCATTTCAATGAAGAATTGCGACTCAAAATTAAAACTCCAGTCTTCTGGATAAAATATTGGATTAACTTGGAAATGGACGGAAAAATGGATTGGACGGATTCATATTTCTTTCTTGTTTATTCAGTTTTGAGGTTGCATATTAGCAATGAATCTTGTTTGTTGAAAAATAAGAGATTGTATCTCAGAAAGAAATTTGAATTCGTAACACATGTGAATAGAGGTATAGTTAAGATTGAACAGATAACATAAGTTTTTGGGTGCAATCAATATTTGTTAATATAATTTTATTTTGACATAAAAGTGATCGTGAAAACTGTTTACATTGTGAGTACGCAGGATTTAATAACGCTTCCGATGAAAAACCTATAAAAATTGAAAATCCAGTTCGTAATAAATTCACGTAAAACTCCAGCATCCGCCGCATTCAATATGCAATATTAACATATTAAATTGTTTTACAAAAGCAGTATAATGGAACATAATTTGGAGCGAGCTGTCACTCAAGCCGGCTAGAATAAGCTTGTCACTGCGAATATTCCGTGCCATAGAGCTAAGTATGTCTAGAAGGGTACGTGAATTAATGGTTTTATTACTTTCAGTCATATTTTACGAGTGCTGCAGACAAATGGAAATCGATTAACGACGTTGAGAGAGATGAAGCTGTCGCATGAATTTTGCATTGACTGGTTTCGGTTCAGGTTCCGGGAAATTTGAGTTTGGAACAGGTTGAAGTGGTTAAATCCTAGGAATTAATAGTAGTTAAAACCAGTATTGAATGCATTATACTTTTGAAGCTTAAATATTGATATCACATATATTTTCTTTTAAATACATTAATCATTAAAATTACGAGTGATTCATTTATTATGCGGGTTGAGGGAAGCATGTAGAATCAATGAAAAAAAATAAGATTGGTGTTATACAAGCCGCATTCAGAAACGGTTAACTCAATTGTATAATTTGATACTAATTAGGGTGACCGGAAGGGGCTTGCCCTATTTTAGTTTGGTAGCAAAAACAAGGAAGAGGGTTCAGAACAGATTTATGCTAACTGGGAATGTTTGTACAATTAGGAAACTATAAATGAGGTCGTATGTTTTACAAAACGAATGCTTTCGTTGGTTTTAGTTATTTATTTGTTTTGAAATATAAATACTCGTGTATTTTGGTCAATAAGGTATTTAATCTGAAGGACAATGTCCTATTATGTACTTAGGTATTTGTTTGAAAAAGTTTAAAATTTGACTCAGTTGAGCCTTCTTACCCATCCCTAAATGTCTAAAAAAGGAGACCACTTTGTTCCTCCAAATGCATAACGTATATAATAAAAAAAAAATAAGTGTGTTATACAATACATACATATAGTATAACATACAACATTTTCAGTAATATCAAAGTGCCCATTACTTCCCCGTATGAAACTTGACACTACAGTTTCAATATACATTGAAGACTAGTAAAATTGGCAGGCTTCACTATTATACTCGGTTCGTTGCTTCTGACGTCTTACATTTCAGACGTCAGAAATGCGAAAACCGCTACGTACTGTTTTTAACCTGAACATGAAATAAATCTTATTCGATTCCAAAATTAGAATATCAATTCTGACCCAGAAAATTCAAGGCCTAGTGGTTTGGAAATAAACGCAAAATGGTAAAGTTTTAAGTGGACTGTATTTTGGTTGGAGGATGGCTGGTTATCGCCAAGAAGAGAACGAGCGATGTGTAGGCAATCAAGGATATATGCACGCGTACCTGGCTCTCCAACGTTGGGCTTCACAAGATGGCGGCAGGCGGCGGTCTTCCCGATCACACAACACAATAGTCACGTTCACACCCGCGGGCGGATTATCACAATAATTCGCTATCCTACAGTAGGACATGCGACACGGGAGAAGCACGAGTACTTCTTCTCGGCGATGCGTTTACTTCCAGGCGGTTACAGCAATATGGAGCCACGGAGCGCGAGCGCGTGTCACTCTCACTCGCCAGGCGTGCGGAACAGAACAGGAGCGGGAAACAGGGGAGGGGGTAGCATCGCTCGTTTTGAATTTAGTCAAACGCAGTACTATTACATTATTTGGATGCGTGGACGTAGTCCGTGAGATAATATATAGATGGCGCTACCATTTCCCCCGGCCTTAAAGGGTTGCCTTTAAGAGAAATATATCCTAGCTATGTAAGGTGTACTACCGCATAACCTATACACAGTCTAAAACAGCGTTATAACATTTTAAATTAATATGCGTTAGCGGAAGCGGAAAACTATTATAAATTAAACTAAGTACCTAAACCTAAGAGAGAGATCCAACTTCAAGCTAGATCTCACTGAGTCGGCAGCGGACAGAGACGTACAACAGGGCGCACGTAGCTACCCTTCGCGGTTTTCACCGTGACAACACGAGTTGTGCCGTCCTTTGAGGTATGTAACTTTTCAATAATACCAAGTGGCCATGAAAGCGGCGCGGAATTTTCATTTATAATAATGACCAACGTACCCTCCTGTATAGGGGATGCAGGACTATTCCATTTAGATCTAGCCTGAAGTTGGTGAAGGTATTCTGAGCGCCAGCGCCGCCAAAACGACTGCACGAGTTTATCAAGAAGAGTATGTCTCTGAAGCAAGCTAGAAGAGTCTGCTTCAGGCGCGGGAAGTGACGACAATGGCACAGTATTTAAGAAATGCGCAGGAGTTAACGCGGAAGGTTCAGCAGGATCACTACTCAAGGCTGTGAGCGGGCGCGAGTTAACTAGTGCCTCGATTTGAGCAAGAATAGTTAAAAGCTCTTCATAAGAAAGGATTTGTTGACCTATAACTCTGAAGAGATGCGTTTTAATTACTTTGACCATGCTTTCCCAACATCCACCGAAATGTGGTGAAGCAGGCGGAATAAACTTCCAATGAATGCGATTAATAGAAAGTTCCTGCTGAAGGCGTGAACTATACTCTTTATTGAGAAATTTATAGAGATCGCGTAGATAAGAACTAGCACCCACGAAACAAGTGCCGTTATCCGTGTATAAACACTGTACAGGACCACGTCGTGAAAGAAATCGTTTTAGAGCAGCGAGAAATGAAACTGTGCTTAAATCCGTCGCAACCTCAATGTGCGTAGCGCGCGTTGTTAGGCATGTGAAAATACATAGCCAAGCTTTACGGCTTTTCACCCCTCGACCACGAACTGGTGTATACTGCAACGGTCCTGCGTAATCACAACCGGTGTGTGTAAACGCTTTATTTACCTGATTGACACGTTGAGTAGGAAGATCAGCCATTGGAGGAAAGACCGGACGCGGACGGTATTTAAAACATGTGTTACATTTATGAATTATGTGGCGTATTATTCGCCGTGCAGCAAGTATCCAGTAATTTTGCCTAAGTAAGGACATTAGCAACTCTGGACCTGCGTGGAGATGTTTCTTGTGATAGAAATCAACAAGAAGGTTAACTACGTGATCGTGACACGGCAAGATGCAAGGATGCTTATAGTTGTAAGGTACGTCCGAATTTGACAAACGACCGCCAACACGTAAGATGCCGTGCTCATCGAGAAACGGCTTGAGCTTAAGAACAGCGGGAGAACAAGGTATGTTATTTCTCAAATTATGCACATCTTTGCTAAAATGAACAGCCTGTAAGGCTCGCAATAATGTATACTCTGCGACTTCAAGATCAGAGCTTGAAACACAAGTTCCACGAGGCAATTTCTTAATAAACTTACAGACATAAACGATGACACGTAATAACTTAGACCACGATGACATACGTAGTGCGAGTGTATAAATAGGAGATACCGGAACCTCAATAGTCACGGGATGAGATACAGACTTCCGTTCAGGTATGTCTTCGATCTCTGCATTATGCGAGGGCTGTATAGGCCACTCCGATGGATCACGGGAAATCCAAGAAGGCCCATGATACCACAAAGGATGATGCGGAAGATTAGCTGGAGTAACACCACGAGACAGGCAATCAGCGGGATTCTCAATACCCGCAACGTGATGGAAACAAGCAGCAGGAATAAGTTCTATTATTTTAGTAACGCGATTGGCGACAAAGGTCTGCCAGCGGTGAGGAGAAGAATTAACCCAAGCGAGCACTACTTTGGAGTCCGTAAATGCGTATACTTTATTGATGGAGTATCGGGACGCAATTGTGTCTTGAACCTTGCGAAGCAATCGAGACAGCAACAGAGCCGCACACAGCTCCAGTCTCGCAACTGAAATGGTTTTGACCGGCGAGACTTTAGACTTGGCACAAACTAGCTGCACAGAGTAGTTAGATCCAATGCGGACTTGCAGATATATGACTCCGCCATAAGCACGTTCACTGGCATCAGCGAAACCTATTAAGTTAATAGTACATCCATCGACTAAACCTAGATGGCGCGGCACAGTTATTTGATTGAGTGCGGAAAGCTCAACACAAAACTGTTTCCAAGCAGCGACGATATGATCCGGAGGAGTGTCATCCCACTCGCACTTTGCTAACCAAAGGTCTTTAATTAAGAGCTTGGCGTACAAAATTGTGGGAGCCACAAACCCCATTATGTCCCATAAGCGAGCCACTGTGGATAGCATAATGCGTTTGGTACACTTACCATCTGGTGATGAAATGTCAAAGCGAAAGTTATCACAATGTCTGTCCCAGCGTAAGCCAAGAACCTTGTGAGGTATGGACTTCTCGAACTCAATGTCCGGAGAAGCCTTATGCGAATCAGGTATGTGCGCGAGAACCTCTTTGGAATTGCTAGTCCATTTGACTAAATCAAATTGGCCTCGTTTGAAAAGCTGAATTAGCTCTTCACAAAGCGAAACTGCTTGCGGGGCGGAGGGGACACTATAGACTATGTCATCCATATAAAGAGCGGAAGCAGCAGCAGCTGCAGCAGCGGGAAAATTGTCACCTTCATCAGCAATCAACTGGCGGACAACTCGTAATGCATGATAAGGACTGGACTTGAGTCCAAAACAAACGCGATTAAACTGATACACAGATAAAGGTTCACTATTATCAAAACGATATAAAATTCGTTGAAACTTACGGTCAGATTCACAAACGCTAATATTAAGAAACATTTGACGGCAATCAGCTGACAAAGCAATTTTGAAAAGTCGAAACTTTATTAAAATGTTAAATAAATCACCCTGTAGATCAGGACCGGCATGCAAAATATCATTGATCGACTGACCCGATGTAGTTCGACAACTAGCATCTAAAACCACACGAAGTTTGGTGGAGGTCTTATCTTCGCGAATCACGCCGTGATGCGGAATATAATACGCGGGAAGAGAATTGTTACCCTCGTCGTTTACAACCGGGCTTAAAAAACCTTTATTTATGTAATCACGCATGACGTCATTATAAGCGCCGCGCAATTGAAGCGACGCGTCGAGTTTGCGTTCTAAACAGTAAAAACGCCTAAGCGCAGCGGCGTACGAGTCGCCTAAAGAATATGGGTCGCCACAAAACGGCAACGCCACAACATATCTACCACTGTCGTCGCGAACAGTGGTAGCGCGGAAATGTTCTTCACACTCGAGATCCTTACGGCTCAGCGAGGGCGGTGCGGAGACCTCTTCAAGCTCCCAAAATAGCTTGAGAAGAGAATTAATATTATTTTCTTGAAGAACAGAACAACAAGACGTAGTGTAATTTGTATTATGCAGCGTAGGTACGGCACCCATAACTACATATCCAAACACCGTCTCAATAGCGGGAGGTATATTATATTGCTCACTACGTACAATATTAGGTAGTAGTAAGTGCGGAAAAACTGAAGCCCCGATCAAGACGTCGATATTACCCGGCTGAGCAAAGTGAGCATCAGCGAGCGGCAACGACTCGAGGTGCGCGAGTAAAGACACGTCCACGTGAGCGTTCGGCAGCGTGTCCGTAATACGTTCCACGATAAGCGAGGAAACGGTGAAATTAACATCTTTATTGAAACGCGAATGTATTTTAATATCTACTGAACCCTTACACGATTTTTCTGAACCACCGATCCCTTTAACTACTAAGTTAGTATTTTTAAAGTTATTAAATAATCCAAGACGTTTAAAACAGTCAGAAGTAATAAAACTACTTTGCGATGCACTATCAAGTAAACAGCGAACCACGCGCGGCGTGTTGTTAACATCATAAATAATAACCTGCGCTGTCGCTAACAATATCGTTGTGGACGCGGTACATTGACGCTCTGCTTCGCGAGTATGATAAGTGCGCGCGCACTGCCTGCGAGCGGGCGCAATGGACGTTGTACACAAAGAAATCTCGGACTGAGACGCGGAGGGAGTGGGTGCAGTGGTACGTGCGGCCTGTGCCTGCGCCGGCGGTAAAGAAGACGAAACAGCTGGACTACGATTTATGTTTACGTTAAGGTCACCGGGGTCACTCAATACCGGAGACTTTTTCTCAAAATGCAATAACGTATGGTGGTGTTGATTGCATGAACGACATTTAGTTTTACTGGAACAATCGCTTGTTTTATGTTTTATACTCAAGCAATTGACACAACATTTATTTTCTTTAACACAATTAAACCGAGCGGTTGGAGTTAAATTATTAAAAGCGGGACATTTAAATAGGTGATCGTGTACAATGTTATCGCACAGACACTTGTGTGAGTTATAGGTAGATTCCGAACGAGTTACGTAAGATTGCGGGTTAGGTGCCGATTTATTGTTATTGTTGTTTCGCGATTTATCAAACTTTTGTTTACTTATATTATTACTAGACGAGCTAGATGAACTAGGCTGCGTATTTACGAATATCCGACACTGATCTTTGATAAACGAAATAAAACTATCGAGTGTAGGTATTTTATTATGACGTTCGGTCATTTCGAACGCACGAATAGTTTCCGTGTCGAACTTTTTTAATGCGAGTTGCAATAACATAAAGTCGGCGAGATTTTCTAATTTTAGGTTTTTAAGGGAATTAACTGCGGTAACAAAGTTATCTATAAACAGTTGGAAATTCGAAACTGACGCGGTACTGGACAATTTAAGATTTAAAGCTTGATCAAAGTAAGTAGACGCGAGTACACGAGTATCCTGATATCTATCAAGGAGTGACTGGAATATGATCTTATAATTCTCAGCACTTGGTGTGACACCTGCGAATGTAGACTGCGCTTTCGGCGACAGCTTACCTATTAAATAGTACAACCTGTCAGCATCCGTCAGCGAGGCGTTATCGTGCACTGTAGACTTGAAACTTGCATAAAATAATGGCCAGTTTCGTATATCGCCATCGAATGACACGAGTTCAATCGCGGGCAGTTTCGGTGCTCGGACAGCCGGACCGGCAGCGCTGGGCTTGGCGGACTGTCTACCTTCAAACTGCGATTGTATACGTTTTATGATACAATAAAGATCTTCAAATGAGGTGTACGCCTTATAATTTGGTTTAGAATTAGGATTGATAGAAAGTAATTGTGCGTTATAAGCGTCTAATAATTTATGAAAGTCGGTTCGAATATCGTCTACTGTCATACAATAACTAAGAAATGATTCTTTGTTTACTTCGGAAACGTGGGCGGTTTTTGAACGCTCGTAAATATCTTGTATACGCTCAAACAAAATATTACGTTTAGCTTCTAAGATTGTCAACTCTGTCTCGGCAGAAGTACACAATGTCTTTGTTTCCGGCATTTTTATTTAATGTATGTAGGTATAAGTAAATAACCTATAATAAAGCGGTAGTTGTTCCTAACAAGGCAACGACTTTAAAGGCAGTGGAACTAAAAGGCGCTTGAAATATGGAATTTACAAAACGACTATGATAGTTCGAATAGGTAGTTATAATTTTAAGTCAGTAGGTAGCTACGTAAGAGTATATTACCTACCGGGGTGCGGGAAATAACCACGTAATGGGTATATTTATGAACTAGGAGTGCAGCTAGGTGCTACAACTGCCTAGGTAGGCACTTCTAGAAGATACCTACGCGAAAAGTCGAGAATACGGATATAGGTATCCGGGTCGACTGGACCAAAAAATGGTTTGGAAATAAACGCAAAATGGTAAAGTTTTAAGTGGACTGTATTTTGGTTGGAGGATGGCTGGTTATCGCCAAGAAGAGAACGAGCGATGTGTAGGCAATCAAGGATATATGCACGCGTACCTGGCTCTCCAACGTTGGGCTTCACAAGATGGCGGCAGGCGGCGGTCTTCCCGATCACACAACACAATAGTCACGTTCACACCCGCGGGCGGATTATCACAATAATTCGCTATCCTACAGTAGGACATGCGACACGGGAGAAGCACGAGTACTTCTTCTCGGCGATGCGTTTACTTCCAGGCGGTTACAGCAATATGGAGCCACGGAGCGCGAGCGCGTGTCACTCTCACTCGCCAGGCGTGCGGAACAGAACAGGAGCGGGAAACAGGGGAGGGGGTAGCATCGCTCGTTTTGAATTTAGTCAAACGCAGTACTATTACATTATTTGGATGCGTGGACGTAGTCCGTGAGATAATATATAGATGGCGCTACCACCTAGCTTAATAAGTGGAGAGTGTTTGACCCATTTAAAACGGCCCTTAGTTCGAAAATATTCAGTTTTCAGTGTTTCAATCTTTACTAATTAGGTGCCTATTATATTTTAGATACTTTTACTGGCCAATAAAAATTTGGTAAAGAGCTAGCTACATTTCTTAGTCTGTATGTTCTATGTATATCTTGGATAACAATGGCTATGTTTCGGAGGGCTCGTTAAACTTGAGGGTTCGCCTATCATTGAACATCTTTGGCAGCACAATATACTTCTAATAAATCCTTAAAAATGTAAGACCAAATTGAATACTGTAAACTTTTACACCAGTGTACATAAAAACACTTGATATTAACACAAGATTAAAAACATTCTTTAAGGTCTCGTTTATTCATTTTAATTTTCAGTTTTAGCCACCAAGTATTAACGCTGGCCTTTTCAAAGAGGCATCAAGCTTAGACTAGCTCTTTTATACGTTTTATGTTGCCAGAATTCCGCAAGCTTTGGGGTAACCAAATTTTTGCGGTTTCTCTACGTGAAGCTAAGACTTCAAAACCGGGAGTAAATGTAGACCTGCGATTAAATATTTTGTCACAGATTTTATTTAAAGGGTAAATTATTAACGGCTATTTTTAAGCAACTTCAAAAAAGAAGGTTCTCTGTTTGACTTGTTCGAATGTGTACGTTTTGTACGCAATTATCTCACTTTTGATTGAATCGATTTTGTTGCGGTTTTCCGCATGATATCTTTGTCAGATTTAGGAGAAGATTGTAGCTATACTATTTGCAGTCAGTTTTCTTTGTAAAATTTTATTATAATTCACACACAAAACAAACACGTCACATCAAACTACACACATCTCATTACACACCTATCACAATACCAAACCCCAGTTCATTCCTTCCATTAATAAGTCATAGTATGACGTCACAAATACGTATCAATTGTGACGTTGTTAGACGACAATTCTGAAGGTAGTATTGATTTACGTGTAGTTATTTCACACACAGATATACACACACATACATGGGTATATTTCAAAAGGCGCTTACTTATTAAATATGCATAATACGCTGCCTATGAGTTGTTTTAGACAGATTAATGTGGGTCATGTGAAGTTATGTAATTCGTTTTTTTAAGTGTTTGATTATATTATCGAATGATATGGGGTGATGTAAGTTAATGATTACGTTGTAGTTGTGGCTTTGGTAGTTTTATTAATACAAGTAGTAACTTTGGTTTTATTGTAGTCAATGTCATTAAAGCCTTCGAGAATATGTAATGGATGAATTTATCTTTATGCTATTCCCATTATTTTATACAACTTACTCTTTAAATACCTACAACGGGCTGTTTATCTCTCATCAACTTCGGGTTGTAAAATAAGTCTTGAACTTTTAACTATAGACATAATTACCCTTTTTAGTGTTAGTGCCATAAAATATTTCTTAATACTAACACAACATCTTACATGTACCTATATAACTACATACTCTCTGACTATAAATAGGTTCCACATACCCAAGTTCTCATCAATTTCCCTCGAGGGTCGTAGAGGCGACTGAGGAATTGCATTCATCACAACTTAGTACCAGTAAACCTCATGGGAAAGTGTCATGTATCGTGGTACCGTGCCATGCTCAGTTCTTCAAAACAATTGCTATTATACTCGCGAACGCATTTGTTTTCTGTTGCAGTATATTTTATCTATGCTGAAAACAGTTCTGTGTTGAGCTAGTGTTTTGTTTTTTTGTGGGTTTTATGTGTTTTCTAGTACTATAGTGTTAGGGGCGCTGTTTATTTTGTCCCTAAATTAAAGCGAGAGAAATACCAAATGAATAGTCGGTTTCAGTAGAAAATATAATATGCTCAATCAGTTATTCGAATTTATTACATTTTTAACACTTTTTTCAGGTACGCACTCCATTATTTCAGTGTAGGTAAATAATCCAGTGCTTTAAGTTACGTTTACGTTCAGAGCAATAAACTTTTGTGTCCATTTCCAGTGTTAAATTCGAAAATCTCCATTGTATTCAGGTCTCATCGTTAGAACGGCCCGCACCCATGACAAAAATGACATGGGCGTTTTCTGGTCACGCACAACAATAAAACATAAAAACAAAATTAAACCATATCCCTTGCAAAATAAAAGCTATTTTTGTACAAAAGTGTTTCTAAGCCAATGACCTCGCTGCAGTAATTACTGACGAAGATAACAGGCCAAAATAAATTGTGATTTAAGGGAGTTGTAATTTCATTAATAGGTATCAATGTGGAACCCCTTTTTAGTAAAAGTTTTGCGTATTAAAAATAATTTGATGTCAATAATGAGCAAACTTTAAGTCAGTATAAATAATGTACCCTTTGATTAACTTAAATGTTCACTTTGTACCTATTCATGTTAATAGTGGTAGAGAAAATAACACGTTCAAAAAGTTCATAAAACGTAAGTTAAGTAGAACGTAGTAATAAATAGTGACATTGTCCGAACTTTGGACCCGAACACGGAATAGTCGCGTGACCGAAATTATCTAGCAGCGAGCTACCTACTCAAAAAGCCAATCAATAAAGCATAAAATGAAGTAAAAGACAAATTCAATATCACTTGAGTGCAATGAATATGTTCAAAATATTTGAAACGTTCTGAAATTACCATGTTATTTGGAAAATATCGTGATTCCCAGAAAAAATGCTTAGTTTTCTAAGGACTCATTATATCATCATAGATACATTGTAACATATTTTATCTAGGTAAAGTTAATTTCCCTTTATCATCGAGAAGTAAATATGTATTTGAAACTGTTTTCTCCATATCACCAAGTTCATGTTACACTTTGAAGGTGCCGAATATAATTCTAGCATCACGTCACTTAAGCTGTTCCCCTGTCATGCATCCGCGATGCATCTGACAGTGTAATATGCAAATGAATATTACGAAGCTGACCACTTGTCATCAAGTGGACTAGCATAGTGACACTTTAGTACCGATTTATTCTAACACAATTTGATTAACCTCTTGAATGCCGATAATTAGAGAACAATAGAAAATCAATTACGTCTCGCGTATATCTACGCACCGGCATACAAGGGGTTAAGGGCCGAATTTTCAATAATCTGATTTTTCAAACCTTTATCTGAGGAATAAATGTGACGGTTTGACATTTTGTCTCTTACAAAAGCTGTCAAAACGTCAAACATATTCTTCAGATAAAAGTAATCTGGCGATTGAAAAATCGGCCCTAATTGAAAAAAAAAATAGAACTTCTAATTTCAAACGCTAGAGATAAAGCTGAAAACAGAGTCACTGTTAATGCATTTGATACGAGTAGGTATCATGTCCGCTTTAGAACTCGTGGTAACATAAAGTTGTCCTACTTTCTAACATCTGTCCTAACATATTTCACAGAAAGATAAGCATCGGGCACACTGACTACGAACGTACATGGACACACACGTATGCATGCATTAACATACATAGAACCCAGGATTCAACGCTAGTCATCCAAAATTTAATTAAAAACTGTAAAGTCCATTTTACGTAGAAAGAATACAATTTTTAATCATTGAAATGCAGACACAAAGTAATACGTCTCCCACAGCGATGAGCAAGGATAACGTTTGAAATGAAACATTAAATTGGATTTTAATCTCATTCTCATAGAATGTCAGGCGTAACTTTATTAAAAGTTGCTATGTCTCGGGTGGAATAATTTATCTATTTAATGAACCTAAATGAGAGATTTACTTAGTTTTTATTAAATTTTTCAATAAAACTGTGCTCAAAATATTGACGGAAGAGACATAGAAGGTTGTCAGAGATTCACAGGTCTCCTGAACTGCTTACAGCCATAACGAAAAACAAATATAATATTTCTAATGCCAAAGCCGATTTGGACAAAACATTCATATTTCAGTTGCAATTCTAGAGAAAACGAAAAATTCCATATTGTATATCCATTTCTGTGTAAGTGAAAAGAAAAAGTTTTTTTAATGTAAATACGTATGTAAATTAAATGAAAATGTCAACTAGCAGGTAACTCAGACAATTTAGCTAATGGACAATGATTTGACATTTGCTCGGAAAATCCAAATCACTACGTTGAAAATGACCTAATTTACATACTCGTAGTCGAAACGGGACAATATTAAGCCTGTTACGTCGAAATGAATATGTATTGGCTAGAGACTGCACTTTAATCAGTCTGGTTCTAATATCAAATGCCAATATCTAGCCGTAATAATTAGTAAGCAATAAGATCTTAATATATCTGCGGTTTAATTTCATCTCAGTATGGCTGCACGTAATTGGGATCAGATATAACAACGATAATTTTATTATATATCTGAAATATTGCTTAGTCTCGCTCAGTCCATGATTAGCGGTCACTTTATCAAAAGTAAGATTTAATTTGAAGAGGAGCCGTGAAGTAGGGCTCCTTGGTCTGATCGTTTTGACCCCAAATGGCTCAAAAATACCTATGTTTTCTTACAAGGTTACTATGACTTGGTGACCTTTGCAGAAGCAGCTGCCGTACCATTACAGCCTGAATGATGGGTAAATTCAAGTAATTGTATCCCATCCACTAAATACGCAGTATATTACATAGGATACTTTTAGTAGGTAGCAAGAGAACCAGCCACTAGAAGCCTGCCAAAACAGAAACAGGCTTGGCGAGCTACCAAAAATAGAAACCGCTCGATGACATACAGTAGTGTCCAGTAACGTATTGGATTTAGGATGCGAGCTGACGTTCGATTTAAATGTTAGTTCGAAGCAACCGCACTCGACGTGTGTTAGAAAAAGGAAATATGTGAAGGCCTGTGGATATTTTTATTCCATAGTATCCTTTATCCTATACTTTTCCTTGAGTGTTGAAGAAATGACTTCATATCTTACCTTACTTGAGAAAAGAGTGGAGATTGATTGATGACGATTTAAGTGTTAAATGGAAATGACAAGTTAATTGCTAGGTTGCATCTGAACTGTGCCGTGCATGTGTGCACCTTTATTTACACTCACGCTTACTCGAATTGGTAATATTAATTGAAACACATTTAAACCAGTGAATGATACGAGAACTTGTTAACAAAAGCTAACAGAGAGAAAATTATCAATTTCATGTTACTCAACAACGAAAACTATTTTGGCCGCAGTATGCAAAGCGCGATGAAATATTAATTGCAACAATACCGAAACACAAAATCATTGAAGTTCCACAGTTATGTTTGAGTACAATGCACAAACTATGCAAGTGCCAGGATAGTTTGGTTTTCATACCAAGTTTATATTGCCTGCAATTAAAACGTTTAAACTTACTGTCCGATATTGAATAGTTTGTAACAAGTTTAATATTATTTATTGTCGACATTAATTTAGAAGTATGAAGTTTTATAGAACTGGACAAGGGATAAAACACACCTGGTCTAGCGACTAGATGGCTTTTGTAAAGGTACTTTTATCGCTTGTTTTTATAGGTATGAAGTTTTCGAGTGAAAAATGGTCTTGTAAAAGTATTTTAATAGCTAAAAGGGGTAAAAGTTCTGAAAAATCGCTTTTTTCGAGAAATAATGACTATTGGTACTCAATAATTGTTAGAAAAAAAAAATTAAGTGTACGTACATACGTGTATGATATCAAACTCCCGGTTTTATATTGTAATTGGTGTCTCTTCCCAGCATATGTGAGTACCGATTTTAATGATGATCGCAAATATAGTAGAAAAACAATAAATATTGTAACACAAAAATAAATATACAATATTCTAGAAAAATCCAGCCTTACATTCGCTACTGTCATGCTTCGTTACCCCAGACAAACAGTGTTGGCAGAAAAACTTAGTTCTCAACGCTTTAATGCAGTTTGATAAAACGCTAACATTCCGAAGCTTTTGTGAAAAATTGGACCGAGAACATTGTGTTTGTTTTGAAGAATACCATTCAAGTCTGCCATTTTTATTTCAAGTTTACTTTGGCTTTGGAATACGAGAGCCAAATGGATTGCATTATGTACGAGTAAGTTTAAGCTGTGATAAATTAGTCAGTTTACTCATTTCATTATTTATACTGATACAATAGTAGTCTATAATACGAAGTCGTTATTCGAGAGATTTTCAGGCTATCGTTGAAAATAAATTAAACCCTGATAAATTATGTGGGCAATAACTTAAAGTGGGTACGGTTTAAAGTAGGTAAATCATTTTTAATAGCCGAATAATTTATATGTAGTAAACCAATGAAAATAATGAAAAATATTTTTATTAAAGATGAAGTTATGAGTATTTTCTTCCTACGTATTTAGAAGAAAAACCTAATATCATAATAACTTATTCTCGATCAAGAAAGTTTGATTGCTTTTAGAAATTTCAAGCCACCGGTATTAGACCGACTTAAAATGAAACATAGGTACCGATCAGATTAGAAATATATGGATGAACTTCCGAAGAAGGTATAAATCAAAGTTCGGTTAGATACATATCAAATTGATGACCAGGTTCGTGGAAGCTGTGTTATCATGGTTTGTAACTACATGTTGTTGTTAAGTTTTGTAATAGACCATTTAGTTAAAGATATCACGTAATAACATATTATATGGGTGATAGCTAATGAACTTTAGTATCACAGTTTTACATATGTACATCTGTCTTGTGGTGTTAGAAAAAAATCACTTACCGAATTCCCAAATGATATTGTGTACCTGAAATAGAGACTTATTAAAATATTATATTTAAAAAAATATTACAAAAAATACAGTAGAATTTCGGTATACATGATTAATTATAGTAACAATTTTGATGGAAACACAATTTTAATAATCGCAACACAACATTAATTAAATTAAAAGTATAGGCAGATTGATGTCTTAATTATTCAAATTAATTGTAGCACGAAAATACTCATTAGTAAGGCGATATTTCTAAAATACAATAAATGTTCGAAAATATTTCCTTTTCAAAATATTGTGTTCTTTGAAGAACCGAGCAATATTTCATTTGTTTAAAATTATGAAACTGTTACATCAAATTGGCTTGTATCCAAAATATTGGTTTGAAAAAGTGGCTTCATATAAAAATGAAGTATTTTATGTTACGCGAGTCCACGCAATCATTTTGTTCGCCAGGCTTAATTTACCATATTTATGAATTGCCTTCTTCACGAAATGCAATTGTTTAATACCTAAATGTGTTAGAACAAATATGAAGTATTCCTAATAATATAAAATTCATAGGAAGTCCGCTTTTCAATGAAAGACGCTTTGAACACGAGAACAAGGTGAGGTGTTCGCACAGAATCAAAAATCCGAAAAGTAAATAAACTAAAAACTTATAACTTTTTCTTATCCCGTTTTCAATCACCATCTTCGCTAGATGTTTCCAATACATTACGAACATTGTCTTCACCATTTATCTTCTATAGCTAACAAGAGAGGTAATGTACCGGCTCACTAGGTTTTCATTTTTTGCTGTATTGCACAGACCCTTGGCGTCGTCACTTGATTTATAACGTTGTTTACTTCCTAAATTATTCATATTTTATTCGGAAGTAACCAGTTTTGTTCAAGACTGCAAATGGTGCGAATGCTTTTATGGATATTGATGTATTTGCTTGATGAGAAATATTTTTAAAATTTAACAATACATTATACGAATATTAATCCTTACTAATATTATAAATCGGAAAGTGAGTTTGTTTGTTTGTTTGTTTGTTTGTTTGTTTGTTCCGCTTTCACGCCGTAACTACTGAACCGATTGCTTTGAAATTTTGCAGACGTAAAGTTAGAAGTCCGGATTAAATAATAGGGTACTTTTTATCCCGAAAAAAATAGATATTCCCGAGGGAAAACAAAAATATTGTTTGCTTGATGGATGGATTGTAGATGGCGCTGTGTGTCGTTTAAACCAAGGTAATATATTGCAAACGAATATAAACATGTAAATTTAGAAGTTAATGATACGATAATGAATCCTCGAAAATGAGGAATTCCCGAGGGATAATGTACAATTTGTTATACTTATGCCTTCTCATAAATTAAAACTAAAAGTAGGTGTTCCGGTGATGCTCATGCGTAATCTCGATGCCCCTAGACTGTGTAATGGTACCAGGCTGCGTGTCACTCAGCTTGGGCGGAACATTATTACAGCCACTATTTTAACTGGCACAGCAAAGGGTGAAAGTGTACTCATTCCTCGGATTCCGATTATTCCAACAGACCTCCCATTTCAATTTAAAAGACTACAATTTCCTATATGACCATTAATAAAGCAATAAATAACCAATGACCATTAATAAAGCACAAGGCCAAACTCTAAGGGTTGCTGGAGTACACTTAGAAAAACATTGTTTTTCGCATGGTCAGCTCTATGTAGCGTGTTCCCGGGTTTCCAGTGCCCAAAATCTGCATGTTTTTGCTCCACAAGGGAAAACGTATAATATAGTGTACCATTCAGTCTTGGTTTAACAACTAATCGTATCCAGCGTTACATCGCGCTTCTTAGATTTTTCCGTGGGAATGAGAAGTTTTCTTATAGTTGTGATTTATACCGCAATATAACCGAATTCCACGCGGGCGAAGCCGCGGGCGGAAAGCTAGTTTTAAATATTTTTCAACTACACTATTGGTGTATTAAGCAATTTAGATATAAATGAAATAACTATTAGGTAAAAATTACAAAGATTAGAAGACAAAACCTAAGATGACACTATTATTGTATCCGAATGTATCCTACCTTATTATTTGGGATCAACTCGCCAATCCCTGTACCCGAAACTACTGCTACTGACCCAATACCGCGTATTATCAAACCTTACACACAATATCACTACGTCTCAAAGGTGGTGTAAAAATAAAATTTATGTCCTAATATCCCCTTTATCCTCTCGTTCATTTCAGGGGAGAAACGGCACAACTCTCTGAATGGTTGATATGAACATATTTTGCTGTTGTATCCCAGTTTACGAGTTATCTAGGCTTCGATGGACGCTATCGGACATTATTTATTGGCTGATTTATGATATTTGCTCCTATAGCCCGCATTGATACACCTAAATATACAACGAACCTTTGTTGATAAATAATGGAGTACGGATGAAGGTGTTTTATGGCATCGTATTTGCAGATTCAAAATGGTTTTCGGTGTCAGTTTGAAGGAAGTTGGACAACTGATGCTTTTTATTTGAAACCACAAGATTTACGACTGTTTTGAATTACCTGGAATTACCTTATATCATCACTTATAGTTTTTGACAGTTTAAGTTTGTACTGATATTTACAATACTTCTTCTTATCATAACGAAGTGATAATCCCTTAAGATTGCCACTGACTGACATAATATAATTTGGTACCAATTAATCACAAGCAAGATAATAATTCTCTTAGATACATTTTGAAAGAATTGGTGACCTTTAATGAATAGCCAGTGACTGATTCGAATGAAATGGATGTATTAATAAACATAAAACGTCAATTTGGATGTTAATAATAATTTCTGTCTCAGAGCGACCCATGTCCGAGAGAAAAGGGTTCTATTGCCCATTATAAATGACAATCCAAACAAACAATTTTACGGTCTGTAACACATTAGATTACTATATTTAGGGCGGTATATTTTTAGGAAAATATTAATTTACAAAGTGGGTAATTTGATCATTCCGCTTTACTGGTCCTAGTTCTGCTATCAAACAGACATGATATTAACACAAAAATTGGTGATCAAAATACTAATCTCAGCAGGCTTTGTTACGCAAAATCGATTCCTAATCATGCAAGCGTAAAGCTCATTTTGCATCATCACATGAAATAGTGTTATCATCTATTAGCCGCTGCAACTAATCATATTACATGTTGCGCAAGTCTATAATCCTCCATTAGGAGGCCTACGTTTAGCCGAAGCTAGAACTAAGCTCGAGCCGTGTTCGAGAGGAATTGAATCATCAGAACTAGGTACGTGAACAAATAATGTTCTTGGTATTAGGTCTAGAAATTGGTCGAAGAGAAAACTGACTGGAAGAGAGACTGTAGTTGACCCGAAAAATAAGCGTGAATTTTCTCACGTCACAATTTATTTATTTAAAAAAATAAACAGTTAAAAATTGATGTAGTTGTTCGTTACAATTAGTCTGGTGGAAGGGACAAAAATTCGACTTTATTAAGGGACTATTTTCAAGCATTGTCTTCAAAGATGAACCATCATTTCTCTTACAAAGAAAATACATACGTGTTTGAATTCGAGGTCATTATTAGTGGGTGACTTTGCCTTAGAAATCATAAGGCCTATTGTCATTTCGGCCTTACTTATTATTCCAAAGGGAAGCAGGAAACCGCTGGGTTTCTATAGTCCTATAATAAGGTTAAATAAAATTCTCATTTCCATTCATTAGTTTAGGTCAGATCGTAGGCGCGACTTTGACGAATGAATGGGCCTTAAGACGAGGAGAGACTTAATAAATCATTCATTGATTGCTTTGAACTATTGTTTCAGTAGTATCTTACTTATTATTACATTCGTAATGTATGAATATCAATTTGACTTACCCATCGTCAGCAGTCAGCTGGCAGAACTGAAAAAAAAAGCTTTTTTGTAGATTTTACATAAGCACAAAATATGTTTATTTTTTACGTGTTAATTTAATGTAATATTGAGTTTGGTATTAAAGAAACTGTTCTGGGGCTTTAAAAAAAACAAACCAAGCTACTTGAGACATTCTAATAGAATAAGAAGCTTCATACTATGTAGCTAAACGTTTAGGAAAAAAGAAAATCCTTGCAAACAGACCAATAAAACTGTCGAAGATCTAATTTGTTGTTTCCCATTCATTTGTTTTGGTATCACTGATTGTTTTTGCGAGACTACTAATCTTTAACTTATTGGTGTTTTCTCTTTAGAAACAAAACTTATATATGTATATCGCTCTATACAGGTTTCTATGTATATCTTCTGATTCTGCACGTATTAGCACGTGACTGAGGACGCTCGGATAAAACAGGAAAGGCAGGGATTTAACCGTGGGTGACTTAAATTGAACACCCTGTAGTGCTTAACAAAGTTTTTTTAGAACTAGGAAGCACTCAAAACTCTTTTCGGGAAAAAAGGGTAGAAACAGTGCAAAGTTTCCGTAAATGAAAGTTCCCACAGGAAAACGCTGAAAAGAAAATCTACTTTTACCTTACCTGGCCTTAAAAATAAAAAGTTTAAAATTCTCTAATACTTTGTGATGTGATATTCTACAAGCCAGTTAATTAACCTTGACCAACGTTAGACTCGGTATCGATTTAATTTAAATATTCAGACTATTTTTAAACAATCCACAAACACGGGAGGCAATGGGGTACATTTTTAATGATATTGATTCCATCCTTAAATACACTCTTCCGTTTGAATTTTTAATGCTTATGGCAAAAATAATAAGACCCTTACATTGAATAGGTACAAGGTCCAAACAGGGCCAGCTACCAAGCTACTTTCATCCACTCTCGAAATATAGAAAGGACACTTTACAAAATAACTTTTTCTTAAGAAGTGAGCTCGCAACCTTTCACGCACTAGACTGGCGAATAATACCAAATTCAGTCATCCATCATCCACTCGGGTCTCCAAGTACTATGATCAATGTTGGCTGAAATCAGACAAGGATGGATGGCATCCACCATAATTAAGGTTCCCTAAACAACCACGTTTCCTGGGAACTTTTTGTATCGAAACCTCCAACGATGTTGAAAGTTTGCGAACTCAATTACGCTGTACCAATTATAAGCGAATGGGGTATGGGTTATATATTTCTTTCAATAAGTAATTGGTCTGTTCAGAAATGGAAGTAGGATTCGTTATACATAGATATAGGAATATGTATGTAAAAACGTCTCCAAAGTACTTTCTGAAGCCACGTAAAGTAACGACTTGTAACTTTATAAATATTTAACGTGTTCACTGAATATTTGAATATATCCCTATGTATTTGGGTAGTATGATAGTTGTTTGACGAACAGTCATTTTTATGGTCGACGTTTACTGTGAGGATTTGATGGCATTATAATGAACATCAACCTCGTTTTGGAGTCAAAACGTCTCGATATGTTTGAGCAGTCGAGTTCCATTTTCGGGTTAGATAAAGCAGAGCAACGTTGGTGCCATAAGCTGTTATGGTTATAGGCTTTATCCCATTCATACAGTGCGTTGCAACCGAATTTCAGTGTGGAAATTTCCGAATAGAAATCGCCTTGTTAATTCACGAAGGCCTACAGCCAATTTCAGTATGAAATCTTTATGTAGCACACTTGTTGTGTTGTTGATGTTGAGAATGATTAACATAATGTACCTATTTTGTTTTGGGAGAACTGAAAAATATCATAATATCGTAATAAAGGCGAATCATCGTCTTTGATAAAAAAAGGTTTTTTTTACATACCTTTTCATTATATCCTGTTAGATCACGTCCACTTACACTTAGCTACTTCAGCACAAGATTATCGATAAATGTTAATGCTAATCCAATGTCCATGAATAACTAACGCACAGCTAATGTAAGTCCACCCACAATTCTCTCCAAATATATCTGTATTTCAGCCACTGTCTCGTGTGCTCACATCTCTGCCGTATAATCTAACCGCATACCCTTCACTAATCATTTCGAAGCCTACCCACATAGGTACCCAACCTAAATAGAACAGAATTACGGGTAGGAATGCATCGAAAGGCTTCCTCACGTGCAACATGCCACGTGAAATAATCAACAAATGGCGAAACATCTGACATTTGCAGTCCAATTTTCAGCCTTTCGAGCCCATTTTCGTCAGTATCGATCTGTTCAAAGTCGGCTTCATAAAAAAGTAATACGTAATTACCCTTTTCCTTTGGCATTTGTGTTGTAAACGTATTTATTTTAACAGTGGGTAACATCAATTAGGTGTTCTGTTACTACGTGTATTGTTGAGGGACCTACGTTTTGTTCCTTTGTTGACGGCTACAAAATTGTTCGGCCTTTAGTGTTGGTTGGGACTATTATAGCTTTGAGATCCTGTAATTGAAATCATAATTGGATAATAATTGTTAAATTTTGCAGTTCGAAACATCTAACTATCCATTTCTTGCTGTAATATTTACAGATAGTTTTTTGTCGTCTAATTGCGATTGATTCGCCAGTAAAATATACCTATCCTTGTCCTTAGTTCAAATAAGTCCATGTCATGGTCTCTTAAATAATAAATGGCCTAGTAAATCATCTATCCATTTGAACACAGAACACGTATTTACATAGATACCGAACCACCACTTGTGATCCTTATCTGTGCCGTAATGTATTACTGCAGAAATAGCTGCGAAAGGTCTTACGTATCTTGCATTGATATCACTCGAACTTTCATCCATCTTGTGTTAAAAAGGAGTAGGGTTTTTTACCTTCCCATGCTTGTGTTGGATTTTAGGTACAATAAGTACTACACATTCACTATTTATATTTAACAGTTTTATTTCACTTACACAAGATTCAAGATTAGGTTTTGTGACACATCGATGATAATTTTCATTATAAACTCTAAAGCACAGTACATACTTATATTTGTACATATATGTATTTTGAAAAAAATCACAGCATTTACGTGAGACACTAAAAGAGAAAAGAAAATGCATTTTACAGGGAACTCCGACTTTCCTGGTAGCTTGAGGACTGAATGCAGATTAACAATCACCTAAGAGATTGCTACTTAATTAGTAACCAGCTTCCTTGTGCAGATTTAATAAATGAGTCTGCTTTAGTCTTGTTTTCTTAATTAGGTTTTGCTGTAGCGGCCAGACTTTAATAGTAGCTCAATGTACGTATAATATTTAGCATAGTTTGGTGAGCAATTTAGTATAGACTGATACATACTCAATACTATCTTACATTTAAGCCATGGCAGATATTTTTACAGCACCTTATATGTATTCATTTTTCCGACAAATGTTCTGAATATAGATTTGAGAAACTTATCAGCAACGAGTGCTAAAATCATAATTTTGATAATATTTTAATTTTACCCTTATTTGCTTATATCATTAAGTCAAATTAAAAGCTACTGATTCTATGGCTATCATACAACATAGACATCTATGTCCAAATTCTAATTAGCCATAGCCAGCATAACTTTAGTAATATTAAACCAATTTTAATGAAACCTAAGCTTTTATTATGGTCGAACAATGCAGCTCCAAAATTGCCTTTTCAGCTATCAAGTCTAGAATGTTATAATTACAAAGTTTGTTATATCCAAATTAGTAGTTAACATTTTAGGTTTAATCATAGAATGTGGTGAAGTTTAATGACACTAATTTTAGAAAATGAAAGGACTAGATACAAAATAAAATGAAATACCTGTATGAAAATCAAAGGTTTTTATTGCAATCCTCAATTCCATTTATTCTTCAATGGAAAAACCTATAAAATGAAATCTGGTAAATATAGTAATAAAACCTACTTACCTAAATTTTGGTATAAAACACGATTCCTTTTTTAAATGTCGAAGGCATTCTCAGTTCACATGGTGTGTACTGGCATTATAGAATAAAAATAAACACGCATAAATTATTCTAAATTTAAATTATCAATGTTCATTCCAGCGAAGGCTTGCGTGGTGAACATGTTACTCTGTGTTCATGACGGTTTCAAGTTATTTAAAGAACAAAGATATTAATACCATGTGTTTATATAGAAAATCTGTAAAGAAAATGTATTAAGAGTAGAATAACCTTATGTCTACTCGTTATGGGTTATCAATCATTTGTCACACGGGTTGTGTTTGAAGAGGCTGTACCTGCGTCGATTTAGAAGATTTAGGTAAAAGTGTGTTATGATATTTTTTCATATCAAACAAATATTTTTTTTTGAAAACTTAGCTGGCAATCAATCTTTCAAAAAGCAGTTATGTATAAGTGTAGATTTCAGTGTGGACAAGAGGTATTTGTAGCGACTATCTCCATTATGACCTGTATTGATTTCGGTATCTTTAACGGCCAGTTTCTTCATCAAAAGTTAAAGTTAAAGTTATGGCTAAAGTAATGTCTAAAGTAAAAGTAACGGTCAAATTCAATTTTTCTATTAGCTTTGCTGTCACTTTAGCCTTGAAAAAACGAATTTGACCGTTACTTTTACTTTAGACATTACTTTAACTTTAACTTTTGATGAAGAAACTGGCCGTAAGTATGTCATAATATTTAGGGATTAACAAACTCGAAAGTATACGTACCTAAGTCTTACAAAGGTGGATCTTAATACATTTTAAGAAATAATAATATAATTATAAAAAATACGGAAACAATTTCAAGATGTTGTGTTGATACTTACTCGTATTTAACTCGTACTAAATGGTGTTGAAATCAGACTGAAAAGTGCTCTTGGGCAGAGAGCCAACTACCTGTCGCCACCGACGCTTTATTGCAATTTAAACACTACAAGACCTGTCTTCTACGATATCCATGCGGTTTCTCTTTACAAATTGCGACAAATAAAGAAAAAATCCTCGTAAGAAATTACTAAAAGGGAATACGCAACGTAGATTACCTTAGATTCTTTAGAAGGATAGTCAAAGAAAATTCGGCAGTTCAGATCATTATGAGTATCTTTTTAATGCAAGTACATACATGCCTATGTTATGTTAGTATCCAATATGAAAAAAATTACTCCCAAGCCAGCAATATGGCCGCCTGTATCTTCACGTTAAATTGTTTTATAACCATAAATAAATATAAGTACCACAAATTATTGTATTATGCATTTCCCCTCCAGTAATAATTATGCACGCTAAAATTATGACTACAGTAATTACAGCCAAAAATTATGACAGTAATTAATCACCGCTTGTTTACCATATAATTACAGGTTCAATTTGCTATTTAAATACTGTTTACCCTCGAAATATAAACGATAAAAATCATTGACAACAATAATTTTCCACGCTCGGATTAAAAACGACGGTGAGCGACGAAATTGTCTTTTTACAACTGTCATAATTTTCCAAAACATTTGCGCGTAACTTGAAATAGCCACTTTAAATAAAAACAGGCGAAATGCTTTGAGCATCACTTTAATGGTGTTCGTTCCTCATCTAATGATTAAAGTCGTAATAATGTATGTTGCAAAAAAAGATTCATATCAAATTGCAAACATATGTAAAATGCATAGAAACAGCCGATAGTCGTAGAAAAAAACCTATCGTAGAAAAGTACCTAAATACTCAAAGAGTCTAAACTAATATGCTTTTTTTAACTGCATATTGCTTACTATGGTTTTAAAGAGAAGTTGATTTAGCCCAAGTCGTCCTCTGTACATAAAAGTGATAAAAATAACAATTTACTAATAAAAACGTTCGATTTGTATAGAAAGAAACATTGACTGAATTGTCGATTCCATTCACATACAACGAACTCACTTAAACATCAAACTCATCTGTGTTTCCCTACACTCATCCGTCGTGATAGCATTTCCTATTTCACTCATTCACTCGTTCATTCGTATTCAAGGCTTGCTTCAATCTCCAATACGCCGTCACGTGACCAGACAAGCGCACTAAGTGAACGCTAGCGTAGCAAAAAATATAATATTCTGGCCACAATTCATTTCCTTGTTTATTTCAGAAACAATGTATTTCAAGTTACTGTATTTTTGTTACTTTACGGCTGCCATAAAATGCATTACGTGTTTCGGTTTCATATTAGGCACTTCGATTTTAGTAAACCATTGCTGAAAATCATACTTTAAAGAGATGCTGAAAGGCTAAAAAGTTATTTATTAAAAAAATATCATGCTGTCAATAATATAAAATGTTCGAAAATCAATTAAACATCTATTGGAAGCACAAAAGGAATATTTTGGATATTTACGACGCATTCATTAAAATCGTCATCTGCTTTAAATATTTAACGTGTCTCCAAAATATGGGACCGCACGTAAATGTAAAAAAAATATGTGTAATAACAAAAAAAGTTTACAGAACTTTTGACGGGAAGCGAAAAACTTTTGCTACGTGCCATGAATGTTGAATGAGTGAATGAATGAATGTGCTTCCTCCAAAAATAAAGACAAAAATATTCGCGGTCCGTTTGTGTTCCAACATTTCTAATTTCGTTTCGTTTGTTTACACAAAACCATCTGAAGCTGCTAGTGGTTATTTTGGCGAATTTGCTGTACTAACAAATAAGTAACGCTAAGAATAGAATTTTGCTTTCTTAGCGTCGCAAATGGCAAAGTGGTAAATGAGAGACTAAATTAGTCTCTTGATATTAGAATAAATATTTTTGCTTTCGTAAACATTCCATTATAAACACAAAATAGTTTTTGATACATTAGAGAAAAAGTATTTTTCAAACTTGAAAATTAAAGTGCTCTTTTCTATGATAGTAAAAGGATCCCATCTCTAACCACTTTCCGATCTTAATTTTCTCCTATATTTCATCTAGGAAAGAGTGAACGGGTAGTTTCAAGCGAGGACAGTTTATACGAATGGTGCTATTACGATCCGATCACCCAAGTTTAACCGAATTGCCGACGTGATACCGCAGATCTATTCGATATTAGTGAAGGGCTCCAAGAAAAGCGTTTCTGCATAAACTGCTTACGTTTTCCAAGCAACTGCTTACTTAGAAGAAGTTAGCGTTTTCTTTTTCAGCAATTAGCTGGCATAAGTATGTTAATAAGCGCTTGCGTAATATTTTCTGCGATGCTAATTTACTGTCGGAATAAATATTATGATATATACCTCCATATGCATTTACCTGTCACGTTATAATATATACACCTATTATGTCCTGGAAAAAAGTGCATGTTATTAAAAACTGCACCAGCGGCAGCGATTTTTGAGTAATTTTCAAAAATGATATAATTTAAAAATGTAGCTCAGACTATTAACAAAATCTATAGCGACTATTAAATAATAATTACCACTAAAAGGCGGAAAATTTCAAACCTAGGTTTTCAGTTAGACAACTATGTATTATATATTTAAGTGTTGTTAACATATACAAAACAAATTATTTTCGTAACACATGCTCTTTTCCCAAAAAATATTAGAGTTTTACCTTTGTAAAATTCACTTAGTTACAGTAACCAGCCAGTGTTGCATGCATTATAAGCAGCACAGCTCGGCGAAGGTTTTAATTAAAATATTCATAACAGACGTTGTTAGGCGTATTTTGAATACGTCACACAAGTTCATGAAGTTTAATTAAGCAATGGTTTACACGCAACTATTTTGGTTCATTGTGTTTGAGATTAGTTTGAGGCCAGTGCACATTGTGGGCACGTTTGGTCGATTTCAACGTCTAGACATGTGAACGGTGAAATTACTTGTGAGTGTGTCACCCTAGCCTTTGTTTTTATACTCGATAGTTACCTACAAATACAACAAAAAAAAAAAAAAAAAGAGGTTCTCCATAAAACCCTCTCTATGGACCCGTGCTCCTAGCTATTGACGTTTAGTAAGAACCTATAAGTAATATATACCTATGAAAATAGGTACATGGAAGAAAGCCCGTTGAAAATGAAACTTAGAACATAAAACGAACAAAAAAGCTTATGAAAATATGTATTCGCAGATAAATTGCCTCAATTATATTAACCTAATGGAAACCAGGAAAACATAATTTTACTTAAAGCGGAAACCAGAATGCATACACGTAGTAAATAAATCTAATTAGTAAGCCGCCGGCAGAAACATGGTGGTCAAAAGAGCTATTTAGCAAATTGTGGCACGTCACATCTCCGTCCTTGGTTCACCCACTGTTGCCTGAGGCACATTCAAGTATCCAGAAAATTTTAATTACGCCCAAACATGTCTTGCCAACTAAGAGTTGAGTTGGGCACGCAATTTTATTTGCGTAATATCTCGAAAATGTTTTGTTACCCACTTAATTGGAGCTCTTAGAGTTTGCTGAAGTATTTCTCATTAGTTAAGAAATAATTGCGAGGCCAAAATGTATCACATTCTTTTTCCTCTTGGTCAACCAAATGTAGTAACTGTATTCAACGAGGGGAATCTTCACCCTTAGAGTATATCTTCAAAATTCCCAAAGAGTGTCGTTTTCGTAATCTCGGGTCAAGGATATGATGGCTTTTCCTCGAGGGCAAACTTCTTACGTTTTAGAGTAAGGGCATTGTTATGTTAAGAAGGGTAAACGGTTATTAGTTACAACCGTACCTTCAGTTCTTTCGCCGCTGTGTAGCGTATTATTACGTCAACCAAACGTTCTCGGTGACAGTTTCCTGAATATGTATGAATTTAACATTTTATTAGTAAGCGATGAGACATTGAAGATTGAAATAACTTTGTTAAATATAGAGCTGAATCAAAACATTATTAATACGTCGAAATCTCTGAACTGATTTTAGAAGCCCACATCAGTCGCAACTGTACGATTTAATGTAACATGCGACAGTGTATATTTCGGATTGAAATCTCAATTTTGGGGTTTGAAACAATTTGCTGACAGTGAATTTCGGTGTATTTCAGCTGCGGAAGCCGGTGTCGACGCTCTCGATCCCGGGCGCGATGAAGGCGTACTCGGGGGGCGGGAGGGACGCGGGAGGAGAGGAAGCGGGCGTCGCACTAGTCGGCGTGCACAGCGAGTACCCGCGCTTCGGCGAAGAACGGGCGCTTGGCGGCGGCACGTACAAAGGCGGGGGAACGGCGAAGCACAAACCCAATATAGGATATAGGTTAGTGTCCAATGCTCTAGCTGTAATTGGAGTGGATGTGCGTGATGTTTTTATATTGAGTTAAATTGTACCTGAGATCAAATGCCAAGACGTGATCTGGAGCTGTAGCATTTATTTCTGTGATCGTATTTAAAGTCAATTTTCGCTCTCGGAATGTCTAAGAGAGTGTTAATGTAGTCTGAAAAAAGCCAACTGATATCTTTAAGAATCTCAAATAACTTTGACATCGTATTTTCATTTTGTATTTCGCAATAAAACTTAAAATTACTTCACAAATAAATTTTAATGTTTAACAAGGAGTCTATTAGGCCCCAACAGTACGAATTGTAAAGAATTCAAAGAAAGATTTAAATCGAGAAGTTTTGAGCAGAGTTTTTCGAAAGTTGATCAATGAAAATGATAATGAAGCGAACAAAGTTGACACTTCAGTATAATTGGAGAGCGTCTTTGTGACCAACACACGGCGCTGAAGTTTCTTCCCTCATGTGGACTAAAAATAAATTGTTTACCAAAACAATGTTAGCATTGATAAGGAGATTTTTGCACCAGTTTTCTTATTTTTTGTGCCAATGTTATAGAATGAAAATCTATGAAAAAAAAACATGTTCTAAAAGAACACGCGCACACATCATTTACTTTTTCTCAAAATATTGTGTTTTATTATTATGAGTACGTATGAATATGTACCAATCATTTTATAAGGGATCCTGTTGCAAACAGATGTATTAATTAACATCCCAAAAAATACGAAACAATAGAATTCGACACGCAAATTACAACAGTCTAGTTTTCCGATTGGTGTTTTGCAAAATAACAGACGTGGCGTAAAAAATCCAATTTGCAATGTTTCGCGAACGTTCGACTAAACAACGGGAACGACACGTTTCGTGTTCTTCATTTGTTTGTTTGTTTTTGTTTTTTACGAGAGCTCTGAACTTGTTTTATCCGTGTTAGTGTCCGGTTTTTGGTTTTCCCGTAATCCATTTTCGACCACTTGTTTGAATTTGATGTTCATTTGTTTATATATTAACCAGCAAAATGGTCAATTATGAAGGAAAATTATTTTCAATTATTGTAAGTACATCATTGCACTTGTTCTTAGCTTTGGTAAAGTTACCTAATATACTCGTACTTATGGTGTAGCGAAATTGTCCGAAAGAGTTTCCGCGGCCCTCGTTCATAAAGGGCTTAAGAAGGAACGTGGTGGGTTTTAGTCAGTAAGAGTCTGCCACACCCTCGCGCTGCACCCACAGCGTGAGTGCAGCGCGTACCTAATTAAGTTTTTATCGGGCACCATTAGGACACTTCTAAAAACGAGAATACGACAGCTTTCTACGAAAATACATTAGTGTTAGAACCAGCACGTAACGACACAAAAGTGCTAATGATAATAATTTCTCACTCAAGTCCATTGCTCGACTTTACAGTACAAAATAGAGTACCATCATTCAGTATCAGATTGACCACCATTACAAACCACAAACCTGGGTAAGATTTATAAACCCACTATTTCGGACCGTTTTCAATATGAAATTTCCATTTCACGGCGGTCGTACATTCACTTTGATACGTTGTATGTAAACGCAAGTTGAGAGTTAAGTCAATATGGATACGAATAAATATTTAAAGTTAAACAAAATGGATTGCACTTCAAAAGTCGATTCGAGTGATTTTGTGATGCTTTTTTACGTGTTGGCGCTTTGATCATCGCTTTTAGATGGTAAAATAGAAAACTAGTGGGAAAACAAATACAAATATGTTGTAGGCAAATAGTGTTATGATTTTATGCAGTAAAATGTGTATATTTTTATGACAGAAAAATAAATAAATAGGTATAAAAATTCTGTCAATAGCAATAAAAAGAATTCTTAAAAGTATGTTTTTCTAAAACAAAAATCTAACTGCGCCAAACAGCTGTATCCATATTAATAACACATCATCAGTCAAAGAAATTTTTACGGCCAACATAAAACGAATCCATTCGTAAAATGTGACCAATAAAAACTCAGTTAATACAACATATCATTATTATGGCGCACTTCATTGTTTTACCGATATCGGAACCCTACTATTTTCATTTAGTCCCATGGGTTGTATAAAACCAATAAGCAGTGTAATAAAGCTGAGGTCAATCTTTGGCCGAAAACCGACGAGTTTATTCTCAAGAGAGTAGAATACACAAACAATGTATCATAGTACGTGAAAGCCGGGGCCTACATGTCTAAGTACATTGTAGACATGATATATAGTTGGCTTTCTTCAAAACAATGGATGTGAACGTGACTTTATTGTTCCAAGTTGAGATAAAACTGCGTTGTGGCAGTATTTTTGATAAAGTCTGTGAGAGTAATAATCTAAATAGACAAAGCTAAATAGGTAACTATTAATAATTATGGTTTCGGTGACATAAAAACTGTCATGTAATTTTTTTCCGCTCTCAATTAAGTTATTGCAAATATTAACATTGCCCATTGGATTGAAAAATATGTGTTCAAAAGTACTATTTAATCTAGTTATATCAACCAATAACATTTTAAATCATGCTCACTCACTCACATATTTTAATTTGTTTTTTTTATAAATGTACTCGTATTCAAAGCACTAATTTGTAGAAAAGTTTTTAAAAATCAAACATTTCGTCAGCCAAAAACAAAGGATTGTGCAATCGAATGTACTGTTTTACGTAAATGCAAACGAAAAGCGGAATACAAACTTAATTACATCAACCTCCACGTGTAGCAGCCTTAATATATTTACTGGAAAACGCAAATTACTATAATAAAATATGATACATAAGGTATACATATGTCATCGTTCTAAACTTCTAAGAGCGGTTTCACAGTAGCGTATTTGCAGCTCGACTTGAAGCAATTAAACCTGTGGCACATTCCGTGCTTTATAAAATCTGTCATGCGTACATGTTCGTATTCTAGCGTCACTAGTAGAAAGGTAGTAGTCAGTTGTTCAAGCTCGTAGTGGTCGCACACACGTGAAGCAACGGCCGCGCGATCGGCAAATGTCGCGACTATGCACGCTTGTAAAACCGAGCGCATAATCCAAAAGCCCGAAGCCAATGGAAAATCCGACATAGTAGTGCTAAACAGTACTAAAAGGTACCTTTCATTGCACCTATTGAAATTCGAACACAAAAAACGCAATCGATTTTAAATTCGAATAAATCATTCGAAACTCGACTCATAAAGCGAACCAAGAACTGTTTTAATAATGCTTAAAAAGCCTTGAACGAACGGAAATAGCTTGCATCAGGGTCGCATCGATTTTATTTGTCTTCGGAATTATTTAAGTGCAGTATAGAAGTTATCACCATTAATTTACCCATATTTTATTAAGTAGGACCGACGTTCACGTTGGTCACTTCTGAGAAATTTTCAATGTTTGTTAGAATTGTTATAGCAATGGACTTGGTTGTTGGGTTAAAAAATGAATTGACAGCTGAACACGAAATGTATAGGTTTCTTCGTGATCTTTCCTATTAAAAAGCAATCAGAAAGCAAAGCGATGGCAACGTGAGTCGCATTGACGTCGTTAGAATCACGTACGCCAATAGGTTGCTAGCTCATCTGATTTATTTAAGATTTAGATAGTATTATTTTCCTTTAAGTGGGTTGTTGATTGAGAAAATATAATATAAATTAATTTGAAGAGGTGTAGAGTTAAAGTATGAATTCCAAGCAAAACTAGTATAAACCAGCAGCCAAAATTAACGTAAATCATTTGTTTGCTGCCAAATTTTACTCCTTCCCAAAGCCCGCAGTTAATCCTTTTAGATACCAATTTACTGATAAATCAATCAGCAAGATTGGGAGGTACCAATCAATGACTACGGGCCTTCATCAATAAAGGCTAATCCCGCGATACTGGCCAATGGCACGAAAACTTTGATCTGAGTCGATCGAGACCTACTTTCGCGTACCTGGCGAAATTTTAAGTCTCTATATGACATTATTGAACTTCGTAGTTCAAAGTTGTTTGATGATGAAGTATGGTAATTAATGTTTTTTTTTTCTGTATTTCAGGTTAGGTAGAAGAAAGGCGTTATTCGAAAAAAGGAAACGAATAAGTGACTACGCTTTAGTAATGGGAATGTTTGGTATAATAATTATGGTTATAGAAAATGAACTTTCAAGTGCTGGTGTATATACTAAGGTAATTTAACCACTACTACAATAGTCATAAAGTTTATTATGGTTTCCCGTTAGTAATTTATATGCAGTAGAAAATAAAAAAAGTGTAGTTATGTAAATGGAATACTGCAATTCAATTTGAAATAGTAACATGTGCTTTAGAAAGGTAACTTATACTGGTTTGTATTATTTCAGGCGTCAATATATTCGCAGGCGTTGAAGACGCTTATATCAATGTCGACTGTGATTTTACTTGGCCTAATCGTCGCGTATCACGCTTTAGAAGTACAGGTACGTACATACACTAGCTTTTGTCAGCGGTTTCACCCGCATCCTGTGGGAACCTCTGCACAAACCTGAATAAAAAGTAGCCTATTCCTCGATGAATGGGCTATATATCACTGAAATATTTTTTCAAATCCGACCGAATACTTCCTGAGATTAGCGCATTTAAGAAAACAAACAAGCTCTTCAGCTTTATAATATTAGTAAAGATATGAAGGTATATATTATGAACTTCGTAAAGTATCCCTCAAAAGATTGTGATACGGTAAAGTTCCTTAATTAATTTCCGTCTACTTAATGCAGCGGATCAATAAAGCAATTTCACGGTAGTCTTTGTTACAGAAGAGAGTTTTATTAATAAAGTTCCGATTTTGAACACATGCGTTCTTAAATTTTCTTTACGTAACATCAGGTTGTTTTTCTTTAAGAGTTTGAAAGATGCGTAATTTGCACTCATTTATGTTTAGCCTCCTTGTATTATGCAATAGAAGGAATTGAAATACTCGTAAGAAAATTCAAATTACAATATAAAAGCACAGTTTCTTTAAAATCGTTATACAATGAATTCTGTCCATAATTCAACAATAACAATTCAAAAGCATGCGGGAAACAAGATTAGCGAAAATAGGAAATTACTGTAAAGGCTGGGAAATAGGCATGTTGGACAAAAAATATATTGCAATTAGTAAAACTTAAGTAATCTAGCTATTTAAATCCACCTTTTTGTGTATTCCAGTTATTTATGATAGACAACTGCGCTGACGACTGGCGGATAGCAATGACGTGGCAGCGGATAGCACAAATCGGCCTCGAGCTGGCTATCTGCGCCGTGCATCCTATCCCTGGACAATATACCTTTACTTGGACCACTAAGCTCGCCAACAAAGGAGGAGTTATAGGCGTTGAAGTAGTAAGTTCAATCTCCTTCGCATTCATTTGTTTTTTTTTCTTTCTAGGTATGTAGTATTTAAAACGTTTTGTATTTTAGCCTCTTTATGTTGATGTCAATTGGAACATTTGAATTTTATATTTGGAACTAAGAATTTGGGTTTTAATTTTGGAATTAGTGTTTTCGATCTTTTAATTCTTGGTGTGAACGTAAAATAGTTCTTGTATTTTCTATGAGATGGATAATAGATAGACGTAGTTTTTGTTGTTATTACCTATAGAAAATAGACGTTTTCTTTGTTGTAATAATGATACATCTTCATTAGATGTCGTAGTTTTCATTAAATCTAAAGGTAATACTTACAAAATTGTTTCTGTGTTTATTTTCTGTCTTCATTCATTCATGTATTTTATTTGCTAACTGACAATCATTTTCAATTTTCTCCTTAGGGCACGATGTATAAGCAAATTCAGGTCTGTATTCGTTGAATTGAAGTGTTATCGAGTTTTAAGTGATGTTAGAGTCTTCGTCTTGAGCATGAATCCGATATATGTACGAAACAACCTTTATTGTTTTTGTGTATGTGAATTTGACATATTTCTATAGTCATATTGTATGTCAGTGATGTGATTTTTCTAGCATTAATGAGTTTGTTCGGTCTTGATTAATTGTATGCATGTAGGAATCGTTAGATAGTAATTTTTGAGTGACGTTGTATTTAACTTAAAGCTACACGATACTTGTAGTTGTTATACAATTTAGTGTGTACTTGTCAATTGGCTTATGTATCGAAATCCAATTCAATGGCAATGTAAATTTTATTGAATTATTTTAAATTATGAAAATGTACAATTCAGAAATTATGTTACGTGGTACACAATTTTACCGTAAAACTATTTTGGTTTTGCAAAATGTGAATATGTGCAAACGATTGGACTGAAAATCACTAGCACCGAGCACATAGTTCTTGTCTCACAAAATTATGACTGACATCACTTGAAATGTTCATACCTACTAAATAATTGGAAATATGCCCCGTGCCTTAAGGTATTTAATTCAGGGACACACCTTCAAAATGTATTTCTACTAAGTGATTGCTTTTCTCATTTCAGGTTCCTTATGACGTCACCCTGTCTCTGCCGATGTTCTTTCGACTCTATTTAATATGCAGGGTCATGTTGCTTCACAGTAAATTATTCACTGATGCTTCATCAAGAAGTATAGGAGCTTTAAACAGAATTAATTTTAACACTAGGTAATGTATGTTTTAATTTTGCTAAAGTAGATGATACTTTTGGTGTACTCGCTGTAGCTTTATCAGTATCGCAATGGAACTTAAGACTCATTTCTGTAGAATTATTAACGTCAAGCATAATAATGCACTTGATCATTTTGAAAAGGACAATGAAGGTGCAAGTTTTCTACTCGATATCAACAATGTTAACATTACCTGTTCACAGATTTGTCTTGAAGACACTAATGACAATTTGTCCAGGCACGGTGTTACTAGTTTTTATGGTATCTCTATGGATAATCGCGAGCTGGACGCTTCGCCAGTGCGAAAGGTTGGTACTGTTGTTATGTGTTGTTGGTGACATATCTTAATTTGCGTAATGATTAAGTGTTCAAATCTTGGGTTGGGGTAATCAAAACCTGTAACAGTATTTGGAAAATTTATTTGCTCATTCGATTTGTTCAAGTGTTTTACTTTCTCATTAAAAGTCGTTCCTAAATCTCTGTCAGTACCTTCGCTTCCATCGTTTAGTTTGATGTCCACATTCGATGTTTGTCACTCAAGTTATAAAGTTTTAAGATCACCGATGTATTGCCTATGTGGGCATGCTATTGCTTTTGTACTGTGGCGTTGTAAATATGTTTGTTTTTGCTTTTTCAAATCCACTGTGTTTTTTGTTATCAATGTCTACGTATAAATCTTTACGGAGAGTAAAATGTAGCGAAGCTAGGTTCATAATCATCACAATAAAATACAAGAGTTTGACTTTGACTATTTTCGCAAACTGTAGCTTTTGTAAGATGTATTGAGAACACAAGTGCTGTAATTTATGATTTACTAGTTTATGTGTTAGATGTAGCGGATATAACAAATCGTTGTAAAAAAGAGGATGCTTGTTGTGATAAAGTAGAATTGTCTTTTGATGGAAACATGATATCACTGTAATTGCACAATAAGATTGTTGATATAGATACCGTGGATCTATACCAAATCATTCAAAATAAAATCACAGCACGGCTTACCACAAGAAAAGATATTGCATAATATCGTACACGAGTATGACGATACAATAAAGACTTTAATCACGCACAAAATGGCTCTAGGTTACAATACACTAAATGTTAGATGAAGCTTATGACTTACCATCAACATGCACAGAACCATTGCACCTTATCATATCATGCATCAAACAAGTTACCTCTTCTTCCCGATCGAAGCAAGTTGCTTGTAATTCATATTTACGTGTTTTCCTTCTGTCTTCTCGCCAATCTGTCTACTAAATGTTTATCTGTGTTATCATGACCTTCACCTAAGGTTTCAAATTTAATTCACGCATGGCTACAAGTATAGTTATTTGGTATTCAACCCAGATTAATGTTTAGAATGCACGTTGTATTTAAGAATCTTTATATTCGGTATTAGTACGTACAATGTCTGTGTAGTAAGAAAGTTTTGTTTTTCCATAGGCATGACAAAATTTTCTTTTGTGTATAGGAGATTCTGTATCACATTAATGTGTATCAAATTTAAAATTAATTCTTTGAATTTCAATAGACGTGTCTTTTTTAATAATTTTGCCACAAAATCTTTGCTTAGAGGTCCCTGTTTAAAATCTCAATTTGTATGTATCTTTGAAGTTGAACTTATGTTGACTTTAGTAGAAACAACCGGTTATCTGTGGTTCTTGTCGGGCATTTTGGCTCTCAGGTTCCACGATGAAGACCATGCCAATTTGCTAAACTCAATGTGGCTGACAGCTATAACGTTCCTCTGTGTCGGCTACGGCGATATAGTCCCCAACACTTACTGCGGCCGTGGCATTACCCTCACCTGCGGTATGGTGGTATGTATGAAAACATAGTAGGATACTTTGGGTTGGTTTGAACTTTATACATCTTTCATACGTTTTGTGTGGCTAGGAGTGAGCTGTACTAGGCATCGCAAGCGACAGTTTTGTGATTGGTTAAATTGACTAATGTTTATTAACCTTGCTTTGTCTAGGTGACACTGTGTTAGGTCGGTAAAGGTGAGCCATTTTATGTGTTGTTAATAACGTCACAATATGTTTGAAGCAATTTCACAGTTCAATTTTAATCAAAGTCAAACTCTTCAACTCCACACGGATTCCCTTTCACTTTTCTTTTGTTTCATCTCTTTTTACATTGAATCTTCTCCGCGTATAGGGATTTGCTTGTATGACAGTAGGTAGGGTTTGTGAATGAACACTTTTTCGGTTGCTTCGAACTTTAGGGAGACAGGTCAATAAGTAAAGCGTTGAAATTTATTAAACATTCAGGTTTCACGACGAAGAACACGCTAACCTACTGAATGCGATGTGGCTTATTGCGATTACGTTTCTCTCCGTCGGTTTTGGTGACATAGTGCCAAACACATATTGCGGCAGAGGTATTGCTGTTAGCACCGGCATTATGGTAAGTTCCTTACAAACAAACTTTATGACTGTACGTGTTGACTGACACAATGTAACTGAGCTGTAAGAAAAACAATACTATTAAACTTTTGAATGTTGATGTGTGCCAAATCACGCCAACATGGTTATGTTGGGATGCTTTCGCCGTTACAAAATGCTTGTAATCTGTTTGATGTGGCAGTCAGTCAACACTAATGTTTCAATGTACCAAACAATTCACACACCACACTAAAATGCTTCACACTCTCGAGAACTTACGCTAAGTCACATATTTGTCGGTGTATTTGGTGTTATAAATATATTTTATGAAGTATATTGATGTTCACAGATATATAAATGTAACACGAAATGTTTTTTGTTGGAATATTATGAATGCAGTATGATTATCTATGTACACACTTATGTCACCACTTCTGTAACTCACACTCAGTATACACAATATTTTGAATATAGGGTTACTATCGTATAATTTTATTCGTAGTTCTTGCAGGCAACAGCATTATTTGGAATACCTATATCAATAATATAAGTACGGTTTCAATATTTTTTTAAATAAACTTACGTCCATTTCCCTGTTAAAGCCAGCTATTAGAAATTATATAATTTGTAGTATGGAATGCTTCATTTCTCCTAACTATTTCTAGCTCTCTCTTCACTTAAATATTTCACTGGATTGCACAAAACGTTTGTTTTTAAAATGGCTCACTTTTCCTAAAATTATTTTAATACAGAAGTGTACAATAAATCTTATTGCACCTAAAATAGTGTTTGTGTAAATGTTGATGAAGTTAAATGAGACATTAGATGTTCTTAATGTTAAAATGGAAGTAAACGTTGAATTGATTCAGTCTTGTGCACTTATTAGATGGAAATGCACAAACATTTTACTGTTGTATTTGATGACAACTTGTTAATTGTTTAAACAACATGAAATTACAATAAAAGAAGGAAACCAGTGCTACTGCTTATTCAAATATCCGCGTAAACCATTTCGGTAGGTAAGAAATTTCCTTCTTTTATTCTATTTACATAGTGTTCTGCATTTTAGCACAAGAGGTTTGAATAATTATAAGCAATATAAATAATGACAACCAACTTTTAAATAGTTAAATTTAAAAATATTCAAGCTATCAATGAGGGTAGTTGACACAATATTGGCCTTTACAATTTCAAATTTCTTTCAGATTAACTTGATTTTGTTGTGTCTATTATCCTCTGTAAATTTTTAATTTCTAAAAAAAAATAATAAATTTAAAAAAAGATAGCACATAGCTGAAAAATTATAGTTTATTTTTCATTTTTAGCCTTCAAACTTGCGTTATTGGAATGACAAAATTCTTGAATGCTTCTACACGTTCGCTTGCATTTTACATTAAGGTATTCACTTAACAGGGAGCTGGATGCACAGCGTTATTAGTCGCGGTTGTTTCAAGAAAATTAGAATTAACTAGAGCCGAGAAGCACGTTCATAACTTCATGATGGACACACAACTTACTAAAAGAGTAAGTATTGCTGTGATATAAGTTCATCACAATTATTGTTAATCTAATTAACAGGGGGCGGGATGTACAGCATTATTAGTGACCGTTGCTTCGAGAAAATTAGAGTTAACTAGAGCGGAGAAACATGTCCATAACTTCATGATGGAAACCCAGCTAACGAAAAAGGTAAGGTGACTGTTACTCGAGTAACAGTTAAAGGACACTATGAAGGTAAGACTTATCAGCTAGGTTATGCTAAAGAATAAGTTAATAAATTAAACGATAACAATAAAAATCTGCTTGAAATACTTACGCTTGACACAGTGATTAACACACATTAGATGAAAGTTAAGGAATTGCAAACTAACACATAAGTAGCGACAGCGACACTTCGCTAGAGAATAACTAAAATGAACTAAATAAATATTTAAATAATATTGGAGAATGTTAAGCTAACTAATAGCTTGAACCACAGAAAGCTTGAAAACATTGGACACCTTGTGCTGTCTTAATGTGTTGGAAGACTTACAAGGAATTAATGATCTGATTGAATGTATGGATACTTACAGCTGAAAAACGCAGCTGCCAACGTGCTTCGGGAGACGTGGTTAATATACAAACACACGAGGCTTGTCAAACGAGTCCATCCTGGAAGAGTGAGAACACACCAAAGAAAGTTTTTGTTAGCTATTTACGCGTAAGTATATTTTTTTGGTTCATAATAAAAAATATCGTTCAAATAGGAATATCAACTTAACGTTTGTGAATTCATACACTAACCTTCATTAAAATACTAAGGAGGGTCAAAACCCTCCTCAATTTTGAAAATGCACATCATTTTTAGAAATACGATAAAAGAGCACAATCATACTTTCAGGTTACGGAAAGTGAAGATGGATCAAAGAAAGCTAATGGACAACGCGAACACAATAACAGATATGGCAAAGGTACGTTGATTTCCAACAAGCATATTTACCGCTATTGCTACACTCATACACTCATTTAGAGGTAGACCAATAGTTAGCACATTAGGAATGCAATTTTTAGAAATAGCGCTAGAAGTCCTCTTTGATTTTCTACCACCCCGTGATGAAAACTGTGTGTCCAGAAGCTCGAAGTTTTTATGAACCAACCCGAGTTCACAAAATATCAAAGCATTGGAATCCAAAACATAGCATGCTACAAAATTTTATTTCGACCCCATTTGGCCACTTGCTTTGCGCATGCGTTAATTAGATCCAAATTATTTTGCTAGAGGAAAACGAACCCGCTAAAGGAATGCATGATTTAGAATTAGACATCACGAATTCAAGAATATATTTTGAGGACATGCATATTATGGACACTCGTTTTAAACTACATGACACACACTAATCAGACAATGTACAGTTACTCTAATCTGATACACTAACACGAACTAGTGATTAGAAAGTACAGTCAATATTGAACTACAAAGCGATTGATATTAGGACCCCTTTCTCTTGCAGACCCAGAACACAGTCTATGAGATTGTTTCGGACATGAGCACGAGACAAGACACCATAGAAGAGAGGCTGACTAGTTTAGAAGAAAAACTTACTTCATTACAGGTAATGGAAACTTTGTTCTCTTTAAGGACGATGCAATTAATCTAGGACCACCCTTAAAGGATAAGGTTAGAAAAAGTTTTACAGTTCGATGGTGATCTTTTTATGCGTTTTACTGGTGTCAACAAAAATGTCTTTTTTCGTCGCGTGGATTATCTAAATTTTTTTTCTAAAATGCTGTAAATATGTGTTCCAGGAACAAGTAAATAATTTACCAGACGTCATGGCTCGGTGCTTGCAGCAGTGTTGGGAACGGGCGGAGCAGAGAAGAAACTTCCTGCATCCTGACACTGCTGCAGTACCTACTCCGCCTTCATCTACTATTACGCCTTATACTAGGTACTTATCGTTTCTTTAATGAAAATGTAGTCGTTTGTAGAACTTGATTCCTCAAATCATGGTATTCCACTCAGAGTTTTTGTTGACATTCATATATATAAAAAAAGTATGTCCCCACGAAAAAGCTTCCAAAATATTCTTCTTTCAAAATTTTACTTTGTGCTAGTAAGTCATAAGATTTAGGTACATAACTTTTATCTAGAAATATGTATTTGGTCTACCCAGATAAATGGTCAGGTTATACTGGAAAGAGACATGGAAGTTTACTCAATTAGACATGTCATATTGTACATAATACTAGACTGTGCTATTTTCTTAATTTTCCAGGACGCTAGCAACAGCGTCACACCCGTGGCCACCCAGCCCGGTGCTGCAGCCGGCGGGGCGCACGCACTCGGCTCCCGAGAGCACGACCACGCACTCGCCTTCACCAGCGCAGCCGCAGCCCTCGAGCCCCGCCCCACACGCGACTCGGCCCCCTCTACCCAGCTGAGTACCGCCTTCCAACTCCGAACTCCTGTGCTGAACTCGACGAAACTCGGCGCCCGTCCTCTGACCCCCCCTTCACGACTACGCCCGAAAGAGGTGGCCGGGGAAGTTGTTTTACTACGGAAGACAGAGATTTGAAGATACTAGTTCAATGAACGCTTTGCACGAAACATGTTGAGTTTTTCGGTTATCAAGCCACAAAACTCAAGTTTGCTGTCGTTTCATTACTAACGCTCACTGTACAGCACGCAACACAAAAATGGAAATATATAGAACAAAATTTTGTTATATCCATTTTACTCTCACGTTTATTTTATAAATTTGCAAATCAAAACGAACAATTACCATGTGAAGATTTGTATTTTTATACTGACACAAACTGTACTCGTTTATTGAAACTATTTTCGACATCTTTATCTTGCGTTGGGTGATGAACGGAATAAAGTGAAACGATTTTCTCGGCATGCCAATGGACCACGCCGCGGTGCGATACAAGGTCAGCCGTAGTTTTCTTCGCTGTTCCCCAAAGTTTCGGATGTGCCAGACTGTTTTCTAGTGATATTGTTTAGATAGTGAAAAGAAATGAGGCGGTACGGACTTGCTGTTGTGATTATACAAATGCTTTATCGATAGACGCTTTAGCTAATTACGTTAGACGATATTTTGAATACATTATCAGCATTAGTATAGGTAGTTATTACCTACACGTTCACGTTTTATCTGATGTTCATGGAACCAATAACACTGTTTTATATGCTGAGTGTGTTTTTACTAAGGTTTTTGTGATCGCCACCAATATTACGGCATTGAGAAGTCTTTGGAAACGAATTTATGAGTACCTAGTCACTTTCATAGATTTCTTAATGTACAGACACCATAGCAGTAAAATTATAATAATAGTGACTAAATAAATAATAGTTAACACATAGATTTGCATTTATTTCATGCAGTCATTAAGTAAACTGACTGCATTGCATAGGCATTTACTGTAAAGTACACTTAGCGGTCACTATAGATTGGTTTCGGTTCCTTGTGTAAGTATTTGCCATTATATGGACAGTAACACAATTTGGAATAACTATATCACAATGACAGATTTAGCTACGAAATATAAACTATACATGTATAACTCCATCTACTTTAGAATTGTTAATGTCATCTTCGATAGTATTCGAATAGTAATTGAAATATATTTTATACAAACTTATGAATACAATGATCTGACCACTTTATTTGTAATATATTTTAAATATTTAAGGACTCCATAAAACTAAGTTTTATTGAGATTTGCAATAAGGGAACTGAGTTTTATAGAGACATCGAAACAAAATTTAATAATAAATGTTGAGGTCAGATTATGGCCACGTATGACGTGGTGTAGCATAAGCTAAGTGTGTTTCCATTGGATTGTTCGAAAACTATCGAAGCGAGATAATTGCACATATTCTAAGAGAAACCTGTATACACACTTTTAGATATATGATTAGGTAAATTGAATTGTTACTACCTGCCTATTGACATGTAGATTGTAAACAATTTTTTCTAAGAATTAGACTAAGTAAAGCTTTGTATAAGACATAAGATTGATGGCTGTCTAAATAGTGCCTAAAACACTACGAAATTTCGATAATTCAGTTTTATTATCTTAATAACTTATGAATGTAAATAGGTAATCTAAAATTTGAGAGCATAATATTTAGTAAATATCTGAATTTTGTAGCTGTACGAGTTGTATGATGGGATCAATTTGTTTGTACATTTTAGTTTTAAATGTTCCCTTCTTTGTTGTTGATTGGTTATATTTATTTGAAAGACTAATGAAAAATCGGATTTTGCATTGAACATAAGTATCAGAACCAGTTTTACTGTTATCACGGACTTTGCTCAAACAAATCAGCACTGATTTTTCAGAAATCAAAATCAATTTAAATAAAATAGATAGATTGGCATTACACAATTGACCTACATGCATAGAATAGACCAATGTGTTAATAAAATAGAAATAGATAGATCTAAAATAGACTTATTAGCCTATCTACATAAGACATAAATCTATAAAATCAGGAATTCAGGATATTTTAACACCAAGTAAGAATGTCCATAAAAAGATATATAATATTGAGAAAAAATTTTTTTTACTAGTTGGCTATGTAATTTATCACCAAATTATTCTTAAATTTTGTAAAGATGGAAGAAAATTCTAAAATATTTATTAGCTTAAAATAAACTTATCATAAGTTGTTACAATTGCACTCGCCTTATAAATATTGTAATGTTTTCTGCCAATTATTAATTTAGAGGCACGGTAGAGTCTCAGCCAAGTTAGCAAAGCTAATAGTCGATATGACACCTTCATTGTGCAGATTTTATTTTTGATTATTAACTTACATGAAGCAGTTCTTATAGGGAATCATTAGTATTTAAATTGATTTAAATGCAAATTATCCATCAACTTAATGAATGAAAACTGGTTTAATTTTGCCCTGTGCTTGACAGAACTATGTATTTTCTTTATACAACTTTCTTCTGTTATGTTATAATTACTGTAATTAGGTAGGATAATGAATAATCCTCTAATTTAATTGTTCGTAATATTATACAAAAAACACCAACTAGTATATTTAGATATACGACAGAATTAGTGTAGAAATTAAAAATATTTCCTGCATTATATTTATTATTAAATTAATATCTTACCCATCTTATTAAAACTTTTCCTAAAAATTTTCATAAACAGTGTTTTAAAAAAATACTTTCTATATTCCCTAGTGTTTGTAACTACCTCGACATTTTTACACGTCATAATTACCTACAGTTTAACTAGTAACTGCCACTTTAGGTGTTTTGCTTTCAATTTCTTTACTTAAATCATTAGAAATCCTTTCTGTCCTATCTCCACCGTTATCAAACATAATCAATATTTAGTTTTGACTTTTCTCTGGTTTTCCTGTCTTACTTTGACCACGACAACTTTTGAAATCCAAAACGCACAATATAAATAATATAAAAGTGGCATTTTAGTAAAACTAGGTATTTACATTATCGGTCTTTACCTAACAGTAGCCTAATAAATTGTCCCCATTATGAAGAATTTTGAAGAGTCTAGTCATTAAGATTAATTGCTTTATAGTCTGTTTTGTCTAGGACAGTTGTTCACAAAAGTGTTTGTACTCGTACTATTTATATTTTATTATCAATTGAACTCTTATTACTATCAACTAGAATATAATTTATACCTTTCAATGATATTTAAAAGTATAATTATACCTATCGAACACTTTTGCGAGTGAGTCCCAATTTTAGCTAAATTTCAAAGTAAAAAAAAAACTATTTATTTATAAATAAGAATTGACCAAAATGTTGTTTAAGAAACGTAGAATTTGTAAATAATAAGCGAAAAATCAGTAAGACATTATGTATAAAGTAATAATGTAAATACCAGTTGTATTTGCGAATTTTAATGTAAATAAAGTAAAAAATAATAAAAGTACGGTTCCAGTAAAATTATTTTTAAATAATACGTTCAATTGTATAATGAAATTTTAAGTTGTATGCCAACGGAATGTTCTATGCGGTGCGTAAACAAAAGATATGAAACTTTTGTGATCATTGTTGAAGAAATGAAAGTGTAACTTCGATTATATGAGCTGTAGTATTTTTTAAATTGATTTTTATTTACACCCTATGCCTAAAGTTGAAAATAAACTTGATGAAGTAATCTGGTGTCTTACATTATTTTCCTGGTCTAACTCCAAATATACAGTCATGGACACATAATTAAAGACACCCCCCGACTCGAAGTGAAATAAATAGTTATGGTACTGACATGAGCTTAAGCACGGTAAAAACTGTAATACTTTAGATATAAAGCTCTATGGGAAATGAACACTAACTTTTGTAGCTGATACTTGGCTGGTCAGCTAATTAAAGACAGTTAAAGCCCAGTTAAGAAAAAAAACGAAAGATACAAATAGTTGCCATACTTTTTTTAGAAGTGAGTAAAATACTTATGAAAACTCGAATTAGGTTATAATTTAGGTTTATTTCATTAAAATTTTTCATTTTAGTCCTATCAATAAGACTAGAACAAAAATTCTGGTAAGTAAAATGTTTTAGGCTTTTTGATATTATATTTTGACATACGGATTTATTCATACCACTTGATCTGTAGTAAGGACATGGTAATAAATTTATTATTAAAGATTTCTTATCAATGGCACTAAAAAAGGCATGGTTTGAGAACAACTCAAAACCGACCCCAAGGAAAACTTGTCCGCAAACAGACTTTAAGGCGGTGCTATAGGCAAATAGTGAACCATTTACATGATTCGGTACTGGTTTTTTTGGAGTCATCTGATGCTAAAAGGACGACAATTGTGTCTGCAGAACTTTTAGACTACAACCGGGTCGGGAAAAGCTGTAAGGCATGGGTAGCGGAAGATGTTACTATTGGAAAAGCACCGAGTGTCCATACTGTATTTGGCTATTTCTATCAAATGTGAAAGGTGCAGTTAACAAGTGTTCAAAAACGTATTTTTTTTTTCTCATTAAACAAAGGGATACGAATAATTCTAAAATAATGTATCGAAATTAGTCGCCTCCAAAACATGAGATGGAACCAAAATACACTAAGAAAGTTCTCAAACATAGGAGGCGAAAAAGTAATAGTGTGGGGCTTCTCTCCACTACTTGGTGTGGTGATCTTTAAGAAAGATATTATTAAAAATAGGCGAATTCAAGTACTATAATATTTTAGAAATAGCATTTTGTTATATGCTAAGCATAATTTACCGGTCCTTAGCGCTTTCCAAATTAGAAAAGTTCTGAAAAACACTGTAAGAGTAGTAAAAAGGACTCTTTGATCGAGCAACTTATGACGGTTTTGGTTTTGCCCATCGCAAATTTAATAGAAAAAAAAAACTGGTGATCGGCCAGAAAACACAATGGCGATTAGTCATACATGAAACATTAATCAATTTTACACAGATTTTTATGAAGCATGGAAGAAAATTCCCGTAGCGACTTAAAACAAAACTGACCGCTTGCACGCTTAGGGATGTCGTGCTGTCATTGAGCTAAAAGGAAATAAACCAAATATTAGTACTCATTAGTATGCTTAGTTACAGTGTAGGGAATGTTGTTATAGAAAAGTACCATCAATAATATTAATAATTTGCATTTCTTCCTCTGAGCAAATGCAGTGTCTTTTATTATATGGCCAGGCCACGTTATGGTTCATACCGCTCGAGATTCGGATAAAGCGAAAAAAAACTTGTCGCGAAGGATCACTGAAGATAGTCTTTAGTTTTAATATTTCACAATGCCCTCTTAAATATTTTAAAATATGTAGAAAATAAAGTTCCAGTAGCAATCAGAAAAAAGAAATACAGATGAAATGCGGCAGCAATTTAAGATTCCAACAGTGTCTTTAATTATGTGTCCATGACTGTATATAGTGTTAGCTGCCAGTGGTTACATAAAGGGCAGCAGAGACGAGCGACCATCGACACCCCATCATTCAGTCGTGTATCTCTGCTTGAAGGATTCCATTTTCGAACGTCATTGTGACAAGACATGTTATAGTTTGACGGGAATACGATTTTGCCGCGCTTTTGGAATACTTTTGTTCAATCGTAGTTGATTTTCATGTTAAAACTATTTCTTGTTATTTCCTTGTTAAATAAACCTGCTTCTGGTTCTTAAAATCAGAAGTGGGATAGATAGTCTCACTCCCACTATAAAGTTTTTGATTTCAGTTTAGATTCATTGGCACTTTTTATTAAGTACGACGCGGTGTAAGGAAACCCGCCGACCAAAGGTTTTGCTGTTCTATTTTAATTTTGTAATGGATTGCAGTGCGCTGCATAGATTGGAATATTCAAGATGCTATGCAGACAGCGTAAGTGATACCAATAAATATATTGGTTGGTTTACTTGTTGTGAAACAAAAATAATACGGAAGGTCTATCGTATTCTGAAGAGTTAAATGACATCAATGCCCGAATAACTGGAAGAATACATTGAAGGATAGCATTAATGTGGACAGCATAAATTCCATTATTGGAAAAATCATATAGGAACATTGGTTTTATTTATTTTTATGGAAATAACAGGTTTGGTAACTATGGTTATTGGTAAACAAAATTGATTGAACATAGTTACATATAAATTAGTAATCAAAATGTTTGTGTTTTAACCGAATTAACGATTGCTTTTGTTTTCATGTGTATAAAACATTGGAATAAGTCGAGAAGTTATGATGCTTCTGATTTATTGCTTGAGCTTAGTACACTGATGCTGTTGGGACTCTTGTGTGCTTCGAGTGGAATGAGTTTCTGCTTATGTATTGTTCTGGTGTCTGTGAACAACATGCCTTGCTCCCGCTATGCTCGAGATAATATGAGAGGTATCCTGTAATGTACCTGTATGTAAATGGTGAGATCAATCCAGTTTTATTTAGCCTTTATGTCATACATGACTTGTAATCCATCTTGGTGGCTTATTAGTTAAAAACATACTGAAAGTGTATGAGAACTTGAGTTCGATTCTCAGGTGTCACCGCTAATGACCAACGGGTTGATTTTTTTTAATACAAAAGTTTAGATAAATGTTTTAAAGCTTGAACAAAGTGTTATATAAGCTGGAATAATAATGTGCATCTTTTGTTTGCATTTGAAATGTTTTTGTCCCATGAAATTGAATAACTAACAGGACTATTATGTAAATGAGCTCAGTAATGTTTATTTCTAATCTTCCTGCTTACAAGAGTTTCAACAAGTACACAGAAATATAAGTTTTCTGCTGTTGTGATATAACTGCACACAGTTTTGATATTGACTTACTCAATTTGCTTACACTAGGGTGGAACAGTTCAAATTGTGCAGCAGCCTCTAGATTTGTTAGTTTGATTTATTTATCTGTTTCTACTTTTGATTCTATTGAGTTGTGCAGTACCTATGATGGATATCTGGGTGACTTGGAAAAGACCCATGGGCCTGTTTAATGGCATTGAGGTGACTGAAAAGAGACTTGTGTAAACTCTTTGGTACAGTTGGTGTTATGCCGCTGAGGTTGTGGCCTTCGTAGGCCTGTAGAGCTTAAGAAAGGGTTACAACCAACATGTAAACCTAAGGGAAGGCCATGGTGTAATTCGCATTTTACAAATTGAAAGTCTGTTTAGAGACCTTTGTTATTATTTTATTTTACTGATTGTGTAATTTGGATGCGTCAATTATTGATGTTAACTAAAGTTCAAATCTGTAACATGACAATGCATGAGAGTTTTTCAATTGAATGTTTGGTTACCTCAGCCAGATGCTTGCTTGCTTGTCTTTTGACTACAGGTATTGAGGATAAGCCTAAGCCAGGAAACACTATGAGATCACCATTGTGAGAACCATGCAAGGTGATGGAGTAAGCGCTGCAGGTACTGTGCCACTACGAGTGCTGTGACACTTCAAGCACCTCGGGTGCTGTGCTGCTGCACGAGCTTTGCATGCTGTATAGGGTGCAAACTGCCAGTACCTCGGTTGGCATACTCCAGTAATGATAGCCAGTGGATGGTAGACCTGGTATATCATGCATTGAACTCAGGTGATCTGTTCTATTTTTCATATGGCTTTTTGATTCCCAATTTGGAAGTTATTATGCTCTTAGCTCTATTATTAAGAGGAAAAATGTGTTTTAATGTACCAACCATTGATTGGTATTGTCACTCATGTGTATGTTATGGACCATGTGATTAATTCGGGCATTATTTATAATGCCCGAGCATTATGAATAATGTCTAGCTTTATCGGGCCAAGTGATTAATAACTATCTTAACTTCATTATTTATCACATTGCACGGGCATTATTATATTGCTACATGACAGTTGGGCAGTTTGATAATAAAGCTATATTTTATGCGGTGCGAGGGTGGCAATTGTTCTAATAAATAAATCCTGTTACTTTAAATTATATGTGCTATTTTAATGGGAAATTATAAGTCTAGCCACAAAATTATTAATTGGACAATTGTCATCTAATTTACTAACTCGGCCTCGTTTTTCTTGATCTCATTTTTCTTGGCTCGTTTTTTTTATGGTAGAATTTAATTTGGATTTAAAACATTGTATTAAAAACTGAACATAGTGACGAAAGCGAATCGCTGCAAAACCGACTCCACGTAGTCTTGTCTGCCCTACCCCTAGAGTGCAATTCAAAACCGCGTAGGCGCGGAGGGGTGAGGCGGCCTGCGAGCTGAGGCGCAGGTAGTTTCAGCGCTCGCCGCCGCCAGCAAGCCGAAGCTGCGGTGGTGAGCGTGAAAACCATCTGCGACGATAAGCTCGCATGGGACCGCCGGAGCCCCGCAGCGCCGGAGCCGTGACAGAAGCCATGCTTGCTGCATGTTGCATGCTTACTTCTATGCTATGTCAATTGATATGGGATGTGTTATATTTAGTTTATTTTAAGTTAAATGTCAATAACAATAAAAAAATGAAATTAAATATGTTTGTATTACTTTGCCCAAAAGGTCACGGGCAATATGTATAGTGCCCGGTCAATTTGATTGTTTGAATAATTATTATCAAATTGCACTCTCATATTGGGCATTATTCATAATGACCGGGCATTATGTATACTGCCCAGTTTCTCACTTGGTCCATAACATGTATACTGTGTAGCAAAATATGAAGTGAAGTCAATTACACGTAATTTACCAAAACGTAATGATGGTTGTGTTTTGAGTGTTGCTGACACATGATTAGTACTGACGCTATTTCTGAGACATAGTTCCAAAGTTGAGTTTGTTTGTCAAGGTTATGCCTCGAATTTATTTCTTTAAAAGCGAAAAGCTTTCCAGATTTTGATGGTCAGAAGTGGCCGAGCGAAATGTATGTCGTGAGTGCTTGTTCACAGAGTTGTACACAAAAATATGTACCGGCGGTGTCGCAGCAAACCAGCGCTGTTGTACCGGTGCTGCTGGTGGCGGCACGAGCGCTGCTGAGCCGGTGCTGCTGGTCGTGGCACGAGCGCTGTTGAGCTGGTGCTGCTGGTGGCGGCACGAGCACTGCTGAGCCGGTGCTGCTGGTGGCGGCACGAGCGCTGCTGAGCCGGTGCTGCTGGTGGCGGCACGAGCGCTGCTGAGCCGGTGCTGCTGGTGGCGGCACGAGCGCTGCTGAGCCGGTGCTGCTGGTGGCGGCACGAGCGCTGCTGAGCCGGTGCTGCTGGTGGCGGCACGAGCGCTGCTGAGCCGGTGCTGCTGGTGGCGGCACGAGCACTGCTGAGCCGGTGCTGCTGGTGGCGGCACGAGCGCTGCTGAGCCGGTGCTGCTGGTGGCGGCACGAGCGCTGCTGAGCCGGTGCTGCTGGTGGCGGCACGAGCGCTGCTGAGCCGGTGCTGCTAGTGGCGGCACGAGCACTGCTGAGCCGGTGCTGCTGGTGGCGGCACGAGCGCTGCTGAGCCGGTGCTGCTGGTGGCGGCACGAGCGCTGCTGAGCCGGTGCTGCTGGTGGCGGCACGAGCACTGTTGAGCCGGTGCTGCTGGTCGCGGCACGAGGTTTGCTGTGTTAAATATGAATAATGTTAAATTAAATATTGTTAAATATTTAAATTCGTTACGTGGTGACCTAGTGGGTAAAGAACCCACCTCTTAAGTATGAGTGTGGGCTTGATTCCAGGTTTGGCAAGTACCAAAGCAACTTTTCTAAGCTTGTAGGTGGTACTTTCTAAATGTATATAGACTGCACCTATTTTATCATGAGAGTTCCCAGTTGTCCACGGGATCCTAAAAAGTTAAGATACTTGATTCTGAATGACCGTAAAACGAGAACTAGTCACATTGTATGAGTAGTAACACAACGCTTTCCATTACTTTGATACATGTAGGTACGTGGGTGTTAAAATTTTAGCTGACACGTCCAATCGTCCTCAGTTGAAAATGTAGCAGTTTCAGGAGTGCACGTTTTCAACATAAAAACTGAAGAACAGACGGGGATTTTACTATCTCTAATAGCTAAGGACGTTGAAAAGTCAAACGAGAGAAATACTTTTCTCAATTACTCGAAGACATTCAGATATTTATTCTTTCCCATTGTATTATCTATTCTGATGTACGTATGTAACAACATGGTAGTCATAATATTATTCTTCATGTCACTCCCATGAGTAACATCACCATTGAAGTTATTGAAAAACTTTTGCTTACCACTCGTTTTGATGTCAAGTAAATTGATTAAAATTAAATTCTGCCACATCTTCAAGGACACAGCTGCTCTCAGCTTATTCGACATCATTACGTCACTTCGCCATTTATCAACACCCCAATGTTCAAGGTCATACTCCGATTTGAAATCCGTCCCCAAGGTTACTAAAACCTTTTGAAGTGCTTTACAAAGTGGTATTAAAAAGCCAATGTGACTAAAGTTCGTTGATAACTCCCTAAAGCACAGTTATAGGCCATTTTGGTACTTACAATTTAATGAAATTGCCAATTAGTGTTGTAAAGTTTTTACATTCCGATTTTGATTTCTTCTTTGACCTTCAATGTTCGTTATGGCACTTGAGTATAATTTATAGTTCTTATGTTTCGGGCACTATAATCGAAGACAATATACATAGAATGCAACATGAAAAGATTTACTAAATATATAATTACAACTAGCAGCCGGGTACCTGCGTCATTATAGGAAGAACCGCTCGACCGATTTTGTACAACTTCACATAAACTATCTACTAAATAGTCCAAACAAAGCCTAACCATTTGGTTTGGATAAGTGACGACGGGCTCACTACTTGAGTTATAAAATAACACCGAAAAATTGCATTAATTTTATACGTATAGATAAAAGGTAAATTATTTCTATTTTTATCTCTATTTAAAATTCTAGGAGTATTGTAACTCAATAATTATCTCCGTTCTATTTCATCTGGAGTATTTACTCTAGCGTCTTACAAAGCTCTCTGGTGTAAACAAATGGAGTGAATTTTTCAGTTGATTAATCAACTCCCTAAAGTAATTACGGCTGCTAGTGTAATTGTTTGACGGCAGAAAATAAGATCAGACAAGAAATGTTTTATAAGGACAATCAAATGCACTGTGATTTCAATGTTCACTTTGAATGAAATTAATAATTTGGCAGTGATTTCAATTATATTTGATTTTATTGGATATAAAAAAATATTAAAGAACCTAGAAACGTACATTATATCATCAATCTGCGAGTATCAATCGTTTTTAGTCTGGTACGGACGGAGACATTATAATTATTTCATTAGCAGACAGTATCTCGAAACGATATTGTCTTGCTGGCCGTAGTTGGCAATAAATATTAAGATGAGAATATATATAAAGTTCAAGTATAACATCTATATCTATACATATAATAAAATGATAGGAAAGTCAAAACTGTACATTGAATATTTTTTTAAAAGAATACTTGGGGGGTGATCTATTATCGATTCTGAACCCAAATATATAGTTTTTAGAATTTTTGTCTGTATGTCTGTATGTCTGTTTGTCTGTATGTTTGGTCTCACTGAACTCGAAAAGTACTGCATAGATTTAAATCAAATTTTGCATGAATATTACCTGGGGGCCGGTTCAACATATAGGATATATATTATCACGCTATCACCTACGGGGGATGAGCAATGAACGATAATTTCTGTTAACGTTTCTGCAACAGCGGGTGCAATAATGACACATATTTGAATGTTGAACTTTGTAAGTTTATCGGCCTATTATCAATCTTTACATAGAAAATAACGCTTTTATAAGTAACTTGAGCAAAAAACTGAATTTAAAGAAATTATATCCTAAAATTATAGATGAAGAAAATCATGCAGAAACAGATTTGCCATAAAACTGGTAGTAGGTAAAATATTAATGAAAACAGACTTCACTTTGTCATGGTATGTTCTTACTTTCAAGAAAAAATTATATGACAACGTGTGTATTTCGCTGCTATAAAAACACTACAAAAAATATCAGCGCATCATCAGGGACATTTTTACAATTCTTTCACCATTACAAAGCTACATTATCTGCGAGTAACATACGGTATATTTTATCCCGGTGCGGGCAGTAGTTCCCATGGAAAGCGGCACCCACGTCCCGAAGAAATTATGAACTTCCCCACATTCTTAAAAAGTCTACATATGTTGTTCTGTCATCATTCATTCACCCAATAACAAACATGCATCACACTGAAAGTGCATTGCGAGTCTGAGATTTTATTATTATAAAAAAAACATTGTAATTAATATTCAAACATCCTTAAAAATAAGTTCCTGGTTTAATATATTACATTATTTTGAATTCACTTACATATAAATAGAAGGTCCTTATCAATATGTATACTTTTTGAGTAATGAAGAATGTAGGCAAAATACGACCGAAAAAATGATGTCACTTCTAAAATTAACATCAATGGGAATAACTACCTGTCACAATACGTCAACAAGATGTCAACAGAAGACAAGAGTTCGTTCGTTCTGAAAACGTACAAATTACGCGTCGCAGGCTAGAGACATACTTGCTTTCAACTTCTGATCACAAATCATCGAGCTAAGAATTATATCACAAATACACCGTTTACAATTACGAACAGTCACAGTCAGACCCACGGACTGAGTCTAAAAAAACACCTTTTATATAGCTACGTTTATATCATTTATATTATTCAGTTACAAAGACAATTACTATCAAACGTGTTTTCGCTAAATGTTTTATTAGTTTTTTGCAAACATACATTCCCAACTCTGATCTCATGGAGGTGGCGCCCGGGTGTCACCACTGTGCGGACTGTGCGACCTATCGCACCCGGCCCCGGTTTAAACCATGATCTGGAGCAAGAAGAAATGGGATGACAAAGAAAGAGGCGGCGGAGCGACTGAAAATTCCCAACTCTCATCCCAGCCACTGCGGTAAGACACCACGAAAGCCGGATGTCGAGAGACGACTCCCGGCCACCGTAGGCGTGAGTTTTGACATTAGTTTTGGGGAGTGTCAGGCTTTGGCCCTAGTGGGCTCTCCACTCCCTCACGCTGCTCAAACTGATGGCTGAGAATTACGTAACTTTCCAGGATGCCATGCAACGTGTTGCAAATGCCTAGGCCTTTGGGACCTTGGTAATCCTTTTCTCCACCTTAACTTGAGTTTTGTGGTACATGAACAAATTAGAATAGTAATGAATTAGGTCATCTTCATCACGTATTTACCAACTCTTAATGTTCATCATGCACACCCGCTTCTCTAACTTTATTGAAGGATCACTAAAATCACTAAAATTGTTTCAGTTAGTTTAACTACGCTACTATAGCCCGTTGTCAAACCTTTTAATATCAATTCTGTAGAAGTGTGAATACGAATGTGTGATATATCGAATTTCCGTTTGTGCATTGCACAAAAACCAACGTTATGATTTTCGAGAAGTCAAAAGAGTCGGCCGGCTAAGAATTATATTCATCGTTGGTTAATTGAATACATTTTCAGAAACCACAATAACAGTAGGAACCAAAGCGAATGATCGCTTCATAGAGCTCTGATTTTCTCGAGGCGATCAAGTCAGTTCTGGTCTGTTCGCTCATCAGATCTTTGAAAGCGGTTCGATGATAATATACTGTTGTCCTGTTTACCTACGTGTGAGACATAATATGGTATTTAAACGTCCTCCGCAAGAGAGCGAATGTTTGTGCTATTTATAAAGACGAAATTTTACCGTTGTGCAGTAGTGACGCACAGTATACACAGCACTTATGTTTCTTCTGATCTGCTGGCTCCACCAAGAAATGACAAATTGCGAGCGTACATTTTGAAAATCTTGGAAGAACTGCAGGCTTCAAGTGCCAACACACGTATTGGACTTACTCTCTCGGACGTATACTTTACCTGATCGTGAACTAATGCAAACATTTCGGTGGAACCAACATAACATAGTGAGTGAGTGCACAGAAAATCCCCGAAATACAAGTAGTAAACCTATGCGCTTGCCTGATGACTCAGTCATCATCCACCCAGCTATTCCTCAATTGTGTGGGTGTTGGCTTCCAGTCAAACCGAATCTTTTTGAGTACCAATGTTTACTTGGAGTGCCTATCTGATCTCTTCAACCCAGTGAACTAGACACCACGTTATCCATGGTAAGTAAAACTGTTTGACAGACTTTCTGGCTCCTGATTTGTCGCAGCTGCTGCAGAAAATGTACAAATGACAACTTTGTCAGACCTTTGTTTTATGTGAGAATTACGTAATAATTTCGGTTCACTAGATCCAGAGATTTCCTCAACGTCACAAACTTTACTTCTTTTGTTTAGATAAATAGTCACACATCGTCGACACCACCTTGATTGATCAACCCGTGCTGCTGCTAAGTGGTAATCCTAAATATATTGTTATGTAAAAGAATACACCTACGGCATAAGTAGTATTTTGACAATTCCAAATTGCCCACGCAGACAAAGTCGCGGGCAACAGCTAGTGTCATAAATAACTATCAATGATGACTTAACTTTATTATAGGTACAATAATTATAATCTGACTATTTTGTGCTTACAAGAGTTTTATGATCGCAAATGATGGCATACAGTCGTAAAACATACTAATTAAAGAAATAATAGATACAAAAGGATCAGCGTTACCGCTTATAGAACGAGTTAACTATTTAAAATTGATTGACTAACAATCAAACGCCTACGGAATGATTTACTGTTTTCGACAGACTTGCCGAATAATATGTGGGTAGGCCAAATCAACATTGACAGACTAAACTGGTCTAGAAAATACAACACTTACCAAAATAGACAGCACTACAGACAGACCTATTTTTGTAATGAGGACCGGTTTTTTTGAATACTGGCTGAGTAAAGTCATAAAGTCCCAAATAAAGTACTATAATTAAATTTTTATTTGCAGATAATGGCTTTGAGAAATATATAAATAACCTGCTCATTATTTAGTCATATGATTTCTTTGTTACACATAAATATAGTAGTTTATGATTTGATATGTAGGGTGACTCTTTTTGTCAGCATCACTGCATTATAACATAATATTATAAGTGCTTTGGCTTATCATATGTCTATTATATGTATATGATGTCTAAAATTGGTAACAATTTCAGATTACTCAACAAGAGCTGTTTTCCTTCAGTTAATGGGTGAACAACAAAGGTCAATCAAACCATAACAGTAATCAAGTTATGATAGGATGATTTCCACCTAAACCTTTCCGAAACAAAAATAGTTTAGTTACATTTTGTATTTTTAATCGGCTTAAAGTAATAGCACTAAGGTTGATGTTCATTTATACTGTGTCCTATATAAATAGTCCTGTATACACATTGAGCAAAATTGCGACCCAATGTGTATAGGACGTCCACATAAAAGTGCACACAGTATTTCAAGCATTGTACATACAGACTGTATTCATATTTTTGTTACTTTCCTACCTTTATCCAAGGCACAGTGTGTAGCTCATTCATGTAAGAAAACAAGCACACAGAATCATAACAAAATATATAATGCAGTATTCTAAAAATTGATTGCATCAAAATGATTCTTCCAACTTTTTCATATGTTAAAGTAATGCAGTAGCACCCAATGATTTGAATGTTTGCTTATGTACCTACCCATTTTAATTGATGGCTAAGATTCCTCTTCTCACTGTGGATGCAGCGTGAAGGAGACTCTTACTGATAAAATCCTTCATGTTCCTTCTTAAGCCTTTTGTGTACCAGGACAGAGGTAACAGTTTCGAATAATCTCGAAACCTTGGCAGACTCTCCGCATCCTCTCAGGCCTAGGTCTCTGGGGAGGCACCAAGAGGAGATAAACCAACAATACACCTAGAAATAAATAATATAACAATTACTAATATTGAGCCAATTGTAAGTACCATCAATTATGCCAGACCTCCTCCATCAACTGTATGGACTAAAATACATATAACCCTCTTCCTGATACGGTAGGTTAAAAAAGCAATCACCTAGTACATAAGTTGTTTATGATTGTTATGAATAGCTCCTAGGCCATATCTTAAGCCTCTGAATAAACATCGCATCGTAGAGTATCGACTGCAAGGCTAAGAATCCTCGGTTTTACTGGAAAATTGCTTTTCATCGAAGCAAGGTTTTCATAATAATATTTCTTGATCATATTGATTGCGAAAAACTGCAACGTATCTAATATTGCTCTTATTCTTAAGATTTTGTAAATAAATATTATTAGTATTGTGGGAATGAATGTCGAGTGGAATGGAACGTGACAGAATATGAGGGAGGCGTGAGCGAGTGAGCGAAGGAGAGAGAGGGACGGAATGAACGGGGTTAGAGGCAACCACGCGGTACTGAGTGTAACGAACGAGCCAAAGTTGTTGAAATAAAAGTTGTAATAAGTGTTTAAAACGGGATTTTATTTCAAAGTCATCGATCCCCAGCACGAAGAGAGCTACAGATTTTGGGGGCTCGTCCGGGATCGATCAACGACGAATTTCCACGAAGTTTTCTACGACGCACCGGCCGGCGCGACGCGGCGGCCATTAAATTTGAATTACGAAGTTACGGAGCACGATGGAATCGAAATCAACGACGATTACGACTGCAGCGGCGCCGGTGGCGTTCGGGCTCACAGAGGGGCTCATCGAGAAGTTCAGCGGAGACGACAAATCTTACTCGTCGAGTAAGTGGGCTCAAGACATCGAGGATAACGCTGAGATATTTCAGTGGACGCCGCAACAAACTTTGATCGTAGCTCGCCGGTCACTCACCGGGACGGCTGAGCTATGGTTAAAATCCGAGAAGGCATTCAAAACCTACGGCGATCTCAAGGCTGCGCTTGTGAAGGAATTTCCAGACACCGCGAACGTCAAGGAAATGCACGAGCTAATGGCGGCACGCAAGAAATTAAAAGGCGAGACGTATTATCAGTACATGTTGCATATGAAAGAGCTAGCGCGGCGTGCGAAATTTCCCGACTACATCGCGATACAGTACATCGTGGATGGCATCGACGATTACGAGAGCAATAAGGTGATTCTGTACGGCGTGACCACGTTTCCAGCATTGAAGGAAAAGCTGGCTTTCTATGAGAAAATGAAGTCCAAAACCAGGGAGCGAGAAAAGAGAACCGAGAGGTTAAAAGGTCATGCGAGGTCGGCGGAGGCGTCCTCGGCAGCATCGGGATCGGCGAGGCGGTGCTATAGCTGTGGTGACATGGGACATGAAGCGGGTGTGTGTAAAAACGGATTGAAGTGTTTTGGGTGTAATCAGTTCGGTCACATTCGTAACCAGTGTCCCGTAAATCCGATGAGATCTACGGCTACAGCATCGGCATCGGGTCATTCAGGCGCCAAGATGGCGGGCGCAGGCGGCAGCGGCGCTCACGGCGGCCGAGGAGGCGGGGCTTCCGGTTCCGGGGAGGCCGGAAAGTTGGGACCCAAGCGACCCGCGGCTATGTTCGGAACGGTGAACGAAGTAAGCGGAAACGAGACTGTCCGCGCGGTCATAGACAATGAAACGTCACTGACATTGACAGATGTCAACACTGTAAATGTGACAGCTACGAGTTACGAAGATCGAAACGTTAACATCACGCATGTAAACAAATGTGTTCGGAAGCCGGTAAAAGACATTAAAATTAATAATACAGTTTTAAATGCTCTCGTAGATTCAGGTAGTGATGTGAACCTATTATCTTTGTTGTATTTACCTATGTTGAACGCCGAAGTGGCGAGTGAAACGTTAACGATGTCTGGATTAGGCCGTAGTGAAATACAATCAAGGGGCAGCGTCTCTGTTGGACTTGAGATTGATAATCAGTGTTTTAATGGTGTAGTTTTTCATTTAGTTCCACCAGAGGTGATGCCCTACGACGTAATAATAGGTCAAGAGTTCCTGGGTCGTGTTACTGTGGTAATGAATGAAGGGGGTATTAGGTTTTTTCCCATTGGTTGTTGTGAATGGGTTGGTCAAATTGATTGTTTTCCAGGATGTGTAGCAGTCAATGTTGATCACATTCAAGATCCAGCAGTAAGGAGTGAGGTTATGCAATGTGTTGAGGAGTATAAGCCATTGTATAAGGAAGAGGCCCCGATCCAACTTCAAATTGTATTGAAGGATGACATCCCAGTGCGACAGCGACCCAGACGACTGTCACTTATGGAGCAACAGGTAGTGGAAGATCAAATCGAGGAATGGCTTGATAAAGGCATCGTGAGGGTGAGTTTCTCAGATTACTCCAGTCCTTTAGTGCTAGTAAAGAAGAAAGATGGTTCGACTAGGGTCTGTGTGGACTATAGGCAGGTCAACAAGAAAATAGTTAAGGATGAATTTCCACTTCCCGTAATCCATGATCTGATTGACAAATTGCAGGAAGCTAAGGTATTCAGTGTACTTGATTTGAAAAGTGGGTTCTTTCATTTGAAGGTCAGCGAGGAGTCTATTAAGTACACATCATTTGTCACTCACCACGGGCAGTTTGAATTTCTCCGTGCCCCGTTTGGTTTGTCCACCTGTCCCAAGACTTTTATGAGATTTGTGAGTATAATCTTTAGAAATTTGATTTCCCAAGGAGTGTTAATCATATTTATCGATGACATTATAATTCCAGCCTTGGATGAAGTTCAGGCTGTATCGAGGTTGAAGCAAGTGCTAGAAGTCGCAGCACATTATGGCTTGGAGATTAATTGGAAAAAGGCGAACCTACTGCAGCGTGAAGTTGAGTACTTGGGCCACAGGGTGAAGGATGGAGAAGTACGGCCGAGTACAGATAAGGTGGATGCAGTCATAAGGTACCCTGAGCCAAGAACCCTCAAGCACTTGCACAGTTTTGTTGGATTGACAAGCTATTTCAGGAAGTACATTGAAAATTATGCTTCTGTGGCGAAGCCATTGACTGATTTATTAAAGAAGAATACAGAGTTCATATTTGAGGATAAGGAAAGAAAAGCTTTTGAGACACTGAAGAATAAATTAGCTAGCGGACCTGTTCTGAAGATTTTCAATCCGAAGTTGAAGACTGAATTGCACACCGATGCCTCAGGTGTAGCATTGGCTGCAATACTCATGCAACACCATCCAGGGTCAGGCTTACACCCAGTACATTACATGAGTAAGAAGACAACTGACATTCAGAGCCGGTACTCAAGCTACGAATTGGAAGCACTAGCCATCATAGAAGGTATCAGGAAGTTCAGGCACTACCTTTATGGTATTCCATTTAAAATAGTCACAGACTGTAAGGCTTTTGAATTAACACTTAAGAAGAAAGACTTGTCAGCCAAGGTAGCCAGGTGGGTCCTCATGCTCAGTGAATATGATTTCGAAGTGGAGCACAGAGCGGGCTCCAGGATGCAGCATGCAGATGCTTTGAGCCGCATACCAACAGTGGCAGTGGTTACTACTCTGCAGGAGAGTTTACGCCAAGCACAAGATCAAGATGATGGCATAAAAGCCATAAAGGAAATTTTGAGAGGAGGAAGTCCATACGACGATTATTGGTTAGAAAATGGTGTGTTGTATAAGACTGAGCAGAAGCTGTTTGTAGTGCCAAGAAGTTTGGAGAAAGAAATTATTAACAGAGTACACAGCAAAGGTCACTTTGGAAAGTCTAAGATGAAAGAGTTACTGAATAAGGAATATTACATTAGAGATGTGGACAAGAAGATGCAGGATTTTTTATTGAGTTGCATTCCTTGCCTACTAGCAACAAGGAAGGAAGGAAAACAGGAAGGATTCTTGAATCCGATAGAGAAAGAAGGTGTTCCATTTGATACCCTGCATTTAGACCATATTGGTCCACTTACAGAGACAAGAAAGCAATACAACTACATACTCACGGTGATAGATGGGTTTACGAAGTTCGTATGGCTGTTTCCCACGAAAACTACTTCATCATCAGAGACATTAAGGAAAATTCAGATTCATCAGCAAATATTTGGGAACCCCCGGCGGTTCATAACAGACCGGGGAACGGCATTTACAAGTAATGAGTTTAAGAGTTATTGTGAAGAAGAAAAGATATCTCATGTAAAGATTACTACTGGTGTGCCACGTGGTAATGGCCAAGTGGAGAGAGTACATCGAATACTTATTCCAGTTTTAACAAAACTATGTTTGGAGAATCCTGCAGTATGGTACAAGCATGTAAGCAAAGTGCAGAGGGCACTCAACTCTACTTTCCAGAGAAGCATAAACACAACACCATTTGAACTACTGATGGGAGTAAAAATGAAGGGTAAGGAAGATTTGGAAATTCTACAACTATTACAGGAAGAAAATACACTACAATATGATGAAAATAGAGAGAAGATAAGGCAGCAAGCCAAAGAACAGATTCTAAAGATACAAGAGGAAAATAAAAAACAATATGATAGAAAGAGGAAGGAAAGTTCAAAGTATAAGGAAGGTGATTTAGTGGCGATTAAAAGAACACAGTTCGGTCCAGGGTTGAAGCTGAAACCTAAATACCTAGGCCCTTATAGAGTGGTGAAATGCAAGCGTAAGGATCGCTATGACGTAGAGAAACTTGATAGTTCTGTAGAGGGTCCCCAGCGTTCATCCAGTTCAGCTGACCAAATGAAGAGATGGCCTCAACACGGTGACGCCGAGATGCTGGAGGAGTAGCAGTCACCTTACTCCGCAGGTTATTATTGCAGTTCTTATTTCAGGAGGGGTTAACTTTCGTTCATTATCACAGTGCCATGGCGTAGGGCTATCTGTACCAGAGTATTTACTATGTTATTTTTCTATGTAAAACTAAACATTTTGTTTTCTAAACCTATAAATTGTATTAAGTTCGAAGTAACATTTAAATGTTTTTGCCAATGTAGAGTTGTATGTTTTAAATTCAGAAACAAGATTGTCTTGTAGGAAGTAGTTATGTGTATTAGGTTGTCGTAGAGTATGGTTCCAGTTTATTTTATTTAACTCAATTATGTAGTGGTTATTATGATGTTTTAGTCTAGTTAGTACATAAGATTTGGTGTATGTCTGAGGACAGACATGAGTGCAGGACGGCCGAATGTGGGAATGAATGTCGAGTGGAATGGAACGTGACAGAATATGAGGGAGGCGTGAGCGAGTGAGCGAAGGAGAGAGAGGGACGGAATGAACGGGGTTAGAGGCAACCACGCGGTACTGAGTGTAACGAACGAGCCAAAGTTGTTGAAATAAAAGTTGTAATAAGTGTTTAAAACGGGATTTTATTTCAAAGTCATCGATCCCCAGCACGAAGAGAGCTACAGTATTATCAGGAATTTCGAGATATGTGTTAAATAACGGTTATTGAAAAGAAACTATGTAGTTGTTTTCTGCTGTTCCGGCCGCATCTCGAGAGAACTATCTCCGCACAACGTTATCACATGGCCACTTTCAAGCTTTGTCTATGTGGCTATCTTTTGATTTATATCAGTCGATCAGTTTTGGGGTCAAAGCCAAACGGGCAAACAAACTTAAATTCGCATTCGTTATGTTAAGTAACAATAATAAATCTGTACATTATATTTTAAGATAATCTAAATCTATATTTACATACAGTATAATAGTAATAATGATGATTTAAAAGCCTCCCAGATAAAAATCTATACTTATAACCGATGCACGGTTAATCTCTTTGAAATTGTCTTACATACATAGATATAAACGTTGTAAAGCGAGAACATCTCGGTGCTGGCAAAATGTCTCTCTTCAAATTATGCTAATGCTATCCGAGTTGCATAATTTTCCTTGTTCTGTGCTTATGTTAGTTAACCGCAGCACACATTTTCCGTAAGCAAATATTGCTTGAGAAGCATTTTCTATTAAATATTCATACATTGCAACGAGCTTAGTAATCTTTCGAATACTTTTCTGGCACTGAGATAACCTAAAAAAAAACGTTTTTGATTCTTTAGATGACTAATTAATTCTCTATCTTTACCAATTATCTATCTCATTTGTGTCTGGAAATAATACAAACAGTTGAGACCCTGGCAACTGCACTCTTTACAATACAAGGTCTTTCAATACATCTAGTTATGCAATAGCTTCGCGTACAAAATTTGCATAAATTGCATCTCCCTTAAGAATGGAAATGTTCACTGCGTTACATCGCTACATTCAAGACTTTAATGGTCCTTTTAGACTACGCGCACTAAACAGTCGGCTGACGAAAAATTGTTTTTAAGAATACCGTGAGTTCAATCAGAAGTTTTTAGTTGGTCTGATACTGGACAAATACCTGATCGTTGTTACGTGTACATTACATTATGTACCTACTGATTCCATTCATCCATTCATCTTCATACTGTTGAACCCAAACCAACTATCGGCCGACATAAAGTTTGTAGTACCTATGCGTGCACTCTTAGTAGATATTTGAATGGTAACGCAGATCAAGGAAAGAAACATTGGCGCATCAATATTTCATGTTTGGTTCGGCTGAATGCAAAATTGAATGCGTTTACTTATTCATTGACATGACCAGTATAGCGTATCAAAACAAGTTTTTGTTTACTAGACTCGATAACGGATTATCTCATATCATATCGTGTTTTTGGAAGAATAATTTTATGAATACACGCGTTTGAAATTATCTTCAATTTGAGAATATTAAATACTTTTTGCTGTTTGATTGATTGGTTATTATGAATAATTAATTATTTTGTGTGTTTGAACTTAATTGTTTGATCAAGTAGTTTCAAGAGCATAAAGTAAATAACCACTAGAGAGCGCACTCGCCAATTTCTTCTAAGAACACGACTCACCGCTGCGGGCGGGGGGACGCGACATAATCCGCGGCTACTATTGGTCAGTTCACGGTCGCTACTAATGGATCGTACTGATCGTAGCCTTATAGTACGCGCAAAATCACTAACTTTTGGCGAGCGTCGGGGCACTGTATGCGCAGTCAAGTGGTTTTATAGTCTTTGTTCAAGAGACTGTAATAGACTACACCTCGTTATGTCATTGAACTAAAGGAATTCATTTGTTTTATGTGTGTGAAGCCAACACTTTCAGAAGTAGAATTGAGCCTTCATAATCTGACCTATTTCAAATATAAAACTAAACAATAACTAAATTGGGTTGATATTCACGTAACATAATTTTGTAACAAAGTAATTTAAACTACTACTAACATTTTCATTTCCGATGAAATCCCTATTTATATTGAATACAATTTATTTTTAGAGGTTACGAAACATGTTTCCGTGGGTTTTAGTTTAGCTTTATTAAGTTTCGTCTATTCTTGTTTCCAAGACAATTTAACTTTTTCTTGTGAGTTACAAGGTATAACAGTATTATGGTATTACTGTGGGTTCTATTATACAGAATAGTTGCTCATAAATAATACTGTTGATTAGGTAAATTTTTAATTTATTGTTTTATTAACGAGCTGATATTGTGGCCAATAACGGTTTAAATAATGAATACGCTCGTAAAAAATTTGGTGCCTTCTTTAGTTTATATAGTATAGGTCTAGTTTTTGAAAATTCATCATCATCAACATCATCATCATCATCAGCCTATCGCAGTCCAGGCCTCTCCAAGTGCACGCCACTGAGATCGATTTGAAAATTACTTTTGCTTAAATATTATTAAAGATTGTTGTATAAGGTAAATTCAAATACACTTCTGGACACATATATTGGCCCACCTTAGAGTTTAGGTTTTGATGGCCTCTACCGAAATATGATTGCTAGATTGAACAAAAACTGTTGATGCAGTTTTAAACCTGATACATTTTACCTTCTTTTTCGATCGTATTGTTTTAAATTTGAATTCAGAATACCATACGACATGGAGCTACGCCTAACAAGTCGGATATGTGCCTCGTTAAAGGCAATTGATTTTTGAATAAAAAACATGTTTTATCAAATAAAGGTTTAATTTAATAACGTGTGTGGCCTCCATAGGCATCTACCACAGCTCTCATACGATTAGGCATAGACTTTATCAACCGCTCTGTGAAGTTTTGAGGGATCATTTCCCATTCCTCTTCTATGGCAGTTTTCAACTCCTGCATCGTCTGGGCAACTGGCTGACGAGCCCTAACACGTCTTTTTAGCTCGTCCCACATGTGCTCAATGGGGTTCATGTCTGGGCTTCTGGCTGGCCAGTCCATAACTGTGATATTCACATCCTGAAGATATTCCCTGACGATGCCGGCCGCATGGACTCTTGCATTATCATGCATAAAAAGAAAATTTGGGCCCACATAGTCCGCGTATGGTATCACGTGAGGTCCTAAGCACTCACGAATGTACCTTTCAGCATTTAATGTTGGCAGCCGTGGTCCTGTAACAAACTCAAGTTGAGTTTTGCCGCTCGCGGACATACCGCCCCAGACAGTCCTTGAGCCACCGCAACAAGCAACCCTCTCTTCAAAGCAGCATTGTGCGAAACGCTCTCCCTTACGTCGGTAGACCTTCTTCCTTCCATCATTGCCATGTAACACAACTTTAGACTCATCAGAAAAGAGTACACGGCTCCAATCTTGCTGTGTCCAATTTAAATGACTGCGTGCGAAATGAAGGCGCGCTGTTCGGTGGGCTCTCGTTAGTTTGGGCCCATTAGCTGGCTTGTGTGGTACCATATCGCGTTCTTTTAACCTTCTGCGAACAGTTCGAGCGCTCGCACATACTCCATGGAAGTCGCGAAGTTGATTTTGTATCTCAATGGAGGCAAGGTGACGATTTCTCAAGCTGGTCGTCACGATGAATCGATCCTGCCTTTCAGTTGTGACCCGAGATCGTGGCCTTCCTTGGCGACGAACAAAGCCGCCAGTCTCTAGGTACCTCCGATAAACATTTCGAACCGCAGATCGACTTAAATTAAGTTGAGCAATCACATTTCTTTGGCTGTGTCCGGCCTGAATAAGTGCCACAATTTGGGCGGCGACTTCAGGTGAAGTATCCATACCTCTAGATTATTGAGAGAACCTCACCTTAATGTTAAGAATAAGTAATGTTTGTTGCAAAACCAAAGATATCAATCACTTTTTTCAAGAATTAAATCCATGTAAACCAATAAAACCAAGTTTTCTTAGTAATCGATTGTTTGATATCAACAAGCAGGCTCCAAATTGTCTCTTGTTTCTTTGAATTCTGTATTCGAAATTCAAAAAAAGAATATTGAATGAAATTGTGAATGTGCAAGGTTCAAAACTGCATAAAAACCTTTTGCTCGACCTAATATAAAAATTTTGCTAGGACCAAACGAAACTGAAAATACAAGGTGGGCCTATAGATGTGTCCAGAAGTGTATTTTACTTTACCTAAAAGCAAAATATTTACCTTCGACCTTACACAATTAAGCACGTATCTTAATGGTCTCAAGCGCTTATTAAGGCTGCCCACGTTCACACCCTTTCAAATTCAAGGGCCAATGAAAACAAAAGAAAATAAATTTTCTTATTCCAGTCTGATCCTCTAGGATTATCTGGGTTTTGTAAACACGACCCGGAGTATCCCGTGTATGTGAGTTCAAATACAAACATTCAGAAATGAAACAAACAGCCGTAATCTAGAACCCGCGTGAATGAAAATTCCACTTCAACATTGAGAGCGATTTCACCATGGAGAACAAAATTACTAGCGAAGATGTCAGAACACAAAATCTCCTAAGAAGTAGCGCGCCAAAATTCGGGTGCTCGAGGGACGAGGAACTTTACTAGCTCCGTCTCTACACGTCTTCTATGGATACCGCTTATTTTTTTCAAAATAAAATCACCAATAAATTAAGACAGGTCATTGACAGATTGGTAGATCTAGTATCTGATCACGCCTACCGTATGTTCGTTGACCTACAAGAAGGCGGTTTGCCTTTCTTCTTTACGGGATCTCCGTTACCTTTCTTCCTCTGTGGATTTTACTAGCGTCAATATTAAAATCCTTGAACGATTTCCCTGCGAGCACGGCTGTTAACGTCACCCATTCATTGACATGTACAAGGAAAATAGTTTAAATCGGAAATTGTGAAGTTTGTTGATTTATGAGCTCAAGAAAATGAAATAAAATATGTCTCATGTTTTATTTTCTCTTACAATCGCATAGTCACTTGGGTATCAATATTATTTTATGTATTTGCTAGCCCTTTATGTTCGTTGTACATATTTTTGGTTGTTATTAAATTTCAATATTCAAATTTTATTTCTGAAACAAAAGTCATAAGAATGTCGAGGTGCAACCAATTTAGAATTCCACGTAATATAAAACTGCAGTTCAAAATATCTCGGGCCACTTTTGAAGAAACGTTTAGTATTTTAGGCTGGCTCCGAAGAAACTAAGAAACTTTTATTCACAAACTGATGTTTAATATTTATTTTTGTTTTCTCTTGTAACTATGATCTTTAGAATACAATTACTTTAAAAAAATATAAGCTTATTTTAAAGACAAAGAACTACCTACATAATTTATCTTACAATGATACAGTTCAAAGAAATGTTTCTAAAGGTCATGTTTACATGTTTCCAATGTTAAGTAAATTAACTTAGCCTCGTAAATACATTAAAATGTAATTATCATGAATTTTAACCTCAAATGCTGTGTCAGGTTTTTGACCTCTGTATTTAAACTTATTCGACTTTCTTCATAATCAATGTTGTTTCTATAAAATAGTGAACTTATCAATCGTTCAGGTATTTTATATTAAATCATAATAACAACAATACTGTCAAAAAACCATAGCATCTGCAAAAATGATGAACAGCTTATGCTAAGTTTATAATTTCTATTAACTAACATCTGCTCAACTCAGTCCTTTACTCAAAGTTAAAGAACGTATTTCAAAAGTCTAGCTACTGAAATAAGTTGTCATACAGTTACCAACTTACTGACAAGTAAGTCTAAATCTCCCAGACTTCACCAGCCAGTTGTATTTAAATTTATTACTCACAATAAAACCACCTGTTTCTTTTATAAAAGAAAACAATTCTTGAAACAGACTTAAGTCGCAGTAACACTGCCTTTACGGTCATTGACCTGACAATATACCTACATATAGGTATGCTTATAATAATAACTTGATATTATGCTTGTCATTTCATTGAATATAAGGTTATATGCTTGGACAAATAAACGGTTACATGCCTTTGTAAGTAAAAGTAGAATGTTCTTTACTTTTGTCACCGCTCCTTATCAAGTAGTTTATGTGACATTATTTAGCTTGGGTTGGAATGTGGAGGCGTTTACTACATAATATGTATTATTTCAAGAAACGGTACATTTGAATAAGATAATTATGTTTATGGTGAGCGGATAATATTAAGATGTTTGATAGAGATGACCAATTTATGTTTATTAGGAATCATATTCTTATTTCTCAGGTTTTTTTTAGATTCTTAACTAAAGAACTTTTGAACATATTTTTGCATATATTGGCGCTATGAGTCATAAACATAGCATAGACTGATATCAAAAGAAATAGACATATTCATTACCATTGTTCACAATTTTATTTATTTACACTTACATACAGTACGAACGAACTCGATAATTCATTTGCAAATCCAAAATAACTGTTACTAAACTCAGCGCCAAAGTTCCAATTCAATTAATAATATCGAGATATCGGGTGCTTCAATCATTTTAATAATCTAGCTCAACAACCAAGAATAAAGTTATAATATCGAGGCAAACAATTAGTGGAGCCTGTACACAACAATTTATTATGCACTGCAGTTTGTATATTGCAGTCTCTTTTTGATTTATTACTTCGCTAATGATACTGAAAGTTTATAAAACTAGTAGAACAATAATTATACCGTTTGTTTTCTTCAGTGGGAAAACTTTCTCGGAATATAAACATTGGCATATTACATTTTTAATTACGGCTAACATTTTAAACATCTTTGGCAGTCGTTACGTGTAGACAGAAGCTAGTAAGTCTGACAACCAGTCTTACCGAGGGGTATTGGGTTGCACTGGTAACTGGGTTGAGGAGGTCAGATAGTCAATCGCTCTTTGTAAAACACTGGTGCTCATCTGCATTCGGTTAGATTGCAAGCCGACCCCAACATAGTTAGGAAAAAAGGCTCTGGAGATGATGTTTTTAATGTTGCATACTTAAGAGAGTTGAATCGTTTCAGTAGTATTTCCTCAAAGATTTTTTTGTTTATTTATACTCAAGGTCAGCAGTCTTGCATGTTTAACTTGGGTGTCCCCATTTTTATGGATACGTCTGTTTTCGCGGCATCCATAAGTATAAAATGCACATTACTCAAGAATAATCAAATCATTATTTTAAAAAAAAATCAGCGTTGACTTCTTTAAATCCTTGAAATGGCCTTCTACGAATGTAACACCTATATACCACTACAAAAAATTGTGATCATAAATTTCAAAAAAATAATAATCACTTTAACATAAAAAATCAAATACTTGACCTTTGGTTTCTTTTTACAAATGCGGCAAAGAAAAACACAATATTCTAACTCATTCATTACCTACCATTTATAGCCTATTAGATTTTTTGGCATTTTTTCTTACACATAATGATAGGTGAGTAAATTCTTCAATACTTGTTTGTTTATACCAACAATGTATATTCGTTTCTCTGAGTTGTAAAGACACTGTCCATTCAGTGTAGTTTTATAGTTCTAAGGTTACAGAAGTGTCGACAGAAACCGGTTCGTATAAACATTAATATAGCATTTTTTCTCGCAATAAATTTGCAATAAACTACATAATATAAGACATTTGTGATGCAAACGACTGTTCAGTGTCTAGCAGTCGCATTAAAAACTAATCTCGTGTCAGGAATTCCGTGTTTGAATGAGTGATATAAACAATAAATTAAATAATTATTTGTTTTGTGAAATATTGAAGAACGCGGAATTTATCTATGGGATTATAACGAAGGTAAGCTCTTAATTAACTAATCTTCTTAAGATATGAATAACCAAAGGGCCCATTGAATGATAAATTTACAGAAAAGGGAATGACAAACAAGCATGCAATTTGTCATCGTCAAACACATACATTTATTTACCTGTTCCAATCAAAGAGATTTTGTAATTAATTAATTATCATTTATTTAAAGGTAAATCATAAACAAATGTTTATTTACATCTATTGTGATGTGTCTCCTTTGCCCATAACGTTCACTATCATTATCAGCGGTCATGTAAAACAGAACATAATTTTACATAATAAAATCGTACTTTGACCTCTTCCAGTATAATCTGAAACAGTACGTATACTACGATATAACATTTAATCCTGTACATTTCACGTCTTGCTTTGTACACTACCAAAGCAAGACTTCCCAAACGAATTGCTTCCCTTGTTTCTTGGAAGAAACTGGCAACACTCAAACTCAAAGAGACCACAGTTAATACTAGAGAGTACAAGGTTTTAACTTGTTCAGTGCAAGTGTGAACTTCATATATCACTTGGAGAAAAAGTTACTGCGAAAAATCTTCATTGGTTTGATTCTATTTCTTAATTCCTGTATGCAACTTTGAATTGCACATATTATTATGTGGTGCTGTTCGGGGGTTTATAAGACACTAGCTATTTTCCTGCGGTTTCACTCGCGTCTCCTGGGAACTTCTCGGCTTACTCAGACAAAACGGTTTTTGCAAATCGGACCAGTAGTTCCTGGGATTAGAGCGTTGAAGTGAGTAAACAAACTCTTCAGCGTTATAATATTAGTATACTTACTACTATTACACTTGAAGCGATGAGTAGTATGGTACCTGTAAAAAGAAAACACATAGGTGTTATTAAACACTGTTAATCTGTATTCTTTTGTCTACGGTTCGAAGGCAGACAAGGCTATATTTCAATGCCTTTTGTTAAAATCACCTGTTAAAAACTGTGACTGGAATGTACGAAATTAAGAATGTATAAGTGAAATAATAATTTTGATAACTGATTTATACGAAGTACTTATAGTAACCAGCTTGTTATTGCTCTTGAATAATATTAAATATTCCTTTAAAATTATAAGTAAAAATTCTCAATACCTTTCTGAAAGAAGATCATGTATAAAATTATACCTGTACCTTCTCCCCTGCTGATCTCGGCTATGGTGATTGCTTTCAATTATTATTTAGAGAGGAGCTAATTAAGACTCTATCTGCGTACTTTTTAAATACCTTTTTTTTTTTTTTAACGACGTAAAAAATCATCAAATGACCCCTCCCGCTAGGGCACGCCACCATCGTGGCGGTAAGTCCCCTCTTTGAGGAGTGGCTCGGGAGGAGTCACGGCGCCCTCACGTACCGCATGACGCAGGTCCTCACCGGACACGGTTGTTTCGGGAGGTACCTGCACCGCATCGGTCGTGAGGAGGCGCCCGGGTGTCACCATTGTGCGGACAGCCCCGAGGACACGGTGGACCACACAGTCCAGGTGTGCCCCGCATGGGAGGGGCACCGCCGGGTCCTCGTCGAGGCTTTGGGCGGCGGCGACCTCTCGCGTCCGGCCCTGGTTCAGGCCATGGTCCGGGGCGAGAGGGAATGGGATGCCGTCGCCTCCTTCTGCGAAGCGGTCATGCTCGAGAAGGAGGAGGCGGAACGCCAGAGAGTTCGCACCTCTCATCCCGGCCGCCGCGCTGGACCAGGTAGACACCATGGGCGCCGGGTGTCGCGAGATGACTCCCGGCCACCGTAGGCGTGGGTCTGTGGGCGGTGAGTTCGCCTAGACGACAGACCCGTGTCGACGGCGCGCGTTGTTCCACGCGCTCCTCAAAGAGACGTCAGCAACCCCAGCGGGGCCCAGCAGGGCCAAGGCCTGCCGGGGCTGCGGGTTGTTCGAAAGAGATACCGCGGCCCTGGTACATAAAAGGCCTATGACGGAACACGACGATTTTAGTCAGTAAGAGTCTGACACTCCCTCACCGCTGCTAACCCACAGCGGGAGGGGTCATTTGATGATTTTACGTCGATAAAAAAAAAAAAAAAAAAAAAAAAAACCCCTCCCGCTGTGGGTTAGCAGCGGTGAGGGAGTGTCAGACTCTTACTGACTAAAAGCCGTCGTGTTCCGTCGTAGGCCTTATGTGCTAGGGCCGCGGTACCTCTTTCGAACAACCCGCAGCCCCGGCAGGCCTTGGCCCTGCTGGGCCCCTCTGGGGTTGCTGACATCTCACTTTTTAAATACCTGCTTTCAAATTCATAAAGAAATACATTTTAAAACGTAAATGTAATTGTCATGTCAAATCGGTGCCGACAATGAGCCAAAGATTTTAATATCTAACTTAACAAAGAAATTTTATTTTTCTTCAAAATTACATCTTTGCATTGAAATGTAATTTCAATTGTGTTTCTCAAGCATTTACAAACTCGTCTAGATGTATTAAAATGCCTTCGGATTCTTTACAATACAGAATACAGTACCATTAGAATTTTTTATACAACTATTTTCTTTTTAAGCCTTATTGTAACTGAACTCGTCATAGGTAAAACCCCGTAGGTTAACCAAAACAACACTACTAGGTACTTTATTTAATTATGAATGAGGAAACTAAAGAAAAATAGCAGTTAACACTCACAACTCTGTTTTGAAGTAATTATACCTAATTGACGTTGATACAGTGTGAAAACTAAATGATAAAATTACTGGTCATTAAATTATTTCCTATGTGTTTAATTTTCTTGTATGAAAAATAATATACAAAGCCAAGTGTTATTGCCAAGAATACTGTGTTTCATAGCTTTCTTCATATTTTTCTTCGTTTTTTTAAGGCAACCAAAACCAAATAAAAATTATACTAATATTATAAATGTGAAAGTTTGTGAGAATGTATGTTTGTTATTCTTTCACGCAAAAACGGCTGGACTAATTTGGTTGAGGTATGTAGATACGTGATACCTTGGATTAACATATAGGCTCAACACATCATGCGGGCGTAGCCGCTGGCGGAAGCTAGTAGTTAATATACTGTCCTTTTCAAAAAACTAGGTCAAACATACCCCTAAAACTATGAACATGCATCATGACATCATCAATATAATGTGTTATAATCATAGTCCGCATTGCCGTCACCCTTATACCTCTAAATCACATTAATGAAGTGTCATTAAAACTTGCACTACGTCATTAGAACTACCCATGTATCAGCACATGATAAATGATAACTACTCGTTAAAGGTGGGTGCACACTTATCCAAACTGAACGAAATTAATTTAATAATTTTTTGGGTGCTTACATAAAATCTTATGAAATCCCGCACACTTGTCCGCTTTGAATCTTCCGATTCGGAAAAATTTTAGAAAAAACGGATAACGTCATCAAATTCACATCATTAAGAGATTGCCGGTGAAAATAAATAGAAAACGATTTCTTAGGCGCCGTTTATTTTTTCAGTGCAGAGATTCGAGGTCTTGGTTTCTATTCGTTGGGTGCGTTTGGCTCATATGAATGTGCTCCCACCTTTAGTTACACGAGAACCAAGTTAGGTCGTCAAGATACTCGTGTAGAATATAGAGGGCCTACACTGAAGGCATTAAATTTGACTTCCACACTATGCCGTCATTTGCACGGGCACTTTCATATGTATAGTACTGAACAACAGAAGCATATCTTCGCGAGATAACCACAATAGAAGTAAAGAGAAAACTTTGTATCAGTTTACAAGACTTAATTGCGAGTATTTTGTTAGGTGATAATAATATTCTGGTGTTGTTGAAAGTTTCTTTTGAGAAAGGGTACTTTGAATACGATTATTTAAATAAAACTTTTAAAAAATCTTGCGTCAATTTTGATAAAGTCAAAAAATCTTTTTTGATTACATTATTAGCATTTAATAATTGAAATACAGGTTTAACAGTTATAGGTATATGAACTGTCGTGGGAATGTTATAAGTAATTTTTGTGTTGCTTAAGTGCTAAGTGTGTAATTGAAACGTTATTGAGAAATCTAGAAATTCCACATTATTGATATACCTGGTTAATTTACTTCTAAGAAACAATGATAAGAATCAGTGAGTTAATGTAATGTTGATACAAGATTATATAGTTTTTTTTTTTAAGTTAAGTATGTGGTTTTTATGAAGGAATAAAAGATTATGCATTTTTGATACATCGATTGTTTTATGAAATGTGGTACAAAGATTAAGTTTGTAATATATTGCTATCAAGATTTATTTTCAGTTGGTCCTTTTCGTTGCCTTTCTAATTTAAATACTTATAACTATGACAATTTACCACTTCTTTATAAGAATTCATGTCTTGAGCTACTTCTTGTGTGGATTGTACAACTGTAATTACAAAAACAAACACAAATTAAAAATCTTAGAACAATAAAGAAATAATTGTCCAGGAACTAGTCATTAAGTGATTAATTTATTTACCTTTAACTATCGAGTGTTGATCAACACTCACTTATAAAATACCAAGATAATTTATAGTTTTAAATTGTCGGTCAAAGAATTAATTTTGTATGTTTTATTGACACTGACCTCTTTACTTGACCGGTATGATACGAATATGCGTACAAACTGTTATTATGGGTAATCTAGAGAAAGTTATTGCGATTAAAATGGTAATATAAAGTGATATCAACCTTCTTAGAGAGATAATTAAGGATAAAGACCTTACCTTTAATAACTAATCAATGAAGCAAGAATTTTTGATTGACATTTTGAGAACCCAAGGCAATATGACATGAAATATCTATTTGAGATCAAATGATAAAATATCAAAATGATAATAAATAAGCGAAGGCATAATTATATATGTAATAGTTATTTACAGGACTATGGTTATTAGGTAAACTATTCCATCGAAGGGATAAACTTGTTATGTTTATTAATATAGTAATGAGCTGTTGAAAACTTTAATGATAGTTTCGATTACCGGAAATTGGAGAAGTTCGATACTTCATGTTCGTTTTCGTAAATATTCAGAAGCGGCTATGACATTCTCTCCTGCTCTATATTATATTGACTGATTACTTACCCAATAATCTACGGCCTTGTTATACCTACGCAAATAAACACGATTATAATGTAACCAACCTAATTTTAATTTATTTATGAACAATTTCAATTCACATACCAGTACGTAATTCATAGGTAACACATAACATACGTTACAACTTACATCATATTCAAAACTAGATCAATTAAAAACTGGTTTTTGTTTAGATTACTACATTTTTAATTATGTCTCCTATGTTTAAAATAAAAAGGTGTATTTATAAACTGGAAACAGGTTGCCTAACGATGCTTTTAGAATTAACATTTTGATATTTTTTAAAGGTCTGTCGTAGTAAAAATATTTTTGTATTTAAACGCCTACACTTAGTGACATTTGCAAAATTAAGGGTTTATTTTTAAACAAATAAAAAAATATATTGCATAAATATTCTATTTATATAGGCTTTTATATAAAAAGGATCTCACATCAATTTTGTTGGTAATTTTGTTTTGTTTTTTCATTGTTTAAGCTTGCGTGTTTCCCCATTGTATTATATTTTCCCTATGGCTGGTATAAAACAAAAATACGATATAAAGATATCAGAAAAAGGATATAACTAAGTACAAGAATCAATATTTACGGTTGCCTAATTATCAGATCATAGAGACAATTTTGTATCACAATAGTTTAGTCAATAAAAAATACTTGTTTGGACTTATTTCTCATTAACAATATTAGATTGGAGATCTTATTACCAACGGATGAGGTTGTACTTCTGAAAGACCGTCAATTCAGACCAGGTTGACGGATCCTGGCTTACCTAGAGGCAGCTGACCCCCCAATGTAAAAGTAACATAATAATTTAATGTTGTAAAAGCGTCCAGATATTTTATATTTACAAACGCTTCCCGATAACGCTACTTATTTATTTTTACTAAACTAAACTTTATTTATACACTTTTGTAATAAATTCTGATAATGGAGACCATTACTTTAGGATTTACACACTATACATATATACAAACTTAAACTACTTATCTATAAACAAAACTAAAAATAAAATACTATATACAAAATAGATATAAACATAAAACATAAAATATAAAAGAGCATCGATCAGGCGTCGAAGTATTCCTCCGCATCACTGTCCTCCGGAAACGTGCCCAGAAGACTGGCTGCATTGCCACGTTGAATGGCAATGCTAATTCTTTGTCCGAAGAATAAGCCAGCCCTCTGGTCACGCGAAGCGTCGACAAGCCTTTTCGCGATGTCCTTATAAAGTAACCGCGAACTCGTATCCAGCATAGTGCCTATGCTAGATGACGGGATCGCCTGTAACCAGAGGCCCGACTCCCACTCTCCCACAGCCAACAAACGGGCACGCTCAGCAGCACTATTACACGTATTTAATAGATTATTCCGTATAGTGCTACAGAGCGGCCCGTCCCATTGTCTCTGAGAGCAGCGGTTGCCGGGCAAATCCGTATTGGGAGTAGCCATTTTCCAGGCATCCAGCGCATCGGTCAAACACGGTACTTCAACATCAACCAGTGCAGAAGACGACAATATCTTTCTGGTTAATGTATCAGTACTGTGAACCGAGGAGAGGAATGCCGGTAAACTAACACTTGAAATTTTGCGGACGCCGAGACCTCCCATGCGTATTGGGAGTGCAGCTTGCTGCCAGGCTCGATCGTCCAAGGCCACATTGAGGATGGAGGTGAGGGTGCTTCTGATAATTTGGTCAACTTTGTCCAAAACTTGTGGGTGTTTCCATATATGTGAGGAGCGAAGAATATAAGTAAATTTTGGTCCAAAACAACAGTACCGAATCAAAGTGAAGGCCGAATGTTTACTGATTTTGTATAATCTCTCTGAAACATCATTAAAATTTTGAATTTTCTCGTTAATATAACTGGTGAAGGACTCATCGAGAATAGGTGATCCCAGGAGGCGAAGGGAACTTTTTTCTAGTACTGTCAAATTTGGAGCTATGGATTGAAATTTCGAAAAGACTTGTTGGTTGTTATCAGGGATGAAGATTTCACATTTTGATAAATTTAGTTGTAAGCCAATGGAGTCGAATTTTTGTATTAAAAATCTAAAGTCGTCAGCTACAGTATCTGCGTCGCCTCCTAGGATCCCATCATCGAGGTACCACACATTAAATTTAGAATTTAGCTGTCGAATAATAGGGTTAATAGCCAAGCTGAAAATGGCAGGCCCCAGAGGATCACCTTGTTGACATCCGACGGCCGAATCTAGAACTTTGTCTTTATAGAGTAATTTAGTTGAATGTCTATAACACTGCCAAAGAAATTTATATAATTTTGGAATTTCATTTTTAACTTCCGTCAACAAGGTATCTCTATTTACGGAGTTAAAGGCGTTCCTAATGTCAAGCTTAAGGATGACCTCGCCTTTCCCGCTATTTACATACGTGGAAAGGGCGTGTACCGCAGCCTCACAACCCCCCTTCGAGCCAAAACCTAGTTGTAAGGGCTGAAATTTGGCGGCCAGGGTGTCTTTGTAGTAGGCACAGCCAAATTTGGCTGCGATACGGCGATATGTGCATCCCACGGCAATGGGACGGATGCCGCCATCTTTTTTACGCAGGGCACATAAATTGGCGCCATACAAAACGTCGATGACGGCTCCGTTCACATTGCCGGAGAGCATTAGGTTAATAAGGGCTGTCAGCTCCTTCAAAAGCGACTCACCAGCTTCCCCGGCGCTTGAGCACGTCAGATCCTTAAGGTGCTGCGGCGTCAAGCCGTCGAGGCCACCGGCAGAGCCGCTACGGAAGGAGCCGACAGCAGCGCACAATTGGTTGGCTGTAATTGATAGATTATCTGAGTCTGGGGCAGGAGGGTCGGGGAAGGAGAGGTCATCCGATGCTGCCGGGTGTTTACTCTCCAGAGCTGCAACAGTCTCTGGAGAGCACGGCGCAACCACATCACTACTGAAAAGAATTCTAGCGGCACCCCTTATGTCACCTTCCCCTAATTTTGACTCTACATGATGCAAGAGTCCTTTGTGGGAAAACTGTGCTGTAAATTTTGGGTCAAAAGAAGTAGAAGGACTATTACAGTTCTCTTTAACTTGGGCTGTTAGGGTTTTTTTGGAGGCCAAATGTTTTTGGACATGTAGTATCTTATAGGGAAAGGTAAGTAACCGCTCCCAAGCACGTTCAGAGTTCTCTCGGACGACGAGAGAGACGCATCGTGCCAAACACGCTGCCACGGATGGTCTCGCGCCTCGAGGAACTCTTTTTAAGACGGGTATGGAATTTTTCAATTTACATAGCTGTTGCCAAATGGGGGTGGGATCAGGATTAGATGGGGTACTAGGTAAGGATGTGGGGGCCGAAGGCACACCGTGAGGTTTATGAACCTTGCCGCAGTGCACCTTCAAACCCCGTTCACCTTTAAAAAAACGTGCTTGTGAGCAGTGGGGGCATCTCACTGATCCTTCCAGCGATGTGGCAGGCTGACTTCCACCATCACTACATGCGTCACTATATAACATGTAAAAAAACAGTAAACTTACTCTATTAAATTAGAAACAAACGTAAATTAATAAATTCTTTATACACTTTTGTATTATGCCTACTAATTATTTCATTCATATTAAGAGTAAGCTATAAGACTTTCCTTATTTATTCACGAATCCCCTGAGCGTGTCGACGAAACCATTCTTTTATTATCCAAGTTGCGTGTAACTAATAGTAGGAGTAACAGCACACTGCAAACTTTTAGTCGGCCGATAGTTTGCTTGATCTCATAAATCAGTATGAACATGAATGGTAGTGCGCACGTTTCACCGAATTTCAGCCTGAATGACAACTTTGATTGGAATAAAGATTTTCTTAAAGGCCTTAATATTATTAGACTTTACTAAATTTAGTAGCCTAATTAGGTTTCTAAATGATGTAGTGAGTCAGCAGCCGTGCTATTTCCTAAATTTAGAAACCTACCTTCCTAAATGCGATTTCATTTGACTGAATTTAGTAACTGCATTATTTAGATAACTTAATTTAGTCAAGTGTAATAAGCCCTTTAGAAAAAAATCTTTGTCAACCATCGGTCAACTGTCGGCCGACTGTTTAGTGTTTAGTGTGTGGCCTCTAAGCCGGACTACGATACTCTACGCACGATCTCATATTACTTCGGGTACCTTCGGCGTATCAATCACATTGTGGTTTATTAGATCGCCGGTAGATTAAAGGATTTATACTTTTTTGTGGTTTGTAATACAATAGTGTAAGCTTCTGTGTTTACGTTTTGACTTGTTACTTAATATCTAAATTGAAATGACATCATATAGACTTAACATATTAGGTAACAGAGGAGTTTTGATTTTTTTCGATTATGTAAAAACAAACGCTGTTATTTATTTGACAAAAAGAAACATGCTTTTTGATTGAAAATTTCAGTTGTGCATAAAACCTAAAATTGAATATTTTGCCTACACAATTGATGCAGCGGCTGACAAATTGCTTTGCTGTGTATAGACTGGGACCATTCGCACACAGAATAATTTATTTGTTTTTGGGTATGGGTGCATATGCACTTTCGATTTTGGCGAAAGATCAAAAATTGTTGACTGACAGCAGCCATTATTATCTGTGCTATCAAAACAAAAGACGACTATAGCAGTTCTAAAAGAATATAACCCAACATTTTCTCTAAACTGTCGTCATAAACATTATACATTTTGGTACCTCAATTCTAAGTGAAATGTAGCATAAATGGGGCTTGTAGATACGTCTAAAAATAGCTTACACACCTGACTTGGAAACTTCCAAGTTTTATGTTTTAGGGAATCGAGAAGTCTGATAAAACTTTCTCTTCGTAGCAAATTGCTCAATAATTATTTGTGTGAGCATAAAATGTGTAGCGTGTTTATGTAAAAAGATAATAGACAAAAAGATGATACAAGAACAAAGGTAATCAAATATTTATATATTATCAAATGATTGTCATTTTACCCTCAGTCGATTTACAATACGTACTGTTTACGCAATTCTGGGCACTAAAAATAAAAACCAAAATGTACAAATTGAACACAAACCTATTTGGTCTTTTATTGTTACCGTAGACATGTGGGCGAGTCCATTTATCGTTACGAAATCTCAAAAAGGTACCTCTATTATTTAGGTACCCATAAATAGACGTACATAGATGATGTGGGTACAAGCCTATATTCGTAACAATTAAAATCGATAAATATGAAAGTTACTGTGTCTATGATTTGGGTATTTGATTATTATGTAAATATGGTTGATAGTACAAATATTGATCGGACATTTCAATCAATCATATTTATTTGTGAAACATTTATTTTATGTGTAGTTCAAAAAAGATCAAATACTTTAACGAAGCAGGTAGATAGCGTATGCTTTTTATATCAGGATTTAAACAAATTATTGAATAGATAAATAATAATAATGGCCTACTTATTCATCACTTCTTACATCAATTTGTCCATACTCAAACTTTAATCACCATTGTGTACCATCTGCTTAAGGCTGTTTCTAATTACAAAAGTACCATTTGTGGACAAAAGCGTAAGAAAGCGTAAGTGTAATTGTGCAATTATTTTCCAAGAACGTTGAGACTTTTGACCTCTTTTCACAATCTAAACGTAATACTTACGTACTCAAGCAATGTACTTATTATCTTTTGTTTTTTGCTGTAAACAAAAGAAGTAAGAAGTTAAAGACACATTAATCACCAGTTCTTTTTTGGCCAGAACGACAACATTGGAATAAAAAGTTGAACATTTTTCATAAAATAATTAAAGCCTTAAATACTTGAAGCCTCATTAGTTATTTAAATAAATTAATTACATGATGCTTTGCACACAATATTATTGAGAATGATTATTTTAAGTTTTTATTAACCGTCAATGTACTTTGACGGCCATTTGACCATTACATCAATAACTTATGAACTTAGGTAGCTTCTAATTACTTTGTAAAAAATAAATCAACTACGTACTTCCTCGTAGCAGGTACAGTAAAAAGGGCGCCGGATAGATATATGAATTTGAACTTCTTCTTCAAAAACACAAAACAGCTTTCCTAGAAAGGCACCGAAAGCAGAGGCAGCTCCTGTGTTTTGAGTTTTTATTCTACGAAAAGTGTTGAATATAAAAATGTTAGCGTACCTACATAATAATAATTGAAAGACGTTGCTCCAACTTCGGTATTAGTTCTTTCTAGCCGTTGCATCTTTATTATTCTACAAGCTAGTTTTACAGATGTCGACAGCATTTTCTGTTTGTAAAATTAGAAATGACAGTTGTCTGTTTTTTTTAATGAACTTGCAAATTAGGTACATTTTCTTGTAAGAGTTTTGAATGAATATTTCTGTTTAATTATTTTCAAACTTTATTTTTAATTTCAATATTTTGTTTATAAAGTTGGGTGTAACATTTACTTTTAGGGTTGAACTGAAGTTAGGAACAGTTTACTTTTTTATTTTGATACACAGACATTCAATTAAATTAAATTGTATTCCAATGCCAGTCCAATGGCAAATCAGTGGAAAGACAGTCAATAACTTCCATATCTCATAAACCGTTCAATTGACACGGTATCGGTGTACAATTGTCGCGATTATTAATTTGTTACATTGGATACGGTCTGAAACAACACCTATAAAATAAATCATGAATAAATTAAAAAGCGTTGTTTCATACAGAGGAGAGTAGGTAGATTCATCACCGTACTTTTTCAAGGGGATCGGAAATTTCAGAAGAAAGAGATTTGCAGTCGTGATTGCCATCCATTTAAGAGTAGATCGTTATTTTTGGCATTATATTTTACTGCTTACGTGTATATTACTGAAATTTTCATCTAACTAAATAGGTATATCTCATAATAAAGAATAAATTACAGTAATACAAATTGTCAGACACAAGCATGCATACAAGACATTTATTTTGTTACGTTGTTACTTAAAAGGATTTATTTTCACACACTGGTACACGCGAAGTGAGGCTTAATCACACCAATTCACTTAACGTCCTTTTATAAGACAAAACACAACCGTTACGAACATACATTTCCTATGAAAACGTCATTCTCATCACGTGTCAACATCAAAAGTATAGTAAGTGCTCATCTATTTATAAACTACTCTTTAAAGACTCGAGTTCTTTTACTTCAATAAGTATTAAATCAACATTGTTACAGGTGACACATTTACATTGAATGAGTAGGAATCAATTATAGTGTCGCTGTGAAATAATTGTTTTATTTATTGTGAGATTCTTCGGTCTATAGAGCTGGAGTGAGCTCGTAAAATGAGTGGCTGTCACATCAATCGCTCTCGCTGTTCTTGTAATTAGCTTGGTTTCTTGTAATCGAGCGTTTACTTTACTTACGGCGCAAATATGAGATGTTGTATATATGTACCTATATTTAGAGCAATTATCTATATGTCATATGAGACGTCCTTTCATTCTCGACAATCATTTTTCAAGGTCCTAATACGACGTACCATACGTTAGTATAAGTTAATAAAAACAAAGTTTTAGAAATTGATAACTAGCGATTCACTAAATTTTATAAATAAATGAATGACTATTGTGTTCGGCATGTTAATAAGTAAATAATTCAAGTAATATAAAAAAAAAAGTTTTTTCTCGTATTTATTAATTCTGATATTTTATTCGTTTATGTATACAGCTGAGAAAATTCAATCATGATAACACATAGCTACACGCTTAGCTCATGTTAAGGAATGTCAGCAATGAAAAATATGTATTACTCAATGTCTACTTAGAATGACTCATATATAAGTCTGGCTGGCTCTTGTAAATATTATATTATTTATTAAGAAGGTGCCTGACTTAAATTTTGAAAAATTCCTTTGGTGTATCTTTGTTACGTAGCCGTAGGTAGGTTTTGTAATTATATCAGTTGAACAAGCTGATCTTCTATTATTCTGGTCCGATTTGAGCGCAATCTTACAGTTTCAGATAGCCTATTTACCAAGAACAGTAAGGTGTAGGTATTACTTTTTATGAAGGTACTCGAGTTAAGTAGTTCGCAAGCAAAGCGGCCAAAACCATAGGAATTGCTATTACCACATAGCCACATTACCTTGTGGGTACTCTAATTAAGATAAACAAATCCAAATAAAATTGTAGTTTCGCATCTGGGTTAATAGAGTTTGCTTAAATCGCAGTCTGTCTAAATATTGCAATGTAGGAGAGATATAAAGCCAGACAATGGCTAATCAAGTAATTACGTTCCATTTATGCAGTCTGGGTTATGAAGCTAATTTGTATATACCTGTTTGGAAATATCAAGGCTATTTAGTTGTGGTTAAAGACCTTTGTTTTTGATAGACGACTATATACATCTAAGTTGTATGTATTGCTATGTATAAATATACTAAATTAAAAATGGCTCCGAAACCACTTAACCAATTATAAATTTTATGCACTATTGGCAAGTTACACTATCCCCGATTGGCATTGGCTATATTTTTACCGGGTACGGGTAGGAGTTCCCCCGGGACGTGAGTAAAAATTATTTTATTATTAGTCCTGCTAAAGGCGAAAGATTGTATGAATTATTTTTTATTTTTCTTTCAGGCAAAACTATTAATTGGATTTTGATAAACCTTAGTTTTAACATGGCTCGTCATCAGAATAACACACAGGAAAATCGAAATGATGAATCAGAAAGTAATTTCAGATATTGAATTTATATCATTTTCTTATTAAATTACTTTCAATATTTTTCTATACTGCGTCACCTCGCAAGATTCTCCTGATATACTCGTTTTGAAAGAAATGAATAAAAAATCGGCTCTGCTCATAATTTATCGGCGTCGCGAGGGATTTACACGCGGAATAAATTGAGGGATTTACCGAACCTACATGAAATATGGAATGAGAAAATAACTGTCTAGCTACTACATAAGACTGTTTTTATGAAACTTAAATAGTTAAAAAATATTTTCTTTTTGATTCCTTAAAAAACTATTTGACACGATAATTACGGAAACTAAACTAGCCTCGCATAAATTGTTTATTTGCTGTCAGAAACTCAGTTTACAAACAACAAAATTATTTATCGTTGTAACATTTCCTTTTACTATCAAAGTAGGTACTATCCAAAACTTAAGCACTAAAAAAATATGAATAAAATATAACCTATTCTAGATCTCATCAAAAAACTAGTCAAGGGGCCGTCGTAAATAACTTTATGAGGATAATAATTTAGTATCTCACTCAAAAACAAAAGCATAAACACTCATAAAAAATAGTCATAAGTATATTCTTCTACGATGATAACTATCCGGCCATTTCTATACAATTTACATGAAACAAGCACTGGCCGACTTTCCATAATACAACTAAAGAATAAATTGTAGGTATATAGTTCAAGCTATTGACCTATATGCAATTATATTTCATCTCTGAGATTCACAATGATATCCAAAGCATATTAGCTGACCACAATAATTACATGTTAAGTGCCGCCAAGCCTTTAAACGTGCGAACCTAATGATGATGATAATATTCTAAATTGACTAATACGTTTAATTATATATATGCCAAACGATAAAGGTTATTTTTATAGGAACGGCACGAGTGTACCAAATTAAGGTCCTGAGTAAACGGCCAAATATTTACTCTACGTCAACTTCGCAAAACGAGTTACATTGATCAATTGGAGAAGCTTATAGTACAGATCCAGAAAAACTAGTTTCGTCGTCACAGCCTAGAAACTCCCACTGCTGGACACAGGCCTCCCCCAAGCTAGGGGTGATTTACCCATACTCACACTGGGTACCGAGCGGAAAAGCTGGTATAATATAAATTGGTTATTGGTAATATGGGTTTCGAGAGGTCATTTGTAAATAAATGATGCATGTAGACCCATATGCAAATGACTACCATTTCCGAGTACGTAATGGATTTTTGTAAGAATCACTAACCTCTACTGTTAAAACTTGGGGTACCTACATATAAAGTAAAGGATACCCCGGCATAACTGCATACTCATCATCACTCTACTAAGACGTAATATCACTAATAGTCTATGATAGTAGATTAAAAATTCATAACTTTAGTTAGACTGGAAGCCGACTCCAATATAGTTGAGAAAAAGGAGTTAAGCATTTCGGCATAAATTTCTGTTTTTATATGAAAACATCCACAGAAAATATCTACTTTCATTTTAATTTACGTGAGTTGCAAAATAATTCGTCATTGCTTTTTCAACAAAATATGTGAGAGAGAAATTTTGGTGTCCTTGCTGAAATCAGTAGATTTTTCACCCGCCATACGTATTTTCAGCGCTCGTTTTAGCAATATGGTGACATTTTTACTTGCAGTACCAACTTTTGCCATTCTGTTTGTAGCCAGTGCAATTAGGCTAATAAAATCTCTCCATCATTAATATTACTTACCCTTCAATAATCTCACCACATTTTCCGCTCCACTCATATTAACTTATTATCTTTTATGTCATTATTCTCGTTTGTAATATGATCTTAATGAAATAACCTACCTTCATAAGACCAAAGTTCTCTCTCACAAGGCTAAATTAATTTACTTTTTCGTGCTCTTACACTTCAAAGTAATATAAAAGAAATGTCAGGAAAACTTGTGCAAGATGTTTTAGCTGAATTATTCAGTATCTATTATTAGTTTATTGAGTTCTTGTTCGAAAGAAAAGTCCTTGGAGTTTATTTTAAGAAAGCTTGCTTTAGATTCACGGTGCATTTTCAATGTTTTTTTTTTTTTACTTTAGGAACGAGCAGCGGACAGTAGGTTTTATTAGTAATACATGCAGCCTTTATTTTAAAAATTGTTTTCTATGTTTATTTAGTGAGTCTAATAACAACACTTGGCACACATGTATTTGACATGTATTAGGTTTACAAATCTCCTGAGTATATTGCAAATCTAGTATATTGCTTAATATAAACATCACAACCTTTTTTATATACGTACTCCATATTTTATGCAAAAGAGGTTTAGTTTACGATGTACCTACTAAGCCAAGCTTAGTCCTCATATCGATAAACGATTTATATCGAGCTTACCTTATCGATACCAAACATATGCTGCCCCGTCACTTTGCGTAAACTTATGCTAAGGTACTCGTAGTTTTCTTTCCAATTTTCTTATCCTTGTCGACGATATTGGGGTCCCTCAATCCTGACATACAAGCCATATTCATCACTAACGTGTAAAGATTAGAGTTCAAATTAGATTCTATGTCTGAAGGGGCAGGTAATAGTACATAATTTATCGCGATGATCCGTTCTTAGGAGCTTGATAAAGGCTGCTCGTAGTCATAAAGATATCAATGTGTGTTCAATGGTAAACAAAACGTGTGTCCGTGATTTCATTAAAAGCAAAACTATTATTAGAACTTTTTTTTTAAACTATATAATTTTATAGGTTAACTTTACATTATTAAACTAATTGAAAGCTACCGTAAATACACAATTACAATCTCGGTTTTTCATCCCGGACCTGAAAACCTATAACAATTATTTCTTATGTCCGTAAACAAACAACCGATAAGCAGTTAACAATAATAAAAATAGAAACGTTATTAATTTAATTATGTATTTTAAACATATTCTAGACTATGCGTGCACATACTCATAAAATTATAATAATAATAGTTTAGTTTTTAATGTTAATAACTTTAACCTTATTTTATAATACCATTGTTACTATTATCACGCAGGACCGTTTAATACTTTTTTAAATGACCCCATGGCTTGCCAACTAGCTGCCTGGCTAGCTGGCAAGCCATGTGGTTGATTTGTTTAAGTGAAATCCCTAATTTTCTTTGATATTCGTGTTAGGGTAATAATCTTCTAATATTGGTTTTGCAATATGTAATTTGATATTTGCGGATCAATCACAAAATATAGCTGACTCAGGTAAAGTAGACTATTTCTCATGTGCCAATTTACTTCGATATTTTAAATGAACCTAAAAATATTTTCTCTGGTAAGAAAAATAGACAATGACAATAATAGTGACTCACATCGAGAAAAACAATGTTCTAAGAAAACCTATGCATGCGACGTGCTCAAGAAACATTAACAACAAAAAATGTATGAATGATGTCAGTCAGTTGTTTAGCTCTTAATGACATTAGTGTGTAAATTACTTAGATGAACAAATGAACGTAAAAAATAAAACCGCTGTACGTACCTAATCTAAAAAGACACGTTTAATTTTTTGTGTATGTTAGAGGCACATTGATAATTAGTTTTACATCAAAATAACTCTTATTTACATAGGTACTCCGTCCGTCATTTTTGCTATAGTTTTTTTTAATTGTTGAAGAGTAAACTTACATCTCTGTAAAACTAAATTTAGGCCCAAAACACGTGTAAAGTGCACGAGTTATCTCTTCTTGTAACAGTTCATAGAACTTGACAATTGAATCGTGTAAACACCGATTACATTACCCAAGAATCATTCCTAGAATCAGTTCTATAGTTGTTTCTAGACTGTTCAACCTACATTAAGCAAGCGAATACTCAATCCTTCTCTGTGTCAGAGGAGGCCTGCGCCCTGCAGTGGGACAAAAAAGACTGAAGAAGCTAGACTAGAAGAGAGAATTTCATGTTTCAAGTTTGCAATTTATTTAGTACCCTTGGTTTTGTAGACTAAGTTGGTATATCTATAATGAACATTGGATGAATGCTACACAGATAAACATTGAAAATAAAAACTAAATATAGGTACTCCGTAAAAGTGACAACACTATTGGCTACTTTATTCGCCGAATTTGTATAAAAGTCTATTGAGAGTCAAATGGTCACAAAGTAAGACAAATTGCTATGGACCGCGTTGGTTGACAGCTAAACCTGACAAATAAAGATAAATATTCCACTTTGGAGCTTAAACGTGACTACAAAAAGTTACCACGGATTCTGTCATAGTAATGTGGATGAATTGGAAAAAGTTAAAGAGTTTTATGGGTAGAATTCATGCCATAGATACGCAACAAAAAAATCATCATCTCCCGAGCCTTTTTCCCAACTATGTTGGGGTTGGCTTCCAGTCTAACCGGATTCAACTGAGTACCAGAGCTTTACAAGGAGCGACTGCCTATCTGACCTCCTCAACCCAGTTACCTGGGCAACCCGATACCCCTTGGTTAGACTGGCGTCAGACTTACTGGCTTCTGACTATCCGTAACGACTGCGAAGGATATTCAATGACAGCCGGGACCTACAGTTTAACGTGCCATCCGAAACACAGTCACAGATATTAGTCGTACTTAGAAAGTACAACAAAAAAAATACATATTTTCATCAAGGGCATATTTTCCCATCTAGACTTTTTTACCAGGTTTTAAGCTTAATCTATCGAAAGGAGACGTCGTTTCTGTCTTAGAATACGTATTATTACATATGCTTTCCAGGCAGAAGTGCGACAAACAGTTATACAATTTTCATAATAATGACTAGTTCTAACTTTAACAATTGAAAACTAAAGTTAGTATACTTGTTCTGAAGTAGTTTTTAGTAGAGTTATTTCATAACTTCTTCATTTTTTAGCAAGCATATTGTATTGATTACGGTTTAACTGTCTTTCGTTATAATACCACTTCTGATGCTACTTTTCCTTTCAACCTGACGTATGCAAACCCACGTGATATTGGTTAACAATAGTTTGGAAGAGAATATGACGATCTGCATGAAACCTCGGCTCACAATAGCATGACATTAATTGCCAATTAATGTATCGAGTAGACATTCCAAGCCAAACCAGTGATTCAACATGTCAGTGTATACCCGGCCTATAAACAGATCAGTGTTATTTCGGTTCTCAGTCTATTAATGTACACCATGCATAATAATCTATTGTTAGAACCATCAACCTATTAAATTGTGTTGATCGACGGTTGAACACTTTATAGACTACTCAATCTTCGATACGGTTGCCAAATTAGGTAGGTGATATTATATTTGAGTTAACGCTATTAATAGAAGCTTTTTTGACCGAAAATTAGAAAAGTACTTTAGTTAAAAAGTTTGCTATGATATTAAAACATAATCAATATTGCCATGAATATTCAAAAGCAAAGGGTATGAAAACAATAAATAACAACATACGCAAAGTAACCTTTTACTGCCCACGCAAAGACGTAGGCGCTAGAACATGTCAATTTGTAAAATAGGCAGCCTTCAATGCTACCTCAAATTCCCTTGGGACGTCACAAAACTGGGCAGTTTAACATTGACGCAAACGCAGTACTTAGTAGCTATTAATTGATCTGTTCCAAGAAATTCTTCAGTCTCGAATACTTTGGACATAGTCTCGTATAACCCAATGTACTTGTTCTTGGTACTACAATATTGCAAACCGGTTCGCATACTTTGAAAATAGAATTATCTCGCCCTTTTTGCACGATAGCAATGCCCGGCTCTAGACAAAAAAAAACGCAACTTTGTAGTATTCACACGCAGCAACCAGCTAACATTAGTGTCAAATGATATACCGATAAACTAACATATGTATGTATAATTGAGCAAGGCGGACCAAGAAGAAATTGCTCCCAATGGGTTTCAAGTTACATGTATCCAACTACATAAAATCGATTTTATCAAGTACCTATAGGTAACTTTTCCGATTCTAAATGCATCATATTTTACACGAATGAATACGTCACCACTGAAATTATATTATTACGACCTGAACTATTTAGTTTCGAATTACTACGCATTGGTGAATTTGATTTGATTCTTGTATATTTCCTCACTCATATTTTTGAAAGGAAAAAGCATTTACCACATTCTTCTGAGTAATGCTACAATTCAATCTTGGAAATGCAAGGTAGGAAAATTTTAGCGCACTTTAGTTTTATGAAGACTTGAGGTCGTGGTGGCAAAGGTTTACGATCTATTTTTATTGCGCACATCTGCACTTTCTGTTGTGGTGAAAACAACCAAGCAAACGTTTTCCTTTGAGCAAGAGAAGCATGATATCAGCATAGAAATCTAAGGAATAGGTACCAAAATATTCTTTAACGATAAGGTAAACTGCTAGCAGGGATAAGAGATATAATTGTAATTAAACATCTCGATGTATTTCTAGAACAACAGTAACTAACACAGTCTAACCAAGCGGTATCGGGTTGCCCGGGTAACTGGGTTGAGAAGGTCAGATAGGCAGTCGCTTCTTGTAAAGCACTGGTACTCAGCTGAATCCGATTAGACTGGAAGCCGACCCCAACATGGTTGGGAAAAAGGTTCGGAAGATGATGATGTATTTCTAGTAAACCTAAAAACAAGTTAATGCCAATGACAAAGAAACCTTCAAGCTTGTTTTTACTTTATTTAGGACAACACATAAAAGAACCCTTTTTATCTAGCACATTATTACGGAGTATAAAGTCTTAGTATCGTGTTACAAATTTTACGGCAAACCTCTATCGTGAGGACACTAGTTTTACTTTATATTGTCTTCGTAAAAACGATAATGTTGATGTGTCCTTTGTTCCTGCTTTTTACAAGTCCCTAGAGATGGTTTATTTCGTCAAAACATGAGAAAATAACAAAAGTTGTCAAGGTTAAATCAGTATACAAGAAATAATGCGTCATTATAGGCCTAGCCTTTTACCATGAGTATTTTGATAATGCAAAATATGTGAGCATTAACCCATTGTATGTCGAAGTGCAGATGTACGCGAGATAGTTGATTTTCTATTTTGTTTTATATTTATCAATATTTCTCTAATAATCTGCTTGTATGAAGCTAAATAGATAACTCCAATAGTTACATACTTCTATTTTCACAAAAGGGTAGACATCAGGTGCACGAAATCATGAGTACCTATCCCATAACTTAGCAAGATTATCTATCGTTACAAAGTGACTATGGGTTAATACTGAAGTTTCCCAAAACCATTAAGTGAGTAGTCGAAAGCGCAATCACTTCAATGGGAATACCGCACCCTATTCCGGACCGAAACCACTTCGGTTTTATTGAGTAACTCGCTTGAATGGTATTCATTCTACACATGTAAGTCTATGTTATCATGCAAAGTGTTAATCCAGATGATACATAAATAAAACAAATATTGCTCACTGAATAATTATTTACCAAATATTTTAATTATTGAAAATACTTTATTTGTAATAGATATGGTTGCCATTCTATGCTACTTGAAGCTAGGTGGATGTTTAGGTAAACTAAAATTAAACAATTCTCTTATTCGATTTTCAACAACAAATTGTTGTAAAAATAAATTGTTTTCCCACATTATCGAAGCTAATATAAGTTTCAATTAAGAAAACAGCTTCAATATTACAAAATTTATAATGCAGTGAGAAGAATAAGTTTTTTTTTATTTTACAAATAGCTAGGTTAAGTTGACATGCTCGTAGCTCGTGAAACGGTCATTAACCTACAGCGCTAAGTGCATTGCCTTTTAATGCTGTACATAAATGTTTTTTTTTTTATTCTTATAGAACTACGAATAAAATGGCCTAGTTTAAGCGATAATCTCTAGATTACAAAACTTCTTATACAAGGGTAAATTTTCCTTAAAAAAAAAGTTTTTATAAGAAAACATTGCCGGGATTACAAAACCAACAATTCGTTTTGAGCAAGTTTTTATGCCTTGTCCACACCTAAACTAAGTCTTCTTTTATTATATTTTCGTCTTAAGGTTAGTTCATCAACAAAACTATGAATAAGCGTCAAATTCTTTACTACCACTTTTTGTTCAAGTTTTACGGCACTATTCTTAAATAATTATTTGAAAAGTTACAATACCTACCGAAAGTTAGAAGTTGAAAGTCTTTGAAATTCCGTATAATATTTGACCGTGACACCATCCGTTCGTATTTGTGTCATAAAATCGCTGAAGATTCAGAACACACAAGATTTAGCATTGCCACGTGTCTTTAATTTCACAAAATCCTTGAAAGAAACCGTGCTAAGTTTGAGTTGAAACTTATACCATTTATACTTTCTGAGATTTTACTACGAGAAACACTGACCTCCATTAGCATAGTCAAAGCTCATTAATATAATATGGTGACTACCTGATTACTATAGGAAAAAAAAACTACATTCGTTTATTAAAGCACCCGGATATGAAAGCACAAGTTTGTTGCAGTAAACAATATGCAATATGCAGACTAACATCCGCAAAATAAACGTTATCGGTTGACCAGCTGGCCCTGAGAGCAGTCGTTTGCATTGCTTAATAACAAGATCGTGCAAATTTTGTGCAGCTCACTGATACTGTGGAGCTATTGAAAATACATTATATTATGTTTGTTTTTAAATATCTGAAAGAATAACTTAGAAAGTATAGTTTGAATGTATTCGAAAGGATGTATTTTCATTAAAATCTTCGACCCTACGAACACTTACATGTTCATTTTCCCAGAATACGCCCACACAATAACGCGAATACGCACAGTAAAATGTAAAAAAGAATGAAATTTTCTAGTAAATTTTATTGCCGAACAAACATTAGTTTAGAATTCGTTTACACGAATCAGGACGCAGCTTAGCAATCCAAAACTTCAGAAGATGACCTTTCAAAAACTCTTCGTTAAATCTTGATGTAATTCCAAACAATGATAAGTATTCAACCTCATTGAAAGTCAATACAAACATCGGTTACCGGTTCTTGGAGAAACTTAATAGGAAATCATAAAGTTTTGATAATTGTCCATTAATTTTGCTTCCGTGAGTTGAGAACAATTTCGTCGGTACATCTTGATGAACTCGCAAACTGACTTCCAAGGGCCTCTTTATATTCAACGTCCGAAGAGTTTTTTCGGTCTCAATTTGCTTAACGAACATTTTAATCAGAGGTGTAATTCGATTTTGGTGTTTTTTCTTCCCGAACTGTTAATTAGAGATCAAATTTTTTAATCAAAAGATTACACTTCAGTTCTTCTAAATTCAAGGGTATCCGTATTTTGACTAAACCGTTACTTAAATATCACTTCGAAATTCTACAGTCAATCCAGGCATTTTTTTGTGAACAACGCAATTTGAATTGTAATGCAAATTAAAAAGACTTGAACTCCACATTTAATGAAAACAGAAAATTGCCTAGATAGTAAACTTTAAAGTAAGCAAAGATAAACTCTAATTAATATTGCGTTGTTAAGTCTATTTAGGTTGACTAGTGCGCCGGATCCGATGTTATGTGGAGATAAACATAGTTTTTAAATACTTCATAAAGTTACCAATACATTTAACTTAAAAATAGTAGCAAAAGATAAATGTTATTTATATACAATAGATTATCAACTAATAACTTTACGGAATTAATTGAATTACATAAAACAATTATTAATAAGAATAGAACAAATGATAGTATCTCAACATGTACACCATATGGTACAGTACGAATACTACGGATGTCGTCGTATTTGACAGAGTTTAACTCGCTACATAGTTTTGCTTCAATTTATACAAACTCAAACTTTGCATCTGAAAGTTGCTAATCCTTTTACAGCAGGATCCAACCCAACCCTTATCTACCAAATAAATTGTACTATTTCACTATAAATTTCTCATTTTGTCCCCAAACACGGGTTCAGTTAATAGTTTCTAAGTGGAAATACACACGAATTTAAGTTCTTTGATTAATCGTTTTTGGTTTCGTTGACGCATTGTTAGTGTAATTACTGACTCGCTGTTATTAAATATTTCTATGGAAATGCCACTTAACCTAAAAGCCTGAGTGGAAATTTTGGCTTTGTTTTGGTCTCCAATACAATTGAATTAAAACCGTTATCTTACCCCTTTTGATGATCTTTTGAGTTCGTAGAAGCTATTTATTGTTATTTTCTACAAATTGAACCGTTATACTTTATTTCGACTATCAATCGTTGTAAAATAATCAACAATCCGTAATAGAGACATGCCTGCAAAATGAAAATTATTTAAAAAATCGAACGTTCTCTGTAAAAGTTAATAACACTTGTAGTGAACGTAAAGCTGTAACTGAAGGAACAGCTCAGGGCTCAGTATTAGGGCCTTTGCACTTCTTATCATATGTAAATGATATGAGTAATTGCATCACAAACAGTACATGCTTTCAGTTTGCGGATGACACTTGCCTTGTTATTGCTGATAGAAATCCTCAATTAGCTTGCGAACTCTTACAACACGACCTGGATGCTCTGACAAGGTGGTGTCATGATGCTGGCTTAGTACTTAATGCAAGCAAAACGAAATTATTGGTTATCCGATCTCCCTATATTAAAAAACAGTCCTTACAGAGCCTAATAGCTCATGACCATGATTGCTTGCATACAGTTAATGTGACCAACTGTAACTGTCCTCAAATAGATGCTGTCAGTAAACAAACTTATTTGGGAGTAATTATAGACGATAAGTTTAACTGGAGTTATCACATAGAACGTGTTTGCGATAAACTTCGTCAATTTCTTGCTATTATGACCATTCTCAAAAACCGCATACCCTTCAAAGTGAAGTTAATGCTTTACTATGCGTTGGCGGAATCGTATATCCAGTATGGCCTTAGTAGCTATGGTCGTACTTATAAAACATTTCTTGACAGTATTTACAAAATTCAAATTCAAATTCTAAAAAAACTAGTATCACCCAAAATTAAAAATAAATTTTACGATAACATAAATGGCCTTTTTAAACATTGTAATGTTTTACCAGTTAACACTCAATTCAAGTTTTTATTATTAAAAGAACAATTTTTCAATAAAAAATTAAGAAACAAAATCGAACATCCTGTATGCACTCGGGCAATTTCTGAGAATAAGCTTCTTACACAGCGCGCCAACAACACCTATGGCGAACGAACTACCGCTTATATTGTACCCAGACTTATTAATAACTTACCCTCAGAAATAAAAAATAATATTACGCCAAAGAACATAAAATGTAAACTAAAGCAATATTACTTAAGTATTATTTAGGAATGTGTTTGTTTACGCAAAGACCGTTTATCTTAAATTGTTTATATTGTTAGCGACATTAACGTAGTATATATTTGTAAAACCTCATTTTATAAACCTTCGCTTTTGAGATGGATTCATGATAGCACAAGTTAAACCTTAGTGGTTTTTTGGTTGCTATTTTAAATGTATAATCATGTATTTATTGTAAATATGATAAATAAAAGAAAAAAAAAAAAAAAAAGCCTACAAGTTGGTTTACATGAATTTGAATAAACCGAATTGAGAACCTCCTCGTCTTTATCTTTATTATTATTATTCTTTATTGTACACAAAAAACATTTAAAAATACACACAACACAGAGAAGACATGTACAAAGGCGAGCTTAACCTAGAACTGGGTTCTCTAACAGCAAACCTTAGAGCGATAGAGAGATGCGATAGGGAAGAGAAAAATCGTTTTTGAGAAATCCGTTAACAAAGTAACTATGAATGACTAAATCAAAAAGCCTGAAATTCAAGATTAAATAAATTAATTTATCTAATTAAAAGATTTCAAAAATCTACTTCAGAAGGTAAATTGGAGTGTAAGAGTTTTATGGTTAAACTTACGCACTAATTTACACTTTAAGCCTTCTGAAAATAAAATCGTTTTACCTTCAAATAACAAGGCTCTCCCCTTTTGACGTAATTTCCTAACTTTTTATGTTCTGAAGGTCATTTTACAGTCTCCAAGATTAAGCAATATTACAGACTAGCTTCTGCTCGCGGCTTCGTCGCGTTTCCAAGAGAACTCTTAAAAAGTCGGGGGTAAAAACTATCCTATGTTCTTTCTCAAAGTCAACTCTATCTCTGTACCAAATTTTATCAAAATTACTGCAGTGGTTTAGACGTGAAAGTGTAACAGACAGACAGACAGAGTTACTTTTGCATTTATAATATTCGTAGGGATTTTGGAAGGAAGGAAAAGAATTTGAATAAAAACAGTCCTGATTACTTTCTACTAGGTATTTGATATTCTTTTTCAAAACATTTCTTAAGAATTGTGTACGTATTTAAAATACGAAGAATGTTTGGTTATATAAATCCCACCTTTTTATTTCAAAACCTCGAGTGGGTAGTTTACTACTTATCTTTATTTTTCTTTCACTCCAAGGTCAGGAAAAACTATAAAGGATTTTAATAACTTACCGAGGTAAACAGAGTGTGTGTTTTATTGTTTTGAAAACTAAAATATCTTTGTACAAGAATAGTTGTCTTTAATTAGCATTGGCAGTAAAGAGGAATTTCTTGAAACTGACTGTTATGTAATTAAGATGAGTGAATGTTTCTCTAGTTTCTCTTACTTACGTACACGTGCGATGCTGTTGACTTTATGTTTGAAGTATCTAAAGTTGCAATACCTTAAAGTAAGTAATATTAGTTATGAATATTTACTCTATTTCTCTTCTGAAACAGTGACTCTTTACTGACTGACGTAACTCTTGATTTTTAACATCTCCTGCAATACGTCGCTTGATTTAGTAAGATGCTGATCGGTGTCTCCAATCTCTCTGTCTCTCTGAGATCCGATCCAGCCATTGCTTTGGACTGCGGCCTCCTGATTTTTTCCCTCCACTTTTCTGCTTCCATTCTGGGTTCTAAACTGTTATCATCTCCATATTTCTTCTTTATGACATGTTCCATAAGGATTAAGATATTATGCAAAAGGCCGTTATAGGTTCTGTCTCCGAATATGCCATTTATTTTACAGTCTTTACAGATAAAAACTTTTCAAACTTTAAAAATGTTAATGAACCATTTAAAGGTTTAATTTTATAAATTGGGGTGAACAACCATATTCGATACAAATGGGCAATGACACGAAAATTATAAAATACACGTTAATATTAAAGTCGGTACCCAGTATAGTCATAACAGTAGCATTTGATTTAACGATAACTGCTAGCAGTATGACGTTTTATCTATTCGAATCATTCCAGTCATTCGTGGTTTGTGACGTCACAACATTACACTGTTGAACTGAATATAACAGTAGGAGGTCCTTAATAAAGATTAACAGTTATAGCCGATTGAAGTAAGCGATTATCGATATTCATTTGACAGCAATAAATACCTAACAACTTTTAAGCAATTTGACCTTCACACTCAAAGTTACAATCGGACGTTTTTGTTCGTGTATTGATACAACAGATCTTTTAGAAATCGATTATGTATGCATTTTGATAATTGGCAGAATATTTTGAGATAATTGAATTTTGATATTTGCCGTAATTAAAGTAAACGGAAGTAAGAATGCATACAATTTTTGATTTTGATTAGGTATTTATCTGTTAAATTAAATTAATTAAATTAAATATTGTTTATTTCAGGTAATTACCCATAACATACACTAGATACAGATTAACACAAACACAAACATCATGAATTAAACTTTGAAATACAAACTCTCCGGGTTACCATGGGTTCCGCGACTCGCCTCTATACTCCGACTAATGGAACTAGTAAAGGTAGACTGGGACTGGGGAGCAAAGGATTAAATTTATTTACAAACAAGTTAGCTATACTAGATGGGTCTTGATTTCCTTCAATAGACAAAGGCCTATTCGATTTATAATTTAGTTTATTGGTTTCTTTTCAGAAATTCCCAAAGTCTTTATTATTTCTGTACGAAGCTATAATATCCATTTTTATTTTTGTTTCATTTAATTGACACCACCTGATTTTGTTCTTAAAAATCTTTTTGCTATATATCATGTATTCATATACATTAGGTACCCTGCGTAGGGCGTCCGTAAAAGTTCCACAATTGATAGTATTGCCTAGCCATAGTGTGACAATTTTTACCATGAAGGTTCCAACCAATGGCCGGTTTTTTATTATCCGTATTTTACCCCGATATGATTGCTTTGCAGTCGTAAAACTATCATCAAACTGTATTTTATCAAAGGTGTTATCTATTAGTCCTATCGTTTTCACATGGCAACTTTGCAACTCGGTAGGTTTAGGAGTTAAAGTTATATCGTTCTCGGTGCAATCAGCTGATGGGGTCACGCGGTGAGGCGCGAGCAAGCGCGCGGGGAGCGACGGTGTTGCGGGCGCGGGGGGCGGCTCTTGTGCCGAAGCAGTGGCCGGCGCAGCGGTGCCGCTCTGCGCGGGCGTGAGGAGCGGCAACGGTGTCGACGACGGCACGCAGGGCGCATGCGCGCTGGTCGCTGCTTACTGCCGCCACAAAATACATAGGTACAGAAGTCAATCTCATGTATGTACTTCACTTTTCATGCCTAAACTCGGCGGTCGCGCTAAGGTCGTCAACTTTTTATGCGCATAAAACTAACGTGGTAGTGGTACTCGTATCTAATTATTTGATTTATTGTTGAGAATAAAACAGGAAAAATGAAATATAAACCAATAATAATAAAATATTTAATGTGGCATACATGAGGTTAATAAACACTTTCAACGGAAATTCGTTTGAACGAGATACCGAACTTTTTCAGAAACCGCAATTTATAATTTTGTTATTCATACATATACTTATAGGTACTTACTTATTACTCTTTACTTGCGAAAAAAAAATTTTTGTAAGTATGTAATGGGTTGGTACAGTCCCTGATCTAAGCTTGCTTCTGCCTACAGAAACCTTGATTTGCGAGTTTTATTTCGTCTACCTTACAACATACTCTCGCCATGAATTATCAACTCCTACTACTTAGTAATAATCTTTGAGGGTAGGTTGGGCGGTTCGCCTGGGCCGACACTAGCAAAACTTATTACGGCATTGGGCCAGAGGCCGCCAGGGCGCTTACCTACCCACCTAACTGTACCTACCTACTGCGTTTATTAAAAGAACCATCGAAATATGAGAAAATAAGTAGGTCCAAAACGACAGTTCACTGTTTATTGTTGTATTAAAACAACCGTCCACTGAACAATTACATATAATACGACTTTTTTTGTTACTCCATTATTACTTTTTCTTTTGTTATTAAAATTAAAAATATTACAGTCAAATTACAGTTAGGTAGGTATCAAAACGCGTGCACATTTATCTACCTTGTGTGTGACGCGCGTATCTCAAGAAAACGGCAGCCCCGCTCGCACTGTTTTGAGTTGTTTTGAGACAGCGCGTCTGTGAACACGCACACATAGACACCTATGTCTGCGTGACTCGAACGCGCTTTATATGTAGATTGACTTCTGTACCTATGTATTTTGTGCTGCCGCGAAGACGACGCACTCGGGACGCGCTTGGCTTCGTTATTTAAAATAAACCGGCCAAGTGCGAGTCGGACTCGCGCACCGAGGGTTCCGTACAAATCTTGTAGGTATAGATAAAAAGTGAGTCTCGCGCCAACCGTTCAGTTTAGAACAATCATAGCTATGATTATTTTGTGAGACCAAAATAGTTAATATTTTTTATTTTATAATATAACTAAAATAGTAGGCCAGTACCTTGTAAAAGTTATTTTATTAAAGTTATTTATATACAACATTTTGTAGTCATCATTTACGGCCGATCTCAATACTCTACCAAGAGTTAAACTCGGTTAGCTACCAGAGTTTTACTGTTACTTTTGATCTATCAATAACTGCTGTCTCAATAACAAAATTTCCGTAACGTTATCTACAGTTAAAGATAGATAGGTCCCTTCACTCACAAAAAATGCAAAAAAAGCCAAATTCCTGCGCTCGCTCGCAGTCACATCTGTTTTGAATTGTTTCTAGTTTTCGACTTGTGATTTGGTTGGAAATCTCACTTGTATTTATAAAGTACCTAGTGTGCAACAATTTTATAAAGGAGAACGGTAGATTTCGTGCCGCATATTTTTTTTATTTTTCGTTTATAGAATTTTTACCAATTATTAAGGCTACTAAGCCATTTATTTTCATGTTAATGTAGTATTTTTAGAACTCCGGATTAATTAATTATACCAATTAAAATATTCAAGTAATTCGAGGCTCGAAATGATAAATAATTATTTCAAATAGAAATAACAGTAAATATTATTAACCAATTACGTATTATACCTTAAAATGAATAATTATTGCATACTATCTTAATAATTAACAATTTAATGATATAAATTATTTTCACCATCAATATTTTTTTGTATCGGCAATTATTTTATTGACAGGTAACGAAAATCTTTCAGTCTCTGTTCAGTTACCTATTTGCTGTTAATTAAGAGAAGAACATTTATTTTATTACCATAATAGTGTTTAATATGTTTATGTACCTAGGTAAAACAACCTACATGGATACACTGTAGTCCATAACCTTAAAAAACAAAACTGCTTATAACTTTTACTTCCCAAGTTCCAAAATCTAAGAATTTACAATTTAAAAAATATCCCAAAACACGAAATTTTATTAGCGGTACGAAAGTCATACAAGCCTGACATTCGCCTTTGGTAAAATGTTTACTAATAAGTCATTTACACTACTTTTTTATTTAATCTAAATCTAAATGTAAATTCAGGGTCAGAAAATTCACTTTCATAGTTAATGCGACTGTATACTCTGCATTCACCAGATACTGTAGGTGTCGCAGAATCAAATACACCAGCTTCATACATCTCATTATGACTTTCATCAGTGAACAAATCCATTTTATTATGAAATAAGTTGTAATTACTACGTAAACCAGCAGTGAATCGCCCGATTTCGGGAGATAGCAAATTTTTAACTGACAGTAACAAAAACAAACTAAAGTTAACTGTCAAAATGTTATTGAGACGCTCTTTATTTTTTTTCTATGGATCTACTTAACTATGGTAAGCGGTAAGCCCTCCCATAGGTAGATCAAGAAAGGATCAAAGTAAAGGTTGATATTCCTATCTATCTTTAGTTTATTGAAACGCACAAATGCGGTTGTAGCTACTAAAGATCGGTAATGTAACAGATGGTTAAAGGTAAGTACGTTATTGAGATCGGCCGTTAGAAATCTGATTGAAAATAGCTAATTAAGGTCATTGGGCATATCTGGCCCATTTTGTAAAAACTGGCGGACATGAATCAACGTAGTTTTAAATCGTGGAGAATGGTATGACGTTTCTTTGAATATAAATATTTTATCAAAATTCCATGGAGACGAATGTCCAGGATCGTTTGAAAAATATAAAAGACAAGCAGTTTCAGAGGATTGTACACTGTACAGGTTGCAATGCTAGTTTTTATTGTTAAAGACTTTTCATAAAGAAGGAGGATGTCAATTCGGATGACCAGGATCTGATGAGGATCTGGAAACCCTGAGAAATCGAAGGCAACTCTTGAATATTGTAGGTACGCATCGAGTCAAAACCAGACATGTGAGTGTATTTTTGAGGGTACTGGTAAACAGTGAAGGTTTGGAGCTGATTTGATAATGGAGACTACAGAGAGTCGAGGGAACTCCTGAACGGTATGTTGCAACTACCACGTGTTTGGGCTTATTTTATTCGTATTGGCGAAGACTTTCCACATAGATAAGTTTGACTGCCATTGTGGGATCGATAGCAAAGATCAGATATAGTTATGGGAACTCCTTTACAATTTATAACGTAACCGTGTTGGAGCTTATTTTATTTTAGGTGATGAAAATTCAGTACTAATGGGATCTTTTATTTTTGAGGGATTAATCACCTAACGAGCCCCAGTTTCAGGTATTTTTCGAAACTGCCTGACGACTTGTAACTGTCGAGTTGTAACAACGACTGCTAGAGTGTAGGATTCGGGGCTGCTGGCTTTACGTTTCTAGAGCCTTGACAAAAGTGTAATTCTGTCCTTTTCTTTGTTTTATAAAGTCGGCTTTATTTTATTTTGTAGCATTTTACAAACAAATCCAACTTCAAACATATAAAAAAGCAACAAGAAAACAAAAGCAAGAAAGAAATAAAAAAGATGATAGGTGCATCGGTCTAGAAGTCGGTGTCTAGAGAATGCATCTATATTTATTTAACCACCGAGATCTAGACCGATGCATATAAACAGTTTTCTTGTTGTTTTTAGAAGTTGTTTTTTTTTTTGTAAAAAGTTTTTATTTTTAACTTTTGTGAAAAGTTCTCGTCAATACGAATAATATAAGCCCAAACACGACGTTACTAAAACATACCGTTGAGGAGTTCTCTCGACTTTCTCACGTCTCCATCATCAGGTAAGCTCTAAACCTTCACTGTTTGATAGTATCACCAGACATACATCTGAGAATGAAGTTTTAATCCTATGCATGTCTACAATTTTTGATAGTTGCCCTCGATTTCTCAGGATTTCCATCATCAGATCCTGGCCTGATGACAATGGAAATAAACGGCGAGTATACTCTTTTACTACAAAGAAATGTTTTCTCAAATCCGTCAAACTTGGTCGTTTAAATTCCCCATTGAAATGAGGAAAATATTTGATTTGATTTGATAATATTTTAATATTTTATCTAACTTCAAATTTATCATTTTCGCAATTTTTCATTTATCTGTACTATATAACGGTGCTTCTTGCCGAATTTCAAGATTCTGAGTTCACGGGAAGTACCTTGTAGGTTTTGATTCCCTAGCGTGTGACGGAAATTCGTCTAAGGTGTCGGTATAACTACTGTATCTTTTGATCGCGTTAACTTAGAAGTTTGATTTTTTCACTGCCTAAAGGGACAATAGATCTAGGTATTTGGTATAAATTTCAATTTGATACCTTTATTCGTTTGTGAGAAATAAGGTAGTAAGTTTCATTTTATTAAAATATTTTTTTTTACATTATGTAACTAAAAAAATGAGATTTTCGTAATTTTTCCTATATTTGCATTATATGACAATGCTTCATGCCAAATTTCAAGACTCTGAGTTTACGGGAAGTATCCTGTAGGTTTTGATTCCTTTGCGAGTGTCGAAAATTTGTTGAAAATATCGACATAATCGGCTGTATCTTTTGATTGGCTTGGCTTAGAAGTTTGATATTTTCACAGCTTAAAGGGACAATAGACCTGAGTATTTCATTTGAATTTCAGCTTGATACGTCCACGCGTTCTTGAGATAAAGGGTCTTGACAGACAGACAGACAGACAGACAGACAGACAGACAGTCAGACAGACAGACGGACAACAAAGTGATCCTATAAGGGTTCCGTTTTTTCCTTTTGAGGTACGGAACCCTAAAAAGAAGCCGTTGCTAGATTTTGCGCCAATATTTTGCTCACTGTTAAATTTATATTATAAATGTAAATTTTAATCACAGGTGTTCTTTTGCTGTTTTGAATTTTATTATCATACTGCGTACTTGCTTTTTTTGAGACGATAAGTTGCCGTCAGAACCCGCGACTATTGAGACATTTTAACTATATTTTATTGTTATACCATTAAAAACAAGTTTAAAGAAGCCGCTAACTATCTATGAAGTTACTGTAATGCGGACTGCGTTCTATTTATTTTCAAATAGGTATGTAATATTGAGTATAACTAATAATTATTTGTGTTATTAACTTCTTAATATGAAATGTAATAAGTATATATTTTTTTTAAATTAAATGTTGCATGTATTACAATGATATTACATCCTATTTATACAACTATACATAGGTACCTATTCAATAAAGTATAAGTTAAATAAAGGGACGAAAATTAAAACAAATTAAAACTTTATCATATTTTAATTTTGAAAACATAGTGACACTTCACAAATGCTTGTATTTTTATTAAAGTTATAAATCTTGAGTCACAAGGAGTGGGTACATATTTCAAAGTAGGTAAAATAAAACGGTGAGAATATATATCAGAAATGAATAAACCACTCCCTTTCGTTGTTCGAAAAATGGTACCAATATTTCTCTAAAATTTAAAAATAGAATACAGTGAAGGTTCAAGAACTATGTATATCAGTTTCTCTCTATTTTATTTTTCTCTTCAGAATTGTATCGTATTGAAATATGATAAAAATCTTCAATGTCCATACCTAACCACTAGCTTTTTGACCCGGATTCTCTCACGTTTTAAATTAATCCAGTTCATACTTGCGTTTCTGCATGTTTAAAAAAATTGCTTTTTATCGACACGGAATTTAATAAATAAATTGTTCATCAATAAAAATGTTCATAAAAATATGCGCTCAATGTTAAATTCTGTTCAACTCGTCGTTGCATTACAATCATGAATGTTCTCCAAAACTAAAACTATTCTAACTTTTAACATAAAAACCGGCCAAGTGCGAGTCGGACTCGTGCACGAAGGGTTCCGTAAATTACAGTTAAATCAACCTATCTCAAAAACTATAAGAGATACTTTGATCAAACCAAAAATCGTTGAAAGAGTTAATTAGCATGCATCACCTCTATTTTTTTTAGAATTTTATACCCCGTAGTTATAAAAATAGAGGGGGGGGGGACATACTTTTTACGACTTTGAGAGCTGATATCTCAAAAACCGTTCACTTTAAGAAAAATGTTTTTTAGAAAACTTTATATCATTTTAAAAGACCTTTCCATTGATACCCCACACGGGTATGTACATCGAAAAAAAAATTTTCATCCCTCAGTTACATGTATGGGGGGCCCCACCCCCAATTCTTTTTTTTACTATTTAGTGTCATATTTTTGTAGCGGTTCATACAACACATATTCCCATCAAATTTCATCACTGTAGTACTTATAGTTTCCGAGTAAATCGGCTGTGACAGACGGACAGACGGACAGACGGACAGACGGACATGACGAAACTATAAGGGTTCCGTTTTTGCCATTTTGGCTACGGAACCCTAAAAAGGTACGAAGAAACATGAAATTGTTTTCTTGGTTCGTAAATTTTCACTTATAATGATCTAGTGGGCACTTTACTTGAACATAAAACTGTACACACTATTGTCGGGGACAAAACTACCAATAGATTTTCAATGAGGTCTAATAAATCAGACTTTTTAAAGTGAAACTTTTTAAAGGTAGTTTTAGAAATAATTATATTCTAAAACGCAATTTTATGATCCGTTACAGGGCACTGGCTTTTATAAACTTAAAGTTTATGATTTCTTATAATAAAATAAATTCTACTCCTTAATAATAGGAACCTTTTTTAATAGGAATTTAGTTTCACAATACTTAGTGTAAGTTTTGTTATTTCACAAGTTTTAAAGCTGCTCCATGCATCCATCATATTTTTTCTCCATTCTTGATTCATATTTTACAGACAAAAACAATAATTCACAAACAAATCGCAAACGTCTGCTATAGATCAAATATAATTCAAAATCGGTACAGATTTATTTTTATTCATAACCCAATAGGCACATAGTATGCATACAAATATCACAGATTACAGGGAATCCTCCGACCCGCATAAAACACTGTACCACATAGTCGTTGACCTTTTGAGGTCGATAATGTTTCATTACCTTTGAACCAATCCCACGTACGCACACTGATTGAATCACAAATAAATATTGATAAAGAAATCCTTCGTGAAACTTGCCAAAATCTGCAACCGAATAAACGATAGCATGAACAAATTTAACCCGAGAACGGTCCAAAAACTAAAACATTCGCTCGACTCGTTTCGCGTCAAAACTGACCCTTTTCACGGAAATGGGAACCTGTGAAAAAACTTTTAGGTATGCCTTTATGAAACTTTTGGGAAGTTACCGGCGACGTGGATATACATAGTTTGTAGGGAATAAATCAATGTTAAAGTTTGTCGTTTACAAATAAATATATTATGTAGATTTGTAAATACAAGTACACGGCTGTGGTAATGCTCATTGACCAACCAATAAATACAACCTTTTGCCATTTTTCAACCTTTCTTTCCAGAATTTGACAAGACAATTTTCCAAAAAATATTGACAATGTCTTTGTTCAAAACGACACGGATAAATCGTAAATCTGAAACCAGGAGACCGGCCTTTAGTTGATTGATTGGAATAGGTCAGTCGCACTGACTTGATTGATACGTGCTTTGGCAGCTTGAATGACGGCTTTGCTACCAATACGTCAATCCGTGTCTCAGAGAACTGTTGGGATAGTGAGAAAATAAAAAACGAACGTAAATACTTGCAGGAATACGGTGGGGAAATACTTATAAATAATAAAAAATCTGTATGTATTTGCAGTAGAATTATTAGTTACTTCCTTTGATTTATATTACTAACTTTTTCATTCGTATACGTACTGTCTCTCGCATATTACTTCTCGATTTTTATTTTGTGGTACTGCTGTGTCTTATCAAGCGCGAACATTAACACATGAAGATTTAAGTGCAGAATAACTTTTTAACAATACAGCAATATTATTAAATAAAACTTTTTCTATTGCATATATTATAAGGTACAAATAAATAATTATAATTCTAGGTATTTCTTCTCTTTGTACTCAATTCAGCCGGTCTATAAACTTTAGCTATCTTAATAATACATTTATCATTAAATATTAGTATAGTTTACATGAAGAACTAAAAGTAATTTGCAATTCAGATTCAGATATTGAAATGTTTTGTTTCTTAAATTATTTATCCAGTAGATACAATGATTTATTTAAAGGCAAAACATTTCAATATCTGAATCTGAACTTTTATTTAGCTTCAGTTTCAAAATAATTCAAAATCGTAAATAAGTTATTAGACACTAACTTAAAATATTTATTTTCAAAACTGCACTCAGCATAAATTAATCCTCTTCATCATTATTATCTTAAAATTATTATCATTTCAATACTAAAATTAATTACAAGTAAGAGTACATTAAAATCCGGAATCATTAAAACTGATTTAAAAATCCACTACCGATTAATACAAGCGTCAAAGTTTATTCAACTGAAAACAATCTGATTTAAATTTGAAATGTTTGTAGTGTTTATTCATCAGTTAACGTCAATGTGCTCACAAAATCCGATTAATTTGAAGAGCCAGTCATACTAGCAAACAGTTTATTCCACGAAAACAATGCAAAAATCTACTTAAAAATAACTTTTAATGAAAAATATGTTCAATTTAAAAGTTCTGGAAAAGGATGAGTCTTCTTGAAACACTGTCCAGTTATAGAGTAGATTATACCTCTATAATTGGGATTCTAATTAATAGAAGAGCACAGTCATGTGTTAGATCAAATTATATTATATGTAAATTCGAGAATTCGGAATCGATTACAAGTGGAACCGGAGTCTCCGTTTCAAGTATACACAGATCTAGAAATTGACTTGCAGTTATTTGTAAGAAAGAATATACCTAATATGCTTTCTCGTATATTTCTTCATGCATTCATTTATGCACTTCCCACGTATTCCCGTAAGCACTCCTACTCGCATATCAAAATTTTATCATGACTGAAGACTTCAAAGAACCCCAAATTAATTGCAAAAAGGTCACAATTGACATCTTGTAACCTTCAACGTCCTTTACGGAATGCTTTATTTCAGCAGAAACTCATAATTTTATTTTCCATTCAATTTTGAGTGACGTGCTGAAAAAACTTTCGAAAAACATTTAATAAAACAACTTTGAGCTGAAAACTTTTTCAAGGAATTTTGACAGCACGACGTGTGTGCAATAAAAGTTTGTAAAAAATAGGATGGGCTACTATCTTGGTATATAAAGTTTCATTTGTATATGTTTATACAAATACATACCTAGGTACAATACCGACATGAAACTTTCACTATCTCGAATTACTTACTAAAATAGACTTTGCATTAGAAGACTGTGACAAGGTCCTTTACTATCTGACAGCATTTTCCAATTGTTGTTATGGCCAAAATAGAAATACCATCCGTATTTGGGAAAATTTCAATTCTCTATCTTTTCCTATGCAAAGAATATAGCCCGTTGACTGACAGACAGACGGACAGCCAGAGGAGGGTTAGCAATACGGTAACGTTTTCAGATCATCCTTTTTGGGCCTGTTGGTCGCTTTCGTGAATTGAACTCCAAAAGGATGGTTCCTTATATCTTTAAATAAATAACTCGCTTGCTATTCTGTTGTCAATCAATTATATCAATAACAGTTTACATTTTTTTTTATTCTACTGTAAAATTTGGTAGAGTAGTAGTGTAGTGTAATTTTCTATTTTATTTTCACAAATACTTTTTATATATTAAAGATCTGTTATTACCTATGGTTCACAAATAAATGTTTTGATTGATTGATTGAAATAGGTGCACACAATAAATGGAGATTTATGTGTATAAATAATGTAATTTTTTCATTGTTTACAATTACTCTCTAGTCTAAATTGAATCTATCTCTCAGTTTTGAACTCGTTTCTATATTCACCTCTGAATTTTACGAGATGAGAGCTGCAAAATAAACGAGAATAATCAAAAAATTTTAGCAGTATTTTTTAATAAAAGCAGCAATTTCAAGCATGGCAATATTGTTTTAGATTTTTCATTTTGGCATGATCATATTATTCAGTTGACCGTTTCATGTGTGTTCGTAAACTTTTCATGCGGCTAAATATGCTACTCGACATATGAATGCCTTGATGAGAATGCCTGTAAAAAATAATTTAGCTTTTAAATATATTAAAAGTTTGTATCTTGTAGTAAATCAAATGTAATTTTCTCACGACATTACATTTTATGGTGATAATTTTGAATGTTAATGCCAAGCAGTATGTGGAAGCTAAAAATTGCATGCTAAATTTAAATTCAATAAATTTTCTTCTATAATATTATACTGAGTTAATTGATTGTATAACTAATTCATTTAGTTACATTCATAAATCAAACTAAATTCATTTTGATTATATTTTATTATCTACCACATTCATTTCAACCTACGTGCAAGAAAGTGCTTTCTTCAAACCTGCGCTAAAAATGTGTTCTCAAGTAACATGTTCAAACAAAGCTGACACAGAGAATTTGAACGAACTCTGGAATCTGAGAAAGCACCTTGTGGAACGTAGTTGATTTAGATACAGGCAAACATCAGCCTCTACATACTATGTAGTACATATATACAGGTATAATACATAGGCAACTTTATGCGGGTGACCTAGAACTGCGCAGCTATTGCCTTCCCTCCATGCTATATGTATATCTGTGTTAGAATCTACCTCAGAGGAAGGAATGATGAGCAGAGATACCATATGGTAGTTTGGTCACCCTCTTGTAGGTCAAGTAATGGACAGTCGGCGTGACGATCGGTTCGGGCGTTCGGGTATCTTGACACATCTGTCAACAGATTGGTCCTGATGGATTGGTGATTTGGTTTAAAAAAAAATGGCGGAGCTAATAACATTCGTCTTGCCCGCGAACACCCGCAGTTTATGATGCTACGTTCCTAGGAGATGGTACGTTATGACATCTCCGCTCGTCATGTTATTCTTCGTGGTTTGAATGTACTCTGAAACTGTATGGTTTAAATGAACTTGACAGCCGTATCTTAATTGACGCGGCCTTGGTTTCGGATGTTATCTGTGCCAAACAGTGGTTCGTGGAAAAGGTTTTTCTGCAAAATAACACTTTATCAGATGGAAGATACCGTGATGACTATGTTTTCAGCGTTTTGACTCGTAATAATATGGCACTAAAAATTTCACTCTGGAATAATATATTATTGACTATCCTTCTTATAGCCCGAAGCAACAGTTTGTTTTATATTTTAACTTGTAGAAGCTTTCCAATATATACTGAACTAAGATATTTTAATATTTATCTTATGTCTATTATTAGGAGCACACTCCATATGATGCATAATATTGAAACAGCTGCTGAATTCATAAAAGCCTCGTCTACTGCAGTTGTTTATGTTCAAACCGAAAAGAAAAACATGTAAACACAAAACTTCTACTGAAACGTTCGAGAGGAATCCATGTTTAAGTTATTTTGAAGTTCCCAGACTTGAAAATTTTATGTCTCTGAATTATTAAGTAGGTGGTTATTTTAGTAGACGCAGCCTTTATAATAACGATATTAAATAAGTAACTTAAATCGAGAATCTTTGCTTGAGCTTGCCCATTCTTAAATTTGATAATGACCGAGTAATAATAGCATTGCTAATTACTATGTGTTAGTACTGAAATACGAATATAGGCCACAGCATTAAGCGATACATTTTAATATATTAGATTAAATGAAATTCCCCACGATCGTTTTTTCCATTCATTAATAGGATTTATGTTTGTAAAACTACGGTGTAGTTTACCAACAAGTAATATAATGACCCTTTTCAATACAATTACGACCCATTAAATAGTGTGTTTGTTCGAGTCAACGGAGTAGCTATTTATTAGCCAGCTATCACAAAGGGTGGGCCCTAAATTCAATTAACTAAAGTTCATTGACGCGTTTGGTCTCCACTAACGTTGAATTTAAAAGTATTTGTCTTAAAGGCCCGACATTTGTTTAGTATAGATTGTGTTTTTAGGTATCTCTTTAATTAATGGGTACTGCATTGCTTGGATTACACCCTGAGGACGTTTAGATAAGTTCTTATTGGCAGCCATCCCACGCTTTTTAATTACCTAATGAAGGTAATAAAAACACAGACACATTCTATTTTTACATTCCAGTTCAATGACGTAATCTAACGTCAGAGATCGATTTTAAACACTCTAACCTCCCCACTCAGAGACATTTAATGGTTACTTAAGCCATTCCTTAGTGAAGGATTTGTATGACATTCCGTCACTAAGGAGTGACTTAAGTAATCATTAAATGTCTCTGAGTGGGAAGGTAAGCATCGTCCCAATATATAACACTAGTTACCAAGCATTGGTTTATGTATACATAGGTAGAAGAAAAACAAAGCATTTTGACTGCCATTTATTTTGAAATCAAACAAAAAAGGTTAGTATACTACTACAAAATGTGTAAACAGTGGCTTTTCTAACACCATGAGATTAGACGTGACAAGACAGTTTATTCAACTTTAGATAATATTTTGTGATTCAAGTAAAATTGCCGTTGATATTCGCTTCGCGTGTCCCTTGGACAATCATTGTGTTTTGGCTAATTGTTTATCAGTTTTACTAGTAATGGGTTCGTAGTAATTTTATGGTGGTGGATGGCCTAACTGCGGTATCTAGACACACGGCAGTGTGTCCGCCAAGTTCGAGCAAAAAAAGCGACACACCGGCCGTGGGTTATATTACACGAACCATTTCGGGCCAAATTCGACCCCCCTGTAACTCAAAATCTATTTTATTTACGCATATCAAATTTCTAGTATCTGTTGAGACCCCCTCACTTATCTAAAATACAAAATTTCATTAATATACCTATTGTAGGTCTTGAGATATTGACGTCAGAAAATCGCTATTTTTACTATACACTCACTGACTGATTCACTTATTCACTGACTCACTCATCAAAAACCTAGACCACTTCCAATGGTCGTATTGACTTGAAATTTGGCATGGAGGTAGGTCTTTATGTCAAGGTAAAGGAAAAAATCTGAAAATGGCCAAGTGTGAGTCGGTTTCAAAATAATGAAGGTGTTTTATACCCGGTGTAAATTTATACCCCTAAGGAACTAAAACGAACTAAATTTATCTATATTTATATAATACCCACCCAAAACAAAAATGTGAAAGACTGCCAAGTTCGATGATATGGGAATGCTTCGCCTATAAAAGAAGTGAGATCTGAATAAGTACCAAGTTCCATACACATACCTCAGTTAAAAATAGTTACTTTTTAATAATGTTACTTGGCAAGTTTTGACACACCTTGTTAAAAAAACTACTAAACGCAAGGAATCAAGTATTTAATTTTCTATTAAAACTTGCCAAGTAACATCATTAAAAAGTAACTATTTTTAACTGAGGTATGTGTATGGAACTTGGTACTTATTCAGATCTCACTTCTTTTATAGGCGAAGCATTCCCATATCATCGAACTTGGCAGTCTTTCACATTTTTGTTTTGGGTGGGATTTCATTTATTTTTGTAAGGTTGTTTATTTTTTTTCTTTATGATTAAGTTAGTTAAGGAAATGTCTCATTTATACTATCTTTCAGATTTTTGAATATGCACTATGCTTCTTACAAAGAAGTGATCTAGAATAACTAAATGGACTAGATTTACCAACTGACTGACATGACATGTTATCATATATTATGTTCGTGGATCATAGTTACACATTCGTTATTATCGAAAGTGACTCACACTTGGCCGTTTTCAGATTTTTACTTTACTTTGACTCAAACCTTTGTAACGAATTTCAGATCGGTACGACCATTCGAAGATATATAAATATAGATAAATTTAGTTCGTTTTAGTTCCTTAGGGATATAAATTTACACCTTCATTATTTTGAAACCGACTCACACTTGGCCATTTTCCGATTTTTTCCTTTACCTTGACATAAAGACCTACCTCCATGCCAAATTTCAAGTCAATACGACCATTGGAAGTGGTCTAGGTTTTTGATGAGTGAGTGAGTCAGTCAGTGAGTGTATAGTAAAAATAGCGATTTTCTGACGTCAATATCTCAAGACCTACAATAGGTATATTAATGAAATTTTGTATTTTAGATAAGTGAGGGGGTCTCAACAGATACTAGAAATTTGATATGCGTAAACAAAATAGATTTTGAGTTATAGGGGGGTCGAATTTGGCCCGAAATGGTTCGTGTAATATAACCCACGGCCGGTGTGTCGCTTTTTTGCTCGAACTTGGCGGACACACTGCCGTGTGTCTAGATATCTTCGAATGGTACAAAGGTTTGTATTTAGTCAAAGTAAAGTAAAAATCTGAAAACGGCCAAGTGTGAATCACTTTCGAAAATAACGAATGTGTAACTTTGATCCACGAACATAATATATGATAACATGTCATGTCAGTCAGTTGGTAAATCTAGTCCATTTAGTTAATCTAGTTCATTTCTTTGTAAGAAACATAGTGCATATTAAAAAATCTAAAAAATAGTATAAATGAGACATTTCTTTAACTAACTTCATCATAGGAAAAAATTAAAATAAACAACCTTACAAAAATAAATGAAATCCCACCCAAAACAAAAATGTGAAAGACTGCCAAGTTCGATAATATGGGAATGCTTCGCCTATAAAAGAAGTGAGATCTGAATAAGTACCAAGTTCCATACACATACCTCAGTTAAAAATAGTTACTTTTTAATGATGATTACTTGGCAAGTTTTAATAGAAAATTAAATACTTGATTCATTGCGTTTAGTAGGTTTATAACAAGGTGTATAAAAACTTGCCAAGTAACATCATTAAAAAGTAACTATTTTTAACTGAGGTATGTGTATGGAACTTGGTACTTATTCAGATCTCACTTCTTTTATAGGCGAAGCATTCCCATATTATCGAACTTGGCAGTCTTTCACATTTTTGTTTTGGGTGGGTTATGGTTACCATGTAACGATAAAGCCCTATTTGTCTCTATCAAAAAATATTTTACCTGCCTAGGTATCCTAGTATTTATGAATTGTAGGGAAGACTTCTGTCTATAATTTTCCCATGAAAACTTTTGACTGTAGCTTCGACTTCTACATTATACAATACTACACTTGAATGGTATTCTATTCTGGCTGTAAAGATGTCGTCACAATATCAGGATTTGATTAAGAAATTCCTGTCATATTAAACGCTTACTTATAAAGTATTCTGAAAAGAGACGTTCACAAACCAAAAATATTTCCTTCTACACTCCTTTAATTTGTTTCTCAGCCTAACCCATTTTGGTCTGGATGACACACAATTAATTATTTTCACTTAGTTTACCAAATGACACTCAGATTAAACACAACGTGCATCGTTTATCATTTTCATTTGTTTTATATAGACTTGAGGGAATAAGAACGTGAACTGGCTTGCTATATTCGCGCGAACTGGACGGGCTTATTATACTTACCGCGGCATTTATTATTATGTTACGTCTACAATATTGTAATGTCGGATGTAAAAAATACTGCAAGCGCTGTCAAAGAAGGATCTTTTGGGGATTGTTTTAATAAATCCAACTATACAGATGTGATGGTAAGCGAACATTCGTCCCAATCCGCGCGAACGTAGTACAGAGTTATGGCATCGCACCGCATCGCCTTGAAGTCGCATCGGATCGCTTCAAAATCGCGTAAACGCGTTCACGGAAGACAGCATAAGTGTGGTTATTTATTAAGTCTTAGAAATTAATCACGGTTTCTTGTTTTTATTTATTTTTTCGGTGCGGAACGAAGTATTTTTCAAGTCGCCATTGAACAAAGTTTGAATGAACATTCCGATTGTTAAAAAGTAACCATGAGATGATGCAATTGGCCCTTAGGAAATTTAGAATTTTTGTTTCAAGGAAATTGCTTTAAGTGAATAGACTTTCATGTCGTTATTTTTCCTCATCATTAACGCTTAATTAAAAGAAAGTCTCAAGAGGGATAATTGGAAGAAAATAAATAATTGTTTTCTTCAATAAATCATGTCCAACATCTTAAGGAAGTTTGTTTGTTAGATGTTATTTATCTAGTGTATTTTTCCGTATATTGCACGTACTTGTTTATGTCGAGTATTATTATTGTCAACATATTATTAGATATGTTGACAAAGTTTTATTAGGTGTATCTTATTCTGCATTTTGTAAAAATACATATTTTATACTATCTACTTGATAACAATGAATTACACTTTGCTTCGGTCTACATTCACATATCACTGTAAAGAATACTTACTCCGAAACAACTGTACAAACAGACAAACATACAGGTACCTAATAACCCCAATAATACATTACCTTGTTAATTATAAGATCAATATCTTTTTTATTCCATTTAGGTACTCAAGTAAGTATATTTTTATTCCTACATTTACCAGAAACGTACTGCTGTATAATTTTCAACTAAGTGCTATTGTACAATTTGCATAATTTTGTACGGGACATTAGTGTATTAAGAGAATAAAAACAAACGAAGGTCGTCGCTCCGCTCTTGATCTGCGTATACAAAACAGTATTTACATAGAAAATGAAGTATCAACTTGGGAATAGCCTTATGAACGGAGAATTTTACTTCGTGAATCTAAAAACGCGATACATCTTATTTTAATAAATTAATTCGTTGCTTTACCCGGTCACTGACACAAAATTCAAATTCTAATACATATTTATTTGCAAACAGTTTACTATTCAGAGTCAGTGACTCATTTTTGTTGGCAATACATGTTAACTTTTACATACCTACATATTAATATTTCGACAAACAGAGTAACTTAAATACATTCGATCAGAAAACGAACAAGTGGGATAGTTACCTTGAAAAAAATAAACCGGCCAAGTGCGAGTCGGACTCGCGCACCGAGGGTTCCGTACAAATCCTGTATAGATAAAAAGTGAGTCTCGCGCCAACCGTTCAGTTTAGAACAATCATAGTTATGATTATTTTGTGAGACCAAAATAGTTAATATTTTTTATTTTATAATATAACTAAAATAGTAGGCCAGTACCTTGTAAAAGTTATTTTATTAAAGTTATTTATATACAACATTTTGTAGTCATCATTCAGAAATCAGATTGAAAATAGCTAATTAAGGTCATTGGGCATATCTGACCCATTTTGTAAAAACTGGCGGACATGAATCAAAGTAGTTTTAAATCGTGGAGAATGGTATGACGTTTCTTTGAATATAAATATTTTATCAAAATTCCATGGAGACGAATGTCCAGGATCGTTTGAAAAATATAAAAGACAAGCAGTTTCAGAGGATTGTACAGGTTGCAATGCTAGTTTTTATTGTTAAAGACTTTTCATAAAGAAGGAAGATGTCAATTCGGATGACCAGGATCTGATGAGAACTGACCAGGATCTGGAAACCCTAAGAAATCGAGGGCAAATCTTGAATATTGTAAGCACGCATCGAGTCAAAACCAGACATGTGAGTGTATTTTTGAGGGTACTGGTAAACAGTGAAGGTTTGGTGTAACGTTGTACGTTATATTTTGAATATTTAAAAATACTAGACTTGCTATATCTCAGCCGCGCGCCGCGAGCCGTGAGCCGTTGACGGGTGACGGAAACCGGTTCGGCGAACTATCCCTCCTATGAGGCGACGCGAGCAGAGCCGGCGGTCAATCGCGAGAGGGTCACGAGCACGACGCCGCGAGCCGATACAGTCTACTACTACTACTGGTCTATGTGCGCTTTTAACTCGCGATTTTATTGCAAATAATTTAATCTTTAATAAACTATTGTGCTTCTAAAATTACTTTTAAAGTCAGTGTATACCCCAGATCGGGGTTCAAGTACCTGACTACCTCCAGTGCACCTACCGTAGTGCACCTACCCTAAGTGCACCTACCTACGCGCCTGTCTACCTACGTGCCTGTGTCTACCTACGTGCCTGTGTCTACCTACGTGCCTGTGTCTACCTACGTGCCGCGCCTATCTACGTGTCCTGCATCTACCTGCGCGTCCGGCATCTACTAGCGCGCTGCACACCTACCCCGCCTGACCGCTGCCGAGCTGCCTGACTATACAGGGTAGTAGTGTTCTATAGCGGGCCAGAACTTAACGCGAGCTCGATTATTCTAAACCCACTCCCGGCTCTGCCGATCTTTTTGTAGAATATACTTATATACTAATTTACTAAATTTATTTTTTATTTTCTACCTACCACTAACCAAAACGTTACATTGGAGCTGATTTGATAATGGAGACTACAGAGAGTCGAGGGAACTCCTGAACGGTATGTTGCAACTACCACGTGTTTGGGCTTATTTTATTCGTATTGGCGAAGACTTTCCACATAGATAAGTTTGACTGCCATTGTGGGGTCGATAGCAAAGATCAGATATAGTTATGGGAACTCCTTTACAATTTATAACATAACCTTGTGTTGGAGCTTATTTTATTTTAGGTGATGAGAATTCAGTACTAATGGGATCTTTTATTTTTGAGGGATTAATCACCTAACGAGCCCCAGTTTCAGTTTTTTTTCGAAACTGCCTGACGACTTGTAACTGTCGAATTGTAACAACGACTGCTAGAGTGCAGGATTCGGGGCTGCTGGCTTTACGTTTCTAGAGCCTTGACAAAAGTGTTATTCTGTCCTTTTCTTTGTTTTATAAAGTCGGCTTTATTTTATTTTGTAGCATTTTACAAACAAATCCAACTTCAAACATATAAAAAAGCAACAAGAAAACAAAAGCAAGAAAGAATTTAAAAAGATGATAGGTGCATCGGTCTAGAAGTCGGTGTCTAGAGAATGCATCTATATTTATTTAACCACCGAGATCTAGACCGATGCATATAAACAGTTTTCTTGGTGTTTTTAGAAGTTGATTTTTTTTTGTAAAAAGTTTTTATTTTTAACTTTTGTGAAAAGTTCTCGTCAATGCGAATAATATAAGCCCAAACACGACGTTACTAAAATATACCGTTGAGGAGTTCTCTCGACTTTCTCACGTCTCCATCATCAGGTAAGCTCTAAACCTTCACTGTTTGATAGTATCACCAGACATACATCTGAGAATCAAGTTTTAATCCTAGACATGCCTACAATTTCTGATAGTTGCCCTCGATTTCTCAGGATTTCCATCATCAGATCCTGACCTGATGACAATGGAAATAAACGGCGAGTATACTCTTTTACTACAAAGAAATGTTTTCTCAAATCCGTCAAACTTGGTCGTTTAAATTCCCCATTGAAATGAGGAAAATATGTATTTGATTTGATTTGATAATATTTTAATATTTTATGTAACTTCAAATTTATCATTTTCGCAATTTTTCTTTTATCTGTACTATATAACGGTGCTTCTTGCCGAATTTCAAGATTCTGAGTTCACGGGAAGTACCTTGTAGGTTTTGATTCCCTAACGTGTGACGGAAATTCGTCTAAGGTGTCGGTATAACTACTATATCTTTTGATAGCGTTAACTTAGAAGTTTGATTTTTTCACTGCCTAAAGGGACAATAGACCTAGGTATTTGGTATAAATTTCAATTTGATACCTTTATTCGTTTGTGAGAAATAAGGTAGTAAGTTTCATTTTATTAAAATATTTTTTTTTACATTATATAACTAAAAAAATGAGATTTTCGTAATTTTTCCTATATTTGCATTATATGACAATGCTTCATGCCAAATTTCAAGACTCTGAGTTTACGGGAAGTATCCTGTAGGTTTTGATTCCTTTGCGAGTGTCGAAAATTTGTTGAAAATATCGACATAATCGGCTGTATCTTTTGATTGGCTTGGCTTAGAAGTTTGATATTTTCACAGCTTAAAGGGACAATAGACCCGAGTATTTCATGTGAATTTCAGCTTGATACATCCACGCGTTCTTGAGATAAAGGGTCTTGACAGACAGACAGACAGACAGACAGACAGACAGACAGACAGACAGACAGACGGACAACAAAGTGATCCTATAAGGGTTCCGTTTTTTCCTTTTGAGGTACGGAACCCTAAAAAACGAAAAGTGAAACAAGATATGCCAAAATAAAATGCCCATTAAATATTGTTTAATTTTTGTAACATATGGACGATCTCAGCCTACAATTGATTGACAATGAACAACTTAGTCACACTTTAATCTTAGATGAAAGACAAGAAACTCATTAGTAGAACTTTTGCATATGAATAGATTCAAATCAGTGTCACTCACGTGCTTCAACAAAAATAGATTAAACATGACTTTTCGGTTTTACATCAAAATTCTAATTTAACTTTTTGAATAAATACAAAGAGTTATTTTTTACAGTTTGCGTGACATTTACGAATCAAGTTTCTAAATCAGAAAATTAAAAAGTAAAAGTTGTTTCTGAGGACTGACCCTTTACAATGAATTTATACATACTATTTATGTATTAAATTATGTTATTTAAAATATTTACTAATTATATTATAAAGTTTTGTTCAATGGTCTGTCTAGTAGACAGAAGCTTGTCTGTTGAGCTAATATCTATGTCACATTTCTAAAGCGGAGTTTAGGTTTTGATGGCTATTATTTGAATGAAGGCAATACGCTTAGATGACATACATATATTAATTTAACATCATAGGAAATCAACCGGACTCGTAGTTTATCTATAATAATAAAAAGTATTAATACAAAACCTATAGTTTTTGTATTTTTTTTTTGTTTACTAAGCCAATTTGTAACTGCAATCTATAAATCATACGGTTATCTGCAGGACAAAATTGATTGGTATGAAACAAAATGCGCATCAATATTTGTATTTTATCTTGAATTTCTCAATTTCAAATCGTAATTTAAATCTTATTTCTGCAGACGGCATTACAGTCTTGAAGAAAGTCCATATATCACTGTTGTAGGCTAAGTTCAGATAATGTTAATGCCATTATTTTGCATGACTCGATGTATTTTCATCATAACGAAGGACTCATATATAAATTGTGAGATTTAAACTGTTATTATTTAATATTAAAAAATATGTCATAATACACACATTATTTACTATTCGTTATACGTCTAATCAAATCGTCATAAAACTGTTTACTATGAGAAAACGATAATTATTTATTGGATACTATTTCTTCAAAATGTTGTATTAAGTACTAGAAATAGGTATCTACGTAGATGCTAAGTACCCATAGCAAAGTTTATCACCAGTCATTTCGTTTAATCAGATAAAGGTATTGGAGGGCCTGTCAGACAGTATCAGCTACGCACGGCTTATTGTACGTCAGATTTCCATATTTCGATCAAACGTTTTTGATTACTCCATCAGAGTTTAACTGTCCTTTTTAATTGAACAGTCTCTATATCTATAGCTATGTTATAGAAATAACTTTATTGGTGTTTGTTCAAATAAATACTCAAAGCAAATGTGTCTCTATGGAAAGAAAATACGTAAGCATCAATTTGCTGTTTTAGAAAATTTACTTCAGCATTTTTTCTTATTGGAGTGACATTAGCATCTTGGTTGAAAAGAGGACACAAAATATCAATACTCCACAAAACGAGAGTCATAATATATTTCCAAGCATTCTCCTCACTCTAACTGAGGGTTTATGAAGCTGTTTTTACCTCCCATTCATAGATAACTATTGTCAAACCAATAATAGGTATCCTTACCTTCTTATCTCATACACGTATGGAACCCTATCGATGTGAAGGATACTTATATAAAACCGTGGCTAGATGCCAAAGGGTTTAAGTGCCCTTTAATAGCAGGCCAACCAGCGTTATAATTGAGTATACTTATCGAACCTTATTGTACAACCACCCACATGTTCAATCGATACCAAAGGGATTAAGTAAAATGACTAGAGGGTAAGCTTTTGTCGGCTAATTATAATCGACTGCGAACATGTTTCCTGGTTAATAACATAGTAACGTAACTTGATGTTGGAACAGTCAAAGGAGGTTCAACTATCGACACATTTCGTCAGCTATACTTATCTCGCATTTATGAGGGACAAGGTTATACATACAGGCATTCGAATACCTCGCCTAATTGCTATTACAAAGTCTCATTTGAATCAGTTGCCCTTGACATCACAGGAGAAATTAGTCAGTCACTGATCATTGTCTAGAATAAAGTACCTCACATAAGAAATATAAATATATCTATATTGAAACGAAGCACACAGATTATATTAAAGACCTTTCTCCTGCGTTTTCACCTGCTTTCCGTGAAAACCACTGCTTTTACCGGAAGAAAATATATAGCCTGTATTACTCGAGAAGAGTGTAGCTATCCAACAGTGAACGAATTTTTAAATCAGTTCAGTTATGTCGGAGCCTTTAAACAAACAAAAAAGGTTTGGAATATGTAATGTTGTGTTACACAATTGATATCACACAATTCAATAAAATATACTACATTCCATTGATTTAAGATGGGTTGTTCCAAGAAGCCAAAAAGTAGTTATTGGGCACGATAAATTCAAAGTCGTCCCCAGACATAAATAAAGAAATAATGGTTTGACGGCTGACTATGCCTTCTTTCTTTTGTTCTGATATAAAGTCAGGCATATTTTTTCTAACCGAATTTATTACCAAATCTCGCTTAGTATATTTCTAAACTAGGAATTTGGGGTGAGTCACTTAATCAGTCTGCGTCGTCTGTCATTTCAGCGTAAATGTGAAACTACTTCAAACAATAGTATAATTTTAGCCAGTCACTAAATCATATTGAAGCTAACTGCCTAAGGGTCATTGTGGTACTTACATACATAACCTATTCCCTATATTCTAACCTAGGCTAATTAGGTTCACTCTGACTTTACTACAAAAGCAGCCATACCTACTTGATTGTTACAACTAATATAATAACTACACGGGCTCTTTTCAGAATAAAGCGATACATAATTGGAGTTATTTCTATAACTATTGTACTAGCTTTTGTATTACTGTATTAAGTCCCAAAATAAACCTAGATATCAGTCCGGATTTAGACAAAGCTAATTTATTAACCGACATTACAAAGACTATTTGTGACACTATCTACTGTCTGTGTCACCTATTTCACCTATTTTGAGGTATTCTACTAAATGTACTGTATCTTTCGTCTCTGGCCAAGTTTCATGTAGGTATTTTTATTAAAACTTCACGTAAAATTCGTTCAAAAATGTTCACTTTTAAATTAAAGTTTGGAATGCAGACACCATGTTTTAAAACCGCGTGCTAATTGCAAATAAAGCAACACATGAAAAGCTTTGTCTAGCCATAATATTCCACTATAAAAACGACTTAGTCACGACCATAAAGCAAAGTATTTAGAAAAAAAAGCTTTAAGTAATGATTTTCAAAAGGAAAATAGAACAACTCTCAAACAATCCTAGAACACTTTTACGAAATAACTTCTGAGTACCAAAAACTAGCTTTAAGCTCTATCATTATAACTTGAAGACCATGGTTTCATACAAATCAAGGTGATTCTAACGAGCCTCAACACCATATGACTTCTGTAATATTTCGAGGAGTGAGCTAGTCTGCTGGTGACCTTGGCGCTTTACGATAAAAAATAAAAAGTCATGTATTTAAAGAAGGCTCAAAACCAACACTTTTGAAGGTCAAGTTTACAAAACCCCCAAAAACGCCCGCCCTTCACCACATCCTTTTTGTTTTTGCTCGGAAGGAGAAATAGTAGAACAAACTTCGCAGCAACAAAAACACATAATATTACATCGACACTTTGGTTACATTATGAATACACTGTTCATAATGGTTGCTGCATGAGTTGAAAGATTTGTTACTTATAAAAATATCAATGAAAGCAAATAAAAGCTTGTAAAAAAAAGGCCAAGTGCGAGTCGGACTCGCGCACGAAGGGTTCCGTACCATTAAAACTAACATTCTATACACATACATATATTTATCGAAATCGAGCAAAAAAAATCACTTTCATTGTATGGAAGTCCATCGAAATGTTTATCTAATTCTAGTGTTCACTATTTTTTGTTATAGCGGCAACAAAAATACTTAGATCATCTGTAAAAATTTTAACTCTCTAACTATCACGGTTCATGAGATACACGGACATACGGAGAGAGGAGCGAAAACAATAGGGTCCCGTTTTACCCTTTGGGTACGGAACCCTAAAAAATTAAATGGTTAACAGACAAAGTACTCAATCCTACATACAATTATAAAGAAAAGTATTATGTGACTGTTTCAGAGCATAAAATAAAAGAATAGTTACGACGTGTGCGGGACATATTTTTATTTAGTCCGTGCGTATGACCTGATTTTATATTTCTCTAAAGTAATAAAAAATTATAATGAGTTTTGCATGTTTTATGATTCGAAATATGACTTCATGTTTTTTTTAACTAGCGAATCATTGAGGTTTTATTTTACAATTAACTATTTCTCGCGGTTTACGCCTACGTCAGTAGGAAACTTATTATCACACCTGAATGAAAGTTTTAAGAATAAATCTGTTTCATCTCAATCGGCACATTATCAACATTTTAATTTAATGTAAAAGCTACTTCAATATTTAATACAATTTATTGAGGAAAATATCTTGTTTAATATAATTTAAGAATAGTCCGGAACAAATTACTTCATATTTTTTTTACCTATTATCAGAATTTATTACTGTACTTGAAATGTAATGAGTCACAGTTACCTGGAAAACACGTGTAAACAAATTATTAAAACATAAAATACAGGTTAGTAAAACACACGGAAGAATTTCCCACTAAAATTAATAATAAACTCCGTTTAGCGCTGAAACATTATTAAATCTATCATCAAACCTATTTGTATACGCCACTATTTAAAGTGTCAGATCTCCGGCATAATAAAAAACATCGGTAAACTACCGACATTATTTAAATTTAGAACACCTTGTCATTTATTTTCCGTGTTCAACATCTATTAATTCGATATTTGAATTTTCTGCAAGGCCTGTCACAGATACTAATCAAACTACGTTTAGGAACGGAATAACCGTGAAAAGGTTCTCATCTATAACATAATTTAATGTGTATCGTGTAGAATAGCATAACTTAAATCCATAATTTCATTTGGTTCGTTAAAAATGTTTTAGAATACCACTAAAACACCTTTTGTTGTAGCGTTAACAATTCAATGATTCGCTATGTTTACGTTCGAAATATGACGAAGTATTTATTCAAATGTCCACAGTTTCACTTGGTTGTACATAATTAATAGGATTTATCGGAACTCCTTTGTTTTGCTTAGAATAGAGTTTTAGTGATTTTATGTAAATATCTAGACTAGTTCCATAAACCTTTCAAAAAATAATCTAGGAACTCGAAATACCGGACGAAATTAATATTATGTTACCGCGATTTTCCAATGCGTACGAAAAACTCATACATATTTTTTCTCCGTATTGAAACTTAAGCTTCTTCAATGGAAGTGTACACAACTGTTACTTGAAAACAGCTGGAAAAACAATACGTAGATATAGCGATTAAAAGGAGCGGGTGAAAATTTTCAGTGTATCACTCAAAGCGATATTCAGGCAGTCCTTTGCTAGTTACCGAACCGACGCGACGTCTGGATGCGTTACCGAGCGACCGTGACGCGGAACAAAGTTTGTTGACGTATTTTGAACTAAAATAATTTAATAAATATTCGAGTATATAAGTGGACTAATGTATTGAACGAGGATTTTGTTTATTGAGTTTTCTGTTGGATCAGTTTTTTGGAGTTTGGAAACTATTGCGTAAGTTTTTTTTGGGAAAGTTTTATATTAATAATGCAATGTTATATTTTAATATTCATAACTATTTTGTAGTATCAATAAAAAAAAAACATTTGCACTCAAATGTCAACATCAGAATCAAGACATTATTTGACTGTGGCATTATGTTATCAGTATTTAGACAGTGTTATCAATGTTAATTTATTGTACTTTCCTCATTATCAGACATTTCTAGTTGCGAAGTCTTATTTTATTCATCTTACAATGATACTCATAACTACGCATTACAAAAACATAAAATAAACGCAGTTTGATACTTCCTTAGGATATAAATTAATTTATATTTACTACCTACTTAATAAAAAAGAAATTGATAGATATTATTTTACTCAAATTGCTTGCTTATGTTTTCTATACATTCAGAAAATAAACATTTTATTCCTCATCAATCGGATATAATTATAACAGGACATTAACAATAAATCATTTAACAATGATTGTTAGAAAATTACTGTCCTATAGATAGACTATTATTACGAGATCTAGTACACAATAGATGTTGCGACATTGCTATAGTATGATTTCCGTGACACTATTTGTTGGGGCCCAGTGCTGGCCGCCCTTTTATCCATTATTCGTCCGACAAACCAATCTTTGGTACGAAATAAAATGACACATTTGTAGCTTTATACAGATGCAGGCAATGTCGAATTTATTAGACTAAAATGGTAATTTTTTGGGTGTGGGAATGTGCAATTTCCTTGTTTTTCTTGTTAACCCGGTGTGCAGAAATACACGAGACGCAATTGATTCTCTATAGTTCTATAACTGACGGCATGCAAGCGGTTCCCTGTCCTTTAGTAGTCTAGTAGTCGCAAAACGCATCGGGCCGAAATTGCTTTGTGGTTTGAATATTTGACAAATCTGTCAGGAATCTGGAAGCTGTGATTCACCCGTGCCAATCTAGAACAGATGCTGGTGAAATTTGGCCTAGACGCCATTAATGGTAGCCAAGATATTTTAATAATCACATTAGTAAATGGATTTGATGTTTTTTTTTCTTCTCTTGTTAGGTACCTATGTCACATAATCACACCATTTTAAATTGAGTTTATACGTTTTTACCCTTCGTCTGATTTCGTCCTCATAATTCAGAAAAATATTGATGGCAGGATTTTGACACACCTGCTTATCACTCGAAAAATACCGTTTTAGAAGAACTTCGTTTGACGTAAGATCTGATGAAACTCGTAATTATGTGGAAAATCCATTTTCATAATACGGAAAATATTAAATTGCTTGAAAGTTTTTTAATACTTACTTCCTCTTATATCGATTCTGTGAGTGACATTAGCTGAAACTTCTTTATGGAAATTGAAATCAAACTTTTTCTATTATTTCGAGGGTTTTCTTTTATGAACTTCTAATTTTTTATATTCGGTAGTCCATACTCCCATCGGATTGCATATTTACGCATTTTATGATTATGACAACTTGAATAATGATTAAGTGTTTTTTTTCTTTGTCTTGTAGCATGACTTATGTCCTGTGTAATCTGGTACATAACATATAGATTTTTTCAATACCCAACTGACGGTAACATATTATTTTCTACGGAAATCAGAATTCATAACGAAACCTACGTTCAATGATAACTTCTTTTTGCTCATCAGTCGGGCCTAAAATGGCGTTACCTATATTTTTTTTCGCTTCAAAAACATAAGCGAAACGAATGAGACAGTCGCGGTCATTAGTTGTTGAAACATGACGTTGATGGCGTACCTACGTTGATTTTTATTAACGTTTTTCACAGCATGTCCAAATACAAAAAGTACACAGAGTGGCAACCGAATTACAACTTCGCAAATAATTAATATATTAACAAAAATATATTAACTGTAGCATATTGAATGAAGCTTAAAAACCAATGAATTAATGGGAACTTGTACTATTTTAAGAAAATCTTCAAAGAACATATAGCTAGTGCATCATATTGATCATTGAACGTATAGGTATTGATGACAATAAACCTGATTTGGTTTGTCTCCATAGCTTAGCAATATCGGGACTTTCAGAGAAGAGATATTGCAAAACAAATGGAAAACAAATTGTTGATCCCAAATGTATATAATTGTATACATTGTACATAGAAGTAGATGCAATCTGTGGTAATATATGGTAAATATTTATGATAGACTTATTATTATCCCAAGCTTTTCATAACTTTCTGGGAACGTAGCATGTTTACTAAGAATAACAAAAGCTTGGCAGATTACAAAAAGAAACACATATAACCACGTATTATTATACCTACACTATTGTTGCAGTAGCTCTATAATTTATAAACCCTGTAGAAAGTTTATTTGATTGTACCTGAGGCTTTGTTCCAGTAACTTCTAGGTTTACAAATTTAATTTATAACAAAGTAGTACATACTGTGAAGATATGGTCCTTTTTCATTTCTACATACGAAGAAATACAGATAGTCTTTTGTTATGACGAAATCTTTTGTTGCATAGGTAAATATAATTTTCTTTTCCCCTTGTTTACTGAGCTAGATTGGATTAAAAAAAGTTTTTTTTTTTTCTAGAAATTAAGAGAAAGTTCTTTGCAGCCGTTTGCCCGTGTCACACTTAATTTTTACCCTCACTAGTATTTTAAAGGTTTCATTCGTTAGAAATATTAAGAGCACTTTCTAACAGGCTTCTTTGCTAAATATCACAAACTTAGTGGTTCATTATTACTTGTTTGTTTCAACATATTGCAGTTCCGAAGAAAGAGAGTTAATTTTTAATATCGAGAAATTATTTCTAGAAAACCAGTTTTTAGTCGTGGTTTGTTTATTTTGATATTTTTACGGTGGTATGCTGCAATTAGGTTTCTGAGTAAATAGTAGCGCAGAAATTGTAGTTCTAATTAAATGTAGGTCCTTAGTACCTAGTGTTTATTTCTCAGGGCATTTCGGGCTTGTGATTTCTTGAATTTCTCAGGAGAAATAATGATGTGGGTGTTCACTACTTGGTTCAATACTTCCAAAAATACTGAAATATTTATATAGGTCCTTGGTCCTAAAGTAACTTTGTTTATATGTTATGCTTGCGTGAAAGTGGTTGAATAGATTTGATTTGATTGAAATAACACTTTGCAAGAAGGTAGGTGGCACTGGACACTGAAATCTAGATTTATTTATTAACAGATTTGTCCTTAGACTATTTTGATTTTACAAATATAACCAGAAAAAACCGGACGACTTTAGCTTGCGAATGTTTAAGTAACTAGGCCTTGAAAACGTTTGCGTCAATGTGTTTTGTTTAATTTATTTTTATTTCTATACAATCCAGCGTTTATAGTATAACAACGAATGTTTCAAAAAAGAGATAATTTAACAGGTGAGAGTCTGTTTTTTTTTTGGCATGTAACATCTCTTTTCGTGTTTTTTTTTTTGAATGGCATCTCGCAGTTCAGCCTAGGAGGCCGTGTAGCCAGGGGCGATTCATGATCAATTGCAAGAACCCTTCATTTATACAGACTTGCGTAGAGCGACTGCCTTTTTGACCTCTTTTATCCAGTTATCCAGGCAAGCCATCATCATCCTACGAGCCTTTTCCCAATCATGTTGGGGTCGGCTTCCAGTCTAACCGGATTCAGCTGAGTACCAGTGCTTTACAAGAAGCGACTGCCTATCTGACCTCCTCAACCCAGTTACCCGGGCAACCCGATACCCCTTGGTTAGACTGGTGTCAGACTTACTGGCTTCTGACTACCCGCAACGACTGCCAAGGATGTTCAATGACATCCAGGTAAGTCAATAGTAGCTCAAAAAACTGTAGGGTCACTAAGCATAATAAATTATACACATAGTATTATTTTCTATCTTTTCAGTTTGTATAAAGTACACTGCTCATCGATATTTCATAGATGCCGACGCACCATCTGCTTCAAAAACGAAATCTTATTCAGTAGGTATTTTATTTCTCTCCGAAGACTTGTAGAGATAATCCTTTAATAAAGATTTCAAGAATTAACCCAACATTGCTTTACTAATAAACCTCATAAAATGCTCACGGAAAATAACAATTTTAAAGCAGACCAGTCTTAATTACACTGCACTAATGTATTTTAGAATCTCTCTTTAAAGTTAACCCGTAGTGGCGGCTGGGGGTAAATCTGACACTCATTTATTTTACGAGCTAAAAATAGTAATTTTGTTAGTTTTTGTTCGGGAATTTGCATTTTATGCACGCTTTAGTTTAACTAGGTTAATCAGGTCACTATCACGTTTAGTTGGCCACAGCAGCAATGGAAAATTTTGCCTTTGATTTTTAAATTAGACGCTAAACGGTATTATTTTGTCTTGTTCATTTATGAATAGCATTTTCTTTGTAAATAGTTTGTAGAAGGTCGTGGGTGCCAGACTTATAGAAATATGAATAATTGCGAAGTCATTCAATCAAAGTACATGTATTAAGATATTAACAGTTGTATGGAAGCTTAAAAGGATTTAGTCCTACAAGAATTAGCGTCATTGATCTTTCATTCATTTAGTTTCTCAATTGGCAACTAACAATGCAATACTTTGAATGCCCTTTTCAGAGTTCAGATTTAATTTGCAATGCAAATCAGATACGTCTACATTTAGAGATATAAACATTCACGTAATGATACTAAGATTAACTGTAACAAATGAATAGCTTTTCATTTATTCAAAGATTGGCTTAGCTTCCTTTTGTTTAATGAAAGCTGAATCATGAGGCATAGAATTTGCATAATTAAAGCGCAGTACCAGTTCATTTATTTTATTTTTAGTTTCATTGAACAGTCAAGTCTTAGAAACATTACAACTAATACAGGATATAAGAAAATATTCAACGATCTTTTTATGTCAGAGTATGAAGAAATCCAGTATAATTCGTAAGCAGCAGCCACAAGATTAAAGTCCCCAAACTTCAGCGTAAAGAAGGCCCCTACTAAACAATTTAAAATTGTCAGTGGCTTTTCCTGACCTACCATTTCCTTAAAAACATGAGCTTACATTCTTTCTTCACTCTTACATTGCCATCTTAACAAATCCTGAAGATTAGGGACCTTATCCCGGCTTACTCTAACGCCTTCCGGGCTTTCAAAAAAAATTCAAATATTACCAAACCTACATACTAAACGTAATCTTTTCCATAGAAAACACTTATTCCTATTCTATTGAACGCTGATGAAAAGGGTAAAACTTTTATTTATTTTTGTAAGTACATGTCGCTCGTTAGATGAAGCCTTTGATATCAAAAGAAGGACTTTCGAAGAACAGGAACTCATTCCCATACTGAAAATTGGCCTTTAAAACAGATCGAATCTAAAAACATAGGGGTAACGAGGAAACAAAGCGGTTTTATTATTTTTATACCCAACCTTTCATCTTTTGAGTGGAAAAAGGAACAGTTAATTGGCTTATCAATATTTGGTTGAAAGTGTACCATCCCTCCACTTTTTTGGTGGGCGTTAAACCTCGTATATTATCTAGAAGACGGACAAAAGGTCCATTGTTCTTGGACCATTGTATTTTGCCGATCATTTACACAAACTGGAGCACTAGCCTATTTTCAGTGTGCAAAAAATAGGTATTGGAGGAGTAAATCTCCCTTTTTACTAGGTTTTTAAGATTCCTTTTCATGCTATTTTTCTAAAATTATCCAAAATCTTGCAAAAGAAGCGTGCTTAATTTTTCACGTGGCACATTATCATCATGGCATATTATTTGCATAATATTCCCAACTCTCAATCAAAACGAGATATCATGCATACACGTGTCAGTCGCGGACATTTTTTCAAAGCCCAAAGGGAGTAATAAATAATGTTTCATGCAACATCGGGGCGAAAACTTTTGTACACGACGCAGTTCAAAATACAATTAGTTTGTGATAGATTGCTCATCTATTTTCAGTGTCTGCCTATCATGTTTCCATGCTAGTTAAAAATGGCTTTTCCTCATGCAGCTGTCAAGAATTTGAGACCAAGGCCGTTATTTCTGAAAAGGTACTTGTCCAATTTTCAGAAAAAAATCGTGGAGAATTTCTGTTTGGAATTTTTAAATCCACCAAAAGTTCGAAATTAATACTTGCTCATTGTAAGTTTTGTAGTGCAAATAAAGTGTAGCAACTATGTTTTAACATGCTGCATGCATTTCAATCAAAAGAACTTTCTATGTTGAGGCTAGGTGGCGAGCTGAAGGAACTCATTTTGAAAAGTACATATGTTGAATTATGATATGGTTATGATACAAGTATAGTCGTCAATTTTATACGAACCAATAACAATGGTTGCACCATCACACCATCTTTTTGATAAACTCGTTTCGATCGATCATTCTTCGCTTGTTTCCTTGAACATAGGATTCTATCAATCGATCATAATCAGTCCCTATGATTGTTCTTTATATCGTTCCTGCCTTTATATCTGGCATTAACGTAGTACCTAGTATTACTTATTACTAGAACTAGTAGAAAAAATAGTCTTGGGATGATCATTTACCCGTCTACGCACTCGTAAAATGTACATCCCATACGCGGTCGTGCTCATCGAAGTAATGAAATAAAAATATACCGAGACCCTCTTCATAGTGAATGGATTAATACTTTTATGGCACACATCTTATTCCCACATGAACATCCCATAAAAGAGCCGTACCAATTCAACTCTATAGCCCTCAAACCTTATTTGCATGAAAGGGTCAGACAGAAACTGACAAATATTGGCAAAATATTAACATTATTTACTTTGTTATTCAAATATTACATTAGATACATTTACCTCAAACAAAAGTTATGAATAGTAATTTATTTAAATTAAAATATTGTTTGTAAAAATATAGATAACAGATGCGTTGAAAAATATTTGCATTAGGTAATGATATTTCTGCCACAACTGTCACCAAACCTTAATTAATCCACAATTTATAAACCCCGAGCTCCACTGCTAATCATAACAAACAAATATTCATTACCAATGTCATATTTTTTAAACTTTTTATACAGCATTTTTTGAATAATTAAAAAAAATGAGTATTCAAACAATGATCAAAGACTGAGAATAATAATTAAAAATATTAATTGATATCAATTTTGTGGTTCATTATCGTATGATAATTATCTGCGTATTATTACAGCTGAAATAAATGCTTCAATATTTAACGAGAAAAATACAATCTTCTTAAGTTTTAGGTATGTAAGTAAGTTAGTTAAAATAGACAAAAACTGAAACGGGATAACATTTCAGTTTTTGTCTATTTTAACATTGGCCTTCAGTAAAAATAGACATGAACATTTTCCTGGTTTTATGGTAGTCTCAACTTTCGTTTGTTATAATGAATCCTCAAATTTTACCGTAATAGTCACTATTCTTGGCATAATCACTAACCAAGTTCTGGTAGTACTAATTAGTACCTATAAAATGTTAAGGTTTTTGGTTCTTCAGAATAACTTGTAGTTTGGAAAATGGCTCTACTTAAAGTCTAATTTTGGTCCATAAGTATTTTGGGTTGATAATATATTTTTTTAATCATAAAGGATACAATTGTTATTAAATGAATCAGTATTCGGCAGAGTTATTATGAAAGAAACAAATGAACATCGAATTGTGTATCCTGCAAAAATGTTGTGTCATAGAAAATGGAACTAATACTAGAACAGGGGTCTATATTTTCGAACATAAAACAATAGATGAATTCTCGTGAGCCAATCAGTCAACTACCACTTTTAGGCTCGGAGTCATATAACAATTTGTTGATATAGGATTTTCTAAAGCTTTTTTGGTCTATTTCATGGACATAGAAATGTTTTGATGGATAACTTTCAGTGTTGTTGTCATATGTTGAAATAGATTGGAGTCGAGGATCAAAAATAGATACCATAGAACTGGACCATCTTGTGGCCATTTTTAATAGACAGAATTTTATTGTGATTACCTATGCATCAAAAAATAAACATAAATATTTTTATAACTATGGAACAGCCGCTCATTAAAATATTTTGGACACCTGTAATGATTTTATTTATTGATCACAGATAAATCATGATGACCCGTTTCAATAAAACACAGCATTATTTTGAAATAGTCATAAAATTGTTACCTATGTAACGTACTCATATTAAAATAGTTATTTGTTATACAAGAGTGCAAAGTTGCTTTTTAACCGCGGGCTCAATTTTGATGACCGAGCAAGCGAAGGATTCTAAAATTGAAACACGAGCGTAGCGAGTGTTTCAATAATTAGAATCCTGAGCGATAGCGAGGGAATCAAAAGAGCACAAGGTGAAAAATCTTTGCACTCGAGTGCAACACGTAACTTTTCATTCCACCTCATCGAGGAAATTTCTAAATGCAAAAAAACAAAATGGCGCGCACATATGAGTATCAAATTAAAAAGAAGTACCTATTAAAGTTCATTTATTTGAAAACTCAGTTTAAAAATGAAACGAGTTTTTACGAGTGCATCTATGTTAAAACAATAATAAAAATTACTTAATCAATTGAATAATTATTTTAAGCAGTATTTTATTTGTTTAATATGTATTTGTTTGAAAAGTCTTATCAAGATTGTCACAAATGGAGTATTGCACATGATGTTCTAAATTCAAATAACTTTGCCGCTCTAGAGGATAAAAACGGCTTTTGCGCTCAGATATCAAAGGGTAAAACTACTCTTTCCGAGATGGTGGGATGAAAATGTTATTATGACAAAGTTATTAAATATAAAAGAAATTGGTTAATATTTGAATTTAGTCAGACGCAAAATGTTCTTTCTTAAATAGAATACTTAAGGAGATAAATATCTCATTACAAATTCTTGTTTAACACAGGCTAAGCCTACAACTTGAAGAAAATTTTATTTCAAGCCAGTTTCAAGGCAGGTATTTAATGTACCACGAAAACTAATCCGCTAAAAGTACTCGTACTTTTCCCTTGATAAATGAGTTTGTCATGAAATTCCCGTTGAATATCCAGAATTTTAAAATAGAATGGTTGCCAAAAACAGAACTGAATATGACGTCACTAGATACCCATTATACGTATTTCAGCATTTTAGATGTATAAACTAATTTAGTTACGTTAGCGAAATTAATTATGTAGACTTATAAGAATACACCTAAGTTGTAATAACATTGCGACTTACGTTTTAGGGTTCCGGAACCAAAAATCAAACGGGATCCTATTACTACGACTTCGCTCACCGTCTCGCGTCTGTGCGATTGACTGACTGACTTGCCTGTGTAGATGTTGACGTTCTGTTCCTGCTAATATTGCGAACCTTGTAAACTAGAATGAAATAACTATTTTAGGGGGCTGCCGTACAATAGAGGTTATACCGATAACTGCAATAGCCAAATTCGACGCGTGTTATAACAACGGAACATTAAATAGGAATACTAACCTCCCCACTCAGAGAGATTTAATGATTACTTAAGTCACTTCTTAGTGACGGAATGTCATACAAATCCTTCACTAAGGAATGGCTTAAGTAACCATTAAATATCTCTGAGTGGGAGGTAAGAACTTACTTTAAAAGTTTAACTATTAAAATAAAATTAATATTTGGAGCCTTCATGAGTGAGTACGTCTCGTGTTTGGCCGTTTATTGTTATTCAAATTATATTAATAAAACATAACTCTCGATGATATGTCTTGAAATGATATTGAATAGGTAAAAAAAAGATTGCATATCGTAAATATCAGGACAATAAGCTCGTAATACATTTTTTATTAAAAACATTAACTTTTTTTAGTAAGTAAAACGTTTATGTTCAATAGATAAGATCATACAATTTGTATTAGCTATAAAGTGTATGTTTTAAAATAACCTGTAGATACTAGGTATATCTTTCTATTTTACATTTTGTTCGTAAAGTCGTTTTAATGCTGGTAATTTGTATTATAACCACAACCTTTATTTAAGGCTCAACCAAGTAGCTTAGGACCGGCTTTCAGTGTGACTTATTGCGGCTCAGTATCAATATTTTACATGAAGCCTTCTGACCTTTGAAACCCAAACTATCTATGTGTTGAGTTATAATGTCAATGTGTGTAAAGTAAATATTTTCAAACTAATTACTGTTAACCAGTAGTAATTGGTAATTTTGTTTTTAATAATTTGACATTTACATAATATGTACTAAAAAGTTACCCTAATGTAGTAGGTAAACGATAATTTTTCGGATTCGGAATATAATTCTCTTGGAACATTGACGTCAATTCAGGAGGGGTGATCATAACTGTCCTGTTCGATTAATAAATACTGATAAAAATAGTGTATGGGAAATTTATATTAATTGTAACTCATAAATAAGCACAATTCCCAAAAGCTCTTAATGAAATAATTCCAGTTTAAATGGAGTATAATCAATTTGTATTTCAGTGTCCAGGCGTAAAGTAAAAGTGGACATACAATGTTGGTATTAAATTATTACATACATTAATTATTTATACTTGTACTGGCCATCACTGTAGCCTATACTGTAAATTGTACCTACTTAGCTTTTAGCTCACGACTTACATTATGTATTTTTGTCCAATAAAATATTACGCACCAAAATATTAAAAAACAACATTTTTATATCTTGTGCAGAGTTGTTACACTCATCAGCTTTTGGGTCGTTTTCAAAATAATTGTAAATAACGGATATGAAACAGAGAGGAAAGCTATATTATTATAACAGAAAAGTAACAGTGATGAATTATTAGGGTTAGTATACAACGACATAATTTTAAAAGAAAATAAGTAGGTAGTAGTATTCGAATTGTTCTCTATAATTTCGCTGTCATTCAGTTGGTGTTAGTAGCATATTGCCTGTGAAGAAAAAAAACCTTAATACGTAAATATTTTACAACAAACCCCACAGTAATTCTTATACCCGAACTAAAGCCGTCCCTAGTAAGTACGTAGGTAAAATTATTTTTCTCAACTATCTCAAACTTATCCCACTATAATATCTACATGATGTTACCTGCAAATATCAATTGTAAAAATGTATAACGATAGAATACATTTTCAAGTTTTAAATTTTATTTGTGGATTGATTTTTATTTAATTTGTCCATGTCGACTTTTCGTAAAGATACCTTTACAAAATTATAAAAAAAAGAAAAGTGGTAGGTTTGATTAAATACGTTTTTATCTCGGTACGTACACTGTGAACAAACCTTAACCGTTCATATCTGTTACGTCACAGAAAAAAGTAATCGATATGATAACCGATATGAATAAATTGCTTGTGTCTAATCTAAAAAAATCTCTTTTTCAATGCTAATTCTTACTTTATACGAAACTTGTATAGTACAGTGATAGTATCAATATACATTTATTCTAAGCTGAGTTATAAAACAGTAAAAGTACTTACCGATACTTTAAAAGTCTCACAGTAATAAGTAACTTTTAACTGTCGAATAATCACTGCACCACAATATTCCGTGCTTGTTGCGCTTAACAAAATTACCGAACATTTTTGATTCGTCGATTCTTTTGACAGTTCAGTTGCTAATGTTTTAGGTAAAATAATTTTGATAACTACTACAAAAAGATTAAAATTACTAACGTAACAGACAGGAATAACCGAAATGAAGTGAAATCAAGACATGCTTTAATTAATTATTCCTGAATTCTGCGTGCTATATTTCATGATAATTTTAGCAAATTCCTTCAGGTTCCACAATGCTCTGCTAAGAAATAAATTATTTGTCAGTTAAAATACTAATATTGAATAATAAAATGTTTTTTAAATGTCGCGCCAAGAATGTGGACACGCATTGCTTATATGAAAACAAATGTTCTACGTTGTAGTTTTCTTTTAAAATTAATCATTCATTGAGGATTATGGAGCGTTCTTTTTGTTTTTCATAATGCTGAAATAAATGTTTATTCTGTTTTTAAGAGTAATTAGCCAGTAGCTATTTTTAAAAAAAGAATAAATCTGTTGGACGTTTTAATATACAATTTTTTTGAATATGACCCTTTTACGAACTGAAATTTCGTTATCTCTTATATGCGAATATAATATCTAAACTTTTAAGAAAATACTTTTCTGTGTTACTTGATAGTTTAGTGTCTGAACGTAGTATTTTACGAAGTATTTTACAAGGACAAGTTTAAGTATTATTATAGTTTATTGAACTCTTGTTCTTTTCTCGAACAAACAATAAATTGTTCTAGGTATTTCCATATTCCAAGTTTATTTGAACTGTTGAAGTTTTATTCCATCATACAGATGTCGAACTAGTTAGATGAGTCAGACTCGGAGTCACTCCAGTTTTAAAGAGAAAGCTGTAATATTGTAGAAATGGGTCTGTTTTGATAAGATTCCAATTGAATTTATTACATTTGCTCAAATTGAGTAATACATTGAATGGTATAAGTTTTGAAGACGCTGTATCTAAGATATGAACAAAGGATGTTCTCTCTAAATAAACAACTAATATACAGCACAGTCAACTTGGTTTGGTATTGTCAAGATGTTTTTTTTTTATATTTATAACTTTTAAAGAATTAAAATATGAGACGAATCGAATGTAAAAATGGGTATAGTATACCATAGTACGATATTATACTTGTCTGTGTAATTCGTCACATTGCCATTGAAATTCAGACTGGACAATGTCACACATTGTAGTTTAGAATGGAAGGTCGTCAAGCCGCCTAAAATAGTACTCCGCCATATTATACTATGGGTTATTTTGAGCCAGAATACATGATTGTAGTTATCAGTGTTTATTGAACATTGATCTAATAGAAATGTATTAAATTAATATTGTTGTGGGTGTTAATAATAATGCTAGGTAGTGCCTCCCTTATTAGTGAACATGGGGTGAAGTTAAACCAAGTTTAAGCCTATGAAAATTTATGGTTATTTCTTTCTTATCCCTTGGTGTAATTGTAATCCATGATTATTAATAAGAGTGTATTTATGATATTTAACGAGGTAGATAGAAAGAAACCTAGACAACTAAAACTAAATGTGTGTATGTTTTGCCAAAAGACTGACGCAATATTCAATTCCAATTCTCCAAATTGCACGAGACGGCATTATTAAAGTGAGCGGAGCCGCGTTGAAAATATAAAAGGGATAGACAACTTTCATTATTTGATACCCATTTCTCTTCCTCCCTGAATAAAATAAAGAACAAAATAATCTACTTATCTCAGCTTTTATCTCCTCTGTAAACTCTTCGAAGCCTCAATTATCATATTTTTACGTAAACATGTGGTGTTTTTCCTGATTCACTTTCCGAAATAAATCCTGTTGAAATTATTTTCAACATCTTTCTAATGTTTTAATTTCTTCTTTAAAATGTTTAATCGAGTTAGCTACGCCACTCCAAAATAATGGAATTAAACAAAAACAAAGTTGAATTAAAATTAAAAATAGCCTCAAAATGTTTCCAACCTTTTCGTAATTGAATTATAAAAATAAATACTTCTGATAAATGTAACTTGTAAAGGTCAGACAAATCATTTTAATGTGACCGAGTACCTGTCGTAATCCCGTGTACTAATCCGTTTCATGTCATAACCGTAGGTTGGTACATAAGTTGGGCCCTATTTTAGAACTCCTATACTAACTATAAAGGTAACTTCTATTATAATTATTATAAGCATTATTTATTTCGAAATTACAACACAGAAATCTGGCCAACAACGCGAAAAATAGCTCTTGTATACAGTTTTTCACATTACTCGTATGTTTATTGCCTCTCGAAAGCAACATTTTACGGACTGTTCTAACGTACTAAGTAATTGTCTAGTGAGCTTAACGTACAATTTCTTCTTAGCACCTATTACAGTAATAATCTTCACCCTCAGTAAAGATATCTTTTTAGTAATAAATGTTAGGATTATCTAGAATTTCATTATATTTCTTGTTCTCTTTAAATACAAATAATACTCAAATTAGGCAATGAAAGATACTTTAGAATACAAATGACTTGTAATTGTTACTACTCGATCTTATTTTTTCCTTTTACAGAGTACATATAATCCTAGAAGAATTTCTACTAAACGACCATCTATCCAGAACATTACTTTGAAATGGTTCTAGTATTAAATTCATAGATTTATGTTAGTGCATAAAGCTTTCCTAATGTTCAAGTTGTTATCATTACGCGATTGAAGAATGGGATCATACATTACGATATAATGATTATTTGATTTATGTCGTTTTCCTTCAAAACAAAGTACATAAAACGATTTATACGGATAAAACACCGCTTGTAATTCTGAACTAATTTTAGTTCTATAAGAAAGTATCCCACAGGTAATAAAATCCAATAAATTGGTGTATCTTATACAAGTACCTACAGCAATTTTATTATCATTACAATATTCCGATATTACAACTCTTTTTGCAATGAAGAAGATACATTTTTGACGCTTCGATAGCTACGTTCAATCTATGTACAGGTAAACAAATTCCAGCATGCGAGGCTCTTGCTAACATTTGCCTTTACCACGCACGTGTAGTCACGTCCAATGTATTGGTACTTTCTTTACAAAATACTATATCTGTCTGTATATATCGGCCCGTATTCAAGGTAACAATCCCGAACACAATTCTAAAGATTTAAAGAATGTGGGCCGATTGTGTTTTATTACAAAAAGCCAATATTCGAATATTTTTTTTGTGACCAAAAAGTCCTTATTGAAAGCGTTGAAAAACTTAAGCGATGTCTATCTACAAACCGGCAAGAGCCGATAACGTTAACACGAGGAAATCGACCGAAATTAATGACGGCCCTTAAAGAAATGTTGACTTTGATTTCTACGGAATTCATTCGTTCACGAGAACTTCTGCCTAAAAACACCACGAACGAAATATTGGTTTAAGATTGCGGATTTGTAATTGAACTTTATTTAAGTTGATCGCAATCGTCATTTGTTTTCTTAGCAAAACATTGAAATTGATTATTTGAATGGAATTCCTAGCGATCTTCTTTAGCATAACAAACATTGAATGGGCTGTTTGCCAGACGTTTTGACTGTAATAAAGCTTGTTTGGACAACTTTATTACTGCGTAGCTAGATACGAAACTGCAGCTGATTGAGACTATCAACAGGTAGCTTGAAGTGACGTTTAAATGATGCAACTCAATTGGTCATAAAGCTCTGTTTATATTGTTACAATAAGTTTTACTGTAAGGGTCGGTCCATGAAGAAGCGCAGTAGAATCACATCGAACCACTCTGGCTAGAGTGTATAGAGGAACAAGACATTGATACAACAGGTGTGACGACAGGGCTAAAAAATTGTGATTCCAATGAGTCCGCATTTTAGGTTGGCAAAAAATATTACACACGTATTTTTTTATTTAAAAAAAGCATTATATATTTACTAAGATATAACGCAACAAAGATTGACAGTGGGGACTCGTGACGTCACGTTTATGTAAAACTTGTACTTAGAAGTGATGTAACACAAAATCTTATGGTTGCATTTTCGTTGTTATTGGTTTGTTTGAGAAAGGAAAAATTACGTCTTCATTATTTTAGTGTCACCTAAAAGACGGATTAATTGCTTTTTTTCATTCGCCTTGCCTATTATATGTAAACAGCAGCCTCAGTCGGTGTGCTGAATATTTTGATAAAACTTGTCTCTCATGCGTTGTAAATATTAATATCCTTCAAGCTTTATACTACATGCAAGTATAGAATATACTGCACGTGTATGAATTACGTAACTAACATGGTTATTTCTATAAGAGCTAGGCTTTCTAACTATGCATGTTATGTGGTCTACTTAGTGTCTGTTAAAGTCTTAGTTTTATAGGATGTTGGAGTGGGTGCCGAAATAATATGTGGGACACTTAATTTTAAAGAGGATTCACATGAAATTTGATATGAATACCTTACTCTTTTTCTTTCTAATATGAGAATTTAAAATGAGTTAACATTGCCAACTACTGATATGCACTTTAAAAAGGTGTGGGTAATTTGTAAAATATCCACGCCCGCATATTTGTTAGCTCGAACCGAACGGTTTTAGCTCAGAAAACATAAACCAGAAACGCATTTTGCATTTTAATCTGCTTACTTTGCGTTTAGAGTGATTATCATTATTGTTGGTATATGCAAGAGGTGCATTTTGTAGGAATTTTGCACTGGTTGATACCTACTTTAATTTTATTACTTAGAACTTTTCGGTAGCGGTATGTAAACCTCTCAAGTATGCATCATATTGGGCGTCTTTTAGCAATTATTACTGATAAAGTGTTTTATTTGAAAGGCAAACGATATCTTTTGGCTTCACAGCTTTCGGAAATTATATGCGTTATCTGGCAGATGGTGTCATAAGTAACAATTTCTTTATTCTTTCAACTTACAATCTTTTAGCTTATTACGTTCCAGAGACATAGAGGCTGTTTGCCACTGTACTTCTGTCATTCTACATGTATTGACGGATTCAAGCTGACATTTACCTGGCAGCAACTCTGTGTGTTATAGAGGCCATAAGGTCCCACGTTTAATTCCCAAAGCGAGCTGCTGACAGAATATTCTTAGCGTAATCAGTACAGGAATTCATGAAACTGAGCCTACGTCTGAAATGGATGTACCGGGAAGTTCATTTCTCTTTACACGAGTTTTGGCGTTTTCAGGGAAATTCGGTTGTATATTTATCCTTGTTCCGTATGTTTTTAGCTGCTTCAAAATAAATGTTCGATGCCATTAGCCACGTAAATATACTTAAGGTACGATCCCATATATTATGCATGTGTGTTTATTTTCCGGTTTTACAAATAAAAACGTTTCATAAAAGATGCGAGTTTTAATATTATTATAGCTGTATTGTTTTGCTAAATTCTGGGTGTTAATAAAAGCAGATGGTTTTTATGTAACACACTATATAAGAAGTCGTATAACTAGGCCTAGTTTTATCAGAGCTAAACCAAGCGTGTTTGAAAGCAACCGTGGCCTTTGTTGCAGGATAATTATTGCTACGAGTAGCGTTTATTATTTCCCGTGCTCCATTATTATCTTTAGATTAAAGATTGGCATCATTAGGGGGCCTCCTAAATAACGTACGGATCGTTAAACAGCTTCTGAAGAAATTAACGTACAATCAGGTGAAAACGATGAAGGAGGAACGCAAAGAAAATCAACAAATTTTCCCGACGTTATTGATTTTGTAAAATAACGTGTAGGTATCTTGTACTCGCATGGCAAAATTATATGCGTTGATACTTTACGTTTTTAAAATAAAAAACTACCGAGTCATTTTGGTACCATAAATCACGTGAAACAGAATTCAAAATGTGGAATGAAATATGATATAATAAGTAGGTATATATGTATAGATTTTTCTTGTGAGTACTTAAGCATCAAAGGTTTGAATATTTTTGTATGTGATTGTACTTCGAAACTAAATGCAAATGATGATTGCTACGTTTTATAAATATGTAGGGCGGTTTACAAATCATTAATCTTATATATCCTTCGATGTCACTCACAATGCCCTTATTAATGACCCTTACTGCAGTTTATTTACGTATAAAACTGTACTAAAAATAGTCTTTGATATAAATTAGCTATTTACATATGTGATCATTTATCATTATAACTTATACCTACTAGATAAAATACCTGTAGGTAAATATAAGTTTATTTGAATAAACACAAAGCAATTATGTGTCATCATCATCTGTCTAGCCTTTTCCTACTAGCAATTATGTATTGAGTTTGGGTTAGACTCGTAGGCTAGAATATTAACCAATTTCATTTATTTATAGTAGTGGCATTTATTGTAATTACTCGCCCATTTACCTTAATGACTGTTACACATTTTACCATTAGTAGGCTCACCTAGGCTTACCCACACACTGCAAATTGAACAATCGGCCGACTGTTCGTCCGGTGGTAAGAATTTTTTTTTTTTTGAAAATTCTGATCTCAACCCAAGTTTTTAGTCGGTCTGATACCGGATAAATACCTGATCGTCATAACGTGCCTCCTTCCATTCATCGTCATACCGGTTTATAAGCCTAAACCAACTATCGGCCGACTAAAAATGTGTAGTTTGCGGACACTCTAAATGAACATAAATATGGGTGAAGCCCATTCATGAAAGAAATAAAACATTGTTATAGGAAATTGCTCTTACTTAATTTGGTAAATGTGTGCCTTTTGCCGAATGTTATTAGCAAAACCTATTACACTGTTATGTGAACGCTATCATTTGTCACGATAATGTCTTTGATATCAGCAATAAGTTTCTTTAATTCAGCTGATATTATCATACTAATATGTAATTTTGCTATTTTCTGTAAGTATTGTAAATAGTCCATTGTAAATGCTAATAAGAAGATACTTTCCAAAAATGATTAAAAAAGTCTGCTATGAACCAAAAGGTTATTATTATTTTATGTCAAGGATGAATCTGGTTGGTTATTGGTTATGTAATTTTCTTCTACATTAATAACAGAAAGTAGAGGTATTATGTCATTGTACCGTTAGCATTATTGTATAAATTGGATAATATTACTGAAATTGATACCATTCGTCACCAAAAATTGCGTGATTGTTCCATGTGTGTGTTTCCAATTGTATCTCTTACGATCTAACGGTATATATCGAATAGGGTATCATATATTTTTACCAGAAAGACATAAATTCGAAAACCCAATTAGTGGACCAGTTTCATTACTAACCAATATGTGGACTAGGAACGACATACAGCTTTTTGAGATCAAATAGAACTGAAAATTCGTTATCTTCTTACATCAAAAGAACATAAGTCACGCGAAATATTTCATTCAGAACGGATTAAAAACATTTCACGGATAATTGGAGAAAAATTCTCTTTGAAAAATATCTTTGATATAAAAGTTTACAAAGTGGAAATGTCGGGCGGAAAAAAGTACCTACAGATCTTCATTTCGCTTGAATTAGGGGAGAGTGGGGGAATTGCGGACGCTGTAGGGAAATAATGCACAACATTCGTACTATTAGTAATTATCAGTCTGTCTTTATTAATTATCAATCTTTAGTTATTTGTCTACCAAAACAATTATACTTATTATACGAGATCAATCAATAAATATTATATTTTTAGCAAAAACAAAACCTTGTCTGTCCGTAATTACCCGTAGCGCTCGGGGTAAATTCGGACTGACCCTGGGTTAATTACGGACAGCATGGGGTATTTACGGACTAGGTCCACATCACTGACGAAAGCCTTTAGAAGAACTTCTTGTTGTTTCACTTGTTACCTACACTTTGAACTCATAATCCAGACATCGGCGGGTGGATCACTGTGCTTTTCCTGTCAATAAATGTAAAAGTAATCAACATGTCAAACAAAGTAGTTCTGGGAATACCATATTTTTCTTCCGCCTGACGCAAAGTTATCTACTGGTCTTTTATTTCTTGCACAGCTTTTTGTAATCATTCGATTTTTTTCTTATATATTTCCGAGGCATCTAAAAATGAGTATTGAGTAGTTATTGATTAATTTCATAATAGTTTTTCGAATTAGGGGTAATTCCGGACGTACGTATTTACCCCGCGAGGCTTGTCCGCAATTAACCCAACTGGGTATTTTTAAATCAAAGAGAGAAATTTGTAGGTTATGAAAACATTCCATAAAAACAAACAATTTCGATTCAAACTCCATTGACAAAGCTATCCATAGAAAATATCACTTTTTACCATCACTTCATATACAGACCTGTCCCTCGTATTGTAAAACACTAAAAATTAGACCAATATACACTTTTTTTTTTAATTTTATCTACCTTTGAAACAGTGCGCAGCCGGCTGTCGTTAGTTTTTGCGTGGCACTAAAATGGTGGAAAGAAACAGATGAAAGCACCGGGCTGCCGCGGGGGGGATTGAATGAGTAGATACTTGCTAGTCCGTATTTACCCCGCGTCCGTAATTCCCCCACTCTCCCCTATCTGACTGTTTGTTGTAATTAACTTGTTGATACTGCGATTTGCTTTCTTTGCTAATTTAATTGTATCATAAATTATTTAGCTACACTAATTTATAAGGAATACCTATGATGATGTCTTCATATAAGGAGATCAGTCAGTTGCGAAGGACATATTATAGTACATAAGCAAAAATACCTGACCTAATAAGACAAATTTTCCGATCCTGAAGTTAACATAGGCAACCAAAATCATCAATTTTAAATTCGTATCTAGTCTAGCTAAGTGCTTACATAACCCATTATTTATTTGCTCGCAAACCTATTAGAATTTGACTTCACCATATAAAACGTTTTCATCAGAATCCGATGCTCACACTGTAATAACTTATTTACTGACCCTAAATCAACAATTAGGTATCCTGTTTACAATTAACATTGAAACTATTGGTTTAATAACCGACTAACCTTCACGCTCAAGTAAATCGAGATCAAACTGAACTAAAGCGCTAAGTTTGCTAACTACACTGAAACCTAATATTCTAATTGGTGAATTGTGGGCGTAAAACATCTCCTTGAGGAGATGGCTGAAAGATTTATACGTTTTTGGTAATTTTATTGGCTTGGATTACGTGGGTCGTATTACTTTGTGTAGTTACTGAATTTCCATGGGTTTATGTTGTTTTTTTCAAGGACACAAATTGATGAGGACACGTACCTATAGGTTTTATTGTACAAGTAGTAAAATTGTAAGTAGCTTTTTCTAAGTATCAATCTAGTAAATTACTGTCATAGGTGCTATTTACTGATGGAGGAGGTAAACTAAAAAAAAAGGGTTAATGTATAAAAAAACGAGAATAATTTTGCCCAAATGTTTGTGAACGCAATTTCTACGTAAATCTGATATATTTTATGAAATAAAAAAAAAATCTTCATAGAAAAGTTCTCAATGAAAACTTTAAATAAAAATTTAAACTCAAGTTTCTACTATAATAAAAATAAACCCCATTCAACATACCTACTATTTAAGATAAAGAAATTTAGCATGAAAAAAATAAATTGATAAAATTGCTTTTCTTAGAAATGTTTGGGTTGAATTGTAATGTGTAAACGATTTTACTCGTATCACTGTCTTTAATGTCTGTATTGCGTGTTTTATCAAATCTCTAAGTGCTTTGGTTTTTCCGAGTCATCAATAACCACTATCATTTACAAGCCTATTTAACTTCTTCCTCAATGATTTTTTGGCTCATGTTCCCATGTTCCCACCTATCATTCATAGTTAAAATTTATCTCGGCATCGAATTTGGTCCAAGTCTGTTCTTCCGTTTTCCCATGATTTAAAACAGAAGTCTTTATAATTATATCAAAACAGGTACTATATTTATTTATATTACATTACAAATTTTATTTTAAAAATAAAATATGTCTCGAAAAATTAAAGTTCAATCGCAATTTGATTGAGAAGATTACTGAATGATTAAATTATACAATTCGAAGAAGTTCCAAGCTTATTTTAAAACATAATTTTGTATTACGCTGATAAGCTTAAACAACCGATGGACCGACTTAAATTGACTTCAGATTGGAACGAACTTTATAATCAGTTCGCAGAAAATTATATAAATGTATCAAGAATAAGCTCAGCTTTTAATGAAAATAAAAGAGTAAATGTGATGCTTCGGGCTCAGCACAAATGACGTTAAATTATGCCTCTTTTCATTGATTATACTGATATGATTTGCATACAGATAATGTATTTATCAAAACATTGAGATATTATATTCCTTGACAAATTCGTAAAACTTAATTAAACCTTACATTAAGGTTTTTACATTAAGTTTTACATATTATGTAATGGATTCAATAATCGGATATCATCAGAATACTTCAACAATTGTTTGTTTTGAATGCGAAGTATGTTTGATAATTGAAAATACCGATCATACATTTCGAAGACATTGTTTTGGTTATGCCGTAAACACCATTATCGAAATCGTAGGTACCTGTAAAATTTATTGTTGTTATATACAAAATTTAACATGAAATATTCTTTCCAGGGACGTTTGGATTACGAATAGCCACAGCACTGGAATTCCACGTAATAACTGCACCATGGTTCAACGCCATACACTGCAATAACGTAAGTAAACAAAGAAAATTGTATTTTACAATAGGTACATATTTTCACAATCTCTAATCTATAGCCCGTTTTATGTATACCCAAGCGAAACACAGTTGATTTTCTAATGTTTTATAGTTAGCGATATACAAGCAGTTAAGTTAGACTAATGAGAATAACAGAAGTACCTGAAATATCTCATGCTAAATTAACGATCTCAATTTTACACTAAAGCTTTGTTCACTTTTCAACCACACGAACCAATTTATCAAATTCTGATGAAAAATTAATCCATTTCATAAGTCAGGTAATCAATCAATCTACAAGCGAACTGATTAACTAACGCAGTTAAAATACGAATGTCAAACAAATTAACAAATGATTTACCTGTGATAAATTTTATATTTAATGTGAATCATTTGCCTAATAAAGTTTTAATTACAAAAAGCCGCGGTTTCACCTGCGTCTTACCGACCACTACCCGTACCGGGATAAAATATGTAACTCGAAAAGAGTGTAGCTTTCCTACAATTTGTCTTTTTCAAATCGGTTCATTAGTTTCAGAGCTTTTTGGGTACAAACAAACAAACAAAAAATGTTTCCTGTTTATTATATTAGTACCTATAGATAAAAATAATATAATTAGTGTACGATAATTATTATACTCTCATGGTTATAACAGTGAAAATGAATGAAAAAGGTGAAATTTTCAGCAATAGGTTTTATTTCATTTCATTCAAGACAGATGTTAAATTGTGGCAATCAATATAGCTGCTTTTATCTCCATTGATTAAAATACCTTTGTGCATATAAATCATGGGACTTCAGAAACCATTGAATTCCGTTTTCCTGAACAAATGTTAATTGTATTTGAAATGAAAACGTTTCAAGTCCTTTTTAATGTTGGCCTAAGATTTCGTTTCAAGTGGTTGTCATAGGTATTGTTTGTTTGTAAAAACTCTTACTATCTGCTTCTTTATACTTAGCATTATTACGTTATTAACGAGTTTATTATGTGACCACAATATCAGTAGGATTTGTTGTCTTTGTATGAAGGTGAACAGGGAACCGGTTAGCGGAAAAGAATAATTTTAGTATTCAAATATAATCTTCATACTTCGTCCTAGTAATCTTAATGGATTTGGGGTTGCTACTGTGTGATTTTCTCTTGTATTCCTTTCTATATACATAACTATTTATAATTAACATTTCATAACTATTTATAAATCCTACTTCCCATGAGATTATGACGTAAATAGATCATGTGAGTGCTACTTTAACTAAAACTTTTGTGCAACATCTAATTTGTTTCTCGAAATAAAATGTCCGTCACTAAGACAATTTGACATTTGTCTACGAATGAAATAAAAAACATGTGTTGACAGAATATTTTGTTACCTGACATGCTTGCTATTTGTAAGAAAAATAAGAAAAAAATTGTTGGCTTTTCGCTAATAAAATGTAACAATTAAGTCAGTGATTATTATAATGATTGATTACTTCTCAGAACATAGTACAAACGTATTTATATAACTTTGAAAGGTATTTATTTATTAACGTATTTATTAACCCTGCTAATGTTATATTGTAGAGTTTTGAGTATTGTATTAATGTATTATTTTTATTTCACGCAAGTAGGTAGTCCTACTATGGGTTGTACATCAGAAAAACATTAGCTATTTTTATTCACGTGGTAAAAGTAGTTATGGGTGGATCTGCTTTCGGAAACTATAAAGGTAATTAGGAAATACATATAGTTCTAGGTCTAATGCATACTAATGATAAAATCAATGACATTCGTAATATTGCTGCTGTCAAAATTATTTAAATTTCTGACCCCTGAGGCCCATACATAATATACCCTTATTAGCTAGTCATATCAAAGTCACATTATGATAGAAACTAAGCCTAGCAAGTTAGTATTATGTTGCCAAACTTTCGGGTTGTTTGAGTGCAATCTGATTGCTTTTATTAACAAGGTCAATGAATTTTAATGAACGGTTATAGATGTAATTCTCTAGACATTAACACCCACGAATAAAGTAACAATCAATACTTGTGTTAAGATATTGATAAGTAATATAAGGACACCATATGTAGACATAACCACACATTCGAATATTACAGCGCTAGGAGTAACCAGATAGTTCCCAAAAGTCAATATTATAAAAAAATGGGCTTCAAAAAATAAATGATAATCTGGTAATAAAAACCTATCTACTTATTTTTCATTTTGAATGCTATCAGCATACGTTATATTTTTTCAGAAATTCTAAAGTACTTCGTAAAATAGGGACAAACTTACATGCTGAAAATATGAAGCTCAGACTTTGTAGCCAGTTTCTATTGTGAACATGCCACTTTAAAAATCGACCGTCTAAGTTGACTTGAGACTTCAGTCATATAGAATAACGATAATGTTTTTCTATACAAACTTCAGTAGGTAATATATTTCAGAATAAAAATTTTCAAATTCTTTTCTCTTTCATAGAATGTTTACCTTTATATATTTTTATTACCTACCTATATTATAATATTTCGAGATAATATCTGAGACTTCCACTAAACCTAGTTCATGTTTAACTAGTAGAACATGAGTAAAGTTATTACTGACGTTTGCCAAACAAGTAGTAGTATTTAAACTAAACCACGGTTGTAGTTAACAGCAGTTTAGATTGGGTTCACTAACTGACGTAGGAGTAAAACACGTGTAAAAACTAAACCATTTTGGGACGTAACATTGTAAACTCGTGCTTGACCTTAAAACTGAAAATACTCCGTTTCTAGAGGTATATCAGTCATAGCTTTTCCTAGCAACCTGTATTGGAATAGGCTTTCAATCTAACTGGATGCATCTGAATACAAGTGTTCAACCTGGATACCTACGTATAGCAACTGTCCTATACCTGATGATAAATACTCATAGCTGGCTAAACGTAGTAGTAGTACGTGTACATGACTTAGTCCTTGTGGACATATAACATTTTAAAAAAGATTGTCCATGGAGTTTCTTGCATACTCTTTTCAATGAGACCAAGTTTTTTGGAATCATGCAACTAGTGTGACGTTTTATAGAAGCTTTTAAAAGCCGATTTGAAATAAAAACGAACTTTGAACGCAAACTATCTAGGAAGATTTAAATGGCTACCTATATTTCAATTTGGTTTTCAATATTAAAAGTAAACTTGATAACTTTACTGTCTGGGTGTGTTTGGGGTTTCCTTTGAGTTTAATTTGATCTGTCCTTCAAACTTGTTTATTCATGATATCAAATTGATGAAACTGGTCACAGAAAATCTGTCTATGGAAATAAATAGTTCAAGGGTACTCCTAAACCACGAAATCCCGAACTATGTAACTTATTCGTTGCTTGCTTTCATAATATTAAGTGAAATACTTTTATTTTTACACAACTAGGATTTTAAAATTCATTGAAATGGAAAACATTTAAATAGCTGATAGTTATCATCGTTATCAGTTAAAATAACTGTACCAGAAATAGAATATTCATAAAAATGTAATATCACTAAAAACCGGTTTGGTGTCAACCAATTTTTTTTTAATTACTTTGAAACACATACCGATATTGTAAGCATGACTTGCTTTAAATAGAGTACAAATATAACTTTATAAACTCACTATTTTACGTTCTTACATATGTATATGAAATATATGTATATGGTACATATATTTCAGTGTTCTTGTATCAACGTATAGAAAAGCACATCCATACATCATGTACTACATCATTATGTAGCTTTAGGAAGAGTATATTTTGTAATATAGGTAAATAGGAAGCTAATGTAGGTATGTGCCTCTAATGACTTCTTCTCCGCTTCGGTCCGCTTTCCGTAGGTATGTTATAACTAACTGATTAATAAGGTTCCATACTTATTATTCATTTAAAAAGCTGACGTTTCGGGAAGTACACGCCATTTATAATGAACAACTAAACGCACTTCCCTGTCACTCCACCCCCTGGTTTCCGTCAAGCATAATTTAACGTAAAACCAATATAAAAACATGACTCGCTGAAAAAATATACCCAATTTTCCTGTAAATAAATTAAGTGTAATGTATTGTTTTTCGGAGGTATGGTAAATCCAAGTAACGCACACTATTTACTCCTTTTAAACATATCAAAAACAAAAACCTATACTTTGTATTGTTGCATTTTTTGCAAAAATAATCAAATCCTTTGGATTTTGAGGTAACTTGGCATTTAAATAGTTTCTTATTCTTTAGTATATGAAATGGCTTGTGAAAACTAGATATAAAATAACATTAACATAAATAAAATGTATTATATTTTTATTCATATCAAAAGAAAACCGTTAAAAATACGATAAGTTAGGTATTGAGCCCAAAATACTTCCCTTACTTAATTTTTTAAATTTATACCTTCCTACCTAAATTTTTGCGCAACTGACTACCGCATAGAAACGATCCGATATCATAGACAGTATCGAACATATTCACTTCAAACTGAAGCTTTGGAATCTAAAGTCTCAAAGTAAGTGCATACGAGTATACGGACCCAGCATTGTTCGAACTTAAATGTCACATTGCAACTAAATTGAATTTAAGTTTTCGAATGCATCGGTGAAAGCTTGAGTACATTGTTGTTTGATTTGCTTTAAGTGTATTGCTACCTTACGTTAATAACTTCACAGCTAATTTCAATAAAGAACTCATGTGTATAACGTACCGTAGCCTATCCTACCCAGGTATTAAAGAAAGACATAGGTATATGTAGGTAACTGGATCATTTCCGTCAAATCAAACGTTTCGTTAGTGAGTAGAACAAGCAAGTATGCCCCTGTAAAAAATAAACTAAGCAATAGTTTGCATACTATAAAATCCTTATAAAGTCAAAACCTTCTTATAATATTTTACAATAGTTCCCAGATCACGTTATTATTTCAACAAATATTACATACATACCTGTATAAAGGAACTTACTAATCCACTAATAAAGTTACGAAAGCTAATCTCAATCCATCTCTATTAAGTTTTTTATGAGCTAAACTAGTGAGGAACTCTCTTAAAGATTTATATACTTAGACACATTTAACTTTGCCGTAGGAAGTAGAAAAGTTTACAAGAAATCTCATTACTATTATCACGTAGTAATGAACAGACGTCGTTTATTATGTGTGTGGTATGTTTATAATAAATATGTACTATCTCTATTATTTTATATGGTCAGTTTTGTGTCCCCATTTCATTAAAGTTGTCTCAAAATGGCTTCAGTGTGTTTTTGCACCCCACGTTCGGCCTTCTAAAAATTCGGGACTTTTTAGTGCCGCGGTCTGGTAGAGACATACAAAATAGGGATAAAGATAAAAAGATCTGATATTTTTTTAGAAACGAAAATCCTCTGGAATTGTCTAAATAAGTGAATTAGAAAGACCTAAACCACTTTATATAATTTGCTGCTACACAATAATTGTGTGCGAAGATAAATGGCAAAATTTAATTTTAGCAACAAAAGTAATTTCTCACGAAATAAAATTATGCTTATGCTTTGTAACTTATGATCAAATTGTCTAATTTTCTCTTATATTATTCAATTCTTATAATTTACTGACTTAAAGCCAATCTTGTATAGACTACTAATATAAAGTCTATCTGAAGTTCTTTCTAAATAAGCTACGGCTACGTCTGTAGTTTTCAACTGGCTAGGGAATATCAAAAGCGAACTATTTGCTAACGAAGCGCAATGAAGTCAATTCAGTTTTCTTGAAACTTTTGTTCAATTGATTATTTCCGAGACTTGGAATAACAAGTTCAATAAAATATATAGGTAAAAGTATAGAGCTACAGTAAATAGGAACTGGATAAATCTTCTTTAGAAAACTTTAAAACTCGGGATTGAATCTAAGATGTAATCAATAGAAGTGGAGGTTTGTTCCACCATAATTTACGCTGTCTATTAAAGTACCTTAAAACAAGTGAGTTAGAACCGCTAAATAAGTGCAACGTAAGTTCTACTTTCAAAATTATATACCTCTAATACAAGCCGTTTTCCCGCGGCTTCACCGGCGTCCCGTGGTAACTACTGCCCGTACCGGGATAAAATATAGCCTATGTTACTCGTGGATAATGTAGCTTTCGAATGGTGAAAGAATTTTTAAAAACGGTCCAGTAGTTTTTGAGCCTATTCATTACAACCAAACAAACAAAGTTTTCCTTCCTTTATAATATTAGTATAGAAGAATGACGTATTTAGATATATAAATGATGCTACCTTCGCAAAACTTGGGTCAAGTTACACCTTAGAAGAGTTTTTAACTCGTTTAAAAGACATGGCATACCAGCATTGTCAACACCGCAGTTAATACGAAAACTTCTAACTGTTCCCCTGTTTGACTTTACAACTTCACAATCTGTTTGACATCTGATCAGACCTCCTTTCTGCGAAAGATTTAACCGTTCAAAACCAGCGTTGAAAAAGGATTAAGATGGATCAAAATATTGTTTAGAGAAAACCAAAATATGTAACAAAAAAATAGGTTAACATTCTGTGCTGAAAAAGAGGTTATTTAATCTATTTATGTAAAAGAATGCTGTGTTAGTTATACATTTAATAACTCAAGAATGGCTGAACCGTTTAAGCTGAAAATAAGACAGCCGGGATAAGGACACGCGATAGTTTTGGTCACCATTCGGCTACGGGAAATAGTTATATCGGGACGCGGGGAAAACATGTATGTACAAAAACTACATGAAATTACCATTGTATATAAATAATATTATCACGTCATTCATCACACTGCTCCAATCAGAAACACGATTGATTTACAGGATCTTAGGTCACTATTGGTGTCGGCAAGTCATACTAAGATTTAATACTCCGTTGGCTTCGGGCCTATATGCAGATTGTTTCGAGGTATTGGATAATCAATTTGGTTATGTGTAGACTGATAGGCTAGACTGCGTGAACCTTCATCCATTAATAGATACAAACCGATACTAATCTGCCTATTGTTAAATACCTGAAATTAGTCATAAACTGGAATTTTCCTTAAATAACTGGCAGCTCTATATGTACTTAAATACATAAATAAAGTTACCTACGGTGTAGTCATTACTAGGTAGTTTTTTACTTCATTAATTGCGTAGCCTATTCTTCAAAGTATGGTCATTGAACATGAAAAACGGCACGTTTACTATAAATTAAACGTAAAAGAATATTCGTGAACAATGCTCAATTTACCTAATTGCTGGTGGAAACTTGGAAAAAGTGTATTTTTATAAATTAATATCCTTGGTAATCCAGCCTGCTTGTGATAAATGAGACCCGTATTATACGGATCTTTGAAACCACTGTTCTGTTAACGAAATAAGTTGGCACGTTTTTCAGGAATGGACATTAATTTTCAGGAAGTACTTTCCATTGTTTTTCTCCCGCTTAAGTGAAAAAATACAAGTCCGGTTTTTTCCAACTGCGGTTTTTATCCATATTTTATTATGCGTAGTGCATGAGGGTTATTATGTAGGTTATCATTTGCTTGCAGTGAAAATGCTTTCAGTCAATGTCGTTTGTATATTGATCGGATTGTGTAATATTGTGAGTTGTTACATTTTATTAACTACTTTTTTTCATGAATTCTTCAATATTTGTTTTATTTGGATACAGAAAGGTTGTATTAAGTTTTCTCATATGAGATAATTCAATCAGGTAAATGTAGCAGGTTAATGCTTAAGTATACCTTTCAATCCAAGCCTAAACTTGCTGAAAGTTATCTCATAAATCACAGAAGTTGGAGGTCTGATGGAAAACATACAAATCTTACGTATACCTTGTTGGGTAATAATGATGTCAATAACGAAAACGATATAGGTGCACACAGGTGTAAAATAGATATCTATTTGTAATAAATGTGTGTTTTTCGGAAAGCTAGAGCATTATAAAAAGCATTTCCTTTCATGATGATTAATAATAACTTATTAACGTGTGTTTTATACTACATACATTATAAGAATATACCAACGGTTTTTTTCTTAATTTGTAGCTGCAGCTACACGACGAAAAATTAACATAACATATCGTACCTTTTACTCGAAGGGTAAAATAAATAGAATATATATTTTAACACTTGAACCACTGATGTTTAAGTCATAGGACCGAATCAACGGAATAAACATTCCTTTGTGTTCATGACGTCGGTTGAGAGTTTTCTCAAAATTGTTTTGTCAGTTTGCCCTACTTGCGGGTTCTAGCTGGTAAAGCTTCGCTGTATACTTACTAAATATATAGGAATTTGATTTTATACTTGTATGGGTTAATTTATATCTTAAGTAAATTAACAGATAGATAAGATATTGAGAACATCCGTTGAGGTGATGTACAGATTTTTTGTAGGTATCAGCGGGTGACAAAGACACTAGCTAGCTAGTTGGTGCCAACTGGTTGCTTTTATACCTCTAATTTATAGATAAAGAATAAAAACTATTCCCTGGAATATCTGATTGACTTGATTTTACTTAAACCTAATAACACCAATTATTTACGGTACAGTATTTTTTATGTCAAATGAATATTTAGATAGCTGAACCAAACACATAAAAATATCATACTACCAAAAATGACACGGAAGAAGTTGCACCGCAGCACAAAAATCCAATTAATATTTGAGTGATATGGCATTCATCCAAATCGTAACCAAAAGTGATACACAATCTCTAATTTCCTGTTTATCTCATTTTCTGTATCACGCATGGCGTGCAATATAAAAACATGTTGATCAGAAATGATATATGACGTCATTCATCAGAAAGGGTGAATTACAACACCCTGACTGAGTGGCAACGGAAGGAGAATTTTGTTCTTTGCATTATTTTATTATGAGATCTATTATTGCATTAATCTTCTATAGTCGGTATATGCCCAATTAAAAACTTACCATTTTTCACACTCACGTACCATTGGTCAAAATTCGTAATTAATTGGTCCAGGTCCATAGTAAAGAACATCCAACATTAAAGGCACATAAACAATTTATTATTTTACAAAAATAGTTTCGTATATTTTAAACAGGCAAAGTTAAATTAAGGTATAAGCACCTGAATTTTCTTGTAAAGAAATTAACTTTTCGCAAATCCCGTTATACAAAAGTAGATAATGTCAAGCAAACTTAAATAAACTTGATATAGGACAGACATCAAGGAGATACGTTTATCACGATGTTCCTAAAAACTTTTTACTTTTAATTAAATTCAGCCTAATTACTCCTACACCGAGTAAATAGATAACTGTTTACGTATTCGAATAAAGTTTTGTGTAAAAGAATTTGAGTTTATTTGTATTAAACCTATTTATTTTCTTAATTTAGTTTTAGACCTTTTGCTAAAGGTGTGGGAGGCATTATTGTTCTTTATTTAAATAGAGGCGATATTTTGTTTGGGTTTAACCTGCGCGCCCTTAGTAGGTTTTTTTTTAGAAAACCGTGAATTAAATATTTTTTTTAGTAACTCCGATATAGAAAACATACCTAATCGTTGTTACTGGTTTATCTTCATACTGATTTATGAGCAAAATTCAAGTATTGGCCGACTCAATCTTTGTAGTGTGCAAGCGCTCTTAAACTTACTGAATATTCAATGTAGAATATTGACAGATACTTGTGGTTTCAAACAAAAGCGCAAACTTTATTCACTTCTTATGTTCATTCATTCATTTGAAAATTAACATGAATTTTATTGAATTCATTGAAGTATTTTACTACACTTTTTCTATTATCCAGGCGTATAAGAAAGCCAAATTCAATATGTTAAAGATGCGTCCACTATAAAAATAAAATTACCGACAGTCACCTCAATTTCGGTGTCCATAAAGATGTAAAGAATCCCTCTCTTATTTGCGGGGAAGCGTATCAAGTTTCAGGGAAACTGCTGTAAGTAAGAAACGGCATGTTACACAAGTGTTTCATATTTTATTGTGTTTTCTGCTTAATGAACTTAGTTTATTACTTCTGTTTATTCCAGTGTTTATATTATTTCTCTGAACAGGCAAAATGGTGTTCACGTATAAAACACAAATAAAAATACTGTTATTATTGTTGTTGTAGTCATAAAAAGATTTTATTTGTATTACCAAAGTTAATATAGAAGATTTTCTCCAGATCTCATAATCCGTTAATTTCCACCCAATCTTTACTAATTTTGAATGAACAAATATAAACCCTTCAGCTGATTTCCAAAGCCCAGCTTAGCAAATCTCTCAGATTATCTAAAATCGGTCGCTAAAAGTATCAGGCATCGGACACCAAAAATGTTTTCAGTGTAACATTAAAAAATCGAATCTCTTTGAACCTTATCGGAATTTAATTTGAGGGTGAAAGAGAATCTAGGATTACTTAATTTAGCGGACAGTACCTTTCTTTCAATGGAGTTAAAAATAGAAGGGTACTAGAGTCTGGATGTGTCATTAAAGGGTAAGACTTTAAATTATTATACGGAGAAGCAGCGACTGTCTGGTAGAAGGTATTAATATTAATATAGATATTATACGTTGTCTATTCTGGGAGTATAATTAGCAGTGGCTGGAATGACGTAATAGGTACTTGTATAATAGACGTAACAATTTATAACTGAAAATGTAGAAGTGGTTCTTGGTAGAATATCTTTTGTCTATTACGTTTGGTGTTGCTGAGTATACTGTGATTCATATTACTATTGACTTGTTTTACGAAGTTATTTAAGAACTATTTCAGAACTAATAATTTGACTGAAATATCTTTATTACTTTCCTCTACTATTTCAAACTATTCCTCTATTATCTAGATACTAATATAATAAAAACGAAACATATTTTTGTTTCTACCCTAAAGGCTCCGAAACTACCAAACCGATTTGCCTAATTATTTAACTGTAAGAAAGCATACTCTTGGACTCTTCCCAAGCAACATAGGTTGTTCATAATTTATACCGGTACTGGCAGTAGTTTCTCCGGGATGCGGGTGAAACCGCGTAGAACATCCAGTTCACTAATAAAACTGATTTTAAACACATCACAATGTCCGTTGAAAGCCGCAATAAAATCGAAAACGCCATTATTGTCTACATGGATTTATTTTATTACTTTTTTATTAAATCTATTTCAAGTTACGAGATCTGATTTCTCTAGGGAATAACACAGTACTTAGTTTTATGGACTAGTTTTTATTGGTTACGATAACACATGTATCTTGTTTAGTATCTGGCAATGTGGTGCTGATGGTATTATTGTGCACATAAAAATAAGCCAAATGATGTGTTTTGCCATTAATAAAGATTTTATTGAACTTACATAGTTCTAAGATCAGGGATTATCTGAATCAAAACTAAATCTAATTCTATTTAAGTGCTAGGGTGAAAGACTGAAGTGCGGGTGCATCTAGTTTTAGCCGGTTAGATCTGGTTGTAGGCGGCCACATGCAGCTAAATTTAGTAGTATCCTCTTATCTTCGGTTAGAACTAGGTGAAATATTCACCATGTTGGCTAGCACCAGGAACTAAGTATAGTCGCACACCCTTATTTAAGCACTTCGCTGTCCACGACAGTTAAACAATGTGGTATCACATATGACTCATGGGACAGGGAAGTTGTGAAGATCTATTAAATCGGTAACTATGGTTTAGGTACCTACTCGTAGGTACTGTCATAGAAGTACATTGGTAAAAGGACAATAATCATATTTCAATTCTTGAAACAACAACCATCTTACAATTTTACTGAAGCTTAAAATAAAAATAATTTCGTGACATGATCGAAAGTCGTAGACCGAAACACATAAGCACTAATGTGAAATGGTTGAAAATAAAAAGCTTTCAATAAGAACTGAAACAAAATTGAGTGTGATATCAGCAATATAACGATTGATTACACACACTAAATTGATTGATGTGAGTTGGGTTCAGGGTCAATGTGGGATGATTCGAGTTATTGGCTACTGAAAGATTTTTAGTTCGTGTCGTTTGTTGAGTGATTTAAAAATATTGAACATATTTTAGATTCCGAAAATTAAGGTAGCCTTGTTTTTCTTTTTTTTAAGGTTTCAAAAATCATCAAATGACCCCTCCCGCTGTGGGTTAGCAGCGGTGAGGGAGTGTCAGACTCTTACTAACTAAAAACCGTCGTGTTCCGTCATTGGCCTTTTATGTACCAGAAAGCACTCAATCAAGTCTTAGTTTGCATAAAATTGAGATCATTGCCCTCTTCCATCCGTCTCTCCTGATTGTATGCCTGTACTTTCCATACCTTATTGATTCGTCGAAGCTAACAAATTATTTACCTCATCCATCATTGGTTCGATTTAATTGGTACCAATATAAGATTCCTCGCTTTCTTTTACTGAAGGCCTTTGATAACTTGAGTGAAACTTATTAACTTTATTTAATTGTGTTGATGTCAATAAACAGGGGCATTTGTTTACTCTTTATTTTGTAAATAAATCATGCGTGTGGGTGGCAATGATTAGAATGTAAAATAATTGCACTTGGTGAATTGAGAGGAATAAAAAAAGAGTCAGAATTAATGTTTGGTCTTAAGACTTAAATTATAGGAGGATATGAACAAAAGTATAAGAAGGAAAAAAATATTAATTAGTCATTCACCATTAGTGCTGTATGTATTTCAGCAGTGACATTATATAAGAGCTTTGTCTTTTATTTGATTTAAGTTAATGTTAACTTATATTTCCTCATCATAAAGTCTTAAACGTATAGGTAATTACAAGAGCTTGCGCAAAAATACGTACCTAGATGTTTTTAATTTTATTAAACGTACTCCTCAAGGTTATATTTTTGTGCGTAAGTCTGTTTTAATGTATGACATTATTTTTCTTATTGAGTTAATCCACCGTTGATACGTGACATAAATTGCTCTTTAGGCAATCTTTACTTAAAATGAACGTAGAATATAAAATATTTCGATCATGACTTTTATTATGAAAACATTCTACATTTACGAGTACATGAAGCAAATCAGTTTTTGGAAAAGATGAATAGTACAGTCAACTTCAGGTCAGTGGTAACAGTTTTATAGGAAAATCGTACTTATTACTTTTGAGTTAAGGTGCATGACAGTTACCACTGATGTGCAGTCTACTGTACGACACTTGTGAAATAGATTTTTTTAAATATATTTTAAAAGTTCGAAAACTTTATTAAGTTGTAAGTTGAAAACGTTCTTACGTCGACAGTAAAGTTTAATTAGTTAAAACTGCTAACACGTTTTCGCAAAAGCTTACGTATTTGATTAATGAAGAAAGTCGACGTTAGTAAAGTGAAATTAATTACACCATTCTTACGAACTGATTGAAAATAATATGGATAGTCAGTTAGGTATACTATGCATTATAAGTATCAAGAAAAAAAAAATGTTCTGATATCGTCGACACTGATTAATCTTTTTCTTGAGGGAAAACATGAATTGACCTCTCCAGATGTGGGTGCAACGGGGCTTTGAGACTCTTACTGACTAAACCCACCATGTTCCTTCTTAAGCCCTGTAGGTACCTAGGCAGGTTTGGCACTAATTAATCTCAAATTGATTTGCTTTCAAGCTCAGAGTGACTAACCTATCCAGGTCAAGGCAGAAATAGGAATGTAAGTTTTGATAGGGTTATGTAGTAGTGGTTTTGAAGATAATTATGTTAAATCTTTGGTTTTAAATATTTTAACACATGAGATTTACTAGTGTTGTTGATAAAAATCTAAAGTGATTTTGCATTGGGCATGACTACCTTGATAAATCCCAGGTACGAATGATAGTAGATTTATTCTTTATTTTTATAAAACAATAAGGTTTGTATTTTATTTTATTTTTTTCAAATATAGAAGAAATAAATCGGTGATGATTCTACCAACAAACAAGCCCATTGTATCGAATACATTTCTAATATGGAACTTCTTCAATATAGCCTAAAAACAATATTGTACCGAACCGAACAACACCGCATTTTCATTCAGATATCTTTGAAATGTTTAGGTGTGGCGTAAAAGCATTTACTTTGCCTAAAACAAACAGTATTGTTTCCATACAACAAAGTTTTGTTCTGAGAAAACGTTTTAGGTATTTATAGACAGGTATATTAGTAGACTACCTTCTATTACTTTATTACCAACTTGTGGTAAAGGAACCTTTGAATTCTTAAGGAATTCTCCAACTTGATGAGGTTTGTTCGTATATATTTGTGTGTGTGTGTGTTGAGTTTGGCTAAGAAGGCACTATATTAAAGTAAGATTAAATGAAGGTTTATTTTACCTACTTATTTGAGACCTCAAAAGTGACTGTATCAAAGTGAGAGTTCTTTATGGGAGAAGTTTCAAAGTCTATTCCTTTATTCTTGTGTAGAAGTGTTCAACTCCCAAGGATCGTGTCTTTTAAAGTTTTTATTTAAACACTCTTTGTCAAAGCCTACCTCGACATGCGTTGGTTTTCAGTCTAGGATTTTTCAAGGCAATTATGTTATACCTTGTAAATTTTGTTCTTGAATTGTATTAAAATTGTACTTATATTATTTCCTTAGCTATGCGTATTCTGAAAACCGTATTTTATTCCTGTGAGTCATAAAAGAATTTGTAGGTATGCGTGTTAGCCGTATTATCATCAAGAGCTCCATTATTTTTATTTATTACTTCCAAGCCAAACCTTTAGGTAATAAAAGAAAGATTTAGTTCCTGAATTCTTGGTCGCACAAAGAGTGGTAAAGGAAAATAAAAATATACTAAAAGCAGTTTAAGGTAAGATTCTTAATTTTTTACGTAAAAATATTAGTTGAAACTTGATTCCTTCGCTCATTTTCAAAACCAAAATCATGGCGTTATTTCGAAACGCAGTATAAAAATAATTTTAGGTTGTTAACTAAGTGGAAGAAGCGCGTGCGGGCTGATAAAATTAATTATTACCTCCATTGTATGGGGGTACACAGATTATGTTAAATAGGTAGTTATGATCCGAACGCTTTTCATTTGTGTTCGAGGGAACTTGATAACCTAATAAAGATGTTTTTAAAAAGGAAATAGCGTTATTTATGGTGGAGATTGTATTCCATTTTATCTGGTAGGTATAATATTATAATGCACAGCAAAAGCATAGTCTAAAAACACTATCATGAATGACTACATACTAAACATTAAAAATTCACACTATTGATATTTTATGACTAAGATAACGATATCTTACAGTGAAACATGTCGAAAACGGAGTCCATTTATTAATTAAATCGTTAAATAATTCACTGGAACTTAGTTTAACTACCAAGTCTGTCTGGACATCGCGTGACAATTAAACCGTCTAGGTAAATAATCCGACATTTCTAAACCCAAGCTAATAAAAAACATCACGCTAGTAGAACATGCTGATTAATTGAATTTTAATCTAATCTTTTTACTTTTAATAGGAAAGCAAATTATTAAATACATAGGTTCAGTCAACTTCATGTTTATAGGAAAATCGTACTTATTATCTACTACTGAGTTAAGGTGCATGACAGTTACCACTGATGTGCAGTCTACCGTACTAAGAAATTAAATAAATAACCAAAAAATATATATACAAATAATCTAAACTAATACACAAAGTTAAAGTTTTAAGAAGAAATGTAAACTCTTTAATACCTACTGGAAAAAAAAGGCGTTTTCATTTTATTTTACAAGTTCTTTTTCAATAAAATAACTCAGATATCAGAATATATTAAAGTTGGCGACAAAGTATTTAATGAATTTAAAGCTAAATTCAGTACAATGTCTATCTAGTTATTTAATTTAGATTAAAACGAGAATTTTCCAAGCGCTTGATTCTGTTTCCAAATGAATTCTAATGAAATTACGCTCGTCCATTTTAATAGTGTCCGTTTAATTAATTTAATGATTATTTATTGAAAATGAATGTCTACACATAATTTTAATCATTGGCAATTCGTTGTTAATCTAATGTTGCATTCTTGCTGAAACCACAACTAATGAAATTGACAAAATGTTTGGAAATGAAGTGAAACGAAGAAAATAATATGTATGGTAATAGACTTATCTATTACATAGTCATAGACACATAACAGAAATCAAATATGGCGTGATCCTGTCAGTGATATTTGATGTTGTTTTCCCAGACATCGAAATACAAATCAAATAATGTTATTGACTTTTTCCATATAAAGACGTTTTTTCTGTATAGGTAAAAATTTATTTCTAGCAAAAGTAGGATTGAAACTTCTTATGGAGAGTATGTTGTGGTATTGAAAGTATACTTTTAGGTTTATGGTTCGCCAAAGTATGTTTGTATGTGCAAATGTGAGGTCTGAGTAATAAACGGCTTACCTGAATTATTACGTCAAGTTGTAGACAATCTAATTAAAAATAAAATCATGATACTTAACACTAATAATCCTCCTTCTATCTTTATATCAGATTGATAGAACAATAATAAAGCCCAATAATATAGTGCTTTTATTATTATTATTTTTTCATACCATCATTACCTACGTGGAAAAATACAAATACTGAATATTCTTAAATGAATCCTAAAATAACTTTCAGATGAAAAGATCAAGTTTGATGTGCCTTATTATAAAATAAGAATTTGTAAAGAATAACTTCAAAGCGAGTTATTAAGTAGCAGATGTAGTCTTCAGTTCAGCTAATACTTAGTGAGACCTACTTATTATTTTGTTTGAACACGTGAACAGCGTGGAGTTTTGAACAAACTCAACATAAGCCGGGATTATACTCGGGTAGAAGACACTTGTTTTGCAAAAGTTAGTCATAATTTGTGTTATAAATACATTTCATATTAAAATTAAGGTAAGATTTTGATTAAGATTGATTAATTTACAAAATATTTTTGGGAGCTTGTGAAGACAGGGTTGTGTAATTTAATTTAATTAATTTAGGATAAATGATGTGTCACTTAGTATTATTAATCGTCCCTTTAATAAAAACCAAAGATGAATGTTTAATTAGTAGCATGAATAGCATAGAAAAATATATCTTCTTACTTGGTACAGTTTTCCTTTGCTTCTCTTTTCCTTTCTAAAGCTGATGTTCTTATTATCTGTAAATACGTTTTCTCTAAATACATGGCTTTTTAAAACAGTATTATTTCACACGTAAAAAAATCCGAGATGGACGTAAAAAGAGAAAAAAAAAACACGACATAAATGAGTATTAACAACTCTAATATACTTTATTCATAACTATATTTTATCGGATAATTGGATCATATTGTAAGTCCTCTTGCTAGTTTTACGGCACACTCAAGTTTGTGTCAAACCCTAATAAATTCTGATTTTGGGGATGATAGGCTCAAATTGTAGGACGAATTATTCTCACTTAGTAAAGGACAGTTTTTGTTTGCAACCTACGTAAGGTGAAAGGTAAAAGTGAGCCGCAAAAACTAGCTGGTTGTGCTATCTTTAAAGTGTAATAAATAGAAGCTCTACAAAACCTTCATTTACGCTCATATTTTAAATTCTGCGGCGAAATTTTTACATCCAGAAAGAAAAAGAGCGCTTTCACACAAGTGAATATTTTGCTCGGATTTTTTACGCAAAATATGGGATAAAAACCCACTCGAGTATGATCATTAGAACTGGTAGTTGTCAATTGTTTCCTAAACGGGCCCCATAGCACATTATCCGCTCGGGAAAACTGAGCGGAAAATTCGCCAGTGTCTACGCGCTGTAACTTTACGTACAATATTCGATACCTAAGCATTGTTTTGCAAGGCATGATGACATTTGTACAAATAAATTATGTCACAGTTTTCAATTGAAATCGGAACGTTATAGAAAACAAAACACTGTCATGGAATGTCCTTGATGATTTTGGGTACACATTATAGGCACTGTTTATTTTGTTCATTTTACACGTGTAACTTTATGATGAAGAATAACTTCTAGCATCCATTTTTTGTATATTTTTTCCAGATAAACTAGGTAATGATCCAATATACGTTACTTTGCGGAAACCCTTCATATAAAATCTTAGAAAAAAATGTGTTGTAAATACGTGTTTTCTCGCGGAATTAACGCTTCATATTTTTTTAATATTTTTTTTTGCAAATGTTACAATAGAAAAATATATTTGATACATTAAACTACAGTTTAAATAAAATAAGTTCACTCTTATCTAAGTTATCTTCACAAACATTTTTATACAGGTATACAGGACAAAACCAACTGTTGGATACAAAAAGTTTTTGCATCGTTATGCCGCATTTGTCGCACGTTTCGCGCATATTTTACATTTTTTATTTCTTTCCCGACCACAGGATGCTTTGAGCTGTGAAAAACTGCCCCCTAGTGATAATAAACTGAATGTGAAAAATCTCTATTCATTTTCAGTGCAGAACCTCAAGAAATAAACATAATATTTATTCAAAATAAACGTTCTTTGAACTTATTTTCTTTTATTCCATTTTTTAAGTTTTTGTGTTAAAATCATGTCTTTGCATTATCTTCATTTTTTATTTAAATTTTATTTTGCACTGAATAAAATATCTTGTACATAGGTTACTTTATGCTTCGTTTCTTATTGATTCTGTATAGGTATATGAACTGATGTTTCCCATGCTATCAAAACAATGTTAAACCAACTACTAATGTAACGTAAATTTTGTGTGAAATAAACTATCTTCCTATCAATAGAAATACACAAAAATATCACCAGGAAGTTTTCCATCCATCGTAGCGTAACCGAAATCATTTATATGAAGCATGTCAATTCCATAAGGGCTTATCAATCTTTACTGATAAATGTCTCCTATTCATAGTTGTCAAACATATACGTTTTTGTGCGACGAGCTTATGAAGTGGAGTATAAGAATATTTTTGTTTTTGATGGTCTGCTCTTCAGTAGATTACGTGGATTGTAAAATAATGCAAAATGATTATCTTAGTGGCCTTTGGATTAATAGTGTTACTCAAATTAATAAAATGTTAAGAATTAAGGGATTATTAGGCAAAGTTACGCATATACATACATATATGAGGAGTTTGTTACGCCGCTTCCTCTTCCCAACAAAACCACATAGGAAGTGGTGAAGAGTGGGCGGTTTGAGGGCTGTCTTTTGTTTTTGATGTTTAAAAAATGCTGATTTATATAATTTAAATAAACGCTTTTGAGTTTGAGTATATCAATATCTCTCAATCCTTGTATTATTTGTGTAAGTACTAACTCATTACTCTCTAAAACTGCTCTTAACTTCGAACTTTGATTTTCATACTTGTTAGTTCAAGCAACTATTAATGGTCGATATTTACAAACTCTGAACTTTTAATTTTTTTATTTCCGAGTTTTACATACCTAACATACGAACTATGTACATAATATTATTATTTAGGTTCAAGACATTTTTGTGAAGACCAACTTCGAGGTATTCTTAAAACTTAGTATTTGTATAAATTAGGGTCGGAAAAATGGGTTCGAAGTTTTGTGTCTACAGAAAATTGAAAATTGCATATAGTATCCAATGTTGTGATTTTTTATTTGGTTATTTATTAGAGGTCCCATTGGGAAACCTTAGCAGTATCTTCTAGCTGCAATTTTACGTCTTTAAAGTTTCTTTCAATACTGCGGTCTGTAACATCTCCAGTATACAATGTTCGATCTTTTTCTTTATGAAAGATCGTGAATCTACATATTTTCTTTGTCGTACTTTTGTTTTATCTCCACAGCGCAGGATGTTTGAATTTTAAAGTGGAGCGTCAGCTTCAGTTGTAATAACCCATTTTATTGCTACGACTCACTATGTTTCAATATCTAGTATTTGTTCTACGTTTATGAAAACCTAGTTACGTTTTCCCGGCTATTTACAAGAATATCTGAAAGTTTACATTATCCATCAACGCTATATTGACCTATGTTTGTTTGAAATTTAAAAGAAACTACACTTGAGTTGGTTTTCATGTTTTTTCGCGGACTATCTTAGTTTTGACAAAATTCTCATGTAGCTACATAAATCGGGTAAGTAGGCAACCGTTTTTGTTCAAACGAGCCTATCCTTCTAATGTGGAAATTCGTTTCAACCTAAAAAATTTATTACCTTCTTCGATTACACGTTTCATATCAGAAACCTGGGTGACAAAAAGTGCTTCAGAAAATATACATAGTTTATTATTTTACTCATTTTATCTGAATTTCGAGTTATCATACAAAATTGACAAAACGTCTTACGTAACCTACTGTGGGCAGGTTACCAAACTGCACTCAATCAACAACCTGATTGGGCAATTGAATAAGTCATCGCGTTGAAAAGAGTTTTATGAATTGATTACCGGACGAAATTACGACCAATTGTTGGCAGTTTTATCAAAAAATATTATAAATCTAACTGGTTTGATAATAATGTACAACGGAATTGAACTCCTTACTTTAGAGTCTAGAACTTCAAGCATAGATCTCATATACCTATGTTATTGTACATGTGAAATTATTAGTTACTGTTTAATGCTTTTCAAAATATTACTCTATTGCCCAATCTTAATCTTCGGTTTTCTCTTCAATCTCTCTTCTATACATAAATGTAAATTGAAAATAACATAAAGAGTGCTTATTAACTTTCAACAAAATACCCGACTGCGTAATACAGAAGTACCTAGGGTATCTCATCATCATCATATCAGAAATATTTTTGTCGACTGCTGAACTTACAAAAAAAAAAATACATTCCTGTATAACTACGTGAGAAAAACATAACGGCAATCAGGTTAAAAATGAAGAGAACACGCCTGTCAATATATAAATCGAAAACCAATAAGCTTACGTTGCTGAATAGTAATAGCCAATAAACGTCATACAAATATACTTTCAGCCAATACTATAGTAAGATATGAGTTGTTTCAGCAAACACAGCTTGCTACATGGTAATAAAAATGTTTCTAACAGCAAATAAAATACACCAGACAACTGGTATAATGATCGTTATTGGAAAATTTTAAATCAATAGGACTTTTGTTTTCGGCAATTGTCAGTCAATAGAAATAAACATTTATTTTGACCTACATCTACACTATGATGAATATGATCCTTTCGACCAAACCATCTGTTTCGAAAACCAACCTTTTTACATTGTAAGAAATCGTAAAAAAAACTATTAAATCAGAGCAATCGTTCTTATCGCCAATATTAGGTGCTTAATGTTTCAGTCATTATTTTAAATGTGGCAATAAATTTCCCATCTAACTTATTTATTACTTGCCTATCATACGTTTGATAGTACCTAATATAAAAGTTACTGCCACATCTTCGTAAGCGCATTGACTCAAGGTACATTAGGTATCGGTACGTAAATTATTATGATTCTGAATAATAGATTTTGGCACGTTGCCTGTCTTTTCATGAATCGAACTACATATTATGAATCTTCTGGTGTAAACAAATAATAAACTTTAATATGCCTTGGTGATCTCAGTATTGATTCTTTTCAAAGTATTTTTTCCAAGCTGATCACTGAACTTTACCTTAAGCTACTCAGAAAAATTAATTCAATAATCGATTTTAAAACCATGAAATAGCCGGTCCTGTAACCACTAACAAAACGATACAAACATAAAAGATGATAGGATGTCATCGCCATTTCTCAATACAAAGTGATTAATAGGTATTATATATTATATTATATCTAGCCTGTAGTGTCCCACTGCTGGGCAAAGGCCTCCCCATCTCGCTTCCACTCTTCCCGATCTTTCGACCGTGTCCACCAATCCGGACGATAGGCGTCTAGTTCGTCACGCCATCTCTTCCGGGGCCTACCCCGCCTGCGGTGTCCATCCTGAGGTGTCCACTGGGTGATAATAGTGGCCCATCTCTCCGGATGCATTCGGCTGACGTGTCCGGCCCAGTTCCATTTTAATGTCGCCGCCTTTTGGCCTACATCAGCGACTCCTGTTCTGGAACGTATCATTTACTTTAGATTAATAGGTATAGTAGAGAAAAATTCAACGTATTTGTGTTCCACCCACCGAACCAAAGATAGGGTTCAAGGTCCTCTAATTGCCATCGTTTGATCCGGAAACCCACGTTGATGTTCACAAATGGCGCCAGCATTTGGATTTGGCGATTGATGAGTGGTAGATTAATGACTTGCATCGAAGCCTCCACATATTATACTGGAGGATTCTTCGAAAGAGTTACTATGGCTCTGGTACACAATTTTTCTTCCTGTCCTGTTCCTAATTTTATTTGTGGTCTGTCGTTCATTCTTTCCTGTCACTCGTCATACTGACACTCACTCCCTTCTTATTCATGTCATCTTACAGACAATCCGTCCATCTTTTCTTAGTTCTTCATTCCATTCATCTAGGTACATTCATGCTTAGTACCCACTTTGTTGCATGCGTATCATCCCTCCTCATTACATGCCTATAATATTGAAGTTAATATATGTCAAAATATAATCTTGGAATCGTGTTCCAAGCATTTTGTTTCTTCCCAGTCCCTATTTTGTTTATTCGAATTAACAGATCCCTCATTTAAATGTTTTGGTTAATAGCCGCAAGGAACAGCCCTTTGTTCAATACGTTAATTAAACTAGTGTTGTGTTCATAGTTGAGGGGATCCGTAAAGTAAAACTTATGTGGGCTTAATTTCATGTGAAATTGTTTGTGATAATGTGTCTTAAGCCTAACAATTGTATTTGAAGTTGAAAACAATTGCGCTTTTGAAATGAAATTAGGTTTGCTTCATCAAACATTTATTGAAACATTGTTCCTTGAAGGAGTTATGATTCAGTGACTTTCATTTATTTATCCTCGCTGTAATTTATTCATAGTAGTGTCATGGACGGTATCGGTTTGTATAAGTTTCCCTCTACTTATTTTTCTTTCAATCGCGTCCTTGCAGCCAATACCATAAAAGGCGCACAAATATTTGTGTGAGAAGGATGTTTGTTCATCTTTCATGAAAAATATTACTCTACTGAATGGAGTTGGATAAATACTCGCTGGTGAAAAATATTATATCGATTCATTCATTTTGTCTAAAAATGCTAAAACATAGTTCCTTAGAGGCGGAGTTAGCCTGCAAGCATTTAAGTTAAGGCTGCCTTGCTAGCTATAGGTATATGAATGAATAAATAAAACATGTAGTTCCTTAGCTGCGGGCAAATTTCGCAGGCATTTTTGTTCAGTTTGCCTAGTATATCTCGACTAGACTGGACCTTAAAAAATAGCTGATGAATGTGTAAAACAGAATTCAATTCATGTAAGTTCGTTCCCAATACTTTCATGCTATTCTTCTAGGCTTGAATATTTTTCCATTCGAGATGTACATATGTTTGGACACGCACCCACGTCAATGGAGAAAACCTAGAAGGGTCACGGGATAAAAGTTTGTTAAAAAAACAAGGCTCATGTTTTTTTTTATTTAGGCGGTTTAATTTCACGCTCGTTTACGTAGGCAGATAAACTTATTTTTTTGTAGGTATTTGATAATTTTAGAATGATCAATTTTTTGTATTTGATAATTTTAGAATAATTCCAAGACATTTGAACTGATTTGAAAGATATTTTATTTATTTACTAGCGGTTGCCCGCAACTTCGTCTGCGTGGGCAATATAGAATCGTCAAAATACTACTTATCCCGTAGGTGCATTCTTTCACGTGACAGTATAATTAGGATAAGCACTTAGCAGTCGCATAGATTCAATGATCAAGGTTGTGTTGTGGATGTGACCATTTATCTAAACAAAAGAAGTAAAGTTTGTGACGTTGTGAATATCTCTGGATCTAGTCAGCCAATTTGGAAAATTATTACGTATAGTGCGTAAGTAATTTTCACAGGAAACAGCTATAATCTATGTCTATATGCTTTGAGTCTGACAAAGCTGTCATTTGTACATTTTCTGCAGCTGCTGTGACTAATCAGAAGCCAGAAAGTCTGTCAGTCTTACCATGGATAATGTCTTGTAATGTGACTGGATTGAAGAGATCAGATAGGTAGTCGCTCCAAGCAAAATATTGGTACTCGAACAGATTCGGCGACTGGAAGCCAACACCAACATAGTTGGGGAATAGCTGGATGGATGATGAAATGAGTCATCATCATCAGCAGGCGCATAGGGTAGGATAGTTTCACTTACTCACTATGGTAAGGCTGACCCCACATTAGGCGTGCGCGATCCTCGGGCGTGTGAGTAGCGCGGGCGTCGCGAGCGCGCTGCGTGAACATCGCGTTTTGCTACCCTGCGGCATGTGTGAAGAGTGCAAGCGACGCGCTCGAGGCGAGCACGCGGCGCTCGAGTTGCGTTCTTACCCCTTCGCCCGCTATCCCCGCCGCCCGCTAAACGCCTTAGCAGTTAAACGTCAACAAACAAACGTCTACAAATGCCGCAGGGCAGCAAAACGCGACGCTCACGCAACGCGCTCGCGACGCACGCGCGGCGCCCGCGCTACTCACACGCCTGAGGATCGCGCACGCCTAATGTGGTGGCCTAAGCCGGGACTCCACCGAAATGTTTGCATTAGTTCACGAATAGGCAAAATGTACGTATCTGAGAGAGTCCACTTCATGTGTTCGTACTTGAAACCTGCAGTTTTGCCAAGATTTTCAAAATGTACGCTCGCAATTTGTCATTTCTTGGTGGAGCCAGCAAATCAAAAGAAACATAAGTGTTGTATACTGTGCGTCACTACCGCACACTGGGAAAATTTCGCTCTTGCGGAGGACGTTTATATACCATATTTTGTGTCACACGTAAACAGGACGACAGTAAGTATCCACCGAAACACTTTCAAAGATCTGATGAACGAACAAATCAGACCTGACTTGGTCACCTGGGGCCAATCAGAGCTCTATGAAGCGATAATACGCTTTGGCTCCTACTGTTATTGTGGTTTCTGAAAATTTATTCACCTCATTCAACGATGAATGTAATTCTGATGGTACTATTAAGAACACTTGCTTAGCGCAGAAGCTGACGTTGGCAGGTCAACTCTTTTGACTTCTCGAATAGGATACCATTGGTTTTTGTGCAATGCACACCTGCAATGCATTCTGGATTAGGATAGGATATAGGTGGATAGGATTTGCAACAGAGAACAATTCTGTCTTTGTAATTGAATGATATCAAACGTAGTTTTATATAAAAGGTGTTTTTTTAGACTTGGCTCGGGTCTAACTGAGACTGTTCGTAATCGTGAACAGTGTATTAATTGCGATCGGAAGTTGAAAGTAAGCATGTCTCTGGTATGCGACGCGTATTTTGTACGTTTTCAGACGCGATAAGGCAGCTCCCATTTCTTATCTGCACTTTGTATCTGGGCTGGTTTTTAAAGCTACAGAAGCCTACATTATCTCACGCTTAGCAGCGCTTGCGAGAGATAGATCCTGATTTCTTCTAGGATTAAGTTTTCATATTTTGCATCAGAAAAAATAATACTACTCACTCAAAGTAATTTGTTTAAGGCCACCACATTAGTGGAAGATAAGCTAAACTATGTTTATGAAAAAATCCTGATATGAACTCCATCTGTAACTTTAAATTATAATTAATTGTTCCACTAAAGTCATCATTTTTGACATAATGTTCAAAAAATAATTTAGATGGCACCGCACCGTTTTAAATTTGGCTGAGATCTTAAAAATTTTCCTTTCATCAAGGTAATAATTATAGTTGGATTTTGATGTGGCACGGCAAACTGACAAACACTGTTGAAATGTCTATCGAAAAATTACACTACGTGTTAAAATATGGTGAAAAATTACACAACTCCATCTATTGAAATAATAGTATATAAAGAATGTAAATGGTAATTCATTGTTATTTACCACCTCGCTTCTTGATGTATTTTATTTACCACAGATGGAGCTACTTTAACCTGTACTGTTTTGTCAAACAGATTGCGTGTCGTAATATTTTACATCTTGAATTCACTAAATTAATCATATCTTTTGATAGAGTGAACCGATTTCGATGAAACAAAGCCTAAGTAATACCCCAAGTTACGTAGAACTTTTGTATATAAGCATTGTCTGCATTAAATTCGTAGATTTTACGTGAATCCCGAACAAACAATCACTTTCTACAGATTTATTATATGTATAGAATAGATATAGATAGATAGATTTACTTTAAGGCTAACATATTTACATGACCTAAAAATAAACTTATTTATTTATAACTAAGAACATTTATCACAAGACTGATTTTCGATCTACAAATTACACTAGTAAATTCTTGCCGTTTCACCCAGTCAAACATCAATTTATATGCTTCGTACTAAGTTAGGATTATGCTTAGATGGGAAGTTATATACCTATGTATACATACACTCTGCATCCAAACCACACCATCATGCTTGTCGGCTTAGCTGACACTTAACAATAATGCGTTATGGATTCCAGTTACTAATTGCTTTGCCGTCTCACTTAAGGTACTGCAGTTACTGGGGTTCAAGTTCGCAGTTATAGAGGAAATTGGAACGTTACCGCTAGGAAACCATACGTTACGTCGTCATTGTAACATCATGCCTGTTTATTCTAAAGGGATCGTAAGGTACATGTTTAGTCAAAGTAAATTATTTATAGGTACGTGAGAATGGATTACTTAAAATTCTGGTAAGATGGAAGTCAAAAGTATAAAAATAAAGCCTCCAGCCTTAAATTATTTAAAAACATTTTTAACATTCAAGACACAATATTTGATCTGAGTCAAAGATACCACAGACACAAAAAAAACAGACCTCGAGTTTTCATCTCTAGAGACTCGACAAACTTTAACGTAACATTCCAAATGCGGTCTTTTCAAACAGCATAAACAAACATCCAAAGTAAATCTGATATCCAGTGAACTGTGCTCTAGTTTTAGTTCAAACTGAAAACAGTTTGGATAGGGTAACGTTGACCTTGGACTGCATTTGGAGAATGACGCAGGCTAACCATCTGACCCGACTGTTGTTGAATGACAGAATTCCGTTTTGCTTTTTTCGTTATTTAGCATGAAAAAAATATGATTAAGAAAAGACATTTCATTTCATATATTGCTAACATATCGTAAACCGCATTGAAAACGAGAGCACTATGAGCACAAATGTTTTCAAACAAGTAAACTCCTCATTTAATGTCCAGTATGATATCCTATAAATTGTTGTAAAGTAGTTATTTATAATTAAATATTGAAAAAAAAACAATAATTTAGGATCGACCGATAAATTATGGAAAAATGAATAGAAACAACTAGAGCTATTTATTTTGCAGATCAGATAGATAAAAACGAAATTTGAAAAGTTTTACTAGATAGCCATTTCAAATTAAAGTTCAAAGAAACAACAAAACAAGAAAAGAATAGTGGCCAAGATAGATTCCGCAAAAGTCAACAACTTCTCCTTATTAAATAAAACTTTTTGTATTCAAGAAGTATCCATTGACCTCTAGCTTCCGCTGTGGCAAAGTTTGCAACACAACTATACTTTTTCTAACGAAAAAGTTTAACCATGTTTGAATTTTGTACAGGTAATAAGTATCTACCTGAAAATGTATTTTGTGCAACCTTAATAGCCCAATAAAAAAACAAAATTTATACCAATGAACAACAAACGGGCAATTTACCACAAAATAAAAAAAAACCTGCAAAAAAATGAATGTAAAAATGCGATATGACACAAATTATTCAAAAATAAACGAGTTATATGAATATGCATGATTTCATATTGTCAAGTTGGACTGAGTAACTATAGGTACATGAAGTTTCTCTACATTCATGAATATTTAACAAAGAGGTTGTTGTCTGAAGTTGTATTCAATTATACCTCTATTCCACATATTTGGCTTGATAACGGCGATGTTAAGGGATGATTAATAAAACGACCTCATTCGTAACCATAATGTTATTTTAGGTCATGTGGTCAGGTAAACCTTGATTGTCGCGCTTCATTTATTATTCAAACTAAAGGTTACGTTTATGTTGGTTACGTGATCTAATTTTTAATTAAGGTAATAATAATTTAAACAAAGTTGAAACCATAAAACTGTCCTTCCCCTTTCGTAAAATGAAACGGTTTAAAAATAGAATCTGACATTGTTAATGGTTATATCAGTCTTTCTAGGAAATTTCGTTTACCCCACTGTAACAATGGATCCAATCTATGAGCTGTTGAGTTGCCTCGAGGCAAGTACACTCGCCCTGAGGCTGCTGTTAACTGAGGCATTAAATGGCCACTTCAGCAAACAGCTTAGCAATAAATTGAGGCAGACATCCATTTATCATTGCTCCGAGCACCCGTGAAGTATTTGTAAATCTAAAAAATTAAATCGGATGAGTAGTTCATCGAATACCAACATCAAATTGTAAATTAAATTGCGTTTGAATAATATTTTTTCACTAGCATATAAAGAGAATATTTTTCAAGATTGTGTAATTATTTTTAAAACAGTGGTATAAAAACTTGAAAATCTAACACTCTTTCAGTTTGTTATGTATTAATGGCATAATATGTTTGTTTCAGATTACCACAGAAGTTGTTGAAGACGCATGACGAAACATGGACAGCGCAGGCAACAATACCACATTATATGACGATGACGCACTGTACCCAAGCGAACTGGCACTCCATACAGAATTTAGTTCGGCAGAAACTGTTATCACCAGCTGTACCAAATGGCCGATGGAAAAATGTCTAGAAACATTTCTTTTTAATGACACACCTGCTGATGACGTCATAAACAGCATTTACGTCTACAACGGCACTCAGATCCGATGTTTGGATCATGCCCCAGTTTTAACTAAAAGCACTCTTATCAGAGCAAGCGTGCTCTCTGCAATGGCTGTATTATCATTCTTTGGCAATTTGGCAACGATTATTAGTATACAGAGAGGTAAAAGGGGCCGAGGAAGAGCGAGACCGTCATGGACAGCGATTTATAGTTTGATTTTCCAACTGAGCATAGCCGACTTGTTGGTGACTGTTTTTTGCATAGCCGGTGAAGCGGCATGGTCGTTCACAGTACAATGGTACGCTGGGAATATAGCATGCAAATTGTTCAAGTTCCTGCAGATGTTCGCTTTGTATCTGAGTACTTTTATACTAGTGCTTATTGGAGTGGACAGATGGCTTGCTGTAAAGTATCCGATGCGAAGTATGGCGACTGCAACGAGAAGTGGAAGACTTGTAATTATCGCGTGGGTGCTGAGTCTTGTTCTAAGTGTACCACAGGTCAGTGATCATTAATAGCTTTCACCAAGTTTGTGCCGCAACTTTTTTGTTTCCAGTTTTAAATGAAAGGGTAGTAGAAGTATTCAAAAGTTGAGATACTAAACTAAATGTCAAGTAGGCAAGTTTTGCTTTACTTTGCCCACACTTAACTGTTCCAGAGCAATTAAAAGTTTGGTCTAACATATTATAATTTATGTTGAAGAAGAAAGATTAAAGAGTAATGTACGCGCTATGGCATAATTTCCCTTATGTACGTACATTTTCTAAATGTGTTTGATACAAAATCTGACTTTTCATACTTATTGTTACCAAAATATATTTCAGCTCTGTAACAGTGCCAAAATAAAGTGATTTATTGAATGAAGCTCGCTGAATTCGAGCGCAATGTACGGCTATTTTAACGTAATTAAAACTCTTTCCAATGAGTGCTCAATAACTTTCAGCGCAGTCACAATTTGTTTCGTCAGAGATTCATTTTTTATTAGACGTTGTATACTCGCATAATTGGCTGAAAAAATGCTAAAATGAATGGTGTATCTAGCATATTTCACCAGTGCAGCACAACGTCAGGACATAAAGCAGGAATTTTCATTAAACAAATGAAAAGTTTTTCTGAGTAATCCACTTGATATAATTGCTTGGCTCTTTTGCATTTATATCTTTTGTCAACATTGCAACCGTAATTTCCTGGCCTGGTAATTAAGCAAAGCAGGCAAGAAAATTTTGCTAACCTGTTATGATTACTCATTTGCCCTTTTAAATTAGTTTTTTTTACTCTCCCATTGATTAATGATAAACCAACTCCAAATTCATTTATTGTGCTTTCTAATGGAAAAAGCGATTTGCAAACACAGCTTAATTAGCCCTGCAAGCTTTTTTATGGGAAATCATCAAATGACCCCTCTTGCTGTGGGTAAGCAGCGTGAGGGATTGTCAGTCTTACTGACTAAAATCCATCATGTTCTTTCTGAAGCCCTTTATGTACCCTGGGCTGCGGGTTTGTTCGAAAGAATTACCGCGGGAATTGTACATAAAAGGCCTACGACGGAACACGACGGTTTTTAGTCAGTAAGAGTCTGACACTCACTCACTGCTGCTAACCCACAGCGGGGAAGGATCATTTGATGATTTTTGATGTCGTTAAAAAAATAGTCCTTTATGTACCAGGGACGCGGTAACTCTTTCGAACAATCCCGTAGCGTGTCTGTGCAGCCTATAGTATTTTTATGCGTAGTTCATACGTTCAGGAATGAATGAAAACGCACACATAATACATATTTGATACACCATACGGTATGTACCTATAGTTTTATGGTGTGTTGTGTTTACTCACGAATTCCGAAGGGCATACGTGGCATAAGAAACACCTGTTCCAACTATGGAATATTTCACATTATTAATTTACAATAACATTGGGTTTGGTTACACAGTATCTGTTTGTGTACTATTTTATCACTAAAATGTAGCGTAAGTTTTGTGATTCTTTATTATTTCAAGGTGATGTGAAAAAGGAGGAAGTTCTGTTATTTGTTCTGTAAAAAATAAACACCAAGTTAGTCTATTCTGAATCGTGTTTAAATTGTACACCGAATCACACTAACATCATGTTAACATTTTACGCAAAATATTCACAAAACGAAACCCACATTTGATCGACTGCCACTAAATTCTAACATAAAACCGCAGCCTACAAAATGAACCATGAATCATTTTCCGAAATTCGTCAACTATTATATTATTGAAGGTAGTTCATCCATGCGTATTTAATAAGCGGGTAACCACGGTACATCTAGGTCACGGAGGAATGAAAGATAGCGGAGATGCTATAAGGATGGTAAGTCAGGCGCCTTCTTGTAGGTCAAGCAACGTACGGTAGGCGTGATCAGTTACAAGAACTAACGAGACGTTCGAGCTCACTTCGAGCTCCTTGTCACATGAAAACCAATCTGTCAAATGGTTTTGATTGATTGGCGATTTTTGGTTATTATTTGCCAAGAAACGTCTTGCTCTCGATCTCGATTTTATTTGATGGTGAAAATAATGGGCGGGTTCCAAAGAAGACGTGTAAGAACGGAGCTCTAAACCTCTGGACCTCTGAAAACCCGTATTTTGGCTTTCCTAGGAGATTGCAAAATTTCCTCTATTATGATATCTCCGCTAGTTATTTTGTTCTCCATGATCTAGGTGCCTTCTAATTACCGTCAGTAACACAGCAGCTCTTTACGAGCTCAAGGGACTGACATTATGTGTCAGACATCGAGTCTTTGTAGAGTGGATCGAGGGAAGTACATAGATGATACAGATATGAAGGTTCGTAGAATATTCGCAACAATAGATAATTGATAATAAGTAGGTGCTTCATTGGCGTAGTGGGTGAATAATCGGCTACGATGTTGCGTATCCCATTTCCATGTGGAACAATATTGTGGATTTACTTGCATAAATCGGTGTTGTTATAAGGAAGTATTCTTGAAAGACATGGCTAGTTAACTGGGTCGCTTAAAGTCGTAATGCTAATACATACTCGGACCGGCCACAAACAGCGATGGACAGAGAAAAGTGGAAAGCTATGGTTGAGGCCTTTGCCCAGCAGTGGGACAGTATAGGCTTAAAAATTTTTACGCGTCAATAAGAATATATGGCGAAATATTTAAAATAGATACATTTATAGTTAAGTTGTAAACAAAAAGTTGGAAGCACTTATGATAACTTATTCAAAGAGTTACGGGTCCGAATATAAATAATACATGCCTAAATGTAAGATGAGATAAGTACCGAATGTACCGATCAGTAACCTAGATCAGATACATAAGCAATCTATTACTATATTCGCAATTCCACAGCCAATATGTAATATATTACTGACCTGAATGAACAGAATATTACATTAGAAAATCTCTTACATCTATGATTTATTTTGATAAGTATCAGATTTAATCTACTCGCTACGTTAGACATTTTAATATCGGTCTACTGACATGAAGTTATTTTGAGAATAAACATAACTTTTCGAAAAAAAACATTCTGGTAGAAAAATAGTATAGTTTATTTTAAAGCTTTTCAAAAGCTTTTGTTATCTATCGAAATACGTGAATTACTTCTTCGAAAATAAAGAGTAAAATCCTTGTAAAGTACTTTATTCGATACCAGAATTTGGTTCAAGAGGATGATACAATAAAAAACAAAAGAACAATGAATGAAATAACAGCCATATGTTTTGTGACTCAAGCGTAATCTTTTCAATTTATTGTAAAGGCGCAAATAAAATCCGGAGCCAACAAATTCTTTAGAGAAAGCGAAGATACATAAAATCACCTATAATGCCTTTTATTAGTGACCCAATAAAAACTGCGCAATAAAATTGGAATCATACTAATAAAACACGAGTCTTGAACTGGTTATTCGCTCATTCTTGGTCCCGTATATTGTGTTTGCTCCATAAAGTTTTTTCACAGTACTGTAACTCGTAATTTGGCAATTTAGTTTAAATTATCTTGATCTCTTTCTTTCGCTGATATAGACATTGAAATACCTTACATAATAGGCCTATAAAAGCTCTTTCGAAACTCCAAGCTAGTTGCAATATAAACCATGAAGAAATTAATCTTAGTAGGAGTATTGAAACGTAGAAAAAAATACATGACAATGAATCGGATGATATCGGACTCCTTGATTACTTTTTGGTCAAATCAAAGCGCAGTCGACTGAAAACTGTTAGACTTTTTTATGATTACAAAAAAGATGACGTCGAATTTTAAGATTCTCGTCCTTTTTGAACTTTTCTAAAAATAATAAAGTTGATAATAATCGTTAAGAAAAACGAAAACTATTCACTGAGAATGAAGCATCTTATTAAAACTTCTTGCAAACTTTGTACCTTAGTTATTTTTAATAGGATGACATAGTTCTTAAAAATTGAAGTATACTAGAATGTTTCAAAAACAAAGCTTGAGATCATTCCTGGGTATATGGAAGTTTAAAATAGGCTAATAATTGCTTAGATAATTCCACGATCAACTATAAGACGAAAATTCTTTAAGATTTAAAAAGACTTAGGAACTTAGTACTTATTTAACATTTCTGTCGCCTAAATGCTTTCTTTCCTTTTTTAGATAAAATACCGTTTAAATATTATTTATATAAATCATTTACCAATTTTAGTTATTGGTACTTCCTATCCCCAAGAAGTGCGTGTATAATTTCACATTATGTATTCGCTAATAAATTAAACACCCTTGATAGAGGCATAGCGGTATAAATTTATTGAACAATAAAGCTGTATCATGCCAACAATGTGTTGTTAATTTGAGTTATGTGCCTATAAAATCACAAACTGTTCAAAGAAAATTAATTACGTAAATACTAACATTCCTAGATTGTACGACAATATTTAAACTGATCTGGTATAAAGAATTTATATCAAACACAATGTAATCTATACTAATATTATAAAGCTGAAGAGTTTGTTTGTTTGAACGCGCTAATCTCCGAAACTACTGGTCCGATTTGAAAAATTCTATCAGTGTTAGATAGCCCATTTATCAAGGAAAACTATAGGCTACTTTTTATCCGGGTTCACGCAGAGGTTCCTACGGGATGCGGGTGAAACCGCTGGCAGAAGCTAGTTAGGTATAAACAGGGCACTCGTTTGAGGGACAACCTTGTTTTCTTACTTAACATAATAATATCATTATCAATCTACTTAATAGTCTAATATGCGAAGTAGTTAGTGTATATTATAGATTTCTCATCAATCAGTCATGACATCGCTGCATCGGCTAGAAAACCGAATATGATTATGGTAAGACTTAAGTGGAAGTGGAAAAATACAAGATATTATTTTAAACCGATTTAAACAGTTCCTCTATACGACTAAACTGAATATGTCAATACACAGTCTGTGTATTTCACTTTTCACAGAAAGACTTTAGTAGCTTAGTAACAAAATTGCCCGTTTTCCTCTAACCGACATTGCTAACACGAGTTACGACGACGTAGGTATGTAACGGTCAAAGAGATTTACCACTAAACCCCACATAAAATCCCCGTTACGAAGAAGGAATTACTTTTATTTGATGTATTAAAAAGGAACTTTCCTTACAAGCTCATATTGAAATAACTTATTTGGAGTTCCCGCACACTAGAGACTTTTATTCGGCCGACAATCGCTCGGCAAATGAGTGGTACCCATCCATCCATCCTCCGAGCCTTTTCCCAACTATGTTGGGGTCGGCTTCCAGTCTAACCGGATTCAGCTGAGTACCAGTGCTTATCTAGGAGCGACTGCGATCAGACCTCCTCAACCCAGTTACCCGGGCAAGCCCCCTGCCAGCAATACCCCTTGGTTAGATTGGTCCTTGGCTTGGTGGTTGGTTGGAGTGGTACCCATATACCAACTATCATATATTTGGCCGACTGTTAATTTGCAGTGTACCTACACTAAGATGATACAATATCAAAATAAAGAATATCCACAGATCCGTACAATAAAAATAATCTTTCTCAGTGATATTTTCCGCGTGTGATTGTTCAATATGTATTTTTCTAAGGCAATAAAGGTTAGTGTTATTTCTGCGCAGCCGAATATATTGTCTGAAATAATAATATGTGCTATGTTTTACCTTGACAGATGTTGTGACTTTATCTTCTCTAAAAAAATGGTCAAAGATAGTAAAAGTGGTTTGAACACTGCTTTGTGTGCATACATTCGATTTCAAAAACCTTTATACATAGAATCCCAAGTTATATGGAGCTTAAAATTCTTAATGCTTATTTCACTTAGTAGTACACCAGTGTAGTGTGACATAAATTATATCAAGCAACAACTAATGAAACTCGAGTCTGACCCCAAATTAGCAGCAAAAAGGCTGTTCTTTTATTAGAAAGTTACCACATACATTGCCAACGATAAACTGTGAAAAAAAATAGCCTGACCCAGCTACTGTGACCCTTTGAAAGCCGGTATGTCTGGCACGTTAATCTGTGGGTGCCAGCAATATTTGTTTTTTGGTGACACGAAGTATTTTCGAAAAGTATTTCCTGAGGATTTTTTGTTTGTGTTGATATATTTTTTTTGTTATTTTTATTAAAAAGTGTGTAGACTTACATACAACAACGTACAATGTATATTTTTAAATTTTACAGTGGTGACATTTCTGCATCAAATAGTCCAATCATAACGTCATTTGAATTTGAAAATTAAATAGAGATTTATAAGTGATTTGTAAAAAAAGTCGTGGTGGCCTAGTGGGTAAAGGACCAACCTCAAGTACGAGGACGCGGGTTCGATCCCAGGTCAGGCAAGTACCAATGCAACTTTTCTAAGTTTGTATGTACTTTCTAAGTATATCTTAGACACCATTGGCTGTGTTTCGGATGGCACGTTAAACTGTAGGTCCCGGCTGTCATTGAACATCCTTGGCAGTCGTTACGGGTAGTCAGAAGCCAGTAAGTCTGGCACCAGTCTAACCAAGGGGTATCGGGTTGCCCGGGTTACTGGGTTGAGGAGGTCAGATAGGCAGTTGCTTCTTGTAAAGCACTGGTACTCAGCTGAATCCGGTTAGACTGGAAGCCGACCCCAACATGATTGGGAAAAAGGCTCGGAGGATGAAGTGATTTGTAAAGCAAAATGTAAAATAACATAGGTAGTGAAAATCTGCTTTTAGCTGAATTCAAATTTAAACCAGTATCAGAATTTTGGTAACCGCTTCTATTATTAGTATCGTTAGCGATTATTCACGTACAATCTGTTGACTTTGTCACAAAACGTCTAACTTGTGGCGAACAGGAATATTATTATCTCCTGCTATCACAAGTTTAGGACGAACAAGAAGTAAGAAGTAATATAGGGTAGGTAAGGGTAGCTTGTATTAGCGTAACCATCTGCAAATTAAGGGTCAAAGTGATTAGACTATCAAAATTATTTAGCCGATTGGCCTAATTTAAAGTCTTCTATATGTACCTACCATAGTTAAAGCAAAGGACATCCGCAGTGCTTCAAAATATGTCTTTTTTATTATAACTGACAATCGCTAAGATTTTTGCCAGCAACATAATAATATTATCTTGATACCAAAAGCATAAAATACATAGTATTTGCGCTAATGAGCCCGTGAGTAGACGCGCAAATGAGCCCAAGCATGGAAGGTAAGGAGTATTACAGCAGCATAATAATACGTAGAGTGTCGCTACAGATGGCGCTTGGACCACCATATTGAGGTAGAATATAGTTTAGTAGCTCTAAAATTATGATGACGTACTTACAGCGCTGCTACACATAAATTGAATTACCTTACGAAGGTATGTTGGTAGTGGTATAGGTATTTTATGTACAGCAACACTGATGATAAAGTGCGGATGCGATATTTACAACCACGTTACAAAATTATGTTTGTAATATTGTTAATTTGTAACGATTCTTTGATTAATTTAACAATGTATTATTGAGGCATTTGAGATCATCGTTAGTAGCTGTCTTCTTGTTAGAAGTCAATTAAATAATTCTACTATGTCGGAGTGTTAGACAGAATAAAACAAAATAAAGGCTGGAAATACACGCAGCCAAGATAAAAAGTAAAAATAGACGCAAACTTAAAATACTTGTACCAGTTGTGATTTTTCGAACTAACAATACTCATAGCATTCTTATCGATTAAGTTAAAATAAACTGTCCAACTTAGGTTCTATTTAATCATCTCTTCAATATTAACTTAGAACTTAATTTCCGGTGGTGGGTGTGCAACCGATTCCTCGATAAGCAAATAGTATAAAATAGAACGTTCTATTTAAATAATAATATCGCAGTTGTTCAATAATAAAGCCTTTAAAAACAGCTTTCATCGAATAAGGAAACTCTCTTCTGAAAAACATTACTATAGGCTGAAAAAAATTGTTTAGAAGAAATAACTTGATGACTATGATAAATAGGAATGGAAAATAATAAAAAACGTTTGTTTGCAGAGATAATTTTTCATGTAAGTGAAAATCAATGACACACGTCAGTAGTAAAAAATAATATTGTTCGAATCCCAAAAAGTGCATTTTCTCAAGGAGTTCCAACAAATTGTAGTACGCATATTATCATATTTTATTGACAATTTGATACCAGATTTTTTGATATCTTTAGTAATCATTTTCTGTTTTTTTCCCAAGCATATTGGGATCGGTTTTAAGTCTAACTGGATTCAGCGGAGTATCAGTGTTTTACAAGGAGCGACTGAATATCTGACGTCTATTGATGATGACTATTCCAATTTTGATACCTTAGGTAATGCCGTGAAATTACTCTGACATTTTAAAGTTAGTCCATTAAGTTGGTTCTTTTCTAGAACTAACGTCATTGTCAAAGTTATTTACAAAACACTTTCGTGCAGCTTTCAAAGAATTCACTTTAACACAATACAGACTAACTTTTTATTAGTTGAAAAACTTTGTTCAGGTAAAACAAGTAACTTATTTATTGAAATGTTCATTGCCCCAGCATCAATGTTGTGATCGGATTAAATAAAATGTTTTCTTGTCCTATTGCATTCACCTTTTTAAAAGTCTATGATATCGAATTAATTTATCATATCAAGACACTCTGAATGTCAGAAAATATAAATTAATAAGTTGAAATGTAACTGAGACTTGATTAAACTATGTAGGTAATTAAGTTACCAATTTTTCACGTCTATTACATTGATAGCACACCAAAAAGCGCCCCATCTTACACCTCTTACTAGTGCTAGATAGGGAATGCAATCTCGTTCTCGCGATCTCGCTGGAACCCCAATCTCGCGAGATTTGCATTCCCTAGTGCTAGTCTAGAAAGAAGAAAAGGTGATAAACAAACTTTCCAACAACTATTAATTTGTATCTTCTAGCCACCATTCAAAACTTCTGCCGCCTGGCAAATCGTGGCAAACACTCTCTTGTTTCACAGATTATCTATTTCTTCCCAAAACAAAGAAAAGTAATATCACCTTTTCTTGTTCCAGGCAGTGGTATTCAGCGTGGTACAAGGGCCGTTCGTGGAAGATTTCTACCAGTGCGTAACGCATGGATTCTACACGGAGCGATGGCAGGAACAAGCTTACACTACATTGTCACTGGTGTTCATGTTTATACTGCCTCTAGTCATACTTGTGTCTACGTATGTGTCTACTGTTAGGACTATTGCTAGTAAGTATTCGATATTTTTATTAATTACTAGCTTCTGTGTGTTGATGAAAAGAAGCCTATGTGTTAATCCAAGGTATCACCTATCTACATACCAAATTTCAACCTAATCGGTCCGTTTTTGCGTGAAATAACAAACATTCATTAATACATTCACTAAAACTTTTACATTTATAATATTACATAGTAGGATGCAAAATATTTTTATCTTTAGAGAAGTGACTTTAAATGTGAATCATCTTATATTTTTGTCATATTGGTAACATTGAAAAGACATTTATTAAATCTATCCGAAAAGGATACCTTGTAACTATCTTAATAATATATCAAGTTCAGAGAGGTCAACCCACTTCAAACAGTCCGTCAAGAAAACAACAAATTAAAAGTTCCAACAATAAAAGAAATATCAATCGAATACGAAAAAGTAAACGAACAATATTTTGTTCTAACAAGCAGCTGTGTTCGACTCCGCTGTCAGATAGTTTCAAAGAAGTTAGGTTCCCAGAGAATTGTAGCAGATGGCACTAAGACTTATCATAGAAATAGAATGTCAACTAACGTTGGTATAGTCGAACCACAGAGAACAAAATGACTAGCGGAGGTGCCATAACGGAAAATCGCCAAAGAAAGTAGCGCGCCAAAATGCAGGTGTGCGGGGGACGAGGAGCGGTAGATACTGTTTTCGGCCATATACGCCTTCTTTGGACCCGACCATTTTTGGTGATACCAAAAATCTTTGACATATGTCTCAAGGCAGCCGAACGCCTCCTTAGTTCACTCATACTCTACCTTGACGATGGTGATTGACCTATCTGCATTATGCCATCTCCGTTCATCATTCCGGACTCCGTTACCCGAACCAATCTCGAAGAGACAGCTCATTATGGAAACTAATATTTGTAGCCGTCTATTTACTTCGTCGTAATATTCTTGTAATTATTGCTAACATTGCAAATAGGAGCTCTTATTATTATATGGCATATCTCAGTATGAAAATAATGGGTAATTGAAACATAATATAAACTTAGAACTAAGCTATGTAATCCTTATTTGTTATCTAGATATCATCTTATAATGAGCAATCATATTTTATCTACTAAGTCACATAAATTAGCTATTTATTTTTTATGATGTATTGCTAATCTGCAAAAACAAAACATCTTATTTTTGCTGTAAACCAGTTTTTGAATAACTAAGGTATCATAAAGTTATTTTAAAAGCCAACGTGAAAATAACCATTTGAATTCCTCTTATAAATAAACCCTTGTATACTACACTTGTAAAACTAATTAGAAGTACAAAACTACAACCGTCCTGTTGCCGACATTTACCCCGTTCTATAAAGGGTAAAAGGCGTAAAACAGCCTTTTATTTCGTTTAGTAGAAATAAGAAAATGCCCAGCGACACACTTCTACCTGAGAGAGTAAGGGTTCTTGTAGCAACCTCTAATTTTTTTTTTACAAAATAGTTGTAGTGTATGCCATTTGCTTAGTATAACTAACGTTTTTACACAATTCATACAAAAATAAGTGTCTAATAAATAATGAATTCTTTGTTGAATGTCACTAAGTTATTACTTGTTCTCCTCAGATTTCTTGAACTTTGAAAAGTTGATTGATTGTATCGAAGATTGAATCTCAAGTAAACTACTGAAAATTAACGATCTGACCTAGTAAGGTAACCAAAACAAACCCGGCTAATAAAATTAATCAAAACTTTAGTTCTATTTCATGTTAAAATTCAAAAATTGTGGCCAACATTGAAATATTGATAGAGTTAAAAACTGAACCTCGAATATAATTCGACTTTAAAACAATTATAAAGTGCTGTAAACGAATTTTGTAACGAACTTCCTGTGGTAAAAGTATTCCGTGTAATTCGGTTAGGAACTTTTGGAAAAGCCATTATTAATAACATAGACATTGATAAATTATCGGGATGCCAACACAAAATCGAAAAATAACAAAGAAGATTGTCAGTGAATAAATATGCGTAGGTGCTTTCAAAGCAGGTTGCTGATAACACGTTTTATATTCATCCATCTTAATTCCTGGTTCAAATAATGATTTCAGATTTTCTTTTCAATATAATAATAGATATTTAAAAATATTTTTTAGTCCCATGATAATACTGAGCTATAATGAAAGACCAAAATACTTTGGGTTTAGGTTGTCATGCTGTAATAGTACTTAAAATTCGATGAAACCATTTGCATATCTCGAGAGCAATGCTCAAGGCGAGATCTTTGTCTGAATATAGTATTATACAGTATAAATCCCACTGACAATACGAAAGCTTTAGCACGCGACTTAACTTTGAAATCATGTAAAAGAAAAATATATCGCATGAATTTATGTATCACATTTTCAAATCCCTCTCTAACAAATTCCGATCATACTTCCTGAATCATAACATCTTGCAATAAGTATCGCGATCTGAATTCGGGAAGTATTTTAAAATGAAAGTATATTTTTTCCGTGCCGTCGTCAAAATTCCGAAGATATTAGCTTTGATTAAAAAGTTTCTTTGTAAGTATTTGTAATAAAGATAGGTACAATTTCTTTTTCAGAGAGTGAAAAGGTATTCAAGCCCGAAGTAAGGAGACAGGAGAAGTACTTTACTCCCGATATGAATAGGAGGAGACTCATTGACAGGGCGAAGATGAAGTCTTTGAGGATGTCGGTAGTCATTGTTGCGGCTTTCCTTATCTGGTGGACACCTTATTACGTTATGATGATCATCTTTACATTCTACAACCCTGACAAAGACGTAAGTATTCAAATAATACGACTTTTGTTTGCGGCTACTACTAAAAAGGTTCTCACAATGCCGACCCGTGGGTGTGCTCCCAAACCAAGCTTGAACTAACTCATTAAAGTCGCCAAATCTTCTTTTGAAATACACTGTATATTTTTAAGAAAATACTTATTTATCTTGTCAAGTCTTATCTCGTTCTTTAATACCTTAACCTTTGGAGATTAATGCAATAAAAATGTCTCGGCTTTATCTTGTATTGCGGTTCGGCTCACACAAAATAAGGTTTAGTAAGATTTGAAGCAAGCACATTTTATAATACCTAAGTAAAATCATAGGCTGTTATAGATACAATGTATAAAATATACTTAGATGGTTATAGATAGAGCTAAATACTCCTTAAACATGACTCACAAAGATTCGATGGAAGTCTATACTCCGATCAAATTGCCAATTGTGCGCGAAACGAGTTTTGAAGTCCAAACTTATCCAACCCTATCTATCGATAACCAAGGCTTCACTTATTTTTATCGTAAAATTTTACCAAAAAACTACTCAAGTACTTTTTCCCTTTCAACGAAATTGGCCCAAACTCCTAGTGTAATGAGATGAGGCTCAATATAAATATTTTTGCTTAGATTATCTAGAACCCATACAAAGGGTAGTGCTATTGCCAATTTTCTGCAAAAAGATTACGTTTTTTTAGGTTCATCTATGCCTACTGTACTTATCTCCATAATAGTATTACTAGCGTGGTCGAAACTTTTTAATATTCTAAAAAAGCTAGATATGCGCTATTCTCTTAAGTATAATCGTCCTTCAGAAAACGGTAAACGGTAAAGTTTTATCACTTATTCGATTGAATAATATTTATTCATCCTCTCCATTATAGTATCTTAGTAACATACATAAATACACACTAAAACATACATAAAATAAAAACATAAATGAGATTTTCTTAGAGTTCTCACGATAAAGAAATATTTATACTCGTATCTTCATTTAGTACTTGTACCAAAGGAAATTCGATTACCTTAGCTGATCTTGCTCCTTCGTTTAATATTACCGTTTGGATACAAACAAACTCTTTTGTGCAAGAAATATCAGGTGCCACATGAATGAACCTAGTTAACGTGGGAAGTAAGAAGCGAGTATTTATTTTGTATCGTAGTAACATGATTATGGATATATAAATATAATAAGAAATAACACTCTTGTAACTTGGCATAGCACATGTTATAGGAATCTACTACATGAATCTACTATTATTGTATTTTGTTTTCTCGTAATCGCCCATCACAATGAATTTATTATTACAATTGCAGGTACAAAATATTACTGAGGCTTCATAGGTGCGATTTATATCTGCTCTGTAGTTTCAGTTGATGAATTTATAGTAACTATTTAAAGGTCTTTTTTTGTATTTTATCTTTTCTTAGGTTCTGTTCGTAATAACAGACAACCGTCCTTATTTATTTTTTTCTTAAACGTTTTTACGTATTAGGTATATGATGCAAAAGTTATGGGGGTCTTGGATAAGCTTGTTATAATAAAAGGTATCTTGCGAGACTACGTCGTACTTATTTAAATGAATTAGGCACCTTAAACACAAAAGTCAAATAATAAGATATAAAACTGTCATGTTAGATAAAGCTAAAGGATTTTAAACGCAAGTAACACTACAGAAAGTGGCTATTAATAAACTTAATTTTCATGGATATTGTCCAGAATATACATAATTAAAGCAATAATATTACTATCGTTAACTTGGATAATATCTAAGCTCTCGAATTAAATTTCCTCGTAAACTGCCTTTCTTGAGGATATAATTTTAATAATCCTTTGTATATTTTCATCGAGATACTTGTAATAAGTCTTGGGAGCAAAAAATATTAGATTTTATCTCGTGAATCGAGGCAATGAGTAGGCGTCTTAATCTAAACTTGTGTGTTGTAGATAAAAAGATGAAAAATTCAAGAACGGGATTAGTATTTAAGCAAAAAACGAAGCATGATTTTTTGAGAATTAGTCTTATTTATTTCAACGAAATTAAGGGTAAACATTATCTGAATTTTTAATATTATTTAAACCGACGTGTTTACTTCTTCGTAATAAAAATAAATAATGTCAAGGAATGACAAATAAAGTGTCTTGAAAACTTTGTAATGGATAATTAACTAAAAACATTTCACACTTTAATTATAATTGGAATTTTATTACTAACTTGAACTTTAAAACAAATTATTGTATCACTTAAAAGTTTTTATTGAAGTAATGGAATTTCTTAATGTTAGTTTTTTGTCACGATTAAATAAATGGAATGTTTTTTTTTGAACTTTGTCAAATTGGATGAATACATTTTAGTTTTTGAAGGTAGTAAGTAGCATTAATCCTGTTGAGTAGAATGTCTTCAAACTATAAAGAATTTGATTAATTTGGTTTTAAAGTTTAATATCTTTACTCACGTTACGATTACTGGCCAGAGGTAAATGTATAATTTTAGGTACCCAAACGATTAACTACAGGGCTATATTTTACATTTTTGCTCTTTTTAAAGTGTCTTAATTAAGCCGTCACTTGATTAATTGGATTAGGAAAGTTTGGAAAATGGTCGTTAGTCAAGACGATAAAATATAAATATTTTCGTTATTTATGTTTGTTTTTCATGAAAAGCTAAAATGAGTAATAGAAAAGGTAATATACAAGCAGACAAGCGTGAAAGTAATTTGTTCTCTGCTAGGTACACCTAATGTATTTTTTCTTCCCTTATAGCTTAATGTTTTGCTTTAGATTTCAAAAGGAAACGGAAATTAATCCCTTCAATTGAGGTTAAATCAGGAATTAGTTTTAGCTATTCTGTTTGTATCAATCCAATTTAAACCGTAAATAGCCTGTTTTATTTCATTTGAAATGGTTTGTTCCAAGTTCTAAATTGATCAATTACCTGATGGTATTTTAATGTCAATATATTTAGTCTATTTTTGTATCAATACATAAGACAAACAATGGCTACAGAAAACTTTCGAAATTGAGGTTAACGGTACACCTACTTAGCTTTAGCATTCAAATCCTTTGCCCTTCTTATACCTCTTTATACCTAAAGCCCATACCATTAGGACCATCTTTTCAATATAAACACAGGACACTTATTTACTATGATGTCCTATATGCTTTATACATATGCTTTAGCATCCGTATTGTTTGCGAAAACACGACCATTTGGTCCTAAGCAAATATTTTGATATACTCACTAGACTAGAGTACCTAGCTATATTATCTTTGGATAAATCTTAACTAATCCTGGGATAGGATATCGTAGCATCGCAAAATTTATGGGCTAACATTGTGTAAATAATACGATTATACCTTATATATACGGAATTACAAAGTTGTTGCTATTTGGGAAGAGCATTTTAGGAAATACGTAGGCGCGTTGACCAGTTGAGGAGATACGCATGATTCAACTAAATTGGATATGGTTTCTTTTGTCATAATATGATCAATTAAGACTAGATCTTCCCATACTAACAACAAAACAGGGCAATGAGTAAATTAGAAAAAGTCCGTTCTATGTAATTTTACACTCGTTAGTACTTAAATATTTTTTCTTTATTTTTTATGTTAAAAGGTTCGTCCAAACCTTTTAGATTTAACATTCTAATATTATTTCCTTTTCCGCAGCAAAGTGAAGAGCTCCTGAGTGGGATTTTCTTCTTTGGCATGTCAAACAGTCTAGTCAATCCCGTTATATACGGGGCTTTCCATTTGTGGCCCAAGAAGAATCGGTCTCATCGACATAGCGACAGGTATAGTAAACTTTGATATCGTTATCTACTTTTTCCTTTGTTTTATGTACCTACCTCTTTTAGTATTCTCAATTGAATTTATTTAGGTTTCTGTCTTTATAAGTGTATATTTTGTATCAAAAACAAAATAAGGTTTGAAAAAATTCCCCCAGATTGAGGAAAAAAAGTAAATTAATAAGCTTAATTTAAATAAGGGAAAGTGGTATATAAAATTTGTAAGTGTAAATACCACAGTTTATACGCGAAAGACATTTATTAAGCAACACCTTTGGTACTTTTTTCCACCACACAATAAAATAAAATCTGTTTAGATCAAAAGCATATTTTCATTTTACCTTACAAGGGGATTTACTGAAAATGCCATGTTTACAGTGACGTACTTTTTTAATATTACTTTCGTTGAGGAAAATACTTACTATTCCCCTTTTCATATTAGTACGCCAGTAGGCGTAGGTAAGTATTTTTAGTTTTTGTGCCGAAAAGGTATAATACGAACAAGTCTGTTGTGTGTTAGAAACGAGTACGACATAGTTGGAGGTTTATTAAGTCCTTAATATTATATAGGTACAAATAAATAGTTGGAAAATTGAATATGAAGGCCATGGAAGGGGTGGCATATTATTACTTTCTGACGTCATTTGTTATTTTGTGTTCACTCAGGTTGCGATAGTTGTCCAGCTGCCATTTTGGTGTCTAGCAACTCATATTCTTTACCAAAGAACACAATGGGAAACCTTTTTCAGCAAAAAACCGACCGCTTAGATTTTATGAATAGAAATTATTCCCAGACAACCTACTTTCAGTCGGGACCAAATTACAAAGATTACCCAACTGAAGGAAAACTTTCAATCAGTCATAATTTTGATTGATGATTTTTCATAATATTTCGATTAGCATTTCAAAAGGGACCATTGTTAAGTCCATAAGTAGCCTAACATAGTAATTACTGTATTTTTTCTTAGATCTAGAAATTGAATAGATTTTATATAATAGACTATTTACTTTCAACTCCTTGAAATGTTATTTTATTATGAGATCGTGTTGATTAATATTCAAGAAAAAGAAAATTGTGTGATAAAATGAAATTATAATGTTACTTAACATTTCATAAATTCTATTTAACGCATGATTTGTATTTTTAAGGAATTTGAATAAGCAAATTGTAGTCATAAAATTAAATAGTACTTACTCAGAACCTTTCTCAAAGGAGGCGTGGGCGGGAACTTATCTACAAAAATAATAATATTGTGATTTAGATATACTTACGTAACATAACTTGCATATTTATTCAACCATGTATTGGTGAAGTGTTTCAATATGTTACTTTTATCTTCTAATAACGGGATCGATATCAGATTTTATGAGTTTTTCATTACTGCATTATCTTCCATTTGATTTTTTGCACTAAACAACATTCAAGTATTCCAGTATGCCACGGTAACCATATTTCATTTCAAACAAAATTTTATGCAGGAGTTTAATGCAAAAAGCTGTAGGTACCCTTTGATATCGAATATATCGAGTAAGTGCTTGCTCTAAGTCCTTGTTTAAAAAGGTGAAATATTTCTAAGCTTAAGTATCATAAGGTTTACTTTATATTGCTGTAATATATCAAAAGGAGTGAAGGTTTGTGCTCAGTAACAGCTTTATAAACAGATCGATCAACTTTAAGCTCTACTTAGATCGATCTGTCTGCTTTGTGTGACCATTGATACTTTTTCATACGAACAGCACTTCAGGCTTTGAAAAAAGATTAACTTTAGCTTTTGAAAAACATTAGGTAATAGTAGAAAATATAGGCATGGGAACAAAAGGATATTAACAAGATCATTTTACAGCACAGAATTGTACAAAAACGCTACCAGCTTCCTTCGCTCTGAGAAACAAAGGAAAATACAAAATTAATTATATCAAAATTAATTGCATCTAATTTCACAATCTTATATCATAAATTAAATCTTCTTAACACAAAATCTGACTAAGCAAATATAACATTGTCATGATACTTAGAGTAATAGCATACTGCAAACTTTTAGTCGGCCGTAGTAGAACTCACACTACACGACAATCATACATTTCAACAATCATATATTTATTCCGTACTAGTGTGTTGATAAAAAGTAGCTTATGTGTGAATCCAGAGCATTACCTATCTATGTACATACCCAATTTTTACCAAATCGGTCCAGCCGTCTTTTCGTGAAAATAGCAGACATACATTCAGACAAACTGGCACATTTATAAAATCAGTAGGATCTGACCGACTGAAAACTTTGAATTCAAGATTTTCCTTCACCGATTTTTTTTTTTGTCAAAGAACGGGTCGACTGTCGGTCGACTTTTAAGTCTGCAGTGTGCGATTACCCTCTAAGAATGATAAACGATCGCTTTCACAAGAAATTTTGTCAACGCTGCCCTTATTTGGCATCAGCACAAAATACTGAAAAATATTTATAGCGCCTTTCAGCTTTAACATAAGTCACGTTTTACGCCTTCATATGAATAGGAGTTCTAGTTTCGAGGAATGTTTGAGGCTTTTACGGGTAGGATATTGAATCTGAAGAATGTATGTTCAGGATACAGTTTTATTTTAGGCTTTGGTTCATTGTTCATTTGTTTTGTATTTTTATTTGTCGTTTTATGTTTGGTTGAGGACAGTGAGTTTCTATTGATAAGCTACTTAACAGCCCAAATTGCTGAGGTCAAAAAAGACACAAAATGATTCGTGTAAAGTTTGGGCGGTAACTTGTCAGGCTTTGTCACAAAACAAACTACAATTAACAGCAAATTATTTATACAGAACTCATAAATATTCTTACAGCAATTTGTTAGGCATACAATTTATGGCTAAATTACGAGAAGAAAGTACTCATGTTGAGTTATATTAGGCCAGTTTCGTAATAAGATTTCAAGAATTCTAAAATAAGTGATGGCTGAAATAAACATATTGTTCTAGCTCAATTAACGTGGCACTTTGTTTAATAACTTGATAATTAATCACTTTGTTGAAGCAATATAGTGTTATGTTAATTAACGTGTAGATATTAGGAGGTTCTACTGGGTATATGGCGTGTGAAATTTGGTGTCACGATTTATATTACCAACGGATAGAAAGTACATACTTGAAAATAATTTTAAGGGTACTTATACACAGAAGCAAAAATCTCTGTTTGCTGCAAACTTGGTCGACATTCATTTTGAGGTTCTTTTGCAAATGTTAGGACTAATTAAATTATAAAGTTTTCTCATACTTAATGAATCTTTCGCAAAAATGTAGTTCGTAGTTTCTGTTATCTCTATATTATTTTGTGCCGTGTACTCAATTTTAAAATCTGAAGTGTTAAGTAAAATTTTGAATCTGGTATCCGAAATATGATTTATGTTGAAGTAAAATGATTCATAGCTCCCGGCGTTTGTTTTCAGAATATTCATTATTGAATTCGAGTGTTTCGTGTTTAGATATGAGGCGTCAAATGTTTTTGATATCACTGTTTATTTGCTTTGGTTGTTTATCTTTAATTATTTTGAAGTAAGTCGTAGTGTATTAAGCTTATATGAATATTTACTGAACATACAGACATCTACATACACGTCAATGTCAAATAAATTAAAAATAGTAACCCCTTGAAATATTAAGACATCAAAGTTCTTCGAAACCGAAACATAACGTTTAGTTTTGTAGGTGTATTTATTCCAAGCCTTACGGTTTTAGTGTTTCCGTGACGTTAACCTAAAAGCATTAAGTAGGTACCTTTAACGACTTAACAGTCCGACATTAGCAAGAGTAATAGGTTGGAATGGGGAGGTACTCAAGGTATTTAAAAATGGAACACGAATTAAGTACGCAATAAAAAAAAGAAAAACCTATCGCACGACCTCACTAATTTAGATTAAATCCTTTTTACTTATCCAAAATGTCGGTACATACGTTTTGAGGTCGGAAACACGATTTTTTTGGATGAACAAACAAAGCAAATTACGGGGTTTTACATGGACACTGATAAACGGGTTTGTAATTACGCCCACGGCGATGAGAAAGAACATTGTCATGTTCCATTTCTTGACGAAGGATTAATGCTTGCGGTATTTTGTAATCAGCGAAAAACGACGTTGCCATTCTATTTTTGCGCAACCTTTGAAATTATTTCAAACTGAAGACGCTGTAGAAATTTATTTGATTTTATTTGTTTCCTGCTGCTTGAATTGATGAATTATTCTGCGAATTTGATGTGAAAAGTAAAAGGAAATAAACCGAAGTTTTCATTTCGTAATAAAAGTACCTAACAGTTTTTTTCTAAGCCTCGCAAGCTATGCGTATATTTTTCATAGATCTTTGTTTATATTAAAGATCCTAACGAACAGGAGATTTACATGTCGTTTATATAACAGACACGTCTTGAATTATATTACATAATTTGTCAAGATTATTTGGATTAAAAAATACTCGAGAATGCTCAGTAATTGGTCAAAAGACATGTTCAAAAAATCTTTGTAGTTAAGTAACATCGTGTGTGGTGAACTCGTATGTAAATAAAACGGCTTCAAACACAGCTAAAGTCTTAATTCAGTACTGAATTAAATTTGCATTGCGAGTGAGGCATGAACATATCTAATTTGTATTCCATTTGAAACATTTATTGCGTCGCCATCCTACTGATTTTTACAAAGTATTTTTTTCGCTAAATAATACTACCATATTATAAATAAATGTCAAGCTTGCTATAGGACTCGAATATTATCACAATAATTTTTGGGTTTCTTTATGAACGCGTTTCAAGGTCCTTTAATATTGCTAATATCGTAACTATTTCAGTAATTTATTTTATATTTTGTCACAATACTAAAATGGCAAGAATATATTTTAGCTTATCTCTCTACCTTTGCGTAACAGAACTTTTATATGAAAAAAAAAGAAAATACTTGTCATATTTAAGACTTTCTATGATAATAAATATAAAAATAATATTCACGAGCTCTTTGCTTAAGTCTTCGATTCAAACAAAAATAAAGTCCACTCCTAAATCACTTGTCAATCCCGGCTTTTATGTGCGTTTAATTTGCTCTTCGTAAAACCATCCAATTATCGAGAGAATCCTAGATATTTGGAACGGATTGACTTTTTATAATGCTTGGTTAGACTTTAATAGAAAGTTCTGGAAAGCTATTAACCCACTTCATCGATATAAACTTATGGACTAAAGATTCATTCCTAAATTTGGAACAAGTACCTTATTTATTCATAGACATAAGAACGAGTTATTTTTATTTAAAACTGATTTATACAGGCTTTTTACCGTGGACCGAATAAATCTAGATTCTAAAGTAAAGGCTGCTACTTAAATCACTTAAGACAGCGGGACTACGTCCTTACTCTGGGATAAGTCTAAAAGAGTGGAAAAGTCTAATGATTTTGCATTTCCAACCACAATAATTTCATTTAGCTTTTCTTCCTGCCCAATTCCGAATTTATCTAGGGTTACCATATTTATCTACTTGTCTTTTTATGAATACGTTAAAAATCTTCTACCAGTAGAAGAAAATACCTCTTATCCAAAGACAACGTGTTTAACGATAAGTTCTAAGCAATAAATTTTAACTGTACACTTCGTTACAGGGAGTCAGGAGGCCACCACGCTTCACTTCTCCGTCGAGGTGACAACAACACTTCATCCATCAGACTGACCTTCAACCGCTCCATGAGGTCCTCCGCCAAATACTCCAACGGACACAACGTCAGTTTATTATAACCACTGCGAAAAAACATGAACAAACGGGTAATAACTATACCTGAAGAAACAGTGCATTTGAACACAAACAGACAAGTGACTTGTGTTGTGTGCATCGAAAGACAAAGAATGAGTAGTCGGTATCATTACACAGACTTCTAACTGTATATAAGTGAGTAAATAAGCATAGATTTAAGTTTTGCTGTATATATTTTGTACATATTTCTAAGTCTTTAAAGTAGTGTTTTATAATGTAACGGTGGCTGCGCATCTTAAAAAGAACGTGCAATACTTTTTGACGTTCGTTTTTAGGTGTGTACCCACCTTAATGCCATTTGATGTTGTGATCTGAGATTAGTAGAGTTATTAAAGTTTATTATGAAGCTTTTGACTTGAATTTCAATACTAAAACTTTGCCCTTTATTTTATAGATGTTTTATTATTAAAGATAATTATAATCAAGCGTCATTTTAAGCCTCCGTAATTTGCGGTCATAGGAAGGCAAACTTTTCAGACGTTTCAGATTAAGACCTAAATGAAGAAACTTATCTCATTTAGATACGTTTGAACATAGGTAATCTTGTTCTAAATAACAGCAGTTTTCAAAACATTATTTTGAGCTTAGGAGCAAGACCAATTTCATAACCTAGTTTCAAAAGTAATTACTGAAGTGATTACGACACCTACACAAACGAGTATAGGTATCATAACAATTTTGGAAAGTATAAAACCTTGTACTAATCCCTAACTACATCAAATTTCCAAACTTCTACCTACCAGACTGTCTCAAAGAGTAAAACTTATTACGTACTGGATATAGTAATAGGTAAAACAGGATAAGTGAGGTTTACTGAGAAATCTAAAAAAATGAAGTGCAAAAACACAGGCACGAGGAAAACGAGTCAGCGTCGTTCGCAAAAGCCGGATTATTGGTGGTCGTGCTCTGCATAAATAAGTTTCGGAGAAAACCTCTCACCAATCATTCAATATTGAGGATAATACCCCCCGTATTATCCTACTGGACACAGGGAAAAGGCTGACTTGTTCAGTCTTTAGATAATCCATTTATGGTGGTCGCAGAATATAAAAGACGCTGTAACTAATTTACGGGTGGCTCCTAAAATTTATTTGAGGAAATGAACCCAATTTTTATTTCGGATTGAGATGCAATAAAATAATCTTGGGTTCTATGATTCCTCACCTACTTTTTCACGTTCTTAGTATGTCTTCTGAATTCTGTATGAAATGAAAATAACAATAAATGAATTAATTATTTTAATCAGTATAATTCATTCGCAAAATTAAATAATTTCGAAATGTTTAACAAAGTACATTAAAATTAAAATTAATGCAAGTATCCATGAAATTAATGGCTTAGCTATTATAATTGAGGTTTGTTGAAATTAAATTTGAAACAAGGACGACTAAATCAATTTGAACATTTAAAAATCGCATAGCGGAAGACGAAATTGCGTTACTCCATTAAAAGTTCCAAAACACCGCAAAAGTTTTAAACCAGCTACGGAAGTGACTTTGTTGGAATTCAAATTGATGTCCTTTAAGATTGAGGGGTTGAAAACCAATAATAATTTGGCCCCGAATAATACCTGTTTTCAGAAATTTTCAACTTGAAATGTAAAACATTGTGTTCAAGTCAACCTGAAACAAATTGAATTAAATACAGACAAAAGAAGATATTTACAATTAAATAGCTTTTAAACCCTCTAAATTCCAACACCTATCTTTAGTAAAGCCTTGTAAACGGTTTATTTCTCAGGCTTAGTATTACTGTAAAGGTCAGAAGAAGGTTGTAAACTGATGGTCTTCAATTTCAGCAGGCTTATTTCAATATTTATCAAAAAAGCGAGAAACGTAGAAGGAAGTAAATATATATGAAAGAATGTACTCAAAGTTCCGAGAAAGGCAAGTAAGTGTAAACTCGTAAAGTTAACATTCACATTCGAAGAATTGGAGTGCAACAAACTGGATTAGCTTAGGAACACATTTTAGTGAAACATGAAACTACTATTAAGTAGGTATAAAGTAGCCTAGAGGCTTTGCGTTGCCATCGGTAGCAAGTCTGAATTTCTCTGCATCCTCCGAGCCTTTTTCCCAATCATGTTGGGGTCGGCTTCCAGTCTAACCGGATTCAGCTGAGTACCAGTGCTTTACAAGAAGCGACTGCCTATCTGACCTCCTCAACCCAGTTACCCAGGCAACCCGATACCCCCTTGGTTAGACTGGTGTCAGACTTACTGGCTTCTGACTACCCGTAACAACTGCCAAGGATGTTCAATGACAGCCGGGACCTACAGTTTAACGTGCCATCCGAAACACAGTCATTGGTGTCTAAGAAATACTTAGAAAGTACATACAAAGTTAGAAAAGTTGCATCGGTACTTGCCTGATCTGAATTTCTCTGCACAGGTCTTATATTCAGTGTACCGAAAACGGATTTGAGAGTTTCTATTTTCATCCGAGAACTAGGCTCACATGTGAATGTACGACTTAAACAATAAACTGTCTAGGACTTCATATCGAATTCACAAAGCAGGATAGGCAATAAAGAAAAAATACTTTCGATATCGTGAAACGTGAATCGAAGCGGACATAAATTACAACTTACTCACTGAGTACAAATTTATGTATCATAAAGACACGTTCCCGATCTAAATGACTTTTCATATGTGACACACTTATATTGGGACGTGACTGCACACAATGAAAATAATTATTTCTGCGTGAACAGATTCTAATGTTGCGAAAGAAATGGAATGGAAAGGATTCTACAAGTAGAAGAAACAGTTTGAATTTTGAACTGTATTAAATGAATACACTTTTACTAAATCACTCAAAGTTATGTTCTTATAAGTTTTATAGCATTCATTTAGTCAGGATCTTGACTAGACATAAAACTTTAAAATTCGAAAGCAAAATCCATGTTCATTTTAGTATTCCGTTGACACGAAACCCTTTTAGTTTCGTCATGTCTCTCTGTCAGTCCATTCCCAAATAAACTTCCAAACCGTTAGTGATAGCGTGATAAAATTTTGCATGCGTAAACCAAAATAAAAATCCCTTTTTGAAATGATGGAAAACAGAACATTTTTGAACATTAAATTATATTTCATTATTTAAAACGTTAGGCGTGTTTTTATGAAGCCATTTAGAAAGACTGTCGTCAACGGTATGTTCATTAGTAAATTAAATTTACTCTTTCCGTACCTGTGGAGTTTACATAAGCTTTAATCTGGCAGAGAGTGATTACTACATAAAAAGGGAAAGGTATTTTTATACACATTTATTTTATTTTTATATTTTCGTAACAGTTACGCGTGGGTCTTATATAAATATATGGGTATTAGGTTAAACTTCAGGGGATTTACCTATGTCCAGTAAGGTATTGCGTACCATGCATATAAGACTTGTAGACGACACAATTTTGCCGTGATTGACGGTAAATTAAACGGTTGCTGGCATGACGGTCAGTATTATATGGGTCACTTGAAAAAACGTGTCGTGAACAGGGTGGTACGTTACGGCAAATTCGCCGCAAGTTCAAAAAAACGTGCCGTGTACATGAGCCCTAAGGTTCTTCTTCACTACTTACATCAACAGAGTTGATGCAGAACAAACTTCGAAGGTAAGGCTTCTTCATACTTTGGAAAACATAATATCGTTACCAATAATCACTTTGATTTATTTACAAGGTGTCAAATATGTTCCGAAAATACGAATCACAGTGGTATTATTTAACTCTGTTATTGTTGTAATTGTCTGTGAAATAAGACTCTCTTTAATTTATTTGGATACAGTTACCGAGTTTGTTGTTGTTATTATTTACATACTAAGATTACATAATGTACTGCTTGCACTTGAAAGGTGAGGGACCTTGACTGTTGTTGTTTTGTTTTGTGTATGTACATATCTTTGATTTACTGAACTCATTGAACCTAGATATACCTATGGACACAAGCTTCTGTCAGAAGTTTGAAGTTGTTTGCTACGTGGGAACTACTCCGCGCACACGGATGAAAAGGAATCTATCTGCTAAACAAGTTTAAAGCAGTTTCTGACATTTCGTGATTAATCGAAGAGGTATAGAATAGTATAGATTATGGATGACTATCGCATAGTCTATCATCCATTAATACAGATCATAACCTGCCTCAATTTATCTTAGCTAACTAGGTCAGCGTCTATCCTATTCAGCGTCTGAAAAATAATCTTAAAAGAAAAAGTTTAAATGAGAAGGTAAGTTTCTTTAGAACGTTAGTTTACCTGACAACGTAAAGAATGGAATGAATAACAATCTGCTTTAAAGGCAGCTAAACACCTTTCAGTGTTTGTTGGTTCTGAAAGCATTGGATAAGGGTAACAATGTATTTTCAACCGATAATAGTTCACAGCGGGTTTTATAGCTGCCACTGGTATTCTCTGACCTGGAATTGAACCCACACACTTGCACACACATACTCATACTTGAGAGGTTGATACTTTACCCACTAGGCCACCACGACTGCAGCCAAAGAACCAAAAAATATTTTGTCCAAAACTGTTTATAGGTAAGTACTCACCTATCTAAGTAATTCAGTTTCCTTGCCCATATCAAAAGCACTTTAAACGAATTCAATCATGTTTACTATATTTGCTGAGAACCGCTTAGAACCGGTGCTATGACGTCATCAGGCATGACAGGTCAATGACATCGAGGGGGTTGAATGAAGTAATACCATTAACTCTGAATAGGCCTGAAGCGCATGTACCTATCTATAAATATAATGGACAGGGGTCATTAAGTTCACAATGTCAGTCTTTCCATTCATAATCCGGGATGGTTTTAGTTTTTTTATCCAAAACACTATCTAGCTGTTTTGATAGACAGACAGACTTGCGGTTTCATCCGCACCCATCAACGGAACTGCTTCCCGTTCCCGGACAAAATATGATATTTGGGATAGAGATAGCTTTCCAACTGTGAAATATTTTTTCGAATATATGGTATTTAAAACAAAACAAAAAAGATTTATCTAGCTTCTTTCCGTGGTTTCACAACTTCCCATACCCGGATGAAGATGAAAGATGAAGATGAAAGTTATCCTGTGTCCGCCGCATGGTTTTGAGCTCCTCCAATTTTCAACCAAATCCGTTCTATAATTCTTGGGTCAAAAAAGTAAACAAAACTTTCATTTTTATACCTATACAGATTGTGTGCAATATAAAACTTGTAACAGCAAACAATTGAGAACTCAACACCCGTCTTCAGTTTCTACGTCAGTAATTAAGCTCAGTACAGCTTTAAAGTTAATTAATTGCGCCCTTAATAAGGGTTGCACAGGAAATGAAAGGTTAACGTCTTTTGTGGTACAAAGCAATCGATTGAATGTACCATTTGTTTGGCTCATTTAGTTTTCATTCAACCAGTGTAATGCACTGTTTTGTGTCTTATAAATAGCATGGTTTGTGTTCTATTTGTGTCACATGTTTGCCATTATTTGTTCAGTATTTTAGAATGTTTTAATGTTAACCCAAATCAGCATTTTCCATTTTGCGATCTGATTATAACGCATCGGTTCTTTTAAGAGATCTAGCAAACGGCTACGGTTTTCTTTGCCATACGTTTGCTATCCAACCTCATTTTGATTGGAATACAGAAAATAAAACATTGAAAGATACATTTAAAAAATGGATAAGTTGATGTCGTTCTTTCTCCGCACACGTTAATATATTCAAACAAGCTTCGGCTTTTATCGATACTTCCCTTTCGTTCTGTTAGGACGCGGCTGGTGTCAGTCTTTTTAAAAAAAAACCCACTGATACTGCTAACACTACTTTAATGAAAGAACTTGAACTTTACAAGGATTAGAGCAAAGGATTGTCTTAAACTCGTCAGGATAAGATATTGACAAAGTGACGGCACCGGTAGACTGAAGCCGCCACGCGGTTGCAAGTATTTTTATAGTAATCAAAAATGCATGCATTTGCAATAACCGCGAACTAATTATGAATATAACATTTCCCCCCTTAAAACGAAGCAATATCCTTAAGGATATGCGAAGTCACTCTGATGGGAGGTTAAGACAAAACTTTTTACAAAAGGATCTTAATGACTATGAATGATATCTGTCTAACTAATTCTAAGAGTGTAATATAAAAGAAAAATAATATGTCAAAGTTATAACAATAATTGGCAATAGTAAAACACATTTATATTAAAAACGATAAAATTAAGTATAGTTAAAAACAAAGACAAAAAGGTTAAGAGTTACATAAGAATAGAAGGTCAAAATAAAGATTTACAATTAAGAATAATTAAGATTACGTTTGGACAAATTATCTGGTATGGATTGAGTAGAACCGTTGCTTTCTGAAATTTCTGTCAATTCAATAGAGTTATGACATTTGGTTTCATTTTTCAGCACCCTTTGGGTATTGCATTGATTAAAAATTTGGATACAACAGGAATTTTGGCGATTGTTTGATCTTGATAAACATTTTACATAGATTTTATACAAGATAAATAAGAATATAAGAATAATACAAGCAATAGTAAGGGATGAATAATAGCCGCTATACTTGACAAAGTGAGATTCGTTGTTTATTTTGTTAAGTTCATTTTCCAAATTATCTAATTGACTGTAGGAATATTTCAATGAATCGAGATTAATGTTGCTTAAAGATAAAGGAGATAACAGAGGTATTGACTTATTGAAAATATCCTTTTTACAACAATCATCTTGGGTGATATCAAAATCGACTTTTAGTTGAGCGGTAATTACAAAGTTTGTTGATACAGACGGTTCTAGCCTAATTGTTTTAGAAAATGCTACACAATCATCCGTAAGTTTTAGGATACCCGTTCCGATAATCGGGTAGTCTTTCATATCACTCTTATCGCACTGCACTGTTAACTTATTTAACTTAGATTGCACATAGATCCACTTGTTATTGTTTAACGTTTGCCACATGTCTACGTCTCCGTATATAAATTTAGAATTGCACTCACTAGGCAACGACAGGTTCACTTCAGTCAGGAGTTTGGTTTCACAACACGGATTTGTAATACTAGAATAAACACTTACGAGTGGACAAATCATATGTTCATTGTTTACATTTGAGCATTGTTGCAAATTATTAAATAAGCTGTAATGTAATCTATCATCTGTTAAGGCGATGTATGATTTTGAAGGCGTTATTAAGGCGAAGGTATTAGGGTTAGTATTATCGTGTGGGGTTGGTAGTGGAATGATTTTATAAACTTCGTATTTGATAGGGTATATGAGAGGTATTTGTAATATGAAAAATATTCTGTTGTTATAATAGTAAGAAATTAGTTTAGATACATCTATAATAGTGTGTATATTATCAAGCGTTAACGGTACAGGAAAATCCAGTTTATTATTAACAGAACTACTTCTTAGGCTTAGCTCGTGGAATAGTTTACTAGGCGATAATATGGAGGGATGTAAGATGTTAGCTTTAGAAAATAAAATAGCATTAACAATAGTGTCTAGGAAGTTAGATATAGTGAGTAAGGAACCTTCTATAATATTCACAAGATTATTAAGTTTGGTTAATAGTAAGACCTTATCATTATTTGTAGTTACCAAGGAAAGTACCTGATTAAGCTTGTTTATTTGAGAGTTTAATTTAACCTCATTTTGATTCAATTTGGTAATTGTAGAATTAAATGAATTGATTGATGACTTAACTATGTGGATATTATCTTTCATGAGACGAAATATCTCGTTATCATTTTTCTCGCATGCGTCAATCGCAGCGTCATAATTGCGCGCATCTTCCGCATCTAATGTTCCAAAGAAAAACTTTAATATTTCTCCTCCAAATTCTAAAGCTCTTTTAAACCGGTTTGCAGCATCTTTAGAGATTATATGAGATAGCGAGTGTGCTTTTACATAATTGGTTTCTAAAAGAACTTCGATAGAATTAAAAATATCTTTACAATTGGAATATTCTCCAGGTTCTATTTTACTACATAGTAATGATGACTTCACAATAAGCTTGTCAATTTCGTTAAGATGTGGCTCAATAGAGTTAACGTCGACGTGCGTGACTATTTTCCAAAAATCGTTGTAGAAGAATATGTTGGTTGTTGGGTCAAAGTACAAGCCAGGGCTGTGTATGACTGGTAAAATCTCCGACTCAGTAGAGCCATGCTGACATAAAAGTCTGAAAAGAAAAGATAAAAGAAAATCAAGGATGTGCAGGTTTGAGTAAGTTTGTGTGATATTTTACATGTTTACGGTTAATTAGTAAAGTGACGTTATGTTTTCCAATAATTTTAACGATTTTGAAAGGACCTTTCCAAATTGGGGATAAGGCTTTTCGAAGCCTGTGGTGATGTTTAAGATACACCATGTCACCAACCTTATATTTAGGACTACACCTTAAAGCGGAGGCGTCATAATTTTGTTTTGATGCTTCCTTAGCTTTGCTAATGAACTCTAAAGCTTTTTCCCTACTAACTCGCATCCTATACTGAAGTGCTCGAATATATTCGTGATAGGTAAGACTGTTATTGCTATCGTAAAGAGAGTTAGGCAAGTTTGGTTTGTAACCATACAAGAGTTCATATGGTGTGAATTGGGTAGTACTATGAGGAGTCGTGTTGAAAGCGAGGATGGCAGTTGCTAAGTAGCAATGCCAGTCGTTTTGATTTTCGTTTACGAAAGATTTAAGATACTCCTTGAGAGTGGCGTGGCTACGTTCAAGCGCGCCGTTTGTTTGAGGGTGGTATGGTGACGTAAACAATGGTTTAATTTTGAAAATTTCTGTGACTTGTCTGAATAGCTCAGAAGTGAAGCATGTTCCTAGGTCAGTAAGAATCATTTTAGGTATACCAAAAAGAGACATAAAGTGTACTAGACTACGAGCAACTTCGTCACTCGTAGATGAAATCATTGGATAAACACATAAGAATTTAGTGAGGTCATCTTGTAACGTCAGTATAAATCTGAATTTTTGAAAGCCTGCGTCCGGTAAAGGGCCTACTATGTCTAGTGCGAGCCGTTCAAAAGGTTTTGTGCTCGTTGATGTTATTTCCATAGGGGCCTTGTTGTTAGCTCTTAGAGGCTTATTAATTTGGCACAATTTACAATTCTTGACATAGGTTTGAATGTCGCTACGCATACTTTTCCAAAAGTATGAGGCTTTAATACGATTGTACATCCTGTTCATTCCGGGGTGTCCGGCTATAGGGGAGTCGTGGTTGTCTTTTAATATTTTAGGGACCTCGGCAGGAGTAGGATAGATAATTTGGTTTTTATAGATATGTATAATTAAGTTTGTATTATGAAAGATATAGGATATTATGTTATAGATCTTAGTGTAAATAAGTTTAGAAAAAGGTTCGCTGAAGTCAGAAAGAGCTAAATCTGTTTCATCAGGATTTTCTTCAAGAATTTTATCCCTTAGTTTTATCAAAATATCGTATACAATTCGGTAACTAATCTCGTCAAAATGATGAACTTTTGTAAATAGTATGTAAATAGTTTTATCATTGATTGTAATTGACTCCACTGTAATAGGAGACCGCTCGCTCGCAAATAAAGTAGTAGTGTCATTTACCTGCGACAGCAATTCCTCACAGTGGGGCATAGAATAATCAAAGTCAAGAGAGAATGGACAAGCGATTGATTTAAATTTAGAAAGATGTAAGGGTTGAGCATGTTCTTCGATTCTAGTATTTGATTCAGGTAAAGATTTTGTGAATTGTTTTTTAAAAAAGATTTCGTAAGATGTTTTATTAAGATTGTGACTATTCATGACATGGATAGGAATACGAGAGAGGGCATCCGCGTTGGAATTCATTTTCCCTTGTTTGTATACGATTTCGTAATCGTATTCCTCTAATTTAAGACGCCAACGAATTAACCTGCTTCCAGGGTCCTTCACGTTAAAGAGCCAAACTAAAGGCCGATGATCTGTTACGATCTTGAATTTGTTGCCATACAGGTAAGGGCGGAAAGTTTTAACTGCGAAAAGGATCGCAAGTAGCTCCTTTTCCGTGGTGGAGTAATTCCCTTCTTGTTTGTTAAGAGTCCTGGATGCATAGGCGATCGGTTTATCTTGACCGATTGGACCTTGAGAGAGTACGGCGCCAATAGCATAGTTACTAGCGTCCGTAGTAACTACAAAAGGCTTTGAAAAATCGGGGTATTGTAAGAGAGGAGCCGTAGTTAGTTTTTCTTTGAGAAGATTAAAAGATTGTTCTTGGTCGGCTTGCCAGAGAAAAATCGTATCCTTTTTTAATAAAGAAGTTAAAGGTTTAGTAATTTTTGAGAAATTTTCTATGAAGCGACGATAGTATCCGACAAGACCTAAGAAAGATTTAATTTCTTTTGCGTTTTTAGGGGTAGGAAATTCGGTTACAGCTTTTACTTTGTCGGGATTAGGAGTTACTCCTTTATCGGTGATAATGTGACCAAGATAAGTGACTTCTCTGCGAAGAAACTCGCACTTGTCAGGTTGAAGTTTCAGATTAAATTCGCGGAGTCTATCAAATACTTGACTTAGTTTTAAGATGTGGCTATTGAGATCATGGGAGTATACTACGCAGTCATCAAGATATACATAACAATGAAGACCCTGTAACCCAGAGAGCGCTGTATTCATCAGCCTTTGAAAAGTGGAAGGTGCATTTTTAAGACCGAAGGGCATGCGTGTAAACTCGTAGTGTCCTGATGTTTGGGTTCCTACTATGGTGAAACCAGTTTTAGGTGCATCAATGGGATCAAGCTGTATCTGATGAAATCCACTGGCTAAATCAAGGGTTGTAAAGTATTTAGAGTGTCCTAATTGGTCTAAGATGTCTGTGATTAAGGGCAAAGGGTATATTTCGGTGACTGTGACGTCATTAAGGGCTCGGTAGTCGATAACGATACGCCACTTTCTTTTGCCTGAAGCATCTAGCTTTTTGGGTACTACCCATACAGGGGCGCTCCAAGGAGATTGTGAGGGGCGTATAATTTTCTGCTGTAACATTTTTTTTATTTGAGAGTCAACTTCGTCTTTGTGACACTCTGGAAAGCGATAAGATTTTGCATGAATAGGGGCAGCATTACCAGTATTAATTGTATGTTTAAGTGCGTTGGTATAAGTCAGCTGTTCATCCTCTAAATGAAAGATGTCTGTATATTTGGAACAACACTCTAACAAAGCGGATTTCTCTTCCCTATTTAAATGCGAGTGTCGTATCTGGTCTAAAACCTTATGTATACGGTCCGACGGCGTTGAGGAAATAGTGTTTATTTTTAAAGACGCGTTTTCTTCAATTTGAAGCGTATTTTGTGAAAACTCTGACCAATCGATTTCGGTTAAGTGCACCTTGAAATCCTTGACTTCAATTGGCGAGTCGGTAGTGTTTAAGACTGACACATTGACACGGTTATTAGATTTTAAAGATACAATACAGTTCGCGATAAAAACACCGTCAGTAATAACATGATCTAGCACAAGCGACTCCTTGAAATTATGTAACTCCGACGGTTCATTTGAGACCATGCATTCTATTACAACTTCCGAACGAGCAGGTATAATGTATTTAGGAGCCGTGTAATGAATGGGTATAGTATTACCTTTTAATGTTATTGACTTCGTTGAGTAATCGATGTTTGTTTTGAAGAAATGTAAGAAGTCTGTTCCAATGATACCGTCTGATTCTAAGTTAATTGCGTCATTAATAATGTGAAATTTATATGAAAGAGTGGCATTAGAAATTTGTAAGTCTATTATACATGACCCCAGCGTTTCGCAAAATGTGTCATTATCATTTATACCTTTAAGTTTAATTATCTCGTTTGAAAGCTCAGGTTGAATACAAAGACTAGAGCGCTTAATAACGCTGACTGTTGCACCGGTATCAATTAAGAGACACAAGGGTTTAGTAGAATAAGGCGTTTTTATAAAAGAATGTGGTAAAGATATTTTCTTATTTAAAATGGTAGTTTCGTAAACCGGAATATCTGCCTTTGACTGGAAATATGATTTTTCATCACAAAGGTTTTGAGACGCAGAAATTAGGGGTTCATTTAAGTGCTTAGTTATTTTTGGCTTGTCACACGGTGACTTACAGGCATCGACATAGGAGTTAATTTTAGGTGATTTTAAATCTAAGGATGATTCTGTGGTTATTTGTGACGCGTTTAGAGATGCCTTTGAATCGAGGGACTTACAAGGGTTTGTATTATAAGGCTTATTATAAGATGTAGGTGATGATTTGGTAAAAGATTTAAGACAAGACTTGGAACAAAGTTTAGGTGAAGATTTAATACAAGATTTAGTATAAAATTGAGATGAAGAATCCGGTAAAGATATGTCATTGTAATATTTAGTAGTACAAGATTTAGCGTCACAAGATTTAGAGTGACAAGATTTAGTATTATAGAAATTGACGTCACAAGATTTAGCGTCACAAGATTTAGAGTGACAAGATTTAGTATTATGGAAATTGACGTCACAAGATTTAGCGTCACAAGATTTAGAGTGACAAGATTTAGTATTATAGAAATTGACGTCACAAGATTTAGCGTCACAAGATTTAGAGTGACAAGATTTAGTATTATGGAAATTGACGTCACAAGATTTAGCGTCACAAGATTTAGAGTGACAAGATTTAGTATTATGGAAATTGACGTCACAAGATTTAGGGTGACAAGGTTTAGTATAAGATTTAGGGTCACACGATTTTGTATTATAAGATAAAGATTCACAAGATTTAGTATTATAAGATTTAGTATTATAAGATTTAGTATTATAAGAGTTAGAGTTATAAGATTTTGATGTTTTCAAAATTGTGCCGTCATCAGGAGGTTTTGGTTTCAGTTGGCACACCTCTGAAACCAATTTTAGTTTTTTGAATCATCATCATCTGAGAATGAGTCATGCGAGCCTTGGAACTCACAGTCGCACATATGGACACGCCCTTCCTTTGTAACTTGAGGTGGCGATTGCGTGTTGTTTGGTTCCGCACGGCGTTGATTGTTATATTGTCTTTTACGACAATTATTGATGTGATGACCAGGCTTTTTACAGTAGGCACAAATGAGGGTTTGAGAAAATTGCGCATTATTTTGACCGGGAGATGATGTTGAAGGCTGTACTACGAAAGATTTTTGAAATTGCTGTTCACGTTTCTTCACGTAACATTCTGAAGAGGAGTGGCCATTTTTATGGCAGATAGAGCAAGTTTTGATGGGCTTAGGGCCGTAGGAAGAAACCCTAGTTAATTTTAAAAGCTTCTCTTCTTCAATGGCCTGTGTGATGGCGTCATTCAAGGTTAGAGGGTTCCTGCACCTTACTATGGTAGAGAGATTGGGGCTAAGGCCAAGCAAAAAGGTGTTGAGGGCCAAGTCTTCCATTGCTCCTATACGCCCAGGTAGTTGAACTTTGTCCTCACACGAGAATTGGATATCGGCTTGGAGGCGGGTCAAGCAAGCTTCGATGCGTAGACCATATTGCGTTACAGTCTCTGAAGCTGTTTGCTTGCAGCTTTGAAGGTCGTGCAGCAAATGGCTTGAGTGCTTCTTTTCGCCAAAAGTAGATTTTAAAAACTTTTTTAATTCGGGCCAACTACTAAAAGTTTTAAGGCTACAAGCTGTTTGTGCCTTTCCTTCAAGCTGTGAAATTATGTATTTACAGAGAAAACCTTGTTGATCTACACTACAGAATGAAATTGCACTGTCACAATTGGTTAAAAATGCTGGTAGAGATTCCCTGTCTCCGTTGTAAGGCTTGATAAATTTTGTTAATACATTAAGGGTAATTTTAGGTTCTCCCTTGTCAGTCATTTTGTGTTGAAATAAATTCAAAATTCAAAAAAAAATAGTTCGATAAAAATTATAACGTATAAGATGATGAAGTAGAAGATAAAAGATAGATATAAGAAACGGTTAATAAAGAGAATGTAATAAGTAAATTAAGAGGGTGTGTTAAATAGGAAAGATTGATAGATTACTCACAGCAGTGCGGCTATCACCTTCATTATTTTTGTCCACGCGTAGTATTATTCCGTTAAAATGTCTTAAATGAGGTCACGAATATTGCGATGCGATGCAGCAGCGACGACACGGCCGGAAGTAACCCGACACTCGATGAAGTGGCGCGTGTAGACTCGGAAAACGTGATTTCGTCGACACGTTGCTATGATGGATGAGCTCAACCGGTGAAGATGTTGAAATTTGGAAGACCTTGCCGTGGTGCGGGCTCACGCATAGAGCGGAGGCTTATCGTCGACCACAGTTTCTTGTCCGTGAATGTAGTGTCCTTGCAGCAGGGTGTGATGCGGGCTCACGCTAAGGGCGGAGGCTGACCGTCGATCACAACTGACTCGTAGCCGCTAGAGTTCTTTTGGATGCTAAGGGCTCTCTGTATAGATTCTCCTCAGCATCCCACTTCTGACACCAGTTGTTAGGACGCGGCTGGTGTCAGTCTTTTTAAAAAAAAACCCACTGATACTGCTAACACTACTTTAATGAAAGAACTTGAACTTTACAAGGATTAGAGCAAAGGATTGTCTTAAACTCGTCAGGATAAGATATTGACAAAGTGACGGCACCGGTAGACTGAAGCCGCCACGCGGTTGCAAGTATTTTTATAGTAATCAAAAATGCATGCATTTGCAATAACCGCGAACTAATTATGAATATAACAGTTCGTTATACAATTTCTGTACAATGTTTCCTGAAATACATAAAAGATTTTTTTCATGGCCCACCCAATAGTAATAAAAAACTATGAATTTAAAAGCAACTTCTTTGTTAATTTGCAAGGGCACCCAAAACTTATGCAACCAACTAACAAAGCAATTTTATAGAAACTTCAGGGTATGAATCTTACCATCGCGAAATCATTTATTCGTGGGTATAAAAAAAGCAAACGCTGCATAAAATCCAGCCAATTCAAATCAGTTCTGGGGTGATACCAAAAACAATTGATGTCACCCACGCACCTCCCTACGTAGCTGACAACAGAAGACACCCAATCATTATTCACACCTTCTACATGGAGTCTTTATCACAAAAAATATCAAAATGAAACGATTGACACCTCATTTACCAAAATCTGAGGGAAATACAAATCAGGGTCACCTTTGTACATAAGTAGCTTCATATTATATAGGTCGCAGTAATATCTATAGATTCCACAATAAATATTGATGTTATTTATTACGGGTTAAAAAAAGACAGTCAATAGGCATCCATTTCTTCTCATGAAGACTTACTTTGACAAAGTCACACTTTCTTCCAAAGATTAAACATTTATTACCTTTTACCATTAAGCTTACGCGTTAATGTACTATGAGTTAAAATGGTAGCTATTTCCTGTCTACAATGGACTGCCACTAGCGTGTCCCACTGTCTAGTCTAGACAGTTTAATGGAACATCTCGAGAACGAGTACTAAGTAATTTAAAAAAGATTCAGCTTAGTATGAACGTAGATAGATGAAGATGAAGAAAATCGAATCAATGGTTGGATTATCTAAAAGATGATGTGAATGTAATGTGAGTATGACTAATGACAGAAGGGAATGAAAGCGGAAAACATAATATTGCGCCGACCCCAAATAAAACTGGGAACCAGGTAAGAAGAAGAATGAAGATTCAGCTAAGAGAGATCATACTGCCTACTATCCGTCATGCTATGGTTGTGTACCTTAAGAGGACGCATTGGAAATTTTGCCACCAATGATCTCAATTTTTCTCAGTAAATACAAAACGGTTTAAAATATAACTTGGTTACCTGAAAGTTCATGATAAAAAACTTATTTTGTTAGTTTTCAAAAAATGATTAGGTAACTTTTTTAACAGAGAAAAATATATCAAACATACCTCTTTTCAAAAAGAGATTCACATATTATGGGCAAACGGGACCGATTTAAGCCTCTTAACTTTTTTCGTAGTTGAGTATATACATACTCTTTAAAATTGTAGAAGGAATATTTATCAAATTATCATTTCTAAATAATAAAATTACAAAACCATTTTGTCGTTTACGTCTTTTAGTTATAAGCTAGCGCGCGTATTGTATCCTCGCCCCGCTCAGACGCTTAGTCCCCTCTTGACCTCTTAGGTGCGCGTGGCCGGTTATGGAATTATTGTTTAACAATTCGTCGCCTTAAGCCGTCCTATATGCGTTGTGCAGTAAATATAACTGTACTGTAGCGTCTGTGTGTGATCAGCCTAGAGATATAAACTTAGTCTTAAATCATACTATGATGAATGATACTAATCTCCTAACGAGCTTGAGAAACGATTCGCACTTCTGCTACAAGGCAATAAAAATAAAATATGTTGAACTAAGCCATAAAAAGTTTATTTATGAAAGAAATTCAGTCTTAAATTGCTGTTGAGTTTTAGCTTCGTAGTTTTTCTGATGTAGGTCTATATTACACTTCTAATTCAGTATAGGTTTAGACTAAGATGTAGGTCGCCCTGTGTCATGATAAAGAGCTTTTCTTTACAAAAAATGGCAGTCCCCTTCCAAGACATTAACCCTATCGTATCGCAACGTTCCTGTATAACATAACAATAGAAAAGCTAATATTTTATTCAAGCCACGTCCACGACTCTTGCTTATTTGACGGAAACTTGTACTAACATCACAGCAAATGTTTAAAATAAATTAAACAAGAACTCCGTCGAATGAACTATATATAAACAAAGTAACGTACTATTGTTTGAACGTTTCTAATTGCTAGTAAGAAATCCCTTGCGACATTGTGAGGGCAGATCGGAGTAAATAAGGCTTGTCAGGCAATTTTATACATCGTTGGCTTCGTACTACATGCATTAGAACTCCGCTTAGATGGAAATAACAATTTGAGTAAGGCAGAATATTGAGTAATGAAATAGGTTGGTGTTATAAGTACATCGAAATTTTCGAAGTACGCAAAAAAATAAATAAAAAACTCGGCAAAATGACTAACTTACGCAGGACTTCGTCGTTTTAGCGGTCGTATTTTAAGGCTTATAATTTACTATGGAAAGTTTATTTATATACCTAACTTTAAAATTCAAAAGCCAACAAGCCGAAAAATAGGTAATATTACGCCCATATATTTCGAGACTCACATTCTTCCTAAATAATGAGTAACTATCTGAGAGAAAATGAGCACGTACATAATATAAGACTCAGGGTACCGTGTCGCCGCTAAATTGTATGTCACAACAAGCTTAAGAGAAATGAATGAAGTAAGCTTCGTTTTATCACAACTATTTTTTATGTCACATAATTCTGGTATAAAAGATTTATATGTTATAACGTCACAAATCTTTGAATATTATAAATGGTTAGGTACAGATTGAATAAGGACAAAGATTCATAATATTTGGGTAGATATGTGAGACTACTGTAAATTAGAAAGTTTTGTTTACATTTTCTGATTCTTTTTACTAGCCAATAATGCAGTATTGGTCTCAATATAGTGTCAGTATTCTGGAGCTATTACTTTTACTCTAAAACGACTAAAACTCTAGGATATATTGTTACTTTAACCATCATTGTACTTAGTAGGCAATTTAAGATAAAGGCCTAATTTTCTGGGACAAATGCCTTAAAAATGAATTGAGCCTCAGGCTAGATTAGTTATGCATAAATTTTGTTTGAACAAAAAATAAGTTAAAAACCGCTTATTTTCTTGAGATAACAAGGATTAATATTGTAGATAATCTACAAAGTGATACAGTGTTATTTATTGAAGTAGTAACAACAATAGAGTATTTACCTAATTTAATTTAGTACCTTAGTAGTTTAGTATGGTTCTAATAAGCGAAATTTGAAATTAAACTGGCTTCATGATTTTACAGAGCCTCGAAAAAAAAGAATAACTGAATGGCACTAATAATTTTTTATAATGATTAACACAGGTCTGTCGAACATTTTAGAGAACCATTCTTCAGTAATATAAATGTTGACACGTAAACATAAACCAAGATATAGCACTTTCGTCTCCAGAGTGGACCATTTGATTGGGTTTACCGGACCCAATTTGCTTCAAAATTGGACTAGTGAGTCACGTGTGTACTTTGTAAAGGTGAGGTATTATTTGTTGATCAAGTTGCTTTAAGCTAAAACAAGCTATATAGGTATGATAGCTATGATATCCTTATACAGGACCGACTTAACGCTTTAATGTCATAAAAGATAAAATTTTTGATTATGCGTGTATGTTTGTTACTTCATCACGTGTAAACGGCTGAACGGATTTGACTTAGAAATATGTAGGTATAATATGTAGCTTAGAAATAATAAGCTGGGTACTCACTTAGCAGTTTAGCACGTAACGTATCAGATACGGTATCAAGTGAGTACGTATCTGAATAACATATAGGCTATTTTTATTCAGGTGCGAGAAGCAGATCTCTTATGAAGCGGGTGAAATCACGGGTGAAAGCTAGTTTTGCTAACATTATTGACTAGCGACACTGAGGTCTAGATATAACCGCCATAGTGACAGAATACTCCCGTTTTCTTAGAAGTGTGCAATGGAAAGACGTGGGTGTAAAAAGGAACTGTGTCTTGAGAAATTCTTTGTTTTAACTTTTGTGAAAGGATTCAAAGGTCAAAGTAAGAATAGTATCATTCATAGTATTTCGTAGTGTAGATGTAGCTTTATAACCACTAACACTTTTTTGTTTTTTGAGCTAGTGTATATCTAGCTATTTATCCCTTCCAATGTAATTGAAATTGTGTCACGAGTCTTAAGGACTTTGAAAGTATATTTGCTTGTATCTTGAAATTCGTCCAACTAATGGTTTTGTTTTCGCCTTATCATCCTTTTCGTTAAAATATCTACATGTTTAGTGGTACAATTTGTTCAGTGGTTACACGTCGTTTGTCACATTGAAAAATGATTTACAATACATATTATTTGACCTACAATATTGGTTATATGGAAGAAATGGAGTGTGTAGATAAATATATGACAATAAATTACACTGAATATATTCTTGGAATGGAAATAAGGAGTGATTACGCTTCAATCGTATATCCTGGTAAATATTTGATAACACGGAAAGGTTATCCTTATTCCCTGTTAATGCAGGCTTTCAAGCGTTTAAGTCATTTGTAAATATACGAGATATTAAAAGGGAAGAGGCGCGTGCAGTTAACGATGGCTAAAGGATAAGCAATTTCCTTCGTAACTAGACGGCTCCCTTTTTTTATTATTTCTATTCAGCTTCAGCCTCTATCTAAACCCTTAATTTTCAAATTTGAATAACTTTAGTCTGATCAGGTACGTACTGAAAAGTCAATACGTACGTTTTACATTGCAATACTGTTGCGTAAATAGTTACTACAAATAAAAGCAGAGAAAGAGCTATATCTTAGACACCATTGACTGTGTTTCAGATGGCATGTTACACTGTAGGTCCCGGCTGTCATTGAACATCCTTGGCAGTCGTTACGGGGTTTTATGTTCGAAAAATGAGACAAAATAATTTGGTGGTACTATTTTATGTCCTTACTTCATTAATCGTCGTGAATGGCGTCATAAATAGCTAGGAAAAGATAACTAAAACCTTAAAAACAACACAATAAACACTTTTCTTTGATATGTATCGTTCTATTTAGCTAAGACGTGATCCGCAGAAACTTAATATGCTATCTGATATTGGCACGTACCACAACAACCGCGAAAATTGATGGAGACAGCCGACGAAGTCTGTAGCTTCCTAAACTTTGTTCAAACGGCAAGTCAAAGTTGTAAAGCTGAAGTGTGGTATGAAAATAGAATGTTAAAATGCATGTACTTAATTTTCCAAAATAAACAGCAACACTGTCACTGTTGAACACAAGGGATTCATTTTCATATCCAATTTTGTAAATAGTTAGGCATTTCGACTTACCACGATTTTATTTTGTACCTGAAGATAATTATTCTAAAAGCTCATAACTTAGACTAAAGTAAGTACTAGAAGATTTATTACGTGATTATAAATAAATGATTTTAATTTCTATTTCACAGATTAAAATGTATCCAAAGAGCTGTTACGGTAGCTTCACAAAAATGTATAGTCACTAATGGGAAGATTTGAACTTTAGAAGTTTGCCGGCGTGGGTAAATTTTGCTCGGACCCGTGTTAGCAGTTTTGTATAGTTTCTTTCATAGTGTGATTGATTGAATCACGTTTTTATTATAGTAACGCTTTCTCGCCAGCTCTGACCACAAAGCTTGTTAGGCGAGGGATCTACAAAATACCTCTATTTATTGGATTTAGGCCGCCTTCCCTGAAAGTTGTATTATCGTACATAGCAGCATTATTTGCTACCGTTTCTTTATGAATTTTGAGTAAAAAATGGAAGAGTTTGTTATGTTGGTTTTTGTTTTCAATATTACAAGGATTTTAGAAAATATAGATAACTACGTCATACTTCGAATACAGGTAAAGGTAAATAACATAGATGCTATAAAAAATAAATAGACTGCAGAGAATTATAGTTGAGACTACTGAATTAGGCTCCTGAAAGCTCTTGAATTACTTTTATTTTATTTATAAAACGAATGACATTTTAAGGATTATCTGGAGATATTCCATTAACTAACCAACTCTTCGTTCGTCCTTTAATAAACTTCTAAAAAGAGGCTAGAAACAAATAAAGTGTGAGAGACAAAGAGGCAGTTTGTTCCATTATACGTAGACAAAGGGAGGTATTAATCTCAGTCTTGAAGCGGCATCAAACACATAAGATTACTTGGGAGGAGACAAAGGTTCTAATGAAATATGAAAGGGATCGTCACTTGTCTATTTTTAGATTTTGCCAGACGATGAATGGCAAATGCCGATTTAAAGCAGCACCCGCATTTTTTCCCGTCTTATGACAATTTAAAGGTTATCCAACCTTCCTTTCTAAGGGTAGTTAGGTTTTTTTGCAAGTTTCTAAGTTGTGTTCGAAAAGACAAATGATGAAGATTTGAGAAAGTGTTTGTTTCTAGGGTATGATGTTCACTTGTTAAACGTTTGCCTAGATATTTTTCTCAAGGCTACAAAAAATAATTTCATAGCGTATCGATAACTAAACTTAAAGAAGAAAAAATAATACAATAAGGCTAATTAATGTTCCGATATAAAGAGCTTACATGAGAAAGTACTTAAAAGAAAAGTTAACATTTCAAATTAGGTTAAACTAAAACTAAATGGCGCTTACTTAAACTTGGAATGTACCATTTAAAATACTCTGAAGTTCTAAAAGTAAGCAAATTACTCACAGCCGTCACGGCTTCTAACTTTCTGTTACAAAAATTGGAAACTAACTAAGTAGGTACCTATTTATAAACAGGGTATCGTTTAAGAAAAAATGTACCACGTAATGTGTCTGTTTTCAGTGACTCAAAATTACAAGCTAGTCTAAAGTCACCGTGTTACTTTTACATACATATAAAAGTACGTTTTGAATTCTTGCAGCCAACTGCATACAACATGCCGCCACTGTACGATGTCGGCCGCAAAACGCACCTTAATCAGAGAACCGTGGTACCTGGTAGATAAAAAAGTAAATATAAAAGCTGACATAAAATGGAGTTTTTGCAATACGTCATGTCGGCAATGATGCACAACACTCATTTGGATAGTTGTACAAAGGGACAAATACCTCAGGTTTCGCGCACCTACTGTTTTTCGCTGCCTTGCAATTTTCCAAGTTCCACTTTTGTTTTCTCGTAGCTCTTTCCTTTATAGCTTTCTGCCTCGTTAAGTTTACAAAAGTACAGTTTCCTTACAGCGAATATTAGACTAGGTTTTCTTCATTTTTATACACCGAGAACGTGCTTTAACGATTCCTTTGGAATTGAGAACTAATGGTTGTGTGTGAAACAGAAGGGGTTTTTTATTGTTTCCACGGAGGACATATTTTGTCTTCCGTGATTGTTTCTTAGCCAAAACATGACTTCTCCTGACCTCAATGCAGAAACATAGAAATTGTTATGTGTATGACATACTCAATTATGATGACATATCTATTTATAGGACTGGCAAGTTTATTAAAAACGTATTATAATTTGACACTAGATATTTCTGTCGGTTGTCCAAATACATTATGATATTGTTTCAAAACAAGTTTGTTTTCAGATTCGCAGCATATGTTTTCATGTTGAAAGTATTTTATATTGACGATCTTACGCTATCAGCCTCCATAAAAGTTGTACCTCAAACGTTGATGGAATTGCAATACAGAAATATTTTCAAGTACAAAAATAAAAATGTACGAGGGCGGAATAGTGTCGTCTCAATTTGATTGCCTATCTAAAGGTTACAATTTATTTTCATATTTATATTTGTTCAGTTAGTTTCAGTTAATCAAACTTCCATCTACGTGTATTCACGGAATGACATTTATACCATTTCTATTCAATCTATGAATGAATCTTGAAACAATATTTTATTGACAATCAAAAGGATGATTTACCTAATGTGAGAAATAACAATGGCAAGGAAACCTGAAAACTCAATAGTATATCATTACGTCAAGTTACCTATCCTACTAATATTATAAACGCGAAAGTTTGTATGTATGGATGTATGGATGTTTGTTACTCTTTCACGCAAAAACTACTGAATGGATTTTAATGAAACTTTACAATAATATAGCTTATACATCAGAATAACACATAGGCTACAATTTGTAAACATATTGTTCGAAATACTAAACCTGCGCAGACGAAGTCGCGGGCACCAGCTAGTATAAAAATAAATTAACCCTATACTCGAACAGTATTAATAATACCACATTCGCAGAATATTTTCCCATTCACTTCGTTATATGAATGGCCAACCAAACCGTGAGCAATAAGATCATTCATTACTACTCTAGCAATCTTTCGAATGAAAAGGGACCACGAGCAAATCCGGTAGCCTATCAGTAAAGTGGATTATGGATGGTAAGCTTCTAAACGATGGCAGTCTTTCATCAAAGTCACAACTCTTTACCGCATTTTGTGGGTAAACTCCTTAGTTTTGCATTTTAGATTTGTTAACTGCTATATTAGCGTGAGAGACACATCTAGAGACGTCGTTTATATATTAATGCAATATTTTTTTCAATTATTTATTTAATCACATATTTTATAACGTTAGAATATTTAAACATATTTAAAAAAAAATGGTGTTACAAGGTATTATGTACCGGTCATTAGGGCCCCAGAGACAGATATTTATTCCTTTTTTTTTGTGCAACAAACAACCATTTCTCGAACATTATTTTGTAACATATTACAGAAGGTATGGTCTACAGTGTAATACATAATAATGACATCTTACATTTCGAAGGTAATCTCATATTGAAAGCGTTACATATGCCATATTAATATGTAAGTAAATCCTATAGTTTCACGTATGAAGCTTAACGTATGAGGCTGTTTCAGGATAGTTACCCTCGGGGTTATCAGATTATCATAGTGTTAGATCATGTTGTTCCATTTCCTTGACATGTAATCCTTTTTAGAAACATAAATCCTCAATTATAGTAAACTCTAAATATTAATAAAAGACGCAGTGGAGCAGTGATTGCAAAAGATCGAGCAAAATGGCAAACCTTGGGGGAGGCCTTTGTTCAGCAGTGGACGTCTTTTGGTAGACTTAAGCTTGTGGCACATTACAGCAGCACCGTAACAGCACGGCTCCACACCAGCATTTAAGTTGTCATTCAATTTAGAGCATTAAATCGTGTATATTATAATATATTTCGTAATGTCAATATGAAAAAGCCAACGGCGAGCAGTCAGCGGGCTTGCCGCTTCCACACAACTCGACTCGCCGCCCGCGTGCTGCATGCGAGCGGTCCTCAGCCGTCCTCATGCGTACAGCGCGCCGACGGCGTGCTAATTGCGCGCCGACTCCGAGCCGGCAGCGAAACAAGGTCATAACGTCGTGTTCAATCATAACATCAATCATAATCGTCTTAAAATAATATTGAGTTTGCGGTGACAGCAAGCTTGCACCTCGCGGCAGGCGCGCGGACGGCGCGCGGCTGGCGCGCCGACGGCGCGCCGACGGCGGGCGGACAGCGCGTGGTTGGCGCGCTGGCAGCTAGCCGTAGTCTTAATTCGTGGCGACGCCGTGCTGCTGCCGTGCTGTTGCCGTGCTGATATAATGTGCCACAAGCTTTACAAACGACGAAAATGAATAAAATGCTACACTATTGAGAAACCAAATGTAAATAGCAAAATGACAATAAGTAGTCCAAACGAGAGCTTTTTTAAGTTCAGGCACGCACTTCAACTATTTATATGGAGCATTTATGAAATGAATTCTGACTGTCTCTAGGACTCCTTTAGGTTATACGTTAAAGAACGTTTATAATTTTAAAAATAAATAATTTTAGCTATGCAAAAAGAGAGAAAAACACTTGGAACTTTTATGTATTGAAATAAATTTTATTTCATTCTTAGACAACGCATCGCGAATAAGCGAAATGGCTTTGTTTTCCAGATTGACACTTAAAAACAGACGTAAAATAAAGGTATTAATGACATCAACATCAGCATAAACTTTATGTGTCAGGAACTACATACCTAATGTATTAATGTAAACAAGTTGTTTGAAACCATTTTCAAAATTGGTTTTTTGTTTTTAAGCAAGCTTGCACCCATGGCTTGGTCGTAGGTAAGCAAGTAATAGTCAGCAATTATCATAAGAAAATGTTTCATCCCATTTGAGAATATGAAAAACAGGTCTCATAAATATTTCTCTCGCAATTTCTGATCCCACGCCCTTTTTTAGGTTTCTTAACTAATGTTACTTAGGAACATTTAAAGATCTTTTTCAGTAGAAATAAGTATACGTCAAAAATTGTTTTTTATCACTACTTATTGCTAACTTCTTTTTTATGTTTTCTGTTAAGTGTTTTGCGAGAGTTGTAGAAAAATACAGACGTTTAAAAGGTATAATGACCCTTTCTTATTTTAATTTTAAGGTAAATAAATAGGTATGTTAAAGTGAATTCTAATTTGATCTTAAAGGAAAAATAACCTTTTTTTTCAACCGTCAAGTAATTAGGAATTTCAGTTGGGTCAACCATGCTTTTATAAAAAACAACGAAAGGGTTTTACGAACGTAGAACTTTTCAAATAAAGACGGTCATTTGTTTGTGGCTTTGCTCAATAAAAAGTACACATATTTGTATACCTTTTTTAAAACATTTAGTATCTTCTATTACAAACAATATTGGAAAAATGCTGGCAATTTCAAATATCAGGCTACTTTATTATAATAAAAACATCATATTTTGTTTTGAATCATTTTAAAGTTTAGGCACGCTTTCTACTTATGCTTGTATCTAATCAAAATATGTTTTGTAAAACTGTAGAATATTAAAATGTTGTCTTATTTATCTTGTTTCTTGTTTCGACACGAATTGCTTTTTTATATCTACGCATTTACCGTAGTAATATCTAAAGTTTACCACGACTGGCGATGTCATAGAGAGTGCATGTTGCATTAAAATAATAGAATAAGGTAAGTTAGAGCGAAACATGAAATTAATCGATATTCACGTTTGCGTTTCCCGTACTCACTGTAAGAAGTCGTATCATAACCGATACTTTTATAAAATACATAATATAATACATAATTAAACTCATAAAAAGGTAATAAAATTACATTCTTCATTCTTTTGATACGATTATTATGAAAGATTTTAAACAATTTCACATTCTTTACCTTTTTCCAACCGTCTAATTAGGTATCCAAAAGTATTTAAGTTTCCAAATGATATGATCTAGGTTAAAACTCGAAATTTTTAAAAAATTGCCATGACGAAAAACGCTTAATTTGTGCTCTGCGTAGATAATAAAATCATTCAACCTCTTGGATATCAGTATGATACGAGGAACTATTGAGAACAGATATAAAAATTTATCCCACATTAATCTAAAAATAGAATTAATGGATAGAAAGTAATTGCGTAACTACTCTTCTTGCTATGTTTTGAATTAAGGAGACTAAAATTTCGACAGAAGACTGAGTAATTGGGTAGCTACTCTAAGGTACTGCTTTGTTTTTGCAGTATGGAAAACTATGAAAGTCAATTGAAGGCAAGTTGTTCTTGCAAAAGTTACAAACTCGATGAGAGTGTACGATGTTGGTAGACCGCACGGAAGAAGGAAACATGAGCGGAGATGCCATAAGGCGCCTGGTCCTTCGTCATCAGTTACTAGAATTAACGAGACGTTCGGGTTCCTTGTCAAATCAAAACCAATCTATTCAAGATTAATTAGTAATTTTATTTTGAAAATAATGATCGGGTTGCAAAGAAGGCATATGAGGGCGGAGCTAGTACGTGTCTTTACAGACTTACTTACTTTTACTTTGACTTACTTTTTTTGCAGATTTTGCGCTATGACATCTCTGATAGTCATTTTGTTCTCCATGGTAGACCGCTTCCGAGTAGCCACATATTTACGTAAGCGAATAAAGTGAGTAGCATTCATACGATCGGAAGTTTCGAATTGTTTTATTTGCCTGCTCGAATTTATGCTCGATTTCAATTCGGCGATATTTTTTTGCATCAGCAGACAGTTTAAGCATGTGTGTGCATAATTTTTTATCTGCCCAAAAATATTCTAACGAAAAGTATCTTCTCTATTTCATTTCTACATTTACATTGTATTTGATTCAATCAGGCTAAATCCACATTTTAACAAAACCCTAACTCCAAAAGCCAGTACTTTAATAACTTTATCTCTCTATCGCTACAAAGAACAAAATTCATTCAAAGATGGAACCATTTTCCCGAGATGAAAACAATTAAGAGAAGTAGGACAATTTATTTTCATAGCCATACAATTTAAGTAAGTACCCAAACAAAACCAAAGCCAGTGACACGAAATCAGATATGAGTAATATACAGACTTTTATCTCCGCTATTGTATCAAAAATAAACGAGTTACTCAAAATTAAACTTTATGCAGACGACACAAAGTTCAAAATGCAATGGGAACATGTTTCGTTTGGATCCTGTATATATGCTAAGTGTTTGTGAAAAACTCTTTTTATGAAGTGTTGAATTCAAGATAGGATTTTGTCTACGAACAATGAAGTAACTATTCTAATAGGGATAAGTCGGATCAGCTTTGCTCGCAATAAAATGTCTTGGTGTCATAATAAGCGAAGCCAAAATATTAAGCCGAATAATAAATTATCGGCTCGGCTATTAATCGACTTTTCTCTTACATTTTTTAAAATTAATTTTAAAGAAGGCTTACAGACTAATTACAAACTATGAGTAAACAAATTTAAACTAAACATTGCTAATAACAAGCCTCCACATATACAATTGCACACACAGTACATGCACGCGACTAAAATCATTTAAACTAGCTTGATTGATGTTCTTTCTCTGTTTTATGTTAAAACCTTAATTTTATACAATCCAATCAAAAAATAAACACAACTTTATTAATTACCGTTACTCAAGTTTGTAAAAATGTAATGTGTAAACAATTGTTGGCTGACCCTAATAATAAAAAATTACTTGAAAAACATCGAATTTTGCTTTATATCAAACCAGAATTATAACGAGCGTAAATTCAAAAGAGTACTCTTTTCGAAGTTTCTTGTCGTTTTAACCACCCACCTAAAATCAACGCCATCTAGAGGATGTTTGAATGAAGCTTCAACTATCAAGACTTCCACATGAGCACGAGAATTATAAATAGACTACAGATGTAGGTGTTTTTACTTACTCGTATAAGGAACCACTATGTTGGTAATTTTCGGCAGATGCCGTTACGGTAGCTTGGTCAATATGTTTCAGTAATGCCATCTATCGAAGGAGGATAGAAGCTGTGTGAAAATATTTCAGTAGACTTCAGCGGTTAAAACATACTCGACTATTTGTACTTTAGAAAGTTCTTGCAACTGCCGGTAGATGTCGCTTTTGTGAAGATTGTGATAGTAACCTTAAAATATATGTATTTAAATTGTTTCGTAAACGGCTGGATAAACAATTTAGGTGGAAAAAAATAACATTTATGTTTATTTAAATTAGCTGTCCATTATGTGGAGGGAGATGTGCAATACCTACTAAACTATGAGGCTTCTTATCATAGCACATTTTATGATTTGCATGTAAATAGAAAAGAAATAATACCGTATATTAAAATGATAAGTTGATATTTGAAAATAAAGAAGCAATTGGGGATTTTCCCCAAAGGTTAATCTTAATTAATATAGCAATTTGTTTTACTGCATGAAAATTACTCTTGATTAAATGTGTGGGCGACTGGGCGTGTTGTCTTTGGCAAACTGAAAAGGTCAATGAACGAAAAATTCTGTTAGTTCCCTTCATCGTTTTATATAGATACTCACCACTCATGAAGTCCGTTTTTCAGTGAAGTTAAATTCTTTTTGAGGTTATTTTTTCTTGATCAAGTCACTAGAATTACATAATTTTAGTATCTGTGAAATTAAATATCTTTTTCTGCAGTTTTTACCAAAATATTTAGGTTTTTTTATGAGGTAGTTTCACGTAGATACAACATAGAGTCTATACCCAAGCGAAGTGAATATGGATTGTTTTAAAAAAGTATATAATATATACTTATGTACTTATAATACCTAACCCACCAAAGGCACTAAAAATATTCAAATGGAAACCACGTAAATTCTATCTCTGTTAAATTTTCCTATGTCCATATGCTCATACGGACATGATATTTCGATTCCCGGAAGAGTCATTCCGTTGATAGATTTTACACGGAACACATTCAAAGTCCAGTCACGCTTTACGATTGGCTCAAAGGTACGTGAAAGCAGGATATGAGCCTATATCAACCGTAAAAAAACTTGTTTTGGTCCTAAAGATACGGTTCTATAATATATGAACCAGTTTTGTTCAATCATAAATCCTTTCAATATCAGGCATTCTTTGACTAATATGGAATGGTTTTAGCAATATTTTTTGCTAACAACTTTTTAAAGTTGGTGACAAAACAGAACTTTGCTGTCTTATATTACATCTGATAATCATACCTAATGAGCGCATCCGTGCTCTCGCTGTAACTATCATCATCATCATTATCATCAGCCTATCGCAGTCCACTGCTAGACATAGGCCTCTCCAAGTGCACGCCACTGAGATTGCTTCTCGCATCCAGCTCCTGCCAGCCGTCTGTGGCTATATGTTGGCTATATTAGGCAAACAAAGTATAGCCTCACCATAAGACATGTCATCGACACGAAAGAAGAAGAAAATCATACTGAAAAGGTACATAGGCTTAACAAAATCAAACACCTACACTAATTTTCTCAACTAAAATCCAAACGAATGCATATGTACTGCATCAATTTGGCAATAGGCCACAGTGCTAAAACTTAACAGGCCTTTAAATTTTCTGTATGCATTCTCTTGAAACTATGATGTTCTTGTCTGTACGGATAGCAATAGTAATAATAATTGAATAAATTTGCTGTGACCTAGATAGCTGCGATAATAGAAGCCGACTTCAATGGAACTCCCATGCGGTGTTCGGTCATAGTAGATGTGGATACTAGTGGTCTGCGATCCTCTTATTGTATGGTGATTCATTGCTGTATAGAGGATCTTGGACGCTCCAGTCTATTGTACGAATCGTACCATTGATTGGATTTTATGAATTTTCTGTTCAGATATTTCTTTGAATATTATAAGTTTAAATATCTGTGCTTTGTGGTAATAGAATTGATAAAAAAGCCTGCTTCAATTCAATAATTGTGTAGGTGTACCTGTAATTTTGACAACTCTGAACTCTGATTTACGAGTTGAATATTCATCATTCACTTTATTATACGCGAACAAAAAATGCTTTATTATACTTTCTTGAAATTATTATGTAAGCCCTTTAACTTTACATCTCATTATATTATCATCATTAACTCGTTAAAAGCTTAGTTTCATTGCATTCTTGCTTTTAATATCTTATTCAGTCTATTACTTATCTACTTTATTATAATTTTACAATAAAGGTTAGATGTTATTAAATAAATGGCTCATTTTCTCGCAATTGGTTTTCGTGAGTACATTATGAATGAGACAGTCCTGTGCCTTTATATTTAACAATTCGCTTTACAAGCTATTCACACTGGTGGATTTTCCGCTTGGTTTTCCGCATGACAATGCATTTCTTCTGTATTAAAACCTCAGTGTCCAACACGAACTTCGCTATATTACATTTTACTTACATTCAAATTAAGACAGTGGCCATTGTAAAGAACACAAAGTAACGTCTGGGATCACAATCGGTCGAGAACTGATAGCTGGAACCAATCAAAGATAATTACAATTTAAATCACGAAGGAACTTTTAACACAGAAGCGAATCTTTGTAAGAGCGAGCAATTAATCAAAGCCTCCAACTTTAGTAGTTAGCACAGCCAACGGACTGTTAAAGAACTTAAAAAGTATCTATTTTTCGTGCCTATTCGATTGTACCACTCAATCGGTGTTTAACCAACTGTAAACATTCGTTCGTGTTCAACAGTTTTGTGAAAGCAAAGTATAATAAATATTGAAAATTGAAACAAAAATCCGTGTTCTGAAAATATTATAAGGCTTCTATTTAACGTATAATATTATTATTTTGACGTATAAGGTTGTCAGTAATTTTTTATTGATTTTTCGATACTGGAAGTCGATCTCTGAAAGTGCCCTGCATGTCTAGAAATGTCAACGTTATTGGCACTTCTGGTAAAAATAGAATAAAGGAGATATAATTCTACAAACAAATATAAAGACAAAGGAAATGCTATTGTGCAATCACTTAATTGAATCCCTAAGTGATAACTTACGACTCCCACGGGACTTTGATATACTTAGACTGATCAAAAAACCTACTGTGACAGATTCTACAGAGATAGATAGACATACCAAATGGAATGCAGGTGATCAATATTATAGGTTTTGTGAAAACATAGTATTGCTTCAAAGTACTCTATTACAATGATATTTACATTCCTATTTATGTAACTAAATATTTACAAAAATAAATAGTATGAAACTGGAAAAAAATTGCTTGAAATAAATAAGTTAAATTCTCAAGAATTCTATCAAAATATAGGTATAGCTGCCTACCTTGCAATCATACGTGGATGACCTTTAGAACCTTATTCATCACATCACATACAAATTCATTAACACGTTGATGAATAACCTAAAATAAAACAAATAAAATTATTTCTCACCTTACATCATCAATCTGAATTTAAATCCACACGTCACTATTAAAACAATCCATTTCTGTCATTCAATTAAATGATGAACTGAGAGAATTTTTCAAGCTTAGGTATATTAATGTATAAACTCTATATAACTTGGTACAGTCTAGAATTTTATTTTCTCATGCGTTATTCTTAAGGTTCATCTCTGAAGGCTTGTATTTACGACGCTCGCCGTCACAAATTACTGGCTTTTCTTCAACATCTTCTAAGATAAAATGAGGAAAAAGCCTCGATGGCACTGCTGTAATTCCGCCTAGATTTCCTTTTAACGTCGCTTTTCAGTTTGAAAATTACCAAACTTTAGTACTTTTTGATGACACATTTCTTATATTTAGATCTCTTTAAAATGCTGGCAAAGAGCTCATGCCTAAGTGAAATCTGCGCGGACCGATTGATCTCTGGTATTTGTACCTACATCATTAACACTCATTATGGCTAGTCAGAAGCCAGAAAATCTGACAATCTGACTGGAAGCTGACCCCAATACCCATAATTGAAAAAAGATAGTCAGATGATACTAAATTGTCTTTATTTTCTTTCATTCAGGTAACGTTCTATAAATTTAAGGTATTGAATTGAATTTTGGTTCAATGGGTAATTTATTAATTATTCGCTTGCCTTGTTTTTTTTACAGAAGCACAGGAGATTCGATCCCGATATTTATAAACAATTCATGTTTAGAAAAACTTTCTCAAGTGCCTATAAGAGCCACCTATAAATTCATTCTAAGCACCATTTTATTATACCTAAAACATAATGAAACTGCCCGATAACTTAGCAGGAAGTTAATTAAAATGTTAATGGTTTCTTCGAATTATTCTTAATAAAATGTTGTAATAACCTAAGTACTCACAGTTAAAAGCTTAAAAAATTCTTTCAAATAAGCCTTACAAAAATATTGTTCAAGTATGTATTTTAATAAATAATTGATTATATTGGCAATAATATCTATATCAGAAAATCTACATACATAAGCCTCTTCTCAAGCGAAACTAATTTCATTTCACTCTCAATTGACGGTGTACCGCCCACATGTCAACAAAACTTTGACTAGCTACATCATATGGATGATATTACAAAGACGCCTACATTCCACTTCGAAAACCGTTTTGTAGTTGGTACAATTATTGTCATCACATATACAGGGTTACTTGTAAGTAGACCGCATCCTTTCATGAGGTGATAGTATAGGTCAATACGGACAAATTTGACCATGGGATACATTGGGCAAAAGTTAACCCGTTCCAAGATAATCGAATTTCAAGTACACATATAAATTTTTATTATTAGTCAAAAGTCTCGTTCGATGCGGTCTACTTACAAGTAACCCTGTATATTATGTCACTGTAAAATCCCACGATAATTGGATTCAAGATGCAGATTCTAAGTTGCAAGAAAGTGTAGGTTGATATATGTAGAATAATTCGTTTTAAAATGGCCTTTTACTTTAGATACCTATAGATTAGACAATTATCGTAATAGCAAAAAAGTACTGAATAAACAACTAGAAAAGGAAACAATATTAATTGTCAAAGTACATACAACGTACCTTCGTAGTTCAAAGCTGTTTCCATGTGAAAGACAAGAGTGAAAATTAACGCCACCGGAGCAGATTTTAAAAAACTGAAAGCATTTTTCAAAGAGAACTCGGAATGCAAAACAAAGGAAGGTCAAGGGTTCCAGCTTCATACGTTTCAAATAAACAACGAGGAATTTTAAAAGATACAAACGAAAGTTTTTACTTTCAGAGAAGTTATTTTGATTCCAAAAATAGGCCAAAGGCTTCTAGGTAACCGTTTTATTTATACGGCTTCTAAAAGCCATTTTTTTATTTACTCAAAATAAATGATATTTATGCTAATTCTTTGGAATTGTAGTTTTATGTTGGTATGTTAACGGATTGTTCGAAGTCTGACTTCGAATAAATACAGTGACTCCAGGACTAGTCGTGGTGGCCTAGTGGGTAAAGAACCAATCTCTCGACTATGTGGGTGTGGGTTCGATTCCAGGTCGGGCAAGTACCAATGCAACTTTTCTAAGTTTATATGTACTTTCTAAGTATATCTTGGACACCAATGCCTGATAAAAAGGTGAAGGAAAACATCTTGAGGAAACCTGGACTATAGTCTGAAATCACCAATCCGCATTGAGCAAGCGTGGTGATTAATGCTCAATCCTTCTCCCTGTGAGAGGAGGCCTGTGCCCAGCAGTGGGACGATAAAAAAGGGTGTATCAAGTAACAACTTCAAGACACTGACTTGCAGAGGTAAGTATGCATTGTACCTTTTTTTCTTTTTAACATTTGCAATACTTGCACGTTTACGAGGCTCACCCGCGTGAATTTATGTCAAGGCGTTCTGAACAGCTTAACTCCGTTTTAATACCTCAGAGATTACTTGGGTTTGCAAGTAAATTTCCAGTTGACAGGAGGAAGTTTAGTGTGTAATGGAGAGGTAAAGTACCTGCAATATGAGATAGGTTTATTAAAAAATCTTGGAGCTTTTACTTGATGAGATTTTTTTTAAATAACCACGAAGTAAATGACTTTTCTCTAACATAATATTTTCGATATAAACATAGGTACTGACCTATAAAACTATTAACCCATACCACAAAATTAAATCTCAAACAAAGTCCGACAAAAACCATTACAGTTTTCAATATTATACCGTTTTGAATAATTCACTTCTCGTTCAAAATTAATATGCCATCAAATTCATAGAGCAGCTACTACTTTCAATTAAAACAAATTGCTTTCGAGTCAAAACAAATAAGTTTGGACGTTGCATTTCATTAAATTAGTTTTCCATGAGAATAACAAATTCAAAACTTGTTCTAATTATAAATTGTTGAATATTGTTGTGAAAATTATGGAGTACAAATATAACAATAATAAAATACTAGGAAAGAGTGCTTTTGATGAGTTTGACTGGTAATATCAATAATAGCATTGTATTTAATTTTATCGATGAAGGTACAATATGTGTGGTAATGTCCATTTCGGTTATTTTTTTGAGTTATGCCAGAGAGAAAAATTTAACTGTAAATGTTGCCTTCGGGCTCAAAAATAATGTTGAGTTTCCAATCAAACAACAACTATATTCTAGGACTATGTTTAAACAATTTTTACTATAGTGAAATCCTTCGATTCTCATTAGGACTAGTGTAAAGTTTCCTTCATTTATTTCTATCGTCTAAATGAAACGCGTTCGTGGCGACGTTTATTTCCTCTCTTCTTTAGTTATCCCAGCCTAGGAATAGCCCACTTTCAAACTAAGTCTTCCTTCTATAATGTACTTAATTAATAAAGTTCAATCTTCATGGTTCAAGTTACTTACAATTTCAATGAATGTTACTGCTATCAACATATTATTAAAATACATAGAAGATATTTACGTTATATCTACTCAGAAGTTGCGAAGCCAAAAGAATGTTTGTAGCAAAACAAAACAATGATTAATGTCCAAAAACCACTTAGATTAAATGTTCATAAAAATGTTTGCACATCCCAAAAGAATTTGTTTTGATAAAACCTTGAAAAAAAGAACCATTAATTCATTAAAAGATTTGCTATAAATCTTGCGTTGCTTTCAACAAACTTACAAGTACTAAATTACATGAAGCTTGATGGCGAAAACTTGTTAAGATTTAAAAGGTCATTAAGAAAGTATTTTGATGAAATATTCTCCCCTGGTGCGATAACAGAAGATTTTGTATGAAGAGTGTGTGGGCGGTGCTAAGCCATTTTGGTCAAGGTTGAAATAACTAAGGAGTAAAGAGGATTTCGTGCCAAGATGTTGCGTTTGTAGGTTTTCAGTGCCGGGTTAACAGGCCGTTTTGCAGATTATACATACGTGCCATGTCCAGTAACCTTCTGATTTTTAGTAGGTACCTATATTCTTAAAAACTGCACAAAACTATTTATTTAAATTATTCGCACGAACTTATCTGAAAAGGGCTTTCAACTTCAAATACGATATTCTTATTCATAGTTTCTTAATTGCCTACCATTTATAGTCTTAAAACCCATTATTTCTTCTGAAAAGTAATACAGTAAAAACAGTAGTCCAGACTTTGTACAGTAATAAAGTTATTTTCGCCTTAATAGACCGTTACCCATTAAACTAATAGCAATATTCTCGAAGCAAAGATTTGAATTTTACACCAAACTTTCTAAATCTCTTTGAAACTGTTACAAGTTATAATTTGGTGTCCATTCGTTTGATATAACTTGAGAAACTGCTGTTTTGGACCAAAACTTACATATAACTTGCGTGCTTCCCATTTATGGAAGCACACCAACCTTTTGGACAAAATCGACGAAATTATAAGACATACACTATCATCCATTTTAAATGTGGCCTTGGACGACAGAGCTTGGTCTCAAGCGACTCTTCCCATCCGTATGGGAGGACTTGGCGTCCGTAAAATTTCCAGTGTAAGTTTACCAGCCTTTATTTCCTCGGTCCATGGCACTGAGAAATTGATCAGGAAAATATTACCCACCACACTGGTCAATTTTGAGGTGCCAAGCCTGACTGAGGCTTTAAACGCTTGGAAAGTCGCATGCCCGAACACCGACTTACCCGCCAACCTGTCCTCCCAGAGACAGTGGGATGAGCCGCTCTGCAGAGTAATACGGAAAAGTTTAATCGATACGTCAATGACTTCTGCAGAGCGAGCGCGCCTACTGGCTGTGGGTGAATGGGAGTCGGGTCTATGGCTTCTTGCACTTCCGTCCTCAAACACAGGCACCATGTTTGATGACACCACCTTCAGACTCGCCGTTTGCCTCCGACTAGGTGCTCCATGCTGCTCTCCTCATCGCTGCCACTGCGGGGAAGCTGTCAACAGCCTCGGTCACCACGGCCTGTCGTGCAGCCGGAGTGCCGGCCGCATACCACGACATGCCAACATAAACGACGTGATCCGTCGCGATCTTGTTGCCGTCGGCGTGCCAGCCGTACTCGAACCAAATGGCTTGGCACGCGACGATGGCAAGAGACCAGACGGCATGTCGCTATTTCCGTGGAAGGTGGGTAGGACTTTAGTGTGGGACGCGACATGCGTCGACACTCTTGCGCCATCTCACCTTCCCGGAACTGCATGTCGTGCTGGCTCCGCCGCTGCACAAGCAGAGAACCTCAAACGGCGCAAATATAGTAACCTTATAGGCAATTACATGTTTGAGCCGTTTGGGGTTGAAACTCTAGGGCCGTGGGGTCCGAGCGCCCACCTTCTTGCCAGGGATATTTCCCAGCGCCTGGTTGACACTTCCCGGGACCCAAAGGCTGGCTTTTATTTCGCACAGAGGTTGAGCATTGCCATCCAACGTGGCAATGCTGCCAGTCTTTTGGGTACATTACCCAGTGACAGCGATGAGGAGCAATTTTTTGATGCCCTGTATTAGTTTTAAGTTGTATATATATATAAGTTTATTTTATTTTCAATTAATGTAAATATTTTGTGAATAAATAGAATTTCTCAATAAAAATATATTACACTTGAGAATAACTGGAATCTAATATTTATAAAGTGGGACCATTTTGCATTGACTCGGTTTTTGCCGAACCGGATAATCTGAGCTTTGTCACTGCATATATTTAAATATATTTTACGCTTGATGACTTGGCTTCGACACACATACATATGTACATTATTCAAACAGTTTTTGATGAGCCTCCGTACTTTCTGTTATTTCAGTCATGATATCAATCTGTGTGATTTCATTTTCATACGCAAATATGCTTGGTACGTTTTTTGACATCCATTTTAACGTTTGAATGATTTCGATTACTTGGTTACTTGTCCATTGGCATTAATTTTAAAGCTGTAGTTATTTATTTAGAGGTGTGAATTAACAAACATTCAGGCGTGTAAACTAACCATCATTTATTACGTACGTAGGTGTCTGAATTCAACATAATTAAGTTATAATTACAATAATCATTAGGAAAATTCCAAACACAAACCTACAGTTTGAAATATCTATACATCTATACGTGTAAGTAATAAAAATATACATACAATAGTCAATCGACTTTTGTACCGAACATATTCTGCGTACTAATCCTCCTGAAAGTGGCACATTAATCAAAGCATTCATAATGAATTATTTGAGCATTAAATGAAGACAATGTAAATTCCTGGAAACGCGTGTCTGCGTGGTACGTCGAAAATTCTTGTTATTCAAAACCAATGGCGCATTCCTACTACCTATATAAAAACGGTGAGACTCATACTGTCAAAGCAAAATGCGCATCAAATAATTGAAAGTCTATCCAAAATAGAATTGAAATCAATCAATCAATAACAGTAGATGCAGGAAGTATTTGAATAATTTTAACAATAATCGCAAAACTTCAAAAAATCGCTTTATAATTTTACATGTCCAAAAAATATTATATTATAGTAGATAACAAATCGCACATTTTTATCCAAATTCAAAATAAAAACAAGCTATTGCATTCCATATTAATTCTCTTTGTTCTTTGTTTTGATTAAAATATCAATTTTCATGAGAATAAATGAAAGCTTTAAATTGTTGGCTCTTTTAAGGCTACTAAAGTGAAATACCAATTGGGAACATCTGACTGACTCTTGGATCGACGAAACAATGAAACACAAAGGGTAATTAAATGCTTATTGATTGTGGAATCACATGCTAATTACGCTTGCAGAAAAGAACAGATCTGAACAAGTTATAGCATTTTTGATTGGCTTTTTTATTGATAACTCGCATATGATCTCATTTTCGTCAATTTGTTTAATTATATTTTATTAGAACTTATCTACTTGTGGTAAGTTTATTTAATGGTACTGAAAAAACCAGATAGGACAGGATTCCCAGTTTATTTAAGTTCGACAGTTAAACCTATTCAAAGCATTAAGTAACAATAGGCATCTAGTGAAGAACAGCTGCGTATCTAACAGTTATTTCATCTGTACCATTCACTTTTGAAAATGTGCTCTTATTAAAATCATCGAAACAAGGTAAGCCAAAGATTCATGCAAGCTCAAAATCCAAAACACGACCTAAAAATCTAAGCTGGCAAGTAAACGGATTCTAAACCGACCGCGTCAACTAACCATCGCCGATGTAATTGACAACAATAGCAGCACTCACTTTGACCACGGTACGGAACTAGCGACGACCGTACATACATGCGGGCAATCGGACCGTGCTCAAAGGAAATCCTGCCCAAATGCGACGAACATCAGATGACTTTACACGGCATATTGGACTTTTACTTGTGCTACTCAACCAAATGAAAATTCGTTTGCAAATTTTGGCAAGAATGCAAGATAAAGGAACAAAAGTCGTGTGATTTGAAGTATGCATAAACGTTTCTGTTTTGGAAGTAACTGCGTTTATTTCTTCTTGGTTCGTCGCACTAGCATTAATTTGGTGCAGTTCAGTTTTGGTTTAAATTATTCATAAATCTTACTGCTGTTTTTTGAGTGGTCCATCCCAGGATAGATTAAAAAAAATATATTGTATAGATTAAAAAGAAAAAAATATAAAAGATTAAAAAGGGATCTTTTTTATATGTCCTTTGTAAAGACTTACACGCTGATATGATAAACATTGACTGTGTGACCATACCTACACAAAACTCATATTTATGTAATCTGCGTACCAAACGAAGTTCTAAATTTTTTTCACGTAGAGAAAATACATGTTGTCCTTCCGAGTGTACAAGCAACTACTTCCTAACTAAGAGCAAGGTAATTACGACGGACGCATGTACCTGTCCTGTAACATTGCTAGATCCAGTGTCGACATGACACGTTTCACAACGCACGTTTGAACATGTCCTTAGATTCGCCAATTACCTAATGTAGCTGGCGTGCATAATCCTTGATGACGCAGTCTGAGTGACTGAGTGCAGTAACGTAATGATTTACGTAATTGGAATAGTAAAGTAAGCTTGTATTATCATCGTCAGCCTTTTTACTCTTCCATGAAAGGGGACAGGCCTACAGTGCATTACTGTCCTCTCACACGACGGTTGTTGCATAGCTAAGTACGGGTATTTCACTCTGTTAAGTCCAGGTTTTCTTCAGATATTTTCCTTCACCTTTTCTCTGCCGTTGGTGCCCAAGATATAGGTATGTAATAGTAAAAAGATATTGTAAACTACATACAAACTTAGAAAGGTGCCTGACGTGGAACGAACTCACACACTCATTAATGAGAGGTTTATGCTTTACCCACTTGACCACCACTATTTTCTATAGTAAACATTTATTTATAGCAAGTATAGGTAAGGAAGATTTATAGTACACTTAATTTACTTTGCTAGGCTATTAAAATTTGATCCAGTCTCTGCTTCACCCACACTGGACGTAAAGATTGATGAGTGGCATATTAAACTTTGGCCCGAAAGTTACGTAACTCATCATTAGATTACGGGGAAACATTAGGCCTCGTGTTCGGGCCTAAGGTATCGATATTAATAGGTTTACCCTGTAAAATAATATTTAGTAACCCTTTATCTATCGTACAGATTTGGTTATATACTGACGTCTAAGCCGATTGATCTGTCTGATTAAAAAAATATATGAATCAGAATTACTTATTATGAAATGATCGTTGAATACTCAGAAATAATTAAATTAATCGCAAACCAGCAAAAATCAAACTTTCAAAATTTATTTCTTAGGTCAGCAGCCGCGTCACTTAATCGTGAAATTTTAAATAATACGTTTTGCTTAGTTGATAATTATCCATTATCGAATATTTAAACTGCTTTAATGGTACTAAACCCGTTGATTAAATTGGGTAAACTTGGTAAATGGGATTTTAATGGATAAACTTTCAATAGATACGCCTACTGCGTGGGCTGTTTATTCCGCTTATGTTTTCTAGGCCTATTTCCAGATGTTTGCTTAGACAGGGAGAACGGAACTCAAAGTCAAGTAGAATGTCAATATAACAAACACAAATACAAAATAACACTGTCGATGTTTTTGTTTGTTTGCTTCTCTGTCAGACTATTTGATAAACCAAAAAGTAGTAGGTACATTTTCGTAATTAAAGAAATAAGACATGACTCCTCAAAATAAAACAACATTTTTAAGTAAGCAGTTATGGAATAATTTAATTATTATCATAGTAATGTAACATTTTTTTCTACATATCAACAAAAATCCTGGATGTACGTATATATAGGCCTGTTTTATCTAGGCAGTCAGAATTTTGTTTATAAATGGCTGTAATAAGCAAAAACAATATTCAGTCTATAAAAACACAGCTTTATCTTCCGTTACAGTTTCATAAAACGGTATTCATACTTCTCACATAAATAGCTCTGAAAAGCTATCAGCTTATATTAAGCTTACTGTTTCTGCATTATCAGGCAATGGTTAGATTTTATAGAGCATTACGCGAAGCTACGGCGGGCTATTTCTTTCCATTCTAATATATTGCCACGTTTGCTAGACAGTTATAAAAGGTATTACTCTACTCTTTTTTAGTGGGTATTTACAACCGTTTGGGTTTGCAATCCACGTTTTTTATGTTGTATTATTTTGCAATATTGTTTCACTAGACGTCTCAAATTGATATTAAATTGGGATTTGGCCGTCAAAAAGATAAATGAATTTTGTGGGATCATAATGTTTGTTCCATGAAAAATGACGATTGTGAATGAAGAATTTCGTGTTTGTAAAGTATAAAAATAATTTTGTTGCCTTTCAGTTAAAGGTCGGGTGGGCTAAGGATTCTATTTATTTCCAAGCTGATAATAAGTAGGTACGCCTACTCTTAAATAAAAGATGGACAACTTTATTAACGACATGTCATAGAGTTTAAAAGAAGAAACATTTTTAGTTAATTTAATTGCAGATTTGATAAAATTCCAATTCAAAACTTCTTTCAGTTTTTTTAATAACATTGGTTGATTAGGACGTGTTTTGTGTTTTGTACCTAGTTCTAGATACTTACTGGCTAAATACAACATCTAAATAGAACCCTTTTGCGCCTCCCCAAACTCAGATCAGTCTATTTGCTTTTTTTTTTTTTTTAATGAAATTTATTTATTTCGCAAAATATTTACATTAATTGAAAATAAAATAAACTTATATATATATACAACTTAAAACTAATACAGGGCATCAAAAAATTGCTCCTCATCGCTGTCACTGGGTAATGTACCCAAAAGACTGGCAGCATTGCCACGTTGGATGGCAATGCTCAACCTCTGTGCGAAATAAAAGCCAGCCTTTGGGTCCCGGGAAGTGTCAACCAGGCGCTGGGAGATATCCCTGGCAAGAAGGTGGGCGCTCGGACCCCACGGCCCTAGAGTTTCAACCCCAAACGGCTCAAACATGTAATTGCCTATAAGGTTACTATATTTGCGCCGCTTGAGGTTCTCTGCTTGTGCAGCGGCGGAGCCAGCACGACATGCAGTTCCGGGAAGGTGAGATGGCGCAAGAGTGTCGACGCATGTCGCGTCCCACACTAAAGTCCTACCCACCTTCCACGGAAATAGCGACATGCCGTCTGGTCTCTTGCCATCGTCGCGTGCCAAGCCATTTGGTTCGAGTACGGCTGGCACGCCGACGGCAACAAGAGCGCGACGGATCACGTCGTTTATGTTGGCATGTCGTGGTATGCGGCCGGCACTCCGGCTGCACGACAGGCCGTGGTGACCGAGGCTGTTGACAGCTTCCCCGCAGTGGCAGCGATGAGGAGAGCAGCATGGAGCACCTAGTCGGAGGCAAACGGCGAGTCTGAAGGTGGTGTCATCAAACATGGTGCCTGTGTTTGAGGACGGAAGTGCAAGAAGCCATAGACCCGACTCCCATTCACCCACAGCCAGTAGGCGCGCTCGCTCTGCAGAAGTCATTGACGTATCGATTAAACTTTTCCGTATTACTCTGCAGAGCGGCTCATCCCACTGTCTCTGAGAGGACAGGTTGGCGGGTAAGTCGGTGTTCGGGCATGCGACTTTCCAAGCATTTAAAGCCTCAGTCAGGCTTGGCACCTCAAAATTGACCAGTGTGGTGGGTAATATTTTCCTGATCAATTTCTCAGTGCCATGGACCGAGGAAATAAAGGCTGGTAAACTTACACTGGAAATTTTACGGACGCCAAGTCCTCCCATACGGATGGGAAGAGTCGCTTGAGACCAAGCTCTGTCGTCCAAGGCCACATTTAAAATGGATGATAGTGTATGTCTTATGATTTCGTCGATTTTGTCCAAAAGGTTGGTGTGCTTCCATAAATGGGAAGCACGCAAGTTATATGTAAGTTTTGGTCCAAAACAGCAGTACCGTATGATGGTGATGGCTGCATGCATATTAATTTTGAGTAGCCTTTCCGAAACATCATTAAAATTTTGAATTTTCTTCTCAATAAAATCCGAAAATGAATCTTCCAGTATAGGCGATCCAAGGAGGCAAAGAGAACTTTGGTCTATCGGTTTAATTTCAGGTGCTATTGTGAGGAAATTTTGAAGAATAGTCTGTCTGTCAGTCGAGTCGGGTATAAAAAGTTCACATTTAGATAGGTTGAGGTCGAGGCCAATGTCGTGGAATTTATCTTTTAGGAAAATTAAATCATTAAGAACAGTATCTCTGTTGCCTCCCAGGGTCCCGTCGTCGAGATACCACACGTCTATTTGCTTGTAAAATCCAGTTTTTCTAAAACGTTTATCTGGCAGAGGATTTATTTTTGAATAGTCCTATCCGATTCAACGTTGCGTCCAATTTTCGGATATAGGAGTTAAGCAGTGTGCCGCGAAAAATTTGAAACTTCCAACGCCTATTCCAAAGGAAATTGGAAAAGCTAAGCCAAACATCCGTTGGTACAGGATATTGCTTTTCGGAAATGAAAATAGGTAATATGTAGACAGGTTATTTTTCACTCTTTAAAGTGAAGGCATACCAATTGAATCGCCAGATAAAGTTATGATTGTCGAACGATCATTTGAATGGGAGCTTACTAAAATGTTCATTCAGCTATCTCTTTGAATAGTCGCACGTAGAAATGAAAATACCTACTCAATATTGAATTCTACCATTCAATAGCTAACATACACTGGTATGCTTTAATCAGTATCAGCTCCCAATTTTCAATACTTTTTATTATCATTAATAACATAGCTTCTAATAACCGAATTTTTTCCACTTATCAAAGCAGTCCTTGAACAGTCAACCGTAGAAATAGCAATTTTGTTGTTTTGTTTCATATTTTTTCGCACGAATGAGCATTTGAAAATTCTTATTTTTATCAAAAACTGAGTTTATATCAGACTGGTGATTTCCCGCGGTTTCACCGTCCCGGGGAAACTTTTTCTCGTACCCAGATAAAATATGGTAAATGTTATTTCAAAATAGTGTATTTTACCTAAAAATAATGGATGCTTTATGCCTACACTTGCGTAACTACTTAGCTATCAATTATTGTGTAGATAACCGGGTTGCCATTAATATTTTGAATCATGCAAAACTAGAAGTAAATAAATCAAAACAAGACACAAAATTGGGTAAAATCGCCACAAGCAATTTAGAACTTTTATCTCAAATATTGAGTAACCTTTTAGCATTGACACATTACCGCAACGTGACTAAGGTAAGGTCATTAACGAACATTAGATGTTATCTGTGCCTTATCTGCGAGCAATTTGTAAGGGTCATTTGAGGATAGGTCACATAGGAAAACAGCTAAGTGGCGTGGCTTAGGTTCCTACGATATACCTACGTTGAAAAATTTATGTAGTAATAATAAATGGAGTATGAATAAGGTTTCATGTGTTGTGTGAAGACAGTAGATATGTGATTTAGTACATTAATATTTTCTAAGCAGCGAAATCATTCAAAAAATACTAAATGCAACAGTTTCTGCGTTTCAATCTCAATTGCATTAATATTTTAGTCCTAGTCTCGTTAATAAAGACAGAATAAAGTTTTTATCGTATACAAATTCTCAGTAACTTTGTAGTCTGGATTAGATGACATATAACTAATCTCAGGTACCTATTATTATTTATTACCAATTTCTATGTATCATAAATATTCATAAGCTACAAACGATTGCTTTCACCGTAAATGTATCAATGGATCAATTAAAACTAAGCCTAACAAAATAATAAAGAGATTAACTCCAATTATGACATGGCAAAGTGAGAATTTCATCCATTTGCATATTCGAAGCCAAGCATCGCCGATCCTAAATGGCTGGACGGATTTCCCCCTGCCCAGTTTATTGGTAAAGCCGTAAATAAAAAAACGGGACAATCGCTGTGGTTTCCGAACAAATAATCGTTTAGCTTCAATGCACGGGCGATTTGGTTATGGAGCCATAAAATTTATGATTGATACAAGTAAAGCGGTATTAGAAATACATTTTATGATGTTTCGAGTAAATAAATATAAAAAAGTGTTAAATGGCTGCTAAATACAAAGTACAAACCTTATGAATGGGACACGGATATCTGCTTTGATAGAACAATTATTTTAACGAAGTAACTGTGGTAGAATGTGACAAAAAAATCTATTTATGAGTGCAAACATTAAGATTTTAAAACGTTTCCCTAATTTTGGAATCCAACAAACACGTATTTTTAAAATATTATTTTAAATTATTTAAAATCCATAATTAGGATAAGTTTTTTCCTGTTAAAGTCTATTTTACCATAGCGTTAATTTTCAGTCACTACAACAAATATTGCGGTATCAAAAACTGTCATAAAATAAGATTATAGGGGACTGAGTTTAAGACCTAAACGGGATAATTTAGGCCATACCTACCTCACTAATAGTCTTGAACAAGGATTAATTTGTCACAGCTATATAATATATCGATATTATTAATATTTTAGATGAACAAAGCCCACAACCCTAAGCTGGGATTAGTTTGGTCCTAAAATACATAGATTAATGTGTGTTTGTTTAACAAAATAAATAATAGATCTAGAAAGTTTTGATCTGAACTCTCTTTACATGGATTGTTTGGTTTTAAATTATTGATGAATTATATTGTTTTGCACGATGCTTGATAAAACTTTAATGTATTTCACAAAATCTATTCAGACTAATTGTAGATATCATATCTACAGTTAGTAAAATTAAAAATATTAAAGTATTATTTTTTATGAACACAAGCCGTTTTCCCGCGGTTTCACTCGCGTCCCGTAGGAACTACTACCTGTATCGAGATAAAATATTCATAACCTATGTTACTCGGTAAGTGTAGCTTTACAACAGTGAAAGAATTACAATGGTTTAGTAGTTTCGGAGCCTTTAAAGTACAAACAAAGAAACAAAATCATGTTACCTCTTTATTATATTATTAGATAGAAAGCCCAAGAACTCAATCATCGTTCATCGCCCTACCATAGCAATTGAACCCGACCGAAACATTATCCCAAATAAAACTGCCTTTCGAGAATGGAAACCCAAACATTTAAAAGGCTCTCAATATCAGTAATCCTGTACAACGGGTTGTGATCGTTTTGTGCGTAACGTTGTATTGATGAGATACGATTCAAAAACGATTTTACTCGATTTTCTATGGTATGTATTTTTTTATCGATAACGGTATCATATGCCGCGTACTGTGCAGAGTTTGGTTGAACTATGAGTACTTATGTACATCTAAAAGGGAGTAGGTACTATTGTCATTAATGTATAGAGATTGTTTTGAATAAATGGTAAGGTTACGTGATAATTTGCTCTGTTTTTATTGCCTTTTGTTCCTGTTAAAACAGACTTGTCAATTGAATTAACCTTTGGTAGACATTGGGAGACAATATAGCGTTTCAACGTTTTTAAATCAATGTGGCTTTTTTAATTAAAAAATTCGTGGTAGAAAATAATAAAACCAAACATTCCGCAAGACACTAAAAGTGTTTAAAGTTTCAAATTCCTTACACTCTCGCTATTAATTGAAAACAATAACTTAAACGCTACTACAAACCGGGGCTTGTGCGAGTAACTTCATAGGCTGGAACGAAACCCCAGTGTAATGGAGAACTAACTTCTAGCGATCTAACTTGGCTCTAAAGTTAATAAGAAAGTTAATAATGCAGCAAGAATGCTGGTAATGAGTGCTTGCGTGAAACGAAGTGGTTGGGTCACATTCAATGTTTGCTTTGCTAGTCGCTGCATAAGAACTAAGATAGTCTACATACCACAAATGATATGAATGGTAGTAAGATTATCGTCAATTTGGATATAACTTTAAACAGGGAACTTTTGATTAACAATCAATCTCAGTTCCCCGTGTTTTATGATATGATGTTATGATGAACAATTTTAATTTTTAATTCATACTAGTGTAAAAACACCAGACAAATTATGGATTCAAGTACCAGTGGATATAAATATGAGAAACACTTGGTTAAAAGTTGTTTACTACCGTAATGACGTCATTAGCATGGCGGCGACATTTTGTAGTGTTCAAAGACAGATAAAAAAACCTAAAAACTTTAAACTGCAATAAAAAATATATTTATGTACCTTACGAAGTGAAACTAACATTTCCCGATTGCTTTTCCTCTAAACAATCATTGTAATACACTTTTATTTTTTTTCTCATCTAGACTAAAATACCCTATTGCGATCGGAAGTTGAAAGTAAGCATGTCTCTGGTATGCGACGCGTATTTTGTACGTTTTCAGACGCGATAAGGCAGCTCCCATTTCTTATCTGCACTTTGTATCTGGGCTGGTTTTTAAAGCTACAGAAGCCTACATTATCTCACGCTTAGCAGCGCTTGCGAGAGATAGATCCTGATTTCTTCTAGGATTAAGTTTTCATATTTTGCATCAGAAAAAATAATACTACTCACTCAAAGTAATTTGTTTAAGGCCACCACATTAGTGGAAGATAAGCTAAACTATGTTTATGAAAAAATCCTGATATGAACTCCATCTGTAACTTTAAATTATAATTAATTGTTCCACTAAAGTCATCATTTTTGACATAATGTTCAAAAAATAATTTAGATGGCACCGTTTTAAATTTAGCCGAGATCTATTAAAATATGGTGAATTACGGAAAATACACAACTCCATCTGTTGAAATAATAATCCTCTATAAAGAATGTATTGTAATTTATTGTCATTTACCACTTCACTCCTTTGACAAATTTGATGTATTTTATTTACCACAGATTACCACAGATGGAGCTACTTTAACCTTGGCTAAACAAAATTTTCATTTTTTTTTTTCTTCCAAAGTTACTTATGAGGGTGTGATTTTCTGTGTAAAGGTTAATAATAGACCGACCGAATATAAGTACAACATTCAAATGTACAGTTTTGTCAAACAGATTGCGTGTCGTAATATTTTACATCTTGAATTCACAAAATTAATCATATCTTTTGATAGAGTGAATCGATTTCGATGAAACAAAAACTAAGTAATACCCCAAGTTACGTAGAATTTTTGTATATAAGCATTGTCTGCATTGGATTCGTAGATTTTACGTGAATCCCGAACGAACAAACAGATAAACAGATAAACAGACAAACAGACAAACAGACAAAAATGACAAAAATGATGGAAATGGATTTTGTTAGTTATCCTTTAACTCGCTGGCTATTTTTTTTGTCAATTTCTTTAATGTACAAAAATTACTTTTCTACAGATTTATTATATGTATAGATAGATTATTATATGTATAGATATAGATGACGTATTAAAGCGCATTACTTAGTTACCATTTACAATTTTCGTCATTTATGTGTAATTTAAATTCGTTTGTTCTTAAAAAGTCAATTAAATTTTTAATTCATATGACGTATTAAAGCGCATTACTTAGTTACCATTTACAATTTTCGTCATTTATGTGTAATTTAAATTCGTTTGTTCTTAAAAAGTCAATTAAAACATAATAAGCAAAGTCAAAGCAATGATAACGAAATAAATTGCAAGAAAAAAAAAAGAAATAAATTCGATTTAAACGTTCATTACTGCAGACAAATATAAGGGTAATGACAGTTTTTTACTGTTTAACAGTCTTTGAAAGCTTCCTAAGCGAACGTTATTTACTTTCACGACTGTTTACTTTTCCGTATTGGAAATAAAGATTAAATATATCAGATATCAATTTAAAGAGGTAGAAGCTTGTTTTATATTCTGTTTTATATACGTAGGGAAGGTAGAACGTAATAACGCTTGGCGTCTTTGAAGGCTCACTGGCAGTATGAATATTCAAGCAAGTAAGTACTTCTAGATCCACCGTTCTCTTGGCTTATTTGTTCATTCTTGAGCTTCTGCGCTAGAAATGAAATAGTTGCTACCTACAAAATTGGTATGTGAGAAATATTTTGATTTTTATAGGAATAACAATTAGTTGTCTTCAGCCAATGGTACTCTCTAAATGTTGGACAAGCTTCTTCATAGCATTGAGATTAATAACCGAGTTTGCTCAAGGCAGATTGCTTTGAATGTTACAACGGCCAAATTCAGATCTGTTTTTCTTTAAGTACCTTTAGTCAGAGACGTTCAAGATAAGGTACGCAGCTACTTAGACAGAAATAATAAATAAACACGATTAAAATCTGTAATAATCATAAAAACGGTAACCGACTCACATAAAAAACGTAGCAATGTTTATTTAGGCAGATAGAAGCATACTCGCTCAAATGACACTATAATTAGAGTGCTTTTCAAATCTGTTTCGTCCATTCCTTTGCTAAAAACGTTCTGCAAGTGCAGTCCTCGTTAAAATAAGTGCATCTCAGTAATTGGCACTGCATTTCACGGCAGAATGCTCACGAGTGATTGTAGTTTGCAAAAGAAACGCAATCAAAGAGCAAAGCTAGTCTTTAGGGTATTGCTATGCAAATGAAATGATTACTTCGTATTGAAACTTTTAACTTAAACCACAACGAACATATTGGTTGAATTTACTCTAGCTGGAGTTATGAGGTTTATTTCTATAAGCAGATTACAAAAAGGGGTCCCTGAGAAAGGATTGGGCCAGACTGATTGGAGTACAAAAGACGCAAAAATAGTGCTTTACCCAATCTAGGTTGAGTGATCTGGTGACTCTTATTATTTGCAAGGTTGTGGTAGAAACGTTTTTGTTGCTTTTATATATAAAAGTATGCAAATTTTTTTTTCAGCCTATACATAGTTTGGTTAAGTCCTTACTGTGCCAACAAATATAGTAAAAGAGAGTCTAAGTCTTTCTATCCCTTTTTATGCTTTAGGTTCTTAGGCTTTATAAATACTTTAACTTTTTTTTACACGTTTTCCATTACATTTTTTTCTTTAATTTATCACCAAGTGTCCTTTTCCCAGCTATGTTGAGTTCTAACAGGATGCAGCTGAGTACCCGAATTTTACATGGAGCGACTGCCCATTTTTCTTATTTCCTGAAATCCTTTTATGTACTTACACTGAAAAAAACCTTGACGTAAGGATGGATGGCGGAGGATGTTTTAAATGTATTTACAAAGATTTATGGCTGGAATGTACTAATTTATTTTTTTGTTGTTTCCGCCTTATTTGTTTTCGGACTTAATATATCTAACTGGCATGGCAGTAAACCACCGTCATTGTTGAAACATGAAAAAAAAAAGACAGATTCGGTTAATTTTCTAGCATACCCTCGATAACTAGCTTGACATGTAACAATGGAAAACGATACCATTACCATAACCGTGGTTACCATACTTGTACCTTTGCTGAAATTCTTAATAATTCTTCTACTACAAACTCCATTTCAAATTATCGACGTTACATTTTTTTTTTTTGTCAATGGGCAGAATTTTATCTTCGCATGGCGAATTCTTAACACATGTGGGCATTCGGATTACATCCCACTTCTGATGTCGGAGGCGAACATCAAGGATGGCACTATCGTCCGACATCAGTTAGGGTAATCAAGCAAAGAAACTCAAAAGTCAAACGAACTCAAAAGTCAAACGTTTATTCAAATTAGTCAGAACAAAAGACAGCACCCAAAACGCCCGCCCTTCGCCACTTCTTATGTGTTTTGGCTTGGGGAGAAGAAGTGGCGGAACAAACTCCCCAGCAACACATGTCTGTCTGTTAGGTTAGAAGAACCTTTACACTTTAATTTCAAAAGACACTTTACACACTTTACAATATGGATCTACAACGGTACTACAACACTAGGCAATAACACTAGACGTGACGTAGGGCAGTTTCGAGATGTGCGCAGCACGACGACTCGACCAAGACTGAGCTCCGCGGACGCCACGCCGACCACCACTACTCTGCCAAGCGCGCCAAAATGTTGTTTCACCGGAAACGCCACCAGAGGGCGCGCTTGCGTGACGTTTAGTGTCCGTACTATTGACAGTCTCCGACATATATAAACTTGGGAATTAGCTTATTTATAGTTATGATAATTAGAATTTATTCGTATATTATATAAAAGTCGTGGTGGCCTAGTGGGTAAAGAACCAACCTCTCGAGTATGAGGGCGCGGGTTCGATTCCAGGTCAGGCAAGTACCAATGCAACTTTTCTAAGTTTGTATGTACTTTCTAAGTATATCTTAGACACCAATGACTGTGTTTCGGATGGCACGTTAAATTGTAGGTCCCGGCTGACATTGAACATCCTTGGCAGTCGTTACGGGTAGTCAGAAGCCAGTAAGTCTGACACCAGTCTAACCAAGGGGTATCGGGTTGCCCGGGTAACTGGGTTGAGGAGGTCAGATAGGCAGTCGCTTCTTGTAAAGCACTGGTACTCAGCTGAATCCGGTTAGACTGGAAGCCGACCCCAACATAGTTTGGGAAAGAGGCTCGGAGGATGATAATTAGAATTTATTCAAGTTAAAAATATAATGAAGAACATACAACGTCCAAAATTATCTTGAAAAATATTTTTATTAACACTAGGCTAGCTCAAAAATAAAATTAATTTCCGAACCCAAGTTCCACAGCATTGTAGCCTGAAATTCTGCACAAACTCAAACAAGATAGTCTGTGGCAACCCTGTTGACAAGACGTCAACAAAACTTCTCCCAATTAATTAATTTAATTTGAATATAATTTTAGTGTTATTTATATAACTTATAATATTAATTCGCAATAATAACAAAATCTTATTGCTGGGACGGTAAATTTTGTGATATAATTGTGTTTTTACTGTGTAATTATAAATAACCAAATCTCGACCTGTCAAAGTTCGAAACTTGGTAACGATCTTTGAAAGTTTTGAATTAAAGTACATTGTCATCGTGAAATCCTGTAAGTACTATCTTTTTCAACTTTATTTATTACTGAGAACTCCTATTCTTCATCAGTGATTACTGGAGAAAATAATTTACATCATAATAGTGCATAGAAAATAGTTTCTCACACAAACTAAAATACTTTCGTAAACATCCACCTGAGTTATTGTTTTTTCTGTACAAAATGGAAAGAATAATGACCAGGAAAGCCACTGCACGTTTGGAGGAAGCTAAACTTCAACAAACATTAGTGGAACTTAAGAAATATAAGGATTTGTGTGGGGATCTACAGAGGGAACAGGATGACAATGAGAAGGAAGTACTTCAAATTTTAAACAATAATAGTAAACTCAAGAGTGAGATGGCAGAACTACATTGTCAATTAGTTAACATCACAGAAGAACGGGATAAGCTCCAACACATTGTTGACCAGTTTGACCGGTGCAGCGATGAGTTTGACACAACTCTCAAACACAACGCTGAACTGAAGTGTAGGTTGAGTGAAGCCCAGGATACTATTATCAGGATGGAAAGTACCAGCCAGAAACTTCAGACAGAGCAAACCAATGCACTGTTTGAGGAACTGGTTGGTACCACTCCGGTGTGGTCTGCTGACTCACTCTTGAATAATAGTTCTCAAATTGTAACCATTGACCTGACTACTGACAATAGTTTTGCATCAATATCTCAGGTAAAGCAAATCATTGGCAGCAAAAACAAAGTAAAGAAATATGTCAAAATAAATAAATTTATTAAAAGGACTCAAAAATTAATAAAAAGTAACAAAAATAATTTCACCAAAAACCACAAATCTTTTAACAGTTGTAAAAAATTACAATTAAATTTCAACAATAGTAGAAAAGAATATGAGGTTGATATACAGGATCTGCAGTCAAGGATTCTCCATTTACAAGAATCATTGATGGCAGTTACATGCAAATATCAAACCTCACAAAGAGAAATGGGTGAGTACATACTGGCAATGAACGGCTTGGTGGATCTGTGTAGTGAAAATGAGAAAATGTTTAATTCATTGACAAACAATCGAACACCAGGTTGTGAACAAGATCTGCCAGGCTGTTCAGGGTTAGATGATTCTCATCAATCTTCTCATTGTATTAAATTAGATGGTTGTAAAAAAAGTACTTCCTTCGACACACAAAAAACAATAAAATTAATACAAAATGAAAATAATAATTGTAACAAAATAGTAATGTTTAGTGATGAAATTGGACAAAACATGTGTCACAAATTACATCAATATTTAGGTGACCAGGTAATAAACTATTGCATGCCTGAAGCTACTTATGAACAAATATTAGACAAAATATTAAGCAGTAGTTACTGTCCAACTACTACTTTAGTTGTACTAATTGGGAGAAGAGGAAATGCCACTGTTAAAACAGTAATTAAATACTTTGAGTGTTTATCGCAATTAAATGTAAATAAAATAGTTTTATATGCTTTTCCCTATGGCAAGGGCTTGTCGCAGACAGAAAATAACCATAGACATAAATGCAATCTTAAATTACAAACTATGACATTGTATAATGAAAAATTCAATTTTATTGACTCTAATGTACTCATTAGTAATAATTATTTTATGACAAATGATAATTATTATATTTGTAATTTTTATAAAGGACAAATAGCAAAATCGCTATTTTATTGTATTTTGAACAAAGCCAAATGCTTGGCTAACGATACTGCTCCTATTGAGCAGTCTAGTTTATTTTTTTCACAGAACTTGGAATTAGTTCCAAGTGATTTAAACTCCACCACCAGACAATAGAGCCAATCTCTAGCAGTCAATCAATTATTTTGAATTGTGACATAAATGCAATTATATGTTCAAATATAAATACCACAAATAATGTTGTTACTTCTAATCCATCAAACCCTTTGAGTATAAATACTAGAAACAAACACAATCTGAATATATTCCATCAAAATATTCAAGGTTTGATTGGTAAAGAATTGGAATTGGAGTTGTTCATGAACTGTAATAATATAGATATTTTATGTTTAACTGAGCATTGGCTTAAAGAGCATCAGTTCATGTTTAGCTTCAAGAACCATTGTGTAGGCAGCTCGTACAGCAGAGTAAATATAATACGTGGTGGTTCTCTAATAATTCTTCGCAATACTATTAAATTCAAAGAACGGAAGGATATTGTGAACCTTTCTGTTGAGCGAGTAATTGAGATATCATGCGTTGAGCTTGAGCAGTTCATTGTAATGAGTGTATACAGGCCCCCATGTGCAACATATACAATTTTTGAGAAGCATCTGGAAGATGTATTATTCAAAATTTCTAACAATAATAAAACAGTTGTCGTCTGTGGAGACTTTAATATTAATATACTGGAAAATACTGCTATTGTTAATAATTTTATAACTCTCTTTCAATCATACAACTTGTACAGTACATTTCTCGAGCCGACTAGAATAACTAGCACTAGTGCTACATGTATAGATAACATTTTTACTAACTTAAAACCTTTAAACAAACATATTTTAAATGTGTTAGATTCTGATCACTCTGGTCAATTAGTTACCTTTCCCATGAAAACTATCAGAGCTCAGAGAAAAAATGTAAGTTTTATTCCTGTAAACAAACATCGGTTGGAACTTTTTAAAAATAACTTGATTGAAAAACTGCCTGAATTGCCCTATCATGATAATCCTGATCAAGCTTACACCCTTTTATTCAACTTAATTAATTGTGAATTTAAAAAAGTTTTTACTACTAAGTCCATATCTGTTTGTGATCAGGTAACATTTAGTGATTGGGCAACGCCGGGTATTTACAAAAGTAGACAGAAGTTATTTGAATTATACTATGAAAGATCATTCAATCAAGATGAAACATTTAAACAGTATGTTAAAAACTATTCAAAAATATTTAAAAGAGCCTGCACCTCCGCTAAATCAATACACATAAAACATAAAATAAAAGCTTCTGGTAATAAAATAAAAACTACGTGGAATATAATCAATTCAGAAATAGGCCGATCCACTGTACGGAATCGAGACTTCCACTTAAAAATAAACAATGTAGACGTTAAGTCGGACTTGGGGGTAGCATCTGAGTTTGAAAATTTTTTCACCAATATCCCTATTTTAACAACCAGAACTCTTATGTCGTCTTCCAGTTCGGCTTTGACAATATTAAAAAATTGTGTTGCGGAATGTGACAAAGGTTTTGAATTCTCAGTTGTTAGCTCTAAGGATATTATTCAAGCGTATAAAGATCTCGATGTAAAAAAGACTGCTGACCTTTGGGGATTTTCAGTTCAGATAATCTCATCGATAATTGAAATAATTTCACCTTATTTAGCAACTGTGTTTAACTCTTGTGTTGCATCTGGTGTTTTTCCTGACTTAATGAAACTTAGTAAAGTAATTCCATTGTTTAAATCTGGTAGTACAACCGATCCATCAAATTTTCGGCCAATTTCAATTTTACCCACTTTGAGTAAAATTTTTGAAAAGTTAATATTACGTCAATTGTTGAGCCATTTTAATAGAAACAATTTGTTGCACACAAAACAATTTGGATTTACCAAGGGTCGTTCTACTACGGATGCGGGCGTGGAATTGCTTAAAAATATATTCGAGGCCTGGGAGGATTCGCAGGATGCGCTCGGTATTTTCTGCGACTTGTCCAAGGCTTTTGATTGCGTGCACCATGATATACTCATCAGGAAACTTCACCACTATGGTATCAAAAATAAGGCTCTTGACCTTCTGACTTCTTATTTGCATAATAGAATTCAGAAGGTAGATGTCAACGGTAAGAGGTCTTCTGGATCTACGGTCACCATGGGGGTTCCGCAGGGTTCAATTCTAGGCCCTTTTTTGTTCCTTATTTATATTAATGACCTTCCTTATCACATAAGGGATAATCACAAGATTGTGTTGTTTGCTGATGATACTTCACTCGTTTTTAAAATCAAGCGCCAACTCGACAATTTTGACGAAGTTAACAATGCACTCTCTAAGGTTGTTCATTGGTTTAATGTCAATAATCTTCTTTTAAATGAGTCTAAAACGAAGTTAATTAAATTCTCAACGCCCAACGTAAGGCAGTTACAAACTAATGTACAACTAAATGGAGTAGAGTTGAAGCCTGTTGAGTCAACGGTATTTCTTGGTTTGACCGTTGATTCCAAACTCCAATGGGGCCCACATATTGTTAAACTGTCAGGAAAACTTAGTTCCGCCGCCTATGCTATTAAAAAGATCCGTCTAATCACCGATGTGGACACAGCCAGAATAGTTTATTTTAGCTACTTTCATAGTTCAATGACGTATGGGATCCTCCTTTGGGGAAACTGTGCGGATGTTGAAACTATATTTATTTTACAGAAAAGAGCTGTTCGAGCCATTTATAATCTGGGTCCAAAAGTTTCTCTCAGAGAGAAATTCAAAGAAATGAATATTCTGACTGTTGCCTCTCAATACATTTTTGAAAATTTAATGTACGTTCATAAAAACATATCAGACTTTGTTCAAATGTCTGATGTTCATAGCATAAATACTAGGAATAAACATAATCTTGCTGTACATGCTACTCGCCTCCACAGAGTAAGCAACTCGTTCATGGGTCAATGTATACGCTTTTACAATAAACTTCCCAAAGCGGTTCGTGATTTGCCTATCAAGAAATTTAAAAATCATATAAAATCCAAACTTTTGAAAAAAGGATATTACAAAATATCTGATTATTTAAATGATAAAAAAGCTTGGGAATGAGCTGCTCGCTTAGTGAGTGATATCTTTTCAAATGCCTGTGTATTGTTACTTTTGACATTTAAATATATATTATCATCAGATAACATTTTATTAATGACATTGTTTATTGACATTTATATATTATAATTGTATTTTTTTTATATTTTTTTTTTTATTATTATTATTGTGAATGTGAGTATCGTGTATGCGAGCAACATTATATATTCTTATAACATAAACACTGTCTGGCGGGTTTGAGTATTTTTGAATGGCCTACGCAAATGTTCTGCAGATCTGGTATCGTCGTGTGACAGGTCGTTGAGCTCCCTAAGATATGGTTTGAGCTACACGACGACTGATGCATGCGTGCCGTCTGTTGGGACTGGTCAGCTCCAGCCTGATGTGGCTCTTTCCTCAAAAGGCCATTCCAGACCGCGTACATGGTGACACTCACACATGATATTACTTGATTTATAACATGTTTGGACTTTAAAAGAGACTATGACCCTTGAGTTTGTTTCGGCGTTTCTTCTCAGGGATCAGTCAGTTAGGAAATGCCGACCTCAGCATTCTTAAAATGACGTGTAAAAGGGATGTAATGTCCAACTTGCAAAATAAACGATTTCATTTCATTTCACTCGAAAATTGCACAAAAGAAAATTATACTAAATGTTCCAGAGAAAATATATTTCACTTTTACAACCGAGTTCACAGACTGTTTTAAAGGTCAAAACATTTATTACTTGCAATTATTTGTGGCTCAAAATTTTAGTAGCAGCCGTTAAACACGCACCTATAGATATCTCTAGTGGCCGTTGCTTTTGACAGGCAATTAGAATCGCATCCATTGGGACCCCAGACGATCTCAGGCGATAAACTGAAAGTGAGAATAATGGTAAAAGTTTTTCACATTACCATGCCACAAATGCGTTTGAAGTGCAATGAATTTTGGGGACAAAAAAAAATTAGATTAGGGTTTCTGTTCTCAGATGGAAATTAAAAATAATTATGATTAAGGTTTTGCGCGATTTCGATCCCAGACACAATAGAAAAACTTGACGCTCAACATTTTGTTTTTGATCACAAAATTATTTATAGTTACAATTCTTCGATAACACCACAAGATACGAAGCCATAACTATTTTTCAATATTCCGATAATATTCGAAGGAAACGAAAGAAAATCCTACCTACAAGAAGACGCTTTCATAAAAATAAAGACAGGTTGCTTGCTTATTGCCTAAGACCGTCCACAAAAACCTTTTCAGCTGGCTCTTTCAATTTGCCTGAGACGACAACAGTACCGCAACGTTCGTAAAAATTCAAACACCTCCACTGTAATTTTCAACCGTGCAAGCTAGTACCGTACAATTGTTTGGCTTTGACAACCAATTATCATCTTGACATCGTACGCCTATTGTGAACCTTGAATGGAGTCCAGTAATCTGATGTAACCGTAACTCTCACAAAGCATTGTCTGTTTTCACAACTGGGATATTTTCACAGCGTTTTTCCACGTGATGCGGAGTAGCGGACGTTGGGAACTAACAATTTTCTACTGCGTTTGTTTTTGGAATTAAAATAGGTTCGTAACAGTACGCGGTTCGTTTTTGTGCTATGTTGCTTTAGTGCCTTGTAGCTTTGTTGTTTACTTGATTGGTATAGAAAAAATACCAAGAAAAGGAACTAGTATTTCATTCTGAAATTCTTTTAGGTAAATGCTACATTTTTCTTTTAGGTAAAATAATTAAACACTAAAGATACAACAGTCTCCAAGTATTACAAAGTTAGCAAAACAATGACAATATGTAGAAAACCATTCAATAATACTACACTTCTATAAAACGATCGCATTTTAATATTAGAAAACATTTCCGAAACATAATAAGAGAAAACGTAAGCAACGGAATTTTACACGAGGCGACAGTTACGGACGGGAAACAATAAAAGGAGCGACGTATCCGACACTACAATTTAAATAAGATACTATTCCTTGCAATAGTTCCTCTATAATACAGTGTTAATATTAGTTCTTATATTCAGTACTTAGTAATAAGTGTACATGGTAATGAGGACGAGTAAATGGACCTTAATGATTCCTTGAACTTTCCGTAAAAGATAATGGTAGGTAAATACGTCAGCTGTGAGTTTCCCATAGCACTTTGAGACAAACTTTCATTTACAATAAAGTAGTCTTGAACAAAATGCTCGGGTAATTTTGTATGAAACAAGTTTTTCAAGCTCTCCTAAACAAAAATATAATCTTAATATTACACAAAAACATCTTCCATAACAATTTGCAAAACAGCAAACGCAAAAAGTCTCACGTTTCTCTTTTTTCGCCCAAAATGGACCTAAAGTTTGTAATGCAGCTAATTTTCATACGCTATAATATCACAAGAAACAGGTTGTGATTCTGAAAATCGCGAGAAGACACGACTCAATTTGGCAAATTACAGTCCCTTTTGGGGCACAAATTCGAGATATACTTTTTAAGATATACGAAAGTGGGAAGGATTTGCTCAGGGCTGACAAATTCAGTGTTATTTGTATCACACCCGAAAACGTTTATAGGAGCTTACTGGAAATTGTTCTGTGACGTAAATAATACATCATGTTCAAAATTGCCACTGTCATGTTGTATTAATACGAAGTGTTATTGTCTTCGTGGAAGTGAAGATCATTTAATGTTGGTATTTCTAGGTATTTCTTATTGTTCCTGAGATATAATATCTGAAGTTTAATACGTTTTCCTTCTGTATGTAACACCTGTATAAACATTCTTGGCAGTCGTTAGGGGTAGTCAGAAGCCAGTCTTACCGAGGGATACTGGGTTGCCCGGATAACTGGGTTGAAGTGGTCAGATAAGCAATCGCGCCTTGTAAAGCAAACGATCTTAGCTGTATCCGGTGAGACTGGAAGTCGACCCCAACAAGATGTGAAAAGTATCCAGGAGGATGACCTGTATAAAGCAGCAGATTTAAATAAGATTAGAACCAGACTTAATTTAACTATCAAAATTGAAAAACTATTTTAATACTTTACTTGCTAGATCCATCTCAAGTTTTTAAGTTTTCTTGGACGAATTAGAATTAGAATTAAAGAGTTGTGCGAATAAATTACTGTCTAGTCTAAACTTTATCTGCTTTTAACTATTAGAAGACAGATAACGTCATACATATTATATGGGATTTATACAGTGTCTTTTTTCTAGGAAACTATGTGCATTTATTTAGTGCCATGATAAAGAGCAACATAAACATTTCTCCAAACCATCTCCCAGACTTCCATCTTGCAAATGTGGTACATTTTTTGGGGCAACCCAAGCAAGTTGTTTGCGTGATAACAACTAATTATTCTTCACATGAACAGAGGCCTCCACAAACTAGTTCGATTCCCTCAGAGGGCCACATAATGGCTAATTGAATTACCCGAAACTATCTCCCTCTCGACAGAGCGGTATTATGGCTAACTTTGTTTTGTTGTGTATGGAGTACACTTACGAAGTTTTGCGACAACATTTTTCTATTGTGTACAGTTTTGAGCTAATCTTCGATATATTGGAGATGAGGTAAAAGTATCTTAAAAGAATAAAGTAGATATATTTTTACATAGTGCTGTATTTTTTTTAGTTGACGCTTTTCTTTACAGCGACTTTTATTGCAGTTTAGATTACTAAAGATTAATTACCTTATAAAAATAAACAAACAAACCAAAACTTTTGGTTTAATGTTTCAAATATTCAAAATCTTTAAAACTTTTATTGTACTGTTCACTGTCAAGCCTTTCATCTCAATATAACAACTTGAAGCACTACTTTTGTTTGTCTTAATTAATTTCAAAACACTTTTAACGCTTAAATTTAAATCTGAATATCATTTTAGTCTCCAAAACTTTAAATTACCATCTGACGTTGTCATCTTATGCGTGTTTGCTCATGAAAAACATTTTATATTTGAACTACTAAAACAAAGAAATTCACATTAACCTTAACACTGTTTGAGTCTTTCTTTAATTAAAATCTGTATCATCTGAAAGGTTTCTTTGATATTCTAAATGAGGCCATAATAGGGGCGCTTTTCGATAATAATACTTAAGATTTTGGATAACTATAACTAATACGCGATAATTTTGTTGAACTTTATATTGTAAGCGTATCAAATGTAGATGATATTTTTCGTCTCATTAATTTTATGCTTAAATACAATTCTACGTATGAAACATTAGAATCTCACATTGCATTTTCAAGTAAGTAAAGAAACTAAAGCGGCCACTAGAAGCAACACATCAAAACCAATAAAGTTCAATCAACAACCTTCAAAGGAATTTCGACTGAAACACATTCCACAAGGATCGAATATTGAGCAGATGAATGAGAAACGGCTTGATCGAGAGCCACTACACTGGTCTCCCGTAACACTACATAAAAGGACACTTGTCGACATTTGTCAATTTATACTTCTGCCCAGCGAAATTGAGCAACCAGATTGTGTGTTTAAGTTGAACGATGTAAAACGAGTCGTTTGGAATGTTTGATCAGAGCAATATATTTAGTGGTTTTTCATTGAATTTTATATTTTTAAATTCTTGATTGTTTTGTGAATTAAATAGATTTTCCACAAGCCTTTGGAATAGAAAGCAAAAGGTACGATTGTTTTGACGGGATTAAACACCTCGTGAGTCTGACACCATTCTTACCAAGGGTTTGGCCGGCTATCTGGGTTAAGGAGAACAGATAAGCAGTGGCTGCTTGTGAAACACTGGTACACAGATGCATTCGGTAAGACTGGAAGCGGACCCCGACGTAGTTGGGAAAGGCTCAGGAGAATCGAATATCTCGTTGTGCGTTTCAAGTTCTAACCTAAATTTTACCGATTGGTATCTCAAAAAATCAGTGTAATACTACCAAAATTGACAGCTTCTAATCCCTAAATGATATCAGGTAATACCTTTATGAATACATAATCGATTACCCGAAGCGGTTCCCTTTTGTATTCTGACTAAATCTATCTGTAGCTTCGATTCCAAGGGAGAGTCTAAACAAGCAAGCCGACCGTGTTTGTCTGCAAACAAGACAATGATCAAACAACGGGCGTATACCTACTTATATACGATGTGCCGATATGTATATAAAACATTTGTAATTAAAGTATTTTAATGTATAAGTTTATTGAATACACAAAATAAAGCTGCGTTACATTATACATACGTTTTCAAAAAATATCGGAATGTTTGGCGTTTGTTAGGGGAGCTGTACTTTCAGCAATAGATGGAAATTGGCTGACTATGACGATAATGATGATGATACATAAAAAGTCAAAGCATCAAGACATTCGGCTATTGGCCGACCTTCTACGAGCTAGATACACAAGTGTTCTACCGGGTTGAACAGTCCCCCAATGTCAAAAATTAGAAAATTGAGTTTTCCGAATACACGCTGGCTTTTTTTTTACCCGACTGTACGATGCAAAGCGGTGCAGAAGTTCCTAGAATTTCTATAACATTAGCTCAATACAAGCCAGCAGAATATTACGGTGTCACAAAGCTTTACTGTAGAAACTGTGCCGATGGATTTGCACAGTCAAGTTAGACAATAGTGTAACTATTCATGATTAAATTTAGCTGGGGTTGACTCTCCTATTGTGAATTCTGCCGGGACTTGACGTACCATTTATATTGTTGTTTTTATGTATCAGTTTATGAACGTTTTGAGGTCAGAGATACATATAAGCTTGTCAATTTAATTTACAATGAAATAAGTTTATTTTTACCGATAAGATTAAAGGTCATGACTGGTTCCATGAAGTGTTTTTCATTTACGTATTTTGTTCAGTGTATCTCGGAAACGGCTGTGAAATTGTGGATAAAATGTTTAGTAGCTCATTTCAGCTTTGTAACTCTCACTGACAAAACGTTAAAAAAGGTATAGGTGATATTGATCTGAAACTTCTACCTAGACTTAATTATAGTAGTATGTACCTACTACTTTTTGTACGAGAATATTTTTTCTCTCAAATATATGAGCTGCTTAAAGAATATACGCTCCATTATCCTGAAAGACGAAGTAAGTACCCAAACGGGTATACAATTGACTTTTTAATAACCTCCCGACCGAAGGGTACCAAATTAAATAAGGGTGCTCTCAGTGTCTTTATAAAGGATTTTTATTTTGTTTTATTAAATCTTAAGCTAACGGAACAATGCATTATGAAGTAATTGAACAAGAGGTCATTTTGGGTGAGTTGATTGTTTAGCCTTTTAGAAGTAAAGTAGCCTTTTAGCAATAAAGTGCTTCGGACATAATTCAGAGAGAAAAAAGACGGAAAAATTGACGTGGTTATAATAAATTAAGTAGAAACTTTACACTTACATTGATAAATTGTTACTTTAAGCTATTTTATTTCATGTTAAAAAGTCATGTTTTTATAAAGTCAAAACTACATTACTTAAAAAAATTGCAACTGTAAAGTAAAATAATTTAATTTCACTCAAGCATTTACGAATCCACGGTTTCAGCAGATGGTGTCTTTGATTTAGTTCGTTTTCATTTGTTATTAGAACTTTCTAGTAGGTATATAATTTTTGTAAATGTAAAAACGAGACTCTTTAAATATTATTTCAAGCCTAGAAGGCTGGCTTACAACTTTCACAGAACACAATCAGGTATTGTTCGACGTATTATGAAAAATAGGTCTCTTCCAAAGAATTCGTATCATGGCTGACCCACAAATTGATACAACCACAATGCTTGGAATCGATTACACTTGGTGTTTATAACAAATTGTGACATGAAACCGTTCCCGGTAAACGCAAACGTTTAAATTATATTGTTAACCATAATTGATTGACAGTTCGTGTTTCAATCACAATGTAACGCGAAACCTAATTTGATTTAAATATTAGAGCATTGTTGAAAACAGTATGAATATCATTCTGAACACGAAACTGTAATGATAGCAGTTTGGCAAAAGAATCTGCAGTTTTTTGTCGTTTGTACGGATGTACGATTGCCTTGTTGGTCTAGTGGTGGTAAGCGCGACTCGGTTCCAAAATTGCTTAGTTGGTTTTAGAACCTCTTACCAAAGCAGCCAGCTGTCTAGAAATTGGTGATTGATAAAGTGGTTACTCGTGCATCGGAGTCTTGCGTTTGATAACCCACCGGTTGTGTCGGTCTATCGTCAGATCGGTCTAAGAGACTGACGGAATAGAGATTGTACCTATGTCTGCACACAAACGCTAGTGCTTAATATGCCTGCCCAGCTTTCTGATCTCCTAATATTATAATACATATGTGTCTGTCTATCCGTCAGTTGCACAAAACTCCATTAAAGTTAAAGCTTATTTAAGTCTACTTCTGACTCTTTCTTTGTCAACAAGATAAAAAGTGATAGCAATAGATTTAATGAAGCTTTAATTTTAATGGACCTTTGTGCAACTGACGGTACGTGTTTTATATGTGCCATTTTAAATAATATGTGGTGTTATGATGATTTTTAGAAACATTAGTGTTTCAATTTTTCACTAGATAAAGTAAATGTTCTAAACACGTACCTATCCTACTATCTACCTACCCTCAACCAAGACAGTGATTTTATGACAGAGCAGACTGTAATTGTCAGTTAACACTGATGTGTGCCGCCGAGAATTAAAACGGAATAGCGTGTGAGCTCCTTCCGCACAGGCAGTAAAACTTGCCTAATGGAATCAGACAGTCAGTGCGCTCGTAACTGATGTTAAATGTATATGTACTGTCGCTATCTGAATCCTTTTAAGTTCACTTTATTTTGTAGTGCTTTAGATTTATTTTTGTGTTAGGAAATTCGTTTGTGGCAAGAGATATAGTAATATTAGATTTTTGTGCAAATAATCGCGAGGATTTATTTTTTATATTTCTAATTACATTATTACCATGTTTGGTCCTTTTGACATTTCAAATGCCCACATGCTTAGAATTCAAAAATCTTGTATGAATTGGAGTCTACGTGATGTCAATCATAAAAAATCTATCCTAATTCAAAGGCGTCAAAGGGTAACGAAAAGACAGATAATTTTAGTAGTATGTGTACTAAAGGACAATCCAGTCCTTTAACTGAAGATAATCACGACAATTTCAGTAAATACCTGCACAAAAGTACCTCAGAACACGCACGAAATCTTTGTGAAAAAAAAAATGTACTTTATTCTAGATTTCTATTCATTGATGTAAAATATGTCTCGGCACACGACGATCAATTCTCGACGTGTCGTCAGCCAGCCGTGAAATAAGTGTGAAACATATAATGACTACTTTTGTACGATACATTCAAATAAGCTATTTTTAACGTCGATTTAGAGGGATTTATGTGTTTAGGTCTAGAGCACAACAATATGCTATTATGTGTTTCGGGTTTTGTATGAACCGCTCAGGAATAAATATAGTAGAATGTATTTTATATTTTGTTGATATTTTACATCTAAAACAAGATTTAATTTTTTTACTAAACAAATAACTCCACAACTGAGGCAAAGGTGTCTTTATACAAATACTTGATCTCAAACCATTACTAGATTACCTTCGACTTTGCTTACTCAACAAAGTACGTAGGTATATTCTGACACTCACATCACAGCTTTGTTGAATCAATCAAGCGAAACTCCAATTAGAATAAACCAATTAAACAAACAAAGCCGAAACAATACGCCACGCCAATAATAATAAGGTACCTTCGTAAGTACCATTTACGCATCTGGTGACCAGCTTGGTACCGAAAGTACCAACTTGACTACATCTCCGCACATGTGAGGGCAACCTTTAACGAAATTACAAGGGATAAGCCCACGAAGAACAAAATGACTAGCGGAGGTGCCATAATGGAAAATCTCCTATGAAAGTAGCGCGCCAAAATACGGGCGTGCGGGGAAGGAGGAATGTTATCTACTGTCTTCGCCCTTATACGCCTTCTTTGGACCCGATAATTTCATGTCATACCAAAAAACGTTGTTACATGTCGCAAAGAACCCGAACGCCTCGTTACTTCACTCGTAACTGATCGCTTTGGTCATGTCCACCGTACGTATTTAACCCTGAAGAAGGCTCCTGACCTACCTGCATTATGACATCTCCGCTTATCTTTCTTAACTTCGTGGATGAGCCAAACATTTGCCCAATGATAAACGAAAATAAGCCCGGATAATCGCAAAGGTACTCCACATGGTGTAAGGGTAATTTGGTCGCTTTCAGGCTCGTAATAAAGATTGTTTTCACAATAAAAAACAAATAAAACAAAAGTAATTTTGTTTGTTTTGTCGCAAATAGGGCTCGTTGCGAAACTTAATCATGTTGAAAAAATATTTTATTCAATTTAAGACTCCCAAACTTTATCACGTTTCATCATCATCATCGTCATCTCAGCCATAGGACGTCCACTGCTGAACATAGGCCTCCCCCTTAGATCTCCACAGATATCACGTTTAGTTGTACCTATATTATATTTACATCTATTGTATCAATACAATGAAGGGCTACTTGGAAAATCAACAGACTAGTGACCTTGAAATTAGCATTTATGACACGTGTCTTCCATGAACCCTCATAGGGTAAGATAAACAACAATGTTTTCCTTATAAATGGACATGAAATTGTATTAACACCTAATGTCGTGGCACGTGTTATAAGTAGGTAAATAAAAATGACAGCCATTACCAGTAATAAGGAAATCGGTAATTCTAGCAATTCTGTACTCACTTATTTCATGATAGCGTAATGTAACTATAGAAAAAAATATGTTTTCTATCTTTATTCCACAGTATAGTTTACTTATTGAAGCAGTTACTGAATGGTTACTACTTTCAATGCTTACAAAATTGTTACTATCTCTGTAAGATAGTTAAGCAACAGCTCTGATAAGGAAAGGTGCCAGCTCATAGTTCTTCGCTACCTAGAACTCGTATGCATCACAATGCATGATGATGCTGTATATTAAAAACACATACAACATATTTCTTTAATGTTTGTCAATTTTCAAGGGGAAAGTAGCATATTTTATACTGATTGTGAACTGCACCAGAAAACGGTCCATATATTCACAAACGGAATGTGTGAGAAATGACAAAGCAAGCAGTAACTGTCAATCCAACTCCTTTGAGATCAAGCCTAACTCCGTCATAAATTGATCATAGTGTTGTGTTCAGACTTTTATACCTGTAGTTACTAAACATTACGAGCTGTTTAGTTATAAAACGGACCGTTACATAAAACGGCACATTAAATTCGCAGTTCTAGAGTTATTGGAGAACTTGCCTTATGACTTCGAATGGAAAGTTAGATACGTTAGCGCTGTTATGTTCGTAAATGTTTAAAGTTGATAATGTAGTGCCAAAAATACTGAACTCGCTGAGTTTAGTCTTTCTTGTTCCTTTAGCTGTATTTGGAACAGATATTACGGCGCTTTTAGGAAGTTATTCTATTTTACATGTCTAGATTAAAAAGATTAAGCAAAAATACGTTATACAGGTAGTGTTTTTTATATGTTAGTAACTTTTAAAAATACTTTGAAGTTTGCACTTATTGGCTCTTGTTACCTAATGAATCTCAAAAAATCTTTTATTTCTTTAATAAAATATCATATCGTTGTCTCAACTAACGAAGAAACAGTACCCGTGAGAAGGCTAGTGAGGAGTTATTAATTTCATTTTGCGCCAGTAATATTTATTTTTCCGTACAACAGATACTTTATACTCACGTAACGTTATAATAAGACTAGTACCATAAGTATAATCTATTACCCTCAGGGGAGACGCTGGCCTAAAGCAATATAAATTACCTTTCAAATACTTGCCTCTGGAATTTCGGTAGAATAAAGTCATGTTCTTGTTTAGGAGGAGGAAGAGCAATCAGTCACTATGAAGTTTATTTACTTAGACCAAAATATTTTCGGGCTAATTTTGTGGTGTCTCATTTTTCTTTTTCAACTAGAGCAGTTGCTAATCTGTAGGGCTAAAAATACAAGAAAGAACACTTCTTAGGTAACCTCCATTTATTTCTTACAATAAAGATATAAAAAGCAACCTTCTGAGAAACACAAATTCCTATCCATCACAAAATACTTTTACTATTTTACCGATATTCAATACTATTTTAGAATAAACTCCCAAGAAACGATTTCATAGAAATCACATTGTCTCAAGCAATACCTCTCACAATCTGTGCCAAGCTAGACGGTAGCTTCTTCATTATCAATACAATAAGTACCTAAGTTTAATAAGACGCCAGCGAACGCTGTGTTCCACTTACTTACGTTATTAATACTTGGTTAGCAAAATTGAATTCAGTATTCGATGACATTTGTGAATTCAATTCCAATGTTGACTTTGGACTTTAGAGCAGCATTCAAACGAATTTTGGTTCGAAAATTATTTTAGCTTTCCCAAATGGAACGTTCTTGTTTTAACACATGTGTATTTTTGTTTAACCAACAATTTGTTCTATTGACGCTTATTTATTTTGAGTATGATTTAATTTTGATGGTAATTCGATATAAACTCAAACGTTATTTTGTCACCAACATTCATTCGGAGAATTTTATATCAAACGTTATTAAAATTGCTTTGTTATGATGATGATTTTTAATATTTAAAACAAGCCAGATAAAAGTAAAAAATATGGTCTCGAACTAACCACACAATACACCACAACAATTTGATGACGCAGAATGGCAACAGTTCGAGAAGGAACTTCCCGCCCATCAAAGAGTTCATCTCACAGACAAAATAAAAGCGAAATATTTTTTAATCAAACACGCTGCCTCACTTTATGCATCTTATTAAGCTCAGTTCACAATATCTACCTTGCAAATGACCTGAAACAAATCAAACCCCAAGTGGAACGTACTCTCCACTCTCTAGATACCGGCATAGAAACTGACGTGGTGTTTCAGTCCGTTTCAAATTCCAAGGCGCCGGCATGAATGCTCTTTCCCCTCGACCGGGAACCTCATCCCCCCTCACCCCTCTAACGCCTACCACCGGCTTCAATTGTTATAGACGTCGGAAGTACCTGTGAAATAATCCCAGTATCTGAGCTTCTTATTATAGCTGATAATACTCTGTCTTTATGTGATCAAACAAATTTAATGGTGTAAGTATTATGACGCGTGGAGAGAATAATTAGGGGAATTTGGGCGTATTAAGTTGGGTTTCTGTGTAATTACGGGACTTCTTGCGTGGAGGCCACAATGTGAAGATTGGAGTATGATAACACGTTGTTTTTGGTGTTGCTTATCAGGATTAAAATAAAATTTATGACGGACAAAATTATAGTAAAATTACCGCGACAGACAGTGAAGTACAAAAAGCAGTACTTTTAATTATTGTAACAGTTTCTTCTTAAGGAAAGTTTTCTTCATGCACAACGTTTTACGGAAGCTTACCCTATCCATCTAAGTCGGAAAAAAATCCCCAATAAATGGGAGGGTCAGCGAATTTGTTGGCGGCTAGACCAATAAAGCTTTGGAACTAAGTCCATTGTTAGGGTCGATGCGGCGAACATTTGATACTTGATCAACAGTTCGGCCAAAGTGGGTCGGTACCCTTATAATCTATTTCATGCATAATCCTGCGGCTTTTTGAAAAAGTGAATGTTAAACTGATAGGTAGGTGTATTATATTTTAGTAAGGAGAATTTGATATGGGTTGAAATAGTGTTGTTTACCATATATGATACGTTGGTAAACTGTAGGTACCTACATATTTATTTTTCAAGCTTATGTTTTAAACTATGTCATTCGTTTTTTATTTATCAAAAAAAGAAAACAGTGACAAGTATTCTATTATACCTACGTAGATATTCTCACTAAAACAAGTTTGTTACTGATGAGTGGTTATTATTTACTAATCATCAATTTCACAAAATTTAACAAGTCTGTATTACGGTTTTTGACCTAAAATACTTCTATATCAATTGACAGTTGTTAAATACATTTGAAAACAATTAATTCCTGGAAAATTATATTGAAAGCTTAATCTACCGAATAAAACATCCGAAATGCATAAAAATAACAATACCTATTAATTGTTATTACTTTTAATATGACAATAGCGAGAATGACTGTAATTGACATCGAATGTTTATTTCAAAACAATGATTTATTATAATGTAACTTAGGTAACTATCACACCTTAAAAAGTAGTAATAATCCTTACTCAGGCTCTTGACTATCCATGTACCGAAGTTTAAAATCAATTCAGTTGTTTTGGCAAAAAAGCGCGACAGACATGCATAGTTACTTCTACATTTATAATAACGACTACAAAAAAATTCAGATAACTTACAAATAAATCATGAAACCACTAAACATTTCGGACAAATAGACCAACATATACCACTTCTAAAGCTAAGTACAACCTATATTTTTAGATATTTCAAGAGCAATCTAGGTCTGAAAGGGACCCATATCGACTGCGTCCCACGCAAGCTAGGAGTTAATTGGAAGGCTCAGATAACTTATTGGTCCTTGTAGTTTCTAGCGAGACTTGTGTCTGTTTACTGAGTATTACAGCTTGGTAGCGTGTTTTTACTGGTACTTACTGTTTGATGTACTTATAGTCACGGTAGTGTTGATTTTGGTGGGAAAATATTTTGGTGGAATATAATATGTTTAAGTCAGTACATACAAGCATACATAACAAAATTTATAATGTAGCCTAATTGCATCCAAGGCCAATTTCAGCCTAGCGGCTGTGATCATAATAATATAAGGAGATCAGCCAACTTCGCTGGACTTATGTATTATAGTGCACGAGTATTTGCGCATGCACAAGTGCACTCACTTCAGTTCACTATCATAACCCGCAGGACCGACACTAACGTGCTCTTCTATGCACGGTCCAATGTAGTCTATCACACGGTAAAAGAAACTCTCAATTGCACAAGATAGTTAAGAATGTACATAATTAATTATACCTAACTGAATGCGATAAATAGCTTTTCACCGATTTTTTTCAACTCCAATTGGAATTCATTAGTACAAAATATCGCCAACGTGTCTTGAAAACTTATTTTCTTTTAGATTTTCAATTTGTTCGTAAGCTTTTCTGCGCGATTGAATCGCAAACTTGCTATAAGAAAATAGCGTTTTGTTTACAGGTGGCTAAAAAAAATCGTAACAATATGATTTTGTTAAAATATTTTTTTCCATGCCATGTTTTTGGCTTCATACTGTGTTTATTTAACTTCGAACACGTGTAAGATTTAAGATATTGTGTTCTGTTTACATAAGGTAACATTTTTGATCCGAAGAAAATTGTTTCCATTATCTTACTGAATAGAATTTGGAAATCTTACATTTACTTATTCAATAAGAAGAATGTAAAGCCAGATAGATATATTGTATCGATGTACATTTTTGTGCCAGTAAAAATAGGAGCAAATATTGACAAAACCTGGAGTACCACAAGAAACTGGTGCTAAACGGAAGGTCCAACTCAATTATAAGGGGGGCAAAAAGTACAAAAAACATTATTTGAGACGTGGACAGTAATAAATTATAGTGATAATACGAGAGATAAATTAGAATTTCTCTACCGTTCCATGGGCTTAGTTGGCCCTCAAGTCAGCCTCTCCCCGGTCAGTCGGTCAACCTTTTGTTATAAACGTGATCCATTAATCAGACGACGTCTCCTCAACTGAAGTATTTTTTGGGTCAACTGACAAGATAAACCTTTTCGCACCTATTCAGAGGCCCTAAAAAACTATGGCTTTGAAATGTAATTCCGTGAATTTGGTACGGAGATAAATCACGAGGAGGAATATAAATTGTGGAGACATTTTTCAACGTGTATCCTGCATCGGTACAACTTGTAGGTTCGCAGATAGAGAAGGCTTGGTTTTGCCTGGAGTTCTTTACACCTCCAAAAATAAACACTTACTACTCAGTGAGTAACTCTGTTTGGTAAGTTTCATATAAATCTATTCAGCATTTATGAGTATGAGTAAATATAAATCCATGGAACCCCATTTTTTTTATCAATATTATTCAATGTTATTATCGGTCTGAAATAAAGTTCTGAGCAGAAGGCGATCAAAGCTTACATAAGATATTTATTCTTTTGAAAAATTAATGAGAAAGAATATTTTTAAATAGAACTGCACTCGGATATTACTGTTGATTCTAAATAATAAAGAACGAAGAGAAGACACAAAGCGTCTTTTACGTCAAAAATATGTTTTCGTTTGCATTTTTCTCCGCTGATGTAAATATCAAGTTGTGTCGAAGCATATTTTCAAGCTGCAAATAGAAGTTCTATATTGAAAGCTTCATGCAGTGATAAGTTGCCAACCATCCGCGTCGAATAACTTAATAATAAATAACCCACACTTGACGCTTTCGATTCGAAATTTTAAATAAACAGCTGAGTTTCATTTTAGCTTACATGAATATAAAAATGTGTCGGAAGATGATCTGACTTACTTTTAAATCTGTTTTATGTGTCAGATTGTGGTTAATGCTATATGTGTATATGTACAATGTTAATGGTATATAAAGACACTGTTTATACTAAGCTGCTGCATCAAACTTCCTCTCTTTCCAGCTATTTATCCCACATGGTGGTGGGGTCGGCTTTCCTAATTTGTCTTCTCCACTTCGCTCTATCTACGACATCGTTCTCGGACACCTGGCACTCCTTCATATCTTTCGAAACCACGGCCCGCCATATGGTCTTAGAGCAGCCTCGAAATCTTCGACCGGGGTTAGAAAGAAAAAAAAATGCTGCATCAAACTATTAAGTAAAATTACATACCCTATGAGCTACCTGATTTGAGCCATTTAAAACGACTTAGACGATTTATCTCAATCCATCAATTTAAAGAATTCATTAATAAACTACCTACTTAATATTAATAGTATTTTTAATTCCACTGAAAATGTAAATTAATGTAGATTACAGTCATAAATTAAGTGTTTAATTCTTGGAAAGCGGCTGGCTATCCATCTTAAGGAAACTGCGGCATTGTGCACATAGCCAAACATCGGCCAACACGACGGGCGCTCGATCAAACTATTCACTGGTATTTTAAAATAAAATTGTTGGTTGGTTCTGCTAAGTTTTCCAGTTTTTAAAAGCATGAAAGTGGTTTTAGTGTGAAATAAAACTAGAGATAAAGAAGCTAGACATTCATTCATTCAAGCAAAATTGATTTAAGTTTAAAAATGGCTTGTCACTACTGTCCAAACTACTTCAAAAAAATGACGATATTTAAAAGCTATAAACATACTCAATCTTGCTTGTTTTGAGCGTTCTGAATCATTGTAATAAGTACACCTTTACTTTAAGCGCTAATTTGAATAGGTATAATCTAAAATTCAATACATACTTCATTCATATACACTTCAATATCGTTATATAAATTGCGGTGACAATTCAAACACAGAATGAGCGGTGACTTCCAAACCATACTCGGTTCTGGAACGATTCCAACTTTCCTCTGGATAAACGTCGATGGCCGAAGCTAGCAAAAAATCTATCATATCTGTGAGTTACAGGTTTTCGCTTGTTATAAATTTTGTACGAAGTTTCTTTTTTTGACGCTGCTGATGTGATTTTTTCCTGTTTGTTTTATTAGTTTGTTGATTTAATCGATGTCCATATATCAATGAATATTAATTGGAGTGGATGGTTTTGCAATCATAAGTGAGTTAAAAAAACATATTTAACAAAGTCAAAGTCAAATGGTTTTTATAATACAATTGTTGATGTAAGTAGCGTTGAATGATTTTTAATTGGGTACAAGATTCTCAATCATTTGTCGGGTTATATAATCTAAGAGCATTTTATTATAACGACGATATGCAAACTACAGCTAGTATCGTAAACGAAGTTTAAAATATACAATTACACAGTATCATTTATCAAAACAACAACGAAATAAACAAAACTTAAATCGAATATTAATTCTAAACACAGCTGCTACAAATATACGAGCATCAATATTTATGAAAATCGTCGCAGATAACATTACCCAAATTGTTATTATGTAAGCATAGTGACAATAATTATTATTAGGAATAATCGTATTAACACACATATTAATCATATAGCGCCTACGTTCGCGGTATTAGCATACATCTTCCAGTTACGCGTATAATCATGCAAAGTGCTCTTACGTATAATTATTAAATCCTGCGGAACATTGTAACTACATAAATGGCATAGCTCAAAAGCTATGGTGCGTTAAATTACATTTACGTGACGATCTGATCGCGGCTATGATCACATTTTGGTATAGATTATGTAAAGGTACGACCACACCACGAGTGAAACTTGATACGAGTATTTGCCGACGTACGTAATATGTATTTGCAAGAGTAGGCGTAGGTACATTGTAAGGTGACCGTCAGAAGCACTGTCACTCCTCATAGATCCCGTCGAAATATATACAGAGAAAGTTGCTACCTAATTACTACCCGTTGTCATTAGTTGCAACTTGATTAAACTCTATACATGTATTTCGAGGAGATCTATCAGATGTGACAGTGATTCTGACGATCTCCATTGCAAGCCGTAGATAACTTTGATTAGGTACATACGCCTTTATGTAGTTTAGGACACCTATATCATACAAACATGCAAAGCCATTGTACGGCGCATAACTTGAAAACACCAATAGATCATAGAAGATGTATGGAGTTGAAAATCTGCACTATTACCATTTGGGTTTGACGGGCTCCAAACAAATTGGTAGCCCACTGTATTTCGCGTTATTGTAGGTACATAGTTCACAACTATGTTAGACCGAAGGCCGAGATGTTATGGTCTAAAGATATTTGACATTTCACACAATTGATGAGACCAACATTTGTTTACGAGCTTCCCTATGACGTTATATTAATTTCGCTTTAACATGTTGTTTTTAAGGACGCCAGTCTGAAGCTAGATGAAACTCGAGGAAAAAAATAAGGATATTTTGTAACCAGGTTTGTATGTACTTTAGGTAGTAGGCATTCCCATGTTGGTTTTTAGTCAGTAAGATTCTGGTACTCCCATCAAGTAGCACCTATAGCGGGATTGATAATTTCCAATAAAAAAGGTAGCAGGCATAAGTAAGATCAGGAGGATTTTTGGTCATGTTTTAATTTTCATAAGGCAAAGAAGTCACCATAAAAAATCTACAAGAAATAGCAAAGCAAATAGAAAAACAAATGAAGAATCGTGATCAGGACAAATATTGTAACTGTTTGGCTAAATATGACTTTCATCTAGAATCTAGGCGAATACAGCGTTCGTTAGCTACATGTAACCACATCTAGTCATCGACTCATCGCTATACATCTTCGTCGAGCAACGTCAGACCAAGTTAAATTAGTACGAAAACGTGTTCTGCTTTTATTATAGTAGCTGCATACTGGAAACTTTTAGTCGGCTGATAGTTGGTGCAAGCTCTTAAATCAGTATGGAAATGAATGGCAGTACGCATATAACGATGGTCAAGTATGTAGCCGGTATTAGATCGACAAAAACTTTGACGGAATTGACGATTTTCTTAAAGAAATATTTTTTCGTACCATCGGGCCAACTGTCGGCCGACTGTTAAGCTATAAAATATGTGCTACTATAAAAAAAACTATAAAAATGTGTACTTTTTATATTACGCCCAAGTTCACCGACACCATAAACGTCAGTTTCTTAAAATTTTGTATACTTACTAAGAATTTTCTCATTCATTTTTAGAATTTCAAAGTTAACAGTTGTTTTAAGAATAAACGGAGGTTTATGTTATCGGTAAACGTGGACCTTAGTCGTCCCTACAGAATGCACGTTTACACTCATCGTGAAACGTAATACTATTTATTTTTACATATATAATAGTTTTTAATTAAATTGTTGGTTTCATCGACAGCATTTACATTATCTGCAAACATATCCGCGGCTTTGCTTTTCAATCCGAGAATTAATAAATATTGTTTTATTTGTATTTGGATTGTTGGGTCGGTTTATGTTTTGTATTTTTAATGCCTGGTATGTTCAGCGTACGTGATTACGTGAATTAATTAAGGTATGGCTATAATTATGTATAAAATACAACCAGAATAATTTGTTGCGGTGAAGATTGAAGTACCTACTGTAGTTGGAAACAATTTTTTTTCTGGGATAATTTTAACTCGAGTGAATGAAGTTATTTATTCCTACTACATACGGGGTCTCTGATTCACCATTCAATAATACTCGTAATGTAGAATACAAAACAAAATACTACGCTTATTTAAAAGCCGATACCTTAATTGATCAATAAACCAAAAATATACTATTAATTTAACAATTCGATGATAACCTGTAACGTTAAACTTGAAATATCACGCAGGCAATCAACGTAACAGTATAAAAAGAAATAAAATATAAAACAATTGCCGATGCAAAAGCAAATAAATTGAATACGTGAATGAAAAGCAAAACATTTTGAATTTAAAACGAGCAATCATTTGACTCTAGTTGTAATAATAAAATGTATATCCAGTATTCAGTATTGTATTATTTTGTGGCTTAAAAAAGCAAGTGAAATCGGGAAAACATCAATAGATTTTTAATTTTTAAAAACAAATTACAATTATTACAGAATTACTTTTTTGTAGTTACACAGTTTATGTTTTCGAAAGTAAATAGATAGTAAGTATATATCAATATTTTTTGTTACGAAGGGTCAGTTTGTGTAAAATATGCGTTTTTGTTTTGATTTATAAATGCGGTTTAGACAGTTGTGCTTGTCACACACAAAAGTTTAAAATGTTTTCATATTCAACATTTATATTTTTTTCATATTCAAATTCTTTTATATATTTTTCTTACTTTAAATCGATATTAGTGAAGGTGTAAAAAAATATAACTTCAATTAATAAAGCCATTAATTATTAACAACGTTAATAAAACATCAATTTATAAATCCGTATGTACGAATGTACCTACATATACCAATTCGTAAATAAATTAATCCTCCAATGAAAAGGATTAACCCAACATTGGACATTGACAATGTTTTCACAAATTAAACATTAAAATGTTAATCTTCCACAATTTTACACATTTAAGGCTCGAGCAGACCGGATGCGTATGCGTAACCACGCGCGTAGTCACGCGCGTAGTTACGGCGTAACCATGAGTTGTAATGTATGGAAATGTATGAGACAGGCCACACCGCTTGCGTAACGTAGACACGCGCGTCGTTACGCAAGCGGTGTGGCCTGTCTCATACATTTCCATACATTACAACTCATGGTTACGCCGTAACTACGCGCGTGACTACGCGCGTGGTTACGCATACGCATCCGGTCTGCTCGAGCCTTTATTGTATCGTATTTACATATATGAGTTAAAGAACGATTTTGAATAACAACGCTAGACATTTTTCGAATTTTATTAGCTATCTGCTTAGCCTTTTCCCTTACCGTACTGTACTTTTCAGACTTACTGGATTGTGTCTACCTATAACAACCGCTAAAGATGACAGACAGCCCGAGACGTACAGTTTACCGTGCGTGCAGCAACACTCAAAAACTCGCTATGACAACATGGTCACCTATCAATTTTTATTCAAATTAATAAAATAGACGGACCTTTAAAACCACATAAATATTTTAAGATTATTATATCGCAAACCAGCCATACTTATTTCAAAAGACATCCCACAATTTCCTTTCACGTCATCCTTCACACAATATCGACACATTTTATTCAGAAAAAGTCACGTCAAATAAGAAGAAGGATTAATCAGTATCGGCACAAGAGCCTCTTAGACTATAATGAGCGTATCCCACATTCCACGCCTACATGTTTAACATGCTCACGTATTCTCATCTCATCCATTAAGATGAGTAATAAACGAAACTTAATAATAACCTTCACGGTTCTTGATAATTACATTAAAACTCCGCGTATGGGTGTTACATTTACCTGGATGAGATTGTAATATGTATGTATTAATTCAACAGGTTTTTGGTGAGTATTTTTAGATAGTAGGCAGTATTATAACATTACAAAATATTTGTTACACGCTTTATGTCTTCATTGTTAAATCAGTCGTTTACATGTACAGTAAAAATATCGTTATTTTTTGTGGAGCATAACTTAAATGTTCTTAGCATTCAAGTTTTCATTTCAGCATAAAAAGCTAAAACGTGGATGAGAAAGAAAAACATTCCTTACTACAAGATTAAAACTATGTTTCTGTTATCTGTACCTATTCTGTACATAACTCAGTCTTTTTAATGGCATGTTGAAAGTTTCAACAATTTCCAACCAGTTTGAGTGAAGTTTTTTGCGCTAATGTTTGAGGGATAACAGTGTTCGTGAATACCCAGTTGTATTAAGTTTTTGTTACTTTTACAAACACATTTCTAAATGCAGATAGTATGTATGAATATAAAAGGACAAACAAAAAAACTAAACACAAAAATATTCTGCATATTTACGAGCAAGTATTACCAGAGGTATTTAAACGCCTGTCATATCATAGAAAGTCAATAAGCAAATAAATACTCGGCCAGAAACAGACAATCATTGGAACTCAAACAATAAAGTTCAACGGACTAACATCAACGAAAACCAACTCCTTGAAATCTTTAAAATGTCATTATATTTCAATCAAAATTATCAGTTAATTTGAAGATATTAATTAACTTCCATAAAGTACAAGTCAAACTGTAAAGGTGTGAGGGTCTGCTAATTAAACAATGGGTGTGAACAGAATCGAGATTTCCTTAGAGTGAATGACATTAATTGGATTGAGAGTACCGTTGCTAATCTAACAAGGGATCTACATCAATTCTAAGATCCTGAAAAGCTGGCTTAAGAACTTCAAGTACTTTATTTTTAAATATTGAACCAATCAAACATCGAATTTACCTACATACTCATGATAAGTTCTATGTTAGTAATATGTACTTAATAATATTCTTCTTCTTCTTAGCATTCATCCCGTCTTGTGACGGGGTCCGCTTTCCGTATATTAAGTAATACTTAATAATGGATGAAAATAATATCTAAAGGTGCTGTTACTAACTGTATCATGTTGGTAAGTACTAGCAGTACCATTGAAATACATTCAATTTCCAGAACCAGGAAAACGCCAAAGGATAAAGGATCCCATCGGATTACGTGATATAATAAGGAATTCCTTCAAGTCTATTATTGAAAAGTCTATTAAATAGTTTTAAATTAGGTAACTGAAATTATTGTCAGTTGCGTACTCATTCCTCTTGAAAGGACTCGTCCAATACACATTTCATACAATATCCAAATTAGTGAGGAGAATATCTTCTGAACTAAATACGCCTCCTTTAACAGTTAGTTTCATAGCAAACAATACAACAAAGTCCCATATTAAGTACGCTTTTGTCACAAGATTGAATTAGTCCCCCGTTTGGGAACAATGAGACCTTACCTTTACCGCATTATAGCAATTTGCATGCAGTTTAATGACTAGTAATGGAATAACGACGGCACACACCGACCAGCAAATTGTGAATAAATCGAATTTCATTGTGCTGCTATTAAGCAATGTTTGTCGTTCATCTATTTTATGTTGTGATCGTTTTAATTAAAACTGACTTTTCAATGAAAGGGATGGACTACTTTTGTGTTTTGCGTTAATTAGGTGCGTGAATTTACAATTTTGGATGTCATAGATTGGTTTTGTTGACGTTGTGATTTAATTTATACTCTGTACGGACGTTTTTACTATATTTAGTTTTATTGATGGATGGCGTGATGGTCGCCATAAAATAGTGTGTTTAGCTGACAAAAGTGACTAAGTTATGCCATAGCATCAGACCTTATCTACTTTGTCTATTACACATCAGTCATGTCATGTATTTTAATTGACTCATACTTCTACTACTATACTCATGCTTCTGATGATGAGCCGGGCGCACTTGGGATAAACAGTAGGTATATACCTAAGTTCCTATAAGAATAAAAAAATACAACGTTTCTGTACTCTTTATCATTTGCTGCAACCACTCATTACATTAAAACCGTCCAATTACACAAATAACTATGTTATCGTCCCCATAATAAAGCTGAAAACATCAGAACTAAAACATGGATACGCAAAATTAAAACAATGATGAAACTGAGTGGAAAGTGCATAAATCATATAGGAGTAACAAATAAAAAGTTACAATTGCACAACATGGCGAACAGTCGGGAAAACAGTTGAAAACTGCAATAAATCCGTTTCGAAATTAGTTTCGAACGACAGAAGAATCATCCGTGGAATATTAATCGCTTTCCGATTACCAATAGTTTGTAAAGTTAACTTGTTGAGTTATGGCACTTGAAACTCATAAAATTGTAAGAACCATAAGGCTAACAACCATTGTTACGGAATAAGTTCGAAGTAAAGTGCTTCGCAAATTGTCGCAGTTTTGCTTCGTTTTAATCTTTCAAAGGAATCTTGAAACAAAATTCTTGAAGCGAAATTATTTCTTATGTTATTTTTAGGTCAGTTTTGAGTAGGAAGAAATGTTTTCATTCGGGATATTTTTAACCAATTCATAAAATGTACCCTATCTATTCCTAAAATTACAAGTTATAATAATACATCCCGAAGTAGACCGATTGCATAACTCATCAAGCAGTAGATATCAAATTTCATTCATCAAAAATCATTAAAATTTTATTTTATAAACACACCAACTCGTATAATATAAAATAATATTACTACAACAAGTTACAACGAGTACAACGCCATCCCACTATCCTTAAGTAACTTTTCATAACTTCCATTCTTAGAAGTTTTATACATCTACTCAACCGCAAAAGCTTCAGTCACAACTTAGTACGCTAAGCTTCACTTGCTTAGCTATGGAAAAAAGGTTCTGTACTGGGACAGAATACTAATTGGAACAATTATGTCAGTTTTTCCTCAACATCTCTTTCTTACTTTTTTTGTGTACTGTATTTTTTGCGATGCCTCCGTTTCTTTCTTTGCGTTTGTACTCAAGGAACCAAATTGTATTCTTAATTCAGTTAAAATGTCTCAGGAGCAATATGGTGAGAGTTTTATTAGAGGTCATAAATAAAATGTTTAGATATTTCAAAACGACTGTTTATAATTTAAATAATTGTGGAAATATATTGATGTCTAAGTAAAGTAATCTTTTACGAATCAACATTGAATAGTTATTTACATTTAAGTATTAGGTATATATTTACACAACGTTTGATACGTTTCACCATACTAAGGATTAGGGACCGATAAGTCGAAAGAGTTAATGGCATCGAATCAGGATATAAGAAGAGTAACAGATATTATTTATTTACCTGCAAGTTACACTCACCTGTTATCCTCAATTAATTCTCAAGAGAGGAAACACGAGGCTATCTCACTGCAACAGCTAATCCAGCATACCGAAGGACCAGAATTATTCCACGTTATTGCTCTAACAAATTACCGAACCAAGCTATCTAATGTATTTATTTATTTACCTTTTACTTTCAACTGAATCTAATTAACAGATAAACCGATTCACATTAAGATAAGATCCTACAAAATAGCGTTAATTAAAACAGATAACATGCACCTATTAAACTTGAAGCGTAATAATCATTATTCATTTATAAAGAATATTCAAATAGAAGCTGAAATTGGACAATTTATTAGTGTTACCCAGACATAGTTATCATCGCAATCTGAAAGATTAGAATGGTACTACAGAATAGCTGTACCTAATGATTATTTTGGCCACTTAGGCATTGTTCAGTGGTATTCTCACACCATTAGGCATTCCTAGCAATCAGGGCTAAAAGCGCGATTTATTGTGAAATCTCTTTGTGCTAGCTAGTCAAGTGTTAAAATAAATCAGAAAATATATTTCACGCGGACGGAGCAACATGTGCGCTATAAGTAGTACAATTTATTGTGATTCTTGTTAAAAGAAGGAACTAGTACTTCAACATTGTTTTATTTTTAGCTCAATAAATAATAATTCCAAAAAAAAACTTTAGCTTTTCCGAGGAATTATATCATAAACTAGCTTCTGCCAGCAGTTTCACCCGCATCCCGTTGGAATTACTTCCCGTACCGGGATAAAAAGTAGCCTATAGTCTTCCTGGGCTATCTAACACTGAAAGAAATTTTCAAATCGGACCAGTAGTTCCTGAGATTAGCGCGTTCAAACAAACAAACTCTTCAGCTTCATAATATTAGTATAGATACTATAAAAATCTAAAGGTACATATTTATAAACATTAATGCTATTTAATCTGCTTCTATGTAACCCATAAAGATTGTTATAAAGCTCAATTTATATTGAACAAAGTATTAAGTTACACGTGTCATGGTCATGCGGGGAACTGCCTTTATAAGATTACAAACATGTGTAAAATTCCATACCTTCTTACTTAACAGATAAGGTTTCAAGATGCGCAATGTACGGTAAACTTCGAAACTGAACGATCTTAGGCAAAACTTGCTTAAAATAATAAGCGTATTGTGAAAAAAATACTTTACTTTTTTATATTTCAGGAACATCAGAATGTGACTAGAAAATATCTCGTTTCTGTAGATAAAAGGCTAATAGGCCAACAGGGTCTTTCACACGCTCTGAGCAAGATTCACTGAAAAGTAAATGATTTTTTTCTGCCAAAATAAAGAAAGCCTAGACCGAGCTTTTATCTCAAATATAATAGAAAAAAATGCTTAGACTTGTTTGAGGTATTTTCGAAATACTCGTACATTTCGGAACGCACGAATGCTCCTGCCAGTTTCGAGATCCGTACACCGACTTTCAATACATCGGTTTTGACAACGCAACTCCACATTTTCCGTTGACCCACATCTTTCTCAAACAGACAAATCAATAATGCCACAATAAGAATTAGGTAACTCAGACGGTAATTTAATTGGGCTGTACCTCTAGAAAATTATTTTGTATTTCGGAATTTCTCTGGATTAGGTCTTTTGTACGCTTTTTCAATTTAGTGAATGCTAGACTAAATTACGTCGCCCTATTTCTTAATTTTAATCCCACACTGGTAGACTATTTACCCTGATAATAATTGCGACCATCTACTTATGCAAAATACTGTCAAGATTACATCATTTAACAAAAATTGCAGCTTTGGTTGGGTCAAAGGCGACGATCTGATGCAAAACTGTTATCGTAACTTGATGTAAAGCCTGACTGAAACATGAGTAAACAAATAATATAGCCTTACCAGTAACATGGAAGCTAAAATAAATATTATCAGCAACTGCGGCAAACTAGGCTTCTCAATATATCCAGTTGGCGCAACCAGAGCCAAACGTGACAGGTGGTTCTATTGCGAAGCTCGCATTCACAGTATTTGGCTCGTTTTGAAGTTCACTGCATGTGTGCACACATAGTGAAACAGGCAAGTTTTTAATTTGTGACCAAATATTGAAATACGAACGTCATCGCCGGTGCCGTCAAAATTGCAAAACTCTCAGAAATGTATAGGTGCTTTGATTTTTAAAATGAAAAACTGTTAGAAGATTTATATTCGAGAAAAAATACCTTCTTTTTCAAAGCAAAACTTCATTTTTATCTATATTATTCTTTTTTATCAAAACAATAGACTATAAGTACGAACGAAAAATATTACACAATGGTTTTATCAAGTTCATAAACAAAATAGACATCGCCCTTTTCTAAGAAATTGGATTCTGAACGCAGCATTTGAGCCACCCATAAAGAGTCGTTCAGTATTGTCTCAAAGGGTATTGATGATAATTCCTGTTTATATCCAATAGAAGAAAGGGAACAGCGATATCGGCCTGATATACGCCATTCTCGGATTTAAACGACTTTCACATTGGTACCAGGAAAACTCACATTTTCCTAACGAGTTGTTGAGCGATAAGACTCGTGTGTTACTCGAACCTTTAGAATTGGGGGACCTCGATTATTTTAATCTTCAACATTAAATATAGTACCTACACGTTTATCTTGAAAAAACTTTAAGCAAAGTATGCAAGTAAACATTTGCCATCGTATCATAAATCGATATTTAAAGGAAGCGATAATATGTGACCTTATCAAGTATTGTACTGATTGACGTTTATCTGCTTAAATCTGTGGAGTCCACAACACCAATATTACATTGAACCACTATCGAGCAAATATTGAGTTTCCTACTATAGTAGGTATCAGACCTACCATAGTAGTACTTTGCCAATACGCCTAACTACCCCATTAGGTACTTCGACTGACACTATCAAGGACTTTTTGCCACTTCCAGTAACCCTAAACTCGATATTGAAGAGGTTATTTGCTTATCGGAATTTATTTTATGTAAAAGCTGCTAAGTAAAATTACAATTACCTAATATTAATAAATGGCTGACATTGAATAGGTGAACAGTACAGTCTTGGGGTTTCTCTATAATAAGTTATTCAACCTGAAAACGGCCTAAACGGTTATAATCTCCTATATACGTTTCATCCTTTCCATATATCAAATCAACATTCGCTTCTAATTATTATAATCCTTCAGACGATTTGTCATCACAACAGAACATACAATCTGGTTGTCCAAAGCTAATTTCAGTACGCATCAGTGTCCCGTTTTCACGATAGATTATTTGGGTATTTTTTCCATTACAATGCTTTCAAAAAGGAAACTTTGGACAGTATATCTTTTAAGCCAACCCATCCTGTCACTCTTAACAAAAAAAAAACACCTCAGTTTTATAAGACTTACGACAACAATTTTATATTTATCAATAAGTAGCTGGTTTTCGCGGTATATCTTACATCTTGGCAGGACTTCTTCTCGTAACCGGATATAGCGTAAACTACCCGTGGGTATAGGCACGCTGTATAACCTGTGTAGCTTTCCAACAGTGAAATAATTTTTCAAATCGACTCAGAGACTATTCAATGCAAACGACCAATCACTTAAGTATTTTCTCTTTATAATAGTAATCATGTATAGGTCAGCACAATATGTTATTGTGGAGATAATAACCCGATATACAACAAAGAAATCGTTTTGTCTAAATATTAACTCCAGATAGGACTAAAGTAAACATAATCCATTTTAAATCCCATATCAGTCCTATTTCCAATTCCAGTAAAAGCCGTCAAACAGACCAAAATTCCAGTTTACCAATTTATTTTGCGTTTGTGGAACCAATATTTTACCTTGTGTCCAAGTGTCAGGTGGAACAGACATTGACAAAGTTGTCCTGTAACACCTAAAAAACCTATTGCGGACACGATGTCTCATCGAGACCTGATACAGGTACGTAGGTAATTTATTTTCGTAAGAAACTTCGCATTAATGTCAGGCCAAGCAATTTATCTTGGAGTAATTCGCGTAAAACGCTTATTGGCTGTCGTGGGCCACACGGAGATAACATGATTTATATCCTTCTGCTAATTATTTTATACGACGCTGAACATCTTTTCTGGGTTGCTTTTTGATAGTTATTAGGGATTTGGTAGACGTTATCGACGTACATAGTTTCGCTGTGTATGTAGTTGAATGGTTTCTTATATTGCCAAATATTTTTCGTGATAATATTAATTCATTTATAGTCCATTAATTTTTGTTGTATGATTTTGTTTTGTGCTTACTTTCATGGTTTATTGTTTCCGTAAAATACAACTCCAATTTTACTCTATTTTAGTTCACAAGCGACATTACAAAACCAACTTTTACCTACATTACGCTAAACGGACTGTAAGCGGTAATTCAATGAGAGAACCAACACTGGCAGCGAATGACGCGAGCACTAATGGCCGTGTCGACGCTTTCTCCCCACAAATATGCACTCGCAAGCCGCAATGCAGTTTATGTCACTTCGCACTGTTTAGCGCGGTTGGCTTCCTCGCAAACGATCTATGTACTGATAGCATTCATTAGACATACTGATCCTAGATCTACTTAATCACTAGCTATACTACAAAAAACATTAACAGATGATAATTGATAAAAGTTGTATTCATTTTTGTAGTTTCTGGGCCTAATAGTCAGACGAGCTCGTGGCTGTGCCAAAACCTATTGATCATAGGGTTAAGGAATAAGCAACGCTTACTCCTTAACCCCATCCATCCCAACCATCTTATCATTAAGAGTTTTTCAGTGTTTCGGAAGGCATGAAAAGTTTGTGAGTCACGACAGCATTCAGTTGTAATCCAGACTGTAAGCCGACCCCTACACAGTTGGCAAAGGCTAGGCAGATGATTATGTTTCAATACGAATATTTTGGTTACCCCGTTATTTATTAAAATTAGATCAGCAAGTCTTACATAAAGGTCACATCTTACTTTATATATTATCTTATAGTAGGCTATGTATATCAGATTATTAATTCTCGAAACTAGCAAGTAAATCACAAACTTTGGAGACATTTAAACTGGTTAATTAAAATCTATTTAAAGCAGATTAGTGAATGGTCTTATGGGAATATATGTTTATACAGGTTATATATTAGTTTCAAGAACACTAGTGCAATTATAGCGTACAAAAAGATTGACGTCTACTGATCTGTTTTAGAAAGTAAAGCAGCCAGCTGCACGGGACATATTGTACCTCTAATGCAATAGCTTATAATAATGCTTAAGCGTGTGTGCAGACAACACTGATTAAGTTAAGTTATGCGAACGTCGTCATAAGTGCACGAAAACAATAAAGTAAAAATACACTCCCAAAAAAAATATTTTTATTGCAAAAAAGAAAGAACTATCAAATAATCTTTTCAAATCAAATCTCTCCAATACCGGGCAACAAAACTCCAGGCAATACTAGAACCGCTGGTATCGCCGGTTATTATTCCATTCCATACCGAGAAAGATCCATCTGAAAAGTTAATTGCTCAGTTCGCTATACCTGTCTACGGTACCAGGGCTACCACTCAAAATAATCTGTGTATTGTTAATGGGTTTCCAATATTTCTATTGTGTACTCTGACGTTAATTGATAACCATCGTTAATGACGTGGTTATTTAAATAGCGCTCTCTGGTAAAATGAAGTGAGGGAGGTAGAAAGAATTCAAAGTAAAATTTTGTTATGTCAAATTGATATAGTATACCTTGGTATACATACATACATATAGTGCTGATTAATTACATGATAAAAATGCATGATTATATTTGGTGAGAATGTGTTTCATTGGTTGGGTATGAAGTACAACATGTGCACCTACGAGCATTTTATTTATGAAGGTTTTTCAGTTAAATCTAATATTTACAAAATAGTAATAGTTTTGAAAGCCTTTTTCCATTGACTAGTGTCAGTGACAACCCTATTTCACTAAGCGTGGAACAATTCAACGCATGAAAATGTCGATGCTATGATATTGATTTTTTTGCTTTCAATACTTTTTGAGAGGGAACTGAATTGTTAAGATTGATATTACAACGATAAAACATTTGAAAATACATTCGATTGCTGGAAGAAGTTAGTATTTATAAATTGTATAGTGGGTTAGAATTATTAGCAAAGAACCAATCCCGAGTGACGGGCTATGACGCGATGCGCTGTGGGCCTATCACCGCTTTAGCCCGCCCCCGCGCCTCACTTCATACCACAAAAGGGACCCAATAAATTACTTCTGCGCAGGTGAAGGTCAGCGCTCAAGATTCGTGCCGATAATTATACAAAGCGCGACTGTGTGCACATGGTGGTTCGATTCTTAGCTCGTGCCTAAGTAGAGATTTAGACAACTGTCTTCTACATATCTAATTAACTCAAATTAGGGTTAGTGTCTGCCAATTGTTTCGCTGTTTGAGCTAATTATGTCACATTGTAATTCCACATACACAATTATCTGTCATTGTCTACAGAAAACCTGTAATTACTAAAATGTATTATATATCTTAGCACCTGGTATTTATATCACGTTGTCTTGGTTGCGGTTTCTTAGCGAGATTCTGACAAAACCATTACGCTTAAGGAGGTATGCCGCAGACCAAATCTGATACCTATGGTGTTTTGTTTTGAATATTTTTGTTAGAAAATCGTGCTTGACAAGCAACTTGGAATGAGAAGGTCAGATAAACAGTCTCTATATGTAGAACACTGGTCCTTAGGTGCTGTTAAACGTAAGACCTATCCCAGCATAGTTGAAAAAATACTAGGCATAAGAATTTTTTTATCATTAAATTCTTGTTATCTAGACACACGGCAGTGTGTCCGCCAAGTTCGAGCAAAAAAGGCGACACACCGGCCGTGGGTTATATTACACGAACCATTTCGGGCCAAATTCGACCCCCCTGTAACTCAAAATCTATTTTATTTACGCATATCAAATTTCTAGTATCTGTTGAGACCCCCTCACTTATCTAAAATACAAAATTTCATTAATATACCTATTGTAGGTCTTGAGATACTGACGTCAGAAAATCGCTATTTTTACTATACACTGATTCACTTATTCACTGATTCACTGACTCACTCATCAAAAACCTAGACCACTTCCAATGGTCGTATTGACTTGAAATTTGGCATGGAGGTAGGTCTTTATGTCAAGGTAAAGGAAAAAATCTGAAAATGGCCAAGTGTGAGTCGGTTTCAAAATAATGAAGGTGTTTTATACCCGGTGTAAATTTATACCCCTAAGGAACTAAAACGAACTAAATTTATCTATATTTATATAATATCTTCGAATGGTACAAAGGTTTGTATTTAGTCAAAGTAAAGTAAAAATCTGAAAACGGCCAAGTGTGAATCACTTTCGAAAATAACGAATGTGTAACTTTGATCCACGAACATAATATATGATAACATGTCATGTCAGTCAGTTGGTAAATCTAGTCATAGTTAATCTAGTTCATTTCTTTGTAAGAAACATAGTGCATATTAAAAAAATCTAAAAAATAGTATAAATGAGACATTTCTTTAACTAACTTCATCATAAGAAAAAATAAAATAAACAACCTTACAAAAATAAATGAAATCCCACCCAAAACAAAAATGTGAAAGACTGCCAAGTTCGATAATATGGGAATGCTTCGCCTATAAAAGAAGTGAGATCTGAATAAGTACCAAGTTCCATACACATACCTCAGTTAAAAATAGTTACTTTTTAATGATGATTACTTGGCAAGTTTTAATAGAAAATTAAATACTTGATTCATTGCGTTTAGTAGGTTTATAACAAGGTGTATGAAAACTTGCCAAGTAACATCATTAAAAAGTAACTATTTTTAACTGAGGTATGTGTATGGAACTTGGTACTTATTCAGATCTCACTTCTTTTATAGGCGAAGCATTCCCATATTATCGAACTTGGCAGTCTTTCACATTTTTGTTTTGGGTGGGTAAAGTATTTACTCAGTCCTACACATTTGTCCGTGTGACTTGAACTTATTAAGCATAAATTATTATTTAATTGAATCTTTGTTGAATTCTAATTATTCGATTTTCATAAGGAAAATAATTATGACTTTTGATTACACAATAGTTTTTGCTGTACTACAATAACAATTAGTATTTCAATTAACCTTTAGGAAACAACAGTTTAATGTTAAAGCAACCGTACTGAAACTCCAATTTCAATACGATCCTACATAAACGTTTAATAATTGTAATAATGATTATTACTCTGTGTGGCAGAGAGGAATGAGGTGACCTATCATATTAGGTCACGCAACAAAACCGCAATATCGCATTCATTAAAGCACTTTATATTCATTACAACTATTTCACCACGATCATTGTTGTTTTACACTCCATAAAAATAAAATGGAACAATATTTGAGGTTCTATTCAGAATAAAAAAGGCGTGCATTCTAGTATTTATATAAAAGTACCTATAGAACGTAAAGTGCATTGCTGTGTACTGTTCCTAACATGGCAATGTACACTCGAGACCAGAGTTTAATGCCAGCGAAAATATTTTACGAAGCATTCTTTTGTTTTCCTGTAATATTTACAGTGGTCATACTTCGAGGAAGCAAGATCGGTATGTTGCAATTTATGTCTGAATTCAATTCCACACAACATTAAATTGGTATCGTAAGTATTTAGTTCGCGGTTGTACAATTTCAGTTTAAGGAAGAAAATTCTTCGTTTATTAAGAAAATATATTTTGTAGTTTTATAATAAATGAATTGTATAAAATGTTACATCTTTCTCGGATCGTTTCTCCGAACTGTTGAATAGATTTGTAACAGCACACCCACATTAATTTGCTTACTTATGTTCACGTCCTATTGTTAACAGAAAATCCAAGCTTGTTCTTAGAAACTGTGGACAGGAAAACTTCTCCTCAAATATCTATTGAAATCTTTCACGTACAAGGGTGACAAAGAAAATATTGTTTTATTTATATAATTGTAAGAAAACGGCATAAAACTTTTAATTACAGCCTTTTTAACGTCCCACTGCTGGGCACAGGCCTCCTCTCACAAGGAGAAGGATTGAGCATTAATCACCACGCTTGCTCAATGCGGGTTGGTGATTTCAGACTATATAGTCCAGGTTTCCGCTGTTTTCCTTCACCTTTTTATCAGTCATTGGTGTCTAAGACATACTTAAAAAAAATATTATAAAGCTTTTAAATAAATAAAAGAAAGTATCGATAGATATTATAGTACTTATGTTTTTCTTTTTTCATGGTATCCCTACTCAAGCAGCTTATTATTTGCTAACTGAAATCTGTTATTGACTGTCTAGAAATAGTAATAAAATAAATCATGGTGACCTTTTAGCTTTATTCGGGTAGAGGGTAGAACGACCCTGGTAAATAACGAGTGTTATATAACACATTGTTTTTCATGGTGTTATCCTTTTGTTTATGCTATGGGAGAATCATGTTTTGAGTAAAGTGCAGTTGTGTAAATAATATTATAGTCGGATATTGGAATGTAACAGGGAACGATACAAACCATTACGGTAACTCACATTTAATCAATTTCTTTCTTCAGAAAGACATTAATAAAATTTACTATTTAATAAGTAACTGGTTATTCTCCCAAATCGCAGTTTCATTCGCGCCCCTGAAAACGATTACAGCCAAACATAGCACACAATACAAAGAGTAGCCTTATCTATTGTTCTGATGTTTTAGCTACATTACATTACGCAAAGCTAAGTTAAATCCGTTCAGTAGATTTTGCATGAAAGAGTAACAAACATCAACATCCCATACTTTTACGTTTATAGTATTGTACGGTGTGATAAACAGTTAAACAAAAAAATAACCAAAGTCTAATATTACACTACAGCCTAACAATACCGACAAAATAAGACGTTAACGCGAACAAAACTGTCCAAACAAAACCGACCAACGCGAACACAATAAAAGCAAAACAAACAAACAAACACGGTCGAAATCAAGCAGTCTCCATTAGTTCGATCCGCATACAATGTCCGAACAACTAATGAACAGAACACCTCTATCCAGTCTTGTTTAACAAACTACTCTGATAGTTGTCAGCTAGAGGAAACCAGAGACAAGAAATGTTCTAGTTAACAACTCGTGGCAGGCCCGACTACTATTGCAACAGATTTTCTCGCCTGTCCTGTTATATTATTTTGTTGTTAACCAATTATTTTGTTGAGACGTCTTTTGTTTCGTAAATGGATTATGGACGAAAAGATCCCTATATGGAGTGAAGTGCCTATGTGGTCTGTTTTGGGGTGCTGATCAATCTTGTCAGTTTTCAAAGGCTGTCACATATTTTCTCAGGTCTCGGTTTAGGCTTAAAAACTTTTTTTTCTATAGAGTACAATATAATAGCCACCAGTACAGAGTACAGAACAATACTTAGCATGCTCAATACTTTAGCTAAACAGTTTACGAAACCTCACTAATTTAAAAGTCAATGAGTCCTCTAATAGACATGACCCGCCTAAATAAGACTGCAATTTGCGAACGTTAATTTCATTAATCAAAAGAAGGAACTTCAGGCCCATAAAGCTTTGGGTAAAGAGAGGAGTCGGTGTCCGTTTAATGACCCAGAACCCGGCGAATCTAAGCGACAACATCAAATCACGGGCTGCTACCCTCTAGGGACCACGTCATGCATACCTACGCCACACACACAACACATGATATATCGAGAAACACCCACACACACATACCAGTACAAGCGATGCCAGCAATGTGCGAATAAAAAATGAAGCAAGACCTATAGGTAAATACGGTGTCTTTTTTTCAGCAATTTTCGTAAGTGGTTACCCTAAATATTTCGTCGTAAACATAGTAGATTGTTGTGTCGAGCTCGATTGATGAATAAACCGTATTTAGAAACCATCAATGTTTATTACGCCTTGATGGGAAACTTGTCTGTTACTACACAATTTGGAGATATTGATGTAGGTACTGTCGGGTAGAGCAGTGTTATATAAAAGTGAAGTATCATGTTACACTTTATTGCCTGTAATAACCCATTAGATGAAGTTCAATTATATTAAAAGAAACATCTATCACACACTGTACTATGACAATCTATACAGATCTACACAACTCTTTAAGAATTTGTATGAAAAAGTCTCTAAAAATGACAGTACTTTGAATCGTGAGACACAGTTTTGTTCTTGACGAGTCACCCTGTTCGTGACATTAGCATAATGGGATCAAGTAGGTTCGGTGCGAGAGGACGTAAAACGCGATTTTGTAGGCAAAAACCTTTCAAGTGATTTCAGTTAAGTCTTCCTATTATTTAGTGATAGATAAACTATTCTTGATTTTTTGAAGAACAACTTACTATTAGATACTTTCTAAGTATATCTTGGACACCAATGGCTGATAAAAAGGTGAAGGAAGACATCTTGAGGAAACCTGGACTATATAGTTTGAAATCACCAACCCGCATTGAGCAAGTGTAGTGATTAATGCTCAATCCTTCTCCGCTTGAGAGGAGGCCTGTGCCCAGCAGTGGGACGATAAAAAGGCTGTAACAGTAACATACTTTTAATATACAATGTGTCCCGGGGATAAGTGACCGCCCGAAATTTTTTGAATATTTGTACAAAATTAAGGATAATTTCATTTATATTTTTGAAAAAAATCATTAAAAAAATTTTATTGTCAGGCCTGTTAATAACAGGCTTTGCTCTTTTTTTTCAAATTTCAACTGACTGTATTTTTGCATTTGTTTGAAATAGCAGCAAACATTGTTGTGAGCTATTGTAGGAAATATCATGTAGTTTATTAATAAATTAAAAGAAAGTGATATTAAGGGGGCATTTATTGGACTTATTTTAAAAAAACTGAAAAAAAGGCGTTATTTTCTTTGAATTTTTATTTTCTTTTTTTTCTAATAAATGTTTTATTACTTTTTTGTTATGTTTGATAATTTTAATTGATAAACTATGATGTCGGCTAGTCAATAAAGAAAAAAGAATTTAAAAAGATGTAAAAACTTAGGAAATATCTTAAAAAAACTGCAGCACGTCACAGTATTTACAAAAAATCATTAAAAAAAAACCAAAGGCGGTAAGTCCCAAATATAAAGGAAATTATCCTTAATTTTGTAGAAATATTCAAAAAATTTCGGGCGGTCACTTATCCCCGGGACACATTGTATAAGAGACGTTTGTATTATTAATCAGACTTTTTAATACAATTATCTTTTAAGTTGATTTTTAGTGAAGTTACACGTTTTAGTAATTCGAAGCACAAAGTCTGTGTTTTAAGCTCTCTAAGCACATAGACATAAAACGTTTTAAACCGTACCTATATTTATTCCAAAGGAAGTGGGTTTGCGTGTAATGTACTCCGAAAAATGGCGCAGATTTGTTTTACGACTGAGATTCATTCGAGCGATAGACGTTTTTCATGTCGCTCGGATAAAAACTCCGAGGTACAAGTTAGCAAAACTGAAAGTAATGGATGTGATACGGAATTGACGGGATTCGAGAAAAAAATAATAAAAAAAAACAAAAATGTTTCTTGTTGGTGTTTATTTTGAGGTGACATTTAAGTGTGTTTCAATGACAACCTTCGTTGCTATGCATACATTATTGTGCGAACGATCCGAACAAGTCTATGTAAGTAATAGATTGCCTTATGTATTTCGTTATCTTTTAAATATTTCAACATATGAATCATTTTACTTAGATGTCTAAGTATGCACATGCATTATTCATCAAAATAGCAGCATTCATTCCACTGCAGCATTCCCTAAAAATGTTTTAAGTTGGTAAACAACCAAAATAAGGTTATCACTCAATTAAATCAGGAAGTAAAACGCAACGATTAATGAAACAAATTTTAAATCGATTACGATAAAAAACACAACCATCGATTAAAACCATAAACCCGTCTTATCGATATCCAATATCGGGTGTTATTCTTTAACATAAAAGTCTACAGGAACCGCTGAAAACAAAACTTGTCAACTATTTTTAATATTGAAACCGATGCGAGGTCGTTAGCGAGCGATACCGAATGAAAAATAATACTCTACGGTGTTGCTAGCATTGTGCGATGGTCGTACGCGGAGTTTAAAGCCTCGGGTTACAGTAATCACGATAATTTGCAATAACTAGGTACATTTTCATTATATCATTATTTACTTTGAATTTATTAATTTTGGAAAAATTACCTGTGCATGTACTTGATATATTTACTGTTGAATGAATGTATATTTGATAAGTCAATAAAATTGTGCAAACAAAATTTGGATGTTAGCCTGAAAATTTCAATCATATACTCTACATATATACTCTATAAACATAGGTATCATAGCTTAGATCTGCTACGAAATCAAGAATAATTTTTCATTTTCAAAACTACTTTAAATAATCATACTTCGCTTGTGGCTTGTTTTGCAGAATACCTACTAAGAATGGCCACTGAAGACGAACGATACAAAATATGTTGTCTCCTACTGTTTCATGCTACAATTCCAAAACCGTACAATTAAGCAGTTTCTTAGAAATCAACGATATGATAAAGCACAGTGCACTGGAATTCAACGTCAAGTTTGTCATAATATCTAAGTTTTGACATGACATCTGTTAGTACCATTACTAGGAAAAATCTAAAGAGAAATCATTTACCTAATAACTATGTAATGACTAGAAAAGTACCTAAAAACTCTGTCTGATTTTATTATCATTTATTTTATTTACCTGCTTCAGGAAACAAGAAGCATATTACGCGTAATCACACAGTACAGTTATCATTTAAGTGAATCGGTAAAACTTACACTACACATGTACAAATCAGACAAACCTTGAACTTCAAAACCATTAAAACGTGAGGTTAAGTTAACTCATTAAACAACTATTACCCCTAATGTCATAGAAATAATAATAGTAATCACGTTTTGATTGACATGAAGATCCATATACGAGTACGTTGAGTGATACTCCACAATCGTAGGTACCTACGTACCTACATATGTACAATTGCTTACAATTTGGTATAGGCGGTCGATGGCTCGCTTTCTAGTTGGCAATGAACTAGCTTTTCAGTGATATCTATACCTCATATTATAAGGAGGAAAAATAACATTTTTTATTGTTGTAATGGATAATTTCAAAAACTACTGAACCGATTTTGAATTGTTTCACCCACCGCCCACGGGATGCGGGAGAAATCGCGGGATAATGGCTAGTCATATATAGCGGTTTAAGCGGTCGATAAATAGATTTCTAGTTGGCAATGAACTATCTTCTCAGATTTATTAGTTGTATTCCTTTCACTACTAACATTAAATGTATCAATCTGTATGTTAAGTAATTGTGTCAAAAGAATAATTATTATTATCTTTTTATACTTGGTAATATATTATGTATTTCTCATTAATGATTTTACCATAGCCTAAATAATGCATGAGAAGTTAAATAAATATGACTTAATATTTTATGTCATTAATGTGAGCTCTAACTTATTTATCTTTTAACTACTCTATGAATATTACAGCATTCATAAATAAAGTAACGAAAAAAGTCAAACCTATTTATATCTTGTTACATAAAATATATCAAAAATATTCTAAACACATCTAATATAATTTACAAGTGTAGTTTACCTATTATATGGTTCAAAAATTTTTATTTGCAGTCTGACCTCTAATATTACGCTGCGTAGATACCTATATCACTGGTTTTTGTACGACTTATTTCTTTCTTTGCCTGTTGATTTTGCTCTTTAAATGATGTTTATGCCTTTTTTTTTGAATTATCACAACATCTCCGCCTTCGAAGTACATGCCTCTCACAACATTCATTACATATCCGTATTTTACGCTGTTCGTCAATTTTATTTACTTAGTAGGTAATCAAAATATGGGTTCATTACAATTTCGGTATATTCTTTTTATTTGATTTCATATTCTTCAGGTTAATAACATGGTGGAATTGTGAAGTATGTAATTAAATACATTCAAAATTATATATCAAAAGGCAAAGAAGCCGGAATTTAATTGGATGAAATTATATGGAACTGTTAACGTATATTATATTTATTTGACTGGGTTTATTGAATGCATTATTAAACGATCTTTCTCTCCTAATAATGTCGGTATAGCGAGAGTACATTTATTTAAATAACAAAAGCTGTCTTAAAAGTTCCCTTATATTCGTAACTAGCAAGCACTTGTATGGCAAATTATAATATATTTATTATCTATCTACTTAATAAGAATTACGGTAAGTACCTTAAGAATAAATTTTCCACCAGCCTTTACAATATAAGGTTCAATACTCGTGCCTTTTATGTATAAGAAGTCTTTATCCTTTGTTGTCATAATCAAATTTCTATAAAGTACATTCCCAGAAACCGCTCAAATGAACGTCTCAAATTCAATAGCTATTCACACTGTCACTTATTTATCACGTGTAAAACAAGGCAACTACCTTTTTGGGGTTAACTTGTAGGTTTTCCCTTTGTAAGTAAACGATCGTGTTTTATTTCAAGTACCTTAGCGAATGGTTTCAATGTCAATGTAAATGGAATCAACAAGATTGATGGTACTTGGTGTAAATGACCGAATAAGCATGGTGACTGAAAAAATACGCGTCCAATATTTTTGGCCTATCTAAAATGTGGACTAATTAGAATCTCAATTTTTTTACCCTGTCATCACACCTTTTGAGACAATGTTCTAGGTATCTATATAAAGTCTGTTTACTGTAATTTCCGTAATTTCAATTTGAAGTTTGTCACACATGGCTTGATTGTTTTGCGAAGTTTATGAAGGTTACATCTGGCCACGTGTACTGTCATCCTTGTGATATTTAGTAGGTAGGTAAATGAAACGCATACCTATAGCTTTCAAAATGTCTACTTAGTAAAATTGCTTCAAGGAAATACTTTGATAACATAAGCCATACAAAAATATCACAACGACAAAAAAATAGATAAATAAATCCAGAACGTAAACATAAATAGCCAACAACAGAAACAATTCAACTATGATGGTTAATAGGCATTCATTTTAGGCACAAGCGATATTTTTTAGCTGTCAGGTAATTACAAGCAAATAAAACATTAATCCATTATGTAATACATATTTGACACCATTAAATTACAACTGGAAATATTTATTAAAATAACCAGTCATCCGACTGACGAATAATTCTGGATACCTAAAATGTAAGTGAACAAGAAAATTTTATAAAGTATTCCGTTCATAATAGTAGTGAGAATACGCGCATAGGCACAGACTCCAAACTAAAAAGTCGGCCGACAGTTGACTAGATAGTTGTTTTTTTAGGGTTCCGTACCCAAAGGGTAAAACGGGACCTTATTGTTTTCGCTCCGCTGTCCGTCCGTCCGTCTGTCACCAAGCTGTATCTCATGAACCGTGATAGTTAGAGAACTGAAATTTTCTTGGGTTGCTCCCATACAACAAACGTTTTATAAATAATGGTACGGAACCCTTCGTGTGCCAGTCCGATTCGCACTTGGCCGGTTTTTTAAGAAAATAAAATCTACATTTCTGTCGGTCTGATACCGATACCTGATCGTTGTTATGTGTGTGCAGTGTGCATACTACCATTCATTTCCATACTTATAATGCGCTCGATCAAACTGTCGGCCGACTAAAAAGTCTGCAGTGTGTGGTAGTACTCTGAAAGTTACGTAACACATCACTGCGACAGTTAAACTCGGTTATAATGTATGACGTGTCTAGAAATACGAATACCTAACGTTAATGAAGGCCGGAGAATTCAAGTACGTTTGAAATTCGTTGAAAAAGATTTCGTTGGATTCGAAGAAGTAGGACAATTATTTGGGCTAAGTGTTAGTGATACAATTTTGAAGCCTGCTCAAATTATATGGTAAGATTTGCAAGGGGTCTTAATATCTTCTGTCTAATGGAAGTTTTTGTTAATTAATGCAGAAAAAATATCACAAAACAAATCATTACTGATTTGTTCATGTTTAAGTTTCAAAAATAATTATTAAAATATTGTATTTACGTTTAGTCACAAAAAACGGCACCTATTTAGGCTTTAACTAAACAGTAATGAAACAAACAAATTAAAGAAAGAAAAACAATCAGAGTTACCTTCATATATTATTTCTCACATACAGTAAATACTTGATTCTAGTGTTATAAGATTTCTAGTGACGTGCTCATTTCGGGTTTGGCCAACTAGTTTCGAACTTTGGAGTTCTTAGTGTTCATACTCATCAGGCTGAGAATTCAGGCAAACTTTCAAGACACGACTCACAACTAATAATCATGAATGTGTCTCATGAAAGTTTTAATATTATAAAAGTTAAGTCTGATAATATTTAAAACTCTAGTAATCATTATTGGCTTATCTTTAAAATTATATTTTTTGTACTTAAAAAAACATTTTCTATCGAAGACAGCAAAAGTCAAAAAGACGTCCAGTGACGGCATATACTTTGACACAGAGCAAAGTACTAAAAAATAACATCGACATAAAAATACCAAATCTTGTAGGCAAAAGCTTACCCAGTCAAATGGAGCGGATATTTTCAAGGTAAATAAAAAAACAAATAATTCTGGATTCCCTTTACCTAGCGAGGTGGTTTATGTAGATATGTGAAACCAATAATCTCTTTTCAGGGTATAAATTATACAAATCGCTTCACGTGAGTTCTAAGCTAGGATAAGCCTGTAAGTGATAACTAATTTATGTTATTGCGTATCAGTGGCCAGTAAATACGTAATATCAATTAATGCTACCTGATACTGCCATTCTACCTGTTAACTCCGAGGTGATCTTCCGAGACTGTCTATACTGTAATATGATGATGTAAAGTCATCAACATCTTCCGAGCCTTTTTCCAACTATGTTGGGGTCAGCTTCCAGTCTAACTGGATGCTGTAGAGAGCCAGTGTTTTGCATTGAGCGACGACAACCCCTATAATCTCTTGGTAAGACTGGTTATCAGATTTTCTAGATTTTGACTATCGGTAACGACTGCCAAAGATGTTCAAATGATAGCTGGGACCCATCCACGGACTGACAGCGCCAAGCGTTGTTTTACCTTATGATCGATCGATCCGTGCGGCTTTTGTAGTAACTAAACAATGATTATCACCTTGTCGATGTCCATAAAAGAGCATGCTCTCCAGAATGAAAATATATCGGAGTCCTTTAATATACTTATTCAAACGCATGATTCGATTTTCTTTTACAGCCCCCATAGAACCTAGGCTCGTTTTATTTTTCATGTCACTGAAGTGCGTCATCAAAATTATATTGCAACAGTCAGACCAAGTTTATAGTAGGGACAGATTTATGATGATGAAGGCAAATTTAAACAAAAACGGATTTACAAACGTACGCACCAACATCTCAAATATGTATAAATGCAAGAGAGAAGGAAATACCGAATAAATGCTTTTTCATTTAGCGTCCCTTTTGTGTGCGAGGTTAAAAGCAAGGCACGATATATGGGAACATTAGGGAAAACAAAGCCCATTGTACTCCACGTGTTGTTGTTTATCAAAAACTTTGAATAAAACAGATTGACTGCTATTTTATCATTGGACTTTTGTTTTTCTGTGCCTATCCGTGACAATGCAATATGCCTTTTATTGCCCTATCTATATGTTTATTCAATTAAATGAATCTCGAGATATCTCTTACTTGTTTACACAAAAAGTACCTAATCTCAGTGAGTATTATCTTTGTCATGGCGAAAGTTGTTGCCCTAGTGAGAATTGCTAATTGGATTAGTTTTTCGATGTTAATTAAAGAAAAGGAAAAGTTTTATTAAGTTACTCCGCTTTTGGCATACGGATTAAGTTGGCCGTTAAATTATTAACAAAGATAAACGATAACAGTGACGATTAATTTTGGTGATTTTAAGTGTAGGGATTTACAGATTATTCGCCATTTTATTTAGTCTATTCTTGGATCACAATTTATTTTAATTAGAGTCAAACTCTTTACTCGATTACTGTTTGTGCCTTCTTTTGGAACTTCCAAAAAATATGTACCAAATAATCTTTGCAAAATATATCACATACATACACTTTAAAAGGCCACGACCGTAGCTCATTACACGCCTCGATTTGGTGAACCATGACGTACAATTTTCGCGTCACTCAAGCCCAGAATACTCGTAAATTTATTTCGACTGTAACTCGGCTGTAACTTTAATTCACTGGATAAGTAGCAGTGTCACTTTATAGTGGGTATTAAATATATCCAACACCACTCTCTTTTATGTGTTACTTCAATTTTACTGACCTCTAAGTAGCTTAAAACTAGGAAGCTAGCTTAGACGACTTTTCACACATGATGTGCTGGCGTTAGTTATAACTTGGTAGTTCTTCACTAATACGTCCTGTTTTTATACCTAATTATGGTAAGAACTGCATCATGTATGTATAAGCTATACCTTATAATATTTTGAAGGCCAGAATTTGTGAATGCATGTGTTTATGACATCTTCACGCAAACGTCTAAACGATTTGGATGAAACTTTTTTCTAACATACGAGTTAGTTTATAAATGCGAATAACATTTAAGCTACTTTAAATATGAGTGCGGCAATCCTGCTGGGGGTAGCGGAAGCCCGTATTGATTTAAAAACCACTTCATCAGTAAACAACCACATATCTAAAAGTTATAATTTGCTTTCATTTGCAGTGCGGTGACCACAGTTCACTGGACCCCAAAATCGGTCCAATTGGCTAGGCATCGATTGCGACTTGGCATTATGACGCGGAACCATTACCGTTTAGCTGTAATGGATGTATCATAACGATCCTTTTCTTTTCACTTTAATGGACGAGGTTTTGATGATTGGGGTATACGAAGCCTTTTTTGTATCTATGACGACCGGGTTGTACACATAATCTGTGATTTTCCTAGATTGACACATTGACCTTTAGTCGAAAACTTACTTCATAAATTATGATTCATAAATCAGTGCTCTAAAAACTGTAAACACATCGAGAGATGGTTCATATGAATTAACGAATTTTCGAAAAATAAGGAGGTTCTCAATTGGCATGTTCCCATTTTTAAAACAATCAAACGAAATTAAATGTCTCAAGTTTAGGAGTCACTACCATTGACGTTCAGCAACTATTTCATAACAACAATACTAAAAATGACAGTACATAAACAGCCTTTTTATATCAGCCACGAAACGTAAAAATAAAAATTAAGGCCACTAAAAATATTGTTCGTACGCCCGGATATACGCAATAAAAGACTTGGATGGTTGCAATAAAAATACTGGCTATTTTTAGGGAAGTTGGCACGGCCAGAGGTTGGCTCACATTGACAGGTGTAGCTGACGTCAATTCACTGTATTTTCTATGATAAATAAAATATCAGTTCTAAATTAAAATTGAGATTCAGTTTTGTATTTTTTATAATTTATAAATGGATCGATTTTCTTTTGTTTTGGCGATTGTAGCATTATTTTATGAATATAAACCTATGAGTGTCATGTTTAGTATATTATTTTGACATGAAGTAATCAATGTATTAACTTTTGACTTCAAATATGTTTAGCTTGAAGCGAGGGCTTTGGTCTGAATATCTGCATAAAAGTACGAACCTAAACTGTATTTTCTTAAAATGCTTTATGAGTTCCATGACACGTCCTACACCTCTAGAATATAACGTAAGAAATCTTGCTTCAAAAAACCCGCACAAAGTTACACTGGAACACTAATTAATTTAAGAACATTTTCAACTTACTCTCCGAGATAGCGAGACGAGATGACGCATGCAAAGTGTTAGTTAAAATCATGAGTCGCTAACTTTTACAAGATACAGCCTAATTTCGAGCTCCGAGTAAGAGTGAGATGAATACTGCCCCAGTCTTTCAGAAGGTATACTTTAAATTAATTTTACGATATACGGAGCGGTATGGTTGGTGTGGCAGATGATAAAATGTATGGCAATATTCAGTGTAAAAATATACTACTCTGCATATAGGTGTAACTTCTATACTGAACACCTTGTCAGGATCTACTGTTATAACTAATCAAATTACTAAAATGCTTTCCTATTCAGTATTCTAGAGTCTTTTGATTACGGCCATTACCACAAGAAATCTGCTATAGACTACAGCCAGAATAATTCGTTGCTTTTACGCAAGATAATGATTGTAAAAGTAGTTTTGTTGTTAAAGTAGGATACTTATAACAGACTGAATTAAAACTATGAATATTTTTTGTTACTGATAAAACTAGCTCAGTTTCTTAGTGATAAAATATAAATACGTGAAATGGGGACCGCTGGGTGCAAAACACACCAGACTGGGCATTGTGGTCGATGCATGCGGAAACCTTGTGACCAACAGTGCACTTCTTTTGTTCCTTATTATCTCATACATTACTTTATCTCAGAAATTATTTGTAACTAACTATTTTCCCGCGGTTTTACTCGTATCAAGTGGGAGCTACATACGGCTTATATCCGGATAAACCATAGCCTAGCCTATGTTACTAGATAATAATGTAGCTTCCTAAAAGTGAAAGATTTTTTAATTCGGTTCAGTAATTTGGGAGCTTTTAGGGTACAAAGAAACAAAACGAGATACAAACAGAGATTTAAATAAATACATTATTTTGTTATTTCCTAATATAACAAGCCTAAAGTACGTTCAAAGATCACTTAGCTTCAGCGTAACATTCTCAAACTTAACGGTTTGAAAAGCCTAAAAAACAACTCACGATTCAAAACTACGTTATTATTCCTAAAAAATACAGCGCAAACGGTCACAAACAAAATAAAACCAGACCACTATTGTTACCCCAACTTGAAATATGAGCTCGGGTACAAAAAAACTTTCGAAAATGTACAGTTGCTAACAGATTTTTCTCTGTAATCTGTCAATCTCGGACGACAACTTATATTTGCGTAGACCTTCAACAATCTTCTCTGTTAAGATTTATTGCGGATATTGAAAATCGGTCTTATAAAAAGATTATTGTTAAGTATTTTTTGCTACGACTGTACATAGTTTGTAAAATATTTTTGTTAGTGGTAGAATATGTTTGAATTTAGTTTTCGTGATCGGTGGCCTATTTGTTTCTAGTTAAATATTTTGGTATTTTTATGTAACTTTCATTTTAAACGACCTACATAAGCAACGACTCTCTTCGTCTTAACAGTAATAAGTACCTATATGTAGTTATCATTTTAAAAATTTTCTGTAGAGAACACTTGCAGCATATCGCATTTTGTATTACTGAACCACAAGAGCTTGGGCTATTAATAATGCGTTTTGTGGTATTGTGGGAAGTAACAGCAGTTGTAAAATAATATCGAAGTTTCATATAAATATGAAATCGAATCTTTCATTGAGAATTGGGCATACTTACATACTAGTTTTACCTTTGGATGTTGTTATAACCTTCATTGTGAAAAGAGTGTTATTGTAGCAGGTCTATGTTGTAAAGTCTTAGTAAATTCCAAAAATATAATGTACGTTATCACAGTGATAAATATGTATTATCAATTTATGCAATGACGATTAAGTTATAACGATAAGGTATTAATCAATTAATTTGAGTGGACACTAATTAGGTACTTGGTTTAATTGCTTGTTTGAATTCAGATCACCGCATTCTACGATTGAATAATAATTGTTCCGTTACCTACTATTACACCTTTCCTTCTAATTATAAGCGGTAGGACATTTGTTACAAATCTTGCTGATAATATTTTGGTGGTGTCATAACGTAGAAGAAATGTACCTATTTATATAAACACATAATAATATGTATTACCTTATAAGCCTAGTTCCTCTTAGCGTCAATTAAGCATCTAGTGTGCCAATAGGTAATAAGGGATCAATTTTATACAAAGAGTCCGACATAATTTTTGTCCGCTAAAAAATCTATAACGCCAACGATACATGACACTTTCCAATACATATTCGAAATAAGCATTCCTTACCTCTATACACAGAAACCGCGCATGCATACATAAATAACCAAGTAATATAAAAAAACGCTTACCCATGAATTGGGGCATTATTCTCGAAAATTCCACAATTCCTTTGAGGATCAGCAATGGTAGCCAACGCGAACCACGGAGCGATAACAATGGGGGTGTCCTCAGAAAAGTTAAGCTGTCTTCAAGCCCGCAAGTGAAAATGAAAAATGGGAAGCTTAGGCAAAGAATCTACCCAAAGGAATGGGAATTGTAGCGGAGATGTGATGCTCACTATGCTTCCGTAGTTAAATATATTCCTTCTGGATAATAATATAATCGTGTTGCTTCAGCTAATAGAAACTTCCAAATTTTGATATCACACATTTTTAAAATCTAAAAAATATACACTCGTACACATTATGCCCGGTTTACATTATTCCAGTCCAGCGATCCAGTCCAGTACTGGATTGCTTACTGGAAAAATGTAAACCGGCACTGGAATGAACTGAATCCAGTAAGCATTCCAGTCCAGTAACTGGATTTGCGGTCTACTTTTGAATCCAGTGCGACCAATCCAGTGCAACTGGAATAATGTAGACGGCCAATCCAGTGCTATTCCTGTGCTGACGAGGTACACATGTGTTGGTTGTTTTTGCGGACGGCTTCTTTAACTATCTCCAGTTCTTAAAAAAGAAAGAGTGACTTCTAATTTTATTTTTGCGGGTATAGCATCTCTGAACAACGTATTCTTACGCTGGATATTAATCGAAACTAATGATAACAGTTCTTCAAAGTTTTCTGCTGTTATTCTCAGTGCCAGTCTATATTCATTGGGATCTTCCACCTTCAGTTGTTGCAAAAGTAATACTGACCCTCCTTTTTGATCTCTTTCGCTGATCCAATTTCTCATCCAAATCCGTTCCTTTTTTTTTAGTTCCTTATCAACCTCATTAATAACTTGTAACAAGAGTGATTGGGCACGTTTGAAACATTTTCGGAACTGATCTCTTCTTGAAATCATTGTCACTATAGTGTTCACACTTCAACGGCTTCTAAATAACTGGAATAGTGTAGACGTACAGATCCAGTCCAGCACTGTACTGGAAATCTCGCTAGATCACTGGACTGGAATAATGTAAACCGGGCATTTTATACTCGTATAATGTGTGCCAAAAACTATCTTACGGAGTATCTTCATAATCCACCTTTCGGCTGTGGGTTTTAAAATAAATCCAAAGAAACCATAAAATGTAATGCGAATCTACTCATACGTAAGCACCTACATAACCCTTGCTTCAAAAGATACTACCGTATAGCTAAATCAAAACACCTCCATAGTGTCACGTTTCAAAGGGTCTGACTATTTACATGTACAGTAACAAAATGTGGAGGTGTAAGTTTCCAATGAAAATTGGTACATTCAATATAGGACGTTGATACTATTAATTGAACCTTGGTAGGTAAGTAAAAGACACTACACTGCATATTTATCAAAATGAAAGAACATATTGATCAAAAATCAAAACAAAAGATCCCATGTAAATTAACGGCTAAAAACAATTGCTATAACAAATAAACAGGAACCTTTTATCCATCCATCACTCACCAAACCCCTATACACTCGAGCCCCTGTCGGTACCTTCAAATAAATTCCCATACGAACCTTTTTCCCTACAAGACATATAGTTTCCCCTTGTTTTACACAGCACGGTTAGCATTCGCGTGAATCGCTACTTATGGTCAGTTGTTCGGTAACAAAGACAAACGTTTATAGCTTTTTTATTGTTCCTAAACTGGTATTGTAGGGGACGGAAACTGCTTAGATTCTTAATTCTATTGCTTTTGATGCTTTAGATTAAAATTAAGTGGAGTTTCAAAGTGATGTGCAATTTGAGATTGGTCTACAAGTTAAATTGTTGTAATTGAGAGAACATATAATATTACAATGATAGTATTTTTTGGCGAAAACATCTTTTGACTAGTTAAAATAACAAAACTTTCTTAGGTACTTTATTGGTATATTAATATACTAGCTGTTGCCCGCGACTTCGTCTGCGTGAACAACATAGAATTTCCAATTTAGTTTATTTAATCATTCATTGCTCGACCCCCGTAGGTGATAGTGTGATAATACATATATAGCCTATGTGTTGAACCGGCCCGCAGGTAATAGTCATGCAAAATTTTATTTAAATCCATGCAGTACTTTTTGAGTTTATCCGGGACAAACATACAGACAAACAGACATACAGACAAAAATTCTAAAAACTACATATTTGGGTTCAGAATCGATTATGGATCACCCCCCAAGTATTCTTTTAAAAAAAATATTCAATGTACAGTTTTGACTTTCCTATCATTTTATTATATGTAAAGATTATTTACAAGAATTTAATTTCAAATCTAAGTTATGATTACCTCAATGAAAAGGCTTGTCTAATTAGAGGAACTTGTTAAAGTATTGAAGGAAATATTTCAATTTGTTTGTGACACTAAATTGAAACATTGTAATTATGTACTTACATACCTATAATTAAGGACAAAATTATAAATTGGAGATTGAATATACACCACAAGCAATAGGAAATATTTTAATCAAGTCACCATAGATAGGTTTTCTTTTTTCAATATTGTCGGTAAACAGTAACATTTATTATAAGAAAAAGATGGCTCTATTTTTAAGTCTCCTCATTAAAATAAGTTGTGATTAAAAAGTCCCAGAATGTGAGAGTTTAGAAGCGAACGAGCGGGAAAATCAACGCCATATCCTTTAGGTCAGTGATGGGTCACGCAAAATTAATTTTACATGCTCAACTTAATCAAAATGGCCGATGCTTCAAGTATTACTAAAGTACCCTTCGTCCCATGTTTGCTTAAAAGCGTTCTCCAGACAATTGTTTTAATTACAGCCTGTCTACGGGCGGTATAATTTGCTAACTTATGTTAACAATTATTTCATGAATAGACGTGTGTTTTATTAATGTTGTTATAATAATATGTCATGATAATAGTCTGCCTTGGAGTTGTTGTTAGGGACGTGAATTGACGACGTCGGTACTTAGGTTTCCTAATTTGCAAAATAAACATTTTATTGTACAACAGAACTTTGAAACTTGGGGTGTTATTTTAATGAAAGTCTTGAAATTAATATTGTTTACATTTAATATAACAAAAACACAAACACAGACAAAACTCTAAATCTACAACATTTGTAGATCAAACAGATAATTGCGAGAAAAATACATCAAAAGAAAATAATATCATTGACAACTCGCTGCAGTAAGTTGCGTCTATAAAACTAAATTTCATACACTGTAGAAGCTTTAGATAGCACTGAGCGTCAGTCTTTTTAGACGCCTGAACAGACTTAGAGTAGAACTCACTAAATTGCTTTTACGATCATTACTGTTCCTTCAGTTGTCTGCACAAAGCGAACGTTTTTACTTACATGTAAACCACTAGCGTCTCTTCTATTGCTTTTGCACTTTGTTTGTGTCAAGGCAAAATAAAATTGTATAAAGGACAACGAAGAAAAGGGGTGAAAGAATTAAAATGTGTAAATTCCTGGTCTTCTTCATTCACTTGAATTTTTTTCGCTTCGGGCCTTTTTAATAATTCCGTCAAAGGGATTTTATTATAGAAACTAGCTGTTGCCCGCGACTTCGTCTGCGTGGGCAATATAGAATTGTCAAAATACCATTTATCTCGTAGGTGTATTTTGTGTAGGTATATGTATGTGTGGTCATTTATCATCATCATCATCCCCTTGCTCTTATCCCAATTTTATTTGGGGTCGTTATTATGTTTTCTCCTTCCACACTCTTCTATCTGCCGTCGTCTCTCACGTGTGACCATTTATATTTAAATGAAAGAAGTAAAGTTTGTGACTTTGTGGAAATCTCTGGACCTAGTCAACCGATTTGCAAAATGATAACGTATGGGGCGTAAGTAATTCTCACAGTGTCAACAGTCACAGTCTTACCATGGATAACGTGGTGTCTAGTTCACTGGGTTGAGGAGATCATATAGGTAGTCATTCCAAGTAAAATATTGGTACTCAAACAGATTCGGTTTGACCGGAAGCCAACAGCCACATAATTGGGAAATAGCTGGGTGGATGTCATTAGGCAGGCATATAGTTTCACTACAGGGGGTAACACTTGAGGATTTTCTGTGCACTCATTCACTATGTTAAGTTGGGATTCCACCGAAATGTTTGAATTAGTTCACGAACAGGCCAATATCTGTGAGAGTCCAATTCATATACTTGAACCCTAGTGGGGCCCAGTAGGGCCAAGGTCTGCCGGGGCTGCGGGATGATTGTTCGAAAGAGTTACCTCGGCCCCAGTTACCCGGTGGTGACAGCCGGGCGCCGTCTCCATGAGATCAGAGTTGGGAATATATGTTTTCAAAAAATAATAGTACATTTAGCGAATACACGTTTTATAGCAATTCTGTCTTTGTAACTGAATGATATGAAAGATGTAAACGTAGATATATAAAAGGGGTTTTTTTAAACTCAACTCGGGTCTGACTGTGACTGTTCGTAATCGTGAACAGTGTATCAGGATCAGAAGTTGAAAGCAAGTTTGTCTCTGGTATGCGACGCGTAATTTGTACGTTTTCAGGCGCCATAAAGGGGTATTTCTATCTGCACTTTGTGCCTGGGCTTGTTTCTAAAGCTACAGAAACTTACCTTAACTCACGCTTAGCAGCGCTTGCGAAAGACAGATTTTTCTCCTTTCTTCTAGGATCCATAAGCGTTACATGTTTTGAAAAAATATTTAAGGTTTACTTACTACTACTAATTTAACGTAAGTTGCTTTTAAGCCTCCACATTAATGGAAGATAAGCTAAAATAAAACCTCAGCTCAATTTTTTTATGAAAAAATGCACAACTCCATCTATGACTTTAAATGATAATTATTGTTCCGCTAATGTCTTTCTACCTTGATGCTTTGTCAAATTTGTTGTATTTTATATACCACAGATGGAGCCGCTGTGACCGTGGCTGAATAATTTTACCCCTGTTGACCGGGATAAAAAGGGTACCACCTATCTAAATAAAAAAAACAATCAAATCTGTTTAGCCGTTTTTGCGTGATTGAATAACAAACATACATCCTTACATTCTCACAAACTTTGACATCCAAATCCAAACTAATATTATAAATGCGAAAGTAACTCTGTCTATCTGTCTGTCTGTCTGTCTGTCTTTCTGTCTGTCTGTCTGTCTTTTCTTCACGCCTTAACTACTGAACCGATTTGTGTGAAATTTGGTACAGACATAGTTTGAAACTTGAGAAAGGACATAGGATAGTTTTTATTACAAAAAAAATAAAAATAAAATTATTCCGGACATATAGCGTCATCTATTGGTCAAATCAAAAATCTGCTGGTAGTCACTATTCCACGCGAACGAAGTTGCGGGCAAAAGCTAGTTTATAATATAAGTAGGTAAGATATAAGTAAGATTTTGTCAAGGAGTACGGTAGACTCGATCGAAACCTTATATGTATGAATAACAAAACATAAAGAAATATTGATTTTGAATCGACAACATATATCCGCAAAATTCGGATTATGGAGAATTTCGTTAAATTCCAATGGCACTGACAGAAAAAGCGCAGTATGATAGCCATATTTGTCAATAGATATAGATAACAGTAGATAGATCGACCATTATGTGATTTCTGGTGAAGCCAAAAACGAAACACACTTTTTTATGTAGAAGTTAGAGTATTTAGAGTTACGAATTAGTATTTATAGCGTTTCTTAATTTTAATAAAAAATGCGTTTTTTAATAGAAAATGTTAAACATTTTTCAAAGTATCACTTGTTTTGTTACTAAAATTTGTCTTTAACACATTCGGGGGCCAGCTACATGCCTCTACAGTGGTCACTTTTTGGACTCTTATCGCATAAAATTATCTGTCACCTATTTATTGCCTATCTATCAAACGGTAGTGGGTTTCTAAATCTATGACAGCATCCATGACAAAAGGATAGAAACCTGCGTACAAATCAAAAAAACCGGCCAAGTGCGAGTCAGACTCGCGCACGAAGGGTTCCGTACCATTATTTATAAATCGGACAAAAAAATCACGTTTGTTGTATCGGAGCCCCCCAAAATATTTATTACATTCTAGTTTTCAGTATTTGTTGTTATAACGGCAATAAAAATACATCATCTGTGAAAATTTTAGCTCTCTAACTATCACGGTTCCTTAGATGCAGCCTGGTGACAGACGGATGGACAGACAGACGGACGGACCGACGGACAGACAGAGGAGCGAAAACAATAGAGTCCCGTTTTATCCTTTGGGTACGGAACCCTAAAAACAAAAAAAAATACAGAATTCAGAAAAAGAAACAGCAAAACTTAAAAGAGGCCGTCTATACTAATTTAACAAAATATTAATAAAATACGGTTCATCCCTGTTGACCGGGATAAAAAGTAGCCTATGTGTTATTCCAGGGTATAACTTATCTACATACCAAATTTCAACCAAATCGGTCCAGCCGTTTTTGCGTGATTTAATAACAAACATACATCCATACATTCTCACAAACATTCACGTTTATAATATATGTAGGATGTAGGATGTAGGATGTAGGATGTAGGATGTAGGATAAATGCAAAATTTTGTGCGAGGTTGTTTTTATAAAAGCGCAGAATAATTAAGTTATTTCTTAGATAGGTAAGACTGACCCATAAACTTTTCAAGATAGAAAATAATTCTGAGTTGAAAGTTGTGATTGGAAATATCGGATGTACCTCTTTGATTTCCAGATTTTACGACCGCTTTGGAAGTAACTTTAAACTACATACAGAGATTGTAACCGAGTGTATAAAACTGCTGACGATGAGATTTCATCTCAAAATAAAAACTCCATAACCGTATCTTTCTCGTTGTCTTCGCTGCGAAAATATTGTTGGAATGCACAAGACCTAAATGGATTTAGAGAACAATAAAGTAATATAAACATAAATCTAAAACATAATGTTCACAGCCACAAGCTAGCAATTCTGCAGAGCTTACTTGCAGCATTGTCTTAATAAAACAAAATGCTGAAAGCAAAATTGTGACTGTTCCCACAAAATACCTACAGTTGTACTTTCCTCTCCGGCTTACCTAGCTACAAAGATAAGCGGCCACATACATAGAAATGTCTTTGTTCGCCGAAGCTCTTTCTTTTTAAGGAAAATTATCTCTGGTTAATTACATAAGAGGTAAATGTGACGAGCGAGTAAAAGGAACGGAGCGTGACCTGTGCAAATGTTCTGAAGTTTACGCGGCCCAAACATTATGCTAAATTTAGTACATGGCGCTTTTGAGGGCTGGTATATATTACGCAGTTTTGAGTACCTATCTACTATTATTAGACATTTAAACCACAACGCTTTTAGCTCTGAATAGCTTGAGAAAATCAGAGCAAGCAGGGACTCTGAGAAAATTTTGCGAACGTTGTCACGACTTACTTATATATTATGTACTTGGTTATTGTATATCAATAATAATAATAAAAGTGACATGATGAGCCAATGTTATGAAAATATGTAAATTGTTGCAGAATCAAGAATATCATCAATATCCTAAAATAGCTTGAATCTTTTCTTCCCACTCATACAGTGCGGAAATAAAAACGGAAAATCCTTCTTTCAGCCAACGTAGGAGTTAAATAGGTTGTCCATTTAATAATAAGTATTTTGTTTCTCGTTATGGGAATTAGTAAAAATATTTCGGTGATGATTAAAAGGGTTACAAGGCTAAATCTAAAACGTCGAAATTAGTATATTATGTGCTTAGAAATTGCTCTATAAAAATATTGCAATTTGTTTAACAAAGTGCATAATTAGTCTCACTGTGGCGGCATATTGGGCTGCTAAAGTGTAGTCTCACTATAAGTCATGTTATCGACACGATAGAAGAAGTGCATACAAAATAGTCGTTATAGAAGCAAACCATAAACTACGATACAAAAAATAAATCGTTTTAAAAAACTTTATCAAAACATAAAATTTCACATTTTAATTTCATCAAAAATTGGTCTTCCTTATGAAGATTACATTTCCATTGCATATTCAAATGACGTCTCGCTAGTCACTAAAACGGCAAATGCATTCAATTTTCGACAGCATCCACTGCTTTTCACACTCAAGACGGATACGCTGTACCTCATACTACAAACGCAATGTATGACACATAGTATATCGCTTGTGAACTCCAAAGGATTATGTCTGGGCTTATAGCGCTCACCTCCAGTTCACCAAAGACGATTATATAGTTACCTGCTTGTTATTCATATCAGCATAAGTAAGGTAACACTGTAGGTACAGGACCTTTAAAATGTGATGATACCTATATCTTATTTTATGTCAATGTCTAAAATTTTTCAGGTCGTTAAAATATGTCAAGAAGAAATTAAATATGTCGTCGTGTTTTCATATATCATAGGTTAGATTAATGATATTGAAATAATAAAGACATCTCAAAAAGTCTAAGATCTATCAACACTCCGTTCAAAGCTTAAGGATTTTAGTAAGAGGCTTCTACTGTTACCAATTACAAGTTTTAGTTGTACGCAGTGTATGGCACCCGCGGACCAAAGTGACGTATACGTCAGTGCGCTCCCGTTCGGTCCTTATTCAGTACCACGCAGCCTCTCGGTGAGGTAACATCGTTCCGCGGTAGATACACACCCCCTATTATAATTCGCCTCGTTCGACCGAACATTGTCGTGTGGAGTGCAGTGAATATACGTGGTAGTGCTCTTCGAATGTTATGGTCGCCTGGTACCGTGTCGGACTTAATGTTTTTAAATGAAAAATGTAAGTACTGATTTTTTATTTTAATGAGTAATTGAGAAAAATTGTGACGTTTAATAAATAATTTTTATGACAATAATTATGAGTATAGTAAAGAATTAACTTCTATAAAAATCTTATAGTTTGCGAGCCAGTTATTAAAATATTAAGATAACCCTAATAGGCCTAATTACAGACGCCACTTATTTTAAAGAGCCATCGTTATTTCATTTACAGCAGCTCTTTAACCTACGGTAGAAAATTATAATTAGGTAATGAAAATTATAATCTTTCATTACCTAATTATAATGTCATAATAATTTAAGTGCAAATTATGATTATTTTTTCTAAAGTAACGATCTGAGAAATTTCTTACCACAAGTAATAAAACTATGATTAAAATAATTTAACACTGACGTGGAAACCCCCAAAAAGCATTAAAATAGTCTACATACATATATCACTAGAAATTCGAACCACCTACTCATGCTGGAATAGTTTAGATACCATACATACTCTCTTTTACGCCCAAATATGATTCGTAGGAAAACTATGAAAAACTGAAAATCTGCTGATATGAGGTAATAGCTCATAACCATCAAAGTCATATAAAACGCGAGTACCAAAGTGAAATAGCGCTCTTTCTGCACGAAAATCATTTTTCCTCTTTCATGGAAAAGCTTTGGCCGTAAAAAGAATCTGTTGGCCAATACGAAATTGAAGCAGATTTGGAAATCGAATTCATTTCTAGAAGCAATTTTATGGTGCAATACATTTGAACCTAAATCATTTATGTGCAGATAACTTAAGAAACGCGGACATACGAAAGCTTAAATGCCTATAAGTTTGTTCCTTCATCCTACTTTACAAGAATAAAACATAAGAGAATTTGTTAAACTCAAACTTATGTTATATTCATGAATGCATATTTAATTCGTTCCTATGTTAGAAATTAAGCAGTGAGTGCCGCATGACCTTGACAAAACGTGGTAGGTACAAGAATAAAGTAATGTACAGTACATAAATATATTTATGAACGAATATCATGTATTATTTATTAGTTATGCTTTATTATTTAATATAATCAATCATGATAATTCTGACAATAGTTCAAGTATTATTAGCATTTACAATGAAATTTTCACACCTATTAATGTTGAAATGCATATAACATGAAAAGTGTAATTATTTAATACCTAGTCATTTTAATTTGGACAATATTAATTCACCTGGAACATTGTACGAAATAAAAAAGCATATTCTTTTTAGAAAGAAAATTAAATTCGATTTTATGGTTTACAAATACAATTGGCTTTGACATTTATCAGGGCTTTGGCATTTAATTCAGAATTTCACTAATGATATTACTCTATTTTTAGATTTTCACGTCAGTTTTAAGTCTCTAAAACATTAATAAATACCGCGATATGCTACGCTGTAACATACATTGATCGGTTTCCAGGAAGCAAAAAAAAACGTGTCTCAAAAAATAACAATAACGCGGAAAACCATCATTAGAAATGTCTTGCACCTGTTCACAAAACAAAAGCAATTTAAACCAAATACAAAACAGCGTAAAGAACAGATGCAAATTCGTACAAAAAAAATTGTACCAGTGTTGTTACCAACGCTTTTCCGGGAAGATCCGCTTTCACCAACGCGGCAGACAGACAAGACGGCTGTGGATTTAAACTTGTTACAAAAACCGTTAACGCCCCTCAAGCCTTTTTTGTCACCTAAAATGTATATTTATTTTATGGAGCGACATTCACAAAACAAGTGTTACAAAGAATTTTTTGAAGTTCGTGTTTGTATTTTATATACTCCTCCAAATAAAGGGAAAAGCTTTTATGTTTTACGGTAACACCTTTTGTTCGAAGTTTTTGTAAGACTGTTTTAAAAATATTAGTAGGAAGTTTCTATCCAAGTAGGTATCAATTTTACTGTCATTTCAAACATTACTTTAAATAAGAAGGAACTGTACCTAATCTAATTTGTCAAAGAATAATAATTATTTTCTTTTCCATATAACTTACGGGGTGCTATATTTTAACGTTACAAAATGCTTATTGCCTAAATTTTATGTTCCTTATTATTGACTGTGTCGTCATAACAGAGAATCACTAACAATTTATGAGTGTGTCAATGTATAAATAAATTAATAGTCACCCATGCAAGTGTTGACCCTGAAAGGCGGTGTTTGAACTTGCAAATTAATTTATCAGCGTAGCTTTCATCAAGTATTAACCTATGCCATGGATGACCTTTTCGACTTCCTATGTATTGTAAAGGCACGACTTGAAGGATTTTTTTCAACTTATAAGTATCATGCGACAAATTGCCTACAAAACTAAAACCTAATACCAAAGTCCTCCTAAATAGTTTCGAAACTGTATTCGTCCATAAGTGTTCCCTTTTATTCAAGATCTACTTTCGCACAAGTTCCTACAACTTATGCGTCAGTGCCTACAGACTTTCGTACTTAACACTTGAGTTAATCCCTTATACTCCTGGTATTGAAGAGCTGCCACTGTTTCTGGCTTCGACTTATAATAGCCAATTTGTTTGAAATATGTCAGATTTAGCTCTCTGATAATGTCGTTCTAGACTTCGATCGCAGTATTCTTAGTATCCATCGATTTATAAGGCTATATTCGCGTTGAAAATTGGGCATAGTGGCAGTTTTACGTTTTGAGCGTACCGACTTGTTACACTTATTTCTTGGTTGGAAATTGAGACCATCATTATCGTCCAACCGTGATACCGATAGCAGTAATTACCTACAATTTATCGCATGATTTATCCTATGTAGTAATACCGCACTCATATTTAAACCTACTTCATTACTTCTGGGAATCTCAACAGATAAAGTGCCGGTTGAGACTTCGGTATCTTATTCAACCGTTAGCCAACATCGTCGAGGTCGACTTAAAGTGTGTATCTTGATGGAGCGTGACCACTGGTCAAACAAAGCCCACATTAAGATTCTTCGTCGCACTTTCAGACTTTTAGGGCAAGAATCTTTGACGACAACTGAAAAAAAAATCCTTAAGTACTTAGTAACGTCACGTTTAGTAGACCGAAGAAAGCTATACTTTGTCAGAATCAGTTGCTTTGTTGGGCTTCTATAAATATGTTAGTGTCCAAATATTGTTGAATTGTATAGGGTCTAATAGAAGCACTGAGAAAGAAACAATCTGATAATGTTATTTTGGGAACCACAATATAGCGTTGAGATTGTGTTAAATAATATTACACAACCCCAATTTCAGGCCGCAAGGCCAGATTCCGTCTTCACATAGCAAATATTCCATTTCTACGTACAAAACAGTTTGCCTTATCATTCATTAGAGGACCGCTCGCAAAGGGAATTGGTTGCGGCTAGATTCTAGAATTATTTTCAAGGCGAGGTGAATTGGCATCTTTGAGATAAGCGCTAAAACTTAAGGCCTTATTTTTACTTGGTTTTTCCATGAATTGTGCAGTTTATTTTGGCTTATATAATACTAGCCATTTTCCCGCGGTTTCACCCGCGTCCCGTGGGAGCTACTGCCAGCACCGGGATGAAATATAGCCTATGTTACTCGCAGTAATATAGCTTTCTAATGGTGAAAGAATATTTCAAATCGGTCCAGTAGTTTTTGAGTTTATCCATTACAACCAAACAAACGAAGTCTTCCTCTTTAGAATACATATTATAGTATAGATGACAGACACCAACGAGTCACTGAACTGTCACATAGTCAGATACAGACAGAGGTTATTGCCATATATTTAGAGAAATTGCCAATTTTGCCCCATGCTGCCGACGACAATTTCTTTAAGGAAAAGCTCTACTATAAAACTTCGCTCGGGAAGTTCTACGAAGGCTTATCGCCTAAATGAAACGTTCATGACCATTTACACTAGACTACCCTAATTAACCTGCAAGAAAATATTTTTCTATCTTTCTTTAAAACTTTGTAGGGTACAGTTACCACTACAATTTTCATCAATTAAGGATTCTTCCAATATCAAGAAATGAGTTCTAAATATGACTGAACTCGTGACCTAGTAATTTAATAACAATTTATATGTCAAGTAGTATTGGGAAATCGTACTGAATATAATAACGGAATCGATACAAAGGGTCATGATTGACATAAGTGATGATAGTGATTGAATGGATTGAAGGGTCTATTAACCTAGAAATCCTATATAACTTCGTGTACCTTCGGATGTTTGTTTATCAATCACGATTGAATGCCCAAGCGAATTGGAATGATATTTCACATCTAAGAAAACCATGATTCGGATCGGGTTATCGACTTTTTGATGCAGAAAATAATATATACTCTACCCAGGGGAGTAAGGATGAAATTGCAAAGAGTAACCAGAAAAAACATAACTTTGATCCCATTGGATATAAAAAATCAAACGAAAAAAATTAAGAATGAAAATCCTCTGTCATACTGTGAAGCATACCTGAAGAAACTTTGTCGGACCATTCCGCGATTTATTTAACTTTTTATAACAGATTGTGCAGCTTTCTAGCACTTTTCAGTGGTTGTTCAGTCTGTTTGAAACCCCGAGTTTGGTAAAATAGCAGTCGAGGTTGTAGCACTTTTGTTTAAGAGGCAAGTCCCGAATGCGTCACACTGATAGTTTTGGCTTTTGACCTTAGCTCTGTTATGTGCACCGACGTGTCTTTTTTTGATGATAAAAATGTAATCATCTCAAAAGCCTTTGGGGTCGGCTTCCAGTCTAACCGGATTCAGCTGAGTAGCTGAGTAGTGTTTTCGTTGATAAAAATTTAATTTTAACTTTTACTATAGTCTACATCAATACATTTAATCAATTATTCTCACTAAGATTATAGCGAAGTGTAATAAAATATGGAAAGAAGACCGTAATAAAAACAAAAACATGATCAAAAGAAAAAAACATATTGAGTTTGGCGTTCATAAAGTTCTTGCAGAGTTTACATAAATAATAATGCATTCCAGTTTACATAATGTGTCGAAAAACTTTTATTAATTTATAATAATCCAGCGAATTAAATACGGACCGAAAACAAAGAGAAAAAGACTTTAAAATGGAGTACATTTGCTGCACAAACATATTTAACTCGACGTGAAGCCGCTCTCGCAAGTATTAATGTGTTTTAATCCTATTATATTTATACAGCGTGTTTTTAATTTCGAACGCAACAACCGCATAAAAGTAACGGATAAGCTAGCCGACCCAGTATTTTCTATACATTTTTTGCCAAGTCTGGTGGCAGATAACCACGTCTTGCTTATTACGTAGCTTTAAGTAGATGTACTTTTTGTGAACTAGTTCCCGACCCACTTCAGCTTCCGTGACGTAAATCGAAAATGAAATTTTATTCACGATGCTGGGATGTTATGAAATTATGCTACAAACACCTATTTGATAGGCTGACGTTTATTGGGAACCTTTTCGCTTTACTCTGAACAAAACACTAGTTGTTTCATCATCACATCGTTTTTGTTCCCGAAAATGTTTTGCCTATGTTCCCAAAATTACAACGTAACCTTTGCAAATTTTTGTTGTAGCATCAAAGATACCGGGTATATTAGGCGTGATCTAGAAAACCCCCTATTATTTACATCTACATAACCGGAAAATCGTATAACTGATATGAAAATCTAGTAATAAACATTAAATATTCAGACCACAACCAGTGGCAATGTTCCAAAAATTACATACCTATTTGAGAGGATAGTCATTATTTCCAGCGAACAAATAAACTGATACGATTCATGCATGCTACGCGAGTTACGACAATAGCTATATTATTACGAATTGTACTGCATTTTACTATACTTTACTACGAATAATTTGGCGTACTTATAACATAAAATTACGAATGTTTTAACCCCAAAGTTTAGCTTAATTTTCCACGTGAGATATATTTTTTTCCATATACTAAGGTGACCTTAATATGAAGTAAGGTTAAGCTTAGATACCTTAATAATTCTGGGTCATTTCTGGGCCTCTGAATGCCTGAGGGCACTAAGGGACTTGCAAGCTCGTTACCAGTCTTTTAAATAAGTCTACGCTCTTTTCTCAAAGGTTTATAGATTGAAGTGGTTTGGAAATACTGCAGAGGATATTGTGCAAGGCAAAAAGTTTCTTGACAGGATGCGCTACTGTTGACTGCAAATTGTCTTTGAATGATAAACATGGAACTGTTGTCGTATAGAACGGTAGTAGCAGAGCGAATATTGTACCAAGTAGAAGAATCATTAGACAGAATATAAGTATAAAATACGTTCGTATTAAATTAATGGTCGTCCCTTAAATTTTTTAGGGTTCCGTACCCTAAGGGTAAAACGGGACCCTATTGTTTTCGCTTCTCTGTCCCTCCGTCCGTCTGTCCGTCTGTCACCAGTCTGTATCTCATGAACCGTGATAGTCAGAGAGTTGAAATTTTCACAAATGATGTATTTCTGTTGCCGCTATAACAACAAATACTGAAAACTAGAATTAAATACATATTTTAGGGGCTCCCATACAACAAACATGATTTTTTTGACCGTTTTATAAATAATGGTACGGAACCCTTCGTGCGCGAGTCCAACTCGCACTTGGCCGGTTTTTTTATACAAGCCGTACCATTATCAGAGCTTCAAAAGTTCCAAGGGAGACTTAAAAAAATCGACAGCATTAATCTCTATCAATCTTGTTAAAATCCTTTTGGTAATTGCCATTCATTGAATTTCCTAGCAGCTTTTCTGAACTTTTCTACGTAGGCAGGCCTGTTAAAGGTTGTTCTAGTTCAGTCCATTAGATTAATTAATTAGTAGATGTTTTATTCTTTTGTCTGGTGTGGTTAATTTTTAATTTATTTCGCACAATGCTTGAAACATTTTAGAAGTTTTTATGGCTGGAAATGTTGAGTGTGCTCGTGTTGCTGGCATGCTTAAGTTAGGTATATATTTTTTAGAAATCAAAGTGGTTCGACTAAAATATATTATTTTATTTTAATGTTACTTTAGTTGAGACTTTGTGATTTACGATGGCAACACGTGTTATGTTAACTTTTTTTTATATTTACGCAAAATTCGACTCAAAATTCAAATTTAAGTCGCAAAATCTATTCAAGCAAAATCAGAAAGATAGTAAATATTTATAGCGTTTTAAATACTTAAATAAATAAATAAACTTGTAACTGTTTTTTGCGAATTCAAATTAAAATATCTTTTACACATTTTTTATTGTGTGTCCAAATCAAAAATACCTCTCGTTGTCCTCTAGGGGGTGATTAGTTCCACTCCAGTACATTCGTACTCCCACAGATAATTTATTAGGAAAAACAAATTAGTATTAAAGGACCAGTCTTTAATCCTAATTTGTTTTTCCTGATAAATAACGTGAAAAAAGAAAAGTTCGCAGCGTTTTTGCTACGAAAACCGTAGCAAACATTTTTAATTGTATAAACTTTGTGAGAGAAAATTTGGGAATTTCTTTGTCCTGGTGTTTACCTGACTTATTTTATTTATACTGAAAATTCGGAACTCGTATTTAAGTGGATAATAAATGTGTTAACTTTCTCTTTTTAAGTACATTATGATAATGATATAAATTACTTTATATCAAGCACAAATTATTAAACAGATGATACTCATACCAAATACAGTTTTTTATTACTTCATTGAATTTTACGGCTGCGAAAATAACGGACGGCTAAACTTATTTAACGTTCATTCCCTACAACGTAAACTTGAAAAAACTACTTTAGCAGTACCTATTCCAATAGCCATAAAACCTTAACTTCATTACCCCGACATCGTAAAACTTTAAGTACATAATTCTTGCTTACATACTGTTAACGTGAGACATGACAAGCTAGCAAGTCAAAGCTTTATCCAGACAAAATTGGATTGTCTATCTACAAAAATGGTAAATATTTTTTTTTGTACCTACCTACGTGTAGCTATCTGTACTAATATATTAAGGAGGGAACATTTTTTTTGTATTTTGTTTGTACCTTAAATGCTTTTTTTAATTCTTTCACTGTGTAACACACAACCTTTCCAATTAATATAGACTATGTTTTATCCTGGTACGGGCAGTAGTTCCCACGTGACGCGAGTGAAACTGAGGAAAATCGAAATGTATGAAATATTCCACGGCACTGAAGAAGTTTATGATACTTTAGACCAAAATGAAAGTCTTCAGTGTATCATTTTATGGAATTTTCAGGCACGTTAACCAAAGTCATGGCCTCTTACAGGAAGACGTACGAGGGCCAGTAAAAATGATATATTCTTCGTAATATAATGATTGTGAAGCACTGTAATGTAACCCTATGAAGGCTATGCTGTAAGTTTTGATCCATTCGAGGTTTTATTTGAGGTGTAATAGTGTCCCTAGTAAACTCATAATTCAGTTTTTTTTCTACGTAGCAATGGGTTTTATAACATAAGAAACATATGTAAGAAATGTGCTTATAATTTTTTAAAAATTCTAGTATTGGCTAATACTTATACTAAAAGATTTCACCTCATAATAGACTTCCATTCCATTAATCACCATTGAATAGCATTCCAGACCCATCGATTCCACCTTAAATACTTGGCAAGTACACTTGGCAACTACTTTAAACGATGACATAATAAATCTCAGTACTTAAATATACATAATAGATGTGGTAAAAACCGAGAAGATTCCATACTTATATGTAGGAATATCGATGAATGTACATCTATCCGATGACAGCATATCATTTATTTCATAAAGGCAGCGATTGATCGAAAATAATTCTTTCGTCTAGTGATTTTCCTGACATAGACAAGTATTGCAACTCTTTTATCTTCGTCGAAGTGATCAATTGAAAGCTCGCTCCAATTTACATAAGTTATACAAAGAACGTCTGGCAATATAATAATAAATATTACAAAGTTTCATTGAAGTATCGTTCAGCAATTTCCCCTTCAGTTGAGTTCCACAGAAGTTAACGGCTTTTTATTTACTTAGTTTATTTCTGAACAAATATGTTTAACGAAATAGGTCGCGCCGATATTATTTGGAAATAAGTTCAAACAGTTTTTGGTCTCGAAGTTTCTCTCTCGAAACCTGTTACATTTATATTTAGACTATTTTTTGTCTGTCTGACATTTTCTCAATTACAGTAAAGTACCTTCAATTTTATTCAGACGAGTTATCACTCAATAATAGAATTTTACGTGGAAAACATGGTTGATCACATTATAACTTGGAAAATACAAGAGCTCTTTTCTATTATGGGTAAATACTGTCTTATTCCAATAATATGCATTGCACAATATTAGAGGTATATAGTTACCTCAAATAATGAACAATGCGATCCATTAACGAGAATAGCTCAACAATTGCTGCTTCGAGTGGGTCAAGTGCTCAGCTATTTTATATCAGCGAAAACTCAAGTTCCAATTCTTCATCCTTTATTCAGTAATAGATTTTACTGAATACAGACAGATTTCGTTTGAAAATAAACTGAATACCCACTGGTATTTGCAAGTATCTCTATTGAATAATGCCGATATAGATATGTCGAGGTTTCTGAGGACAACAATAGGACAACGGAACAAAGACGGGTATTCCCAAAATACGTTCTTATTGTGGTCATCCAGCAATCTTTTATGATCTGAGATTTCAGCTCCAAATTGCGGCGAAGCAAAGCATCGTTGGAGGAGCCTAAATATAATATCACAGGAATGTTGACTTTAAACGGAGATGAATCTCCTTTTGTAAGTGACAAGAGAATTAATAACAGTAATTGATCAATTGTCCTTGTTCCATCTCAATTTATTTTAATTTAATTACGGCCTTAAAAATACGTTTCGTGTTTGAATCATTATTTAGTCCAGTCTGTGCACTTAAACGTCAATCTTTTTAATTAAAAGGGAAAACAAATGTCGATCCGATTAGAATACATACATTTTTTATTTCTCAAATTGGGTAAGAGGCGGCGTAATGGTATTTTTACATTAAACAGGAGGGACGTTGCTTTTTTGCATACTAATTAAAATAACCAGCTTTGTGAAATTACTTTAAAGAGGGAATCTCTACATTTTTTATACTGCGTGGTTCTTTGTACATAGCTTTTTAATTAATTGTACTGAACATACCTATTTTATTATAATTATAACCTAAATATCTTTCATACTCAAGTTCTTTTTGTGAAGTGCCTTTACTTTTTTTAATTTTTTTTTCGGTAAGAATGGTTAATTTAGTGAATTAACACAAAAAATAATAATAAGTACGAACCAAGACTTAAAACAAACTATTTCTGGCTTGTTAACTAGAAACTTGTGCCAAGGTGTCACTTAATAAGATATACACTACATGTCATTGGAATTACATGGTTTTGGCAGAAAACTGCCGGGAAATGGGGTAAACTGCCAGTAGTGGATTATGGATTAAGATTTGGACATTTTTGAGTGTGAAAATATTTAAACTTGACACTTTGTGGCTATTGGTCAAGTGAAATGGGATTTTAGAATCTATTTGAAGTTATTTTTATTGCATTGCACTGCAAAAAAATATATAGATACTAATGTGATTTTAGCATAATCTACTTTAAATCTTAAATAATCATGATTTTAATCGAAAATAATGAGCAAAATTATATTTCAAAAATCCACCCATCTCCAGGCCGGGTTCCAAAGCAACCAGTTGGGTAAATGTAATTTTGAACGATACAGTCAACAAGTCAGCTTGTTGACGTACGTATAGAGAAGTGACTAAACATCAAAGGGCCAGCTGTTTGATGGAACGGCTACTTCAAGCAGTTTTGATTGAGACAGACACTATAACTCATTGATCCAGAAATTGACTTTGTTTGGGATTGTATGACACAAGCCAATCAAACAAAGCATCGCTTTGGCTTGTGACTACTTAAATCCCGTTTGTATAGAACATACACGTAACTTTCAGCAATTCAAAGTGTGACGAACGCAAATAAAACCAAAGAGATACTAGTACTTACTATATTATCTTCCTAATTATTTTTGAAAAAACATATTTTTATAACATCGTCCGTATTTTTTTTTAACATCTCAATTATAATGATATTTTCACAACAAGTTTAAATAAACTATGTAATCACGGAAAGTATGTCTTAATTTTGATAAATAGTTAGGTAAAGTTTTTACCGAGTCAACAAAACTGTGCTTAAGTAAGAAATAGGTTTTCAATTAATCACCATGAAACATTAAATCAAGTTGTTAGTATAGTTGTATTGATTTGATATCAATATAACAATGTTTGAATAAGTAATGTCTACTCTATTTTATGTTACTAACGTTTATTTCAAACCAAGAGCAGACGACAAAATGAGGGTCAAATTATTTATACAAGAGTTTCTTTAAGTTGTTATTTTAATAATTTATGTTGCTTTTAACGATTCGGTGCGAATACATAAAACATTAACGCTTAGTGTTCAAATGTTTATTTTAATTGTTATGGCAAACGAACCCTAGGGCTAGAAATAATATAAAAGTGCTAAGGCCTCGACCGTACTAACAATCTTCAAGCTATACCTTGGATTTTATGGCAGTATAATTTGTTTGTACTACCCATTAAAACTAAATCGTTTTAAATTATTAACAGTAATATTTTGTACTGTTAAGTATTAAGTATTTGTGTTACATATTTTGCACTTCTTTTTGAATAACTGTAATTTTAACCAGAGACAAAAGCTTTCAGTTATATAATTTTCACAGCTACAAAAATATATTGCCAAAGGTTTTTTTATTCAGTAGTTCTGATGATATTATTACAGAAAGGTCAAAGTAGTAGCTATTATTTCAAAGAAAATTCAGGTTGTGAACGTCAAATAAAATCAAATTACATATTCGGAAAGAGGCCACATGGTGCCCTTACCCCCATCTTACCCTTGTTCTAGTCTATGTCCTCTGACATTCATGTCAATTTATAAGTGACTCAGAAATAGTAGAAGGAGACACTTTTAATGATTACGAAATCAAGGAAGAATTACGATATAAAAAATATAAAAATTTTGTAGCTTATACTTCTTTAAGAAAATTATGTCAAGGTTGCCATTCTTCTTATCTACAAAATAAATGTTCATGTGTAACACAAAAGCTAATATTGATACTCCAAAATATCCACAATATTTCGATAACGCATACAATTTTCGATATCAGCATAATATTATGAAATAACAGGAATTCGATTAAAATACTTCTTTGTCGTACTTTGGTTCGGAGAGTTTTGTTCTGTATTACGTTTTTCGTGAATAAATAATGTTATTAAAGTTGTGACCTTTTCGTCTTCAAGGACCGGAAAGGGAAGGTTAATGTATCATACTTTACCACATCATAATGCGTAGTTACAGGGTTAAGTCGGCTATTTTAGGAGCCGTGTGGTCCTTTCGACCCTTCAATGGGCTATGATGAACTGTGGGTTATTTTTTTAAGTTTTATGGTTGTTTATTTAAGTTCATGGATGATAGTTTTTTTGTATCTACTAAATGTATGACGCATTTCTTCAAGCGAGTTTAGCGCTGATTGACATATAGGTAAAACTTGTGTAAAGTGTTTATTTTTCAGCAGACATAAAAATGGTAAAAAAACCAACATAGAATAAAACCCACGTAAATGTCAATGCCACAATATATACAGGTTTATTTTCACAACTCAACGTATAATTGACAAAGAAGCCATTTTATTGTATAAATGTTGATGCCACTAAAACATTTACTTACGAGAGCACTCAAAGCTCCCCCTAATATACCTTTTGCCGACGGTAAGTTCTATAAGCCCACTTGAAAGGGATTTTAACGACACTCCCTAAAACCATTTTTGGAAGTGTACTCTTTATGATCAAAGATTCAACGGCACGCGTTATTTGATCTACAATTTTTTCTATCCCCTTTTCGTATTTGTTCTCACCTCTGTCAACGAAACTTCTTTATTTACATTTAAGCCGCACCTATACGTATAAAAGAAGAAATCAGGATAGCACCAAGTGAAACAAACAATCTTATTTTTTTGAGTAAATCTTATAATTTCCGAAAATCTCTGTTGTTCGTCTATGTCTCACGTTTCGTTGGAGAAAAATGAAAATGTACATATCTTATGAACTACTCGCATAACACATTCGTTACATTATTCTGTAGATATTCTTCAAATACTACTTCTATTACTCCAAAAAGTTTTCCAGTAATATTTTAGTAGTTTGTCGGCACAGGTTTCGAGTGCGTCAAATAAAATTTATCGATTTTAACACAACGTTAGAACTATTGACAGACTTTCGGACGATTACGATGGTTTAGAATTTACCATCCCTTAACTACGCCGAGTTATTTGAACCTATTTTGAGTGTAAAATTAACTGACAATTAATATCAGCAAACTTAGTAAATAACTAGATGTTGCCCGCAACTTCGTCTGCGTAGGCAATATAGAATAGTCAAAATACTACTTATCCCGTAGGTGCATTCTTTCACGTGACAGTATAATTAGGATTAGCACTTAGCAGTCGCATAGATTCATTGATCAAGGTTGTGTTGTGGATATGACCATTTAGAAGTAAAGTTTGTGACGTTGTGAATATCTCTGGATCTAGTCAGCCAATTTGGAAAATTATTACGTATGGTGCGTAAGTAATTTTCACAGGAAACAGTTATAATCTATGTCTATATGCTTTGAGTCTGACAAAGCTGTCATTTGTACATTTTCTGCAGCTGCTGCGACTAATCAGAAGCCAGAAAGTCTGTCAGTTTCACCATGGATATCGTCTTGTGTAGTGAGACTGGATTAAAGGTAGGTAGATAGGTAGTCGCTCCAAGCAAAATATTGGTACTCAAACAGATTCGGTGACTGGAAGGCAACACCAACATAGTTGGGGAATAGCTGGATGGATGATAAAATGAGTCATCATCATCAGCAGGCGCATAGGGTAGGATAGTTTCACTACTGGCGAGAAACACTTGTATGACGGGGATTTTCTGTGCACATACTCACTATGGTAAGGCTGACCCCACATTAGGCGTGCGCGATCCTCCTGCGTGTGAGTAGCGCGGGCGTCGCGAGCACGCTGCATGAACGTCGCGTTTTGCTGCCCTGCGGCATGTGTGAAGAGTGCAAGCGACGCGCTCGTGGCGAGCACGCGGCGCTTGAGTTGCGTTCTTACCCCTTCGCCCGCTATCCCCGCCGCCCGCTAAACGCCTTAGCAGTTAAACGTCAAGGAGAGAGGCGCGTGCGCGCCGCGAGCGCGCTGTAGGTAAATGTCGCAGGGCAGCAAAACGCGACGCACGCGCGGCGCCCGCGCTACTCACACGCCCGAGGATCGCGCACGCCTAATGTGGGGGAGGCCTAAGCCGGGACTCCACCGAAATGTTTGCATTAGTTCACGAATAGGCAAAATGTACGTATCTGTGAGAGTCCACTTCATGTGTTCGTACTTGAAACCTGCAGCTTTGCCAAGATTTTCAAAATGTACGCTTGCAATTTGTCATTTCTTGGTGGAGCCAGCAAATCGAAAGAAACATAAGTGTTGTATACTGTGCGTCACTACCGCACATCGGGAAAATTTCGCTCTTGCGGAGGACGTTTATATACCATATTTTGTGTCACACGTAAACAGGACGATAGTAAGTATCCACCGAAACACTTTCAAAGATCTGATGAACGAACAAATCAGACCTAACTTGGTCACCTGGGGCCAATCAGAGCTCTATGAAGCGATAATACGCTTTGGCTCCTACTGTTATTGTGGTTTCTGAAAATTTATTCACCTCATTCAACGATGAATGTAATTCTGATGGTACTATTAAGAACACTTGCTTAGCGCAGAAGCTGACGTTGGCAGGTCGACTCTTTTGACTTCTCGAATAGGATACCATTGGTTTTTGTGTAATGCACACCTGCAATGCATGCTGGATTAGGATAGGATACAGATGGATAGGATTTGCAACAGAAAACAATTCTGTCTTTGTGATTGAATGACATCAAACGTAGTTTTATATAAAAGGTGTTTTTTTAGACTTGGCTCGGGTCTTACTGAGACTGTTCGTAATCGTGACCAGTGTATTTGCGATCAGAAGTTGAAAGTAAGCATGTCTCTGGTATGCGACGCGCAATTTGTACGTTTTCAGACTCATAAAGCATTTTACGTGTGTATGGTATTAAATCGAGAAAGCTCCCATTTCTTATCTGCACTTTGTATCTGGGCTTGTTCTTAAAGCTACAGAATCCTACATTACATACCTACCTCACGCTTAGCAGCGCTTGCGAGAGACAGATCCTCCTTTCTTCTAGGATTAAGTTTACATATTTTGCATCAGAAAAAATAATTAAGGTCTACTTAATACTACTCACTCAAAGTAATTTGTTTTAAGGCCACCACATTAGTGGAAGATAAGCTAAACTATGTTTATGAAAACATCCTGATATGAACTCCATCTGTAACTTTAAATGATAATTAATTGTTATACTAAAGTCATCATTTTTGACATAATGTTCAAAAAATAATTTAGATGGCACCGTTTTAAATTTGGCTGAGAACTATTAATTTTCCTTTCATCAAGGTAATAATTATAATTGGATTTTGATGTGGCACGGCAAACTGACAAACACTATTGACATGTCTATCGAAAAATTACACTACGTGTTAAAATATGGTGAATTACGGAAAATACACAATTCCATCTGTTGAAATAATAATCCTCTATAAAGAATGTATGGTAATTTATTGTCATTTACCACCTCGCTCCTTTGACAAATTTTATGTATTTTATTTAACACAGATTACCACAGATGGAGCTACTTTAACCTTGGCTAAACAAAATTTTCATTTTTTTTTTTCTTCCGAAGTTACTTGATTTTCTGTGTAAAGGTTAATAATAGGTCGATCAACTAATATAAGTACAACATTCAAATGTACAGTTTTGACGAACAGATTGCGTGTCTTAATATTTTACATCTTGAATTCACAAAATTAATCATATCTTTTGATAGAGTGAATCGATTTCGATGAAACAAAAACTAAGTAATACCCCAAGTTACGTAGAATGTTTGTATATAAGCATTTTCTGCATTGAATTCGTAGATTTTACGTGAATCCCGAACGAACAAACAGATAAACAGACAAACAGACAAAAATGACAAAAATGATGGAAATGGGTTCTGTTAGTTATCCTTTAATATGCTGGCTATTTTTTTTGTCAATTTCTTCAATGTACAAAAATTACTTTTCTACAGATTTATTATATGTATAGATTAAAAAAATAAAACAACCATATCGCTTCAGGTCTGAGAGTAGGTTAACAAAGTCTATAAGCGAGTTTGTATGTTCGTAACGCTTTCACGCTAAAGCGGTTGAACTGATTAAGAAGAAATTTGACATCGAGGGTGGTATATTGGAGAAGGACATATTTATTTAATGGTTCTGTAAAAGTAGATTTACCACAATTATTTTTTTCAATCAAATTAATGTTCTTTGCTAGTAAAACATCATTACAATTTCCTAGAACCTATTAGAATAAAATTAAAAACCTTTCTAGTAATGAAACAGAAAAGAACTGATACTATTCAATGAGTAACATTGGTTTCAGCTGTACGCGTAGAATCAATACAAATCTACTCAGCAAGTCAAATAGAATCTAATAATAACTTACTTTTCAGGGTTCCGTAGTTGTGTTAGGAATGCCTATCATTATGTCTACGCGTACTTTAGATTTTCACATTTTCGTCTAATCCAGACAATAATACGTTGCCCTTTAGAAATCTATTACAGATTACACTAATTTCACCGTCGTTTTTCATGAATGAATATATTTCTAATTTGCTTATAACAAGCTTCCGTTGTTGGAATCATTCTAACCCTAGTTAAGTTTCAGTAGATACCTACCTAACTCGTACGGAGGTACCGATCTAAGAGACCATTAGCGTAATAAGACTAGATAATTTTACATCATTCCCAAGCTTTGTTTAAATGATTTGATATTGAAAATGTGAGTCATTTTAGGCCTGATAGACTTCTGTCCAGTTGATACAAAGAAAATATTTCAGTTTGTCATTTTTATTCATGACTTAAAACTATCAAAAATAGGTCTCTAATGAGCGACAGACGGATCCCCAATTCAAACATGTCAAGAGTCTCTTCGCTGTCGTTTTTTTAACTTAAATTCATGAAACAGAATCTGAAATGAGGTATAAAAATTTCGCCTGATTTTTTAAGAATTCGATAACTCAATGTACCTAAGTCTTGATGTCCGGGACTATCTTCAAGTTTGAGTTTGTAAAGTCTTGACTCGACTGATTGCTTTATAGACTTTATACGAGAATTGTAAATGAGTTTATCTCCTTATATCTGGGTTGTGTCATGCATACGTTATACGTTTTCTCTTTGTTATTTATTAGGTCAAGTGGTTTACTTACTTCTGTTGAATTCATGTAGGCATACCTAATAAGTATCATTTTTACGCCTGAATTATGTTTGTATATCTTTTCCACTTCAACGAAGTTATTTAGGTATCCATTCATAACCTCTGTTTCTTATGAACAGTACCTGCTGCTAGATTTTGTTTATTACAGAGAATTAGAACTTTATTTTGAAACTCACCTTATTTGCGTAATATAAATAAATTATACTTCCATCAATATCACCTTCTGATCGAAACTGTGATACTAATAGGTTATTTGCAACACGTTTAGGTCACAACTAGCCACGAAACTCCATTACCCTTATATCGAAAGCGCTCCACCTCGCCATGCCTAAACTATCTAAACATTAACCACTAGTTGTGGCTTCACCTCCTACGGCAACAGAGTGCCTACTTAATTTCTCATATACTTCGTAGAATCCCACATCGTGATATAAAATGAAAATTGCCCCGCTACAATTTTATAAGCTGACTCCTACCCGCTGTAAACCGCAACCTCGAAAGTTTAGCCGTAGCCAACGGAAGCATTTCTTATTCACAAACACGCACGAACCAATTACGTTGATTTAAATAATTCAGTAACATATCTAAGGCAATCTAAGTTTGTTAACTATTTTGCGAGATGTGTTTAGTTATGGACCACGTGGCCTCGAGCCTCGGGCGGGGGTATTATATTGAGCGGAGGCTCGTAACACTTAAAGTGTGACCCACAATGTGCTCACCAGTGTATAATGCGAATATAATGTTGACGGTTCTGGGAAATGGGAATCTTCGAATCCGAAATCACTTTGACACTAACGGGCTCAGATACAACGAGAAGCGACTTCAAAGCCATTTCAAAGCAATTCCTAGAGCCTCAATAAGCAATAGCGCGGAATCTTACCAATAAATTGCGGGAACTCAATAACCTTAGCACATTTGGATAAGTTGGGTATTAAGATTCTGTGTGTGTCTTCAAAAAGTCCATTTAGATTAAATGGAAACCTTGGAGTTGGAAACTAGTACCTAATAAGATTACAAAATTTACGATACGTTGCGGAATTCTTGTGTATTTACATATTTAATTTACAACACAGTCATATTCTTATGAAAAATGCTAATTTGCTTTACAATAGTAATTAAGCAGCCACATGGTGGCAATATCTTCTAAATCTTAACCGTTATTGATATTAGTATTTGATGCTATAAATTATATATTTATTTACAGGTAAACGGCGAGCGTAATGCGTCCACGCCTGTGATGTCTCTAATATGCAGTGGGACGGCCTCTACTTCGTGTTTCTAGCGTTATGCTGCATCCATACCGCATCTGGTAAGTACAAACAACATATATCAATAACATTGACTGTCTAGTAGCACTATGCTTATCACTAAAAAGAAAACTAAATAAAACGTGCCTAACTAAATAAATAAATGAATAAAACCTTAGCAATTTTCTGTATTCTGTATTAAACAAATGGATTAAAGCTTCAATAATGTAAAGGAAGAATTTTTGCACCTAGCATCATAAAAGCAACCTTTAGATCTAATGAACAGAGAAACAAGAATTAAAACTTTAGAGCACTTGCTAGCATGCAATTGCACGATTGCCGAACAAAACACTACAGTTATGAAAACATACATTTTATCCCACTTTTATTGTTACAAATAAAAATTAAAAAACAGAACGAAATTCAGTCAATGAATGGTTGAAACAGAGTGAGTTTCGAGAATGCCTATTACATAACCGACCTCCATGCAGTATCAGATCCATAGTTTATTGATACAACGGTCAGCATAACCAATATCGGGTTCCAGAATCGACTTTTGAATATTTGAAACATTTGACGAGTGTTCATAAGCGCGCTTCACAATTTTGGGGTAGTGGGTAAAAAAAAGAAATACATATCTTTAAAAGCAAAGTACTTTAATAAAATTCATATTTTTTACTTCAAATTAACCTTGAGGAAATGACAATTGTATTTTAGCACCATGTATTTTTATATCTATACGGGTAGGTGTGGTAATACTCACATGATTTTAAACAACCGATGACAGTAATCTTTTGAGAAAAATATATGAATTTTCATTTTAATCAGCGCGTTACTCTGTGTATGCGTATTTACATTACAAAAGCTTTTCCGGTTGTATTGACCGAAATACAGGGAATACCAAACAAGATATTATTGAAATGTAAAAGCGATAAAATAAAATATGCTCTTCATAACAACAATTCATTTATTATGAAGTTCGATACATACTTGCCATTGAAGTCCATTATCAAAAACCCCTTACCTGTAAACATACCTTCATAAATAAATATGCACTTTCACATACTCGTAGAGTGCCATCAAAATCAATAATTAACATTATAATCTAAAACTAATTAAGTAATTAAACACACAGGTATCCTAAACTGAGTTTAACAGAATCTGTAGGTACTATAGAAGTTAAATTATAACTTAAATATAAGTAATACTAGAAGTATATATTTTGATTGAAAATACTTTGAGTAAAAATATTATAGGCGTCTGTTTTGTAAAAAACGGGCATTAATTACTTTTTAGAAAAAATATAGATATAAATAAGTTTCCTGCTTATAATTTGGACAACTTACTAAGTCTAGGGATCGGGTCTTAGGCTTGGTCAGTAGCATTGTTCAGAATAAAATTATATTATAAAAAGTTCAAAATACCTATATAATGGTAACTCCAAGACAAGGTAATTTGAATATCAACCTGAGAGTAGTTTTCACAATGAATCGAATTTTGAATAAAGCATTCTCTTTATTATATTGTGAATTTAAAGTAGAGTTTAAATGGATTTGCGTCAAATTATAATTTTGACAAAAATGATGAATACACTTTAGTTGAAAAGTAAATATAGGTATTAAATCAATGATATTCAAATATTTTCGATTTATACTAGGAAATGGAAATCTCCTTTTTACCTATTATTAAATCCATTTTTGAAATATTCGCTGAATTTCTACGAAATTTTCAATGTTTTTTTACAAGGGATGTAAAACAAATCAGAAAGTCGTGATCGGAAATTCAATGAACCAGATTTTTTCCCATTGAAAGTTCCTTCTAAAAATAGCTATTCTCGTCCATGTTATTGTTACTACAATGAAGGTTTGGGTTAAGCTTGTGCGAGTATGTATTTTGATATATCTGGTAACAATAAGGTAAGTTGTCAAGCGTCTCATTCTTTTCTATTCCCCCAACTCCGAAACGTAAATATGAGAAAAACTACACCGTAGCACCCGAGGACGTTGAGACGAGACTTAGTGACTTAAAGAAATGCTTTTTAAAGCAAGAACTGTATCTGTGCAGAACCGTTACGTTTTCCCGAAGATTATCGAACAAATGTTGTTCGGAGACGTCGAAGCGATGAGAAGGACAGTTTGGCGTTGTCCAGAGAGATATTCAAAAACATCACCAAGCAACTACGCGAAAATATCAAGCGCGAAGGAGCGACTGACAGGAACGATCAATTGTTACAGAGTGAGTATCGATTTTCGCGTCCGCAGTTAGTCCTGGCCGCTCGTGGTCTTATTTTACATAAGAAATATGAAACTGCTTACTTTATTCAAGACGTTTAAGCGTAACAGTATCAGATTTTATACATTTCTCTTTTAACGATGCTGATAACGTTCTTATCGGAATTGAAATTCAAATAGCTACTTCCTGAATTAAATAAGACTGATTAACAAAATAACTTTTTGTTCGTCGTCTAGTTTAATTGAATTTGACTAAGGCCCCTTTAAATCAAGGGTTCTATTAGTTTTTTAGTTTATCTTGTCTCTCGTTTTGTGTACTCTTAACATGTAAGCTACAAAATGTTATTTAGATAAATTACGTACGACTGATTTATCAATTGGAATTTCAATTAATTTCTGGGAGATAGTTGGTCGAACACCAGGACCATTTAATAATTAAATCAGCGATCCTTGTCAAAGTAATTTACATTCTTCCACTTTAAATTACTTTCAGTACTGCAATAAAACAATTTATTTCGAAAGTTAAAACAGATAACAGTTGACTATCAACTCTCTGAAAGAGGTCGTTCCGTTTTGCATAATTATTTTTTCCACTAACAAAATTTTGTCTACATTATGCACTAGCTTTTTTGATAAACTAAAATATAATAAAATTAAATAGCCGTAGTTTTTAAATAAACATTTTTTTCACAAGTACCTGTTTGTTTAGTTATTTGTCAATTTAGTTTAATTATAACAACACACTGCACTATTATTATTGCTTTTACAAGCACGACAAGAACACATTAGTATTTTTAGAGCCACTTATTTATCCTTCTAACTCCGTAGTACATTTGATGACGTAAGCCTTTGGTTTCGTTTACCAACAGACAAGGTAGAAGAGTCACGCCCCTATGTGCCGTATCAGAGTTACCATGATCATCATCATGAACACCATTGGGGGCCATACTTCGAGGAAGAGAAGTACACTCAAGTGACGGCCCATGTGGGGGCCGAAGCCTTGCTGAACTGTAGAGTCGTCATGCTCAAGGACAAAACGGTAACTAAGTCATACATAATTCTATTAATATTATAAGCGCGGAAGTTTGTATGGTTAGATGGATCTATGGGTGTTTGCTCCTCTCTCAAGCAAAAGTACCAAATGGATTATGATGAAACTTGGCAGTTACATAGATTATAGATATCAGAATAATATATAGGCTACTTTTTATCAGGGTCCGGGCGAAAAGGGTAAAGAAGCTAGTTTTGCCATAATATAACCACAAAAAGTGTCTTTAAAATACACATTTTTCCCGTTAGTAGACCTGCAATTTCAAAGGAAGTCTCTTCCTCTCTCTATATACGAGAAGTGAGAAAATCACGTTTATGGGCATCACATTATCTGTCTATTCAATTGTGTTTCAATTCAAAACGTTAGTGTACCTATTGTGAATCAAATGCATTTGAAAATCTATTCCTACAATGCTATCACACTTACCAAGTATACCAACTGTATTGATTTTCATTTGTAGGCAGCAATAAAAGGGTCTAAATACCTACTATAAAAATAAGCCTGAGTGAAAATGAGCGAAAAGTATTATGTAGTATTTAGTTTCAAAAACATAAAATATCAGTATATTATCTGCTTCGGATTTCCGAGAAATTATTTTTTATTTTCCTCAATGATAAAAAAAATGTTTACATCATTTTCATAAAATTTTTGTACCTTTTATTTAATTCCAAACCGTATAAGAATTTGTAATTTCAGTAGGCGTATTATTTCGGTTTCTAAAATTAGCTCTTTTATAAAATAAGTCAAAGGCTGTGAAGCATCTGTAATGAGTCAAAGAAATTAATCATGATTTTTGCTGAATGGTTATTATGGCGGAAGTGAAACAATTCAATATTTCCATTGGTTAAATGTAGCAATTTTATATGTATACCAACTTCCACCCGTGTCACATTGTGACATTTTTGGATGCTGGCAAAAATGTCACCTACATCCTACTCCCAGGCCTAGGCTACCTCCTTTCTAATTTTCTTAAACGGTTCCCACAACCCACAAGTTTTTCTTTCATTTATTTACATAGGAGTAGATACTCGTATGTTGTAATTTTGTTATTTTTAATGTTTACCATTAATACAGGTGATGTGGTTGAGAAACACCACAGAGTCAGCGCAACTCCTCACCGTGGGTCCAGCGTTATACGCCGGCGACAATAGGATAGCAGTTAAATTCCAATACCCAAACAACTGGAGGCTCAGTATGAACCCAGTGAAGTTCACCGATGCCGGTCACTATATGTGCCAAATCTCCACTCACCCACCAAGAACGATATTCACCAACCTCACCGTACTACGTAAGTAAACAAAATAGATCAAATATGAATAAGTAGATTGAAAGAAAAAAGCAATTAGTCCGATAAGCTCAAAATAATGGACACATATCTTTTCTTTTCTCTCTTAAACAATTAAAAACGAAGGTACGACTCGATAGAATTTTGTGTAACGTCACTTTTAAGTACGTGACGACGTGACGTGACGAGCCCCCACTTTCAATATTTGTTGCGTTATATCTGAGTAAATACTTTGATTGATTAAAAGTTAATACTTTGTTTAAATAAAAAATATGTTTCCAATATTTTTTACCAATCTTAATAAAATTGTGGACTGATTAGAATATATTTTTTAACTCATCACGCCTGTTCTTCACTTTCTATTTATTAATTAGTTCGTCTTTTGTTTAATTCGTTTACTAAACTCGATCTATTGTCTGCTTTGTGAGATTAAAGGCTACCTTTTTTATTTATTTCATATATCTTCTTTATCTCTAGTTCAGTTTGTGCTTTGGCACACCATTTCATTTCGTCTTAATCGCTTTTGATATTACCGTTTAAGGTAAAGGTATTTTTCCTTAAAAAAGCCTTAATCTCTATTTGCATGTAACAGCACTTAATGACGTCGTTTCTTGCCTTTTTATGTGGTCTGAGACAAAAAGTATTTACTTGGATTTATAAGTATTGCTCCTTATAGCCTATTTTCTTTCGTGTATGTTTGTCCACGGTAACGGAAAGGTAAGGCCTTAAAAAAGTAGTAAACTTTTTATTAGGCCTCGAAGCCCTGTTTGTGCTTTTCCAGACAAAATAACTCAAACATAATTATGTTTTGCGTCTCCGTGAAGGAAATAATTCAAATTTTCCCGGAGACTGTGATAAACCTACAAATTATAAATGTGGCAGAAAATGTTAAATTATTTAATTTTCTTTGGGGCATAAAACGTGTTATTATTTTACATTGTACACTGTACTATTATTGAGGTCGTATATTTTCACAATTTAAAAGGACATTTTTATTTTCAGCCCCTGTAATATCCATAAACGGTGATGAGACACATGATGTGAAAGACAGGTTTTATAAAGCGGGTAGCGCGATAAAATTATCCTGTATCATATCAGAACAATATGTGTCGTCTATATCTACGAAGGCGCCAGTAACAACGCCTTTGCCTACAACTACACCCTTACCCGTAACTACAACCACAGAATTAACTACAAAATTGAGTACAATATTCAATAGAATAGATTTAATGATGAATAAAAGTTGGAGTGTCGAAACTACGACGATAACCTCAACTGTTAGTGTAAGTACTACTACTAAGAGAGCACCAGAAAGGACGACGACTGAGTTGACTACTATCAAACCAACGACACCTCCAATAGAAAATAATGTATATGGAATTGTTTGGAAGAAAAATGGGAAGGAATTTACTGAAAATGTCACTTGGAGGAATATGAGGTGCGAAGTTATTTTAGTCTTTTCTTTAGACCAAATGTATAATAATGTTGAAGAGTGTTAAATGTTTAATTTCCTTTGCAGTGCTACCATTAGTGTAGGGTCGGCATCACAGAACGACAGCGGAACGTACTCCTGTCACTTGCAGAATCATTCCCAAGTAACGATAAATGTTCATGTTTTGATCGGTAAGTGGTTTATTTTTATATTAAACCTTTCACAAAAACCTCCTATAAGTATTTAAATAAAATGAGAAACTAGATACCTAAATGTGCCAGATTTTCATAGGAATATTGATTTTTCTTTACTATCAAATTCAATATTGGCTAAGTATTAACAACCTTAATATAATGCATAGTGCTATTTTAAAGTGCCAAGATTTTCTTCTAAATGCTTTGTCATTTATAGTGAAGCTAAAACTATTTCACTACGAACAAAGATATGAATTAATAATTTACTGTCGCAGTATAACTTCGTCGTTGATAGTTTCGTACACTATAATAGAATAACTGAGACATATTGAAAACTTTGGAGAAACTTTAACAATTTAATTCTGTTTATCAGGCGAAAATCAGGCTGCAGTTCAGCACAACAGGGGAAACAAATGGACCCTTTTCTGGCAACCACGTGACTTAGCTTTAATTTCTTTCACTATTATAGTCTTATTATTTGACCCCTGATGGAAAAAAACTTCTAAATTATGACATTAAACTATTTCGCGCGACGAAACGTCTTAGTTTGCGTTACGACTAAAATTTATGAACGTCGGGAAATGAGAGTGTCATTTGAGACATAAAATGTGATGTTCGCTGATATTCCAGCAGATTATTTGAATTTAGAATAAATATATTTTTATAGATGTTTCTAACCAGTTCTTTTTCTCAGAAATGTTGCTGCAATACGGTTGAATTTTCCTCAGAGTCTATTTCAGTTTGTAAAGCATTGGACCGGGCTTGTGAAATAGGTATCTAATAAATAAATCCTTCGACATCGAGTGTAAATCCTGTTCGCTAGGATATCAAATTCAAGGAATCGAACTATCCTTATGTATTTTTGTTTTGCTTGAAACAGTTTTTATAAAATATCTATAAAAATATTTTTATTCTGTCATACAAATTTAGAGTACGATACATTCGACCATGAATTAGACTTAACTAAAGTTAAAACCATGCATATAAACCTAGCCTAGTAATTTAAAAGTCTTCAAAATCTGTTGTAAAATAAATTCAAATACGTCATTGGATGGATTTCATAGAGGATGTAATAATTATTTTTGGCAAGCAGTTTTTGTAAAAAAATCCGTTGATTTACAAAAGGCGTAATTCACAACAATGCATAAAATGCTCGTAAAAAGGTTTTAGTACTTTTTTAGTATGCAGTGAGTGATTACGTAAAGTGCTATCCGTGAACATGTAATTTTAAAATGTGTACATAATATAATTTGACTGTTGAAATATTTGAGCGTTCAGATTTATGATTTGTTGGTTATGATATAATTTAATTTTATACTTTATCGAAATTCGAAATGTTTACACAAAGTGTATTTAGTTTAAGACAAAATTATTACTTAAAGTAAGGTTAAAAAATGTAGACTGTACATAAATTCCATTTTGAAAACTACGATGACAAATGGTATGACTTTGAACCGTGTAATATCTGTAGTATAATAATATTATACTTAACATGTATTTTAATACAAAATGTACAGTTAATGCTACTAAACTCTTATTCTAAGGAATAGAAACTTTCTCGTTTGTAATATAAACATAGGAATAATGCGAGGCGAAGCCAAAATAGTAACTTAATCTATAAGATATTTTATATGTTGTTGCACATTTTTGTTAATAATACACAAATCTCTCATCTGTAAACAAAAGAAAGACTATGTTAATTGACTGTAAACTATAAAATAAACTTAACATTATACTAAAGTCTTTCGGTGGTTTTATTGAAGTTTCTTCAAGCATCCTATCGAGTAAAATGAAAATGATAATGCTATCTCTTCACTTAATATACCTAAGTTTAAATGGGCAGTACTTAATTAGTAGTAAAATAATTAGACTCAAATCCAAATCTATGAACACGAATGTTACTGACTTAACCTACAAAGTATTATGTTTCCCTGCAGTGGTACTGACACTGGGTTAAGCACATACTACATAATTGGACCTAAAGCTATTCTCATTCGCGTGAATGAAACAATAGAACTTCCACATGAGTTTGCGTAGCTTTTAACCAAATTGAACCATCCTATATAAACCGCTTAGTTTGTTGTCTTTCCGCCTTTTATTGAACGGACCAATTCTGGTCTTCGGCACAAAATTGTGTAACCCAAGCCTTAGGGTCGAAGTTTTATCAGCAAAAACACTCGCTTTGAATGAACCCTTTGAAAAGCACCTTATGAAATGCAATATAGTGAGATTTGTATTACATACAAAGCTGTGAAGCGGGCGATATCTTCACCTTTCAGGGAGAAAATGGGAAAGGGAGGCGACGATGCAGAAAATCAATTCAATAGTTGCCTATACATTGTACCTACTGGCTAATAAAGAAGGTGACCTTTGATGTTTCTATCAACGATTAATCGCTTGATGCGACCAATAGTCCCTTTTTTATAGCCATTGTATGGTAATTGGTTTGAGAGGTAGTGAAATTTCAATAGAGACGACATATTCTTACCCCCCCCCCCCCTCAAAAAAAGATGTATACAGCAAAAGTACCCACAGTAATTCGTGAATACCGAATCACAAATTGTTTATCAGTAACCAACCCCCAATAGGAAGTTTCACTCACATTTTTGTATCTAACCCGTCAGAAAGCTAACTGAAAATACTCGTCAACTAACACAAGCCCTCATTGTGACGTCATTGTCTTCCCCACACATCAAAGCGTACCCTCTTTCATTCACTTTTACGATACTCGGAAAGATAAGAAGCCCGCACATTGTAATTTGACACATTCCGCTACGGATTAATTTTCAAATAAGGCTATAAAAAGACTTTTATGTAGCGAATGTTCAAATTAAACTTTTCGCGTAAAATATCATTTCCCATTGTTTTTAGAACAACAAAAATTGCAAAAAATATCTAGTCAAGTTTTAAGGTTCTGAGTAGCTCGAAACAATACCGCCAGTTTTTGGCTGAAAGTCAAAGTAATTTTTTATCCAGTAATTAGGTCGTTACAGACACTTTTAGAACTCCTTTTTTAATCTACCCGCATTTCAGCTTTGACTACTTTTGTGAAGAAAGGCTGAATGAAAATTTGGGTTGAATTTTCTTGAAAAAAGGTTTCACCGTTCGTGAGTTATAGATTTATTAACAAAATATATGGTAATAAGCTTAGGATAGTTCACCGGGCTGAATCCAGAATGTTGTTTTCATTAACTTACCTATTTATTTGTTTAATAGTAAAGAACCTTTAAAACACACCAGTATTAAAAAGGCAAATAAGACATCATCAGGATTATGGATATTTATAAAATAAAATAATATGTAGAGTACATTTAAAGTCATAGCTGTCCTATTTAAATAACGTAAGCTCCATATAATATGTTTGTTTCACACACGAGGTTTTATTATCCTGAAACACAATTCCTGGAATTGGTTTAATTAATGCTCAACCGAGATTATTTTATTTAACAATATTATCGAGATACCAGGAAATTCTAATTCCCTGTGTAATATTTACAGATATAAAATATTTGCACTGAGAATATTCAGAAACGAAAACTAACAAGACTTCATTTACTTACTTTTATTTATTATCATGATGTATTAATAGCTGTAATCGGGGTGGGTTATTGTGAGAGACATTCACTTTTACACGGCATACAACTACCAACTACAACTTGAATAAAACTCAAAACATTTGCACAAGCCACAATATTACAAACGTTCAAAAGTCCGTGTGCAATCCTATTGGTTAATATTTCTCAGTTTCTCCATTCCGCAGCCTAGCTCCGCTCCGGTGGACTGGCAGCCTTACTGTCACTTACACACACACTCCTAGATTAATAAAATAAAACTAATATCGTACGGCCAATCAGTGGCCGGTCAGGCCACGTGACCAAACGCGTAAAAAGATGCGTTCGGAACATTCGACACTTTTTTATGCATATTTTTACTATGAGACTAAAGAGCTGGGTTATTTATGTACTTATAACAAATTTGAAAAAAGCTTAAAGATAAATTATCCAAAAATCTATTAATATAAGTAAAGAAAGTATCCCACCAAAAACATTAAATGTAAAAAAAGCCAATCCTCTACGCAATTCCTCCACCGTAAAAAGTTTTGAGATCGCATAGAAGCCAAGTCCTGTTCAACTTTATTTGTAATAATAAATCAATATTTTGTGACTATATCAATAGTTTCGTTCACTTTACAATAATATTGACTTGGCCATGAGCACAATAAACTACAAATATAATACAGCATATCTTGGAGAGGTGAAAGTCAATCATGAAGTTTAATATCACAGAATTAAATACTTTTAGTTTATTCAATTGTTACTAAATTACCGACAGTCAGTATCATCCAACATCATGAACTGCACATTTACTATGGCGCATGTTTGGTCCATGGTGATCTCAAATTCCAATCGTAAAATCATGTCCATATAGAATGTATCAATTCAATGGTATTTACACATTATTTCAGGGAGCGACTATTAACTTGTGCTCATGGCCAAGACAATATTATTGTAATGTGAACAAAACTATTGATATAGTCACAAAATATTGATTTATTATTACAAATAAAGTTGAACAGGACTTGGCTTCTATGCGATCTCAAAACTTTTTACGGTGGAGGAATTGCGTAGAGGATTGGCTTTTTTTACATTTAATGTTTTTGGTGGGATCTAATTTATTTTTTGTAGGTCTCCTTCTTCTCTAAGTATATAACAAATTAAATATGTAGACCTAAACTAGCACGTAAACAACATTTTTTTAAAATAAATTAAACAATTTCGAAATTGTCGAATTTTTTAATCGAATATCTTTTAGAATAAAAGAGATTTATTTCAGAGGTAGATGGCGCTATTACATGAAATTGTTTTTTTTTTAACTAAAAACCGTAGCGTGATTTAGACCAGGACAACGCCATCTATCGAGCGAGCATGCAGTATTTATCGCACTGCATTAATATGAAAGATTTTATCATTATTCATTTTATTTTAACCTAGCTTTTTTATTATATATATATAACAATATACCACACTACGTAACAATAAAACAAATAGTAACATTTTGTACATAAATAAATAACAAAGTTATCAATGCAGTCAAAATTCATACACAATGTTCTTGAAAAACCGCAAATATAAATTTGTTTCCTATTTTTTTATTAAGTTTTAAGGTTTTTATAATTTTCCCTTTATATGTAGCTAATAACCTATCTTGGTGCCGAATTTGAAGGTTCTAAGTTTGCTAGAAGTACCTTAGACTTTTGATGATCGGTCAGTGAGTGAGTCAGTGACAAAATGGTGTAACTTTGATCGCTCATAACTCGTAAACTATTTATTCAAATTTCTTGTAATTTTGGGACTGAGCTTGTTCCAATACTTACTCTTGGTCATCGAAAACCTAAACTCCTAGCTTTGTTCACATGGAAGATACAGGGGGCTGAAATAGCCGCGAAACGCTTCGAGAAAAGATGGTACGGCCGTGCCCGCTTTGCTCGAGTCTTGGCTGGGGCACTGCCGTGCCCTCAGATGGAAGGCATTTACAGGCCATAGGGTTACTAGGTTATAAAATTTAGAAGGATGAGAACATTTATAGTGGCACGCTACACGTAGCTTTGAGCGTTGTTATAAATTCAAAATTATGCGAATGCGCTTAAACAGAAGTGTCTGCCTGATGCATAGCGATGCTCACTTAGCTGTTCAACGACTGTAACTATTCACACATGATGGAGAACAGTGCATACTCGTATATACACGAGGTAAGGTAAAATAAGTTCCTTAGTTCAAATTGTTCTTTTCCAAATTAAGATTAGGAAAGCTGACCAATGCGTGAAGTAAATAGAACGAAATTAACTATCTTAAATTACTCATTGAAAGAAGAAAAAAAAAGTACAATGGTATTTGATTTATTCATCGGACTATTGAAGTGCTTCAACATACATCTATGGACCCAAAATTTAACAAAGATCTCGGAAGATATATTTAAAACAAAATATGTTGTGTGATAAACTCCATTGCCTACAAACCCAAGGATCTTGTAGTGTCGCAATGCACACATAATGCACACAGCTACTACAATCACCAATAGCCAAAATAGGTACTCATTCGTACTCATTAAATGCAATGGAAATTAGCTAATCTGCAATCAGGGTGAACACGATTACCGATTAATAATCGAAACTAGCCGTAAAACTATCGAATCGCAAACGGGATAGGGATACACTGCGCTTTGAACTACGTAATGGTAGCAATTAATACGACTCAATGATACAAACACTGGGCATATAAAATCAACTCGCACAGGACTGAGTAAAACTGAAATAATTCAATTTCTACTATATCTACCTGGATGCTTTATATCACGAAAGCGGGTGAGCTATGCATGTATGTCTAATTGGAGATACACATTATCTTTGTATATGTAAGCTCAGGAACGCTCAGTAAGGCCGTATACAGAAAGAAAGCTGGAAGAAGCTGAAACTTATATGTCTGAAGCTGCGCTTATCGGCGCTTTAACAGCGCTGTCAAGCGCAGAAAAATATATGAACACGCGCCGATAAGCGCTGACCGGCGCCGACAAAAAGCTGGAAAATTATAAGCGCTTATACCAGCGCTGGTTGATACTTACTGAGCGAGTTACCAGCGCTGTCAAGCGCTTATAATTTTCCAGCTTCTTCCAGCTTTCTTTCTGTAAACGGCTTAATAGTCAAGTCGCTGAGTCATACAAAGACAATGTGCATTTACATAACACACACAACACTCTCCCGTTCTCTCGAGATAAAACATTTTATACCAATCCGGAATAAATAAATGGTAATGTGGTAATTATTGTTTATAGAAGATTTTTAGCACCTACACATAATGAGATTTCAAACGTGTGCTTTAAAAAAGTTGGAAAACCTAAGTTCAGCTTTCACCCGTAATTATAAAGGTAGTTGTAAAGTGTGATAAGATCCAGTTTCGAACACAGGTACAATTAAGAGACGAAACCAAATCGCTGCACCGTATATCTTAATTGGTTACATTTGATTCCAAGTATTGGTGCCTCACCCAGCTTATAATATCATTTAAACCTTCACTTACGTAAGCACTTCACTACAGTCATCAACTAACCCCAGTTTCGTCGAGATTTCGTATTAAGCATACGTTATTTCGGCTAAACGAAGCGCACTGATTGAGAACTCCAATTTTGTATTGACAGCGAGACGCAAGGAAGAGGAAATATCGATGATATTTTGAGGGCATTCCATTGACTGAAAGCCGAAGTCGATTTAGCAAAGTGGATCCCACTGTTCGTATGTATAAACGATTGCTATGCCATTACAAATGTTGGGTTATTTTATGTAATGTTAGATATTACATATCTGCACCTTACTATGTTATCTTTTTATGGATATTCTTGTGATTATTTTGATGAAAATATTTTTTCTTGTACATCTGAATCTGAATCTGTATCTATATTTGCTCAATGTTTTATGGGAACACATCCCCACCAACTTAATTTCGATTTATTTCCCTTAATATTTTTGAAATTTTAAATGTGCCAAAAAGAACCCGCTTCGATACAAAGAGTACCATGAGTATACATATAAAATAACCTTCAATAGGACCCCAGACTCTCCTCTCAAAGTGAAAATCCTAAACTGTACTCGAATATCGAAAATATTGTCACGATTTGACGTTCAGCCCAAGGGAGAATCTTTCAAACGTTGCTAAGACAGCTTGACATATAGGTACATACATACATCACATACAGCTCTTTACTAAAATTTACCATTCAAATAACCTTGACTTTTACCCTTTTGATATCAGAAACTATTTTGAGCTTCTCTCTATTTGTTGCTATATGGAAAGCTTAAGTTGTTTTAGGGTTCCGTACCCAAAGGGTAAAATGGGGCCCTAGTACTATGGCATTACTGTCCCTTGGACACCATGCTGTATCTCTAGAATCATGATCTATAACAAAAGTTATATAAATCGTGAGATATTCTATTGAGTTATTCTATTAAAAGAACTTACACAACTTCTCAATTTCTCACAACTTCTCAAAGGTTCATGCCTAAATAAACTATTTTTCAGAAAGGCAATATTTTCGCTTAAACCTTTGTTAAGTCTGACTCGTAATTGTACATTGGAGCCACAACATTCGCGTGGGCTGTTATACATTAAATAGGATTTAAAGAGAACATTGTTTCGGTTTAGAAATTTGAAAAATGTAGGCTATTTAAACTGTGTTCATAAATTCACAACAAAAAGTTAAGTTTATAACAAAAATATTTTGTAGTTTCATAGTTGCTATATTTTTTAAAACTGCGCAACCGTTCATCAAGTACTAGGATAGTATAACTTACAAGAGCTTACCAATACTCAAGTGTCGACGCCATAGGTCACCAAACCACGTGAAATAGCCAATCTAAAAATAAGACTATCTAGTTTAATATCTAATTTCCAATTCCCATAAAATCTTACGCACTAATATCGGTTAAAGTATCAACGCCTTATCTTCGCTTTAATGAAGCGTAATCATCATAGCTTAGACTAGGGACCTATTCAGACATTTCTGTACGATAAGATTGGTGAAATGAACGTAGGTACCGTTATAAACGGCTAAGAATAGCGTTATATCTAGATAATATAGGACGAGTAAGGCTAAGTTTCGTCAAGTTTGAGATCTATGAAAATTGTTTGATAAATGATATTAACTGAAATATAACGATTTTTTCTGTTAATATATTTTGTAATAAACCTAAATAATGAAGTGACTAAAAGAATTTTCCAGAAAACCTGGTAAACTGGTAATACCATAAAAGCTTACCAGGAATAATAAAATATGTCAGTACTATCTACGACAGTAACAAGCGTTTTTATCTGCAAATTGAGGAAGATTTAATTTCATGTCAAAATTATTCAATAATTGCAATAAAAGAAAAAGGTAACCCTTCTTGGTAGGGTAAAAAATACAATAAAACTTTATAATTAATTTAACCTTGCAAATTATTTCTAAGAATCAAGTCAACAGGTCTATTGCCGTATTTACCTTTGTGACAATAACATTAAACTTTCCCTTTTATCTTCTTTCTAATGATATCATCCATTTTGTTAATAGGAACGAACCATGAAAGGAACGTCTTAATAAACACATCTATTGAAAATACTTTAAAAGGTTCGCTTCATTTCTCAATAAAGGACATTTTAATAAAAATTAATAAAGGCCGTAAAGTATCCAAACATTATCATCTTATCTTCTTTCGATATTAGAAAGCTCGTTTAGAAGTTTTTCTTTGCTACAGTTTCTTTATAACTTTTAAAAAAGTTTTTTCTTACCTGCTGGATCGCCAACTAATCAACCTGCTTGGTTGACGGAACTCTTTTCAAACGTCCTTTTGATGTATAAAACTCGATAATGTAATATTACTTCTTATAGGCGACTTAAACTCAACGATCGTCTTTTTTTTAGTTCAGCTTCAGAGAATTTATTTTTCCTTATTTGAAATGGTCTGTAAAGTTTTAGTAGGTCTTCTTACAAAGGACATAAATAATTTGCTATGTACATACTGCTGAAACAGTGTAGTGATTTTTTTTTTCAAAAAACTTCTATAACTTCTGACCGAACCCGGATAAAATATAGCGTATGTAACTCGGCAAAGGTGCCCATAGCTTCCCAACAGAGAAAGATTTTTTTATCGGTACAGTAGTTTCGTAGCCAAAGAACAAAATAAAACCAATATTTCCTCTTCAATATATTTGTATAGACTAGAACCCATAAGCAAACACCCGTGTAAACGTAATTACCAACCGGTACTATTAGTCTTTTTTTAACAGAGTTAGGATGTCAGGGGCCATGGCACCCATTCTATATCTATTGTTCCTGATATTTATATCAAAATAGGCACTGTCCTATTTATGTAATTGTTAAGCTAATCTAAAAATATGTTATGTACAAAACATTAATGGTAGGCCACGTTCATTAAAATTTGGGCTGCCTGGTATAAAAAGGTTTATAGGTATGCCTGAGGGTGTAAGCCATTCGTGTTGAAGCTTTAAAAATTATATTTTTATTTATAATTACTACCTATTACCCGATTTACTTTAAGACTTCGTGTCTATGAGGACATCTTATAAAGGTTTGTACATGATATAATTTAATTTTAAAGCTACAGTATTTGAAACACATACACCACAGTACATACAAGGCCTATGACGGAATACGACGGTTTTTAGTCGGTAAAAGTCTGACACTCACTTACCGCTGCCAACCCACAGCCGGAGGGGTCATTTAATGATTTTTGATGTCGTTAAAAAAAAACAGTATTTAGATATGTATGTATACAGCCGTCTTTAAACTTTTTTACTAATATACCAAAGAACAAACGCAGAACCACAGAACCCGCTACAACTATAATCCTTTTCTATATATTTTGTTAAATAAACCGAAAACGTAAGGTCGTTATCGTGGAGCCCTCTCTATGTACGTGATATGAAACTAAATAAGGATAGTTCCCCTTCAATTTAGTTTGCACAGCTTTTATAGGCTGTGTTTAGACCTCTTTTCTAACATTTTGGGCTTTCCAGGCAAAAGTTTGACGGAATCATCCTAAAATATTTTATGTTTCACTTTCAAAAATGATATTCACATTTTTGTTTTATTAATCCATTTATTGAAGGCATCAAGGCCCATATACTGCTAAATTTAAAGCTGGTTCTATGTGAATTACCAGCTTTTAAAATGTATTTTATTTAATTTGAGCGAGGTATAAACTAACGTATATTCTACGTAACTACTCAATCATAAATATCATAAACTATAATAATGATTGATATTTGTATAACTGCGACTGTATTGTTATCTATCCAACAATCAAAAAATATAAATTACGTAAAAATTACAACCCTCAAATATTATGTCTACTCACAAAACATTCGTAATATAATGCAATTATTATTTGATGAATTCCACAAAAATGTATCATGGTAAAATAAATAATTTACTCTTCAACGACACAATAAAACATTAAGCAAATAAAAACATTTCTCTTTGATCAATTCTGTTGAGTCAACGACCCGTTTCAGTGACATGGGCCGTATGTTCTCATAGACCACGGACCTCTAATAATTATTCATTCCGTTTTCATTGACAAGATTCTAGTTACATTTAAGCCGGTGTATTATTGCAAGGATTTAGTTGAATAATGAATATTTATCAACTAATGTCACTCATCTTATGAATAGTCATGAGCTATTGTAAGCGTTCACCTAACTGTGAATGCACCGGTTTTACATATATTATCGCAATATTATATTTAATATAATTTTAATATCTTGTATTCATTTAACAGATAGGTATGTTATAATCATTTCAATAAGGTACATCGAAGAGAATTAACATTTTTACCAGTAATTCATTATTTAAAAACATAGTCAAGTAGTTGGTACTATATATACATTTGTACACTTTGACCACATTTGCAATAAAAAACTTCCCGGAAATAAAACACAATGCAACTATATACCACACACTCGAGATGGGTTTACCAAAATGTAATCTATTTTTTTCTCCTCAGACGGTATTAGTTGGTATCTCTCGAAGGGCTCAACAATCTACATAAAATTGTTTATGGGCTACTGTTACTCATTTTTATGCTCATGTGTAACTTTTTATGGCTACCTATCTACACTTATTCTCATTTATTTTTATTCAGAAACCTCGAGATTTGTACTAAATGGCAAAGCTTAATAGAATGAATTATGTTTTATAGAATTTACGTGGGAGTCAATAAATATGCATATTTTGTCGTGAGTATTAGTCTTGAGTGTAATTAGTTAATTTCCCAATTAGATTAGAATGTTCTTTGAAGTATTCATGAAAATTATTGGGTAATTAATTCATTTTCATGTTTGTAATTTTTGGTGTGGGAGTAGGATGAAATGTTTTATTACCTAACAGAAATAAAAACAAGGCCTAACTTTCTGTGCTTATATTGGCATAAACACGAGTCCTCAATCACGCAAACATGTTTAGACCCTACAAATCCCGCACAAACTTTTAGCACCGCTAAAACTCCCAAACCGTTGTTTATGCAGACAACATAATCCATCTCTGGTTCACAAAACCAGGTGAAAATTTTAACACGAGCATACGAAATATTGGATCGTTTACAACGAAATTCAGTCTTCAAAACGTGCCTTAGATAAGGTGAGTAATAAAAGCTGGATCCCAGTACCTGACGTGAGTTATGGAGGTCGGTAGTTCTTTCTGTAGCGGTCTCATGTCTTGAAATGTGAAGTGAAGTTAAAAGGGGTCAGTAAAAAGTAATGGTTGGAACTCTCATCGCGGAACATACGGCTACGTAATGGATCGCTAGTTTTTGTGAATATAAGAAAGATTGTGAGCTGTATTGTTTTGTTGAAAGATTTGCTTATAAGTTATGAGATTTCCATATATATATTTCAGCATCCGACTTTTAATATTTTGTAACTGTATCAGTTAATTTGTAGCGCTTAATTTGAGCCAGAGAGCGTGAAGTTTTAACATTTCGAAGATGAAGTAATATTTTTCAAATAGATTACTTTTTAGCTTTCAACAAGATACCCTACATTGTTATAATCTTAAGTGTATGATAGGCTCGTGAACTTATTTTAAAATACTTGAATAACTATAACAAAAAGTTTCGAATATATTCAGAAATAAGTATACTGAATTCGGAAATATAATATTATCATCATAAATCATAAGTGATAAACCAGGCTTCCTCGCCCCGTCCATTATAAGACAATGCGAATATTTTCCGTATTTACTTGGTGGACGAATGAATAAGGATAATAATTGAGGGGCAGTCTCGGCTCCAATTGGCTTGGGGAGAACTCTTAGAAGTATCTCTTTGTGAAAGGTTAGGGAATAATGTGCGCAATCTTAGGAAGGTGCTTGAGCGGATCAACAATTAGTAAGACTTAATACTCATTTTTAGATTATCATTTTATATGGTTGTATGGGTCTTTGAGTCTTATATATTTTTTTAATTTTCGAAAGGTTATTAAACAGAATTCGATTTTAATTGTAAAATTGAACAGAGATCGAATAAATCGAATAAGTAGTCTAGTCACGAAGACGATTTTTGTAAATGGAGAAATAGAACTTATTTTAAGCTTAAGATAATTTACAATACCGACGACAAAAAGATAATAATCAGAGTTAAAATGGCCGACAAAGTAATTAAATTTTGTCGATTCCACCCAAATAAATTGGGGGATGACGACGCGGCGACGGCGACGTGGCGTGAATATTGAGATCAATTGTCAACGGTATTATATTTTAAAGATCTTTCTCTTCTTTAACAGGAAAATAATATAATGTACCGCTGAGAGCACGATTTATTTGCAAGAGACATTTTATTCATTCTTAATTATCGCTCCGTTATTTAATTGCTCAGAGCTACAATTATTGCGTTCACGATAATTTTATAAAAACTTTCATTATTTTGTTAAATGAATGTATTTCATACCTGCCGTCCTTGGAACTTAAATCAATACTTGGAATATTGGTACCACAATGTATAATAAAATTTTGGGTCACAATTTTGAAGATATAAATTATTCAGACACAAACGATGCCCACATCAGACATGTCACAGCAAATATTTACTATGTGTAAATAAACTCAAATTTCTAAATATATTCAGAGGAGAATTTCCTACTTTATCACGTCTCAAAAGAAGTTTCTTTCATCTCACACCCGAAACTTTACTTCATTTGACATTCATGAAGCATGAGGATCTAAATAGTTTCAGTGAAATATGCGCCGGTATGAGAAGGTTTTGTTAACAAATGTTGCTTGAAACCAGTTATTTTAATAATGTCTTGGATAAATATCTAAAGTTTTTGTTTGTATATGGGTTGAAAAGTTTGATCACAATTTTGGCAGAAGGTGGATGAATATTTTGTGTGACACGTGTGAAACTTACTTGATAGCGGAGCAACCATAACATTTGACGAGAAGTAAAAATAAAACAGATATTCATCTCCATTCCTCAGATTTAGAGCCTAAATTTAAAATTTCTTCACACATATTACATACATTGTAAACCTCACGTGTAAACAAAGTTATGAAATAAAGAGCACCATTCTCTATTTTCTTAAGAAAAATAACAATGAGATATACTATTTTTGTTCTTACTACTTAAGGCGAGGAAGTGGTCAACAATAATTCCATAACCGGCACGCGCATCTAAGGCGCCAAAAGGGGTCGGAGCGTCTGAGCGGGGCGAGGATAACAATACGCGCGCTAGCTTATAACTAAAAGTCGTAAGCGACAAAATGGTTTTGTAATTTTAATATTTAGAAATGATAATTTAATAAAAATTCCTACTACCATTTTAAAGAGTATGTATATACTCAACTACTAAAAAAGTTAAGAGGCTTAAATCGGTCCCGTTTGCCCATAATATGTGAATCTCTTTTTAAAAAGAGGTATGTTTGATATATTTTTCTCTGTTATAAAAGTTACCTAATCATGTTTCTACAACTAACAAAATAAGGCTTATATCATGAACTTTCAGGTAACCAAGTTGTATTTTGATCCGTTTTGTATTTACTGAGAAAAATTGACATCCTTGGCGCCAAAAATTCCAATTCGTCCTCTTAATTAAAACAGTCAAGTTATTTTTAACTTTTACAGCTAAACAAAATGTATTTGAAAGGTCAAGATTCGAATAAAATGTTTATTGCCATTTATTTGTATTAGAAAAAGGGTTTTATTATTTTTAAACGAGCCGATGCAGGCTTGTTAAATAGCTAATGTTAAATACCCAGCTAACGAAGTTTGTGAAATATGTGTGTTTTACTTATTTGTAAAACTAAAGTCGTTAATGTTTATTTTTGTGTTTCGCTTCAGTCGTTCATATTTGGTTGGCGCTTAATGCTAGCACACTAACTAGGGGCGGATTAATTGGGAGCAATTATGTGAATGAAGGTGAAATTCGTTGTAATGAGGCCGTCATTATGAGGAATAAGTTAAAAAGTATGTAGGTTTGGTTCACTCTTGATCAGTGTTTTAATTCCCATAACAACCCATGCAGATTCTTCAACTTTTCAGAGCAAAACGTGGCCGTCTTGACCTAAGTTCGGCAATTTGTATCTGACTTCCCATGAGCACAACAAATTTCGAAAATTCCGTCGGATCTCTAGGGATAGTGGGCCGTGCATAACAAAATTTGCTTTCAAAGTTTTAAATTATTTAATAAAATACATCGGCCTTATAAAGAAATTATTGTGGTGGGATGGAGGTTAATGACCTCACTTAAGGAGAAAACTTTTTATAACAATTTTTCCACAGTTCACAGTGTGAAAAAAATATTGCAATAAACAGGAGGTTAACAAAAAGAGATTTTACTGACGCAAAAGAGTTGCAGATTTTATAATATTGTTTTTTTTCCTTTATCCTACAAATCCATTGCCATGTCAATCTTTTATGTGGGTCACAGTTCACATTTTATGTCATTCGTGACATTTCACACAAGCTGAAAGAGTGTTACGTGTTTCGACTTTATTCCTGAAAGCTTCTGTCCCTGAAAACTCACGATATAACCTACATTTCAATTGTTTAAAAATACCTTTTATTAAAACGTAGATATTCAGTTTATTCAGAATTCAATGAAAGAACAATTTTTTTTGTCTGGAATTTAAAACGTAAAGACATGTATTACATTTGCATATTTTAAGCAATTCGAATCCATCATACAGATTTAAATTACGAATTCAATACAATTTCGTTTTTATTGAAGCCAATAAATCAATTATTTGTTTATTACTTATTCCGAAGTACAATTTTACTTTAGCCAATATTGAAGACCATAATTCTGAACGTATTTCTGTTACTCATCATGCTTTTAATTGAAAACTGACCGATGTATGTGCCAAGAGAGATAACAGTAATACATTTTAATTCTGTATTTTTTAACGAAATGGTTTCAAAACTAGGAGTCGTTTTTTAAATTTAAATATTCTTTACCCATTAGTGAACGATCATGAACCGGTATGAAACAGAAAACGGTATTATTATGAAGATAGCTAGTTGATTTAGTTATACAATTTTATATTTTCTAGGTTCTTTTCATTTTCCTACTCCTGTTTTATTACTCTGCGTTCGCAAAGAATATCCTTAAAACAACTCACCAAGCTTTGATGAAATGAATAATGATATTTATTTCTGTGAAAGTTAAAAGATACAAGTCAACATTTGTGCCTTTAAACCAAATGGCGCTTTATATTTATGTTAGCATTTCAGTACTCACGTTTCAATTGAAAAAGAGCTTCTTGGAATATTAATACAGTACAAATGTTTATTTAGTGAACATTGTTTATTTATCTAGACTTATTTAAATGTATAAAACATACATGGGCATTTTAGTAATATGAAATAGTTACTCTTTTGGGAGGATTCAAGTGTTGAAGGTGATTAAATAATTTTAACACGCTTATTATTAGCTTCACTTGTAACTTACTATGTATGTAAGAAGATCTTGGAATCTTATTTGACCCACTTCTCGGTCTTCGATTAGGATGGAAAGTTCTGATGACAACACATGACTAGCGTGCTTTTTATTTTTTTTAACTATTCTTTTTTGGTCTTTCCTTTCCACCTGCCTACATACATTTCTTCAAAGGTAGCACTTAAATAAATGAACTAGTCAAGACTTTAAGGTTTACCTATACTCAAATCCTACGCGCCCTATACCTTGGGTACCACATTGTAGGAAATCGTCTTAACTTGATATTAATAGGGTTGTGACAGCTGCACTAATACGATCGTGCCCCACAATATCCACAACCTAGGCAGCAGTCTATTGACGTTTATTTAACACTTGATTGATGCAGTAACAATATTCAGCGAATAGGATCGTGATATGTTTGCCATTACAATAGGATTGAGTGAATCCTATTGGTTTGATCTACATCTCAATCGTCGTCAATGTTGTCAACAGTAATTATGAGAGAGATAACTCAGATGGGAATCGGATTAATTACTTGCACAGTGTTTGTTATATTTATAAAATAAGATCAATCAGAGTCTTACAGACTGTATAAAATGTTTAGATCTAAGTTTTTTCTAGAGTTCTGTAGTTCTGAAGTTATGTCCCAAAGCCGAGCCTGTCTTAACTGTTAAGAAGGCATAATCTTACAGCCCCAATTCTCATTTGCGTACGTGTTAAAAGTCCTGCGTTAAATCTTTAAATTGTTTCATTCACGAACAAACTTTATTTAAAATACAGAGCAGCAAATGGCACCCACCTAACAATAATTAATAAACTCTCATTACATGAATCCGTGTTTTCTATCTAGCAAATTACATTTTAATATGAGAGGCGGGCAACAAATCCTACTGGAATATTGAAGTTAATCTGGGTTAAATAAGTTTTAAAAGCTGTTTAATCCATACAGCAGTTTGCTGCGGCCAACTAAGAAGTTAACTCTGCTTCAGCGCTTATTAAATTCATTATATGCTGTAAGAAAAAAGTGCAATTAGCTACAAGAGAAGCTTGAGGTAGTGTTGTACTCTAACTTGTTCAGAACGCTTTTTCTGCGATATTTTGGTTCTTGTACGCTGGTGAACTGGTTGAAGTCTGATAACTTTGAAGCTGAAGTGTTCAATGAGTGGTTATTAAAAGTATAATGAGTACTTCATTTTATAGAATGTATTGTGAAGGGCTTGAGAAATAAGGTCTGAAATGTAAGGTGCAATATTTTTTTAGACTGCTAATGGATGGTTAGAACCTACTTGTGAGGCGAAGTCAGGAAGAGATATAAGGAGGAAGAAGACACGCTGCGCTGACTCTAAATACAATTAGGGTAAGGATCTTAAAAAAATGTTGAAATAGTTATTTTATTCTTATAGTCAAAACACTTCACCTAAACAAGATATCACTACAATAAGCTGCACTATAGCTTGTACTGTTGACATCATTATTTCTAGTCAGTAGGCGGGCAATGTGTGTCCAGTTAGCCAAATGTATTGACATACAACCGGATTCAGTCATACATTATACAATGCAGCACTTACGAATGGTCGAGACAACAGGGCTGGGCCTGACGCGGTGGCCGTTTCAACTATGCAAATTAATTGCTTTACCACATACACTATGCCAAGTACCACAGACCTCATTTCTGGATTATAAAGTAAGGACTAATTTTATAAAGCCACCGTAACCAGAGTTTGAATATTTTACCCAGTTTATAGGTGTTTTACGTAGAATATTTGTAAAATGCAAATTAGTTAAAATTTGTCTTTGCAAGTTCGTGGCAGCCCGCTTTTGTGCAACACAGATCGTAGATAGTAGAACGTTTAGCTTGGCTTTTGTTAAAAATAGAGATTATTCTGTTAACTACTTAGCTTAGCTTTTTTTTTACTAACGTCATTTCTACCGGTTTTACTCACGGTAGAGGAACTTCATACAGTTTTTATTAAAGGTACCTACAATTAAGCATAAAAAAAGATTATTACTTCCTGCACTAACTTAACTTACTTTCTGTACTAACACTTACACATAAATATCAAAATCAATTAAAGTTGAAACAATGAGGAAAAACACACAACCAAGTAACATCATTAAAAAGTAACTATTTTTAACTGAGGTACCTATGTGTATGGAACTTGGTACTTATTCAGATCTCACTTCTTTTATAGGCGAAGCATTCCCATATTATCGAACTTGGCAGTCTTTCACATTTTTGTTTTGGGTGGGATTTTGTTTACCGCGCAGTGATTTAGACGCGATCTACATACTACATCTTGGCGCTCTGTCCACAAATAAACACAACGAATCATGATAAAATATGGCGTCCGTTTAGATGTTTATGCAAATTGTCGTTTGTAAGAAAAACGAAACAGTTTCCGAAGTCTCAATATACAAACAAAAAGAATACGATAGAGATCAAAGTTCGCAGTTATGCCACAAAAGTATGGGTTATCGAATTTTCTCGAGCAATTCTCGTCTGCCAGTGCCAAGAAATTCGAATTTTAAACTCGAGCCATATTAATGCAAAATACTTTTGCCGCACCAGCTGCTCGTGCGCTGGGTAATTTACAAAGATTGTAAAGTTAGAGGAGTCGCTTCGATCGGATTGATTATGATGCAGCAGCTTGACGGTATTTTTCACGATTCCTATGTCATTACCTTGTGATTGCGTTGAGCGGTAAAAAGAAAATAATATCACGATTCTTCTGCACAATTTCTATTATTGTCTTGTTTCAATTTTATTAGAATTTTTTGCCGCTTCAAAGTAAGTAAGCATAAGTAACAAATGGAGTGTGACAAATACTGGTGTTTCTCTTGGGAAATTAGCATCGTATGGGGCTTGGAGCGGCTTCACGGAATCCCAAGTTGCAGCGTCACCAAGAACAAAAGAATCTCATTGCAGTTGTGGCAAATTAATGAGAGTAAGGATTCTAGTATGTTTACTTTCAGCCTTTTTGTACTGGAAAAATAAAGGTTTGTTTTTGTTACAAGGAAATGCTACGTATTTTCCTTATTCAAGTGCGTTTTACAATTCTTATTTTTTTTTATAAACAAAATTAATTCGTATGAATTCATATCCTACTCATACGTATAAACACAGTCATGTCTAGGGAAAAATATTGACATGATATCTAATCTAAAAATACTTAAATTCTAAAAGGTAAGTAAAAATATCGTTGCATGAATTTATTTCCTTTACGGCACAGTTGTAAAAAGTTAAAAAAATATGCTCAGAAAAATATCTGCCACGACATAAACGAATGGTAAAAGCAGATATAAAATAAAAAAAAAGTAGAAAAGACAGAAAAAACAACATTTTTTTTAATGTTCACTTGGCAGACTTGTGATTAAAATCCCGAACACGTCTTTGTACTCCGGCAGAGACGTGTTATTCTAAGTTATTAACTTGAATGAGCGTCGACGGTTTAATTGAAGTTCTGGCTGGCTAGAAAATTTGTAGACGTACATAGATTTATACTGCAAATGAGCCTTCGGGAAGTTTATTCAGAAACTGCATGAGCTAGGTAATAGAAGGTTGCTTGAAACTTTAATTAGAACTCTGACACTGCTAATGAGGTAGGTATGTTGGACGTCGTATCAGCGCCTTTGTTTATTGCATAGTCAGAGTCCAAGAATAAATTATCATATTTTTCAATTATTAATATAGGTAGGAGATACGCATACATATTGGAATGTTTTGATAAAAAAAAATGTCCCTGAGGCAGACCTGTGTTCTGCCTCGGACAATATCTTTGCATTCAAAAATGGAATTTATTCCACTTACCTACCGCTTTCCTTTGTTTTCCGCTGATTATTTTCTTCAAGCCTCCGCGTCGAAGATAACGAGCCCTCTTTCAAGGTGCCTCATTTCCCAGAAGGTTTGTTATTTTTAATTTTAGCCCACCCACTTTATTCCGAACGGCGCTTAAGGAGTTACCTCAGATTGAATTTTGTATTTGTTTATTAAAGGTTAAGTTTAATTTTGCACTACAGCGGACTAATTATTAACCTAGTACGTTAATAATTACGACGTCGTAAAACCACCTTTGGTAGTTACTTACATTTAAACCGACGGTTTGCCCAACATTTTATTAGACTATAAAATTTTGGTAAGTAACTGTACTAAATAATGATAATTTCAATTATGAAGTTTATAGACCGAAATACAAAGGGAACAACTTAAATTAATAAATGGGAGTGATATTTATGTCTAAGAGCTTTGAAACAATTCGTATAAAAGGCCTTTCGAAAACTGAAACTAAAATATGAATCATCTGTTTGAGTTACGGTGAAGGCTGAGTTTTTTGTCAGGACAAAAGAAAGGTAAAGACATGATCTACTTATCAAAGTTACAGTTTTCGAGACGACTGAGATTGATACTCTACGCAAGCATGCGTGAGATTAAGAATACGTGACTCCTTACATTTCCTGTTTCGCCCTTTTGCAAGGGATATTGCAAGACCATCACAAATTATTTCATAAAAATATATATCTGTAACTACTTCATGTCTCCGTGGAGATGGGGAGATAATAACTAATTGTATATCTATTACTACTACTTAACTATTTGAACTCATATAATATTCAGCTACGTACCACAATAAAATTCAACTTATAATCATATTGTTTAATAGACCATTTGCAATACAAGTATGATATAAGTAACCCAAAAATTACAAAGACAGTAAATTATCTGCGTGCCCATTGGAAATCCGTTCCACATAGCATATCTGAACGTACTGGAATCTATATACTCCATCGTCTCCAGTACCAAAACTCTAAGGTTTTTGTCTGCAAAAAATAAACATTTAAGCATACCTGTAAGAAATATTCAACTAACTTCGTGTATATGTAATATATGTCGTATACATGTCTTTTTTTGGAACCGGAAAGAAACAGTGAAAGCTTGCATGAAAATGGACGGAAATATCGTCAAGATACTAATCAATTATCATTATCATTTAGTAAATTAATCAACGCCTGATCGATGCCCTTTTATATTATGTTTTATGTTTATATACATTTTGTATATAGTATTTTATTTTTAGTTTTGTATAAAGATAAGTAGTTTAAGTTTGTACATATGTAAAGATAAATTAGCAACTGCTAAATTAAACTGAAATAAGAAGATACTCCGCGCCAAGCGTTATTATCAATCGACTCCTGTAACTGTAACGTAACTACGAGCTCTGAATAAATCCTACGAATAATAAATTATTTACGTACCTTCATAGACCAAGAGTTGTTCAGAAAGAGTCCTTTTGGCGTCTTCAAGGTCATTTAGAATAATTGCACTACATATTCCAGAAACAATTGAAGTTAATGAGTGAAACATTATTTCCAAATACCAAGGTAGATTCTCAAAAAAAGACTGAAAATATAATCAACTACTTTAAGTTCTTTGGTGATCTAAAAGACATTTGAGGGATTGTTCGAAGGAGTTATCGCGGCCCTGGTTCATAAAAGGCCTACGACGGGACACGACGGTTTTAGTCAGTAAGAGTCTGACACTCCCTCGCCGCTGCTAACCCACAGCGGGAGGGGTCATTTGATGATTTTTGACGTCGTTAAAAAAAAGGTAATTTGGAAAGATTGGCCCCATTTTTAACTTAGTAAAAAAAATATCTGATTTGTTTTTCACTGGCGTTCAAGGCATCTTTAGGCTTAACATATACAGGTGGTTACAAAAAACCGTTTTAGCTGAAATGGGGTTAACTGATCCTTTGCAAAGTCCATTAATATTTATAAAATTCTAAACACATAGGACCACTTTAAGTAAAAGATTTTTACACCTTGTTGTTATGCAGATTAATGAGAAATGGAATATTTCATACTAGAAGTGCCTTACATGACGTATGTGCTCATTGATTTAAAAAATATCTTATTATAATTAACAAACACAGAACACTTACCGAATTTTTTGAGGAAAGTGTGATGTACAAAAAGGTCATTAATTTTAAAAAATCACATATTATAGCGAAGGCTAGCTGAAATACAAGTGAAAAAGTTTTCTTTTTTTGTATAAAACATTATTTTCTGTACATCAACGTACTTTATAAATAATAAAAATAACGAAGCTATCCTTCTTATACCTACTTTTTCCCAGACTATGTTGGGGTCAGCTTCCGAGCTAACTGGATAAGCTGGGTATCAGTATTTTACATGGAGTAACTGCCTATCTGACTGACCTTCTCAACCCAGTTACCAGTGCAATACGATATCCCTAGGTAAGACTAGCTTTCAGACGTTCTGGCTTGTGAATATTCGATACGATTGTCAAATACATTCAAATGACAACCCACCAATTTAATGTCCTTTCCGAAATACGGTAGAACTCGTCATGATTTAGATGGTCACCCATCCTCGAACCGACCACGTCAAGCACCTTATGATCAGTCTCTCGGCTCTTAATTTTTTTAAGAACAGTCCATCCTAATAAGTAAAAAAAGTGATTCAAAATCTTACCTTGAACCTCGTAATATTAATATCTATGGACATATTATGTCCCAATTTCATCATGCCTTTTAGAAAGATTTTTATTTCCGTGATTTTCTCTTCATCAGTAAGATTTCTTCTCATGATGTTACGTATTAATGTTCCACTAAGAGACTTGTAAGCCTGTCTTAACATGTCCATTACACATACAGTAGTCATGCGACTATTATAAATTGTCATATGTACAGACAAATAAACCCACCCAATAAATTCCGGGATCGGTACAAATAAGTACTCTAAAATCACTTTGATTGAATGTAATATTATTAAATTTAAGGGTACATCAAAGGAATATAAATCAGATTCTGGTAAAGCAGAAAGAAACTTCTTAACATATGATTCCCCAGAAAATAAGGATAACAAAATGTTTGTCACTGTTTCTATCAATATAACCGAACCGTAGAATTCAAATGTAAAATTATTGTTATCAGTTGTGTTATATATTTTTACAAAAATAAGATAAAGGCTTAAATATAAAATACAATAGATTTTTGCTAATAACCTAATAATAATTGACTCACTTAACTTGTAATATAAGCCAAATAGTAGTCTGAGGAATAAAATTGAGTTTAAACTATAACATGATCGGATTTTGTTTTTGATTTTTAAAATAATTTGTTGAAACATTATGAAATAACAACACTCCACTAGTTAATAAAGCCTTACAATGGTAGTACAACTCAGAAGAAGGTAGGTTTATTAATACAACTGACATTATACCTAGACGGTTTTATCCTACTGATTTTATCACTACATGCTTACCTATTATTAATACAAAAATATCGGCATTTTGAAATTAAAACATAGAACCTCATTTGTCTATGTATGTGTTTTCTATAAATAATCTTGCATTTAAAATAGGTAGGTACAGCCTTCAAACGCAGGGTTTTATAAAATATTGAGTATGACTTTAAATTGGCTATTTATAGTTTTTTTTCTTATTCCGTTTCAAGTTACATTTTTTTTTCGATATGACTAATAACATAGAATACTTTCGTTCCTTTTGTTGAACCTTCACTATGTTTGACTAAGTTTACCTGCTATTAGTATAATATTCTAAGATAAGCATTGACTTATATTTCATTCATCACAAAAAAAAAATATGAAAGTTTTCAATTTACCAAACAAAAATTCTAACGGATTATAATAAGGCAGTGTCGCGAAAATCAAGCAAAAAAAGTTAAGTAAAATAAAACAAAAATACATATTATGAGTTTATTGAATGAAAAACGGTTACATATCCTAGTTTAATGATATTATAACTCCAGACTAAATAAATCTACATAGATATTTATATACCTGAATCATGAAATTCATGTTTTCCATATTAATTACACAGATACAGATTAATTAGTTTATAAACATGTTCTACAAATTACAGCCTCCAACTTTAAGGTCAGAATTTAATTTAGTAATGTTATGAAACATTTTCCCTGATAGGCATATTTTTAGCGTAACTCGAACTGTAAGTAATTAGAAGCTATATCACATGTATCTATATTACGATGATAAGTTATTTTGTATAACATTATTTCTATTTTTTATTGTTGAACCTAGACTTAAAGATTAATTTGCTTGATAAATATATCTATATTAGCGTTATATGCTAAACTATATTCAACAGATATAATATATCACACACACATAAGTTACTAAGTGAACTTTTCCAAAATAGGTACCTAGTATAATTTTAAGTTACATTCAAAACACAAATTGTAATACAATAATAATATAAGCAAGGATAAAATGAAATACACCCAGCACCATGTTTATGCCCATTGGATATCCGTGCCAAACAGAAAATTTAGAAGCCGTTGTGTCAATATATTCCAGCGTCTGGTACAACTTTGTCCTCAAATCAGCATCTAAAAACAAAAACAAACTGAACATTTTATGACCATGGTAAAAAATATAATCTATTCCCAATTGCATCTTCGTCTACCACCATTCAAATTGCAACACACGCGTCAAGAAGGAACTACAGCCTGTAACGGGATTGAATATAAGCTTATGTGACCCGGGAAGAGAGTAGTTTTCCAAGAGTGAAAGATTTTTTCAAATCAGTTAAGTAGTTCTGAGCCTTTAAGGAACAAACAAACTAAAAAAGGGCTACTAAGTAACTAAAAAAAATGGCTAAATCGACGTTGGCAAAAGAAAGTGGTTTACTAGTTAAATTTTAAATAACAATAATTAACCGTACCTTCGTAGCTTAAAAGTTCATCTGAAATGATGACCTTAATCTCATACAGCTCATTCCAAGCAAATTCCATTGATATCAAAGGGCTACATGTAGTTAAAAGTTGTAAGAATAATTCAAAATACCAGACGGATACGGCCTAAAAAATACAATTTAAAAAATACACAGTAAAGAAATTATCAAATGAGGTTCTACTCTGCCTTGAAGTGTGTGGATTTATTTCTAGTCTTCGTGACTAAAAATAACTTGTTCCTTCAGTGCATACGTTTATACATCTCTTCCTTATCTATTATTATTATTTTGTTAAACTTTACTAATTATTATTACTAGCCTATAGTTTCCCACTGCTGGGCAAAGGCCTCCCCATCTCGCTTCCACACTTCCCGATCTTTCGACCGTGTTGACCAGTCTCAACGATAGGCGTTTAAATATATAAATAACGCAAAATAGCACTTGCCTGATATGCATATACGAGACCGTGGTATAATGTAACGAATATTTTGAAAAAATCAACTATCAATGCAAAGGCAATCTAAAACAGAACAAACAAAACATAAAAGAAATATCCGAAACAGGTAAAAAAAAATGTCACAAATTGTACGAAAACTTACCTTGAACCTGATAATTTTAAAGACTTTGTCAATAATCTTTAAGAGTTTCATATAAGCATTCAAAAATTTATTTACTTGAATCAGTTTTTGGTCGCTGGTCAAATTCTTGTTCTTAAAATCCTTACTGAGGGACAACCTCAAAGATCGCACAGCATCTTTAAACGTGTTCATTACATACAAGGATATAATGCGATTATTATAAGCCGAAATATTAACAAAAGCCACTGCATACGCATATATTGAATGATAACGTTTTAAATAACTTGATATCACTATAACCAGATGAAATATTTGTAGATAAAAGTATATGTTCCTATCGTTAAGACCTGATTCGAACAAAACCATCGAAGAAAATTCTATAACATATTTTTCTTCACTGATAAATGTAAACAATATATTTGCTGCCGCATCGACTGTCATGACTATTAAAAAGAAAGCCAGAGAGATTTTAGAATTTACAGTCCAAATAAAATAAATAACAAACCAGTAAGCTATGATAACAAAAATACAATAAGCTTTCGCAAATCTGCGTAGAATAACTGAGGAACTAAAATCATAATAGGATCCGAAAATTAACTTGAAAAATAATACTGCGTTCAGCCCAAAATAATACTGGAATTGTGTTTTTAATTTATTTATAAATTGTTTAACCATGTTGAAGAAAGTGACACTATACTACTTTCAAGAGTTGTGTTATAATGCTGCTGTAGTAGTTTCATTTCTAATTAGGTTCACAGTTCACTAGCATACTTAATTAACATGGAAATGTCCATAAAATTACCTACTAGCACGAGGCAACATAAAAAATTAGGTTGGAAATAGCTTAAAGCTGAGCTTACTCACTCAGAAATGATAGAAAGTTAGGTTACCTCTGACTTATTAAATAACAAATGCTTTATGAGACAAACTTTATTATTCTTTGTAAACAGATTGCACACACACATTACCCCTTGCAAGAGCGAGTAGATCAGAAGAAACACATTTTGCGTCAAAACGCTGAACAGTGATTGAATCTCGTCTTTACACTATTTATTTATTCATAATCAACCTACACACAAAAAATATGCACTAAAAACTATGTACATAAGTACCACTCAATTGAATAGCTTTATTTAAAAAAAAAACACTTAAAACACGAATTGTAATAAGGCAATAATATAAGAAATGCAGAAATTAAAAATGGCCACTACCATCGTTATATTCATTGGGTATCTGTTCCATATTGTAAATTTTACAAAACTTGCATCAATATATTCCAATGTCTGGTACAACTTAGTCCTGAGATGATCGTCTAAAAATATACAAAAGGAACGATCAAAAAATCTGTAATGATATCTTCACATATTTAGTACTGTGATGATCGAATCAACATTTGCTTACCAGTGAGTTGCACCATCTATTACGATTACCGAACCAATTTCAATTGTCAACTCCCCGATTTGATCAATGGGCAGCAATTTCACGGCTGAATATTATGTTTTGGTTATTGTTATACTTAAATGGTGCAACTCAGCCTTAGATGGCTTCATTATTATTTTTTTGCTATCAAATATGTCAAAAATGTATATATCAAAAGTACGAGTCATAATTTCCATACCTATGTTTACGCAAAATAATGTAAATAAAATATTTTTTAAAGTTAAATACTGCTTGGATTCTTGGATCCACTATTGTACCACTGTTCGAGTGTGTTCCTCATTCTAAGATATTATCAAAATGTACATACATTTACGCACTCAAGACTTCAAATATGTATTTGGAAATCCTACCTTCATAGGTCAAAAGTTCATCCGCAATAATGATCTTAATCTCACATAGCTCATTAAAAGCAAGTTCCATTGATATAAAAGGACAACACGTAAACAATACTTCAAGCAATATTTGTACATACCACGTGGATATCAGCTAAAAATAATTAATAAAATAGTTAAATCATGTTTTCTGGAAGAAAAATCAACCAACAACTTTTGCGTAGATTATTTCCGACAAAAAATTTTCCTCGTTCCTGCAGTAACCGCGAATACCTTTAAATAATCACGATATGATTAAGACATTGTACCTATTCACATAGGCAAAGTATTGCTCTATTATCCTAGGTATTTTGGATCGGTTTTCCACGTGACTAGGCAAATACTGTTTGTCCCCTTTCTGCACAACCTGGCCGTTTAGATAGTATAATATTCACACCAGGACTATATTTTTTCAAGTTTACCTTTGGCTGATTAAAGGTGAAGGAATAGATCTCGAGGAAACCCGGACTATGAAGTTTGGAATCACCATCTTGCGTTAAGCAAGCGTGTGATTAACGGTCAATCCCTCTCTGTGTGAGAGCACGCCTGTGCCCAGTGACAGTGGGATGTTAAACCACTGCTGATTATGATGATGATGCAAATGCTCGAATAACCGTAAATGCAATAATTTGGACCTACCTGCTTAGTGTACACAACTCCAACGTATAATGTACTGAATATTGTAAAACAGTTGTCTATAAATCCAAGGATAATCTGAAACACATATACAAAACTTATTATCCTAAACCTGTTAGAAAAAAAAATACCATTTAATGGTAGGTAGGTATATTTAATTTGTCTTACCTTAAACCTTGCTATTTTTAATACTCTCTCCAAATTAATAATAAGTTCCATATAAGAATTCAGAAACTTATCCAATTCATATTTTTTTTCTTGGCTTGTCAATTGTTTGTTTTTAAAATTATTAATAAGCGATAATCGGTAGGATCGTACTGTATCCTTAAAGATTTGTAGTATGTAGCCAGATGTAGCACGACTATTTAAAGCCGTAATATTCAAAAACGATATCGGATACGTAGTCGGTGCTTCAGAATGTTCAATACAAACTGAAACGTTTACCGCTAGATAACAAAATATTAGATTTCTGTAAAAGTTTTTATGTCTTAGGCCCGTTTCGGACAAAACTTTGGACGAAAATTCAATTTCATATTTCTCTGCTGTGATTAACGATAACAGCATATTTACAATAGCGTTGACTATCTTAGTCATTGCATAAAAAGTCACTGACATCAAGGGACTTATAGCTTTAACAAAATTAATTGTATAAACTGTAGCTATTAATATCAAAATACAATACAGTCTAGCAAATAAGCAAAGAATAGTTGAAGAACTTAAATCATAGTATAGCCCAAAAATAAGTCGGTAAATCAAAATTGTGTTGAGTCCAGGATAAGATCGAAATTGTGATTTTAAATTAATTAACAATTGTTGGAGCATTTTGAACACGAATAACGCGGTACTTGAATGAAAATTCCTTGTGCAATGCCCTAATCGTAGGTATACGACCATAGCTGATTTGGTGATATTACCTATATCTGATACCATATCATAGTGATGGAACTGGCTAAATAATTAAAAGTTGGATATTAATAGCCCCATGATTATAACCTAATGATGCTTACTATTGATAAAAAAACATGCGTCGAGTGTCTTTCTGTGTGGTTAAAATTACTCAAATACCAATGCATTTGAGTAATACAGTAAGTGAACCTAAAACAACACAGTTTTAATCAACCTTGAATTCCATCCGAAACCAAGTATTAATAACTTGGAATCGGTTTTTCGAACAACACGAACACAGGCGTACAAATGACAATAGTGTTCAACAGAATTGGAATCAAAAGTCCATTCTGAGCGAAGCCACAGGAAATAATCTTCTGTTGGTAAACAATGCATAGAGTTGGTGGAATCATTGATAGCAACCCGCAAAATGAATATGCAGGTCCATTTCGATATTTAAGTACGTACGCAGCCATCTAGATACCAATGTTTTTTGTGACTACTTACAGAATAAGTAAGGCCTTCATATTTAACACGATTATGCTAAAACAAAAGAATTATGATCGAGTTTCGGTACGACTTAGATCTAAATATATAAAACGCAAAGGTGACTGACTGACATAGTGATCTATCAACGCACAGCTGAAACCACTGGACGGATCGGGCTGAAATTTGGCATGCAGGTAGATGTTATGACGTAGGCATCCGCTAAGAAAGGATTTTGATCAATTCTACCCCCAAGGGGTTAAAATAGGGGATGAAAGTTTGTATGAAACTTTGTCAATTTTAAACCGATCGGACTGAGACTTTGCATGCATAAAGCTACTATGGCGTAGGCAACCCTTAAGAAAGGATTTTGATAAATTCCATCCCTAAGGGGATAAAATAGGGGATGAAAGTTTGTATACATCTTCTTAGATTTGTACACGCTAATCTTCCGAACTACTGAACGGATTTCAATGATTTTTTCTTTGTTGTATCAGTATTAAGCCTGGTCAACATATAGGCTATAATTTATCTTCGAAACTTGAAGACCTGATGCAGAACTCCTACAGACCAACAAAACTATTAGAGATACAAAAATGGTGCCATGGCAAAAATTGTTTCATGTGATGAGCATTTTCAGCTGAGATAATAAATTTTAAGATCTGGAACACCTGATGTGGAACCCCAAGAGCCCAGCTTCTCTATACCATATACAGGTATGACGTTTTAGCAAAAGTTGTTCAATTTGATAAGCACTTTCTATTGACTTACACAAATTGAAGATCTAAAACACCTGATGTGGAACTCCAGGGGCCCAGCTAGACTATAGCTTAAAGAGGTATGACGTTTTAGCAAAAGTTGTTCAATCTGATAAGCACTCTCTGTTGACTTATAAAAATTGAACCACACCTACACCTGATGTGGAACTCCAGGAGCCCAGCTAGACTATAGCATATGAAGATATGACGTTTTAGCAAAAGTGGTTCAATCTGATGCACTCTCTATTGACGTATAAACATCGAAAATCTGGAACACCTGATGTGGAACTTCAGGAGCAATACTACACTTGAAATGTATAGAAATTAATGTTATGAAATAGGTATGGTGAATCAAAAAAGTAATTAGTCCGTCTTTTAGACACGTATTTTTCTTTTCTCTCTCTCACAAACAAATAATAACAAAGATACGACAACGCTTGAATTCACTGCTTAGTACAAATTTTACATACCTAGACGTGGCGTCACGAGCCCCCACTCTCCGACTTTGTTGCGTTATATCTCATTATTATATTGTATGCCTCTTCCAGACCTCGGGACTATAGAATGCCAAGAATGTTCAATGACAGCCGGAACCTACAGTTTAACATCCCCTCCAAATGACGGTCATTGGTATCCAAAATATACGTAGAAAGTACATATGAACTTAGAAAAGTTGCATTGGCAGGCACTTGCCAGACCTGGAATCAAAGACGCACGCTCATACTTGAGAGATTGGTTCTCTACCCACTAAACCACCACGACTTCCACTAAGTCACCACGACTTTGTCATCTATTTAATGTTTTTTTACGTAATAATACTTGTGTAATATTTTTGCCACACACAAATGCGGACTAATTAGAATCACTACTTTTATCCCTATGGTCACGTCTATTGCGGTTCAGTTCTCAGCGTTTTGTTTAGTCTGCTGTGCTTTTGCTGTTAAAGTACAAAAATTAAGTATATAGAACGTTTCTCTTCGGTCCCTTAAAATTCAATATCAGACTATTTCGATCTTTGATTTTGTTGACCCCGTAGTCGCTGGCATAAGGGACAGGATCCGCGTACGAAGTCGCGGGCAACAGCTAGTATAATATAACTTAGATACCTAAGTACAGTTTCCGAGAAAAATAATGAAAAATAGCTACTTTGTAAGATATTCATTAATTTGTTTGCAATATCACCCGTCTTATAATTGTGTCTTTCAAAAACTACAAATAATATCGTCATGCTTAATTTTCACTATAATAATTTGATACCTTAAACTTGTACCTCGATCATATAATTACCACCTCCACTGTATATAATACAGCCTGGTTGATCGAAATATACTAAACAAATTCCCATTTGCTCTTTGCGAATATTCGACATTCGGGCTAAAGTTAGCAGCCTTGCTTCGTAATGAACGAACTTAGCCACTGAAAGGGTTAAAACTGCGAAAGTCACGACTCTGTTATGAAGAAAATTGGTAATTCATTGCTTAGATTTACTTTACTTCGGTAATGCGAGTATCGGAAAAAGTTTTCAGTCGCTAATAAAAACGTATGACAGTTCGAGTATTAGTAATGAGACTTCAGTAATTCTATTCGGAGGTAAAATATTTCTTTTTCGTGCTACCTAATGCTTTTATAGGATTACAAGTTCGATATTCAAATATGTTTTGCTTGGATTAAGATAGGTAAAAAAACACGTTACCTGTGAATTATTTGAGGTAAACTTTTTGACATTTAATCCCTTTAAACCTTTAAAAATATATCTAAATTATTGTCTTCTTATAAAAAAAAAAACCATTTCGATAGAAACACGGACCACATTTTCAGCAAGTGTTCCAATAATTTCAGAACGCTTTGACATAAAAACGTTAAGATGTAGGGACAGATTTCCAGACCACTGATTATGGACTCCATAACCCCACATTTCTTTAGGAAAAAACCGGAACTAATACATCCATAAAATATTACGTTCATGCTTTATTTATTGAAGAAATATTAATGGTTGTTTTGGTTGCTGGGAATTTTTTCGAAGAATATAAAATGATTTATCATTTTCATCAGTGATATTTAGAAAAAACAAAACATAAGGAATATTCCGTAATCAACTGTAACATTCCTATTACTTTGGTATGGATTTGTTATAGTTATCGGCACGAATCTTGAGCTCTGACCCTCACTTGCGCATTTGGGTCCCTTTCGTGGTATGAAGTGAGGCGCGGGGGTGGACTAAAGCGGTGATTGGCCCGCAGCGCATCGCGTCATAGCCGTCATTCGGGATTGGTTCTTTGCTAATAAATCACTTTTGCGCAGATGTAGGTCAGAGCTCAAGATTCATGCCGATAATTATAAAATATATAACAAAAGTTTTGGTTTATATTTGATTCAGGTACGTCCATAAAATGTACCTACACTTTGGAGGATAGCAACCCAAAATCTATACAGCTCCATTAAAAGATGGTTTGCAAACTTTATGATAGGGTTTTTGTTATAAGCTCCCGGATAACATCTGTGGTATAGATCTTTCAGCTATTAGGAAGTGGAATAAAACATAGGAAAGGTTTTACTTACAGATCTACCGCCGTTTCGGGTTAAGAAAAAGGTTCAAGCTTAATGTATTACCCTTTTTTGGTAAGTATTCTTCTATTGAAACAAACATCTTTTTTATTGGCCATATGCGCGATGTACATAGTTATTTTGAGATAAACATAATAATTTATTGTTATTTTTAAGACGTAACATTTTTTAGAGTCAATTAATTTTTCACTAAACAAACAAAATTTTAAAAATGTTAATTTGAATACAAGCATTTGTTATGCAGTAAATATTATTATGACAAAAGAACACTGAGCATTATAAAATGCTTTATATACTACCCGTTTTACCCGTGATTCACCCATGTTCCATGGAAACTAGTAAACGCGACGGGTAAAATATAGCCTATGTTACTTAGGAAGAGTACAGCTTTCCAACGGTGTACGAATTTTTCGAATTGGTTTAGATGTTTCGGTGCCTTACGGGGTACATACAAACAAACAAAAATAATCATCCCTTTTCATTATATTAGTATAGATAACTTCCCACTATTTTACAAAACCTGAGGCTACAGCAAAGTGCCAGTGTTTTCTTAGAAAAACTGAAAAGTTGCCAAACGAAAGCGAATAGCAGAGTTATCTTTTGGGATAGCACTTGGCACCATTTAGATCTTAAGCAGGAGGATCATTATCAAAGACGCTGGTGAAATAAATATCTAACCAGTTTTTCTAAGAAACTTTACTTTTGTATGCCCATTTTACGTATACTATACCTATATACTTATACAAAATTATTTATTTATTTATTCCTTTATTTCAGGCAACTAAGGCCCATAAAAATACAAATACAGATTTATCGTACATTACAATACTACATACAACTACATATAAATACATTATAAATGTAAATGTTTGTGGATTTGGATGTTTGCTGTTGAATCACTTTTTAACGACCTCACGCATTTTCATTCGATAGCCTTTTGCTAGATATCAGTTTGGCTTTTGTTTATCATTTTACATTAGTTTCATTGTTTGGTATATTATAGCGGCCCACCATTCATTACAGTATTATTTTAACAAAAACTGATTTACGTGAACAAGCATTTAGCTACTCCTGAATTCGGTGAAGAAACTTTTTTTTTTTATTTAACTACTGTCTTTCAAGGTAAAGACTTCGACTTACTTGTGTAACTAGAGGTATAAAAAAATATAATACTTCCTTAACACTTTATAGCGAAGATGTCCTTAATTTTAGGAACTCATTTTAATAAAAACAGCTCTAAAAAGTTCATCTCATTTACGTTATCTCCAGCAATTTTCACTTGTAACTACAGCTATTCACCAAGTTAGCGCTTAGTTTCAGCTTCAGTACAAAGCAAGTAGTATATATGCATACTTTTGATATAGCAAGTGATCGTATTTTTTTGGAGATGATAACAAATAATTTATCTCGAATGTATTCATTAGGAGAAGCTGATATATAAAATACTAAGTATGTGTATACAATTACTAAGCAACTGAGATTTCCTTTCAGTTTATGACTACATACTATTTTTACTATTGTACTATTTTTTACTTGAGAACATCATCATTCTCCGAGCCTTTTCCCAATCATGTTGGGGTCGGCTTCCAGTCTAACCGGATTCAGCTGAGTACCAGTGCTTTACAAGAAGCGACTGCCTATCTGACCTCCTCAACCCAGTATCCCGGGCAACCCGATACCCCTTGGTTAGACTGGTGTCAGACTTACTGGCTTCTGACTACCCGTAACGACTGCCAAGGATGTTCAATGACAGCCGGGACCTACAGTTTAACGTGCCATCCGAAACACAGCCAAGGGTGTCTAAGATATACTACTGAGAACTCTTAAACAAAAGATATCAGACACCAAGTAGTTCTCTAAAGGATTTACCGCATTCCAAGTAAGAACCCAATAGTAGATCAGTCCGATAAGAACAAACATATTCATGACAAACAAATAACAACATTAGGTACAAGCGATACACGTGTACATTATCCAAACACAAATAAGAATCAAATAAGCCCAAAAAAGGGACCTAAAACCGTCAAAGTCTTTGTCAGCCATCAAAATTCAAAGCTTTCACAATACGAACTGATAAAACCAGATTTTTTAACATCCATTCGCAAATTCGGAGACGATAAACCGTTGACCTAAGATTAACATAATGGATAATGTTAAAAGGGACTGAAATACGTTATCTGCAAATGCATGGAATAAAGGATGCAAAGGGATTTCCCCCTTTTCGTGGACATGGGTTTGACTATTGTTATTTAACAAAAGGCTTTGATTTAAATAAAAGTATTTGCCCTTCTATACATTTTCGGATAGCTGTTGTATTTTTTCTGATTCGTTTCCTTTATTTTATTACATGCATGCAACGTTTCGAATTTGAAAAGATTGCTAACGAGTACCATGTAAGCTTCTCTTATCAGATCATATAGTTATTGTATTCAAATAAAACGAGTTTTCTATATTTGCAGATGGGAAAATGTTTTAAAAATATTTCCTAGGGTCTTTTTATTTTAGTTGAGATCATGAAGAATTCAGCGTTATTTCAAAGTTAAGTTACATTATTCATAATTCAGAAATTTGTGAAGAACAAAATGAAACTGTTTACTTTTAGCCAGTACTTCAGTAGTTAGTATATTTACTCTAATTTGAATATTGAAACTTAGTGGAGTCTTTGAACCACTAAGAAACTCGAGGAAGTGAGTTTAAAATCTGGTCAAATACCAATATTCTCCGCACGAAGGAGTTTGGGCAAGTAAGTAGTTTAAAATTATAGTCGAATAAACAGCATCAAAGTAACCTTCGTTCACTCTCAATTACACGTTTATGTTCAAAAACAAAACTTTACTTATGTTATATTCTGAGTTATGCCCACATTATTTTTGCAAAGTACCTTACCTTAGATACCCTGGTTGTAAAAAAGTTGAACGAAAAAGATTGTATGCGTAATGCTTTTGCCATGAATATGTACATTAAAATATTTTGAAATACGATGAAGCACAACATGAGGTCTTATTTTAGTCTTATCGTCTAACAGCCAGTTTCTTCATCAAAAGTTAAAGCCAAAGTAAAAGTCAAAGTAATGTCTAAAGTAAAAGTAACGGTTAAATTCAATTGTTCTATGAATTTTTCTGTCACTTTAGCCTTGAAAAAACGAATTTGACCGTTACTTTTACTTTAGACATTACTTTAACTTTAACTTTTGATGAAGAAACTGGCCGTTAGTGTACAAAATTGTTAAATTAAAATTTAAATACGAGCAGCAACAACATGTTGTATGTCTGACGTTTCGTATCCAGTGCTTAATCTATTCTAAACTAAATTCCAACATAATGGTTCTGGAAATCTAACAAAACAAAATACCATGGTTTACGGGTCGAGCTCTGATTGCAATGGCTGATCCAAAGCCAAACAAATATCCAGATTTATTAGCACTGACAAATATGGAATATATGGAATTCAAATCAAAGCGGGTCGTTTGAAAACTTCTATGTTATATTGTAAAGCATATTTGGTTCCAAACCTGGATTTCGTACGCTTTACGATTTGTTTGACACGAATGAATATTGACGTGAATTATTACCGTCCATACATCTACGTCGAATAGATGGCCTCGTTTTTATGACGAACGGAATGCGATATTACTAGGAGTGGGAACTGTGATCCCTCTCAATGAGATTTATTGAATTACGTGTGTACCAAAGAATTATGGTTTTTCTAACATACACTCAGCTCCTGTAATTGGTATTAGTCGCGTGAAAGAGAAATCTTTATCTGTGTACCCGCGTCAATGTCGTGCCAAACATACCTGTCGTATACAGATTGTTTGTCCCTGAAAAGATTTTCTTTGTACACTTGTGAATTTGACAGTGAATTTGAAAGATTTTGTTTTCGATGTTGAAGAGATTTACAGTATTGTATGCTGCTATGGCTCAAACGCAGAAAATCGTATACAAACAAATTCATTTTTACTCAAAACCATGAATCACTTTTTTGCTACTACGACGCTACGACGTAGCTGACGTAACTGCTACGCGAGCTACGTTGACGTAGCAGAAGATCGATGCGCTTTCCCTTCGATTAATAATAATAATTCCGTAGACTTTTTACAAAATGCTTTATGCACCATGTTATTAATAATATTTTAACCGAATTCAATAAAGGATTACCTTTGTGTATGCTTTTGTTTACTTATTCAGAAGTTGTGTTAAATTCAATATTCATTCATTCCGACTAGCGTTGTACATATTTGTTTATCCCCGTCGAAGAAACAAACCTGGTATTTTCAATTCTCAGAAAAATATATATATGATGCCGTAAATAAATACTTATTTATAGCAATGTTATGTACTTATAATTATTTCAATCGCTTAATATTTTACTGAAACTTAAGGGTCGGTTCATATCTGACGGAAAATGCGTCGAGCGTATCGTAAATGTATGATCGACGCACTAACGCATCATCGGTTAGGTGTGAATGATTGAGTATTTTACCGTATATTTGTCAGTTCTGGCGTTACGCGACCGATAATACGCGACGCATATTCCGTTAGATATGAACCGACCCTTAGTCTGTATTTGTAAACAAATCTTAAACAGCAATATCAATTTCTGATAATAGCGTATCACTGTTAAAACATTATGCCTTGACATCCACGTAATAGAATTATATTATCGTTTTAACTTTTAACGGTGCCATTGTTCATAAACAAAACATAATCATTAAAACAAAACGCTACCGTCAAAACGATTGCTCACAAAATATCACGCTCAACAAATAAACCAGCTATAAACATAGATAATATTGCTCGCGTATACGACGATAAACGTCATAATATTATTTTATTTACTTTCTCAGCGTGACTCCCGTAGGTAAACAGTAAAAACAAAATGGCTCGCAGTGTTATGGGGTCTCAACTAGAGGCTTCCTTAATCCCCTCGCATGAGGTCTCGAGACCTCGTCTCAGCCCGGTCTTGTCTCACTAACCACTATTAGAAAGGCGAAGGGAGCCTAACCTCATGAATTATTCATTAAGGATCCCCGTTTCTACCGTCTTGACTGATAGCGTCGACGAATCAATAAAATCTCCTAACTGTAACATCAGACTGTATCAAGCTTTTATATATCGTGAAATGAGGATCCATTTTGTCTGAATGTGTGTTTTATTGTTTATCTATCATTTTGATTGCTTAAACCTGATGGCTGTCATTCTGTTATGGTCAAGTTGATATCATTTTGAGTGATTTATATGTTATAGCCTTTAAATAGTATATCAGGAAGGTATCCAACTGCGTAAAAACGTGCAGTTTCCGTTTAGAAACCAACTCAGTAGCTCAATTGAATCTTTTCTACTTTTGTGGAGAAATGGAGTGGAATTTTATTTTATTGTGTTTATGATTGCAGCAAAGCGAATCAATCTTTTATTTAGAGTTCGTTGAACCTTCTATGCAAATATATTATTAGTTTTAGTCCTTTCTCGAACTATTTAGTGAAAGACAATACGTCTCTATCTTATTTGGAATTTAATGAGTTAGTAATTTGTCTTAGCTAGTGAAACTTGTTTACTTACTAATTAGTTTCCTAACAGATTGAAAAATAGTTCTCCCCTAACTTTGCAGTTTTATAGTTAAGAACTTACGATGGAGTTGTTAAAAGATCGTTAAGTTTGTTTAATTTTACAGCGAAGGTATTGTTCGCCCACTTTATCATTCCGCATAATATATTGCAATTATATTCAGAGTCGGCAAAGTTCTGAGCTCATAACACCCGATCTCCATAACATTATAACTCGAATTCACATCTTAGACAATTAACAAGTAAATTCGCAGTAATGCCGAAAGAGATCACTCGCTGAAAACATTTTACTGAAGAGTACTTAAAACTTTGGTCCCTTCCCGTTGTCGCTGGAAGCCATTCTCCCCTTGTTTCTCGTATTGAGGACGAGGCGTTAACCACCGCGGAGATTTATGAAAGTGGCTTGTCTTTTTAAGGCACTCGAGGGCAAAGGGGAGTTATTATCTATGTTCACCGTCGCCTTAATTTTGTTTCTGCTTTTTAGGGCGTTGCTTTTAATTTCGGGGGCTACGAAGTTTCCGTTGAAGTTTCATAAAAGTAAATACAGGCTATTAAGGAAGGTCCGCGATGGCGCAACGTCTCGAAACGGACGCCTGCCGACTGAAGTGTTTCTAAAAGCAATTTCAAATGTTCATGTTTCGAATGGGGATGAGATTCGCCACTTTCAGCTAGTTTACTGCCTTTCGGAGTGCACGACGGAAAAGATAAATCACTAAATATTACCAAAGTTTTTGGTAGAATTTTTGCGAAATATTCAGTGGATAAAATTTTATTACATTTTTTGATGAAGCTATTTAATTTTACCGCAACAATAAATAGGTACTTGAAACAAAACATTTTTCCGTTTTTCACCAAAGAGCGCATAAGTAGGTACCTCCACCGATAAGATAAACCCATAGCCTTAATAACCCCATAACAATGAATGTGCCTATAAAGATTCCTATAGGTACAATAATTTGTTGCACGATAAGGGTATGGGCCTGCGAATTCTCCTGTGAGCTTGTAATAACACATTACATACTTATTGCTCTCATTTATCCGTTTACCCGGAACGGTAAATATAGGCAATTGGACGCAGTTCTCCGTAATTTGGTGATAATTATAGGTCTATTATTCCCTTTTATGGGAACTGATATTTCGAGCTAGAGTTAAAAAAAATCCATCTGTTAATTAATTCTAAATAAGCTTAACTTAAAAAAATATTTTTGTAATTCTGCCCACTGATTCTGGAGAATTTTCCAATGAATTGAATAAAATTAATCGAAATGGTCTTGAACGATTGAAATAGCAGGCTTCTCCGAAATTATATTGATCTCAAACAGAAGTTTGGGATTATAGAAACTTTTTTTCGGACGGCCAGTTTCTTTAGAAGTTGCGTTCTCAAGAGGCATGTTGAAGGCTCGAAAGTTAGTATGAGTTGAATACAAACGTGGCACAAAATAAAGCCAATAAAAAGGAATTTACGCCATAATTTGTGGATAATAAAGATTCATTTTGAATAGTCGTGGTTGAGTGTGAATAGTCGTGGTGGCCTAGTGGGTAAAGCACCAACCTCTCATTTATGAGTGTGGGTTCAATTCCAGGTCAGGCAAGTACCAATGTAACTTTCTAACTTTGTATGTACTTTCTAAGCATATCTTAGACACCAATGCCTGATAAAAAGGTGAAGGAAACCTCTTGAGGTAACCTGGACTATAAATTCTGAAACACCAACCCGCATTGAACAAACGTGGTGATTAATGCTCAAACCTTCTCCGTGTGAGAGGAGGCCTGTGCCCAGCAGTGGGACGATATAAATGCTGTAACGGTAAAGATTCATATTTAGGATAAAAGGTGGTAGATTTTAGCGCGGCAATCTAACTAGCAGTAACACAAGTACCAGGTTGATACTTGTACGAGGAGTTGGTTGCTATCTGGAATTAATTTAAACTTCATTCCCCTTTGCATATCAATTAGTTCGGTGTGGCTCGAGCTCGTAGGTGAACGATAAGGGTGTAACGTGATTCAATTCCAATAAAGGACCGAATTGGGCCCTAATTAGTGGCAGGTATAACTATTTTTTTACGGGCATATGTGAGGATTTAAAAAATTAGCGAGACATACGTCTACTCAATTATTTGCTGCTGTTTTTGGCCTTAGGTTATGAAATATGAAAAATAGACCATATTTGGTATTTTTATTTAAAAAAAGTAATGTAACATTTTACATGATAATAACATCTGTGCATGTCTAAAATTGATCATAGTATTCGCTTTATTTCAATTCTATTGTAGTCACTCAAAAACTATTTTATGGTTAATACTAATACTTAAGTACAAAGTTGATAATTTTCCCTTCCACAAGTAACTTTAAACTGCAAGGTCGCAAATACATACAAATTACCCTTATCATTAATCCTTTAATATCTTCCCCCGTTTACTGGTTTGACTGCGGTTGGTTCCTCCCTTTGCTTACTATGTTTATTTATACTCGTGTATGGGTGTTATTATCAAACATTTGCATACAACAACAGCCTTATAGGATACTGATATAGATGACGAAAGAGACATTATTTGTTATCGAGGGAAATGAAGACTTTATATAAAGTATATGATATACGGTAGAAACAAATATGGTGTATAGGTTTTCACTAAAATCAAAATAAAATTTGTAGTTTTATGGAGCTTTATAATTCCACGTATTGTGAAGTTATTCGGAATATATATATTTTTAAATTTTTCCGACTAACGAATAAAAAATATTTTAAAGTATTGTGGAAGCGATCACACGTCATAAACCATTTGGTTAACGTATATACAAAATCTGACTTAGTTTTAGACCGAATATAAAATCAGCAGAACAAAACGAACGCCAGCTCCAAACGGATCAAAACGCAAAACAAATTCAAGCACTCTAGACGTAAATTAACATAAATCTTACGTAAGCCATCTCATACTAAAGAATCGAATCTAGGTTATTTAAGGTTCTACGGGTGGATAAGGAAAAGTATCCCCTGACAAGATGTCTCCTAAAAAATTGCAAACCATCAATCTATTCTCCTCATGCGGGCAGAATCCCTTCACAAGTCAAGCAATTTTTTTACGTGCTCGCTCATAAAGTACTCAGTTTGCCAAACCACTTTTCTTTGACTATGAGAACAAAATTGTTCATTATTCATTCATGTGAGCGAGCATTTTTTTGGCGAAATACGTATTGATATTATACGTGATGGGGTTTTGTGTAATGGTTTATATGTTCCATAAAAACAAAGGCTTACTAAGCACAAAATATTATTATAATTCAAAATGATGATAGCCGACTATGAAATACAAATCAAACTACGCCGACTAGGAGTCAAAATCAGTTCAAAAATACTCGTCATAAAATGTTTTAACAGTAATTAATATTACTTATTTCAAAATTAACAGAAACATACAACATTTCCGACATTAAACCCCCATCATTAATACATAAACAACTCCCTACTTAAAAGCCATGAAAGCACTCTAAAAATCTGTAACGAAGTCTCAACAAGAGCATCAGACGTTTTGAATTCCAACAATATTGACAAAGCGTCTAAAAACAAAAGGGTTCCCGAGACCCCTTTCATACATTTGGCAAGAAGCCAAAACAAGTAATGGAAGTCAATATTTGCTTTTTGTAAAACTAAACGACGCTCTAAAAACTCTCACACTCGTTATTTTAATTATTCTTAAGTAACTAAATTGCTTTAATGGACACTGAACTTATTTTAAAATAATGATTATGCCGTATTTTTTTATAAGAATAAAATGCACGTGCCTTCTTTGCTTGGTAGATCACATACAGGAAGAGGCAGAGGAAATGATTGAATAACGTATTGTGTATTGTGTTATGGAATAAGCACGTGTATGTATTCAGAAAAAAAACATCTCATATAATTATTTCGTTTATGTGAATTTCACAATGTCCTTGACCCTTTTATCGGTGAAAACCCTCATATAAATATTTGATTACTATAAAATATTCCATGTCTAATTACATTGTCTACAAAAGTTACTAGTGTCGACATTATACGTGTTACTAATTGTATACATCAATACAGTTATATGTATAAACTTAGTAACACTTTGTACTATCTATTAACTTAAATATATATCTGTTATATCAAGTTGAGAACGCATAATGCCTGCATTAACTAGATGACTTTCGGATGTCAAAGCGTTGAAGATGTACCTATCTAAGTATATGTACACATGTAACAGTTTACACGACAGTGATTGTTAGTCTTTGATGTGAACATTATAATGTAGATATATGTACGTACGTACTAATATTAAGACATTCTTAATGAGAGTGTATGACTTTTTTCTCATAGGGATATAACTATTGATAAAAGTAATGAATATATGTGTGTAGGTATCTGTAGTTTAATATGAAGGTAATATGTATATTTACGACTAAGAACACTCACGGAGTAGTTATATAAGGACACTGAAATCCAGTCATTTACGTATGAGGGCACAATTTTTGAGCCCATATGACAAATGGCAAGCACATCACCCGGACGCGTCACAATAACTGAATTTCCTCAATAAAAAGGGAAATTGTGATAAAGCCAGACGGAATTTTGATCACTACAATTTCCTTCGAGAACGTCCAGTTTTCAATAAAACCCAGCTGCGGATTAATATCAGCAGTTTCTCGTATTATCTGCTTTTTTTTCTGAAATTGCTGTAAGACCAGCGACAAGTGTTGTGTTAGGCAGTCAGCTCACGTACGACTAGACCAATAGCCTGGTGTAGTATTTGAACAAGCGGTCGTGTGCACTATCCTATTATTTGTTTGACATAGTGCTGCGTTAAGCTGGGTCGACAACTGCCAGCAACTGGGTCGGCAAAATGTGGATTCAAATCTATTGACGTATTCAAGTAGTTTTGACAACTGAAATAGGTATTGTTTCAATGTTGGCCTGCTTATGATGGTGGCATCCTATTTCGCTTGGATGCTATTGAAGTTTGAAGTTTACAGTCTGCGGAGTTGCTATATTTTACCACGGATTGATAAAAAATCATTATACTTACACGCCAGACGGCTTCTACGTGTGAATACATCGAATGATAAAAAGTAAAAAGCCCGCGCAACGATATTTTGAGAACAAACACACGTGAAAATCATCAGTACAAAAATTATTTATAGCTTTCAAAGAGAAACTTGAAATGTTCGCCGTTTCCACCTTGAAAATATTTTATACTTCTGTGTAATGTTACAAGAACCACTGAACTTCTTGGGAAACTTTCTCTCGCATTGAGATTAACCTCATTTCTTTTGGCAACACTTGAAAAAGAAACAATTTACGAGTACTTTCTGTGCGAAGAAATCAAAATATTATGTGGGTTCATATTTGTTTAAGCTAGAATTCTCTTGTGTTTTTTATTTAGGTAGATAACCTACCCTCAAATTTCAACGTAAAAATAATATGCGTATTGTTTAAAGGGTAGTATTTAAACGCAAATCAAAAAATATCCTTTTTCTATGCAATAATATTCCGAATTCCCATCAAAATTACTGATTGCACAGCAAAATATTCAACTCAAAATATCACTTAACACACTACAATTTATTTTCGCAGCGTACAGCGATTTTTCCTAAAGCAAAAGCTTTTTTATCAATGCACAGCTAATAATCTTAATGCACATTATACATGTTAACTCTTTTTCTTTTAAATATAGCTTCTATTTTTATATTATTTACAGCAGTTTTTCTGAATAAAACAGCTTTTTATTAGTCACAGTCATCTTATTATTTATTAATTACGGTATAATGGGATCAGCAAAAAAATATAAAATTAAATACAAAATTGTAATTTATTGAATTATTTATAAGCGTCCACGCTTCCTTTTTTGCCCAATAGGCAACATTTTTAGCTTCTGCAGGTGGCGCCACGTACTTGAGTCGGATCGCAAGTCCGATGATATGCTTGCACATACATAGTTCTTAAAAAAATGGGGCTGGTGCATTGTCAGTCATTGTCAGTATTTCCTTTTGGCATACATTTCATATAAGTAGTCATTAAAAGGCTACTACTATAATATTATATTCCAGAATGTTTATAGTCAGAATCATCTTTTGGCATAGTTTTGGAATTTTTATTTTCCTGTAAGAAGCATACAAACAAGCCTGAAGCATGCAAGCAGGCATGCAGCATGTAAGCAGGCATGCAACATGGAAGTAAGCATGCAACATGCAGCAAGCATGGCTTCTGTCACGGCTCCGGCGCTTCGTGGCTCCGGCGCGCAGGCTCGCAGGCCGCCTCGCCCCTCCGCGCCTTCGCGGTTTTGAATTGCACTCTAGGGGTAGGGCAAACAAGACTACGTGGAGTCGGTTTTGCAGCGATTCGTTTTCGTTACTAGCTTCAATTTTTGATACAATGTTTTTTAATTGAACTCTATCTTACTCGCTCGCGCCACTCTGCACTCCAGTGACGAAAAAGCGCGCGAAGCCGCGAACCTTTTTCAGTTAGGTAATTTGTTCTGTTTTTAGAAATAATGCAATGTGACAGGATTTTTTTGTTATAATAATCATTAAATTTGCCGAGCATGGCTTCTCGAAAATTAAGACAAATATGATGAATAGGTTTTGTTGTACTTACTGGTTAATATGCGACTGGGATAGTTATTTTGCTATGAAATATGGAACATTTGCTGTGCAGTCAGTATTAATGCTATGTATGTAGTATTTTTGTACAAGAATAAATTTAACTGTATTGCATTATAATAAAAAAGCAATATCATATTGATGTATAATTTCGAATTATCTGCAGTTTGAGTTTTGTTAAACATTTAGTTTATTTGTAGTGAAGTAAGTTATTTGATGTAAAAAAGAATATAAATGATGAGTATTTGTTGATAGGCGATTATTTATTTGATATGCAATTTATAATATCCCTTGTTGAAATAGATTACGCTTCTTGACAATAGCGTACGCTATAGGTTCATCAGTATTTTCCCATCCATTGCAAGTTTTGCAAAGAGTAGGTATTCCTATAGTAAAACTTACTTTACTACTCCATAATTCCTTCAGCATTCCTAAATTAATATGCTAATATAAACACCTACTTTAACCTTACCCTACGACCGTGTAAGTCACGAAATACTAAAACACTCGCTTACATAATAATAGTCGTATGCAGTCTGACCTCATACCTCAGTTTTCATTCCCTTGCCTCAGAATTCAGTTCCATTGCAGAATAGACTCCATTAAACTATTGTTCGCTTTGATACGTCCAACTTTTGTAGGTGTTAAGTCAATTCAATTTGTTTGTGTAATTAATGTTGGGGAATGAAGCCTGATGCGGCGTATGAAGTAGCTAAATAAAGTAGGTACTACTGGTTTATTTTATGTGTGTTCGCAGTCAGCTCCCGATTGAATTCTAAGAACCGATAAATTATTCTAGTAACTGACGTCTTCCTTCATTTACCTCTCAGCTTTAAGAAAATAAGCTGGAAGCAGTTAAATGTTTTACTTATTAATTAAGCTTTTTCAGGCAATGGAAAAACTACTTACTTTTTTGACTGAAATCAATTGGTTTAGTCATAAATAATCTGAGTAAAATTTTGCCATGAATGTTAATTATGACATCAATGTTTATTTTATTGAACATTTTGGAGTCCTTTATTACATCATATAAAAGCATTTTCTTTCATAATACCGCTTTCTCCAATCAATACGTCCTAAGATCAATATAATTGTATATATTTTTGTCATTTATTTATTTTCAAACATATAATTTACATTTTTAAATATTAAATATAAAAATAAAAAACATTTAAAAATATATATTAATAACATATATATTAATAATATATATAATATATATTAATTGTATATATTAATAACACAATAATATACTTACAAACCCTAATACTGGTATCTTATTATTATTCTATTTATAAAGTAAAAGCAAGTCGTTAGCTTCATGAGTGCTCGATTGAAGATACTCATCGGAGCTCCAATTAATTTGTGAGACGATGAACGTAAGGCCAGTGTTCCATTTGTTTACATCTTATTTTTCTTATAATTATTTTATACTTGTATTTACCTGCATTTTAATTTGCTTCGGATTGATTAAATATTTTTTTGCAGTATTGCAAGTATCTGTCTATTGGCATAAAATAGTATATCTCGTGGTTTTACTCTCATACCGGGGACTTTGTCCAACACCCACATAAAAAGCAGTCTATACCCGTCTGACATTTAAGCGCCCATCCAAATTGGTTTACCTGTAAAAAAAATACCAACAACTACTCATTCAACTTAATTATTATCTCTGGGTCTACCTGTCTACATTGTTTCACTCGATAAAGAAAATATACTCCAAGGACAATTTTTTTCTAAACACATTAATGCTACATAGGGCTCACTCACGAGGTAGGGCCTTTAAAGAACTTTTTCAATTCCAACATCTTCAAACCTAAAGCGATACAATACAATGTTGATGTTCCAGTCTACCCACCGCCTTAACGGCTATGTTTAGTGGCCTTAAACCGGCATTATTAGTGACAAAATAGTGTTAGGGGTACTATTATAGTGGCTCGTTTCTATTACCGTGTCTCTTAATAGCATCCCCGATACGTACTTAAACACAGAAATGTCGATTGTTATCCGAAGGCTGTTGAGGATAAGTGGGTCTTGGAGGTCCCGAGCTGTATTTGTATTCCATATTTCTATGGAATATAAATAAATTATTATTGGCAAATACAATTGAATACACCGAAAGTCTCAGAATACGTGAGTACAAAAATAAATATGCTAAACAGGTAGGTAGGTACGTATTTTATTTCACAATCTACATTTCATGGTCGCAGCTCTTAAAACGTTGAAGGTGAATGTCGCGTGTTCCAAATTCTTTGCGAACACAAGATTACAGCCCACTCTCTGCCGCTGAGAGAAACCCCTAATACCTGTGTTAAAATAAAATACGACATTTCTGAAATGTCATGAAGTCACTGGCAATTTTTCAGTAAAACATCATTCTATTATGTTTTAGGTAAGTTCATTAAACATAGTCCACCTTACTATAAAACGTTTTAAGGTTTTAAAAAAGTACCAGCTTTAAACCACCGACCCGAACAAAATCAGTAGACTAAAGCTATTACTAAAGCGGGTACTTCTTAAAACCATGTTTTATTATAAGATGGAGTTTGTTTTAGTGACTAAACTTTCATTTATCCACAAGTCAAATAGCAGTATGCCTTTTATAATCAGTGGTTACAACAAAAACTGTATTGTTTCTTTTATCACAAAAGCAATTAACCCCAAGACTTCACGATTCTCACGAGCCAGTACGTACAACAATACGAAGAATAAAAACGGCGCCATACTTGTTTCATCCATAAAAACTCGGCTCAAGAGTGTTGTAACTACACTCGTCTGACAAAAAGGTTTCAGGTCAAGAGTACTTGGAACAGTGCGCCCCAAATGCGGCGCGTGCACTTTATAGGGAGGTCCTACCTAACTTGATTACTGTAACCTTCTTACTAGAAATCGACGACTATTGTTCAGTTCTGAAAATGGAAAAAGATATGAAATACTCTGAAAATGGTGAGGTCTACATCGTAGGTATAAAAGTTTAGATTTATATTTTTTATTCAATAATATTTTACAGCAAAATTAATCTCCACTCATCGTTTGTAGTTGCAGAATGACCGAGCGTTTATTCAATGCTTAGCAATGGATCAAACTGCAACCTTTCAATTTTAGGCAGCACAGCGGAGTCGCCTTTGCATTTTTAACGAAAAGCTAAAGTATTTTTCGCCATTGAAATTCGTGTCACAGAAAATATCCATAGTCAGGTTTCAGTTTTTGAAAGCACTGCCTTTTCATTCTTGGATGAACTGAGAGTGATTGCTATTTTAGTTGCATTGATGTATTCTGTGAAGCACACAGGTCCATTTCAGATAGGTTTCACTCGAAATGGACTGTGTAAGCATTATTTTTTCAAAACGGTCCCAAAAAGACAGTAATACAAAATTCTGTCTGTCACTTAGCAAACATGCTTTTGAAGTTACGGAACTTTGCGGACTTCACAGGGTCCTCGAAATCAAATTAGGTACGAGACTACTCCAAGTTCGAAATCCGATGTCCAACAAAAGTCCAAGACGTCGGCGATCGAGTAATGGTACTCAAGTGGGTTGAGCTAGACACATGATCAGACAATGTAATGGCAGGTCGAACTGGGACTTGACCAATTGGGAACTAATGAACGAGGAACGTCATCAGTCCTATTAGGAGAAACGTCGGTGTAGCAGTTCAATAACTTTGTAATTTGATGGTTTAGTAGAAGTAAAAATATTTCTTGACAGAAGTTAGTTTAGTATGAACTGTCAGAAATATAAATATTGCCGACTTTCAAAGTTATACAAACTTCCAAGAGCTACATTTTGTGTGTGGGTGTATTATGAAAATAATTGTCCAATTTGGCGCGGATTAGCTACATTGAAGGTCGTACCATAAAAAGTTAGGCGTTGTTTATGTACAATATTTTATCAGAAATTTACGGCATCCTCATCTTAATGCAAAAATATCCGCCGACGGCCTTTGGGACGGAAAGCTAAGATTTCGATCTTTTATTAAACATTAATTTTCTTCACAAATACTTTCTTCGCCTGCGACCTTTTGTTCGGCAAGTTTACCGCCATGTAGCATACTGTTTGAAATGATCTCAAAATATAAATCTTTTTTTGTAAAGCCATAAAGTCTAAGAAAATATTTACGAGAACACTTTGGCTTTTTGTTGAGTTGACGGGGCAACGGGGGGTAATGAGATTACTTTAATTTTGAGTTCTACAATACTTTTAATGGCAACGCCATAAATATTGAATTTATGTTTCGAAATAAGTTATGGACCCCACGTAGTGTACTTCTTATTAAAGAAAATCTTAAGACGGGCGAAACAGTTTCGAAATCAGTAGTAAAATACTTTGTAAAACTAAATAGATCCCCAGCCACATTACTTGACATTTTTGTAAATATTTCTACCGCTGGCAACGTGTTAAGAAGAATTTAGCGTCACAATTCTTGCTCATAAATTTGGCTCCACAGGGATTAAAAAGTTAAGCGGAGACATTATTTTTCTCACGTAATTACTTTGTTAGCTGAAATAAGAAAAAACGCTTTTTTAAGCTGGTTTACTTTCACGGCGGTTGAACATCCATTATTGACAGATAAGTCGTCCCAACTTTTAGCGTTTTATTTGAGAGGGTCACTGAAGTAGCCTAATAGATTACAACAATCACGAGTAATAGATTGGTCGGGTCTTCGAATTAAGCACCTAATTTCTACTTGTTCCTACTAAAAGTACTTACAAAAAAGTTTATATGTATATACCTGGTACACCTACTAGGTAATGGTGCCATATTGTGGAAAGCCCAAAACTATTATTGGAACATATTACCCGTTTCATTAACAGCTTCCCCACAATATACGACTTTCAATCCATTATTCAGAAGATAATAGAGCAACATTGTATTTTCTCATTAAAACAATACAATTATGTATGTAAATCGGTGAATAACGAGCTAATTTAAGTGTCTTAACCACGTGCTTTGCATATTCATAAGGGATATGCTACAACCTCTGCAGTTTAGTGTTAATGAAGTTATGGCTTTATATTAGGATGTAGGTTTTTAATTAAAATAATTAAGCGAGAGTGTTTCTATCTTGCATTTATTTAATCTTAACTGGATATATTCAATGTCAATGATACGTTTGGGCAAAAATAGATTAAGGTGCTTTGCCTTATGAAGGCGTCTAGAAGATCGATGCTGCCCATGGAAAAGCCGAATCTCTTTAAGAATAATCTGCACTCAACAGAAGAACACAACAGGTGGGTATGGTAATTATAAAATAATTTAAGAAATTAAGACATTTGTTTACTTTATTCGGCTCTGAGAATTCGACGTAATTACAAAATTAAAAAAGGAATCTTTACGTAATGTTATTTAAAACGCATTAAATAAAAAGAGCTGTAAATATCTGCACCAAGTAAATTTTCATTATTTTAATTTACTTTTGTAGTGAAATAAGATTAATTTCCCCCAAGAGAACTTCTTTATACATAAGTTTATTCAACATTTGCGTAGTATATTTCTTTTGATCCTACTTTCTTTTCGCCTCTAAATTATTTTCGCAATAGACTACAGTTCATATCATTGTATCGCGAGGGTCGCTAATCCGTATGCCAACCAATATTGCCACAAGCAGCTTAGTACATATTAGTAGATCTTAGCTTGTCCCCAGACTGACAAGGAGATCACTAGCCTATGCATACGACCTTGTACGTAATATTTGAAATAGAATATATTACGTTCATCTCATAAAATATAAGCCTATAAGAAAAGTCAACAGGGCCCTTGATCGAAAAACAAAAGAACTCAAAGCGATATTGTGTAAAAAGGTTCGTAGTTTGATAAACAGGTGAAATATTATTTAAAAATATGATCCAAAGCAGATGGCGCACTTTACTTAAAACTAAATTGATTTACATAGTAATATTTTTTTAAGCGCAAAGGTCACGAGACACAATCAAATGATAATGCCGTGAGCGTGGCGAAATATTGGGCTTTCATAAATTCGATTGCTATTGACTCAATAGAAAGAAGAGAACTATCTATAAATGACCTTTGAACTAACGTCTAATAATAGTAGCACAATAGATCATGTTTTTTTTAGCAACAACTTCTTCGTTTTCCTCGTTATTATTAGCAATTTCTATTTATGCAACAGCAAAGTGTGGAAACACGTTTCCTTTTTCCTGTTGATTTTTTCATGTCCATTACAAGCAAAGAGACAAACAAAAAACAAAAACACATCGGCCGCGCACGTTGTGACTCCTCATGCAAAAAACAACAAGGTTTCCTCTTCCTCATTAACTTGTAAATTAGGGACCTCATTTAACTGTGTGACATAACGTCACCACGTATTTTAGTCATGTTCAGCGTATCCAGTGATACGATGGGTGACCATTTGCATATTACGATCTTGTCCCTTCCATAATTGGACATGAACGTCTGCTCATTAATTTTGATAAATATTTTATCAACCTATGCGGTGTTTATCAGGAGACGGTGTAATGACTGCAAAGTTTGTGTTGCGGTCAGTACAGTTTTGTTTCTGACCGATATTTAAATTGTTTAATGATGGCGCTGGAAAAATAATGATGTGTTTGTAAAGTTAAATAAGTGTCGCGTTAACAGCAGATATTATATCGCGCAGTTAATTCGGATCGATGTCCATTATACGACAGGTCATTAATCAGTTTTAATCAGTTCAGAATAATACGATAGCATTGAGCCTTTTAATCACACAAAAACTTAAACTAACTTAAGGCGACGTCTAGACATCATAATTTGTCAATTCTATTAAGTTGACTTTCTTTCTAAGACGAAAAATTAATTAAAGGGCATAATCCGCATATTTTAAAAACAAACTTCAACTCAATCAAATCGACATTCATGACATTGAGAACAAAGCGCTAAGTATAATAAATGTGAAATCAAACTTGAAATTTTAAGTAGAATTAGAAGTCGCGATAGCGAAACTCGGGAATAAAATGACCTCGCCAATTGCTACGGAACGAAGTTATGTAAAATTGGGAATTGCAGAAACTGTACTAAGAAAATACGAGACGTCAGAACTTTAAGTCACATTTCAGAATACATTGTGTCCTTATTACAAATTCATTTGCAAGTATTAACTGTAAGAGCGCTGGAAGACGCAATGTAACACAAAAGTAAACTTAGGACTTTACATTTTGTAATTACATAGTACAACGAAGCGTTGGACTGGTGTCGAGATCACAAATTTGTATTCCAGACTCACAATAAAGTTCATTTAAATATAAATGCGACAAGACCTTTACCCAGTAAATGCTGTTGCTCCTATAAACTGTGTCGTAATTTTTTATGACAATCGTGAAAATAACTTTGGACATTTAACAAGCCTTAGCAACCATGTGCCATAATAATATAATGTTTTAGGAAACCGGTTTAGCTAAACACATGATAGCTATAAAAATACGGATAATGTTTGCTTCCTCTTAAAATAATTGGTGTTCCTACTCTTTGAAATCCAGACTTTTTCAGTTAGTGTCAGGGAAAGAATATGTGCGTGCCCTTGAAATGAATCCCCTAAAAATTGTGTCAAGGTTTTCGCTTAAAAATTAAATTATAAATTTAAAAAATCCCCCGACCCAAAAAAAGTACGCAATAATTATGACAAAAGGTTAAAAACGCTAAACCCTATAAAAAGCAAAAAATAACTTTTAACACTACGTAAACTAAATTTTGTCGTGTCGGGGGACCGCTCTAATTCATTACTTTAGATATGTGTTTTTTTTAAACGAATGTTGTAATTAGGTAGGTATCATTTGATTTATGTAAGTATTTATGAAGGTAAAAAGCGGTCCCCCGACACGTCAAAATTTAGTTTACGTAGTGTTAAAAGTTATTTTTTGCTTTTTATAGGGTTTAGCGTTTTTAACCTTTTGTCATAATTATTGCGTACTTTTTTTGGGTCGGGGGATTTTTTAAATTTATAATTTAATTTTATTTCATGCTTTTTAAAGGAGCTCCTTAATTTTTCCTTCTTTCACTTAATTTATTTTATCTTAAGATGGGGTCGCTATATGCGATCTCAGCCAAAGGAAGCTGTTTCAATCCTCATGACAAAATGGCTCTGGGAGAATAGGGTTGTTTCCAATTTTCGAAAATCTATTTAAATAGCTTCTAAATAATTTAAAGATCAGCCTGCCTCTAATTTTTCGTCTTAAATCTCTTTACTTTTTATGTATTCGATTTTTTTCTATTTTTCATAAAACATTGTCCAGAAAACGCTCGATCACGTGAGTATGACGTCAGTATATAACATTGTGTTCCTTTACACTTTAACGTACATCTAACGAGAACAAACTAAGAAGAGAGAACTCATTAATTTTAAATTTTAATAATGTTTTCTTACTATATAGATACAAAACCTAATATTTTAAACATTTAAATTATTTTTAAACATTTAGCACAAAAGAAAATACCTCAAATGTTTGAGTTGTGTACACTGTAAAATAAAACGGTGCATAGGAACGTAAAGTTTGTGTTTGTTATTGAGGTTATGTTTGTGTCATCTTGGTTATTAGCACAGAATTGAATGACCGTAAAACAATCAGTTTTCATGAATCCTTTCTCTATAATTCTTTACTAACTTCATATCGCTCAAATACAAATAAAAACTGAGTAAACAACACATCAATTTTCAGGTTATAGCTGTCACAGACTGTCACTGTCAAATACTTGTCATTGTCAATGTAAAGTGACGACATCGGATTCTATTCGCTGTTTTCAAGGGCATGACGTAATAGGCGATAAATTGAAATTTCATAAATTATTTAAAAATTCTGTGTTCAGTTATAAATAATATAAAATAGCTTATCGTGCTTCTAGTTTTGTGAACTTTCGGTGCATATACCTATTTTTAATTAACTGCATAGTAGGAAACAATCCTATTGCACAGATTGAGAAACAATAAAGATTAACCTTTGGACATTCTAGATTTTCAGCAAAAATATAAATCGGTTTATCCGTTTCATTCCGGCATTCCAGGGTTTCATCCGCCACATCCCATTTCCAGCATCAGGTTCTCGTCAATCAGGAACATGAAGAGGACTCGTCAAGACAAATTCAACGAGCCCAAACTCGATGGGTTTACTAAAAGGCAGTTCAGGGTTACGTCTCCTACCTTCGTGCCCTAACAGCAGACCAGCTCAGTGGTTCCAAAAGACATTAGTGTTTCAAATTTCAGATCCCACATATACTTGCAAGTAAACTGAGCGTGTAACATTCCTATCACATCTAGCAAACGAGCTGATGACCTTGAAGACCTGAACCGATTTTCACCAAACATAGCTAAGAACACTCCCGACTGACATACCTTTTAAACAAAAAAAACCGCATTACAATCGGATCATCCGTTTGGGAGCTACGATGCCACATACACACACACACACACACACAGACACGTCAAACTTATAACACCCCGTCGTTTTTGCGTCGGGGGTTAAAAATACATTGAAGATAACAGTTTTATGTTATTCCAATAAACCGCAACACAATTCGGAATAATACGGAACTATAAAGCATAACGTGAGAGCAATAAATCGTGGCGTGATTTAAAATTTCATACTGCGTCTTCTGTAACGTCAATTTTCATACAAAATTCATAGCTGCAGCTTTAAACGTTTAAGCAACAAAATTGAGGCGTTTCTTTTCCAAGACGTTTATTTTAGTTTCATGAATAATTTCCATTTCATACAATTTTGTAGTAGTTAAAGTGAGGGAACGTAAATATTTATTAGGCACGATACCGAACCTGTGATCTAGAATTTTATAACAGCTTCGGTTATTTTTTGTTCTTTCCATTTTAGATTTGAATCTCTTTTACTAATAGCTGAAGAAATTAAATCGAGTAGAAGGAACCGAGTGTTATTTTTATACTTTTTGACTACATTTACATTTTGTATAAAATGGTTACCAACGTTTTAAATGACCTGTAATAAAATTTAACATCAATTTGAAATGAAACGCTGGAGTATTTCTTCTGATTTTCAGTTAAACTCATCATCCTCCGAGCCTTTTTCCCAATCATGTTGGGGTCGGCTTCCAGTCTAACCGGATTCAGCTGAGTACCAGTGCTTTTACAAGAAGCGACTGCCTATCTGACCTCCTCAACCCAGTTACCCGGGCAACCCGGTACCCCTTGGTTAGACTGGTGTCAGACTTACTGGCTTCTGACTACCCGTAACGGCTGCCAAGGGTGTTCAATGACAGCCGGGACCTACAGTTTAACGTGCCATCCGAAACACAGTCAATGGTGTCTAAGATATACTTAGAAAGTACATACAAACTTAGAAAAGTTGCATTGGTACTTGCCTGACCTGGGATCGAACCCGCGCCCTCATACTTGAGAGTTGGTCCTATACCCACTAGGCCACCACGACTTATTTTCAGTTAAACTCTGGTCAATTATTTACATTAACAGAGAATAAAGGAACTGGTTCGGAATGCGGATGAAATCGATCCAAAGTTAATTAGGTCCATCTATATTTGCGGTCGTGCGCCCGTCTCTGCATGAAACGGGTTATTCCGAACAGATATTATATTATTTATATGTCAACAGTTTTAAAACATAGCTGGTTCTTTCTTGTGTACGTGCTCTGTAGGTAAATGCCATTGCAATAAGTTATAAATACTATTTTTATATCGGATAGACGAATGTTTAAGAACGGTTATAAGAAACTAGACTTAGTCCATTAGTCAGTTAGGAAGCTCAAAGACGTATTCTTAAACATGTTATCTAGTTTGACTTATCGGTAACAAAAATACATACCTAAGTAAATGGCTATTATGAGCAAAATTAACTGGAAACACTACACTGCGGTACACATTTGCGGTAGATAAAATACTATACATATTATATCATCATGTAACAGAATTCGTATATTTTAATCCGTTAGTTACCAAAGGAGATTCATACGGTGACATGTTGACTGAAAATCCGAGCACACAAAGGGAGGCCTAACAAACGCTGACGGAGCGACTTACAATGTCTCCGCAAAGATTGACCGAACCAAAGCAAATAAGTTTGGAGGAATATGGAAAACTTCTACTGGGTCAAAAAGTCCTTCTGTATTATAGCAGGTATGTTTTTTTTTGTGATGTTAAAATTTGTTACATTGGTTCTTCATTAAAATGTTGACAAAATGTATTTCATGATAATTATAAATACCTACGGCTTAAATTAAATCTCATCATCATCATCAAGTCCTTATCCCAATTCTATTTGCTGCCGGTGCACTTTAAGTAAATCTAAAGCAAAACAAAACCCATTTTTTGTTAACAAAAACTAATTACATACAAACACATTAAAATAGCGCCACTTCCCCTTCCCCAAATAGACCACGTAATACGAACCAGCCAAACAGCCCCATATATTCCCCAAGAAAAAATATATATCAAGCTTTACAGAATAAGGGTCCACGCTCACGATTCGGACGTTTCCGTCGTGAATTAACCCGATTTCTCGCTCAGCTGACGAGGAAAGTGGTGCAGATGCATATCAAGATGTGAACGTTACCGACGCAGCCATAAAGGTAAAATACCATTGTGCCACCGGGACCGACAGAAACTAGCAGTTACCTTCATCAGATACAGCCTTAATGAATGTAGGAAACCTAATTCTATGTGTGAACAATATTCTGTTAGAATTTAGTCCGGCTTCCTTAGCAGTTTGTAATTTAATCAGTGATAATCTTTATGCTTTTACCTAGTTCTTGGGAGTCAGTAAAAATGTTTATTCAAATGTTTTGACCCCGAAAAGTACCTATAAAGATTATTATTCGGGTGTTTCTAATGGTATACCTAAATTTTATACGCAAAGAAATAGAGCCTTCCATTTAGTGCTGAACAATAAGAATAATTAAAACACTAATGTATACCTTTTATTGAAGTCTACCTTGGTATGTAGGTAACTATTATTTGACACAGAATTTAGTACGACTATAAATTACTTAGATAAATCCAAAGGTCAATTTGAGGATAATAGTAGTTTATAAAACCCTAGGTCTAAATTGGAGACCAATAAACCGATTGTCACGTTCTGGTTAGACCTTTTAGTTTCGTAATAGCTCTTCAATTTTACTCAAAGATAGAGTGGTTTTATATTATAACATTGTTCTTATCACTTAAAGGAAAATTTCAGATAGTAAATTAGGCAAAAAATTGCAATCTAGTGATGTAATAATAGTTTTCCAATTTATGGTAAAATCAACTTCAAAGTTCTGTACCGTCGTTTTTGTTAACTTTAACTTTGCTAATCTCGAAATACGGTTAAGTTATGGTTGTAAATTCTATTACAGCTTCAAACTTATCTCATAATTCAAAAGCGGTATGTAGCTATATACAACACAATACATTAAAATTAAATTACACAATAACAAATTAAATAAATTGTAAAAATTGTCAGATAAACAATATAAACATAAGATGTTATCAAATACGTATGAATGAATTCACATTATGAAAGATGGATTTCAAACTTCGAATGGTATTATAAAATAAATAAAATAAAACAATAAATCAGCCAGTACAATTTAACGCAAGACATAAACCGCCTTACTCAAATATATACTCGAGCGTAAAATCAAAGAAAAAAAATAGGTATTACAAAAACCGCTTTTCACTGACCCCAAAAAGTGCTTCTAAGTTTTCTTCTATATCATAAATTCGACCAATTACGGGAGCGGCAAAAGGGGCCATTTGTCACAGAGTAAAAAAACGTGGCCGGCCCGCGACCCGTCAGTCCGTCTGTCTGTCCTGGACCTACATCAAAACGCTGTTGACTGACAGTCCTTTATATATAACGTAGGATATTGCACCACGACCTAGACAGAGTGGACACAGCTTAAACAGTAAAAACCTTCTTCTTTATACTCGCTTTAGAATTAAAAATATTGAGACAGACACATTTTGTTTGAACATTTTATTTGCTGTTTGAGTAGCTTCAGGGTTTTCAAATACCAATATTGTCGTTTTCTTACCCGGCGCTGTTTGAAAAGCTTTATTTTTCTAATGGGTTTAAAAAGCAAACAAAACTTGCAAAACATAACATTTTAGTTGTTTGATGCAAGTTTAGTTTTGTTTTACCCATAACCTATTTGCTATTTTAAAATCATACGAGTAAAGCATAAAATAAAATCAACTTTTGAGTGCATTATTTGTTCCACACAATAAAGTTTATTGAAAATTGCACAACGTGATATCAAATATTGGGTCATCGGATATTCTCATAGGAGTGCAGAGTGCACTATAACGAAAGTGCACCAATGAGTTTGGCAGGCGTATTGCTGAATAGAGGCTATTTTGTAACTTATTGGACATCGAAATATTACTGAAAATTCACAAAAATATAATGTTACAAAAGTTTTGTTTACGAAATTACAAAAGTAATTTTGTCATCACAATTTTATTTTTATTATACACTAGCCGTTTTCCCGCAGTTTCACCCGCGTCCCGTAGTAACTACTACCCGTACCGGGATAAAATATAGCCTATGTTACTCGTGGATAATGTAGCTTTCGAATGGTGAAAGAATTTTTTGAATCGGTCCAATAGTTTTTGAGCCTATTCATTACAACCAAACAAACAAACAAAGTTTTCCTCTTTATAATATTAGTATAGACTTACTTTTCCTTCCGTATGCTTAGAGCTAAAAATTGCATCAATGCTTGCTACCTTTAGACAGTTTACAGACCCCACTATCCTCGATGACACGTCTATGAATACAAAACACCGATAGCATCAACTTCATCGCCCGTATACATATGGGTGATAAAAATTTCCTTGCCCATTCACAGGGGCCTATCGCTGTGACCATCGCTCCCTTTGTACTTTGGTGAATTCCATATATCCTTTGGATCTATCATCAGTGATTGTGTATAGACGTACATAGAATATTAAAAGGGACTTGGTGAGCATGTAAGAAATGTGAGAATTAATAGATAGGTTACCAAAAATTTGATAAGCAGCGGTACCCAAAAAATGTGCTTCTAATGTTCTTGGAAAAAATCCACATAATTAAGATTTAATTTAATGAAGACTCCAGATCAAAATAAATAGATAAGGACTAAATAAAAACAAAACATCATTTAGTCAAAATAAGCTGAAAAAAAGCAGTTTTACAGTAGATTATCAACGTCAGGATTACATAAGACAGCCCTAAAAACGCCCACCCTTCACCACTTCCTATGTGTTATAATACTATGAAGAAAAAGTGGTCCGTAGCCACAGATGTCTTTCTTCTTATAAAAAAATAATCCACTGAACAGGTGCCTACATTTGTTTCTAGTCCAGTGAAATACATGGTTAACTCGTCTCGGTTTTCACAGACTACGATGCACGCTGCAGGCTACATTAACCTTTGACCAATCGCATACTGAATCTCGATCTTATTTGCGATTCACATAACCACTGGTGATCGTAAATGGTGTATGCTCTATTAACCAGTTTGGATTACCATTGTGTGTACATGATCGCTTTAGTTACGTCATTCGATTTGCTTGTAGTCCATTGATATCTTGTTCGAATTGATGATCAATGATGAAATTGCCCTATTGTTCTATTTGATTTAGGGTAAATTGGTCTGATTGATGTTAAGAATAAATTGGAACTCTGACCTTGGTGCGCGCAAATGAGAATAAGTTTTCAAAGCCACTCTCTCTAATCTCTAGTTAATTTAACGCTTCCTTAAAAGAACGGTATCTGAAATATTGATGCCCCATTGATGAAATATTGTAACTTGAGGCACCACTTGGCGCAAGTGTAACCATTATAATAGGTACATTATTATGTGTATTATACTAAAACATAAAAAGTATAAATGTCTCGTTACTATTAAAGTCTCACATCACCGTCAAAAGCAGATCAAAAGATCTACCAAACCATTATCTTCTATATTTACTACAGGTAGATAAATCTCTTCAATCAAACAACTTAGCTAAATATGTTAACACAAATATTAGATCTAAGTACACTACATATTACAAATCCTTTAGTAAGGCAGAGTAAACATCAGAAACTCATTAATTAGGCTAATTACATAGAAATCGTTGTAGGCGCCTCTTCCAATTAGTGGTAACAACACTTTGTTGCCGAGTTGGTTCTGTCTCACGGCAGATTGATAGCTGTACTTTGATATCGTTTGCTTAATATTGTCATTTAGATTTGGAGTAATTAATACACGATTTAAATCTTTCACTGAAGGATAAAATGGTTGTGGTTTTATCCTTGAGAGATAAGCTAGCCTGATCTTTTCCCTGAGAGGAGCTTCAAACATTCTTCACATTTTTTCTATTATTAATTTAATGTAGTGTATTATTTATTAAGTTACCGAATAGGTTAGTGAAAAATAAGGATATTAATGGATCTTTACTAAAGTTAGATTTCCGTTTGCTGTAGCCTAAGTAATAATTAAAATGGCTTATAGCTTATACCACATAAAATCTACTGTCGTATTTTTTTTTATTAATCAGAAGTAAAATTGACCCATTTACAGTCCCACTCAAATCACAAATATAATTTGAAAGGGTTATATTATTTTTAGCAAAATAAATGCTATCCTTTTCTCTACACGTATACCCAAACAAAAATTACGTCCGTTATTTTTGCTAATGTTATTACTGGCCACAGTTCCAATTTTCCTCTTCATAATTTGGATTGACATCGCAGAAAATGTAACTTTGCGCAAAAGGTAGAAATAGGAAATATTATATTAGTATAGCAAACGATAGCTCTCTTGAAATTGTAATTTTTTGTAACATAATTTATGCAAAACAGATATATTTAGCCTAGCTTATCCGAAAAATTACCATTATTAATCTCTAGCTAATTTAAAAAAATAACTTCACAAAATTTTGTTACAAAAAATCTTTGTTCTATCATCCATCTTTCTTTCGATGTTACGAAAAATATCCAAAATATTATTTATTTTCAATTGCATTGGTTTCCTAAATAGTATATATCACAAATTTTCTTATTCAACCATTAACGACATCCATGATCAATGCATGATCCGCAAACGTGTTATTGTAGTCAATTAATTAAAACGCCGAAATAATGGCCCCTTCAACAATGTTCACGGACTTTGTAAACAGATTTTTAATTAATACATGGCATGCTTTTATTAAGCTGCCTGGTGACCCCACATTGGCCGTTTGTTAAACACTGACATTATTAAAGCCTGTATTAATGAACTCCCGTGTCCTTTGAGAACATCCAGTTTATTTATATCCCCCTTTTTTCGAGGAATTGTTGACACAGCTGGACAGTTTTCTTGTTTGGGAGCTCCTTTTTTCAGTGCCGTACATGTCTGTTGATCTTGGTGGAAATAAGTAAATATACATAAGAACTGCTGTGAAAAGTTAGAGCTCCTTCAAAAGTATGTTCATTATTGTTCATACTATCTTACTAATCATAAGGTATAGGTATGCATTTATTGTGTTATGATTCCTTCAATTAAAGTAGTTTCTTATTTATCAACATAATTCAACCTCTATTACCTACTAAAAATGTACTCTATAGTAAAAATAATGTAACAATAAATTATTTTTAGTTGAACTTTTCAAGGGATAAGACTTTTCTTACCTTCCGTGGCATTTCTTTGAGCCATTTATCAAATGGCTGTGATGCTGTGTAAGTAACTGTAAAAGTGCTACTTTCAACTGAAGACTTAAAACCGACTTAAGTACTCTTTCAACCTTTCCCGTTTTAATTTGTATCTTTATGTCTAAGAAGTTGCAATCTTTTGCGTTGCGTTTTCCCACCAGTTTGAAAGACTGAATTGATTTTGGTTCAGAGACTCTAGTAGTCTAGGGCTTCTATTATTATAAAATGCCGTCTTATTGCAATATCTAAATTCAATATTGATAGTAGAATTTAAACTTTTTCCTAGTTTATATTTTCCAATAAACAAAACGATAATTTAAATTATATTTATGAATAAAATATAATACTTATCACTGTATTACATCTATACGAATGCCATCCCTGCTTAATGATGCATCATCGCGACGGTTATTCATCAAAGTCCAAGAGAAACTTTATTCCGTGTGACAATGAATAATATTTTCGAACACAATACGAACAACGACGGAGTATACTTCCGCAGTAATCTGAGATTGATGGAAAACCATTATCACTGTTTTTATACTGTCATAGCATAAAATATACATAACATAGGTGCTTGTTATGGATCGCTATATCGAATGTATTCAATTTCAAAATAATTTTCACATAAACCTTAAAATAATATTGCTGCTATGTGTAACTTCACGTGCTTAAACTTTAGATATCTACACTGTAAGTATGAGCTCTGAAACTAGATATTTATATGTTCGTAAGTACATAGTTTGTCATATGTCAACTATCTAACAATGACATGTATGCAAAGATTCTAAGAATCATTAAGAAGGAATTTCATCACAAACTAAACGAACAAAAAACAATCCATCCAATTAGTTCTCTTCACAAAATCACGCTTCCTCGAAAATCTCAGTTTGGCAAAATTTTCTCCTCGCTTAACCGTATTTACGGACTACTTCAATTGGGAGCAATTAAACCCAAGGTGGATAGGCTCTGTCATTCTCCAGTCAAACGCGAATGCAGTGAGTGAGTTTCTTAGTACAAGCCATAAATAAACAGGTTTGACTGGCATCGCAATAATTAGACGTAGTTATTTGAAGGCGGAAAGCAATGAACTTGATGTATGGAGGTTTGAATGAGAAATCGACGGTAAATAGAGAGTCTATTAATGTGTTTGTGTAAGGGTAAAGAGTCCTCAACCTGAGGGTTGCCCTTACAGCATTAGTGGGTAAACACCATCACGCTTGATAAGGTAAACGTGCAAATACATTTCAGGTCCCATTCATACAGTTCATTCAATGATAAATAAATAAAACATTATTTTCAACCACATTTAGCTACCTGATTGCGCTGGTTAAAACAATTTTGTAAAGACAAGATGTAGTACAAGTACAAAGCAAAATTATCCTCACTCTTTATATTCCTTTCAAGAGCAAATTGTATAAGCAGTCCGTTTGTAATTACGTCACCATAGTCCACAACCGCTCGGTGAATAAATTGCTAGAAATATGTTAAACAACGTTCGGTGTAGACTTTAAACGCTTGCACTGAAAACGCGGACATCGCTGAAGCTGAAGGAATGGCGTTAATTTGTTTATTTATGTTTCTTGCTTCTGTTAGGAATAAAATTAAAAATTAACTGCTAACAAAACCATTTTTAAGTACTTAAAAAAGTGAAAGAAAAATGTATCTTTATGTATCTATACATCTATATGTATCGTGAAATCATTTATAATTTGACGTTTCACGCTATGGAAACTTAATTTGCACTCTGAAATATAATGTTAGTCATCGTGATACGAAATAATTTAATTTCTAATGCTGTTACTAAATTCATTTACTGCCCACCCATTCACGGCCGGTAATCAACGACCACACGTTATCATTGTAACTCAAAATTAATATCCCAAAAGTTAAAAATGTTTTGTGAAAGTTTATCAATACATTGTACAAAATATGTCCAATATTCCCGAATGGCTATGATTCTGCGAAGCCCAAAAATTTCCAATATCTTTGGGAAAGATGAGTTTTGCTACAAAAATCCGTTTTAATCCAAACCCTTCAGTGTCTATTGATCCTGACTTGAATATTCAGGGTACAGCCAGACCAATATTTTTTACACTCCAATTCGCATCCACCTTTCTTTTTCGTGACTAAACTTCTAAGTGCCCTTGAATATAACGTGTACACTGAAACATGTTTTCTAACCAACGGAGGCGTTGAATTTCTTATCGTTTTTGAGGTTAATGAAACTACACATTGGTTTGCGGGTATGGCGCTTTTCAAAGGGGCATTTATTACAGTCTAGTATCGGAAAATTTTCTTCTTTTATTGGTATTGCTTTAGTCTGTATTGGAAACGCGAGAACATTATTTATATTTTGTAAAATGGGTAGGTATATAGATTATTAATGATTGAAACATCATCATCCTCCTGCCTTTATTTTTTTTTAATTATAGAAACAATGACATGCAGTAGTTTTAAAGTGCTTTTCAATATATTAAGTTGTTCTAAAATATCTTCAACAGATCCATTCTAGAATATCTACTTCGAGTGATCTTTGTAACATTGTATTGATTTCAAACTTGCAAAATGGGGTACTAACATGCACTGTAGAACATAGAGATAAGATAGAATTTTCTGCAGATAGGTTCATATCCCAAAAGAGCATGCGATATTTTTAAAAGGTTGGTTTTATCTTGGAATATTCCCCTGCCGTTTTCGGAGAAGTTTTGTATGTAGATAACGGGGTAACTTATGTCAAAAGATAATCTTATACAATCTCTATTCGCACTCTATTATAACACTAGTGCGAGAAGGTAAGACTGAATTTTAATTGAAAATATGCCTAGCGTACTTAGAAGTTCTTTTGGATCTATATGTTTCAAGAGTTTAAATTCACGAATAAATTTTCATCGGTAGTTTTTAAACTGCTAATGGAGGAATTGTAAATAGTGAGTATTGAAATGAAATGTGTGAATTCAAAATACAACATAGTATGATATGACATAGTTTTGAATATAAACTGTATAGAGGTATAATAACACAACTGGGTTTACAATCGGATTTTACTGCACATAATATACATACATACATTGTTTAACCATCCGTAGAAAATATTTCAATATACCTACAATATTTTACAGAACAATAGCAACGTTTGTAAAATTTTTACCGTTTCATTTTTATCTGCTGTCAGAAATGTGAAATATTAAAAACTAAAAAACATGAATTTGTCAACCACAGGCATATTTCTGTGATTGATAACTTTTTGTTTGTTTTTATAGTTGTAATTAAAATATGTTGCTTTTGCAAAACAAGTGGACATAAAAATATATATTTTTTGTGAAAAACTTATTAATCAAAGTGTCGCATTAAGCAACTTTCACAAAATTAATTCAAACTATTTTTATTTTTTAATATAAATGATTATTGTTGTTTTTAATTTTCGTGCCAGCAATTACAGTTAAATAACGTAATTGAAAATTTAGACTAATGTTTTCTGTTATTAGAAACCTTGCTTTCTTAAAGCTCAAACATTAAATGTTATGCCCTAGACTTTTCAATTATAGCAAAAATAAAAAAAACATCAAAGAGAATAATTTTCCAAAAAATATCAGATGTTCTTCTGGCGTTGTGTCGGCAAATCCGCGAGTAACCTATTTTCACTTTAATCTCATATTATGAAAACACGGTATCCTCTATCTATTGGGTAGCGAACAAAGCTCAGCATATCTTTTGATAACCGCCAGTAATCTCGACCAAAAGTGGCGCGAGTCAACGAATTCTCGAGATACGTGAAGATCTCATTTGAGAGGGTGATTCAATTTTAATAAGCCCCTCTAAGCGGCAACTTACATTATCAAGTCTCGTTGCGACGTTTTACGCCAGTGCTCATTGTGCCAGCGATTCTCTTCAAAAGAATACTTATTATGAGAGAAAATGACGCGGAGAAAAATATTCTAGAGATTTTTTGTCCATTGTCCTTTTGTCAACGCACGGGTCTACTGCCCCTAAGATGCAGGCCAGCTGTTTTGTCTATTCATATTGCTAAATTTTTAGTCATTACTTTCTGACTTTGTCTCGAATGGACTGTTCATTTGATTAATGCTTTTCATTGGGGGAAGTCTTTTTTTTTTCGCTTTTGTCTCGTCTGATAAGAGGGCAGATTACGTTTTTAATACTGGTGAGTGTATAATAATTAAATGTATTGTTAACTGTTTTTTTTTAGTTACAAATATATAATTGATATTCAACAGAATATTTTATTAAAAAAAATACCACACATGTTACCATAATTAATTTAGTAAATTGGTCACACATTTTACAGAAAATTAATTAATATAATTTTCCAAATATTTTACTATAATATAGATACACCAAAACCGCATCCACATGGTCGCCATAATGGGTTTATTTAATACCACATAAAATCGCAGATAAATTGCGCTTCAGTAAATATATGCACACCTTTACACGTCTCATGACTTTCCATCCGACATATGAATATATTTGAATAATTCACATAGGCCCGTCTCAAACGCTTTTGTAGACTGCTTCCTTAACGAGCGAATGGATAATAGAGACCGGTAGCGTTATTTTCTAAGGAATTAGGTATTTTACTTGACTAATATTCTCTTGGAAGCGGCTCAATTTTTCATGGGCTGAAAGTGCTGACTTTTCAATTATACTGGCTTGGTATTATGGCAGTATCAATCATGTTTTATAGTAGCTTATTACTCTTATAAATCGTGTCTAGATGATATCAATGTCTTCAAATATCAAGTTCTATTCGTATAGAGAATTTGTTACAAAAGTAATTTTGTTACGTTTTCTATTTTTAACCTACTTCCCAGAATGGAGGAGGTTCTCAATTCGTCTGGATATTTTTTGCATATATATAAAAATTAATAAAGATTATCTGAACCAAAACCAAGCGAAGCCAATTTTTTTCCTTACAAATTCCATATAGGTAGTACCTATGTTGGCAAAGTTTACTTAATCCGAGAGTATCATTCACAATCTTTATTCGTATTGTGAATAACCCAAATAGAGCTCGCGAACCCATTTGGAGGCGTAAATGAATCTTCCAATTGTCGCCATTTGCTGGTGCCGAGTAGGTATAATCTCATTCTGTGTCGACTCGTTAAGTGCAATTGCACTACGCCAAATTGCATCCTGAAGTTGCTAGGTTTTCTTTGAACAAAAGAATGGTCGTCGCCTTCTTTTAGGGTTAAGCATTTGCGACGCTCGCACAATAGGGTTTCGCTATGTGTTGCTACAATTAGATTGCTATCGTAGTTAGGGGAATGGCGCTTCTACTCTGTAATGTATGAGAAGTTATATTGGAGTAGAATTTAGTTTATAGTAGGCACGAATTTGGGAGCTGTCTTGCCTCATAATCCTATTGAATTTGGGTTGGTTTATTGAAGTTAACTCTTAAGTTTCTATACTACGTACATAATTATTTATATAAAAATTATAACATTTTAAACACACATGCAGTTTTAATTAATAAGAATTTAACATAGTCCGATAACAATGTACATGTATGTACACATTAGCTAATGGTAGGTAAGTACAACAAAGCACCAGCTTAGAACAGTAACAAATTGTGTTCCTGCTAAGGTTCTAACTAACTACAGAGACACTTAGCGTAGTGTACATTATATGTATGCTAAACGAATTACTGTATACGAGATGGTTTTAGTTATATCGTTAGTACAGCTTATGTCATGTGACTTTGTTTATCAGGAGTTGGCTACTATGAACGAACAAAATACTACTGCGTATGCGAGGCATGAATTAGCTAACTTCAGAAGGGAAGAGTTATTTGGATGTCATATGTATTTGTGGTGATAAAGTTTATCTGTGTACTTGCTTTTGCATACACATCAAGACACGATAAAAAAGAACATGAAAACTAAAGCCTCAAGATTTATTTTATTCAACAACGTAATCAGCATTAAAACAAGAGCCCTAGCTATCTAGCTCCCACTACGAAAGCATTGAAGTGAACAAAAATATTGGAAGATTATGTATTCCAGTCAATTAAAAAATTCTATCCCCAAAAACGTGTTCAGAAACAAAATTATCCATTTTCGATCTCGTGTCAGCCACACGAATGAAAATCGAAGTCAATCCGACGTCCCCAGCGCCATTCGTAATTCAATAAACTTTAATTTCCAAACTTTTTTATTAGAAAAACAAAGAGGAATCGATTTTAAGTTTACGAATTTTCTCTGAGACTTTTCTGTTAGCGTTTCTTTCTTACATAATTTTGTCGCCTCAAAAGTTATGGGATAAGGGCTCAAGGGGACACTAACGACCCGGTTTTGTATAAAGAATGGGAATTCGCAGTAACATAAGTTTTTTTTTCGGCTATTTTTACACGGGTAAGAGTAGTTTGTAGCTTCACACCTGTAGGATCAGTCTTATTCATTGTCTTTTATTTCTCTCGGGAATACACGGTGCTTACGACGTCGAGTAGGCGGGATTTTCAAGCTCTATTTTATACATAAAGTTTTTAGACGGAGATGGATTATTGGGTGTTGCGATAGAGTAGTTGGTAAGTACGTTTTAAATCGAAAACCAGATTCGTGACCTTTTTTCCAGTAACTGCTAGAATATTGTAAGAAAAATTACAGTATTGTTCTCTATTACTACCAGCTCAATACTGAAACGCTACTCCTAAATAAATACTACACAGATGAAATATCGATAGGATTTTATTACAAAAACACAGATCTATCTTCATTGTCTATCACACTAGGAATCGGAAACATAATAGGTAACCAGCCTAAGGGCCATTTACCCAGCTGTCTAGCAGTCAAGCACTAACGAACACTAGACTCGAGCGTTTGCCAATAGATATTATTCCCCGTCTTACCTACTCCATAAATATTCTAGCTCCGAAAACCAACATCAGTTATATTAAAGCCCTGTAACGTTACACGGTTAATTTCTCTTAATAACTCCGGTAACCGCAGGCATGAATATAAAGGCAAGTGGATGGCAATTGACCTACATTACCTTAAATGAAGTCATTAGCGAATCAGGTAAATCGCCTCCTATCCTCTCCTTAAATGTTAATTTTGTAAGCTTTTAGTCTCCATTACGAAGTATTAATCAAAATTAAAGAGGAACGCAATTGTACGGTGTTGTGAGCACTGTGACACGGAATAGGGATGGGAAATCAGTCTAATTGAAGGGTGTGTCCCAATGATCGTTGTTTGATTTGTTTCATTAATTTTGCTTAATGAACTATAGAATGGTATTGTAATATGTTCTACTAAATACTTAATTACTGTAATATGTTCCTTAGCAGTTTTTATTAACAATGCTGTATAAATATTGTAAGAAAAGTGCGGTGAATAGGACTTTAATAAATACATATACTGAAGTATTTCATTCCAGTGAAGTTGAGACCTTAACCCACAAACGGGAAAACAGTGTAGCTGGTTTGAACTCATTTAAAAAGCGATATTCTTCAGCTTTTTTAACAGTGCCATGTACCAAGAATATGTCTCAGTTTTTTTTAAAGCCTAAGAGCAAACTGTTCTGATAAATTATGGTAGTAAATATTTTATCCCACTTTACTCGTAAAGACGATGCAGTAATGATAATAGATAGGCAAAATATGTATCTGTGTACGAACCAATATATATTTTACGATTATCGGCCCCTCCGTTTACGATACATATGGAAGTTGAAAATACAAATTTTAGAATTGCTAAGGGTAATCCTGAAAGATACGATCATAATTTATGTCTTGAAGTAATGGTATGTTTTAGAGAAAAATGCTGAGTTTAAGATAGCAGTAATCCTTTTTACCAAGATTCTGTAAGCGATGATCGCAATTTGTATTACCCTATCTATTGGATTTAGACAGAAATATTTGAATTTGGGTTTCAAAGTTTGAATAGAATTGATTGAGGCTTAAAGATGTTTTAAATTCTACAATAAACTATCGTTTCAATCTTAATGTGGATACTTTTTTAGTACCCGTACGAGTTTCTTATCACGAGATATGTCTATTGGACTGTCAAACTCTAACAGTATCAAGAACACTTGTTGAAAAATAAGGAGCAAATTATTCATACTATATTATATGAATATAATGGAGTTAATCTGGGGTCTATCGACAATTGTGTATTTAATATATTAACTAGAATCTGACAGAGATTTTATTAAAAACCAATTCAATACTAAGAATATTATAATATCTACAAACTACAATAATTAAAAGCCTCACTTTTAATTCTATTTCTACTGGTCCTTAAAGCAGTAAATTTAAAACACCGACAGCTCAAGTTCCGAGGTTCAGTTTTACAAGAAAAAATAAAAAAAAAACTATAAAAAAAACGCCACAAACACGAAACGTGGTGAGAAAATCTTTTGAGTCTTCACATAAAAGCGCTCGAGTTTCCTCAAAATATTTGTAAAGTTACTTAAGTTTTAATCAAAGATCAGTGAGCGGAGTAACCCAAACGATATTATCTTCTTTTGTTGGAACTAGAACAACTAATGCGGTGATAAAATAGCGTAACAAAGAGCAAATACCTAATAACATGAAAACGTGTTAAAAAACTCCAATTTTATAATTGGCGAAATAACTAAATTTTTTCAAAAGTTTGCGTTTTTGTAAGTAATTGTTAAATTAACAAAATTGCAATATTTTTGTATGTAAATGTAAAAAATACCTTAAAATATGATATAAAAAGCTGAATAAAAAGCATATTATATTAAATGTTTACTTCTAACAGAGTATCTTTTATCCGAAACTCAAATCTTACGTACAAATGCAAGATTGAATATACAGTAGCTACGAAAATAAACAAAGTCAAGCATTTATTTAAGAAACATATTTAATAGGTACAAACAATTCTCCACGTTTTATGTGACAACGGAAATGCGTGCAGCGAACGAAAGGCACGTATGTACACAGACTTCCATATTTTTCCAGTAAATGAATGTTTTGTTCCTCTACCATACCTCAGACAATGTTCCCCAGTCACTTATCTCCTTTATATGTTTACACGACATTAAGCCATGGAAGAAATGGTACGTTACGCACGAAATGCGACTGTTCTCTTGATTGCTATGCTGTATTCTAATGACCGTTTTAGGATGAGCGTTTCGTAAATTCTATGGTTTTGAATGCACACTTTGTGGGATGATATAGCTCAGTGAAAGTATGTTTGCTTGAGTGTTTTTTAAGGATCTTAAAATTAAAATAATTTCAAAGGCGATTTATTGTATAAAAACTAAACCCTAATTTTTACATCACTAGCTAAAATATATGCGGATTTCATGCAACAATTATCTCCATAGACTCAATCTTCAACGGTAAAGAGTAGATCCGAAACTAGATGAAAGCGTTACCCTTGCATAAGTTCAGTAGAATTAATACAATAATATATTCATACATTCACGCCTGGCTTCGAGGCTGTTGATGTTCCTTAAACTAATTTACCCTAACGACTGCCATAATGTAGGGAAAGATAGTAACTATAATTATATTTGGGTGAAAATCAAGTGAGTTATATCCTTGATAACTCTATTGGGTGATGTATTATAGGCGACCACAAAAGTTAATTAACGAAAGCATACACTATTAATTCAGGCTGGATTGCAGTCCTTTGTGGTACTTGTATAGGTATTACTAATATTTTTTAGGCTTGGAATGTGTCACTTTCGAAAAGAATAAGTAACAATGTGATATTTTTTTCAGTCATTTCGCAGCAGTAATCATTAACACTGACGTAATATTTTATTACTTTTTGTAAAATTAACTACTGAAACGATATCAAGTTTTGACTAAGCGCTTAAATTAAAACGGGAGCATAACCATTTATCCTGGAAAATAAATGAGTTCCTTTTGGGTCCGAGGGAAACTATGAGCAACAGCTGGTTGGTAACATACCTACTCTATGACAGGCTATGACTATACATTGTGTATACTGGATATGTCCTACGTTTATTAAAAAAAGCCTTGTACATATAAAAAGAAAAGATTCGTTTGGCTTACGAACTGCTACGGTATTATGACGAGATTTTTCTACGAAGCTTTTGTCGAAAAACATGTAAGAAAAACGAAATCTAAACTAATCCTTTCCGGGTAGCCGAAACCGAAATAACAGCCAGATATAAGAATCACAACATAAAATTGCTCACTGATTTAGGTACCACACTTTCCAAATTTTGGCCTAGAGAGGTTTTTTCAAACTCGTTGTTTCAAAGTCACAGTTTCCCTATTATACAATTTCTCTTAGAAATCCAAACATACATAATAGCAAAATAAACACTCTGTTGAATAAATAGAATTATTACTTTGTACTGTGTGTTGAGTCATTAGCAGTAAGTGGATTAAACTATAAAAGCCGAGGAGATACAGTCTTTGAAATATATTGTCTTCTTTATATTCCTTGTGCTTACACAATGAATTAAATCTTTGTTTGTGAAACTTGGTTGTAATTATTTTATGTCATTTTATAAGGATGAGTGAATTAATAAGTGATTTATTTAAAAATGTGCTTTATTTATTTGTTATGCTCCCTAATATCATTTCAAATAAATCTGAAAATAATCCATATATTTTTTTTAAGTTTGTTTTTTGTTTGAACACATTAATTTCAAGAACTACTGGAGTGATTTGAAAAAAGTTATTAGTGTTTAAGTTAGATACTTATACCATTTATCCAGGAAGGCTATATGCTACCTTTGAGTAGTTTCCTAGGAATGCTATTGGAAGCTAGTAGTAAAATATTATTACCCACTTTCAAAGTCTAAAAGTCTTAACGTCGTCGATACACGCGGTTGGAAGTATAGCGATATCAGCACTGCCTTAATATCGGCGCTTTAAAATGTATAAAGATAAAAGTAATCGCTTCCCAGTGTGTCAACGGCCCATTATAGTTAATGTTATTACCGTTTCTGCCTTAAGACTGTGTGGAAATCTTCTTGATTACCTTACTTCATTACGGAGGCAATATTGTTCTAAGGACAGATTAAACTGTCTGGGTTATTTTTGGGTTCTTTGTGCCTAAAAGGAGAATATATTTTTAGACGTATAAAAATAATTATAATGTCCTTAGAAACCTACACAGTTCAATTTTCACTAAAACCACATTAATAACTTGGTAGTATTTCTGAAAAAAATATGTTTTCTTGCAATGTTTATTTTTGAATATTACAAACTGAAAGCATTTGTATGCATGGCTTTATATTACCGGTTCCCGCACATTTTGCATTATCACCACTTTGCTCCCTAATCGACGTGTAAGTCGGCAAATATGGCGTCATCATGGCTTATGGCGGGGAATACCTATAAAAATGTACGCTTATAAGTGATTATAAGCGTACATTTTTACATGTTGCACAGGTTAACACCATAAACGTCTGATATGAACGTTGTAGTTGAAGGAAAAGTGCATAATATTCCAAGAAGATACCTATGTGTCAAGTGCATAATATTCATCAGCCTTTTTCCCAACTATGTTGGGGTCGACTTTCAGTCTAACCGGATGTAGCTGAGTACTAGTGCTTTACAAGGAGCGACTGCCCTATCTGACCCCCTTAACCCAGTTACCCAAGTGCATAATATTCCAAGTACTTTCGAGTAAGATACCTATGTAGTTGGTACACTTGATTTCTGTTTGAAAAGCTTACTATCAGAGTTGATCAGATCAAGCTTCTGTTTACTTCAAATCTTCTCATAAAGCAGGATACACACGCCAAATAAATCGAGATTTAATACGAAATGATTAATGAATTTCCAACCTTTTAATATGCGTAGGTAAGTTGCAAGTTCTTAAGTTATTAGCAAACATACGAGGTGATATAACAGATTTATTATTACCAGCGATCAGTCTTCGGTGGAGCCGTCTCACGTCACGACAAACTGATACCGCACCAGAGTGATGGATGAATAGCTAAAACATTAATTTAAAACTTACACGGCCCTCGGTTTGAAAATTTGATAAGGGAACTTTGTATGACAGTATTGAGGAGGAAATAAATAGATACAGACCCGGAAATATTGGGGTGACGTCCGCTCGTAATGTAGATAAATTAATTAATATTTCATTTTATATTGTTTTGCAAGCGTTTAACATGTTTTTACGACAGGATTCCCCTAGCAATCAATGGCACATCTAACGTAGTGGCCATTGTGCCCCTATCTACTTACTAGTACTGATGTATTCCCTTATGTACTACTTTATTTACTCTCTTATGTATCCCGTATAAACTGCCGTATGTACTCCTTGATGTCCCTGAATGTATGTAAACTTTCAGCCATATCGGATGGAAGTGACCACAACTTTTGAGGACTGGATTCGCCCCTAAGCAATGTTTGCCACTACCAACACAGACCTGAGTAAAAAAAGTCCTGAATATTGTACCCTCATCACTAACAAACAAATGAAAAAGGGATTCTTAAAACAAACAAATCATCAGTAGTTTCATTCCTGTCACTTAAATAGTTGCTACAGGCATCAAATTGCAAGTCACGATTCAAATAATGATTAATTCTACGGAGAAGGACGAAAACTGCTGACTTTCTAGTTCAATTTTCAAAAGAAGGATAAATTGCATGGTCATGTTGTGCATCTTTGAATAAACTTTAAATCTAGTTAAAATTATGTTTGTTGTTATAATATCATTTCACATATTTCATAAGGTCAGGAATCTCCAAAGTTAATGAAATATAAAACAAAATGCATTTCATGTTCCTAACAATAAGACGATCGTAAAATCAACGGTATGACAAACTAAATTGGATCACTTTAGTATATTTAGGATACAACTTAAACGCAGTTTACATTCAAACTCACCTCCAACACACAAACTCACAAACAATTGTAAATAAACAAAATCTGTTGCAGTCTCCATGAATATTTCTCCCCTTACAATTTATGAGAAATGGCCGAAGTTTGCGATATCTCTAAGCGTCCAAACGGGTCGTGATCCCAGTGTAAGCAACAAAGCCAATTGTATATTGTGGATCTCAATATTGTACGTGTTTGGAAGAGAAATGTACAACTTAAACGGGATCAGGTTTAGTAGATGCATAAGTAAAGTGGCCGGCAGTGGAGTGCTAGGCAAACTGGATTACCTACATATATAGATTGGTGTAGGTAAATACACAATGTACACAAATATTATTTTTATTTTTGAGAAGATATTCAATAGTAAATACCTACCCAAGATTTTTCTGAAAAACGTACATTAACTGTATTTGTCACAAGGATTGAATTCTGGGTATTGGAATAAAAGTACGTGGATTTCGACATGTGTTTCGTTTGGTTCGTTATATTTAACGCAGTCTACACTCTTATAACTTATAACACGTTGAAAAATATATTCATAAGCCAATGAAATTGTATAAGCCGATGTATATAAAACTTTAATAATGAGTAAAAAAAATTAACCCAGTTAACTGGCCAACGTGTAGCTATTTATATAAAACAATTAAACCAAGACAAGTTCCTTGTTTCTCCTCAACGTAATTAACAGCGCAATGCTTTTAATACAGAAGAGGTAAATTAATCACTGGTTTGTTCCAGAACAACTGTTGAGTACCTACGATTCTTTCAAGAACTTAAAGAAAGAAATCTACAGGAGAAATCGAGCCATTTTTGCGAGTTGTTTTAATACCGGGTAATGTGGAAAATAATGTGGAGTCTGCATATTTTTTTTTTCTATTATTCGCTAAAGGAAATTGGAACGTTTATGGAACTTACTACTATTAAATCCACAAAAAAAATCTCCCAGATAATCTAAATTGAATAAAGTACACCTACTCCTCATTATAACGAATTTCAGAATGAACCCACAATAATCCGTATGTGCATTTTCCTACTCTATAATCTAACAAAACCATCACATGAACATTCATAATCCAAACAGACTCATAACCATAAATTAAAACACCCGAAAACCGCCACAATTCATATTCAGCCAAATCAAATTATGTTCATCAGAACTACATAAAGTTAACCTCCAATTAGAACTACATGTGACGTCATTTACTAAACCAAACACACGTACTCATTAATCAGGATCTCATTTGAATATTCAAAGCAATTTAATTGGAAGTTTAACGTGTAAGCGGAGGCGTCACTTTGGTATTCTTTCTAATGCAATATACGACCGCAAAGATTTTATGAAACGCCGCTTTAATTCGCTTTCGAGTACTAACAAATGCGAAGTCCACAATTTGCATACTAAATTGTAAACCAAATAGAGGCCGGGGAACATCTGCCTTAGATAAAACCATCCAGTTTCTCGGTGCGAAGTCGTTTGCATAGCTTGCCTGCTCTCCGAAGATAAAAATGCAACTATCTGCTTGCCTCCATCGCTTTCGTTTTGTAAATCGTGTTCGGTGCTTTTGTAAATTGATGTAACTACCCAGAGAACATTGTTGGCTTGATTGAATTAGTTGTGGACATGATATGGACATCGCAGTCCCTTCTATGTGGCTGTGTTGTTTGTTAGCGAAACAGGATTGTAATTATAAGATAATAGGTACACTGAGACGGCTAAATGGAACAAGGAATTGTTCAATTACACCCATAGTTACATACTATAGTTAGTATGCCATGGCACTTAAAAGTGGTTTTACTTGCATATAGTTCAAATAAAGTGAATTTTAATTAGCTAACATAATATTCTCCATATTCCGAACAAAACAATTGTGGTAAACCACATTTTTTAATTACCATTTTTCTTTAAAATTCTAGAGAGCATATTTTCATAATTGTTGTTGTTTAATTTATTAAACCTTTGTAAGTTTACCGCACCGCAACTTTATAATTATCAAAATGAAACTGCGTTTTGTCTCAGTTAAATAAAAAATAATGCTTTCATTTATTCACTTTCTAACAGTATGTAAATGAAAATTTGAAAAGAATGTAGTATGAAAATCCCGAAGCAAAATCACAAGTCTAAAAATACGATACGTTACCTATCTCAATCTGAAAGTCACATCATACGCACAATTCAGTGTGTTGGAAAAGATTCGTGTTTGAAGCGAGCTTACCCTGATAAAGTTGGCTGTCAGGGATAATTTCATCACTATCGGAACCCGCCGAGTAAATCAAAAACTATCTCTGTAAGATATAAAAAGATTATCTATTCTTACTTCAATCTAACAACGGTTTATCTGAAATTGAAGATCTAGTTTATTACGCTCCAGAAAAGTAACTGAATTTTATTCGATTTTAGTTTTAAGTTGTTTTAATCCTCTTGTCTAACACAGTTACTGTTAATTAAGAATTTATAACTTCAATCTTGGGTGGCCAAGTTTACCAGTAAATTGTGAGTGAGATCTTGCAGTGAAGGATGGTAAGTGAATAATAAATGTAACTAAAAGGTCTTCGCCCTCCTTATCTACTCAACTAACATGGTCATAAATTATATAAACACCCCTTAACAGCAAAAGTTTTCACATTTTACTAACATATGAATATTTATGACAGCAAATAATAACGGCACATACGTTAAAAACTTTATTTATCTCGTAAAGAGGAAGGCGCGTAAAATAAATATGTGCATACCTTGCCTAAGTTTTCTTTTTTCCGCAGCAAAAATGTAAAATGCAGAATGTGCAAAAATACAATGTTGACTCACGGTATTATTAAAATATTTTGAGCTAACTTTTTAAGGGGTTTTATCTTTTCTATAAATAGTTTATAAAATTGCTAGGTCCTATCGAAATTATATATCAACACGTAGCAAGACGCTTAAAATTAAATGTCACTTATTACTTTTACTCGTCCATAGTTTACAGAGAATCACGTTCAACAAAGATTAACAGTAGCTAAAAAACGAAAGATTAGTTTCCGACTTTATCGCGTGTTAAATCGACGATCCGTTGCACGGGCACAGACAGATTAATCCAGCTTGCATAAGACTTTTTTCACAATTCAACGGAATTATGCCAACTTTTATACGTTAAATGGAACAGTGAAAGAATGAGGAAGGGAAGTGGTTTTATCGGAAAGTTTTTGGCCCAAAGAGAGCGTGGATGTGACACATATTTCATGATAGTAATAGGATTTTCATGGACTTTGAGAGGTAATCAGTGAGAGCTTTTGTGTTTAATCTTCTTGTTGTTTGGTGACGCTGATACGAAAAAAATATTTCAGAACTATTTTCGACTGTTTATATTTTGCTGGTGTTTTTTTTTTGTGGACTGTATTACATGTTACCTCAGCAACTTTTGAAATTGCTTAGATAGGACTTGAAGTCAATGACTGAATTTTAAAATTAAAACTTTTTAAGGCGTGAAATACGATTATATTTAAACCGTTTGTTTTCTGTTTTCATTGTGTATCAAGTCTAATTTATCTAAAGTACTTTTTTAATGCCCTATAAAACAAAGGCGAATTAGAGCGGCCTACGTCTTAAGAAGATAAAATTTAACTGAATTCATTGAAAAATAACCTCAGATAAATCTAACGTCGGGTCATATTCTCGGCTTACCTTCACCAAAAAAGGTAATAAAGCCTCTGACCCTCGCATTTCAAATGTAAATCTATCCCGTCGGCTTGCAGACATTTAAACATTTATTTACTTGGCCATTGAACGAAGTACGACCGACTTAGGTTCAATCTCAATTTTACAGACCACCAAATAAAAAGTTCTCTGTTCCTTTAAAGCTATAAAACGACATTCCCCGTTTGTTTAGGGTTAAATGTGTTTCCAAACATGTTCTGTTTTAAAAGTTTTTTTCAGAGCAACAGTATTTAATGTCAATTTTCAAATGATAGTTTTATCTGAAGTCTATTTTCCATTTCATATCCTATTTATTTTGAAAATGAACAGGCACAGTAGCACAGTAACAAAATTAGCACAGTATTTTAGGCCAGTTTTCTTTTTGCGCACCAAAAAACCGAGGAGTAGTTCGCTAATTTATCTTTGTTTTTGTAATAAGTCTTATTTTCCAACTACCATTAACGGTCATTACCTTTAAAAGCAAAACTTATTTGCTGTTTCTAAAGGCATTTCACGAAGGTATAATTTACTAAACAGTAATAAATAAAAGGATTTAATAGTTGAGAAAATACCCAGTGTTTATTATAGCGAAATTTTATTGTGCTCGCTAACGAAGTAACATACTTAAAGGAAAAAAGTAAATTGAAATAATGCGCAAAACAATTTACAACTCCCATTACGAAAAAACTTTGTCTATAATTTCATATTTAATTTGTTAGGGTTTTGATTTATACATCAATTTTGTTTAAAAGCATAAGTTACTAACCAAACTTACAGTATACAGTGTTAACCCTTGGAAGGCATGATAATTATGATAATTTTTACTCTAGTGACTTATTACGATCTGATGACATTGTCAACGAACCAAACAAATAATGCTTTTTAAATACATAGATATACATCAGAAATGAGCACAGAATACTAACGTACCTAAATGTGGTGCATAGAGCATAAATGTTATTCAAAGCCAATATATTAAACTTCGGAGAAGTAATTAAAAGACATTACAGACTATAGCTATAATTAGTGACCGCTGTTGATCGTTGCGATTTTTTTTTTAAATAGGCCTGATTCTAATGACGCACTAGAAGTAGTACATTCAATTTTGAAACACATCCAAAATAAATATTTAATAAATGAAATGATAATTGTTTTCAATTATTTCGTAGAATAATTACCCAAATATTTTTATTCATATTTAATGAGAAACACATTCATCAAAAAGATAAAAACTAATGAAGAAGCTGGAATACCCCTAGGTAACATGCTGGGTCCAACACAAAAAATGTACATATGTCGTATACAAAGTTCGTATTTTATTTAGAGCTGAATCAGTAATTGGTCGGTCTCACAATATTATTCAATGAAACCAGTTGTACCTTTCAGGCCCAAACGTGACTGTCTATTAGCCCTTACACGACAAACCTTAGAGCAATGGTTAATGAACGCCTTTGAAATAGTTGATTAGTAACGTAGTAGTAGCTTTTCACCCGTTTTGAATATAATTAGAATTCCATAGCATGGTGTGCCTTAACATTTAAAGTTTAAAGTTTTCTCATAGAAAAGAGTTTCTCAATCATCATGGTACCTACTTAATGACATTAAAAAATTTCTCCAAAAACAAATTGTTGTGTTGTGTCACGTAAAATATTGCGCACATGACAGAAAGTTTTGAACACGTCACTTTCTGGTAGTTTGTTAATCCTTTATTAAATAAATAATATATACTTTTAGAATACATAAATGCATTGTCAAAATTAGATTAGTGATCGTGCGTGACTCGAGCGATTGAACTCTTTCATTAGTTACGCACGACAGACGAAAGCTAATTCCAACTGACCCTAAGTCCCTTGGCAGCTATTTTCAACTGAATCTGTTTAGCTATCATTTGAATATGTCCCATAGCGCCTACTCGTGGAAGCCTAACATTAATGGCATTTGAACCAAATAGCCCCACTGTAGCTGTAATCGATTTAATTTCATTTATAGGAGGAACAACGTTAGAATTTTAGTATTCTACTTTGGGTTAAGGCATTACTAATTTATACAATTCGATAACTATTGGATAGTTGGACGGCCCTTAATTGCCTGTTGTGTCTTCAAAATACTAAGTAATAATTTCAAGCAGAAATGTTTGAACTTGTATCTAAATACCTACTTCACTAAACCATGCCACAGTCTAATCCATACAATGGTCCATGACCTTTGACATTGTTAGTTTTGAAAGACAGAAGACATTAGTCTGGCTGCCCACGTTTTGTAAGACTGTGGTCATAGTTCACAAATAGGTAGTACTCGAGACTACATTTCTAATGACGTGTAATATTGGAATAAGCGTAGTTTTAAGTCAATCCCTTCACTTTCAGTGAAGAAGACACTATATCGATACGGAATGTTGAGGAACGGTTATAAATATGATACCAATTTCAAGTCCTAGAAAAAAATAAACCCTTTTATAGAGATAAATAAGCTTATTTAAAGAGATTATCGCTGTTACCTGTAACTTTGTTATTTTCGATTTTAAAACATTCTTCCTGAAAAACAAACGATACGAGTTTCAGGAGTCAACATCGGTATAAACCACCGTTGACAGAGCACGAGGAAGTTGCGACAAATGATCGTTAACTTCCACTAGTTTACTTGCACTTGCTTCTTGTTGGAAACTACAAGATACATTGTTTTTATACGGATTCTTTGGCCTTATTACCAGGTGTTAAGAAGTTCGAGGTGTGAACTCCGATTACATACACACACGCACATACATACACACACACGCAAGCGTACGCACACATAAACGCTTACATATGTTTGACATTTGACTTGATGTGATGACGTAATAATCGCCTTGGCCTTTCGAATCTGTAAAAATATTAAGGAACAGTATTCGTCGGCTATTTAAACTATAAATACTAGGGTACCTACTTGAGTAAAGCTAGCTTAAGGAGTCGTAAATTCTAGGTTAAAACTCAGGCGGTGGCACAATTCAGTTTACTACCTTTATTTTATTAGAACCTCTATTTATAGAACCTTTTTACCGACAGCCTAAATCTCTGCTTCTTTTTCGGTAATTGAGTGAGCGTCAAGGATTTGAGAATACAAAAAAAAGATAAAAGCATATCATTGGTAGACGTAAACTGTAGAACAATTTTCTTCTCTATTTTCGGTCTGACGACTCTCATTTTTTAAAGATTTTCTTCAAAAGCAATAAGTAGCTTAACTGGCCATTAAATAAGCGAGCGATGTATTCAAGTTCGAAAAATATGCCCACGTTATCAAAGATATACAAACCGCAATCAAATGTTATAACTGAAAGTTGCGGCGGTGTCCTAATTAACAGCTTAACGATTAACCAAAACCTCGGTGGGAATGATACCATGATCAATATTTTAGTTTAGCTTTAGAGCACACTGCAAACTTTTAGTCGGCCGATAGTTTGTTTGAGCTCATAAATCAGTATGAAGATGATTGGTTACAGGTAAGATCAGGTATTTAGCCGGTATCAGACCGACTGAAACTTTGATTGGAATCAAAATATTCTTTAAAAAAAATTCCAACCAATGGGTCAACTGTTGTCAAATGTCGGCCGACTGTTTAGTCTGCTGTTTTCAGAGACTCTTAACTATGCCATCAATATTAGTTTTAACCGTAGGTATATTTATGACGAAATACACGTTTATTTAATTAGACCTGACCTTAGATTTGTATACAAGAAATTATTATTTTAATACATAATAAATTTTCATTCTATATTTTGCCGACAGCTGTTAATTAATCATGAATTCTAAATCTTATATGAACATTGAGGTTAATAATCTTTATTATTTAGGTCTACGAGAAGCCTGGAACGCGACGTAAGTAGGTTAGCACTATGCTTTTAAGCTTATTATCTTACAATGATACAATAAACAAAAATATATTATTTTGTTGGTCCAAATGTACTGTGTATGTAATGTACAACCTATTTTCACCTTAAACATAATTACTTATACGTACGTGGATTATTGTTACGACAATAACAATATGGACCAACTACAACATCTATTATGAACTTCCGAAAATGTACCCTTCAAAGCCTCGCATCTAATAATTTTCCTTCGGGGAATTCCCCCACTATTATGGCAACCACAAAACGATGTTACCAAAATCCGGGGGTAAGTTCTTGTGTGAGTCATTGCGCATGCGTTGTATATGCTACCTCGATACTATTAATTTGTTCACACGTTTTAGTTATTTTATCTATTTCTGAATGTCATTAAACAATTGCTTTTTGTGTTGGGCGCTACGGTTACTTCTCTTAGCTTCCCTTAAACGTACAAGGGACCATGGGACATACATACCTAATCTGTTGAGAACAATCATTAAATAGTTCGAGATCCGAAACTGTGAACGTTGCAGAGGTAACGAAATAAAAATAAATAAATAAGTAAATGGAAAAATAAACCTTATCACCTTAAATATAATAATTAAATTATTAATATCAAAGAAGCGGTAATGGCATCGATATTCCCGGTTCAACGGAACATCACTTAATGTATCATTAATGAACGTAGGTACAGGGAAAATGATAAGATTAATTGATCGTATTACAATTAATTATTGTGTTATCTGCCGAAGCGTGTCGCCAGCCGGCCTTAATGTCATCATTTTTGTACGTATTTTATATAATTGTGTATCAATGACCTATGGTATACGGCCCACGTAATGTGGGTAACTGGGGATTCGATTAATAAGGGATTCCAGAAAGTGGTCAAACAATCAATGTTATGGAGCAAGAGACTTTGTTGGCTACAGAAATTACTTAACTATTAGTAGAGAGCTGGGCTGCTTGCTATTTTGACAACATAATATGATAGCGACAGTGTGAACATAAGATTCCAACCGCTCTTCAGAAGGAATGCAATTATTTGCTTGTCCTATTTTTCCACTGTTACATCAAGCCTTGGTCGGTTGATAAAAGCTCCTGCTGATTTTGATTTTAGTTGATTAAAAACGAAAACTGGAATTCCAAATAGTCCGTTTAGATACACAAACATCAATTTCATAAAATTAACAACATATGTTCGATTTTCACCATAGTTCTTCCTAGTACGTACTTAATATTATATTATAACCTTCTAATACTACTTATATACATAACATTATATAATACCTACAAATATATTATATTTAGAAATAATAAATAAAATTATCAACATAGTACTAATACTACATGTAATTAATTTTAAACTTAATAGCTATAGTAAATACCAATGTACCTAAGTCAATAGTTTTAAAAGTCTGATCCAACAGACAAACTGTTGTATACAGTTTTGTTGGACATTTTGTACCTTTCAAAATATATTATGTACCTTGTAAGCAATAATAAAAAAAAAAAAAAATAATAGAAACTAAGCAGCTATTTCTATCAGAAGTGCGAAGTACATTCTTTGGAATGGCTTCTTTATATTATCTAACGTCAGCTTTACTCGGCAATGTTGTACTTATACAAAGTAAGTGCCGACAGATATCCAGATAAAGGCTAACTTTAGCTTATGTACCCATTATGATATTATCAGTTTACAGGTCGACGCGTTTCTCATCTGATATAGGTAATCTTAGTGATATGATATAAATAATCTAGACATGAAGATCTCTTAAAACGTTAACAAATATTTAAATTATATTTTCTATTTGTTTGTGGATTCACTGCTAAACGAGGCACTCAAGGATTTATAAATACAAATTTAAATAGGTACATACAATAATGTAAAGTATTTTTTGTACATGTACAATACAATCCTCTTCTATTTATGAAGCATTTCTATGTAGCTACGATCAATATCATCAGCATAACATCTCTTTACAAAACATATTTAGTTAATTGCCCCCTCGTTTCTTTTGACGTAAAGTAAAAATACTCACGGTTCTTTAACAGCAGAGCTCTGGGAAGTGATAAAATTCTCTCTCAAGAATATTACCAAGTCTACAATGACTACTATGGAAGTACCATAAAAGTAAAAGCAGTAACGATAACACTTTAATTTTACAGTCCATTGCACTTTTTCTACAGTCCTTATAATGTCATAACTTTGAGAGCCTTTTCAAAAACGTATTCTATACCGAAAATAAATTCGAACGTTTATAGAGTTTGAGTTAGACTGCGCTTGATGGTATATTTTATTGACAAGAATATTTTTAAGCAGTCTAATAAAGGCCAATTTCCCGTTTCTGATATGGCAAAAGGAATTTATAATATTTTTCCTTATCAATAATAAACGACAGTTTAAGCAAACATTTTCCTTTGCGACAAGAAGTTCAAAAATAGATTGTAAGAATCAATCAAGCGTGAATTTTCATCAATAACGTAACAGTTTGCAAAGGAATACGTACTATGGATTTTCCTTATAATTAAGGCGACAGTTCATTGCCTCGAGACCCCATAAAATATCTATCAATCATAATAAAACGTTCACGGGACGATAGTTTAATTAACGGGAGGACCCAGTGGGGCCTTTAATACACACGATTACACTTTTAGTTATCAGTCATCTGATATAATCGGATGTGTTAAATCATCGTCTTCTGACGAAGTTCAATGCACGACGATATGAATTCATATCAACGAGAAACATTTTTTTTCGATTAATTTAAGAGTGATGTAACATAGTTGTTAATGGTTGTAGAAAACAAGCAATTCTAAATCGTTGCAAACGTAAAACAAAACACTATTTTTGACACAGCTTTTCCTAAACAAACCGAATACCAAAAAAAACTCTTCATCCGTAAAAAATACTCACAATATTCTATACCATACCAATAGTTTGTAATCCTAGAAAATAATTTGTGAGTCCGATAAAGAATAGAGGACTGGAATACAGATTCCCGTTTTCAGTGAAAAGCTGTGTGTAGAACAATCGCGGAATAAAAACGTTCGTACACCGCTATTGGCGCTGACAAAGTGAGTGATAGAACTCGCTGAATAAAGTTTGTTCTCCTAAAAACGTATTCAATTGGATACAGTCGTGGCCAGCTGATTTTTCCTACCTTCAAAATGGTAATGAGAATGGAAATTCGTCGTGTGAGCCAAAAGATGTCCACTGCTGGACAAAGGCCTCCCCCAATTTGCTCGATCTGCGGCAACCCGCATTCTCTCTGGCTAGATCACCATGGCGTCCATTTAGTAGTTAGCCTGCCCACTCTGCGTGGTCGCAACATTTCTCTGGATGGAAATCCATAACAAATTATAAATCTCCATTCACGATAACTCAAAAAGTACGTAAAGACTTTAAAATTATTTATATTCACCACCTGGTTTTTCACAGCGCTTCAACAAAATTTTCGTTGTATTTATAGTAAAAGGGAAATACAATCCATATTTAAATCAGTAGTCTTCAAAGCTTTGACGTCGAGTGTACTTACAATAGTAACGGTAACTCGTAGGTCCTATGCAAATAAGGAAGAGTTCGATACTTTTGAATATGTATGCAGCGTTGTGGAGAACCTAACTAGAGCCCACAAACAGAAAGGAAAATGATACGCCTGTGATTTTGTGTTGACTTTCAAAACTTGATATTGAGGGTACGTTTATTTTCACACCAGATAGTATAGCGATTTTTCAATATTGAAAATAAAAACTCATGAATAGTTAATGCACTCTTGTACTTATATTTCCCACATTTTTACATAATATAAAAATATCGGCTTTACAAAACAATAAGTGCAAAACCAACGGGTCTTTTATGCCAATGCATGAATAACTCGCAATGCAGAAGAAAATAATAATATTTTGAATAAAAAGGTACTCTCGTTCAATTTTCACACCTCGGCGGTTAATAAAATTTGCATTTGTAAATATTAAACGAAGCGGCCATGCACTCGAAAAGATTGCCTGTTCCGATCCCCTGTCGATCTTTGTCAGGAATCTGTCGATTGGGGAAAACCTGAATAATATAAAATTTTCATAAGATTGTGTAACCCTTATGGTAAAAGTTTGCCCTCAATCATGGGGAGTTTCCTTCTGAATATAAATTTCGCGTTGTATAACCCTTTTATTCTTTTAAAATGGTTCAGATTATATGTTAGGTACGCTTGCCACTTACATTTAACTTAACCTAGACCTGAATTCTTAAATTGCCTTACACGATCCAGAATGTGAAAATAATATTTCCCTCTAAAGCTTTCAATCAAATATCAAATATGATTCAGCAGTACGGGTTCGGGAACATTTCCGAATCGACGCTGTCAATCGTCTAAAGTTCCTTGTAACGACAGGCTCCCTGTCATCCAACCGTGCTGAAGTTCAAGCGTCTGTTTCGAGTGGAGAATGTTCATTTGTGAGGTTAAAATGGGTCACACGGCATGCAAGCAAAGTTTAAAGCTGCGGCTTGGCTTTTATTGTACTTCTCTAAGTTGGGAGTTTACAATAGCTAGAACTACTAATTTAATTATGCTATGCACTGTTCTACCACTAAAAGTTTAATACGAGCCAAATGGTATGTTTTCAGAAATAGAGACGTCGGTTTTATTACACTCATTTGAGGCGAGATTGTGTTACTATTTTAAAAGCAGTACCAGGAATTTCAGAAACTATATACTGTATTATTATGTTATACTTGGTTTAAGTTGCTTTTAATGTGGTGTGAAACAACTTGATTAAGTTTACTCACCAAAGAAAGAGGTTAGTAAAGTTTTGACATCCGACAAGGGGATTTGTGACCGCAGAGCCAGTTTATCTCAAGTTTCAATCCCTCGCTATCTGTCATTTATCAAGCGAACATCCTTATTTGTATGCTATAAACACACTAATCTTTGTTACGAGGTATTTAATTCTAGATTGCACGTTAAAATTAAAATTCCGAGCACATTCTCGCCTGCATTGCGTTCTAATCTGAACTAAATTAGTTCTAATGCAGTTGTCCTCTCCGAGCTTCTAACGTGAAATAGGATTTTATCTCTGTGTCAGATCATGTTAACTTGATTCTACAACCACAGCAAACATTTGTTACTACTCTTAAATCTTCAACATTATTTCATTAAATTTTACACGGGTAATCTGTAGACGGAAAAATATAACTGAACACTCGGTTCAAGGTTATAGAAACCCTTATACATATACCAACTTTTTGTTCTCTTGAGAATTCGTGGGTGTTTCAGATTTTTCCCCTTCCGTGTTTTTAGAAAAGTGATTTTAAATATGCACTACCTCATTTATCATTGGACCACAACTGCTCTTGGGAACAGATTAAACACAAGTATATTTCTTAATAGCATACAAAACTTCAGATTAATCTAGAACTACAAGTTAAGCTAAAGGCGATTACCGAATACAGTAAGTTATTAAATCCTAAACTTAACAGTTAATAGTTACGTTCGTTATCTCCACAAAGGGCCTCTGAGATCGAGACAAAAGTTTTACAACCAAAATTAGTTCTAAAGGAGATAATATTCGTGACGCCGACTGTGTAACTTTGTACTGCGTTTGTTGTACTGTGGTTAAGCGAACGAACTATTCCACCGAGTTATGTTATTACTTTCGCTATAAATAGAAACTATTGGGAACGGAAGGTCGGTTCATATCTTTATGTGTCCATTGTTTCCAGTAGGTGGCGTTTACGACGAATATTTCTTGTGTTTCAGTTTTAGTACTAACTACTATTTCTTTAGGCTTGTAATTTTTTCTTCGTATTTTTCTTGCAACATTTTTTATAGTTTAGTTCATGTGCTAAGTTATTATCGTAGCAGAAGTGAATAACAAGAATATTTAGAAATGATAAACCTTATAAAGCGGAACTCGTATTGTATAGGTTAATAATCGACTTAATGTTTAAGATCTTGTCTAGTTCGTTTTAAAATTCCATGAGCACTTAAGGATTTAATTATTTCAATCTCTCTTCTGCTTCCAATCCAAGCTTCGCTAGAGTACCTATTCCTTCCCTACACTATGAGACGTCTAAATCCTTTAAAAATATTTGCCTGTAACCGAAAGCCGGGCTACGTGCCTACTCGCTGTATTTCTAAACTTAGAGATAACACGTTTTAAGTGGAAAGTGGGCTTCAGTGTTCAATTTGTTTTTGTTAGATAGTAGAAGAGACTACGGTGATTTTACTTTGATAAAATCCTTTTTGGCAACTTTTTGATGCTTTAGCAGCTTAAAGGTGGAATTTTAATTAGTTTTAAAACGTTTAAGCTTGAAAACCTTATTGCTTATAGAGTTTTTATTTGAATAATTAGCTTTGTTTTTCCATTAAATGTTGCATAAGAGTCCTAAAAGATACTTTTATAGTAATTTTAACTATGGACATCAATAAACGTTTACCCAGCACGTACAAAGATAAGGTGCACCACAAAGTACCATAAACTTGAAATACCTTAGACAGTAATCACCAATTCAACTGCCAAATGATTATGGCAATTTTCCCAAAATCCTCCGCTGCACTGGTTTGCGCTAACCACAGTAACGTTATATATCTTGTCTTACCTTTAGTTGGAACCATTTTAATGCACGTTTAAATATTTATTTTTAAATTAAAGTACTTTCTAGACTTCAAATAATAACACAGAATGCCATTTTCACTGGTTGGTTAACCAGTGGGGGGATATCTTCAATAGAATCTGAAGATCTGAAATGGATGATGACACATAGCAACTCCTTCTGAATTCATGATACCTTGTCTTCTGTGAAGGATATAAAAACAAGAAACATCTAATTTATATGGTTGGTTAATTTATCTGGTACCTAATATAAATTAACATGTGAATATATCTTTGCTAATCAATGGATAATTCCTAATTAGATGGCTTATTTAGCAACCGCATCAGCCATTCCTAATCACATGTAGTTAACTAACTCAATTCGTATGCAAAGATGGTCAGCGGTCACGTCGCTTCATCGGTCCGACGTCTAATTTGATACAGAATTCGTGTAATTTATCTCGTTGGGTAATGCTTACTGAGATCATTGATCATGCCTACTATATCTACTTGTATCTACGGAAAAATATATCTGAATTGTCTAGGTATTTAATGTCAATTTACTTCAGGAAAACAATTAAATTACAATATACCAATTTATAAGAAACAAAGTCCATTCCTTTGAAATAAATGTATACCAAAATTCCAGGTCTTATTCTTCAAAGAGAAAGCTTTTACAAACCTATTACTGAAGCCAATTAAAATTGGGAAATGGTCCTACTTTACCTCTTTCAAAGTAGTACACTAAAACGTCTACCGAAGCAAATATTACAATTACCAAAATTATGTTTCGACAACTTACTGAATATCTGAAACTTTCAGATGACGAACTTTATTCCAACTTGTAAATTGATTATCTACCTGTTTGCAAAATTATTTGATATAATTACTATAGTTGTTATATTATTTTCGTATTGAATTTAATTTGTTTTCAAATACCTAAATTGGTGAGGTACGGATGTTGTTCGGAATTTGCATAACCTTTGATATTAGCATTGTTTTAGTATTGGAAATCTAGATTAATGTTGAAACAAATAGATGGTATGATTAGTTTCGGTGTAAATTATTTACAATCGGATATCAATTGTTTCAATATGTACACAGATCAAATAAGTATTATATTCTATTTGATGATATACAAAATGGTGCCTGAACTACCTTCCTTCTGGCATTTCTTGTATCTTTCCTTCCACCGTGTTACGTCTCCAAAACAACAGCAAACATGCTTATTTTTTTGATCACGCAAAAGCAAGGTAAGCTTTTGTTTCACGTGTGACAGACAGACGATTTGTCTTACGAAATCTGAATGTTACCAGTGACTCTATTTGTTAGTATACCTACTGTGACCTTGAGAGAACGTAAGCATCTCAGGATTGAAAGGATATACTGAGCTCCGATTTATTTAACCTCATTGTTAGAAGCTGATACTTCCAAGGATTGTACTATTGTACTTTACCTACATATTAAATGAATTTCTACACCTACATACCCGGAAAGTGTATTATTTTTTGTAAACTGACAATAAAAATGAATGCAATGACTCTAAAAATCAATTAGACTATTAACACAATATCTAAAATTAGTAAGTATTCCAATTCTTTTGCATAAATAAATGCATTTTTTTCTTAAAATGCTAATTGGATGGACTGAAATTAATTAAGAACTCATTCATGCGTAACTGGCCTTAATTTGAATCCAATACAGCGAAAATGTGCGAAAAAAAACAAAAGACACCAAAATGGCTCAAAAAAGCATGGAAAAACACTGCGGCGTCAAACAATACATTTTTTATTGGCTGCGTTTAAATGAACAACGAAATTGTTTGTTCATATTGAAATATTGGAGAAAAAACAAACAGAAATATACAGTTGTGGAAGGCAAATACATATCTCCTTTTATTTGGGAACTAGTATTTTTATCGCGGTTTCACTCTTTGTATCCGAATATTTTTCAAAAAAAAACTGCGTAAGTTAGAAAGACTCTAGTGTATTGTATTTCACTTAAAAGGGGATACAATGTCCCAAGCAAAAAAGTTTTAAAGTTCCCCTAATCAAAATAGAGGCAAAACTTTTTAAAACACTGTACCACAAGCTAAATTCGCAATAACATTTCAAACAAAGTTCGAATCCAATGAATACGATTTTACCAGCTTGACAGCCAGACATTGTACCTAGATTGTTCCCGTGAAAAGTTGCTACTAATGAATTGGCTTGTCAAAATGTTCGACGCAACTTTTATCTGAGTATTGGCGTATATTTTGAGAAATGAGCTAGTATGTATTGCGAAATAAAAAGTGGCGAATTTGTGAGTAAGCCACTCGAGGTATGGAATAACTTATGTGTGTAAAAAACGTACCTATGTTTTAGTATGCTTCAAGAAAGTAACAATCACAAGCATATATGTAGTACACGTAGCAATTAAAACGCTCTTTAAAACAAAGTGTACATTTAAGACAGTACAGTAATAGTAGTAGAAGTAAATCTAATAAAACCATTACGTTTCGTCGTTTCGGTCTCAGGTATCCACTAGTTTGAACATTACTTGCCATTTGCGCCACACACCACGATTCTGGGAACTGAGGACACGATACAAGGCGCTGGAGTACCTAACAGCAAATTAATGCTCCAGCAAGTATTGCAATATGCAAAACTACAGGGAAATCTAGAATTGTCTAAAGTGATGGCATTTATATAGTTAAACTAATACCTGTAGCCGCCGCATATATTCTAACTTACCATGCAAGCTCAACTTGAACATGAGAAACCAACTTTCCCGCTCAAATTAGACCATAAACTTGTTGCTATACAAAGTACGGGCTAGAAAGAGACAACACGATGTCAAAGGCTTCCGATTTGAACCTTTCGTAAAAGGCCATTAGTCAAACCGAGCTTTTAAACTGTGTAAATGACATGATTTATATCGTGGACGGTGATTTTTACTCTTTTTTACTTTCAACGTCTATTTTGAAATGTTGCGCACATTCCATTTGGCCGTGAAAGCAAGTAAAATGAAAAAGCCACTCAAGTATAAACGCTTTAGTTGGTACGTTGGTTCCGTAGGAAATAAATGGTAGAGTGGACTTTAATGCAGTGTTTATAAACTAAATAAATGAATTTACAACATACAACAAGGGCGTTTTAACTTACCGGTTACCTAACTTTTTCTAATTATGAAAAACAAGCAATGTGTCAAAGCTTATTTTTGGCCATTACAATAAATGACCCTTACCTTATTTGAATACGATTTAGCTGTATAATTTATTTTTACATTTGTATTAAAAATAAATCAAAACAACAAACGTTCAAACAGAATTCTATATTATATACAAACTATTTATAGTATCGCAATTGTTTTCGCTTTGTCAGCTGCCACGCTCGGCGTGACATCGACAAAGTGATAAAAAAATTCGGGCCACTATAAAAAAAAACCTAAAATATTCGCTAGTGTACAAAAATAATACGTTGAAACCGGATTATTTCCGTACGAACCACCGCACCAGTCACAATCCAATTTCCTAAGTTTTGGGAATGCGACATCTGTCTGGCCCAACAATGTGTATGAAAAATGCTGGATCTTTTTATATGAATAAGTAAACTCATAATCGTATGGTTAGTAAAATTAAAGAAGTTTTGTTTGAGTGTAACATCGCTTTTGAATATAATATCAGGGTGTTAGGCACACCTTATTCATGGAACACATGCTCATAGAAGGGGCACCATAACATTTTTGTGATTGGTTTCCAGAAAGGTGCATTGTTATCGCTGTTACGGCATGCCGTATTCGTAATTTAAACATAAATTATAATTTTTTTATTATATTATTTTCCGGCTATAAATAAGAAACAGTATTATTATTAGTTTACTACCAGAAATCTCATACTAACCGTACTAAAGAGCAAACCTTCTCCTTTCATAGAATTAGTACGTATATCAAGACATCGATATAGTGATATATCGGCTGAGCGCGTTTGTACCGAGACGTTTTAGTTTATTCCAAGAACGTATTCCATCGTACAAGAGATTCTATATCTTGAAATGGGTCTTAGAATCGATTGTGGATCGTCGCAGATCCGATAAGACTGATAAATTTATTTTACTGATTGATATATTTGCCGGATTTAGTAGAACTTTTTAAGGTTAGCTGGATTTATATTTAGCCTTATAAATAGTGGAATTTATATAGAAGTAAATAATATTATAACATGAATCTACTTAATTCCTAAAAACATGTTTAATTTATATAAATATAATTGCGTTACATTAATGACAAAATTAGAATCATATTTCAAAATTAATTGCTCTAATAAATTCTACTATCACATCATAGCATCAATAACATTTTAATCGAAATCGGCAAAGTTTAATTAGCAGGGCGTAATAATTCATTATAAGCTCCTCAACTGATATTTGATCAATATCAAAAACACCTGACTGTCGGGATATTAATGGATCAAATTATAAAAGTTGATCTAATAACATGATAATTAAATTAATTAGAAACATACTTATAGGTATAAAGTTACTTCCCGGCTGTCTATTGCTCGTGGTAGATATTTGGAAATAATTATACCACAAATTAAAGTTTAAATATATTTAAACACTCTTACTTTTTGCACGTGAACACCTGTTCAAAAATACTATGTATACATTATACCTAGCATTATAGGATACTACTGTTATAAGCGCTAAAAGAAGAACAAGTTAGGAACCAAACAGTTCTCCATTTAGTTGCTAGGCTCCAACTCCTGTCAGGAACATAATATAATTACTCTTTTATCGCTCAACGCACTTCTGATAAAAATGTTTATTGTTTGCACAACGTAAAGCGAATGCGGGCGCTTCCACCATTTTTTTTAATCTCCCATATTTTACGTACAAAGAGCATGAATAGCATTGATATCGAGCAGTGCGTCAAATTTTGAGATTTATATACACAGTTGGACATTTTACTCAGGCACATATCTATAACTACTCATCATCTGCCTAGCCTTTTCCCAGCTATGTTGGGATCGGCTTCCAGTCTAACCAGATGCAGCTGAGCACCAGTGTTTTACAAGGAGCGACTGAAAATCTGTCCTCCTCAACCCAGTTATCCTGGCAACCCAGTATTCCTAGGTAAGAGTGGTTGTCGGACCATTATCACTATCCATAGCCACTATGCAGACATAAATACATAATGGCCCTCCATGTTTTTGCTACCAATGCAAGCTTTTTAGGCAGCCCCGGTTGATGAATGGAATACCCCTCAGAAAAGTTGCTGTGTCATGTAAATAGCAACCCTAATATCTGAGAATAGAACCGTATTAGATACGCATTTCATACACGTGCCAAATAATATCTCTTGTGGGTAGAGCATCAAAATAGTTCCAAAAGGGAAAAATATTTTTTATAAGAAAGTGTTATTAATACTGTAAGAGGAAGGTTGTGCTTTATTACAGCGAATTTGTGAGAATTTTTGCGCAGTAAATATAGTCATTTGTATGCATTTGTAGTATCAAGTCGCATTTTCATTAGAGCGCAATTGTGAACCGATTGCGCTAAGTATTTAAAAGTTTTAACTAACATAATCCAAAATCAATGAGGTGAAAATCCTTCTGAATGCAGGTTCAGTCTTCAAGCGACTCACGAAGGCAGAAGTAACTAAAGCCCCATTACATTCAGTAGTTCATAATATGGTGTTAAGTGTAGCATTTAATATGAGGTACTGTCGCTACCGAATAAGTAGGTAATAAGACTTGAAGATGTTCAGTATTCATTAACAATATAACACACAAACAACGAATAAAGTTCCAATCCAGTTCATGCTAATTTATGTAGATGAACCTCGACACAATTATATCCATCTTGTAGTTTCCATCAATCTTAGCTTATAAAGCCACTAATCTGATAAACAAGAAATTCACAATGAAATACATCAAGCAGAAAGGCCCAGCAAAATAATTTATAATAATTAAGCTGTAGACAGTTAGTATACACCCACTAAGATTCTTTACACTAAGGCAATAAAGTCCGCCTTACAAGCTCGTATTTCGGTTTCGCTCGTTCTTGAAAAGCAGTTCTTGTTTAAATATAAAAATCATAAGTAGGTAAAGCTTCAGATGCACTAAGGAAATAGTTACCTACTGTATGATTTGAACACATAAGAACATTATAATAGTAAATTGTCTAAAGCAATTATGAGTAAGGTGCTCAACCAAATTAAATTGTGACGAAGTTCGGTAATCAACTCGAACGCTACAAGGCTCGTAGCGCATAATCTTCGCGGGAACAAATTAAATTTAACACCATTCAAGACAACCTATGTAATCTTTAATCAGAAGCGGCCGTAAAGTCTTAGGCGCAGCTCGCGATACTCATCGCTTATTCAAGAGCACCATTCTTATAATGAAATTTCCCCTTTAATAGTCCGCGGAATTGAGACAGGGTGAAACTGCGAAATCCTTGCTAATGGCGCAGAACCACGTAACTTAATCTTACGCGGGTTTACGCTCGGCCGTAACATAAATGCGCACCTATACGTTAAACTCCGCGTAAAGTGCCCGCGAATTATTCTCTAATATCAGCGTTCACGACAAAATCCTCAAGTTCACGAAAGTAAAATTGAACGGATACCGTTTAGTGCTAATGTTGGGGCTTGAAAAAAATCAGCGGGCGTTTTTCTTCCTCTTTTTTGCCAGCGAATAAGCCGCGCTTGGTAATGTTCATTGGCGTTTTAGGCGAGCAATATTTTACAGTCATTTATCCTAGAGGTAAATAAGACCTCTCGTCTGACTCGACGTGTAAAATGTTTAAGATTTTTTTTGCACAGGAGCAAGAGTTTATGCTGCATGCATTAAAGGGACTTTAACATTTTACAATTAATTGTGATTAATTTATGCACCATAAAATTCATATTTAGCTCATCATTGTGTCTACAGAATTAAGTTTTTTGGTTATATTCTGTTGATGTCATTACATCCGACTTCCTCATAACATAACGATTAAACTCCATTTAGAGCAAGTGAGAACTACATTATGATTGACGGTTACGGCGGAATAATAAAACTAGCTAAAGCAACGACAGTTATGATTACATCGCTTAAGTTACGGGTGTTTTGTATAGCTCAATCACTAAGTATTTTGTAGTATTTTGCTGTTAAATATTTTTTTGAAAGAAACATCTTCGAACAATATTTTTCTGAACAGTGCAGGTAACCGTCAACTTATAATTGATAACATAATTTCGACAATATTAATCAGTTCATTAAACACATGTATTCCCCAAGGGCAAGCGCTGATCCAGTGGCACTATTACATATTACATACATACAGGTATGTAACTATAGAGTTTTCACTAGTACGAAATACCCAGTTGCTAAAAAACAGTCACGTACTAAAAAAATGTGCATAACCACAGTACTTTTTTCCAAAAAACTTTCAGGACAGCGTTTTTTATATTCTTTGATGTTTTTTATAAGTTTCATATACTAAAACTAAAAGAAACTTCCGAAACCTGTCAAAATATTTAAACTTAAGTACATAATTACAAAATTACTCGAGATTAAGTAAGTAGTAATTAATCATAAAGAGCGGTCTTTAATTTCTAAGTGTCAAATTACACAAAGGCATAAATTGGAACACATTCATACATATATGTGGATGTTCCTAACATGTTAATTAAGCCAGTTGATTTATTTGACGAGTGATAGTTTCAATTATGTACTAATTAGCGATAGTCAATTACTGCGAATGTCTGAGTATAATTGATATTGCTTTATGGTGATTATAAGGGACGTAACTGGGTGTGTGTCTCTGCATGCAAGATGTTAATATTACCACACACGTATTTGAAACATTTGAAGTATGATTGTTAAAAAGTATTAGCTGAGCATGAAGTCCGTACCTATAGGAAAAAAGTCCAGTTCTTCGATGAATATGGTGATGTCGCAAATACGTGGAACTTCCAAATAGGGAAACAAAAAGCAGCAAAGTTAAGTAGCAAAAAGGATTATCACACTCGACTAACTTAACAAAAACAAAGCTTTAGTTTGCAAAGTCCAAACGCTGCACACAGCGCATAAAATTAATTTTAGACGACATTTTTTTGGAACGAAACCTCGTTGCGATGTCATTAGCATAGAAATTAATGTTTGTAATAGAGAGTACTAAAGTTAATCAATGAAAAATATCGATATGAGGTCGAACGAAAGCCAATTTTCTCTTGGAAGTAAAATCGGTGTTGGTATGGTCACAGATTACTTAAGGCAATTCTCGTATATCGAGGGTCTTTTTTACACGTATTTTTGTTTTTTACCTTTTGCAATTCCATGTTAACATATATATAAAAAACATGTGAAATAAAAGAAGTATATTGTTTTAAAATTTAATAATCTCTTGAACTGGCGCTATAATTAAATAAAGGAAGGCCATTACAGGTAGTAACTGAAACTAATCAGTTTATTAGGCCTATACTTGCAGTAAGCTAACTAAATCTGAACTTGACTAATTGAATAAATCTGATAGATTCATTGAGTATTAACCTTCTTCTTGACAAAACCTAAAACTATTAAACAGAACAGAAATTACTATACTCTATCCACGGAAGCAAGAGCTAAAAGGTAAACAAAGAATGACACTTTTTCAAGATGGCGGTATAACCCGACCGATGACAAAACGTCACATTTTTGTGTAAAATGTTCGCAGTATCTGTGATTTTGTCATCGATTTACCTTTTAGCTCTTGCTTCCGTGGATAGAGTATAAGAATTGCGGTAATTTCTATTTCATTAAAAGGCCAAACCCATGTTGTAGTGTCTACAAAATTGTAGAAAGACATAGTTGACGCTAAAATGTTTTACATGTCATTCTTAATGGAATTGCCATGTAAAATGTTGACCAAAATCATATATCACACTTAAGTAAACAGAAGTAGTTAACATGCCTTCACCATAGTCTCTAAACTGTTGTAATGAAGCATGCAACTAGCTTAAGAGCACATTGCACAGATTTACCCGATGTTTGACAAATATTTTTTTAAGAAAATATCGACTTCTTGTAAAGCACTGGTACTCAGCTACATCCGGTTACACTGGAAGCCGACCCCAACATAGTGAGGAAAAAGGCTCGGAGGATGATCGACTCAAAAGTTTTCACTTTTTAGTCGGTCTGATACCGGCTAGATACTTGATCTTTGTAATACGCGTACTACCATTCATCTTCGTATAGATTTATGAGCAATAGGAAACTATCAACTGACTAAAAGTCTGCAGTGAGCAGGAACTCTTAACAATATTTAGAATTCCGATGGAAGTGGTTTTATTTTCATTTGTTTTTCAAAACGGCAGTGTCTCGGTAAGGCACACTGAACCAAGCAGGTATGGAAAGACATCGTTATTTATTTTTGAGACTTAGGGTTTACAAAACAAATCGCCAGTGATTCAAAGCTATGACTACTTTGGAATAGAACCAAAATATTCTCCAAAAACGATAACACATAACAATAAACTCTAACCAAAGCTCAGTGCACTAAATTTATATGTTTATCAGCATGTATCGCAAGAAATATGCAATAAATACTTATTTCGCTCACGTATGGCGTTGGCAGTATGCACCGTGCACCTACAGTTGTAGGAATACGTTTCTAACATTTTAATGTTGTGGTAAATTTTGCTAGCACTACATAAAATGCTTGTGTTGGCTTCTGAAAGTCCGGTTGTACGGTAAACGAGCGGTCTCTCTAACGGCTTTAGTCAGAAATACATATTCATAAATGCATGAAACTATCCCTAGTTTTGACTTTGTAATATTAGTTCATCATCATCATCAGCCTTTTATCGTCCCACTGCAGGTCACAGGCATCCTCTCACACAGAGACGGACTGAGCGTTAAACACCACGCTTGCTCAACGAGGGTTGGTGGTTTCAGACTTCATAGTCCAGGTTTTCTCGAGATGTTTTCCTTCACCTTTAATAAGCCACTGGTGTCCAAGATTAATTAATTAATTACTTTTTTAGATTAATTAGTAAGTATTTTTAGTTAAAACATTCTAAACTTTTGTGTTAAGCTTGCTTTATAAAGATAACACGCGTAAGCTTCATTCGTTGCCCACGCCTCGTACTAAGCACGTTTCTTAGCGGGATCTTAAAGTATGTTAAACAGGTTAAATAATATATTTTAAAGGCACGATCTCTCGGGACGCGTGGCTTCGTGTTTCACCCTCCTTTGCGGGTGAATCTCAGTCTGTAATCTAGCTTGCTTTATACGAAGCTGTTGAGTTATTTTCTAAGCTGAAACATTTCTTGCAAGCTATACTACTTTTTTAAATAATTCATAACTAATAAAATTCCCGTATATAGGTATGTCGTAATATTTGTATTTTATCGTATAAAATATTATTTCAAACGGAAAATTTCCCAGCAAAACAACAATGTAGAAGATATCTTCATTTGGAGAATCTGTGGCCAACATCTTTAGAGTTGGACGTAAACATTTATATAGGTTATAATTTAAGCTTAAAGTTTATTGAGTACTCTTATATAAACATTTTTAAATAGAAAGAATATTTGTGTATGCGCTTTTCAAATTAAGTATGCCTACAAATCCTATATAAGATATAATGCAAAAACCAAAGCAATGACAAAATCAATTTTTAAAGGGAAACTCTATGATATAATATAGAATTGTAGGCATTACAAACATATAGGCATATTCATTCAATTTTAAATTCCACCGCTCTTAAAAAAAAAACAAATTACACAATAATCACAAAACGATTCATTGACAGAAGTCCTAATAAAGCTCACATTCAGCTCGAATCGATTCTGCTCCCGTAGTTGCATATTTGAATTCAAAGGCAATCGGAGCCGGTCCGTATTCCCATCACTATCAAAGAATGAACCATTCCCATTGAGAACAAAACGATTAGCGGAGCCGCCATAACGGAAAATCAATTTAGAAAATAGTGCGCCAAAATGCGATTGAGCGGGGGATAAGGAACGTTACCATTTTTTTAATAAAAAAACATGGTTAACAAATGTCTTAAAGAACCTTCGTAAGTTCACTCGTAACTGATCTTTTTATCATGCCCATCGTCTTAGTTTTTTAACTAAGTCCAAACCCATCAATAAGGACTAATCTTTGACAGATTCTTGGTTTGACATAAAGCCTTGCGTTACTTGACCTAGAACAAAGCGCATGACCTATCTGCAATGGACATCCGCTGATCTTTCCTTACTCCGTAACCATTCCAGATTGCTTCAAAATGAACCGTGAGTAATAACGGTGCTCTAGCTCTCTGCCTCGTTATGAAGCAGTTCTTTTACTAGCATTTAATGTGCTATTAGTGAATCAAAACTTTTACCTCCGTTCCGTTTGGAACTGAACTAGAAATTGTTGGAACTTCTATAGAGCCGATTATGTTACATGAGTTTCAAAGAATTTTGTAATGTTTGTTTTTTCGATATGTGTAAGGATTTTATCGGCTATAAAATTGGAGTAAAATGGAATTTGTTACTCTTATAAGATTCTGGCACTGAAAGGTGAGAAACTATTAAATTGTAATTTCAGTGTGGAGATTAGTGTAAGTAGCTTTAGTATCACAATAGTTAAGTTTGAGATGTTTGAATCGTATTATGCCGCTAAGGAAACATATGTATGAAGAAAGTGGCACGAGTGATACCTTTATTTAATGTCAATGTATGTACGAGAAAGAAACATCTGAAGGTTTATACAATGCTCGTTACTGGTAATGACCACAAATATACCGCTAAAATGGGAATTTCGGAATCTAATTCTAAACATTTGTCAATTACTTGTTACCCACTAAATAGGCGGTCATTAAGCTATTGACGAACACCATTTATTTACCCACTAATCAGGCCAAAACAACTGTAAACTAAAATTCGTTGACTGAAACGAATTAATAACCCTAATTCCGTTGATGACCATTCATTGGAAGGATAGCGTGAATAAATTATGTAGTTATTGCGTAACTGGGCTTTAAAAAAATTTTGTTCGATGTTAATACTGTTTTCTTATGTCATCATCATCATCATCAGCGTATCGCAGTCCACTGCTGGACATAGGCCTCTCCAAGTGCACGCCACTGAGATCGATTTTCGGCTTCTCGCATCCAGCTCCTGCCAGCCGTCTTGCGCAAGTCATCACTCCACCGTGCCTGAGGACGTCCTACACTACGTTTGCCGAGGCAAACGTTTTCTTATGAATTTCTACTTAAATTTGCTTGGATTTTGATATAAATACCCAGATATTGCCTTTCATAATAGGTATCACCAAACATTGGTGTAGCTAGGATACTAATTGTACAAATCTTCTTATCGTTCGTCGAGAATCGTAAAGTGCTGTAACTATATGAGACCCATTTCACTCTGCAACAAACATTTGCAATCACTAAAAATTATTGACATGCATGTTTAGATCATCTGTGCAGCTTCAAACCGAAACGTAATCCTTATTCATGAGGCTTTCACAAGGCCAGGTCGCAAGCCGAACTCGTTTGAAAAATGCTACTGCCAAAAGTTTTTTCCTGAACGCTGAGGGATTTCAAAACATGTTTCATTCAACACTGTATCGATGCAGTCGGTAAAGCGCGACGATGCTTCGCCCGGGTGCTCAGAGGAGGGAAAAGGTATTCAACGATGCTAAAAGTTTAATGTGTGCGCCCGGCGTTACTCTTGTTGTTTGACGGTCCTCCCGAGTTGTCATTGGCTGGTTTTGATGCCAAAGGGAATTTTATTAGGCTCTGACTACCGATGTACTCTCAGCGAACCCACAGTGCAGTTTTAATATGGAAAACCAATTTTGCTACCGTGATTACTTTTAACTTGCACATAGCAAGATATTAGATACAACTTCAATACTAAAATTCTACTGTAAACAGGAAAAGGCGAATAAAAATGCTTTTAACTTGTTCCCAATAAACTTAAATATTGTGTTTTGAAACGACTTGGATGTTTTATTTGTTTTGTTTCTCAGTTCTCATGAATAATGCATGTGATACCCGTTAGAAGGCAAGATGGGGAAATTATTTAAATAAACATTTGATGAATCGGTTTTACATAATCGTAAAAATGTTTTTAAGAACCGATATTGTATAATCCTTATGGGTTTACAGATGGATCAACAAAGTTTTTGTTACAAAATAAATATACAAATAATAAGTCAGGAAATATATTTTTTTGTTAAAATTTCCGAAGCTGATAAGTTCACTCTCAAATTAGATCCTCCTTTTACGAACAACCCTTTTAAACATGGTTAATTTATTGTTGTTTACCCAATAAATTGTGTAGCTTTAAACCGTTAGAGTTTAATAATGAGCCAATTAAGTTAATTTAAGCACTAGAACCCAAACCCTTGTCTCGATCAATCAATTCTGTAAAGCCTTGCGAGATTTGTTTGATGGTCAACGGATAATGTACACAAGTGGTGATGTTGGACATAATCGGGGTTTATGCAAGGGATTAATTAAATAAGTAACTAATAAATAATACTTACGTTAGCAACTGTTTTTGTTAAGGTTAGTAAATTACGGAGAATTAAAAGATATAGTTTAAACAGAATTAAAAAGTAAGCAGAATAAAAAAGAAAGTTGAAAATTAATTAAAAAGAAAATTGAAAACAAATACATAACGATTATTTATAATACATTAGCTAGAAAACAGTATTTCGTAAAAATCATCAAATGTACCCAAATAATTTTACTTAGTAGGTACACATTATTGATTGGACAAGGCATTACTCATGTATTGTAACTTCACTGTAAAAAAAATTACTCTGCCCGAGGAACCAAGCGAGAGTATATTATTTAAGGCGTTGTAGTTTTCACTGTAAAAGAACCGCAATAATTAATAATGTTCAACTTGTTAACTAGTTGCAGCTGAAAAAAAAACTTTGTAACTATTGCTTGTTACAAGTTAAGATGGAGAGAACTAATCAAATTAAAAGTTGTTTCCTGTTACTATAAAAGTTTGGGACCACATTAACCCGACGAAACTAGAGGTTTTTTCGTAAGAGCTGATATGAAAACCAATTGACTTGCAATAAAGGTTCTCTAGTTGGAATTCTGAATTAAAGGAAATGACTCGGTGACAGGGGTCCGGATATTGGGGTATACCAAATAGTCTGTACTATGGTCATGAAAAATGGAAAAAATATTGAGGACCTACGAAGTTTTTATACCTACTCTAAAATTTTATGCTGTGCAACAAATGACTTACAAAAACTGTCAAGTAACTCAAGTAATATATTGAGCATAACTTTCTCACACATTGTACTTGTGAAAAATATAACTAGTTTATTTGAAACATAAATAACTTTAACAAGTTTACTATCAACATTCTTCCAGCCAAAACGCAAGATCCTCAACCAAAATACTGCTTACTTTCTCCTTTATCATTGCGTTACATAACAGAAACCACGAAACGTCATTTACAACTACAACTAGAATGTTCCACGAAAATATACAAAACAAAACACAGCAGTGTTACAAAGATAATGCAACATTTTATTCGACCAATCAGTGCAGTCATAACAATTACGAAAGAACAGAGAACGGGATATTCTACACTACTTCCCACGGGGAGCACTTAGCACTAACGTTGCACAGTGATATTGCTTCGTGGTGAATTTATGTATAAATAGAAACTATTGAAATACTAGCTAGCGGAATAATACGTGTTTTGAGTTGGTATAAGTTTTATGTGGGTAAAATTGGTCATTATTCGTCGCTTTTTACAGCGAATACCAACATGATATACCCGTAAAAACTCAGTGAATTATATGAAATGTAAAATAATTAAAGAAAATAGGGAATAAATAAAAACAAACTTGATAATGCAACCTTTATTGTCCATAGTTAGATTTGTTGCTTTGTTATAAAAGATTTAATTTAGACTTAATTTTATTCCAATAAAAACAAATTAAACAATAAACACTAGACAATAGAATTCAAAAATTAATAAGCTCATAACACCATTTCTGATGGCAAACGTTTAACATAAACATTTAAACAGCGTAATGAAACACAATGTAGTGTCAATATTTGCTCACCACACTATGCAAATAGCACTAGACTATCTGCTCTGATAACAAACAAAAGCCACTTTAGTACAAAACCGCTCTCCAGTTTCATCGCATTACACCGTCAACTGGTGACGCTATGACGCTTCGACGCACGTTGACATAAATGTGAACCACCTTTTCCACGGCATACCATTTTCCACGGCATTCGGTCCCAACATTCAGTCCTTTGAGGCAAAACATTTTTCAGTATTTGACGTCGACTCAAGGGGCGAAATGTGCTACAGAATGATATTTCGAAACGACGCCCTGTGTGTAAGAAAGTGCGTATGTAAAGAGAATTTGTATGTCCGTCTAGACAGTATTGTAGAGTTGTTTTAATGAGAAGTTTTACTTTTTTTACACGGAATTAGGCGTGCGTCGTTGATTATAAATTCATAAATGTAATTAAAAAATTAGTAGTACCTCTTGTATAAATGAGGTACCTATGCTTGTATTATTAAATAAATATACCCTGAATAATTTATATTGGAACAACACTGTAATAACTTAGACCATTACTCTAAGGAAATAAATTATACGAATGCGCTTCTTACGTTCAACACGAACGCTCACAAACTTCTAGAACTCAACTCATCGATTTAATGCGTACCTGTTCGCTACCGAAAGCGAAACTTTTTACCCCACTAATTAAACTCCAAACTTACTCCTGTGAATTTCGCTGTTTCTTCAGGATTATTTCGTAAATAAAATAAAACAGTTTAAGAATAATCCCTCGATTCTAATTAGTTTTCCGAACCCTATTTGATTGAATTCTGAAACAAAATTGTTTTTGTATTAGTTCATTTTAAATGGGTGTTTTGAGTTTTGTTCTTAAATAAGAATAGGGCTTCTGTAAAAATATGACGTGACGTGTAAGAACTCGAAACAAAAGATAGTTTTAAACATTGGCAGTTGTTTGTGACGAACAATTGATGAATGTCACCAAGATGAATGAGGGCTAACCTTAGGGTTACAAGTAATTTTAGCAGTAGACAGTATCTGTACGGTCCTTCTCGGTCCCTTGTCTGGTTGATAAATTGATGTCGGACCGCTGTGATGTATTAATATCAACCTAAACATGCTGTTAACTTTCCTTGTTTCATCGCATCGAGATAGGTGACAATTTTTCCTTATGGCTTGATGATCTGTCGGTGTGAGGAAATGGCTGGTTTTATGGTAAGTAAATTGCGATGTCTACTGAATTCAAATGTGGTTACGATAAAATACATGAGGGATATTTTATGGAATGTGATGTTTGTTGTTTTATTCTGTAAAAATGAACTAATGAAAAGTAGGATTCCCCGTTCCATTAAATGAAGCGTAATGTTTCAAACTGTCACGGCATAAATTGGAAAAAGGTAGCATAAAAAATCTTTTGAAAATATTTAATATTTTGCGACAGTTTTCTTTGAAAAAGCCGTCTGTCTGGAAATTAGGAAGCTCGAACCATCAGTCGACTTATTTCCTTCGCCGTAAGATTCTCAGAATAGTTTACGTTGGGAATATTTTTCTAAAATAAGAAATATTCTACAATATACACTTTTAATGTTTTTAGATTCTTTTTTGTAATATTTATTTGTGCCGAATACTTTGTTTTAAGCGTTGTGGTATAGGTTTAAATAATAAAGTATAAATATAATGAAAAATAGAAAATATGTTCTCAATTTTTAACTGACTTCCCAAAAAGGAGGAGGTGCTCAATTCGTCGGACTCTTTTTTTATGCATGTTCACCGATTACTTGAAGACGCGTGAACCGATATGCAAAATTATTTTTTTGTTTGATAGGGTTTATCTTCCAAGTGGTCCCATAATCATCAGGTCAGGATCAGATGATGGAAACCCTGAGAAATCGAGGGCAACTTTCAAAAATTTTAGGCAAACGCAGGGTAAAAACTTTACACTAAGGTGTAAATCTGATAAGACTATGCAGGTAGGTATATTTTTTCATTTGATAATTTTAATCAAAAAAGACATTTTCATAACAATTTTATTATTGTTTTGTATGGCGTATGATATTAAAAACAGAAAAATAAATTTAGTCCAATCAAACTTGATTCCGACAGCCGCATCAGCTCACCGGATATTCAATATGGCGGAGGTTTGGCATGAAACTTCATATTTTCTGTATTTTCAGGGGGATTGGTAAAAATATTTCACGTTATTTAATCCATAGTAAACACACTAACACACTGTATAGCCTATTTTATTCCACGAGCGTTGGTTTATCTCATTTGGCGGATAATTCCAAATAAATATCAATATTTTTTCAAATATTTACATACAATAATTTTGAAATGATGATGGTAGTCAGAAACCAGTTAGGTTTGCAATCAGTCTTACCTAGTCGTTGCCCGGGTAACTCGGTTGAGGAGTTCATATAGGCAGTTGCTTCTCGTAAAACACTGGTACCGCAACATAGCTGGGTAAAAGATTCGGGAGATGATGAATTCCAAAATGATAAATCAATTTGTTAGTCATAATATTTGTAAGACAGATAGTGAATAAACCCTAAAAAGCTTAACCCTGCTCACATCCCACACATTAGACAGTGCCAGGTCATTGGTTAAGCCTGAGAGAGTAGTGCTATGTCACGGCCCACCGTGTTTTATAAATGACTTGCAAATTAAAATAGAACACCAATTATTGCGTTTAAATTAATTTCTGTTTTGTTTTGGACGTTATTCAATTGTTTTATATGTTCATGCGTGTGTATATGCATTTGTAGGATGCTTAAAAAATAAATTGGTAAAAGTACTATAGTTAGGGTTTTAAATGTTTTTAAGCTATTGCATAGCTTCTATCGCAGGCCTTGAACGCGGGGACCAAATCCAGAAATTCCGTAACGAAAAAACCTCACGCTCCCCACTCCGACGGGCACGGAGGTGTGGCTTGAAGGCCGTACATCGTCTAACGTCGTGTCAGTTCGGCAGTCTTCGACACGGCGCTGTGTGTCGTGCGATTAGACGTATTGTACGACTTTACGGAACTCGCCCGAATCGAGACGAGCTATTTTTATTCATTTAAGATGTTTTTGTTTTTTTATTAATTTTGACTTATTAAACATGACTGATCCGCAGTAAAATGGAACTTTTAAACAATTATTAGGTTCTTAATAAGCAAGAAATAGTTGTTGTAATAGAATTCAGAGAAACATAACCACAACCATTACAAATTCGAATACAATTTAAATTAAATGTCTTGTTTTGAAACCTTTTAGTTCTCGTTGTACAAAGTAATCATGAAACTTTTCACTTAGACTGTTAACTAAGAGTAATGACGTCAGAATCCAGTTTAGGTTCTAATTTTACCTGAATGCCTACAAGCCTTACCTTTATCCTTGTAATACACATAGCTGTATTACTGACAAACCTATCGACCTTTGCTCTTTGATTTGCGTCAGTTTCACGTGAACAATTTATTGCTAAAGTTGATGAATATATATAATTATATTCAGTACATAAATAAATACCTACTTTTGAGGCCTACGTTGTTCAAGAGTAAATACTATACCATGCGAGATGATTAAGGTTCCTAGGTGGGCCAAACTATAAAATATCATTTAGACGTGATTAGTCTTATGACAGATACCTTGTGTTAGACATTCTAAAAGATTCTAGAATTCCATTCAAAGATTCGATCTACTTCCATAAGATAGCGAGATAGCGAACTATTGCAAGAAGACATGAACCGGGTCATAGAATGGTGCAGTAACAATAAAATGCAGCTTAACACTGAAAAATGCTACCATTTAAAATTTACCAGGAAAGCCAAGTTTGTCAGTTCAGATTACTTCATAGAAAATAACAAGATCCAAGAAGTAACAACCATCAAGGACTTAGGAGTCACCTTCGACAGCAAACTAACCCTCCTGCCCCATATAGAGAACATAATTAAAAGAGCCAGTAGAATGTTAGGTTTTGTTATAAGAAACTCCAGAGAATTTAAGAGTGGCACCAAGATCCTATTGTACAACAGTCTTGTACGAAGTACTCTGGACTACTGTAGTGTTGTATGGCGTCCTCACTACGCGGACCACATACTGCGTATTGAGCGGGGACAAAAAAGGTTCTTGTGGCACCTTGCCTACTCAACGGGTAAAGCTAAGCTTCTTAAATCCTACATCAGCCGACTCCAATACTTCAGGATGCACTCACTATCATCTCGTAGAGAAGCATATGATGCACTATTTTTGTTCAAACTAATTAGGAACCAAATAGATTGTCCCGATTTGCTCAGTATCCTAAGGTTTCGCGCTCCCTCGAGATATCCCCGCCAACCAATAACGCCACTGTGCCCACCACTGAGAAGGACAGTGTTGGGTGCAAACCATGTTATACCCAGACTGTGTAGAACTATGAACAGCTATAGCGATGTGATTGATGTGCACAGTGACAGTGTTGGTCAATTCCGTAAAGCAATTTTTACTAAAATGCACTGTAATAGATAATTTTAATTTTATTTTTTTGTATAATTAATTTTGTAACTCACTTTTCTGTCCATTATTTTTTATAAAGTATCAGCTTGTAATATTCTATAAATAATGTACCTATTGTTAACTGTTACTATTATGCATGCTGTGTTAGCCTTTAAGTGATTATTATACTCGCACATGTGTTTTATCTTTTAGTTATAGTGATGAAAAAGTGTAATAATTGTTGGTTAACCTATTTAAATAAATAAATAAGAAAACTAGCTTCTCTCTACATTAACATAAGGTCATATTTTAAACAGAATATTTAAGAACTTATGTACCTACAGTTACGTACTAAAGTACGGTATTATTGCTTCCATATATATTTTACTTTCGTTTTACTGCAGCATGATAGGCTCTCTATAAAACAAGAAATATCGGCCGATGAAAGCTTACAATATATGGCCCTGCTAAACCTATAAAATACAGGCGAACTACGTTTCGACCTATATAAAAATGTTACCTTCATTATAGAGAGTTACTACTGTAACTATATTTATATTTTTTGCAATCATTTTTTTGCTTCTTTGGAGTAACATTATTAAATAGAGTTCTACAGCGATCCTTAGGAATATTGCTGTAAGTATAGTAAAAAATTAAGTAATGATTCCTACTAGGTATACTTGCAACTGAATAATAAAATAATGGCCAAAAAACTTATCGTCTAATAATTAAGTGTTTAAAAAACTTTCAGTAATTAAATAGCATAAATAGCAACGAACGGTTGAAACTAAATTTTAATTAATGTTTATTAATTCCACTTTCAATTTATGTATTTAGTAACTTTTATTGTGAGTTTCAAATAAAAGGTTTTAAATGTAAATCTTTTTAGCTTTTGGCTTTAAAATAAAGTGGACTCCAAAATAACTCATTACTGGAGTGGATATCATCTAAATGAAAAGTTTTCGGCCTCTTAAAACCTTAATTTCTTTGTAAGTGGCAATAGAAGGGCTCTTCAAACTTTTTAGATGAAAAAAATGTTTATAAAAAGTTTTGTAAGTGACATTATGATGAAAGTGAATAATTAGTTTTTTGAATTTTCATTTATTGTGTTTTAACTTTATAGTGCTGTGTAATATTTTAATTGATAGCATTACTAGAACTTTGAGTAAGTTATACTTGAGTAGGCGTGGTTGCACGTTGCATTTAATTTCATTGCTATTTATTGACTCGTTGACGTTCCCAAGATCTTTTATTAAAATAGGCACATATATGTAGTTTCAGAGCCATCATCTATAGCCATAAGGTCATCAAGAACTAATACAACGTGAAGGTACAAATTAAGATATCCGTTTAGGTACTGTAGGACCGCGAGACTACTCGCTTGCTCAAATGAAAAACTTGATTCAATATCACGACGTTTATTGTACGGGCTCGGGAGGTGAAGTGATATACTTCAGTATAAAAATCCTAATCTATTATTTTTCATAGAACGATTTTAAAATGATTGTCCGGCCATTACCAAACTACAATAAATAAAACCATACAATGAAAAAGTTTCTAACAAAATACACTACAGTACTGTCGGTCAATTTGACTTAGGTTGCAGGAAAGCGTGATAAATTATACTTTTTGATAATGATGGATAAATTTAATAGTTTCTTAAAATATTGAAATAGGCACGCACACCTGGCAAAAAATTACTAAGTGAGAATTCGTTCAAGAATCACACCTTAAAATTTATTTACCTAGCGTGCGTGACTATGAAATATCCAGATTATTTAAAATCTCTTTAGCTAATCTGACTGAATTTCTAATCCTCTGACTGGTCAAACATGATTAAGTTTATGAATAAGATACGAATAGATTAGAGAAAACTCATTATACTAATGCCAATACCCAATACCTACAGCTTATTAAGTTAAACTTGCATCCAGTTTAGTCGGTTAAAAAAAAAACACTTAAATTCAATTTCCCAATTTTCCCTTAACAATACTAAGATGCAACAATTCCAATGCTATACCACCTCTAATAAGAAGGCAAAAATAAGATACCATTTCAAAACATACAATATTCGAGCATAGGAATTCTTGCCTTACCCTATCCTAGTTCCGTGTATACCCCACTCTGATTGCATCACGTTCTATGTTACCCCTCATATGAAGCTTCCCTTCCCGAAGTAATAGCCAATGGGAAAGGTCTTCCGGGGTGTAAGGACGCATGCAACCGAGGGTATTTGTGTATTAGGCTTGTTATGCTAAGTTGGGAGGAATATGATGTTTGAAAAAATGGACATTAAAACTACACTTAGTAGTACCAAGTATTAGAACAGTTTATATCGATTTTTGTTATAAATAAAACTTTTTTATCGACAATAGACTCTGATTACTAATACGGATAATCCCATAAGCCTATCAAACTACTTTTTTGCTAAAAAGCAAATCCCATCACCCGGAAAAAGGTAATTTAAGTGTCTATAGGGTTACACCTATCTCCATGGCTAACATTTCAATTGGCTCCATTATATTACAGCCTGACAAACATACACAGAGTTTTCACCATTTTGTCAGGGATTAAGAATCTAAATTCAGTAAACATCCACCTCAATGTTTTCCACGAAGTCGTTGAAGTTATTTTTAGACATAATGTGGTGCTTACCGGCTACAATGGTTAAAAACCCTTGTATTCCCAGACACGTTAAACGATTATGAGACCAAACGCGCTTTCATTTGTTACCGCGGTATGTCGTGCGAATTACGCTGTTGAACGTAAGTATGCGTAACTCAGTCGGCGCGATAAATATTTTTGACGTGTAAAATGTTGCCAGCATTGCGCTGCGTAAGATCTTCTTTTGTTTTGTGGGAACTGGGAATGTTTGAAAGTGTGTACCTGTGCCTATGTAAGCAATGCAGGTTGTAGCTATTGTTTTTGTAGCATTTTGTTTCCATTTTCCTGTAATTTTGTTTTTGTTTTGTATGAGTTTTTTACAGTTTGAATATGGATTAATCCTCATAATTTACCCTTTGAAAGGGTACCCTTAACATATTGGTCTATCTATAACCTCCACTTTAATAATGTGATTCCAAGTATATGCCCATTTTGATGTTCAGCTTCAACAAACAAGCTTGTAACTTATAGCACAAAAAAACAAGTCATGAACATTTTTGTTTTAAACGAGAATTCGAACGGTCATTAGTGAATGGGTAAAGAAAGATGTTCAGTACACCGACCCAGTTCACAGCTAGAACGCCTCATCATTTTAAGATTACGTATCGTAACAGAAAATCGAAAATACTTCTCCTTAATCGCATTTTAATTTAATTTTATGCAATTTGTTGCAGAAGGTACAGTCCTAAAACGATGAGCTTTTCAATTCAATTCGTAATACCTAGGTATCCACTTAGGTTGTAGAAATTGAAATGTTGAAATGACTAGATAAAGATAAAACAATCCAGACTAAATATAAATACTTCTATATACCAATTATATCCAAACACAATAATTATAAGAGCATTCGAAAATATTGTGATTAAAATATTTCCCATTACATTACAAAACGCGACAAAAAAATGTTTTCTTCCACGTGCCTACGCATTTCCAACGAACTCAAAATGTTTATCAAAGACTGACTGACCTTACTTAACCTCGGCTCTGTTGAGAATTCTTCCCCTTCACGACTCAAGTACCTATTGACATTTACAAATATTTGCCAGCCGATATTATGCCATCTTTATTAATAAAATAAAACTTTCCATTCATTTCTTAAGCAAATCAAACTAAGATTGCTTGTTATAACTTTTCGAAAAGCACTCGCTGTTATTTTCGACTTCTTAACTAATAATATTTCAATAAAATTTGTGATAAATCTAAAGAGTCTGATATTTTAAAATTAAAGACGAATGGTCAAGTCATGTAACGTAGAATTTAATAAAGAATAAAGTTTTTGAATATAAATTCGAAGAGTTCTTTTGTAATTTTTGCCGAACAAGAGATAATAAAAGCGTGCCACCCTCTTTTGTAAGAAATCAGTGAAAGAAAGGGGTTGCTAAGAGCCCGTGATAAAGTGGCAACCTGTTACTGCATTTTATTTTTATTGTAGGTAGGTACATAGTGTTTGTTGTTCCCAGAACTATATGAATAAATATCGCTATATTTCAATATCCAAGGATTACGAATTCTCATTAAACCTTTTCACTAAACTAGTCAAAATTTAAATGTATAGTAAAATTGGCAAAATTCCAGGGATCAAGGAAATGCGTCGGACCCAAATAATTATGGAAAACAAAGTAACTTTGGGTTTATCCCTCAAATATTTTGATAGAGTGGCCACTTAATTTGCTGTGTATTTCCAGAAACGTACCCTCTTAAATTTCTAACACAAATGTACCAAACATTTTGTTTCTAGTAATTTTGCTGGAAACCTAATTCTACTTCGCACTTTGTTTACAGTACAGCAGCTTTACTTTAACGAAAAGAGGTTTGTACATATTTCAATTTGTTAGCGGTTTATATTTCCTACTAACTTAATATACATATTGTTTGTTTGAATGTTATAATTTCAAGGGGAAACAAACAACGTTTGAATCCACTCAAACGTGAAGACATAGCAAGGTAAAAAAATATGTTAACATTTTGCAAAAAAAAAAAAAACAAATACACGATAGCAACGAAATTAATTTAAATATTACAAAATTGTTCTAAGAGTTTTGACGTTAACTATAATCTGATAAAAAAGAACTAAAGGCCGATAATCTTTCAAAAGCGTATTAATATAATCTGAGAATGGCTGTTCGCTTGGCAAAACTTTAAATATTTCGGGGTAATCATAAAAAGTTTTCACTAGCTATAAGTAATCGAGTTACGTAAGCATTTTATAGAATCCATTAAATGGCCGAGATCAGACAAAATTCCTGATTCTGGTAGCTAAGCAAATTTTTTATAACATCTTCTTATCTTATTAAAAAGTTTCTGTGGATAGCCAAATTTTTTCGCCAGCCAACATCGAAGTTTTATCTTAATTTTGGGAATGCCTACTTTTGCTTTTACTTAAGGCTTTATTTGAATTAAAAATTTTACTTGTGTAAAGGTACAAGTAAAATTGTGGTCTCACATAATTTGAGAGGATGAAGTTTAGGAAATAAGTTTTGTAAGTAGAGATTTTATTGAAAGAATATTTTCAAAACGATACTCTCGTATGAGTGTCCGAGATTTTTTTATCGTATCGTATATCGTATTCCAGTCTAACCCTTGCCACTTATTACCCAGTGAAAGAATCAATAATACCAATTAAGCATTCAGAACATTTATTATGGCTTTATATCCTATCCTCATAAATTATTTTATTGAAGTTCGTTTCCTTCGTACAGCAGATTTATGACCATTTTTTTTCGAATCATTTTCTAACAAATTTTCTTGAGAAAATTTGATCATTTCCTCTTATTCACGAAGTGCTGTAATGGAATTCGGGGGGTAATAGAAATCTTATTGATGCGAATGAGAGTGCCCGACACACTGCAAACTTTTAGTCGGCTGATAGTTTGTTAGGGCTCATAAATCAGTATGAATATAAGTGCCAGTACCTACGCACATTGTAAACACGGTACAAAGGTATTTAGCCAGTATCAGACCTAATAAAAAGTTTGATTGAAATCAAGGCTTTCGTCAACTATCGGCCGATCTTTTAATCTGTAGTGTGACGGTACTCTCAGACATCAGGATACAAATAGAACCGGACGGAGAAGATAAATATTTATTGATTATTTCTATTACGACGGAGGGGAAGACAAAAGAAAGGTATTTCTATGCTAAATACTGTCTGTTGCGAATTAATGGCACGTTTTATAGTGTCGCAGACATTTGCATGGAGATCTTTGACGGAGATAGTTAAAATATTCGATTTGCATAGTAATGTGCCATTTGAAGACCTCTATTTGCTCTTGTTCTAAGTTATCACAATGGTAAATGATCTCATTAAGAAGTATTTGTTGGTCTTCCTTATGCTTTCAACATAGATATAGAAATCGGTATCGTTGCTGTTTACTACAAATAAAATTGTATAGCTAAGGAATATATTTTATTCTCCATTGAAGGCGAAAAACAGAAATAATTAAAACTTTGGTCAAAGTATGCTATCCTAATATCAAAGTTGGTATTCAATTTGTAGTAAGTAAAACAAAAAGAACGTTTAACAACCACTCGATATAAAGCCTGTGATGTTGTATAACTTTGGACAAAGATTAATGTAAACCCTCTAAAAGCTATCGAAAAGGCCAACAATTAGTTACAGTTGTTAGAATTTTAGGAATAATTCAATTTTGTTTCAAAGTCTACACGCCGATGTTACATAAATCAATCTTGTTAAATCCCTTTCACGCGGAAACTTTTTGAGCTCGAACACCAAAGAAACCTACCGCAAATGCAAGAAAATGCCAAATGACGTTAAGAAATGCAGTGAGCGGAAATAGATAATTTTCTTGTGGAGCTGCAATGTGGAGCGTTCGGGCGTCAAGTCAGATGCATGCCTTATCAATGCCTTCTTACAAGCTAAGTTAACAGTAGAAGCGTGACTTTCTGCGGAACTTTAACTAACTATATTCTACTTCAGCAACTCAGGTATGTCTACAAATACTTGTTATAGGGAAAGTACTTTCAACAGCAGGTCAGACATAATAAACGTTGCCGCTCTTATCTCATGAAATCTAATTCAATCACAGTTAGATGAGGGCCCAATTTTCTCGATATCGGGCTGGCATATCTCGAGTATTCCTTACAATTTGACTTGCTCCAGTCGGCGGCATTGTACGCACACTCTTTAGACTCGAGTGGATGATTCTTTTATTATCAAAATACCCTTGATTCAAATGGCCCCTTTCAGGGCTCTCGTCACAAAAACGAGGGCATTCGAAAAGCAAATAAAACGTGCTCCCTCTTCACGAATTATGATTTACATAATGTTTTTTGCTTAGAAGCGCGATTCCGATAAAAAGGTACATTTGATATAACGTGTAGCGTTGACGTTTACCGCCGTTTCGTGGTCGGGGTTCTAAGAGAATCTTAAGAGAGCTCTTAAGAGAATTTCTTGACAATGGTCTTTTTAAAGGTGATAATAATGAACATTTATATTGAAATATTAAATCTGAATACAGCATTCCTACTAGCAAAATATAACGAACATTTGATTTGGAGTTTTGTTTGAGTTAATCTCCCGAGTTGATTGTAATGAAATTTCCTTCCGAGCAAACGTGTATCTAACTACGTTATGAAGCATACGTGGCCTAGTTAAACACCCGTTTGTTCTTCAGCTTTGTATTTGCAATCAGGTCTTGTATATGCATATTTTTGTTGCAGCATATTTGCATAACTCATAACTTCGAATTGTGCCTGTTGATTTGTCTGCGGTGTTTTAAATGAAAGCCATTATTCAGATTGTGAATAGGATTAATCTTTCAAAATGGTTGCATTTATGAGGCGAGTAAATAGAACTATTTATAAAAGAAAACATTGTTTAAAATACATGTAAGACAAAAATCCCTCCAGGTAAATACCTCATTAATCTTTCACGTTGCGAGATATTGTTCGCCCATTGTTTCCGTAGAAGCGAGGCTGCCGGCTCGCGTATTAGTGCAAGCGACGGAACCCTAAGCCAGGACACCGCGAGTACAACGGAACCCCGCTTGTTCACTTGAACATTCATCAATGTCAACCGGCTAAACAGATAACTAACAAAGTGATGTATGGAGTGAATTCACTGTGAAACAAGGCCGTGTCCGATTTGACGAGACTACTGAAAATAACTTTTTTTGCAATTTTTATATCTGTGGCACGTGCGTTGCAAATAGGATCCATATTCCGGGTTGAAACCGAAGGGGAAAGTGCATTACGCTTGTGTGACAGTGAGGTTAATCGACTGGCTTTGACGCTGTTACGAGATTACTGCTTCCCTTGCACGTGATACACACGTTATGGCTTCAGTTCACTGTATTGATAACGTACGGATTAGCAGATTAGTTTTAGTCCTAGGTAGTATAATGACTTAAAGTTGACCCAAAAATGCTTGGCTGTGTAAATAACAACTCGAGGTTTTGCAATATTTTTATGCAGATACCACATCCTATTTTTCATCACTTAAATTTTTCCTCCAGTACGTAAATTTCATACATACTTATTCCATCAGCTTATTGAGCACTAAACAACTGTATCAACAAACACTTAGGATAATCCTATAAAGTAAAGATAAAAAATAAGGCTTACCTTTTAATCCGGACCAACAAACTCACTTACCTCGTATAATAGAGGGAAACTGCTCACTCTCGATCATCGGCTTACAACTTTGTTAGCTATCCATAAAAATCTAATAACACAAAGTAATTAATAACACGTTGGGTCGTTGCCATGGCAACCATTATAATTACTTACGAGTTCGGAACGAGACGGGTGAATAAACTTCGGGGAATATAATTATTATATTAGTATTAGATATATGACCTCGAAAGATTAACCAAGTGGAAAACAAGCCTTGTGTTAAGATTAACAGCTGCTTAGTTTAGATTTTGTAGATTGATTTAATCCTTCATTTCATGGATATACAGATTTGATCCCAAATTATATGCCCTAAAATTCTGTACTAAGTTATTATTTCTATTAAAAAAAAAACGGAATCTGCACAATCGTATACTGCTATCGTATATCTTTATTTTTGTTTGTTTGAGGTTTAAAAAGTTAAAGGCTCCAATACTACTGAAACCTAGACTATTCCCGGGAAACGGGAAGAAGATTCCCCGGGATTTCGACGAAATCACGGAAAAACAGCTAGTATTAAATATAGTTTTCCTGAAACATCAGCTTACAATATAAAAGCTTTCATTTAATATAGCTGACATTTTGAACAATCCTACATCTCTGGTATTGAAACTACACAAAACAAGTTCAATAATCTCATCCTTTTTATATGAGTAGGAGGAAACATTTAGGTAGGCTACCTATTGTCCTCTGAAGCCTAATGGACGGAAGGTCGGCCTATTGTGTTTGGTTATTAATCTGTTTCATGCCAGATATTTCTTCTGTCTGAACGTTTACCTATAAATCTGAACATCATTGATCATGAGAAAATGAGATTAGGTATTTGTGTTATTAATAAACATAGTTTATGAATCACTAGACAATAGATATCTTATATTCAATACATATTTATGTATATTTTTATTTATGTACGTATTTATAAAATTGGGCTAGTGCGCGCTTATTGAGAGCCTAAAGTGTTTCCGATTCGGACCTGGTACGCAAAATTATTTAAAGCCCTCTTAAAAATTCATTAGTAACTAAGGCAAACATATGTACATATTATTTGTGTCACATTCTGTGTAATCGATCTTAATACGATTATTAAATAAAGTCTTAATTCTGAAACAATAATTAAACTACTACATAAAAGTTCAACAGGCGTTTGTCATTTGTTAAAAGAAAATTCTCCATAGATAAATTCCTAAAACAAGTGACGATCGTCTGGTCAACATTTTTTAAGTAAGACCATAAGTGGTCTAGCGTCATTTCCTATATTAACCCAAATGTTGTACTAATAATAGCATGTGTTTATTAGCCTGGCAGTGCCTTCGACCCCTGTCAGGGGGCATTTACCGTGGAGGTAACAAGGGTGCACCCTAACGTAGGTATGGAGTAAGCAGAAATAGATAAGTAGACGGTTATTATAACATTTTGTATTTAGCTCACGATTATGGACTGGCCTCTTTATCGTCGCTGAACCATTTCGGATGTCTGATTGCCTGGTACTTCAACACCTGTGTATTAGAAGGATGGTGAAACGTACACGTCTTAATCAGATGGACGTTGGAAAAGGTATGAAATTCAATTTTTCGGAAATTCGCAAAAGGTTCTTTGGAATTTTTTTTCGAACACTTCTTAGCTTTTAGACATTGCAGTATATAAATTGTGACATCTTATAATTTAATAAGTCATTAGAAAATGATAAAAAAAGAGAAGAATCCAATTCATACCACTTATTAGCATAAGCGGACTTAGAAATCAAATATCTTTTGTCACCAGACGACATTAATATTTCCTGACAGGCATTTTGCCTTAGCTCGTCTTTGCTATTATTAATTTATTCGTTTTTTTTAATTTATAAAGTCAAACGTCAACAGAAATATCAGCCAGTATGAAAACTTTGTGTTGACATTTAAACATTGCCTAGTTATTTCGGAAAGTAGGGCAGTTTTAATGCTTTCTTTGAAATATTAAAGTGTATTTACGTGTTCAAACATTGAAATCGTGTGGCCGAATGGAGTCCCTCGTCGTCTTTTCAATTTATTTGTGACAGCACTCCTGTGGAACATAAAGAATGGAATTATTTCGAGGGGGGGTAGATGTTGTGACGAAAATTATTCACGCTCGAACTGACGGCGATAGCGTCCGCCATCTGTTGCCGTTAGAAATTTGAATCGGGGGCATTTATTAAATAGCTTACCCATTGTTCCTTTGATTTGTGTTAAATTGAAAGAGCCTGCCCCGATTTAGACGTACCTACGCGCCTTAATTTTACTCGCACTTATGAAGTTGATCCAGTTTCTTGAATTTTACTTGAGTTTGTGTTTGATTTACATACTTTATGTAGATATAGCATTATTTAGTTCCGAAGTTCTGAAGTTCTGAAATCATGCACAATCGGTTTATACATGTTTTAATGATGAATTGCCTCGACAAGGACACGGCGGTGCCCTTCCCACGCAGAGCACACGTGGACTTGTGGTCTACATTTAGACTACCAAAATAAAATTCAACGTATCTAAAAAAACTTAGGGAAACTTACAAATAAACCCAACTGAAAGCAAATAATAAACTTTCCAAACCTAAATAAAGCATAAGGTAAATGGTAGCGAGAAACCGGGTACAAAACTAGTAATATATCCAAATTACAAATTTAATATCCGTCTAGGCGCACTTAAATTGAATAATTTGAGCATCCATCAAAAAAGTGACGCATATTACGTTGTTCCAGCTGTTCCTTACTTCCAGTAAAGTATTCTCGAGTTGCGTTATTGTAACGGTTTTTCCTGGACCGTAATAAAACGTTTCACATGTCGGCCGCAGTCGCGGTGACCGCGTGCGGTCGGCGTGAAGCTAAATTGATGGGTCTCTCCATCGCCAATGTAATGGTCCTTCAAAACGAACGACCTCTGGCCAGTAAGTGAAATTCACGTTTGATTAACTTTTACTCAAGGGCAGTGTTTTAGAGAAAGTGCCAGTACTTCACTGTAACACTGCAAAACGTTTACTGTAACCGCCTTTTTACTGCAGACCTTTAAAAAGAAACTAAAGGTTGTCTCTGGTTTTAGAACGCTCTGTAGTTTCGAATTGTTATTTATTGTGCTAAGAGCTTTTAGTGAGTATAAAAATAAAGTTGGCAATATAAAAGTGTCGTGTAGTTCCAGTTTATGACCCTAACACTTTGTACGTCGTTAGATACGATAAAGAGATTCTATTGAAATCTAAAGTAGTAAAATTCGTTTATACGGCATGTGTTACAATTAAACCAAATGGGGTGTTAACGACTGTGGCTATAAAAATACCTCACTTCACGTATTCTTCAATAAAACACATTTATTTACGTAGTAAATTCATCCTGAAGTTAAAATTAAGTCTGTTTTAATCAACGTGAATTTATTTAACATTTATTATTCGGCTGTTAAAACATTTTTCGTCATCGCGAATCAAATAAACCGTTTCGACGAAAGGTCTATGACGAATTGAATTTACAAGTTTAAAACTGGAGGTACACGGGGGACCTCGTAAACAGGGAAGCGAGCCACGATGAGCTTTTGAAATTTATGCACAAACATTTATCGTACACTTTTCGGCAGAAATAACAGCCTGTATATCTGGGGAGTCGTTTTAAGGTGACTATTAAATATTGCGGTGAACCGATAAGGAAATGATGGCTTGTTATATTGGTTCATCGGGTGTTTGAGCTTGTTAAACAATGTTAATCTCAATGTATTTTCGTTTAACGATTGTAATTTCATGTCTGGTACAAATATTGTTGGTACAATTAAACTACGCTACATAGTGTTATATTCTGATATTTTTATGAGCAACAGCGCTAATAAGTTTTTCACTTGTACCTAAAATACAAATAATTCCGAAATACAAAAAATGCCATCTTTACATACAAAGAAAAATAAACATTTACTATGTACAACACATGTCGTTTATGTTTCCCGTTATAGTCTCGGTCGTATTCATGTTAGATTGTGTGAGACACAAGTCCGCAAGTGTCCGCCCAATTCCGCCTAGCTGTCGACACGTGCACGTAATATCCGAAATGCGATCGACCAGAGGTCGTAGGCAATGTTGTGACGCAAACTTTGTGACGTCACACCTATATGTTGCTTTAATTCGCTAAAGGTGCGTTCTGTGTGGACGAATCATGGCGAACTCGATGCGATGCGACGCGAAGCTGTGCCGTGAAGTAAGTACCACGCAATGTCACATAGGCCATTGTAAAAGAAATCGACTGTTTTTTGTCGCTCCGCACCGCTTCGTTTTCGCATCCTGAGCGGCGATATAGGACGCGCCATACCTAATCATAGCATAGAACTTGAATTACCTTTTGGATAGCGCAAAAACATGCGAAAGTAGCTACGTGATTAAACAAAAAATCCAGAGCTCCAATATTTTGACCAACGCATCTCCATCAAGCAAAATCGTTTATACGATCAATTTTATTCCGTTGATACATCAGAAAACCAATATAAATTCAGTAAAGCGTTTCAGCGGATCGTATTCATAGGAAATTAGGACTCGGTTGCAGTGAAATTCGTCCAATAAAAACAATTATTGCTTGTATAAACGCGAACGACGGACATAAACAAGGATTATTAGTACTTCTTGGAGACAAAGGACGTTGTATAATAAGTACATTTACATCGGTTGGGTGACCGCATCCATACTTTATTACCAATAACAATGGAGCAGAGAATTTATACAAGTTATTTTCAAGAGAAAACTCAAGTTTATGAACTGTGAATTCTTTTTAGCATTTTTTCGTGATTTTCTTACAATTTGCTGTAACTTTCTCGGATAGTTTTCAAAGATATTTTGGCTGGCTTAAGGAATATTTAATGCCGATATTACTAGTCGAGTGTGATGGAAGGTAGGCAATTTATACTTGAATAACCTTGAACAGACTTTCTCGAAATATAATAAAAAAGTAAAAAAGATTACGGTATTGCTATTTTTCTGTCTGCTAGATATGAAATTGGTGATGTGGATGTATGGTTATCTAATCCATAGATTAAGAGTATCCGCACACTACAGACTGTTATTCAACCGATAGTATGATTAGACGCTTGATAGGTATGGAAATGATTGGTAGCACGTACATAGCAGCGATCAGGTGTTTTGCCGGTATCAGACCGACTAAAAACTGTGATTCAATTCCCAACTTTGTAAAAAAAATTACCATAAGGAAAACTGTCGGCTGACTTCTTCACTATACGGTCAGTTTTTATTATACGGGTACCTACGTATAGGTACTATCTGAGTTATCTACTAGATTAAAACTACTTATCGGTCCTTCTTCGCTTGATTTAACTTTAGAAGATTTTCTATAAAAAACTGTTGACTTCGTATTTCAGGGTCTAACATTCATTATTGTTATTAGATAGGTACAACTTGGCTTTATAAAAACAATACCCAGCTTAGCTTGCCGCATTATTGAGCTAACCATTCATGTTCACTTGAGCATGGAAAGTAAATAGATACCTTACCTTAATAAATTGTTCGGAAGACAGAACTATAAGTAACTGGAACCAATAGAGGGTATTATATTGGCCGCTGTAAATATGAAGGACTTACCAACTAATTCTAAGTTAAAGGCTTCTTAGGAGTAACTAAGATAGGAAGCCATGTTGATTTGGTATTTATTAAATGATAGTACTCACAGAAAAAGGTACAGATGATACAAATAAATATTTAACTTTGTGAGAAAACGAGTACGCATAAGCTGTAAATAAAATTAACAAAAATCTATAAAAAAATATACTGAATGTCGCGTTTCAATATTTAGCTAAACGGAATCGAAACATATGAAGATAGCAAGTAACAAACATTCATTACATTTTACTTTTTCCTTATAATCAAGAGTTATTCCCTTCACAACTTTGTTTCATATTCATTTCTGCTAACAAAACAGTGAAATAAATATGATTTATAACTAACGTTGCATTTCAGTAGATTGGAGAATATTTGCGTTCCATTTTAAAATGAAAATGTATTCTTCGTCGTATTCTTGTTATTCTTGAAGAAACGTGACTTGCGTCAGGGTTAGTTTTATTTTTAAATATAAATAAAGTTTATTATATTGCTCAGTTTTAATTTTATGTCTGAACTCTTAATAAATAACGGAGTGCTACGATTTACTTGTAAGCATACTTGCAGTAACTGCGGTTGCTCTCACACTACGATTTTCGTAACATTGCGTAGCTGCGTAGCCACGTAGTTCCGTACCAAATATCACAAATTTTCTAAACAAGGCACGCTTATTCATAAAAAAATATGTGATACAATTAATGTTAATAAATTGTTTAGAGTATTCTATCGTCCATTTTACGGTTTAAATATAAAACAAGAAGTCATTACACTTTAAATTCAGCACACAATTCCAGTCATGTCCTGAACACGTTTTCATATAATGAAATCCTAAAGTACACAAAGGATATTTTATAATTCCCTTAGCGCGTTGTCAGCAGACGCAATGAATCCTCCCCTGTTCGTTGAGTAACCGATTATAGAGGAAATACGGCGTTCGATAGGAACACACCTTTATAAAAGCTATGAACTCAACCACCTTTAGGTCAAATAAAGGTTTAAAAAGAGTAACCATGGAGTTTCTTGCCCGTTCGGCTCCATAGGAAGCTACTTTTGGAATGGGCAACTAGAATCAAACTTAGTTTTATTTTTTAACGTTCATAAGTGCTTGTAAAGGCCTAAATGAAATAAAGGATTTGATTTAAAATATATTGGAAAATTTTCTATAAAAAAATAAAGTGCTATATGCAATTTCGACGGTAAATATTGGATGATGAACGTTGTTTTTGTCGTAAAATTGGCTTTATACTTAAAAGCGAGAATAATTTGATAACGTAACTTTGTTTGGAGTTCGTCTACCTTTGAGATAAGTTGTTTTTTGCATATTAATGTTCGTGGCGTTACTGAATATTTGTGTTTTTTGCTTGGGTATTTTGTTGACACTTTATTTTAGGTTTTTTTCTAAATACTTATTAGCACAGAATTAAATTTTCTACGTTGTAATTTTTTCCAAAAACAAAATGCTGATAGAAATTAACCCCTTTTACCCCTAATAAAAATATCGTTCCGCATCAATAAGCATCCAATTAACATCATATCGACGTGCAGACACTTGATACTGACATAATTTAATCAAACGAATGGCGAAGAATTTCCAGGAACTGAACCTTCATATCCTAATGGAAGTACTCCATACGAATCATAAATTGGTTTCCTATTACATATCGGTAAATAACATTAGTATTTAGGTTCAAATACACCGCCAACATAAACGTCAATTTTTAACCGACTTCGAAAAAGGAGGTTTGTAATTTGACATGTATGTATGAATGTTTGTGCGCGATTATCTCATGTTTAGCTGAGCCTATTCTGATTCAGTTTTCAGTCTAGTATTTTTCAAACATTGTAGAAGGTTAGGTAGAAATTGAATGCGGTTTTATTTTTGTAAAACATTTTATTATCATCTGTCAAAGCATCGATTATGAGCATGCATTGTTCTTAAAACAATTGTTTACCAAGAATTTGAATCTTCAATTTCCATAGGAGACAGTTGTTTTACAAAACGAACGTTTATTTTGTCGGTGAACTTGAGCCTCGGTTACACTCCTGTATCATTTTCTCGTATAACAAAAAATATGAGGGAAATGTTATATGACAAATTGATGATACTCCTCCACCCTTTGTTTATGTTAACGTAATCAATCAAGTTAACTGTCAACTTTAATCATTCGTTAATGGTGTTTTGGACACCGAAATGTCATAGAAGCCAGGATTATTTTTGGATAGATTTGAATTTGGTTGGATTTTCTAAAAGAAGTAGGATAAAAAGTCGAATGAATTATATTTTGATATTGCAAAGTTGAAAAATAGGACCTTCCTGTCTTTGGATGTATAGTGCTTTTTGATGTTTACATTTGCTTAGATATAATTGCCATATTAAAATTCTAATCTTTTGACATACATAGGTACTACAACTACTCATAACTAGAAGGGCTCACCCTTCACTTATCTTTGTCACCTACAAAAAATATTGTCGCAATGTTCCTGATAAATCGCCCACAATATATCACGTGCTAGAGTGTCACCGTTTTTTACAAGAAAAGTATTTATTTCAACAGTGTTCGATACATTTGTCATTATCTCACGGAAAAAACACATCGATATTTCCATCATATCGGCCGGAAAAAACATAAACATAGATCTGAACAATCACTCTCTTTGGTGGGTTAGCATAAACATTTTGACAGCGAACAGATGTTGTAATTCATTTCTCGTACTTGGAGTACAGTTATCGCGATGAAGTAACATTGTATAAGTCAATTTACTATTGACTTACTGTTGACATTTGTACAGGGTCCGCACGCGATGATACAATCTCACAAAAACAGTTGACAAGCATGCATTCCTTTTTTAAATTTCAAATATTCCACGAACGTAGCCGAGAATTAGATACGGCGTTTTCCTCTACTTTTCCCCTCCCCACTGAACTGTATGAAGTAAGATATCATAGTTAGTCTGTGGTACAACCCTACACAAGCCGAATTGTACAGAACATTGAATATCTTGGGACCAAATCGGCAGTGCCCCTGTTAGATTTATTATCGACACGCATGACTGAGTTCCGTTGCCGCTGCTCTCAGGGGTCTATTTTGCAACATGACCGAACATAATATTCGTGGTACCTAAGTACACGGCCTCTATTTCAGTAATGAAAATTTTGGATATAGGATTTTCGATATTTCGAAAGTATTATAAAGTATTATACCGACATGATGTCACGCTATACACACAGTGAAAAAGTATCCAAGCTCATAAAATAGCCTTCTTTTCTTTTGTTTATGTTTTCTTTAACTTTTAATGATCCTTTGCTTCTAACATCAGATTTCATCCCCCAAAAAAAGAAAAGACAAGGAATAAAAACAAAACACTATCCAGGTATCACTTCAGTTAAAAGGAACTATTACTAACAAAAAAACACGAAAGTTATCCGTGTCAACTTACACCGCGTTCTACTTAGTACAGTAGACCGCACATCAGTGGTAACTGTTATGCACCTTAACTTAATAGTAATAAGTATGACTTTCCTATAAAACTGTTACCACTGACCTGAAGTTGACTGTATCTGCTGCAAGTTTTACGTCACCATTATTGTGAACAAAGTGTGTGTGCAACAAACAATGCATACAATTACGATGCAAGCACCACAATGCAATGTTGTTGCATACATGCCTTTATTAACTATTTCATTTCGAAGTATCTTCATTAAGCTGTTTAGTATATTGGATTTTATGTTTATTTTATGCTTTAGATGAGAGGGTGTTTGCAGTGTCGCAAAGCAAGTGGCAATTATTTGATATGCGAAATTAAATTAAATTTCGAAAAATCTGAAATTCGTATTTTTTTGAGTAATACTTAATTTATAACGATTAATACGATAGTAATGTACTCGAAAATATAATAAAATAGGGACGTTAAATACTTTCGTAATGTTGATGTCTATTAACAATTTCAATATCAATTAGTAGTTATGGGGTCAAATATACTAACTGTAATGAGCGAAATGCTATGCGGTTTACTCAAATATTCAAGTATCATTGTAAACTAATGATCGTTAATGTTCACTTCTGGGAAATAACAAGTGGAAGTTATACTTTCATATATTTCCACGATCCACCCAAAATGAGGAAAATTATTTAAAAATGATTGTAATTTAATATAAAGAATATGCGCCACGGGTCGGTGAAAATATTTCAGATAAATAAAAGAATTTTTCATCAACACGAACTCCACAATAAATTATGTGTGCGATCAGGCGAATCTATCCAATATACAAAATTAATATCGAAAATTAAATTTTTCAACGGCCCCAAAGATATTTACTCGCTCAATTTTTCACAAAATTTATTTAACTTACTAATGCAGTTCAATAAACTGAATGAAAAACGGCCCGTGACGCTGCTATTATGAGTATGTTTATGAATTCATTTCATATCAAAGTTTGCGTTGCATTCATAAAAGGCTATTCGCATTTACTTACGCAAACATTTTTCTTGATATGAATTTTTAAGAAACCCCATTTCGTTCGTAAATAAAATGCTTTAGATTGCGGTGTTCGTTTATGTTTTCTTTTGTATGAGCGTCGAATATCGAGAGATGCAAATAGGTGGAAAACGATGGGTAGCGAGACTGATAATCCAGAGTTTCAAACTAAATATTAGCATTTGAATTGAGAAGCAAACACGATCGCGTTGGCACTGCCAAGTATCGCCTCTCGCCTCGCATTGAGTATTTACATTCTATACTCACACACATATTTTAAAATTAATTCAATGTTAGGTTTAAACCAAAATGAAGTATTCATTTTGCAGTTTTACACCTATTCTCGATTCAATTTAAATTCCTATGAATCTTTTAGTGAAATGTTTTGTTTGTAATATTATTTGATATGTGTTTTGTTTATTTGACACGTGGATCAAATAAAAATACTATACAGAATGTTTGTGACAATGATTTGGTCTACTACATCAAAAATGAATATAAAAGGTGGGATTACAAAATAATTATTTTGAGACATCAAATTATTATCAATATTCAAATTAAAAATTATACAACTCCATCAAATTATACCAGAATCATTTACTTGAGTTGTGGACTGGATAAAAGATCAAAAGCTATTCACATTTTTATAACAAAGCTACCCTTTCAGTAATTATAAAAGTGTCACTATTTACGTCTTTCTGCAGTTACTGTTTGTTATTTTTGCGATAAGTAAGATCTCAAAGCATTCGAGCACGTCCAAGCAATCAGCGTTTAAAAGGGACTCAGTACTTTTTCCTGAACTACGTTGAGTAAACATTTACCGAACGCTTGAAACTTCTCAAGGAAAATCTTGTTGAACACAATAATGATTTTTTTGTCAAATAATGTTCTAAGATTTGTACTTTTGCTTGTTATTCATGAATACTTTTGTTTGTCTATTAGCAGTTACAGGACTGGAATATCTTTATTTGTAGAATTTGTAAAGTGTTTACTTAGCTGTGTTTATACAATATATTTGTATATACAGAGCGAGATATTAATAAATATAACTTATTGCTTGTTTTTTTTAAGGTTAAGCAGAGTAAATATATTAACAAGGTATTATATAAAAGATTTTATCAAAAAAACATAGAATGTAAAGCCCAAAGTTACATAAACCTCGTTATATCGTTATCTATACCACTTTACATGAATTATAACATGTTTTATAACATGTTTGGACTTTAAAAGAGACTATGACCCTTGAGTTTGTTTCGGCGTTTCTTCTCAGGGATCAGTCAGTTAGGAAATGCCGACCTCAGCGTTCTTAAAATGACGTGTAAAAGTGATGTTATGTCCAACTTGCAAAATAAACGATTTCATTTCATTTCATTAAGTAACTCCCTTTTTAGAAACAATACCAAAATCAAAAGATCACTTAAAAAATATTTTATTTGTTAAAGGTTTTACGACTTAAATACCATAGTGTATATACATATTATAAAACAATTAAGCTTTTTAGAAACTCTTTTTCTTTTATACTATTTGTTCCCCCTCCTCTTTACTTCACATAAAAGGTTGTATGTAATCTTTTGAGTGGCTTTTACGATCACCTACTCAACGCTATTTCCTTGTCAAATAATAATGATACAGGTCACAATTTTGCGAAAACCCTTAGCGGTAAAACGCTTATGTAATTTGTTATAAACAAAGTAGATAAAAGGATGAAGTCTAGAAATAGAATAGATTTTTTTTGCACTCTAAGGCCCGGTTGTTCGAAGCTCAGTTACGTCAAGGTTAGGGTTAAATTCTAGTTACAGTAAAATTAACAGGGTTTAAATTCAAAAAGCGTTGTTGAAGTACCAGTTAGTTTTACGAACGTTAAAACTTCATAATAAAAACGTCAAATTATCCGTGGTCAAAATTGACATCTTTAACTTTACCGTAACGTATGAACAACCGGGCTTTAACCTGGAGAAGGACATAACAAATATGTGGGAGTAGGTACCTACAATAGGCAGTCTTATCGAAAACTGTGTTTTGAAAACATTACATTAAAGTTTCAGTAATTTGTTTACTAGATTGTTATTATTACAATGTATACGTTAGTAAAGTTTGCAAATAATTAACTTTGAAATTCATTGTGGTTAATCTAGCTGAAATTCTTAATCCGTAAACGAAGCGTATATTTACTGTAAAATAACAGTGTAAACTTTACTAATTAGTGCTTTGTTTAAATGTAGAAATTGTAGTTCTAACATACAAAATAATATTGTTCAATATTACGTAGGTAAAAGGTGTACCTAATAATGTTGTGATAGATGATATTGCTCAAGCAAAAATAATTAAGCTTCATGCTCAGATACTGCATACCGCAAGTTTGAATGGATTCTAAATAGGTAGATATTATTTATTGTGATATAAAGAACTAATGTCTTTTAAACTCAATATACTTATAATGCGTATATGTCGCGATCATATAGCGCATGCGATTACTAACCTATGTATCTTCCAATTCAGAAATGCTAACGTCAAGATACATCTCCGTTACCAAAGATTGGCTTCCAAAAACATTCGTACCATTGTAATCAGCATACGTCCAAACTAAAGCCAGAGCTCGTTTATTTATAAATCACACAGACAACATAACGTACACAGATTGCTTATAGATTCAACTTGTGTGCCACCCGGGTCGGTTGTAAGCTGTTTGCATTGGTCATTTGTCGACGCGGCTTATCGGACATTATTTGCCTTGGTTGCCCGATTCAATTTCCTAGTTCGACCCAAATACGGATTCTACAACTATGGTATGGTAACGCTTTGTGAGGTATGTATATGGTTTTGTATTGTAGTGTCAAGGGTTTTAACGTGTTTGCAAGTCTCTTATTTATTTCGAGTAAAACATTTTATATCATAAAGCAGTGTACGAATTCATCTAAAAAGAATAGCTTTGAATTCAAAACCAAAACTAACACATAGTTGTAATTTAGAATGTTTCACCTCATTCGTGGAATCCAGCGTCCAAATTATTATGGATGGGTAGACAAGGAATATCGTAATTCGTAAGTTCTCTGCTAATTTCAGAACTGCTCAAAATATAAAATATTGTAAAGAAAAACTAACTTTAAGTTACTCATGTTACAAAGAAATGAAGACTATTCCGCCTACGCTAACATTAAAATTAAATATTCGAACAAGCTATTATCCTTAAATTGTATTTATCTAAGAAAACAATGTTTAACCATATTCACAAAATATTAAATTTTCACAAGCAATTTCACGCTAGAAAAAATAAATCAACTTAAATGCTTTTAAGTCTAAGAAAATTATGAAAGTTACGTACTGAGAATGTTTGCTTGTTATAAAATAAGCCTAGTAATACAGAAGCTCAGTACTGTAATTGGAAATAGGTAGCAAGATTGGCTCACGAAAACTCGTTTATAAACATGCAATTCAATTTCGTACATTATGAGCTAACTCACTTTCGTATTAGCAAGGATAATTGAAACAGGATTAAGCCATTCATTATTTATTCCGTTAACACAATCAACGGTTGAATAACAATACGAAGTTTTTAATTTTATTCGGAACCAATCAACCGTTATAGTGCGGTCAGAACACAAACGGACTAATTTATTCATTCCACTGTTGATACGCACAATTGGATCGATTTAGATTTTTACTGCAATCATATCAATCGGTGAGCGTAGATTGAGGTTTAACGTTGATCGAATAACATTTTCGTTTCGGATTTAATCGATATTTTTGTTCAATTTATGCGAAAAAGAGATTGCATCGTCGGGCTGCTGTCCATAGACTCGATCCTCGGATTGGTCAATGTGAATGTGAATTTTCGAGCTTATTCATGTTATTCTTTCTATAACTTTAGGCTGTTATTCTTTTTGTTTGTTCTAATCGATGTTCTTTTATTACGATCTCGCATAAGATATTAAAATAGACAGACTGATCCCCAATTTCAAGTCCAGCAGTAATTCAAATATTTCATAACCCAATCGAATCTAACTTTAGACCCTGATTATATCGATACTGGTATAGTCCATTCGGTATAACAGTACACAATGATAGAATGTGGCTAGCCAAACAATAGTGGGCTTCGTCATAATTGAAACGTTGTATACATACCTAAGTAATGGTACTTGTGTACCAATACAAAGCGAATGGTTTTAGCTGAATCAGAACTCTATCGAATATTCACATACAATTGAGCAGATTAAAAGGACCGTGCCCAATAAAAATGAGATCTTACTTAATAGGTACTACTAATAATTATGAACCCACTTATGGCGGTCGAGAATCAGATAGGTATGCATACATACCCCTCACTTGAAAGTATGTAGACCTGCCTCTCCAGTTAATATAGAAAACAAAAAATAATAAGTGCTAGAATAATGCAACGTGCTCGTAGGATAACTCGATTATTTTTTTCGTTGCCTCGTTTAATTTATAAGTTACACCCATATTCAGTTAAACACATAAGTACCATCGTAACTTACAAAACTTATTACCCATTATTGAAATGTACAAATGCTTTTAAAAACTTTCTAAGTAGGTTACGATTAACGCAGCGAACCTTGAGATCCACAAAGAACTCGAATAACTTAACAGTATTGTGATCGTAAATTTTTGTTTGCTCAACTTTTTAATAAGCACGAATTGTTTATTTATGTCGGCAGCGATAACATTTACTTTGAACTTTTATTCAGATCAAATTAATAACACTGAAGTTTCATTAAGTGGCTTGCTCATCGCTGTTTTTGTTGATACTTGCTTATTTAATAAAATTCAGGTGGTTAGAATATTTAGTTTATGAAAAAATATTTAGTTATAAGTAATTCAATTTAATTCTTAGTAGCTCAAAAAATATTTACTTATAATTCAGTTCAATTCTTGGTCGCTTGAAATAAATACGGTTCTAATGTGAGTGATTTACTCATCATACACACAAGTTACTAGAAAAAACAGCTAATTGCTTTTAGATTTACCTAATACAATTGAAAACGAAAGGATTTTCATAACTATCATTTGATGTACTACTTCTTGTTTAAATTAAAGGTGTTCATATCAACTAAATTAATTCTCACTGATATAAATTTCGTGGAAATTTTGTCACAATCATCCTCCGGGACAATTGATTACATGCCCTAACATCCGTTCATCAATTGTAGAGAGATAAACGTCAAGCTGAGTTTGCAAATGACAAATGTTTGCTAATGACTCGCCCACTGAAAACCGAATTATTTCCACGAATATTTTACAGGCCAGCTATTATGCCAGACGAAAATAATAATTATTATAGGGCTATCTTTTGAGAGCGTCGTTAGTAAAATCGAAATACATTTTTAATTCTTCTCAATCGTGACGTTTGAATTGAACTGGATTGCTTGTTGAGAGAATGGGCGTATTCAATTGTCAACTGAATTGCTGTGAACATTGCTTATTATTTTGTCGGGGACAATACTGAGGGTGAACTGTGTTTTTTTATTCAATAAAAATATTTCTGAGCATTTTATTATTAAGTGGGTTTTGAATTTTTGACTAACGTTTATTCAGCAACGAGAGATGTTATTGACTACAAAGTAAACACAGACATATCATCCCAATTAAGCGAAGTTTGTCCACAAAATAAAATATTCAAGAACATTAAAGTACCGCGAGCCCAACTGGAGGCCGCAATCGAAATGGTGATAATCCCCAGTACAATGACACAAGTAGTGACGCACTTAACGGTCGCATTAAAAGGGTGCTTAACACTCAACGGATTGTGGCCCTGTGAATAATGGCGAAAGAATAGCTGAGGGTGCCACCGTTTTTAACGTTGGCTGAAAAGACTCGTAACTTGGCAGTCATTGAGCGCAGTAATGTGAGTTACGTGATGCCGTATAGGGCACGTATTGCGGATCGGTTCGCTCTGGTTTTGGTTTGGTGAGACTAGCAATTCGTACGGTGACGCATGCGTTTTATTATACGTATAAAAAATTTGGATCCACGTGAAAGGCCTTTCGGATGATTTACGACTTGATGTGCCGGTTGTTTAACTAATATATTTTGAGGGAGAAAGTTCAGTCATTTTATGTTGAATAGAGTAATCTGTAGAGAGATTTTCGTTACGCACCACTTTACTTTTACCTCACAGTAAACTTCTACCAAATAAATGTGTACGATCTTAAACGAATCCTGGATACTAAAACGTCAATGGTACTCTTTCCGTTCCCATAATAATCGCATAACTTCTGAAGTTTATTTCCTCCATCTGAAGATCTAATATAATTTAAAACCGTTCCTAGATATTTTTATAGAAAATATTTTCCGGGCTAGCTTTGTCATACGAACGTTGACCAATGAGGACCGGTCGAGTTTCCCTTAGACATTCAACTCACGTATGTTTGGAAGAGAAATGCATTCGTTCCCATAACATTTTATTCATAAAATAGATTCTTGTAAGATATCTATTTTATTCAAGTTTTGCTGGAGTTTGCTTTGAACTAAATACATAACGAATGTAAACTTGAACTGTTTTTATTTGGTTGTGCTTGGTAACAATGAATAATTTACTGACTTACATTTCCGCATAACAGTTCAAAAAAGATTATAATAGCTCGTATATTTACGGTATGATCAAAAATATAGAAATGACAAAAACAGACACATTTATATATATTCAGAATCCAATAAAGGATTGTTGATCTTTTTGACAATCGATCGCATCGAGAACTTATGAGAGGTAATTCAGCGAAACAGCGTAAGAAAATATCAGTGCAGATTGTTGAATAACAAACCCTTCGAATTCCCAAAACAGGTGAGCCTATAAAAGGTGAGAGCACACTATAACAATATCATCTAAGATTTGCTACCCAATTCTCATTCGTTAAAGACGTTTTTTCCGGTAGGAGGACATTCTTCTGAAAGTGATTCCGAACACGTCCGACTATAGAGCCATACAGCGTCGATGCTCTCTCGTAGACAAGAAATTGCCCCTTTACGGCTCATGGCGAAGATTTTATGTCTTCCACTTACGAACATTGACTTCCGAGGTCGACAATTTCCTGTATTCTAAACGTGTTACGCTTGACTGCGAAGTGAACGCCTTTTAAATCTTTTATTGTGCATTTAACCTCGTTTTCTTATAAACAAAATTATGTCATTTTCTACAATGCATGCAATGGTACGGTAGATAGAAAACATGAGCGTTAAGTATAGAATAAATGAAAAATAATCTACAATTTTGCATAAATCTTTTAAGCTTGCTATATGGTAGTTTACCAAGATTTTCGATATTTACTTTTATGTGATTCTTCGATAACCAGTCCTATATTCTCAGTATCAAATAGATTCCAGTATTACCCTAGAATTTCAAGCTCCTCCTATACGTATAGTCCCCACAGACCGAGACTGTTTGTTCAGGCTCCCTTAATTCAGAGTTATCCTACGCTCAAGACTCCCCACTCTCGACCACCTGTGACCCCTATGTAGCAAGGCACCCGATGTGTATTAAGACAAAGTGCATCGAATCTGTTTAAGCTAAAGTTAGCTGCAACTTCAGAGTAACGGCAGTGGCGTACGTTTATAATTCCAATTATAGTTAAGGTTATTCAACACTACATAACTTTTTTAATTGTAGTTTTATTTTAATCTTTTAATAATCTTAAAATAGTTTAAAAAATCTGTCAATTGATATAGAAGTTTATAAAGATTTATTTCGAATTATTCTATTATATAACCCCAAAACGAGCATTAAATGAGTGCGGAAAATTGAAATTCAGGGTACAGAAAACTGCCATAATAATTGTCTACGAAACCATAATGTTCAGTAAATGTTGCTGAATTATTCAAACATCTTTACGACCTATCATTTCCTTAATCAAGCCCAAATAAAATCTTACGACCGCTCCTAAATAATAACAGTTTTATAATGATGTTGTCCACAATAACTCGACGTATCGGAGTGGAAACAACGGAACAAACATTAGTTGGACCACATCCAAAACATTGTTTGGAATCGAAGCCAAAATGAGCGAATAGTATAGCATTTTGCTAATAAATTACACTACCTACTCGCCCCATTTTTTATAGTCCTATCACTTTCATCCGACCGAGATCATGTTCTTATTTAATCAGAGTTTATGAAGCTCTTCGAATAAGCTAATATTTTTTCTCTTTGGAAGTTGTTCGAAAGAAGATGGCGGAGTAATTAGGAAACATGGTCCAATAAATTTTAGTATCTTTGCTGCAATATTTTCATGTTAGAATTTATGATTCTTGGTATTTCAGAGTGCAAATTCGAGCTAGTTATAAAAGAATATTACTGTACATATTACCGGATTATATCCTTACACTATTATGCGACAATTGACCTCACTGGCGGCCTGCAAGACCACTGGCGAATATGAAATATTGAGTTTCTCTTACAAGCATGAAATGAATATGACACTGTCTAGTATATCTTTGTTCTTCAGTAAATCCTGCAAGAGTGTTGTGTGGACTTTATATCACCTATGTAAACATGAAGAGTATTCATTTTTAATCACACAAAGCTAATATGAGATCACCTCATATACAGTCAACATTTTACGAGCTTGCAAACTTCAGGCTATGTAAACATTAGTTCTTTGTAATGTTGACATTGTGTCCCTTAGTGGTGGAATACCCTACATAGTCTTAGGCACGTAATGTATATAGAATGTGTAATGTCCTAGAGTAAACGCGGGGTTATATTAGGGTCAAAAGTTGAAGTCACAGGCTTTTGACCCGGATAAAGTTTCATTAATGTTTTCTGGGTGGATAATTTTCTACGGTTCGGTTATCATGTTTCGTTCTAATATTTTTGTTCAACTAAGCAAATAATTCTTTATAACTTGCTCCTGCTTTTATAAGAAGCTTTAAATTATCACCTATTGTTTTAAAAATTATGGCACCAGAAATAAATAAGAAACAATAACACGACAGTTTTTCATTTGTCATTTCCCGGTACCTTTTCGAAATAAGATTACTGTGCAGAACCCTTTTCAGCGCAGCAGTAGGTAGATAAAGAGTTTTGCGGTAAACGAGCATGTATTAAAAGCCCATGAAACGACTCCTGTGTCCCCTTCGTTAATAAAGATTACCGAGCTAATGCCGCAAGGAACGGGACAAAACCTCTTTTTGTTGCTGTTTATATATGTAGGTACCTACACGTAATCGTACTTATAAGTAAACCTGTTAGACGAAGGAGGTTCGTATCAGAGAAGTTAAATTATTGCAAAAACGTAACAATATTTTTTCTTGCCAATTTTTTGCAATTGGCCTTCTAAGACTGGTTAAAAATAACAACCAAGTAATCTTAGGTATAAGATGAATAATAAAAATGGGTACCCAATTACTAGAAATAAACTCAAATTGGAAAATACAAACGCCGTAATTAGATTCTCGTTCCATTTTTGGTTTGACGTCCTTTCAGCCCTGACAACAAAAGTTGAGTTCGTCACAGAATACTGGAACAAAGAAACCCGTTATGCTCGTATCATTCCCGTATGTTTACAGTGAAATGTTTGGTTACACAGCAAAACAGAAAAAAAAACCTTTTCAAATAAACATTTCACGATTGCTTTGTGAGAAAAAAACTTGGATAACATCGTGCTATGCAATTCAGAGACGGACATAAACAGTGTCGGTGGCTTGGCAGCCTCAAAGCAATGTGGTGACGTCAGCTACGTTAGCTTTGTTTCTTTGAGCCCTGCAAATGAATTCAACGTCTAAATCTCCATTGACGTGGCATGTTTTTTTACGATTTATTTTAGAAGCGGAAATGAATGACATAAAAATGCTCTTTCACTGTGAAAGAGAATTGGGCAGAGCGGGCCGAAAGTGCTCTTAACAATGATAAATCTATTTGGGTTCATCAAGAATGGTAAAAAGTTTCGGTTTTTTTTTATTTTTCTATTAAAACGAGCTTTTTATTTTTGTGGTCTAAACATATCGCTTCACATTTTGTATCACAAATGTTAACCACAAAAACGATTCAAATTCAATTCAAAGGGAAAGTTTTGTCAAAATACATACAGTAATACCAATATTAACGAACACAATGTCAATTTGATGAAGTCCTGGCATCGACGGATAACCCTCCGGCTAAAGGCGACCACGGGTCTTGTGAAAAATCCACATAAAAACCTTCTCTAGTCGTGTTCGACGCGTCGTTTATTAAAATAACTGCAAAGGAGATAGCCCACAATCTTCTTGTTTACATTTTAATGTATACTTAAAAGTGAAATATGCGTTCGTGAGGCACTTGGCGTTATTAAGAACATCCTACTCATTGTTCTTAATGAAAAATGACAAGTATGAATATTTTACCGTCATTTGGCTTATCATCAACGCTTTGGTTTATGATTATGAAACTCCAAAGAGAGAAGCATCATCTTTGAGCTGCTAAATGGCAATTAATTTAATTCTTCTAAGCATTTAAATTAAGAAATAATAAAGTGAAGAAATCTAATATTATTACTCTTTCTTTAATACTTATTTCTTTTTAAATATCAATAAGTATAACTTATAATAAAATAAACTAAAATAACATTTTTAATTGAACCCTATAAATAACTTCAAACTAGACGTCAGCTTAAACTTTACATTTACTGAAGAGCAACATGTAATATTTAATCAAAAATATAAAATATTATGTTTAATGGCAAAAGTAGCAAAGTAATTGCCAGTCCCAATTTATATTTTGCACTAATTTTATTTGAAATGCAATGCCGTGAAATGTATTTAATAAAGCATTTATTGCCGATAAACTTTAATTTAATATTATACTGTTTTTTCTATGAATTTTTAATCCTTGGCAATATTCTCCCCATACCTATGAAAAAAATATTTTTTTATAACATTTATTTGTGAAACTAAATTCAATCGGGGAAATTATAGGAAACTCTTCTTTTATTTGACATAAGATTTGATCTAAAGCTTAATTAATAATCTCAGCTTGTACAAAATAGTACTTTTGCCAATAGTTTGAATAACCTAGACATTTCTCCTTCCCTATTACTTTCGATAATAATAATTATGAGTTTACTTAAGCTAAGTTTAGTTACCTAAATGGTTTATTGTTTACCCAACTTAGTTTCAGAACTAAAACATTTTCTTCGTTTATACTAACAATATTGTTCCTATAAAGGCGCGTACGCACGTACGAACACGAACATAGCGAACACAAACACCAGACCCGAACATTTGGTTCGTACGTATGGACGGCATATTCGAACACGAACGCAAACATAGTTCGAGTCGAGTTCGCGAACAACAGTCGTGAACTCTATCTTAGTAGCCATGACGGCGCCGTTGGAAGTGGTCGATTGTGAAGTTATTAAAGCGCTTCGAACGCCGTCCATACAGAACACACTACAAGGATCGCCGCGAACATGTTTGACGAACAGAGTGTTCGATGTTCGATAGTGGTACGCACGTACGAACCAAGTTGTTGCATATCATGTTACGCAACAAATTTGTTCGTACGTGCGTACGCGGCTTAAAGCACTAATTTGTTAACAATTTCAACGCTCCGTTAATATGATTTGGTAAGTTTAATACTAATATTTAACTTATTTAATATTATTACCTATTGACCCTCTTGTTTGTTATTTAAATATTAATAAGGTTTACATGTACATATTTATATATGTTTTACTTTTGTTTTATATGAGACACAAAAGCACGTGAAATGTATATAACCACAGGGTTCATTCTTGGCTTCATTTTAAACGTATATTCTATGAAAAGCCCCCTCACCAGTATATTATTTTTTATTATGAACATCTGTTTTTCTAGCGCCCAAGATTAATTTTAGTGCTTGCCAAGGGGTGGTTTAATTAAGGTTTTTCTTTTATTCCCAGTTTTTTATAACCATTGTTCTATCTGTTGAAAGCACAAAGGTAACATTTAAAGAGAATTGTGTACGAATAATGTAAGTATTGTGTTTCTTAAAGATCTAGTAATTAATGTTTTTAACAAGTTGTTGGGGCAAGTTATTATGTAAATACTTATTCATATCTTTCTTAATTAAAGACAAGATGTATTTTTTTCATATCAGTTACATAAATTACTAGTAATTTTCTTACTACACTACTGCCCATACCGGAATAAAATGTTGCCTATGTTAGCTTCCAACAGTAAAATGTTTCAAATCGGTTTACTAGTTTCAGAGCCTTTACGGTTCAAACAAATAAAAAAAAATCTCTTTATTGTATAATTATAAACACACGACTAATAGGTAATTATAAAATTAGGCTTTCTATGTCACTAATTTGATTAATTCCACTTTTTCAGTCAAAGGTTGGAGAACGCCATGACAAAAAGAAATATTTTACATTTATTTACTAGGAAGAGAAATTTGAAATTATGTTGTATAATTGTAAAAGGTATATTATTAATATTTCGCAGTAGCTTGAAGATTGTAAAGCCTAATGTAAAAACACGAGCAAAAACACACATTTTCTTAATTAATTAAAATAGTGAACATACTCTGTAATTAATAACTGGCTTTAGAGGATGGCAAGCAATCTTTTACGTTTCATAACTGTGAGTTCTTTTGATGTGTTAATTAATAAAGCATAAAATGCATTCATAGGTACATAAACTGCTTTTATTTGCTTATTACTATGTGTTTTTTTAACCAGTTCTACCCAGTTTTAACCAGTTAAACAGAACCAGTTTCTAAAAGTACTTCAAAATGTTGAAACTTCATAAATTTTAAGCTTACAATAAACTTAAAGAAATCATAGAAACCGAAATACGATTGAAAACTAAAATTATAAACTTAAAAGCAAACACCAAAATAAAATTAAACTTTCGAAAAACGACTATGATTAATTGAAGTTGTCCAAAGGCTTTCAGAATTAAAGGTTGTTTCAGCAAATATTATATGTACGGGGACGTATTTCGTAGATACTCAGATCGGCGCGTTGTTTGAAGGTACATCAATCAAAGTAATGCCGCGATAACTGAAGAAGTGATCTATAGACCGGTGAGACATTGGTTTACTGTAAACCTTTATAGCACTATCTTTTGTTTGTTTATTTTAATTTATATTTAGTGCAAAACAAGTCTTGGTGGAAAATGGCTGCTTAAAGCTGGTTTAAATGATGATGTAAACTGAGGTCAATGCTTTCGCTTGTGTTTGGTCAATCTTTTAAAATGTTATGAGTGATAAATTCAAATTTTGTATTTTGTATTGCGTTACAAAAAAAAAATTAAAGGATATTTCATTTTATTTATTTGATTCATCTAAAAAAAACTCACTATTCAAATTAATTGTTTCGCTCCAAAAAACACGAATTGAAAGTTTGAACACTAACATTTGCAATTCGAACGATTTACGTTAGCATGAAATACGAGATCACATTCAGATTATAAATCGTCACAGAGCTGTTACGCTAACATTTATATCGACAGAAACTCGACGAAAATCGAATGTATAAAAATGAAAAACGTCCGGAAAAGGCGGTCGTATTAAATTTTATAAGGTGTAAAATTTTATAACGCGACCAAGTCGCCTGTGAAACGTGATGAATTTGTCCTTTGCCACTAACGACGTAACTTACCCGATTAACTTAGTTAAAGTTCACAAAGGAAATGGACCATCCCTTTAGCCCTCAGTACAACCGCACTTAGTGTATTAGTTACTTCTATTGATGAAGGATTTCTTAGATTAAACTTCAATTTTGACCAACAATAGTCTCAACTTTGTTATAGAATCTTCAGATGTAGTTGTAGGCACTTCGGTTCATGCGTAAAAATACCCACCTATTTACTTTTATAAGTTAGGTACTTATAGAGCTATTTCCAACTATTGCCTGACAGTGATCGAATGTAAATAAATAAAGATTTATCGGTAAGTAAATACGTCAACATTGTCTTGAAACTCGACAATATCATCAATCTAATAATAAAATGGAATGTGCAAAGAATTTTGTTGATTCTACTCTCTTTAATAAAAAAGACGATGTTTTTAGTAATAAAAATGGCACGGGTTTCAAGTTTGCTTGACATCAAAAGGAACTTCCTTCCCTCCAAGTAATAGTTTTTAGGTTGCTTCTCCGGTATTATTTATTAATCTTTCACAATAGAGATGGGCAGCTACCGATTAGGTTTTTCAGGTATCAGTTACAGAACTTACAAAGGGCTTTTGTTCATAGCGTTCTTTGCAAAAATTACGTTCAACAAAGAGACGTCGATACGCCACTGTTTACCAATTTGTCTCTGCTATTGTTTGGTACTGACAGACTATATTGTGTCCGAGATAAACAGTGTGATTTTTCCTAACAACGGGAGCTCGTTATCTTCCTAATTTTCCGAGTTCGCCTACTTTGAGTGATCCCTTTGATATTGATAATTATTTTCGGAATGGGAAAAATAATTGCTTGGTTTTCGATTGATTGTGCAAGTATGAATCGTCAAATACATAGGTACTCTTAGTTCCCGATAAATAATTATTCTAGGCTCGGCATTATTCGTTTCTATGATTTTATAGAAAAAAAAAGCTAAAATACTCAATATCAAATTAACATTACATACCTGTACAAAGCTGATGTCCAATATGTAGGTATAAATAATTGTATATTCCACAAAATCGGCATCAAAATAAAGTTTAAATGACGTCATCACATGGTCACGTCACGCAACCTCATCTGCATGCATTGCAACTGGCTGGGCTAACCAAGGTTTATTCCCTTTGTGCCCCACCAACTTCGGCCCCATTGGTTGACAGTGGTACATTTTGCTTAAATAAAACCATCCACCAAAAAAGGGTAGTGGAACCAGTTCGCTTTAAAAAATTGTTTATCGGTGACGCTGCTGGTAGGCTGGAAGATCGCGCTTTTAATAAATTACTGATGGCTTTTAATGGAGAACAAGGACACATTTTCAAATAATTAGGTATTGTATTTGTATACCAGTTACGAAATTTTCAAGATGAATCCTCTTAAGCGTTACTAATACAGCACCTATTATTACCTGACGATTGTCGATAACAGTTCAGGCTACTGTTGAAAAATGTTGGAGGAGACTGTTCCCCACAAAATTAAATAATTAGCTTCTTCGATAGCGTGCTGGTGTGGTCATTGGGAACATAAAAGAAACAGGCTTTCTAAGTGGTAAATAGGCATAAATAGCTTTTATTGTAGAAGAAATTATATAAACGTGCTCACAGGAAAACAAATGTGTACAGAGTCATCGTCATTCTTTTGTTCTTGACAATTAAGAAAAAATAAAAATAAAATACATCCTCCAATGAGGTTTTATATGTCATGAACATGCTGGGGCCTCAGCCACAAGCTAACCTCATCATTGCCAGTATGACAATTAAATTAAAACATTTAAAATAACTACCCAAATGGATTAGTAAAGAAATTAAAGATAAACTAAACCCAAGAGTAATTCTTGCTTTAAAAATAAAGGGTAGATACATTAATTATAATCAATAGGTAATGGACACACTTTCATAACACTTGTTCTTACAATGTGACCTTTGCTAGTTTTTACCTCCACTGCACGAACTAAATCATCTTTTCCTGGAATGACCTTTACAATTCTACCTACAGGCCAGTTCAATGGAGATACATTATCAGACTTAAACAATACCATATTGCCTATTTCTAAATTAGGTAGTTGAGTTTTCCATTTAGGTCGACTCTGCAACATAACTAAATATTGTTTATGCCATTGATTCCAAAAATGCTGTTGCATTTGAGAACATTGTTTCCAAAAACTAAGCCTTCCTACATTTACATCAGTCAAATTAAGCTCTGGATATGAAGTCAATGGTGAGCCAGTAAGGAAATGTGCAGGTGTCAGGTAAGACATGTCATCACAATCTCTTGACATGGGAGTTAATGGTCTAGAATTTAAAATACTTTCTATGTGCACTAACACTGTATACAGCTCTTCATAAGTAAGTACACTCTGAGTAATTACACGTTTCATATGATATTTTATAATTTTTACTCCTGCCTCCCACAGGCCACCAAATACAGGGGAATATGAAGGAATAAATTGAAACTGTATTCTCTCTGAACAACCATAATCAAACACTTTGTTTTGATGATCTGTGGAATTCAGTAGCTTATGCAAATCTTTGAGTGCATTATCAGCACCTCTATAATAACTAGCATTATCACAATATATTTTTGTAGGCTTATTTCTACGGCTTATAAACCTTTTTAAACAAGCTAAGAAAGTATTAGTTGTCATGTCTGACGCCAATTCTATGTGAATTGCTTTAGTAATAAAACATATGAAAATAACAACATAAGCCTTGGTTATAACAGGATTTCTTACTCTATTTTGTTTAACATTGAAAGGACCTGCATAATCAGTGCCTACAATTTGAAAAGGACGTGTAATATTGACTCTGTCAAGTGGTAATGAGCCCATAAGTTGACTAGAAGCTTTAGCCTTAAATCTGAAACATAATACACACTTGTGCAATATTAGATGCATCAGCATAACCAACTAACTCTAGCCTTTTATGTGGATATACATGGATATTTCTAGGAACAGATATACAAGACATATTCATCAAACCTTCAACAAATTGAAGAAATTTTTATTTAAAGCATCAGGGAGAATATCATCCCACTTTAACTTTTCAAACCAGACTTGTTGCATTAAGTATTTAGCTTGCACCAAAATAGGACCTACCAAACCCAAAGGATAAAAATATTTACTAATAAAACTTAACATTTGTCTCTTAGTAGAAGGTTTTTGTATTTCAGCGCTTGGACACTTCATATTTAAAATATCAGAAGTCACATCATATGACAAGCCTAAAGCTTTCACAAAAGTATTTGTTTTATCAAAATCCTCTTTATCCTCTCTATCAAACACCTAGTTGCTAAAAATGCAGAACTCTTTAAACCATATGTGACAGTTTGTAGCTGAAGACATTGCACACTTTGATCAACAGAATCTCGCCAAAGAATATTTTGCAAGCAGCAATGGTCTTTACTCACTAATATACCCCTATACATAGCCTTTATATCACAAAGCAAAACATATTTAAAACTCCTTTTGAATAGTGTCAAAATATCATATAAATCATTTTGCACATCAGGCCCATTAAGCATCATGTCATTTAGACAAATACCATTATTGGTTTTCATGCTCGCGTCAAAGACAGCTTGAACCGGAGTAGTTTTACCATTTAAATTAATGACTGGGTGGTGAGGTAAGAAATACACATTACCTGCCCTAGGATCATAGTTAGATATATCAAAGTACATGGCATAGCCTTGCTGAAGATAAACATGAATGAACTTCTTATACCGTTGAAATAACTTATCATCTTTAGCGAAACGCCTTTCTAAATTATGAAAACGATGCAATGCCTGATTAAATGAGTTACCCATTTGGATATCGTTTAAATGAAGTTTTAAAGGTAAATCTACACAAAACTTTCCATCAACAAGTTTGACAGAGTTTTGAAAACATTCCTCAGCTAGTTGATGCTCAGTAATACCTTCCTTATAAATTTCAGGTACTTTTTCACATTTCCAAAAATTTGAAATAGTATGTTCAATACTATCAAGTTGATCATTATGAGAATTATGAGAAATATTATGGGGGGTACCTTGAACTGTTATACACAAATTTGAAGAATGGATGTTTCCAACAGATACCGGTAGGCTGCCTGCTACAATATAACCTAGGCTGGTATTAACCAGGTAGGGACCTTGCGGCGTTAGAGGCAGTGATTCCCTCTGAAGCACCTGGAAAAATACATCACACCCTAATAACAAAGAAATTTCACCAGTTTTATTAAAGTTTTTATCTGCCAAATAGACATGCGAAGGAATATTAAACCCAACATTATAAAAACTTTGTTGTGGCAGTTCACAAGTTATATTCTTAGCTATATAACAGTTTAAGGCTAATTTAAAGTTGCTATTAGCAGCATAAATATCAAAATTTGCCCTCTGGTGCATATTACTAGTGCCTTGTAGAATACCTGTAATGAGCTGATTTGCCGGTGTAATCTTGCAATCAATTTGATCAGCAAGCTTTTCTGTAATAAAAGATACCTGGCTACCCGTGTCCAGCAAAGCGCGTGCATGGATAAATGTACCATTTTTGGTGATAATACGCACTATAGCGGTAGGTAGCAGCACATCCTTCACAAGCGAGGTACTTGACATAGCTACTGCACTGTCAGACCTTCCAACATCAGCACAGGGCACTGCGGCAGTAGAACTGGCAGTGGCAACATTGCTTGCCTCCTTCTTAGCCATTTCCACACCATGCAGAAGCGTATTGTGCCGTTGCTGACAGATTGAGCATTTCAAACGCAGCTTGCATTTACCACCATGCGCATTCAAACAAACAATGCATAATTTATGTTTTTTAACAAATTGACCCTTGTCATTATCAGCAGCAAGTTTAAATTTGGCACACATGTATAATCTATGATTAGTATTGCAATACTTACATGAGACTGCTGCTACTGTATTACATGCAGGCTTGCCAGGCTTCACACCACTGGGAGTACTCACAGGCATTGTTTCCATTGCATTCTCCCTGGCCAACGCTCTGGACTCCAAAAAATCTATGAATTCCTGCATAGAAAACACAACCTTTTTATCCCGTCTCAAGTGAAACTCACTGTTTGTCTCAGAATCCACTTTCCGGAGCAAAATATTAACCATTATTGGACCCCAAGCCTCAACCGGCATGTTTAAACTTTTTAGTGCAGTTAAATGCACATTAGCACTTGCTACTAAAGATCTCAGATCAGCAGCAGTGCATTTAGGCAAATCAATCAAAGTATTAATGTGATGGTTAATGATCATTGGCTCATTGTTATAGCGGTTTTCTAACAACTTTAATGCTTCAGAATAATTTACTTCAGTCAAAGGCAAATTTTGAATTAAGCATAAGGCTTCCCCAGTTAAAAATGATCTCAAATAATATAATTTTTGGCACAGACTCAAGCTTGTGTCAGAATCAATGACTGCCTTAAACATATTAATAAAAGGTAGATAATCTAAAATATTGGCGCCACTAAATTCTTTTATTGTAATTTGTGGGAGCTTCCTGAAATTATTTGCATTTTGCCTAGGAGGCTCTGCCTCGGGCTGCCCCGATTTACGACAAGCATTGAGCTGACGATCAATTTTGGATATGCAGGTGAAGTACTTACTTTCATACACAAAAGGGTCTTCTTCGTCCTTTGGATTTATGCACAAAATACTCTTGTTAAGGTCCTCGTAAGAGGCAAAGTTTTTCGCCAAGCGACTGCGCCGCTCTGTGAGCAACTCACTAGACGCGATCACGATTTCTTCGCTGTTACAAAAACTTTCTTCACGAGTTATTGCACCCTTTACATAGCCCCTACGGAGCTTTAATTGAGCCAGCTCGTCACTAAGAGCCATGGTGCTATATCCTAAGATGCAAGCCAAAACCCAGATGCAACAAATGTAAGCAACACCTTAACGTTAAGTACACTGTTATAAATAATATACAACTAACAAAACTAACAAAAATAAACAGAAACGTGTAAAAAAAAATGGCGACGCGAAAAATAATGATGAACGCCGACAGTCAATTCATTCACTCGATGTTCGATATTTGGCCGGAAACTCACGGCAAATGTTCATTGTTCGGTCGCTCTTCGCGCGCTCATTGGTTGCGTTTCGTTTTCTTGGGTTGGCAGCGCCTTACCTCGTTTGCACGTTTGGATACGCGCGATGCACGCAGCGAAACTGCTCCCGTAATAGCACGGAAACACCCTTACGCACAATTATTGATGGATGACTCTGAATCCTCCTGTGGCTTTCTTCTTTCTAACCACTTTTTCATAAAGGGATTACCTTGTAATACGAAGCATCAAAATTCTCCACTTCAATAAGAACTATTATCTTCTTACATATATTTAATTTGAAGGAATAATTCTCTTCTATGTAAGTCGAAGACAATCGAAGGAGCAATTTTCCTTATATTCGAAGGACCAGCTTCTCGAAGACTCGTAGAATCACTTTTTCGAAGGCTCGATAGATCAGGTTCTCGAAAGCTCGAAGGATAACTTTTTCTCGAAGGACCAAATTTCTATGTTCCCCACAAAATTAAATAATTAGCTTCTTCGATAGCGTGCTGGTGTGGTCATTGGGAACATAAAAGAAACAGGCTTTCTAAGTGGTAAATAGGCATAAATAGCTTTTATTGTAGAAGAAATTATATAAACGTGCTCACAGGAAAACAAATGTGTACCGAGTCATCGTCATTCTTTTGTTCTTGACAATTAAGAAAAAATAAAAATAAAATACATCCTCCAATGAGGTTTTATATGTCATGAACAGAGACGTTAAATTACGTTAAGTATTTTGGGGTGATGAGAGATAATGGGAACAAACCTTTACCAACGAGACTGTGGTGGCCGACGGCGAGATAAATATTTAACTTGCCTACAAGTACCCCTGACGGACAACGGAACAGGTATCGGTACTTGCATTGTGATTGCAGACATTGTGGCCATTATTCCCCTTTATATTGGCTTTGTTGGCGCATTGTGGTGTGTTTAGCTGCTGATGTTTTCGAACGGACGGAATTATAGGTAGGTGAGTTTCGGACATCAGACGCTGGAGTCGAATGCTACTTTATCTGTTGAAATCGTGTGAAATGGCAAAGCACAAGTCTTCATTTGTGATCTTGCCTGATTATAAGCAACTACAATAAATAATGTAAATCAGTTTTGTTCATCTTAAAAGTAAGGAAAGAGAAAAATGTTCTCACGAAGTTGTGGAAACCGCCATTTATCAAAACCGAAATACATATTTATATTACATAAAAATATCAGTAAACTTTAGTACGTTAAGGCAGTTTTACAGAAAATATTTAAAAGCAATTCAATAATTCACCACAACGGTCAATCCTACCATAAAAGTACACACAAGCACACAACCGCTAAGGACTTTATTACACTTATTTAAAATATCAACTTCATAAAAGCTGAAATACCCATTGTAATATAGTGTCGTTACCAGGACACGCCTTTATAGCGTGTGTTTATGACCGACACTCTACGTCGTCGACACTGCGCCATAACTTTGTAGTGAGGTCATAAAGCACCGTGCATCCTCAGGAAGCCGATGTGCATGATTGTAAAGGTCCATAACGTTGTATGAAAATTTATGACGATAAAGTCTGTTATCTTAAATTGTTTTACCACAAGCTTGCTTCTTACATTATTTGTGTGTGCGACATTTTTTTTTAATATCGTTTAACGTCTTTGTTTTCATTTAAAGTTGACTGCCTCGTTGGTCTAGTGGTCGCATGCGCGACTGCTGTTTTGAAGTCTCGGGTTCGATTCCCGGGTCAGGCCGAAATCGCTATTGATGTTACCAGGACACGGCCACTGGCGTGTGTGACCGACACTCTACGTCGTCGACACTGCGCCATAACTTTGTAGTGAGGTCATAAAGCACCGTGCATCCTCAGGAAGCCGATGTGCATGATTGTAAAGGTCCATAACGTTGTATGAAAATTTATGACGATAAAGTCTGTTATCTTAAATTGTTTTACCACAAGCTTGCTTCTTAGTTTATTTCTATGTGCGACAATTTTTTTTTATAATAGCGTTTATCGTTTTTCATCTAAACCAATGTGATAAAGAGGAAAGACAATAAGCTTGTTTGTACCCTAAAGACAAAACTACTGAATCGATTTGAACAAATCTCACTGTTGGAAAGCTACACTCTTCCCGAGTAACATATATCCCGGTATATATCCCGGTACGACAGTAGGTGAAACCGCGGCATAACGGCTAGATAGAGCTATAAAATAAAGTTATTTAAAAAAACTATAATTACATATAGACTATAATCAGATATCTCATATACAACGTCAAGCAAAAAATGAACATCGTGTTAAACAGTATTTGTAAATACGTTACGAATTTACGTCTTCATACAATGCGTATGATTGTACTCTTCAAGAAAGATCGTTCAGAAATTCCACTGATAAAATCACTTATCTAAAAATACTTTATGTTCAGAGCTCGCTTTCTAGTACCATCTCCACGAAGGCTTTATGTATCAGAATGATATATTATACATGAGTTGATTTTTCAGTTTCACTTCACACATTTTCTTCACGTAAATGGTTTGAGAAAACTTTCCTTGATGTTGTTATACGTTCTAATGTTACGTATTTACAAATCAGCAAAAACAGGGAAATACGTGGGTTGGTACTGTCATCAACAAAATACATTGAGACAATCAATATAAAATACCTGAATAGTAAAATCGCCCATTATTAAATACATATTTGTAACACAAAAAAAAACAAAAATGCTCTATTTTCAAAACCAGATTGTGTAAAGGACTTTTGTTTCTAACAATACCAATTTTCAATACCTACCCGAATCATAACAAATGCCAGTTGATAATATTCGAAGTATTTCACTATATTTGACTGAACAATATGCAGTGTGGTATGTGTGGGAACAAACGCATTATTTGGTCGTACATATTGTGATCGGGTATTCAATTGAGAGCTTGACATTATACACGACGATGTATTTGGCAATTAATTAGTGCAAGGTATACAAAATTCTTTCAAAGTTCAACAACCAAATAAAAAGGATTGAAAGTCTTTCAAACGGTGTAAATCAACACATTAGCAGAGGGGATTAAACGACTATTCTGGAACAAATTTCAATCGTGCTTCAAAAGGTACTTAGAGTTCTTTGCTAAAAGATTATTCTCTAGTTCCAGTAGACGGCCGTAGAACAACGAAGCGTAATTAAATTTTCAGCCCTAGTATCCCTCTGATAACGCTACCGTTATATCCAATTTCAAAGGTAAACAATACAAGGCGAACGAGGAGCCGAATCAACTTCATATGTTCGTACATCTTCACCCTGTGAAGCAAAGGTCAAGTAAACAAGAATATTAATTCCAGCCAAAAATACTTCGCCCGTTTTATTGACGTTTAGCTCCGGGTATAGAATTAATTTCCTCCAGCATTAGACGAAAAGCGCAAGAAAAGCGTCTCGTCCCTAGAATTGCAAATGATTTTATCGGGATTTGCAGTTCGAATTCCACTCTTGAGAAAGGAGAATTTATTAAATAGTGTTGGCAATAAGTAGATGGACGGTGCTCACTCAGCTGGTTTAATCTTTTTGCGAGTCTCGTAACAAATAGAAAGTAAATGTATCGTCTACGTAGGTAAAACGAAAAGTGTTAAGAATACTCAATCCTTTTTAGCATATAGCGTCAGTGATCGAAACGCGGTCATTCTCGCTTTTATCCCTCACAGACTGTGATCCGAAGAGAAAATATTTTTACAAATCTTCTACATAAACATGACTTAGATTTAAGATTAAACGAAAACTTCTTTCACGCGCAGTATATTAGCATAGATTTCAAATAATTCGGGCGTGACTATATATGGCGACATTTATTTTTTTAGTCCTGGACCTATCTAATCTCTACTCAGGATAAAAGTCAAAGTTGGCTTTTAATGACACGATAAATTGACGATCGAGTAATCGGCTTGCATAGTTAAAAAGACAGAATATGATAAGCAAAAAAACACTCACTTAGTTTTCGCAGAATCGATCTATTTAACATAAGTAGGTACCTTACGCCCATTTCTTTTAAATAAATTGCATCCAGAAGTTTATATTAAAAAAATATCCATATCAAACAGTGCTACCACAAAATCTGCTACTAAAATTCGTAAGTCGTCGTCACAGGTTGTCGCTTACCATAAGACGCAATACGACCGAGTCGTCGCGAGCATCCACATCAATTTCATCAGATGCGCTTGCCAATGTGCACACCGAGACCCTGATATTCAATTGTCAGGTGATTTATTTAATTTAGTATACGGTGCACGTATTTCATTTGAAAGAGAGAAAGCAAGGAGGTCGATTGAGTTTTTTTTTGTACTACGAAGTACAGGTGCAAAGGCCATATGAAAACCTTGGCGAAAGTCTATTAGCATACAATCTTTTCCATCTCATATTTTTATACACTAGTCGTTTGTAACTCAATACTCAAATATTATAGTTGGTACGCAATATAAGTAAAACGGTACCAAAAATTGTTATATACTTACATGAAAAGATGAATATATGACAGTAACAATAAAATATTCCAAGTTGAATGACTTATGTGAGATGCGTTTAATACCTACTTGAATCAATTCCGCGTTTTTTTATATATTAAAGTTAAAAAGCCGATTTATTTAAAAAGCTCATGTCTGGTGCACTTTTCCGTATGTCGTGATGATCACGTCGCTAGCAGTGACGTCATATTTATCATATGCGCTTGCCAACGCAATGTGCACACTGAGCGAAATGATTTATTTAACTTTGCTGTATAAAGCTGTGCTGTGCGTTATAAAGTGGCGAATAAAACTTGTAGCTTTGGCTTTATTTCATGTTTTCATGCTCTCTGTAGCCACAAATATGAGACGGTTTTTAAGTTTTGATACGTATTAAAAAAATTGACGGATGTGAACAGTGCTAATTTGTGCACCCAGCGTTTATAATTTACTTGTGTAGTAAAAATATTTTATAAAATATTTTATTTAACATTATACCTAGTATTTTACCATTATTTCTAGGTAAATATTGTTGTAACTGATTTTCACTCAATATTTATTAATTACCAAGTTTAATTTACTGTGATATCCAATAAAAAAATGAAAAGTTTGATTTTAAACAAACTTTCAAATAAATATATTGAAATTATATTGCTAAAATAAAATTACTGTTGTTTCTAATAAGTTATCTAAAAGCCGTATCAACAGCTTGGATATGTTCAAATAATTGATAACTTAACGATGTTAGAAAACTTACTCTCTTTACTAATCATATTTTGTTTAAGATTACGATCTTTCTTCTAAGAGAGTTCCAGCCTATACGAAATTAGAAGTTTTACGTATTTTAAGAGTACAAAGTCGTCATGGGTATAATTAATTGTGTTCGTGCTTGAAACATTAGCGTCATTGAGTCCACTTATTTACTTTATTATGAAGATATTATGAAGTTTCAACTACTATTATTACCTTTAAAAGCACCTGAAGGGCTTTTGAGGTTGAATAGCTTTTTAAGATTTTAATAATTTTTATAGATATTTTTTTACACAAAACGAGGTGATAATTTGACGTCGTAGAACTAAAATACTCGTAAGTTAGAAAAAATAAAATATACCAATTGGATCAAAATAAAGCGTATACGCCTGTTTAACAAATAATACACAAATCAGAATTTTTCTTTATTCAAAAGGCTCCGAATATTACTTATTTATGTCTAAGACAAGAATTTGCTTACGAGAACTCTAGAAAACACGTCTCAAAGTATATCATACTCAATTACATAAAGTACGCATAAATAGATCTAAAATCCGATACAAAATATTTACTAAACTAAAAACACACCACAGTTCCATATAATCTTAGTACAAGTTTTACGAAGAAGCTCTCGTTATGCACAATCCGTGTTACGAACTATGTTGCGGCCCATTCGGTCCCAGTGTGCCTGCAACTTTACCCCGCGGCGGTTTGAGCTAGCATTACTCCTGCATTTACTTAGCGCTCTCTCTCAAGAGATGTCGTCTCCTCCGCACGAGACCGCCATATTTTTAACTAAATTATTTATGAGATACGGAAAATCGCCGTCTTAACATATTTGATCGGCAAGTTTTTACTGCTTCACTGCATTCATTTTGTATATTTTGTTTTGCAATTATATTTTATTTAACATAGTTTTGTAATATAAATGTTGCGTCTACTTTACAGTGTGCTAACTTAATTTTCTTTTTCTCGTTGCAGTGCAAAGGAAGTTATCAGTATCTTGACTAGTTTATTACCCGTAGGAAGAAAAATAAGTGGATTTATTTTCTAGCTATCCGTTCGAAAACAGCTTACTTTATTTGGGAATCTCTGAAGACAGATTAAAGATACTTATTTTAATAGCGTAAATATCCTAAACAAAATTTTAATTGTTTGACTAACTGTAGAATTTTAATGAACAAACAAAAGAGAGCTTTTCAAGTTAACTCAAATATGCTATAATTGGTCTAAAACTTAAGCAGACAATAGTTTCTCAACATTTACTGGGTAACTTAATATCCAAATTTGAAACCTTTGATCTCAGAACAATAACAGCGAAGTTCGGACGGCTTTATTCAAGTCGTGACAATACGAAATGCAAGTGTCGGAGTGCAGCGTCTTAGCTCCAGCGAGATTAAGAGATTAGTCACAAGTTGTTAGTTGCGCTAACAAACATTTATCAAATGTACTTAGAGCTTTGTGAAAATGTTGATGAATGGATTTTTGGGATTATGCCATTATTGTATTTGTTTTAAAGTCCTGAATTTATGTTTCGCACTTTAACGCTCAGTTTGGATGCTATTGCTCCGTATATGTGAGATTTCTTAATTAGTTTGAAAAATGTGTGTTGACATAAGTTGCACCCATTTATCTTAAACAAGATTAAATTCAACTGAATCACCATTATGTCCCTAATCACGAAAACATACCGTCGATGCACGTACCATTACGTATAATTTGAAAAAAAAAGGATCGAAACTCACCAAGAAAATCCAATCAGGTTTTAATCCTACACCGATCCCCGGGACTACGGTCTAAACCGAGCTTACAGGCCGAAAAACCTCGATAACGTTACATAACAAAATATTCGATACAGCCTTACAGTGACGTATTAAAGTCCCAATATTTAGTTGCGAATTTTTGCATCCGCAAAAGGGGACTCAAGACTCGAGTCACGGCTCTCGCTGGCATCTGTGCCACAAAGCTCACGTGCCCAAGACGTGAATTTTATTCCACGCATCCGATACCGTCGGAGAATTGAAAAAGGCATTTCATCGCATCCAAGTCGGTCGGTCGCATCGAATATCGCTTTAAATTTTACCTGTCACCCTACTTTTTGTGTTACATTTTCGCGGGAATTAGAAACTGTGTGTTTGGCACGTATGGAAAAACGAATGCCTTTCAAAGCGTGACTGGAATTCTGGATTGAATGGTGGTGTGTTAAGTTTTATATGCAGCTTAAAATACAATTTTGTGGTCTTTCTCTTGATAGTCTCTAGTCAGATTTTGACACGAAGGTTTGTAAAGACCATTTTCTTTATTAATTTATTACAAACAAAATAGCAAAAGTTATAACATCTTGACGACAATTCCATCATATTTCCCTGAATATTCGATCATTAACTAAACCACGTACAGTTGATACGAACTACTTATTGCTGTGCGCAAGTTCAGGAGTCAATTATGGAAAAGCGGGTTGCTTAATAGCTCACACAGGAGTTAGACTAACGACTTGTGCACTGTAAACTCCTCGTCATCATTCTCTATTGGCATTGCTAATCGGCATACAGTCTACTGTTGATTGCAACTCCTTGGAAGCAAACGTGTGTTGGATATTTTGTGGTTAGAATGTCACTATATGGAGGAACAAAGTCCACTTTAGAATACGATGTCATATAAGAAAAATATACCTAATATTCTTTTGATGTACAATAGGTGAATAAGGTCAGTAAGATTTTTTTTATGGGAAATCATCAAATGACTTCTCCCGCTGTGGGTTAACAGCGCGAGGGAGTGTCAGATTCTTACTGACTAAAACCCATAATTTTGCTTCGTCGACCTTTTATGTACCTTCCCAGGGCCGCGGTAACTCTATATGCCAGTAAGCTCAAATAGTAATTTCATTTATTATTAGCCTAGAAAATGTTGAAATTGATAGCAGCAAAACCTCCACAGCATATCTACTTGGAATATCTATTGAAAATATTGCCAGTATTTTTCTTTTAAAATCTCTGATGTATTATTGAAAAGGTTTCAAATTTACGACGTGACATGACACGATCCAACCGCTCACTTGCATATTGAAATAGGAACTGCTCTGAAGCGCCTCTCAAGCCACACCTACGTAAACAAATTCAAAAGATACGCTCACACTGCTGAAAAGAAATTCACGTTCCTCTAAATGTTGTTTAAATTGGAAATATTTATGTTTGCCAAACCAAAATCCTTGCTTCACTTTGCGCTGGAGTCTTTCTAAAATTTCGTAGGTGTAGGATATCGGCTTTTTATCCGACATAAGTATTTTTCATCAATTTTATATCTAAACTAGCTGTCCTTGCCCGCGACTTCGTACGCGGATCCTGTCCCTTATACCAGCGACTACGGGGTCAGCAAAATCAAAGATCTAAATAGTCTGCTATTGAATTTTAAGGGACCGAAGAGAAACGTTCTATATACTTAATTTTTGTACTTTAACAGCAAAAGCACAGCAGACTAAACAAAACGCTGAGAACTGAACCGCAATAGACGTGACCATAGGGATAAAAGTAGTGATTCTAATTAGTCCGCATTTGTGTGTGGCAAAAATATTACACAAGTATTATTACGTAAAAAAACATGAAATAGATGACAAAGTCGTGGTGACTTAGTGGAAGTCGTGGTGGTTTAGTGGGTAGAGAACCAATCTCTCAAGTATGAGCGTGCGTCTTTGATTCCAGGTCTGGCAAGTGCCTGCCAATGCAACTTTTCTAAGTTCGTATGTACTTTCTACGTATATTTTGGATACCAATGACCGTCATTTGGAGGGGATGTTAAACTGTAGGTTCCGGCTGTCATTGAACATTCTTGGCATTCTATAGTTCCGAGGTCTGGAAGAGACATACAATATAATAATGAGATATAACGCAACAAAGTCGGAGAGTGGGGGCTCGTGACTTTGTACTAAGCAGTGAATTCAAGCGTTGTTGTATCTTCGTTATTATTTGTTTGTGAGAGAGAGAAAAGAAAAATACGTGTCTAAAAGTCGGACTAATTACTTTTTTGATTCACCATACCTATTTCATAATATTCATTTCTATTCATTTCAAGTGTAGTATTGCTCCTGAAGTTCCACATCAGGTGTTCCAGATTTTCGATGTTTATACGTCAATAGAGAGTGCATCAGATTGAACCACTTTTGCTAAAACGTCATATCTTCATATGCTATAGTCTAGCTGGGCTCCTGGAGTTCCACATCAGGTGTAGGTGTGGTTCAATTTTTATAAGTCAACAGAGAGTGCTTATCAGATTGAACAACTTTTGCTAAAACGTCATACCTCTATATGCTATAGTCTAACTGGGCCCCTGGAGTTCCACATCAGGTGTTTTAGATCTTCAATTTGTGTAAGTCAATAGAAAGTGCTTATCAAATTGAACAACTTTTGCTAAAACGTCATACCTGTGTATGGTATAGAGAAGCTGGGCTCTTGGGGTTCCACATCAGGTGTTCCAGATCTTAAAATTTATTATCTCAGCTGAAAATGCTCATCACATGAAACAATTTTTGCCATGGCACCATTTTTGTATCTCTAATAGTTTTGTTGGTCTGTAGGAGTTCTGCATCAGGTCTTCAAGTTTCGAAGATAAATTATAGCCTATATGTTGACCAGGCTTAATACTGATACAACAAAGAAAAAATCATTGAAATCCGTTCAGTAGTTCGGAAGATTAGCGTGTACAAATCTAAGAAGATGTATACAAACTTTCATCCCCTATTTTATCCCCTTAGGGATGGAATTTATCAAAATCCTTTCTTAAGGGTTGCCTACGCCATAGTAGCTTTATGCATGCAAAGTCTCAGTCCAATCGGTTTAAAATTGACAAAGTTTCATACAAACTTTCATCCCCTATTTTATCCCCTTGGGGGTAGAATTGATCAAAATCCTTTCTTAGCGGATGCCTACGTCATAACATCTACCTGCATGCCAAATTTCAGCCCGATCCGTCCAGTGGTTTCAGCTGTGCGTTGATAGATCACTATGTCAGTCAGTCAGTCAGTCAGTCACCTTTGAGTTTTATATATTTAGAAGATATTTATCTGCAAAGAGAGAATACGAAATGATCTATATAAAGATTCAAAAACTTGATTTATCAAAAATAATTGGGTCCGTCGTTGAAAATGTCGTAGGTAGGTAAATACCTTTTAGAGGAGCGGGTTATAAATTATGATGGTCAGACCTTATTTACATAAAGTCAAACCTATACCTTCTTGCTCAGCTTAAGTAGGGACCACGTAATTGGGCCCACTTAATGTCCATAATCCATAAAGTGATGTAATAATTGAAAGGATTTTTTGGTATTTATCTTCAAAATCCTAACTAGGACGCTATGAGCTACCCCTAACTCAGTAGAACCGTTTCGAGCTTGCAAAACTTACAATTGGTTCTTCGAAGAGCGTCGTAAATAATAAATAGTTTACAATAGCTTCCTCTCTCGAGACGATTGTATATTTTGAACATTTTGAAAATCTTGTCAGTTGCTTATTGTATAAGTTTTTTATTGTAACATGTGGAACTATTGAAGCCATCTCTTTGGAGAACAATCTAACAGTTTGTTCTTGAAATTGAGCCTTCGTAATCAGTTTTTATTTTGTTTCGAAGACTAATAGAAATTAGCACCATACGGAGAGCACTTTTAATAACCTACACTTGGATCCGAATTAAAACTGCACCGCACCGTTTTGTCTCTATAGTTGCCGACAGTCCAATTTAAAATCGCGTCTTATAAAGTTTAATCCAATAAAAGTAGAAAAAGATCCATTAAATTAACTTTTTATTTTTCCACTATTGTAAATAGGTAATGCTATAGAATTTCCAGTATTAAAAGCCTTCTTAAATGTCTACAGCTGTGGAGAAAGATGAAATATAAGCCGGGTACCAACAGACATTTACAAATTTCCAATTTAACTTCCTTTTAAATTCTCATCAAATCTTACCAATCACGATGGTATTACGAAGTAATTTCAAAGGTCTTAAATAGGACAAAATTCAAAATAAAGACTCGCCGTCTCTCTACCAAGCTGTATCGCAATCGTTTTTTCTACGTCAACAAAACAATAGAGAAATAAGCAACGAATTTCAACACTTAAGTAATACCCTCCCACACAGATTTTACAATTACGACAAAAGTATACCTATCTAAAAACTCGTGAGGAGTACCGAATTAGATTCTCGCATTCGCCGGAGAACGGCTTCCCAAAGAAATTGAAAATTTTCCATTAAGGGAAATCAACAAAGCTTTACAAACGAAGTCAATGAAAAAAGTCAAACCGAGAGAAGAACGAACCTACTTCAGCCGGAGCGTTGGCAAGTAGCGAAGCAATTATTGGAAAACTAACTGATATAATTAATTGAACCATTTGAGCGCTTTGTGATCGAACAGCTAGTGTGTTCGATCGATTTTTCAATTTAGCTTTTCTTGTTCAAATTACAAACTTGCACTATGATCAAAGTAAATTACACCTCTTACATGTTTTAGAAAATTAAAACAAAAACTAAACGTATCGTCAACCGAGTTCCAGTGACCGTTTTATAATCAGGTTCACCTATGCTAGTCTTTGTGACGCCAGACAATGGAGGGCAAAAGTCACTTTAAACAACCGACCGTTTAGTTACGTCATTGACTTCCTTTTACGTGGTTAACCTGGTAAATAAATAGCTTTCAGACTAGCAGGGAGAATGGCTGGCTCCATCCGTAGCTGTGTTTGATAACATTACTCTATATAAAGAGGTATTCGGGCATGTAGCAGAACATTTTTATATTACGTGAGAGAGTGCGAAACTGGCACGCAGGGAGCTCGGAAGTAGCGCACACTAAATTAAGAGCACAAGCGGCGAAATTAAAATCTGCGGTTACATTCACGAGAGGTTCCGACGCTAATAAACTTATGTGAATAAGCTTTACAACGGCAAATAAGTATTCCGCTTACAAAAATGTGCTAAACGAATAAAATCGCAGGAACGTTCTTTGAACAAATGCTTTCGTGTGTAAGGAATAATTTTATTCAGTTTAATGTTATAAGAGAACAAAATAGAATAATAAGAAATCTTATTTTGTGCCACATTTTAACCGTTTTATGCTGTTATTTAAACTAGGAGCTGAAACCGAGTTGCATTCACGGAATATTTCACGTTCTAACTGGTCATTTAAACTGGCGAAATACTTACTTTTAGTTTGTGGTACGTAATACATTTGATTAATTATTTAAACTAAAATGATGAACAGGGAAATCTGATGTTCTCTTTTGATAGTTCACTGAACAGAATTAAAAATAACTTAAAATCGCTATTACTTGTTTAAACACCCTTTATGATGCTGTGTATAGAAGCAAAACGTAAGACGATCATGATTTTGAGCAAAAGGAAAAATTACAGGAAACTGGTAGATTATTTCCTTCTTACGGAGCTTTGACCACCAATAGCAGGATTATTATAAGCTTATTATAAAAACGTTCAAACTCCAAAAATGTCCTAAATAAAAATAAACAAAAACTGACCTTTTTTATTTCTTTGTCTACAGAGTAGACTCGTTAGTAATTTAAAATGTAGTATAGTACTAAAAACTCATTCTTTTGGACTATTTAACTCATTCTTGGATCGGTACCAAAGCATTGTTCGGGCTAAAATTTTAGTCAACTAGTAAAACAATGGTATTTCCGATGCACTACGTTCGTACATAGTATGCTGTAGTTCGTTTGTTAATTCATATTATGTAAGGGACCTACTTTTTATATTACAATCTAAAAGCTTTAGATGGGTAGTGATTGAGTAAAAAATAGTTACATCTTAAAAACATTTTACCTATAGCTAATTCAATTAATTAAGACGTTCTTACTTCGTTCTTTTAATTAACTTTAGCTTCCATTTATATCCGCATGTGTCAAAGGAATGCTTTTTTTAACTATCCGGAATGTATTTATCACTCGTACCGGAGTATTTTTTTTATGTAGAAAAAGAATAAACAGAGATGTTATTTAACAAGGGCATACATAAAGAATTCAGGCACTTCATTACATAAGTTGATGCTGTTTTGTTTTAAAATTATTACAAACACATGCGACAGTCAGACTTCTAAATCCAGGTCATCCTGCTCCCAAAACTAGGTCCAACATTACATTAAAATCACAACTTGTAATATGAACGCTAAAACTGCCATAGACTAAAAATAGATCTCCTTACCTGCGCTAGCTTCCGAGCGATTTAGTATGCATTTAACGCATAGATGCACCCTTTGTACTTCAGTACGCGTACATACATGAAAGTGCTTTATATCGTTAGTTATTCTTCAGAACAAGGTTATCTGCAGCTAGTATTACGAACGAAAATATCCTTTAGTGACATTTTATACCTTTGATATTGTACACCTTTGTTGTAAATTTCTATTTAGTTTTATTTTTGTGTTAGTGAGTAAATGTTGGGAAGTGTAAAGGAAATAATGGCCGAATAAGAGGTGTGTGTTGTTGTGGGGAAAATTAGGGCTGTTGACGGGATTATGTTTCGTCTATAAGGAAAATAAATGTTTTGTCTAATAATTTGTCACGTTCCTTTTGTAAAAATAACATGGGTGCAAGGTTGACTCCAAAAAAAGATGTAAACTGAGGATTTTGAAAAATTAATACTCATGTTAGACTTTAGGTAAGTATCACAATGTCACGGTGCCACAATTTGTCTATTCCTTGTCTATTCCTAAAACACGTTTATATTTTTTCAATTTTGCCTAAGTAATTATTATCGCCTTGAATCAACGTCAATAAATCAGCCGTAAACATAAAGATAATCTTTTAATTCGCAGGATCGACGAAATACGATTTCATTACAGTTCAGCGGAATCCTAATTTAATCGTCATTTCCTCTAATGCATTTGCGAAGAGCTATAAACTGTTTTAACGTTTGAGTTATAAATAAAATGTATAAATCTGTATATAAAAGAATAAAAGAAAGTCGTGTTAGTTACACTGTACACATTGTATGACTCAAGAATGGCTGAACCGTTTAAGCTGAAAATTAGAGGGGAGATACCTTAGACCCGGGAGAATGACATAGGATAGTTTTTGTCAACATCCGGCTTCGGGAAAAAGCTATCTCGGGACGCGAGTGAAACTGCGGGGGCGGAAGCTAGTAAAATAAAAATAATAATAATAATGGCATTTCTAGAAGATTTTCCATCTTTTAGAACAGTGAGAAAGTGTTAAAAAACAATACGCTGATGCATCATGACTGCATATACCAAAATATTATCTTCCTTATTTGTATAAACATTGTTTAATACATACGCAAGAAAGTTGCTTCTGACTGACCAGGATTCAAAATCATATTAGTGAAACCGCTACCGAGATTCAGCCTGCATTATTAAATTAGCAACACACGATTTAATTAAGGTACCTCCGCATAATATGTACTAAGTAAGAAATTAAACCATATAAGATTGGCCATCAGTACAGTAAAACAAGTTGATACATATATCCATCTGTATACTTCATTGGTGAAACTATTTTCTAACATTTAAAACTACCGACTTCAGTTCCCAATGGAGAGAGTAAAGCATCCATCTTAATCGACTGCATTTACTTCAAGTCGTTTTCAGTCTGAACAAGCAGTATTTTCCCGGGAAAATATTGACCAGTTACCAATTCCCGTGACGCATAAATCCCGCGTCACCTTCAACATTCTGTGAGCGCCTTCAACAACAGTCGCTTATCGACTGCCTTAAATCTCTTTCGGGGAGTTGAACACTCCACAATTTATTGTTCTCATTGGTTTGCGAGGCGACCACACCACGGAAACAAGTCTACACGCGTGAAATCATCCAACACAAGACTTGAGTACCTATATTTTTTTTATTTTACCACAAAGAAAACACACCTGTTTTTTGTTCTCCCCTCTTTACTGAGGAAGGAAGGATTTTGGTTATTTCCTGCGCTTTTTATTTTTCTTTTATATGGATAGGCGCTGTTTTGCTTCGACGGAATTCGCATGGGATTTGGGTATTCGACTTTCTTTTTTGGTCGGTCCGCAGCATGTAGTAGGTACTCGTTTGGATCCGTTGCTTAAAATCTAAAAAAACAGGATTTTTCGCCGCTATTTTTGGAGGGTTACTGCGTTAACTGTTTCAAAATAAAGTGGAAGATGTACGAAAAAAATTATGTTTCTAAATCATGCCTAGTTTTTCTGATCTCCTTTTGGAAAGAAAATCAATTGAACCGCGGTAGACATTCATTTGAAGTTTTCGTTCATTTCTTCCAGTTGGCAACAGTTTCGCGAAGAGAAGTAATTAATATTTTCTAATTAATTTTATGCCTAATCTTGTTTTCAGTATTGGATTGCTGTTTGTTCTTTCGAATATTAAAAAGTAAAACACTGTTGAATAAACATAACTTATTTACTGGACAAGGAAAATCTTTCTGAACACAGAAAGTAAATGTTCCATCTGTTCGCCTAAAATTTTGGTAGCATTTTATCTAATTTATTTTACAATCTTATTGTGCTAAAAGCAATTAGCAGTTAAAGTAATTTTACCTTTATTTAATTGTTGTGAATAAACTAAGGTGATGAAAGTTATGAAAAAGCCTGTCAACTTTCAAGCGATACTTATAATAATATCACATTAGTATAGGGTAATTCTGTTACTACATGCACAGTTCAGGATCAAAGTAACTTACTCCTTTATTTCTCTCTACACCACTAAGCAGGTCTCAGTATACATCCAGGATACTTCATACAGAATATTTTCATATAAACTGCTCAAGAAGTATAAACTTCTCGTTAAACTTGGACAATATCGTTCATATACCTTCATATAATGTTAGCCATAATACAAAGTCCGGTACAAAAATCCGAAGTGTTTCAAATTCTTTGATGAAGTTACCGTTAGAAGGTTTATATTATAGATTATGTAAATAAAGATATGTCATTGAATTGCAGCCCGATACTACACTGGCAGGTCAGTGTTAAAGTGCAGGTACAAATTAAATGGCACATTGAACTACGACAGTCAAATATATGAAGTAGTATGAAGTGAGTTCTGGGAGTTATAAATCGGAGAAAAGGGCAGCCCTTCACGTGTAAAACATATACACTGATTTATTTTTTTACGAGCTTTTGCCCGCGGATTCGTTCGCGTGGAATAGTGACTTCCGGCAGATTTTTGGTTTGACCAATAGGTGGCGCTATATGTCTGGAATAATTGTTTTTTTTGTAAGTAATAAAAACTATCCTGTGTCCTTTCTTAAGTTCCAAACTATGTCTGTACTAAATTTCACATAAATCGGTTCAGTAGTTTAGGCGTGAAAAAAGACAGACAGACAGAGTTACTTTCACATTTATAATATTAGTTAGGATTAGTGACATAGAAACCTACCTTATCATTATTCACATAGGCGTAGACTCTTCGAATTGTATTATTAACCGTTTTGTGCCGTACAAATTGAAAACTTGATCAATTTTGTTTGTCGGGTCCGTCTTTTGTTTCTTTAGTCTTTGGCTACCACCTCAGTCCTAGACTAGAGAAGATGGCAAAGACACTTGCCTTTTGCGTCGCGGTGTACTTTACTTGAGCACTAGCTACTTGAGGGGCTTAGGCTACTTAGCACACAAGGATTTTAGAACATTCTATCCTTATTCCAGACGTTTTAAGCATGTTGGTTCATTTTCTTTTCGGCACTCCTTCGATCTCTTAGTTCTGAAGAAATATCTATCGGATGTGAACTAATTTCTTTACAATAATGTTATGGGTAAAAATATATATCAAGACTAACCTATTCAATGGTAATAAAGACCGAATGTGCAGTGCTTTTCATACTTTCTTATCTGTTTTTACATGTTATCCGAAAATATTCTTTCGTACAAATATTTAAGCCTCAGAGGGTTTTTGTCTTAAGTGTCAAAAACATTCATGCCTTTATGAAACTGATTCTGATTACACATTTCATATTCTATTCTGAAAGTTTTCTTAAAAAATACCTATTTTTAGAAATGACTTTCATTTTTATAAACTAGAATTTTCAATTCCAGCCAAGATCATAAAGAATAGGGCTTTATGAATTAACTGCGACAAAAACTTTGGCTCTCAAAAAAGTTTTTGTTCTAAAAGAGTTCTTTTCTGAATATAATAAACCTTACATTAAGAGGGGTTTTATAATAGCTATGCAAATAAACGAGCCTAGTTGAAAGTTTGAAGTTTGTTAGTGACTCCCTGGAGCAAAATGATAGACCTCAACATAGCTTATACAAGAACCTTCATACATATATGTACCATTGTTATATCTATTCTAGTGGCTAGAACAAATGTTTCGTGAGAGCGCGAGGATGCCCAAATAGTAATCTAACATACAAGCCATTTAACTAAAGGTCCATTTATCTTAAATACATATACGTTTCTAGAACAAAGTACCCGAGCAAGGTGAAAATCTTAACTTGGTGGCAACCTCCAAGTTTGTTTCATACAGTATAAAACTTCGGTGTTTTCATGTTTTGCTAATAAATTATTACGGGTATAAACTTTGTAGCGAAGTCGTAACTTGAGCGAAGGTGTTAAATCGGTAATTTTCACAGGTGAAAGTGGAAAATTTTAACGAATTGAAGCTTTGAAACAAAAATGGTACCTAATAAATATGCTTTTAAATGGTTATTAGCATATCAGACGCGGCAACATTTATCAACCACTACACCGCTACATAATTGCAAATGTGTCACAAAATGCATGCAATTTCTATCCTCATATGCTGATGCTGGATTTAAATTGCAACAATGCATAATTTGGCCGACACGTCATGGACTGTCACAATTAGAGCACAGCGGATGTCTAAAAGCGCTTTAATGTGGCATGTCCCTTTTCAAACGTCCTTTTAGTGATCAAAATGCAAATTATACTTAGTTACAGTTGGCATGTGAGGTAAGTACCTATTCAGTAAATGCTCTTGGATTTGATAAATGATGGTGTATTCAGCAAGATAATCAGGTAACTTACTTTATATATCCTAGTTTCGGTGTTTGCATTAAATAGTGCTAATATATACAATTTCTATCGTAATTACACCATTTCCCATTCTTCATCCATTTCGATTATATACAATAGTTTAACAAAAGAGCCAATTTTTTAAATTTTTTTTTAATTATGTCATTTCCATTTAATAATATTTACATTAATTTAAATAATTAAAAATAAACTTAAAGAGCCAATTTCTTTCTCAAAACCATTTTCCCTCCAGTATAAAAGTATCAATTAGTAGCTCGTTTTTGTAGGCATGCCCTATAGAATGAAGGCTCTTTGTACACAATCCCTAGGATAGATTGAACGGTCGGATCTCATAATGCACTCGCCTAAGCTGATAGGTTCCACCGTATTCTGTTTATCCTAAACTGCTTCAAAAAACAAGCTCCAATTTCCTAAATCCTCAACCTAACGTTATTAAGTCCCTCCAAAATGTTTTCAAGAATAAAGGGTGATACGATCCGCACTGTTTATGGCGCTTCGCGAAATTTCGATTCGAGGAAAAACTCCAAATCTGATCTAGATTTTATTGGGGAAAAAATATCGATTTGGTTCGAAAAAATACAACGCTCCATCTTGGAAATTTTCATTAACATTCAAGAGGCTGCTCATAGTTTCATTTTATAAAGTATGCAATTTTGATTATTAAAACGAATGAAGTGCAGTGAACATTTTCTGGGAAATATTTTAAAATTTTTTGTAAAGAGTAAGTAATATTATAATGGACAACGGCTTTTTAGTACCAACCCGTGATATTTTTAAAGCCACAAGTATGTATAAAAATATGTTACGGTTTTTTTGTTTGGATAAAACTGTTGTGAATTTAGAAGTTTATCTAAAGTAAATTTTAATTTTACGGCTTTTCTTTTCCTATCATTCAACCCAGTGAACATACGGCAGTATTTAGTGTTAGCGAAGGACAAGTGGTATTTGATATGATAAATGTACATTACACATTCATAATGCCATTATATCTAAGGAGTTCACAATGATTGACGATTGCAGAATAATGGTCCTAATGTAATAGAAGTAAACCTGTTCGACTGAGATTTTATGAGATCAAGTTAAACATCAATAAGTTTAAATGTATGTATTAATTCTACGCTGATATTTTAAAGAAGATAGTTTTTGTTTGTATAAATGTTTGTTCCTTTGTACCCTATACCTATGCTCCGAAACTACTGAAACGATTTGAAAAAATATTTCGCTGTGAAAAACGACACTGCCCCTGGGTGCCATAGGTTATATTTTATCCGGATTCGGTAAGAAGTTTCTAAAAGACGCAGGTAAAACCGTGGGAAACACATAGTATTAAATAATAGGGCCATTCAAATGGCAGTTACTCCTAACTTCGCACGTGACTTCTGTAATCCAATTAATAGAAGACAATAGAGTACGTTGATATCCTGAGACGAGGAAATTCAATATACAGATCACTTACAAAGCTAATTGGTACAGTTCACATATACTACGCTTCTGTAATATCCAAAATCTAGCTTATTTACTGAGCAATTAAATCCCATAGGAGCGATTCTACCACAAGTAGTTTATGCTACTAAATATAATTGCTGTGGTTGTACCGACAACTGCTCATAAAGTTACCACAGAGCAAAGCGTTCATTTAAATATGTAGTATTAATTATTACGTTATTAGGATTGGGAACAAAATATTTCGCCGTTGGTACGAGTAGGGTTGGAACTGTGATATTTTTCCTAATTTAAGCACTTCCTTTCCAACGTTTTCTAAAAAGCGGAAATGCCTTTTTTTTAATTAAATATCTCACAGATTACCTCCTATAATCTCTAACGTCCTAACGTAAATGATTACTTAAGTCACTCCTTGGTGACGGAATGTCATACAAATCCTTCACTAAGGAATGGCTTAAGTAACCATTAAATGTCTCTGAGTGGGGAGGTAAGATATACAACATACAAAATTTAACTATAGAAAAGTTTTAAGGTACTAAACAATTGCTTACCCAATAAAACAAGCTAGTTATTTCCTTCTTTTTGGGAAGTCGGTAAAAAAATAACAACACCGACAAGACTACGCCAAGAAATTTAAGACACAGCTTTATAAAATTAATGCCCCTCCCCTACCTCAATTTGGGGCCGGTGTCAAAGGCAGGTATTCATTTTTCAGCTAATTAAATTTCGTGGCTCAAACTCGTCTCCCAAGCCTGGCATTGTAGGAACTAGTTCAAGGTTGTGCACTACTAAAATAATATCACACAACAGGGATTTGGTGTTCAACATTTTATGGCCGCGATTGTACGCATTATTCATGGTTTATTTGGTCCCTAAATTCAGAGTTTAAATCACGTTTTTGCGACTAACGTTTGATGTTTGTATTTCGTTTATAATTAATGTTAAGTGCTAATATGTTTTAAGTATAATTGCATATAATTATTAACATCCAACATTTCGAAAATAGAGTACGAAGGTCCGTTATTAATATTGGCAGGCTTAACAAAAATTAAACGATGGCTCAATAAATAACAAAAACAAATGCAGACAAAATCATCGAGCATATTTTAAATTGCAAATTCCATTTGGACTGTTAACATGAATGTAATTGAGAACGAACCAACATTTTAGCATTGAAGTGCACACTTACATGTGAAATTAAATGAACCAAGTAGTGGTTTAGTTCAACATTAAATGCTTTATTTTATTCGCGGCTAGTCACATATCAGTTAAGTGCTATAAATACTTAATTTTGTATCTCGCGAATCAACATCCCAAATTATTTATTGATTCCATCCCCGCATAATTTCACTAACGAGAACCCTGTTTATACTTGCTAATCAGGTAATACATTTTAAATGTACGATGTATTGCACATGTTATTAGCTATCGAATTAATTTTTGATGCAAAATTCGATGTCATACAATAAAAACATTGTATTGAGGGGACAGAGCGTGACAAGCTCGTGAAATCGGTATAATTTGTACACATTTCGGTGTATAAAGATAAGACGAGGTAGCCATAAAGTGAGCGGGGATTATCGCGAGGATGTGGATATAAGTCCACGTTTCATTAGTTACATTAGCGAGATCTGAGAGCCGACCCCGGATAATATGATAACAATACATTACGTCGGGACAAGCGCGCTTAATGTCTCCTGGGTCCTCATTCTAGCTCGGCTTTACAAAGAATTCTTTTTTTCATTCATTTTGTTTTGTGACAATTTGCCCTGATTTAAAAGCAATTTAATAACGCTGTCCCTGTTTCTACAAATAGTTTCCAACGCGAGGCTTGCATAACGAGTCGCGAAGTTTTAAGATTTTAATCAACTTCGAGGAGCATAATCTCGAAGTTTGGAAAGATTTTGCTAAGCCTAAGATGGTATAGAAATTAAATATTACGCAAATTTTCTTCCACCTAAGCATGGAAAGGCGGTGGCTGAACACAGAAATTGAATTAGCCAAATCCCTTTGACGAAGTTCGTGTTTGCCGGCAACTCAGTTAAACTGTGAAATTATTAGCGGCTGCGAACGTTGATGCTTTTTGCGGCTACGGCCATAGTGCTGTTTATTTTATAAACATTAATGTAACACTGCGTAAACAGTACAGGAACATTTGAGCTTTTAAATCTGTTGACACCTTGGTTAATAAAATTATTTAAAATCATTTTCAATTTATGAGACGAGCGTACAAAAAAGTGGTGCCCATTATAATCCATGATAAGCCCACCTACGCACTTTAATCCAAGCCAGGTTACATTATGTGATTTCCATAACACTGTCGACGACTGCGACAGTTATTTCGTCAGCCCTGAATACATTGTCGTTGTAATTCATTCACATACATTTCGTCTCAAATCGAACTTTCGAAAAGATAAGTTCGGAACAAGTCAAGATTATCGACTGAATAAATCAGGATGCGAGGTGCTTGAAGATTTATTGCGTGTAGAGTGGAGAACACGCCTTATCTTGTGTTTGGACCGAAACAGTTCTCTTTTACTGAAAATAAACAACGTAGGTACATTGCAGGTATGATAATAAAGATTTATCACTATTCTTTCGTGTTCATAATCCGTTATTGCGAGACATAAACACTCGTTCGTTCAAATAACATATCACTCATTTCATACATTTTATTACTGTTATTCTTAAAGACGATGTTGTCGGTGTCTTCATAAATCAACTTTCTGGGATTCTATTGGAGGGTTGGCTGAATTATATATGTGTATGTTGAAGTATGAATTGCAGGGGACGTGAACGAATGCTGGTATGTACGATAAGGTAACAAAATATATGGTAATGGTGAGATAATATATGTTTTCATGTAACTGCTGTTTTACCTCTGAGTCGGCTACTATAATGTTCTTATGCTCATTGATGCTTATTATGACTATGACTTATGCTCGTTCATATTTAAACTGAAAATTCCCAAAAATGTTAAACTTATCATAATTAAGTATATCATTATCAGAATAACAATTTTTAAAGGTAAATTCTTCAACATTCAAGCATGAAACAACAAAATCAATCTAAATCTGCGTCGAAGGTTAATAAACAGGTTTATAAATTAATTTACTTCTTGAAAGGAATAATACTTTATCATACTAGTTTTAAAAGTGTTAATATCTCAGAAATTTCTCCTGGGAATTAGGAGTATGAGCTACTTTTAATTAGGTAAAGGATAATAAATTTCAGATTTTATCTATTAAGTTTTGGTGTTCTCCTTATAAGTATTTTTACAAATAGTATGCATCTTTTTGGCGAGCCGTTATAATAATAAAAAAAAAATATACAGAACTAAAAATAAAATCTAATATTCGTAAAATAAACTTTTTTGCTTTAATTTTGAAAAGTAAACGTTTAGCAACAAATTTTCGTGAAACAGAATATAATATGAATGAATAATGTTTTAACGTGATAAAGATCTTACTAATATAATATAAGTGGAAAAAGCTGTAAACACAAACTATAAATATTTGAAATCCAATTTAATACTTTCAACAAATAATCGAGCAAAACTAATTCTATCTCGCGAACTTAAATACGAATCATAAATATTTAAAATTTATTTTGCGTCCTAAAACTTAATTTACATTTAAGTTCATCAGCATATTTTATTATTTTTTCATCAAAGTTCAGTTTAAAGACATTTTGAAGTTTAGTTATGAGTTGGAGTTTATTTAGAAGTTAGTTGTTAATAAATTATAATCAAGCGCGGTTGAAGTTCGGGCTACATACTCACACCTTGTTTGTTGAGAAAGAAACTTCTGGCGTAAGGTCGAATACCACATCTCGAATCTCGAACTTTGACAACTTGAATGTGTAATGAACTTTTTAATCTAGCAATTTGTATTTCGATGCTGAAAAACAAAATTAAAATGCAAATTTTGTTTTTTAAAGAAGTTTTTGTACTTGCGGACTGCATAATATATGCATGGCAATTGGACTTTAATTAGCAGAGAATGTTTATAAAACTTTGGAGAAATGCACCAAATAATGGTACGTAATTAAGGCGTATCTCTCGACCGATGTCTGAATCAAGAACAAATGAAAGTGATAATCAATGTTCTTTGAGAAATATGAGGGATATTTAATTAAGAATTACTACATAATTATTTCTATAAACCTAAACCCAATTCACCTAATCATTTTCCATTTACATAAGATTTCAAATTTAATACCATACTCGTGTAAGGCAGTACCGAGAATTTCCTAATACTAAATTTGATTGTGTATATTGAACAGCAGACCTGGAAAACAAATACGTGTGGCCGCAAACTCATAGGCAAATGGCCAATATTCTACGAAATATAGGGAAGCTTGTAAATGTACGTAAGTAATACAGGAAAATCAAAGATGCTCTTGATTAACACTAAATCAATGGAACAGCAAGATTGAAACGTCAGACGCCACTGTATCAACCACAGTCATCAATTTCCCTCCCTGACATTCGCTCTCTTACGAGTTGCGAAGATAACTTGATACACTGCATGTTCTGTTTGCTCCCACTGTCGGATTACCACAACACAAACGAATACCGGATTACACGAGTTTCCTATTTCCTTGTGTCATTATTATCAAGAAGCCTTGAGACGTCAAGCCGTCCAAAGTGGGGATAATAACGAGATTTTACCCTTTTGCGAGCCTAAAAGAATAAAAAATCTCATCCGTGCTTTTATTTTAGACGATATTTCTTTCAGCAAATGCTGGATGCATTTTCAAGAATTTTAAATTGTGTTGTAAAAGAGAAACAATTTTTAAATTTCACTGAACAAAAGATGAATAGCTGTGTCCAACCCGTATATTCGTACTCCTCGAAAAAAAAGCGTTCATCGTCACAGTGGCGCTCGCGGGAACATTTTGATATGGCCTCCACGTACCATTTACCACGTCCCTGTGTTTCCGTGACGTATTTTTGTAACATATTAACCGATTCGAATTTTGTTACTATTTGGAATCGTCGTTCGTTGGAATCGAATCGACACTTTATTCGATTTCGACGTGCGTTGTATGTCTACATTCATGGATACTCAATTCAGTGAATTCGCACATGCTATCGACGCTATTTGAATGTTAGGAAAATGATACAACAAAAACTCGAAAACAAACAGTGCATGAACTCGGTTTTTGCTATATGCAGCATTTTCGAGGAAATATTACAGTTGGGCGACGCTATTAGAATTGATTTTCATTATTTTTTTATTTTCTGGAAACGTTTGCTTTGTTTGAGTTCAAACACATCATTTTCAAGCTAAGTTTGAATAAAGCAGTGTAACCAATTTCCGGAACAGTCTTTACAACAACCTACAATGCACAAAACATTGTTATAATATTCACAACATTGAAATTGAAATTAATTAATATTAGTTTCGAACAAGTACAACGTATGAACAATAATGCGGATTTCAGAGAAAATATTGTTTCTCTCCACACACATAATGTAGAATTTAAAACAAGTTCTGAATTATTTTCTTATTCTTAGGGCTTCTAGAGATTCGGCAATAAGTTGCGAAGCTATTTACGTAACAAGCGTAAATTGGCACAAATTACTAAAGCCTTTGAGCAAATTAACAATAAATAATTTACAACTCAATTAAAATTTAACGACGTACCGAGGAGCATCCTTCATTGGCAATAATTTCATTTAAATTGTGGACAAGACAAACACCGTTTATAGTTGCTAACTTGTAACTACCAGCCAACAATGTCTATGAATTAACAATCAACTGGGGTCGGGAAATTGGTAACGTTTTGGACAAATTGCGTATGCGTAAACCGAGAACCATTCTCTCAGAGAAACTAGTTCGCACCATAGGCATTCGAAATCCCTTAGGTTCAATGCAGTACGAAATAGTTCGGGTGTGGTATATTTCAAGACAATTGCGTGAATTTACTGTACAATGTGGAATTTGAGTGCTTTGTTGGTAATTTATAGTCTTACATTAGGGTAATAGAATTGTTTGAGAAGTTGTATCTTGACATACATTTATTGGTGTTCTGTTTATTGGGTCATATAAACAAAACTTTAATTTAAGCCGTCAGAAATAATCTCAAATAAAAATGCACATAATCAATCAACACCAGTCTCCTAAATACTTCTACTTTCGAATTAATGTTCCCTGATTAATTATTCCTGAATAAAATTTATCAGACCCGCTCTAGCTCAAAGGGTGCAATTTTTTATGAAGATTTTCCCAACTTTTTTCATTAAATTTCGTGAAGTATTTGCAAAAGTTCTATTCGGTTTTAGCGCTGAGAAAAATCTCCTCACTTTTTCACTCCCTTGATGTTGACCAAAATACTTATTGGATAGGTACCTGCACCAATTCCTAGCTAAGGACATGAATTGAGTAATTCTTTCTTGTTGTATAAGATTATGCAAATGAATACAATTAAGTCTTGATGATAGTTTCAACTTTATATAAAACTAAGTATAAGAAACTGTTTTCCATGAACACTTGTATAAAGAGCATTTTGTAACTTAATAGTGAAAAAACATTGGGTTCCAATAAAGTCTCAGTAGAACATTACATCTAAATCAAAACACATGACCGTATAAAAACCTATCTCAAAATTACATTAAACGAACTGAAACGAAGAAATGAAAAAAAAACATTGTGCTTTTTAACAATGGCTACAATAGCTACGAGATCCGCTCACTCAATACAGATTGGTTGGTGAAAACGGTCGTGTTGTTGCGTGCTCCCGTCCCATTAAGATAAGCCAACCAAAACGAGACGCGTGGCTTACGATTAATGACGGGAAACAAAATCCTGTCTGCAATCCTGTTATGTTTGAATGGACCAAATATAATAACCACAATGGGGTACCACGGCCCCACAGATAATAATGAAATGTACGGAGAACCACACAAATCATAAAGGCTGCTGAATCTGCATTTTGCATTTTGACGACAAAAATAAATATTTGTCCAACGTAAAATAACCAATCACTTATGTTGGACAACACGAAGAATATAATTAATGCTCAGAGTACATGGTTACAACGTTATAAATATTTGAGAGCGCAAAGACAACACAATTAATGTTGCTATAAACTTAACCAAACAGTGTGTGAGTCAACATTGTCGGCAATATATGGGAACCACGTAATGCTTCTGTATATCAAGTACCCATAAATACTAAAGATTGGTATCGAGTAAAACTTTTATTTTTTAAAGCATAACTGACACACGCTATAAAAGAAGACATTGCCTCTGTCCAAAACAATTATTTAAAGAATAACAGGAATATTATTATTCGCGACCTAGATTTTAAACAAACTAATAAGAGTAATAATCTGGTAGTTTCACAATTACTGTGAAATTCAACATTTGGAGCCATTAAAGAATCGAGTGAAATTTTTCAATACTATTTTCCGTAGACCTAGTAATTTTATCAGTTTGAACTGAAATTCTCAGTAGATTGAATAGATTACAGGAATCAATAACTCAACACCAGTGGTTTAGCTAAACGTAAATAATTAAGACGGACGCATACACAAGTTGATGTCATTGCACTGTAATTAGGGAAACCACATCGTCCCATACCACGAACCACATCGGCTTGTAAACCAATACCTAACTATACATATGTACAACATCGAGCAAAGGACCCACTGTTGTAGGTAAAACAATCATCTATACTAATATTATGAAGCTGAAGAGTTTGTTTGTTTGCTTGAACGCGCTAATCTCAGGAACTACTGGTCCGAATTGAAAAATTATTTCAGTGTTCGATAGCCCATTTATCGAGTAAGGCTATAGGCTATGCGGGTTCGTGCCGAGGTTCCCACGGGATGCGGGTGAAACCACTAGTAGAAGCTAGTGTTCTATAATCCTAGAAAGTTAGCTTATGGTCCCTCACAAATAAATATAAATTAGTTGGTGCATAAGAAAGCTTAGACATTGATAATGTCTGCACTTTTCATTAAGTGAAATCTACGACTTTCAAAGACAGACCTAGTCTCCAACTTTCAGTCACTGCTCGACAACATAAACAAAACACGACTATCTGACATTTGTTAGTAGGTTCACTCTGGAAGGTAAAGAACAAACATGTTTTGGCCATAAAATGATCAGTTTTCCTCTTACCAGTACATATGCCTATAAGGCATGATGCCTACATCTTGTTGTGTTGTTAACAAGTTTATACAACCTCTAACATTATCATAATAAAGATATTACAGCAATACAATAGACACAGATGTACACTGTATAGATCTGTCAAGGTTTACGCTGGATTAGAGATTGTCGTCGATTTATCGTCGTGTCTCATCCAGTCATTCAATGAAACTGTAATAGATCGTTCGCGCTAGTAAATCATATAAGGGTCACGTTACACTGACCTGGAGGTATGATTGAGCAGAATATGGGTATTCATTTAAAGTTTGCTAATGTTACCTATACTCATTGGCGTAACGCCTTTGGCACTGAACGAATGATATCCTTGGCTGTTGAGATCAGAGTGGTTGTATCAGGTTAGCTGTAGATACAGAAATTGTAACGCAATATTGAATCATTCGAATAGTCTAGTCTACACTACCACTATTGAAAGTGTGTCTCATATAACAAACATAAACTATGACACAATTTTTAAACATTATATTTGTATTGTTATTTAAATTAAACATAAAAAAAATATTCTCCATTAACTTCCAAATAATTTTACATTCACAACAATCTTTTTCGAAAATTAATTCCGCGTCCAGTGACACCCGCGTATTTAGAAGCCCTATAGGGATTTGGTGTACAAACAAAATTTTAATCATTATTAAAACGGACGTCGGAATGTCTTCCCCGACGTGCGATAAAACGCTTTGATGGCACCAAGAATGCCTGTGACGATTACCTATTCCCTAAACGATTCGACGCTGGCTGAAAATATAATCTCTTATTGGCTGGGGATATTGTTTCCTACTTTGAATATAATTTTATTGTAATGATTTGCAATGCTACTTTGGGAGCTAATTAATCAGCACTAATGATACCTAGTAAATATAAATCTTCTGCGTTCATTTAGTTTTCCGTCCTGTCCCAAAAATTACATAATCACATCATGTAGGCAGTGAAACAATTTAATATCGATTTGGATATATCGAATTATCTCAGAGCAATTCAAAAAAGCTGTTAGAAAAAATAAGGTAAAAAACTTATAAAAGTTTGTCAACAGCACACACAATGAACACCATCATTATTGTTCACAAAAAACGGTTTCGGTTAACGGTTTCTTTCCAATTAAAATGCAAATTCAGACAAATAATTCAGAAAGGGAACTTTTTGTACCCTCATTAACAAAAGCCCCCTTTTTATGTGGAAACCGTGGTGCAAATGCTGAATGTACGTAATTGGCTTTATATAACGGCTTGTTGAATTAATATCTAGGATAAAGATATAATTTATGACAAAGAAAGGGCCATATTCAGTTAAATTGATAATTTATTTCTTTTGAATTGTCCAACTGAGAACACTTCATTACCCAGCCGTAATAGAACGCCATTTTATTCATTTTTTTAAGTTTTTTTTTTGTGATTGTTGTTTTGATGTTGGATCAACCACAATTTATGTACTTTGGTATACTAAGTACCATTATTAAAATTAATACCAAGAACTCAAGCTGAGAATAATCTACGCATCAGTTGAAAGACATTCGGCCACAGAAATTGAACATTGTTTTAGTTTTGACAGATGCAAAACTGACACTTGAAACTCCTTACAATGATTTAATTTCCTCGTAACCATCTTCAACGAAAACGCAAATATAAATTGAATTTCTTGTTTCTAGTCCCCTCTGAATATTCTGAAGGCAGATTTCATTTAACTGAATGTACAGACCGAATTGGAATGAGGAAGGAGGAATCGTTTTACATACAAACTTGAATGACCAAGGAATTCGTTGGTCATCAAGCTTCATTCACTTTGTACGCTCGTGTCTAACGCTGCTGTGGAAAATCTCTGAAATACGTTTAGTTTTTGTTTTTAATTAAAGTGAACGTGCTAGCGACTTTTTTTTATTAAGTAGGTAGGTATATCTTTTTTTAACTATCTTTGATACTATACTAAAAAGTCACTTATTATCAGCATTATTTTTTGGGTAGATTTAACTAGTTTACCAACTTATAAACTGTAAGGTATCATTTCATTCAACTCAGAGAAGTTCGTGGCTACTACTTGAGCTATTAAAACAGAAATATCAACCATAAATTATTCTCAAGACATTACCGTATAACTATCTGTAAATTGTGCTAATGTTATGCTAAAGAACAAAGTTTTTATGAAAAATACTTAAAAGAACCCAACGGCTCTGCGTGATCATTTAGACCTTAAGCCATAAGATTTAAATGATCAAACTTCTGGCCGTAACATAACCTTGAGCCACTTTAAAAATATTAAAAACACACCCTGCCTCTATAAAGATAAAGTTGAAATTACCTCGCCTGTGTTTGCGAGAGTCCAATGCCGTATTGCCGCACGTACCCACAGTGGTGTTAAATTTTGATTGCGCAAAACATTAAAAAAACAAAGTTATTATATTTGGGGAGGAACAACTTTTATTTTACAACTTTACAGTCTCATATAAAACGGGTGCACGATGCGATTACAATTAAAAAGTAAAAGTACGACCATTCCCGTTTCAGTGTAGTAATAACATGAGTGTTTTCCAATATTTTTTAAAAGCGAATACAGAGTATTTTAAAACTTTTCTACATATTGTAATTACAACGGTGTGAACTTTTGCTTGTATCGGTTTATTTGTTAAACTGATCAGGTTGTATTGAACGAGTTTTCCACAGGGATTTATTTGGAATTTTATGAGGTCTTTGTAGCGATCGAACTTTATTATGATTATGTATTACTGTGTGAATATAACATGTCGTAATATTACAACTTCAACTATGTCACCGTACTTTCCTCATTCTCTAAAACATGCATCGTTGACGGATCATAGCTGTCATACAATGATATGTTAAACAATCTTCAATAGGAGGTAGTAGGTTAGAAAATCATCATTCAAAAAATCTAATATAATAAATTAAATATATTTCATCTACCAATCTGTCGATAAAAACCAACTGGCAAGTCATTGATCAATTCATGTAATATTCTCACCCGAAGAGAAATTGCTCCCCAACGCTTGCCGAAGTCGGTATTATTGTAAAACTGAGCATGAATTATAATACACCCAACTCGTACATCCAGCTGGAAATCCGTCCATTTTATCTTGCTCTTGAGGTTTTCCTGACAAATGAGATATCCGGGACGACCCTAACGAAAATATCCTTGGGTTTTCTACCACATAGCGGTCCAACATACATTCGAATTTATACGAACATCATGTCATACAATCGAGAGAATACTCCGGGCTATTTTTCTTCTGGTCATGATATTCCTCCGTTGTATATTTTGTGTCTCAGATACAGATTTTCATTTTTACGCCGGAGGAGCAACGAACCCATATTTCTCATATGAAGTACTTAAATCCAGTCGCAAAACATCAATAACCCGTTTATAGTCACTTGTGCCATACCACATGAAAACGTAATGTCTAAGTTATTGTATAATATTGTGATATCGTTGGAGCTCAAATATCATAGAAACGGGAAAAGTAATGAAGCGATGGAAAAGATCTTATACTTTGTATTGCCCACAAAATTGCCTAACATGTCAGTCTTTCTTGTAAGAAAAAATGTCTATTGAACTTCCTTGAACTCCTGATATAAACGTGTTGACAAAAAAAAGTTTCAAAGTACATAGAGAGTGCGAATTTGGCAAGTTTTCGCAAAAAGATCTGTTTATCTTCAAAAGTTGGGTATGAATGTTACAAACTTGGTTTTCAAAACATAAGTCGAGAGTTTTAAGTGTGTTTTGACATCAGAATTTTTGTATGATTATTATATGAGGAAAAGTATATACAAAAACATGAATGTTTACTTTAAATTTTCCTTCATACGAACCGGCTATAATCTATCAGTGTCCGTCGAGTTAGTTGTACATAATTTTGAAAGATGATATCCAACTAAATCCGTATGTCCATCCATGTATATCATCCGTACAAAACAATTATACCTTATTTACCAAATTACTAGTAAGAGTGCGCTGATATGGCACTAATTATTTTCCATGTCAAGCATAACGATAATGAATTTATTGCGGGTAATAATAAAGGTATTAATAACACCCGGGCGAACTAATAACAGTAAGCTGGTTGATGTTAAGTCAACTGAAAAACTATAGTAACGTGATTAGTTCTAAATTGGTAGCTCTCCAATAGAGCGGTATTTAGAACATTGCTATTTATTACACGCTCTGAGAAGGATTTGTTACGTTCACAACGTTGGGTCAAGTGTTTTGTAAGAGCGCTCGATACCGCAAAATCTGAATCGAAATAGGATATGTATACTAGTTGTTTTCTTTTTTTTATGAGTATTTTCAATAATTTGAAATTGAAATACATATTTTTTAACAAAGATAAAGTTCATGTGTTTCATTATAAGTAAATATGTATTTTTAAGCAATTTATTTAGATTCCTACTTGGAATTAAGTTGTAATATTAATATTTTTTGTATTACTGCGTAAGTGACGTACTCTTTAATTAATCTATAAATAACAATAATTCATACCCCAAAAGTTGGTACAAAATTATAACAGCTATCAAAAAGGCTTTGATTAGATTGACGAAACTTGGCAATTTTACTCGGCAAAGTTGTTCGGCCGGTGTACTAAACAAATGGTGATTACCTAAAGTTTAATTGAAATTCCGTGAATCTGTGATGATAACGGTTTTTATTATACCCCAGGTAAAACATAAACTTTGTAGCTCGTAATTGGAAGGGGCAGTAAAATAAAATGTAATCTTCGTGGAGGACTTAAAAAATAAACAATTGTGAAAATTAAGTGCTCTGCGTAAAGTGGTCAGCAATGGACTTTGTGCTGAAGCCCAATGTTTCTATAACGGCTATAAATAAAGACAAGGAAAAAGTAAAAGTTAAGTCAATAAATTAAATCAGCTTTTAAGCAGGGAGGGTTTTGAGAATAAGTAATTTGCGCCTCTTCCGATAAACGGATAAATGTTCAAACAGTATTCTTCCTTATTACTTACGTAGTTAACGTTAAATAACCTTGGTTGTTTATTTTAGCCACCCGTACATAAATTGAACACAACATAATAATACAAACTGTTTAGCAGGGACAACTAGATCTACCAGATCTACTAAGAGTATACACTATGCTAAGCAATCCCTAATTTTCAGAAGTCCTCTGACTACTGTTATAAAATGAACTTTCCATCATAGCAACAGATTTCAAATTTTTACCAACTCGTGGTTTATGTTAAACGAATGTAATCAAAATACAATTTACTTACAACAGACCTTAATAAAAAGTCAAACATTCCATTATGATTCGCCGCCCTGTCATACAATGTATTTCATTTTCTATCTGATCTCGACAGGATGTGTACACAGACTTTCTTGAGAGCAATTTCGACTCGGATGTCAACACTCGAAGCGATAAAATGCCTCTCGGTTAAAAGTCAGGTGCCTCACAATTATTTACCCGACTTTTTAAGCAGACTTCGCTACTTTTGTTTGTGTTATCAACTTCTCAACTTTTAATGACACTTAATGAGTTGACGCAAATATTTATTTAAATTAAGTGTGAAGTACTTAAAACTTTTACAGGACTCGCTAATTTATTACATAAATAAAATATTATGTGGTCGGTTTCAAGCTTTCGTGACAAGGATTAAATAGCAAGAGGTTTGAATAGAATACAAAAAGTATACAAATGTTATGAAACTAAGGACAAAACAGCGAGAACAATGGGACAATGGTGTATTCGCTGAAATTTACGGCATTCCGTGGCAACCGCGACACAGTGCAGACTCTTAATGGAACAAATGAAAGCGCGCGACATAGGAAGCAAGAAGCTAAGTTTCACTGGCATAAGTTTAGTGGGAGCGCTTAGTTATGCAGAACGTCGCCTCAGCCTTCAGAGTAACTTGTGTGGAGTCTTCAAGTTGGCCAACTTATGCACGTGTCCCATCCCGCGATGTAACAACTACGCCTATTTTAATTCGTTTATCCACCGCGGTTATGCTCCAATAAGTTTCCAAAGCCGCGAGCGCAAGTCTTAGTTTACTTGTAGTCTTTTGTAAGTAATATGGGCGAACGTAACGTAATAAGAACGGAGACTTAACTTTTTCTCATTGAAGCTGTTGTATGCGTGTGTGCTCTCCATTTCAATTAATTAATGTGATGAGCTAATTATGCAAAAGCTTTTCTTTCTGAAACATAAAACGTACTCATTTAATGTATTGTATGGTTTTTATTTTATGTGTTATTTTTTGCTGGGTAACATTTTTATACACTTTAGTCACCGAATTCCTTTTATATGCCCTAACCATGAATGAATATATTACGAATTAAGCATCAATCAGTCAGAACTGGTTATAGTGTTTATATGATACCCGCTATTGAATTATCAAACCTCTCAACGCTTTGAACACCTACCCAGATTTGAATCTAGAACATTTCACCAACGCTGTCCGTTTTTATAATAATCACAAAATAATTCAGCATTTAAAAAGGTAATTCAAATTCCACTATCCCATATTTCGAAATCACTTTCATGATGACGTAAAAAAGTTCAATGATCTGCGAAATGGTTTCATTAGTGGCACAGTGGACGAACAAAGCGGTGATGTGAGCGACCAGCGTTCACCACTTGACCTCTTCCGAATCACTGACGTTATACCACTAATTGTTTTAGTGACCAAACATTATATTGGCACAGATATAGAGGTGGTAATACCCGTTGTAGGTAGTGTATAGGGATATAGTTCATAAGAGATTACGTAATACATAAGAGAGGAGTACATAAGAGGCGTACATAAGAAGAGTACATAAAGGGAGTCCATAAAGGGAGTGTAAAGTTTGTTTGCTTTCTTTTCTTCTAATTTAATGTAATGGTTTTCAAATATTTTTTTTTATTTGACTTGTTCTGTATAAATTTTAGTTCTTTCAACCTAAAAGACAGACATGTGTGTGATGCTAGGGATTTTTTTGCGCCACTTCTTCCCAGTACGAAATGGTGATGGCTGGGCGTTTTGGGTTTGTCTTTTGTTTTTGTGGTTCCAAAAGTGCTGATTTACTAGCCTAATTTGAATAAAGGTTTTTGAGTTATTTACTCTCTTATGTACTCTCTTCTATAGTCTCTTATTACTCTCTCATGTACTCTCTTATTAACTCTCTTATATACTCTCTTATGTACTCTCTTATGTTCTCTCTTATGTACTCTCTTATGTACTGTCTTATGTACTTCTCTTAAGTACTTTTTTATATACTCTCTTATGTACTCTCTTATATACTCTCTTATGTACTCTCTTATAAACTCTCTTATGTACTCTCTTATTTACTCTCTCATGTACTCTCTTATCTACTTCTCTTAAAATTGAATGGAGCATAATGCGTTTCAAAGGAGCTTAAACTTAATTACAATAAAAGCAAATCACATAATTTGACCTTTGCTCCCAAAATTAGAATAGAACCCTTACAAATGCTTAATAACTTTGGAATTACTTTCCATTTGGATTCTATAAATAACGACTCTCGTAGTCCGTTTGAATCGACCCACGCATTTTTTGTGAAAATACCTAATCCCAGTTCTAGGCATTAGTTTGTGCCATAAACCAAGTAATACTAATAAAAAAAATGGGTATTTTAAATAACAAATTCTACCGATACTTACCGATACTTACCGATAAAGTCTCATCCGAAATACTTACCGATCAAGTCTCCTCATCCACGAACTTAAGTAAAGAAGTTGTTAAAATTAAAAGTAACCCTCACTCTATCTTTATGGCCCCTACTGTTCCCCACGACATTGTAAGAGTGATCAGATCCTTAAAAAACAAGAAAAGTTTTGGTTATGACGGTATCTCAACAAACGTCATAAAATTTGTCTCTACCATTATAGCTGATCCTCTGAGCCACATTATCAATGCAAGCATATCAGCTGGTGTTTTCCCCAATAGTCTTAAAACTACAATAATTAAACCACTTCACAAGAAGAATAATAAAGAAGAAACGACAAATTACAGACCCATAGCCTTAATTCCCGTTTTCTCTAAAGTCATAGAAAAAGTTATCTATGAATCATTTTACTCTTTCTTTTCAAGATATAATATTCTTTGTGATGAACAAAAAGGGTTTCGAAAGAATAAGAATATTAATATGGCGATATATGACCTAATAAATAAAATATTGAATAATGTAGACAAAAAAATACCAATTTGCGCCATATTCACCGACATGACAAAAGCTTTTGACACTGTAGACCATGAAACGCTTTTGATCAAACTTAATGCTTACGGTATAAGAGGGAATGCCTTAAGCCTGATAAAATCATACCTAAGCGGACGTATTCAATATACCGAAATATCTAATGTATGCGTCAAATCCAAAAGAGAAATCAAATACTTATCTCATCCTAGGGAAATTAAATATGGCGTGCCGCAAGGCAGCGTTCTAGGGCCGTTATTATTTTTGCTGTATATAAATGATCTTCCCCGCAACATCAGCTACCCTTGCGTGTTATTTGCCGACGATAGTACGGTCCTAATAGAATGTGTCAATAGAGAAATATATGAAGATGAAATAAATAATTCACTTAAATTAATAATTAATTGGCTCAACAAAAATAATCTTGTGATAAATCTCAGCAAAACAAATATTATGCACTTTTATCAAAGAATTCATCCTTTAAACCTAAACATTAACTATAACGGTCAAACCATTGATAGCACTAACATAGCAAAATTTCTGGGTATAATAGTGGACAGTCAATTAACATGGAAAGCACAAGCTGATGAAATTTGTAAAAAATTAAGTACTACTGCGTATATTCTTTACAATTTGTCAAAAAAAGCGAACATTGAAACATTACTGATAGCTTATCACGGTTTGGTGGTTTCTATCCTAAGGTTTGGTGTGGTATTTTGGGGCAATTGTTCTGAAAGAGAGGCTGTATTTAAATGTCAAAAACGGTGCATAAGGGCGATTTTTAATCTTAAGGTAACAGACAGCTGCATCCCTATCTTCAAGACACACAATATCTTAACTTTTCCTTGCCTTTACATTTTAGAAGTAGCTATTTTCGTTAAAACTAACACCGATTTGTTTCCTACATTAAGTAACACGAGAACACGAACTACAGCCATGCGATCAAAATATAGGAATCTATTGAACAAAGGCCAGTATAACACTACATTGGCTAAGAAAAACATTATTGGTATGGCACCTACTATATTTAACAAGTTACCGAATTCCATAAAAGATCAGCCCCTGAGAAAATTTAAAAACCTCCTGTCCGCGCTGCTAACTAAGAAATGTTATTATTCCGTTACAGATTTTTTAAATGATGACTTGTAACCTATTGTTCTTCTCAGTTATTATAATTTAGTTTTCATGATCTTATTTTTAATTGTAAGTATCTACTTTAGAATTTTAAGATTTCTCTAATCTATAATTGTAAGAAAATTTGTATGCCAACAGGCAGAATGTACTGGAACTATATTTTTTAAGCTAAGACCATTATTGTTGTACCTACATTCTATACAAATAAATAAATAAATCGATACCTAATTAGATACATAAATGTAAAGACAAATTCACGATTTCGTCTAGTGAATGAAAAATATTGGTATGAACTAGCCGGTATGACTGCACCATCATAAATCAAAATATCAGTACAATAGAACTACAAAATAAATGCACCTGCAGCGAATACCTACCATCCTATAATTACAGCCGCAGTATAAATGCAATAAGGTTATGTTAATTCGTTTTAAACTTATTTACGTACTTACTGAACGCGCTTTCAGAGTACCGCGGCACCGCGTTTGTCGCAGCACTTAATTTTCAAAGTAGTTAGCATTAGTTATCTCTAAAGTACTGCATTATATTTCTGGAATTTACCTTCGAGAATTTTCGATAATATTCTTTGTTTTTTTAAGAGGGTTCAACAAAAGTAGGGCCGTCGTCACGTTTGTTGGAATCTCCATAAACACAACGCGTGCTGTGCAATATAAGGCCACCCATAGCGTCCAAAGTTATTTCACCTCCCGTTGATTTTTCCTTGTACCTAAAAAGTCAACTTTATCGCTCAAGTATTAAAGAACATTATTCAATGCCCTTGTGAACTGTGTAGACTTGTTTAACAGCTACTGAGTGTTCGGTGTGACACACGCAAATTGTAGTGGGAAGTGCTATAATCATAAATTGCACGTAAATTGGCTTTATTAAACGAGCATACTGGCTGCAATAATACGAAACACTATAGCAGTGTCTACAAGTTATATTTTTAATAATATTTCGTTACATCTCTTTTTAGTACAAACATCTGGAGCTCCAGAAAATCAAAAAGTAAATACAACTACGAGTATATTTCATGTACTGTTTAATGAGATCAAGTCCACTACCATCAATCAATTAAGAAAGTGACAGGATTAGGCTACCGTTCAATCTACATTTTAGACAGTCACAATCCTGGACTGACCGTTCCCATTTATCCTTTTGTAATTAACTGAAAAATACATGATTCAAATTATTTTCATACATATATTTTTATGAGATGACATAAATATGAATTATATAATTTAAATAAAAATTACATTATACATAAGTATCATATAATTTTGAAAAATCTAACATAACTTGTGTCTGAAAAACTAGAATCTTAACTTCACAAACCAAAAACAATTCATAACAATCAAAACCTGCAATAAAAAGTTACAAAAATACCTATTAACTACATACAGCACACTATAAGTAGCATTACAACGGCGTACGTTACATCAAAAGGTCGCGACTATAAGTGTAGATTTCCCAAGAGTTCATAATACTGATAAAAGTACCTTCACAAGTAAAAACTTGTCTCCCAAAGGGCACAAGTTCTTCCCAAATAGATTACGATAGCCTTTGCCAGCGAACAATAATATTGTGGACATTGTTGAAAATACCTATATGCTTCTTAGCTCCAAGAATATTGGACCTGCTTTTCTTTGAAATAGTAAAGAACTCGCCATGTCTTCTTGTAATGTAGCTATTCTCTAATAGTGTCATTGTTTGGTAGCTTTGATGATTAGTAAAGAAAGTCGTATTATGTTGCTACTTCTTTTTTATTAAGGAGTTTCAAAAATCTTTCTGTCGCACTTTAATGCCAATACTACTGAACCGAGTTTGCTATAGTCTACTTAACATAAAGGACTTGGTTTCCTACTTTTAATCCGGTGAGTTCTTCGGTTGGCAAAAAAATTGACATACAGAATTTTATTGCTGCCAATTTTCTTTACTATAGTTATAACTTAGTATTCACATCACACACACCAAATACAATACAATATTTTAAAGAACAAACACAATCTGGCATAGCCTAAACAATTCCTATAGGAACCTAACTAGTTATAATATTAGCTTTGACCAAGTTCCCTCTCCAAGGATCGATGTTCTGATGCTTGTGTTGGTGGCGACGCCTAGAGCACAATATTAGAAACTTTATTAATTCCCTGATGTCTTCGGCAACTATCTTGAAAAGCGGCTCCTCTAATTGGGAAGCTACTGGGTTCCATTTTAAGCTCGAATAAACGAGAAAGCCTTCGATTACAATGAGTTTACATGTTAATGTTCTCAGAATTGGTATGGGGATTATACAATTGGAAATACTGTTAAGGATCCTGTCATGTACCTACAAGGTTTCTGGAATTACAGAAACTGTGTATTTATCTGTATCTACATGGCTTCCCTTTGACAACACATGCACAAACGTAGCGTACCCATATACATATTTTAACAGCTACTCAAATGCGTATGTACAAATAAAAAGCACATTTCTAAATAACCCTTTGATGAAATCCCAAGCGAAAATCTCGACTTGGTTTGTAATAAACATTAAAACGCGATCTCGCATCAACACGAGCAACAACAAAGTTAATAACGAAGAAGGAAATTTTATTAGTAACGCTCACAGCCGAACTGTTCTCGTACGTATATCCGAAACGATCGGGGAAGTGCGCAAACTAGGCCGTACAGTGACGCGATCCGTCACCTTATGACAGCTCGACGCAGAACAGGCAATAACATGTGTTACGTTACATATGCCCGAATTTTATTACGATACAAAGTTACGTGGTTCATGAACATGAAATCCAATCTCATTTCTCATTCCGCAAAAAGTGTAGTCTTACAACGCCGGGTAACGGACCATATTCATATTCTGTGTACACAATACATGACCTGAATTCTAGAAAAAAGGTTTGAGGGACAAAAACGATACAGACTATAAACAAGAAAAAAAATTAACTTCGTACGGACCACAACGTTTCTCATTTGTCTAGGAAAAAAAATCTTAGAGCCTCAGATAAGCCCAAAGTAAAATGGAGATGAAACGGAAGGATATTCGGGATGAAGCCGAGGACGCCATATAAGCTTTAAAATATAGCCGGATACGGGAAAAATCCTTTCACAGCTCAAGTTTGGGACTCGAATGCAAAGAAACTTTGTCAACCAAGTTTCTGAGTGCGGTTTTTTTATGCCTTTAAGACAAAACTTCGACCAGAAGCGCAAAGATGTTTTAAAAACGCATATTTTAAAGTTAGCAAACAGAAATGAATGTGGTGAGAAAATTTTATAAAAACACCTCGCGAAAGTTTGAAAAATATCTGAAATAAGATACTTATGAATGTGTACAATGTGCCGCACTGAAATTGAGTATTTACGCTTCCAGCGTAGCTTTTGCAAACAAAACATATATACTCGTAAGCTTTATTTGTAAACCAAAAAATACAAAGCTAAAACCTTTTAAAATGATATTGTGTTCCACCGACAAATACTGGAGCCATTTTCGTGTAATACAATAATGAGACAATTTATTGAAAACCATTTAAGCTCGAGTCAAATATACCAATGTTTTCGTATTTAGTTATTTAACTGGTACACTCATTACTTCTCGACTTTATTTCGGAGATTAACAAGCACGGCAAATACCTTAGTATATAAGTATAATAAAGATTATCACTGCGCTTGATGGTATATTTAAAATTGATTTAAAATGTGTCCATAGAAAAGCTAATTAACTGAAGTCATTAATATTATCATTATTCACACAGCAGATTTTCGTGACGTTAAAGACACACGATATTATTATCATACCTATTCATCAGTAACAAAATATTGTTTTAATAAGCACAACACAGAAAATTGCAACACCGAATATTTATTTTACTCCAACCTTTTTTCTGACAAAAAAAAACAAAAGAGAAATAAATATCGGAAGTCTACCGAACACGTACACAATTTACAACTACACACCTGTAGTTGGAAGTAGGTGGAAGAAGTGGCACCACGAAGAAAAAAATGACTAGTGGAGGTGCCATTACGTGAAATCTCCTAAGAAAGTAAGTGAGTGAGGGACGAGGGACGTTACCGATTCCGCCCTTATACGCCTTCTTTGGACCTGACCATGGTAATACCAAAAATCGTTGAAAGAAGTCTCAAAGAACCCATCCACCTCGTTAGTTCACCAGTAACTCATCGTTTTGGTCATGCCTACCATACGTATTTGACCTACAAGAAGGCGCCTGACCTACCTGCATGACCTCCGCTCATCTTTCCTTGCTCCGTGAGAGGCACCCACAGGCCACGTTTGTAATAAAAGCTAAAGGTGCAACGCGTGTAATGCCTCTAGAACAATGGCGCGGATAGGTGGCGTTGCTGTCACGTCGGTCGCTGTGCACGCCAGTATGGCTGGGATCGCGTGACACAAATGATTGATAGCCGATGATACTCGTTTTCTGGGTTACTTCGTTTCTAGTAATCGGAAAATAGGATTAGTATTTTTCTATGTAGAATTTATTCGCATATGTATATTGATAGGTATGTTAAAAATGCAGTAAACTTTAAATTTATAATGTCATTAATCGTCTAGATAATTGAGACACCTAATGTCTCATTTTAGTTCACACACAAACAAATATGATTGCACCAAAAAACAAACTGTTTCTGTACCTCAATTTAAAGTGCTTGGTCGTGAGCAAAGCAAGCCATTTCTTAGCTCAAGAGATCCTTCACAGTTAAGACCGGAAAACCGGGTCTTCTGCGAAATACAAATCTTTTTAAACCCATTAACATCATCATATAACACATTCCCTCGCGATCTTTCCTAAATAAACAATCAAATACGTTTACAAAAGCTTGCTACAGTCTCAAGACAAAAGCAAATAACATAGAGTAAAGGGCTCAGACTATTTACCAGCGGCATATTGCGTTATAAAAAATGATAGCGGTTTTCTCCCGGAGAAGCCTCGTTTGCTGGTTATCGGCCAGACTGATAACGAAGCCCGTAAAGGAAGCGACTCGACAAGAAATACTTAGTCTTATCTCATATTGACGAAGAAATATTTCATAATATTTAGATGGATGTCACCGAGCTCGATTAACCTTTTGTTTATCTAACGCAAGTCGCTTTTTTGCCCTTCGGGGATAAGGGCGTAAACGCTTGCTACAATCGTGGCCAGACAAAACATATTACATTAGGAGAATCGGCATTGGAGCTCCGCATTTATGTATCTAGCGCAAAACCGACTTATCTTGATTTTTTAAATGGTGCAATTTGGGAACATAACGGTAATGAGTTCCAAAACCCACAACTTTTTTCTTTAATAAGTATCTTAGGAAACTGCAGATATTATAATTAAAGAGTGGTGCAGAGCAAAGCATTTAATTTTAAATTGGATTTTGTTTCAATTGTTCGTACCTATCGTTGGCCACTAATTACTCAAGGGAAGCTAAGAATTATGAGTCTCGAGATAACGATGTTGAAAATTAACACAATTAAACACCGTCTTGAGCGGTTCTATTATATTTAGAGGAAACTTATTATTTTTCCTCCACTTAACACAGTTCTTCCTCGCTTTTTCCCCTGTTATTATTACAGCTGATCTCAGACGCCGGATTATATCGGAAAATATAACACTTGTGGGTATTATGATTGATTACTAACGTCTTACATAGAATATTAAGCTCCATCGAATGCTGAGCCCTCGTGCGGGAATTCGTAATTTCGAAAGTCAGGAATCTTTAAGTACGAATTAAGATGATAAGGCTTAACAAGATAGGCAAATTTTGGAAAGAATTTCTGGTCTCCGGGAAATCCGAAGTGGGATAACCGGAGCGACATCGAGGCTTATCGTTGATGGCACTTGAACAATACAGATGAAATTCAAACAAGCCCCAGTCGATAATCTCTCCGCGTCTTGATCGCAAATCAGGCACTTACGTCCCACGCCGTGTTCTACCATAAAACATAATACTCGAGCGACGAAAAACTTCCAAATCATATTTTACGCTGTATTTTTATATTTACACAGCGTGTTTCTCTCGCCTTTAAGCTAGCGCACGATACAGTAAGCCAGTGAAGCGCTTGAAACAGAAGATGGCAGACTTAAGACCACTTTATGCTTTCCACTGAGTGCACTACGGCATAAAGATACATTTTCACGCTGCCGGAGCACCGAGCGCGACCCTTGTTTACTAATAGCTTGTATTAAAACAACGCATTAATATTTAATTATCTTTATTGAGATACATTCTCATTAATTAGGATTTTCTTGCGTTTTTTTCATAATTTTCAGAGCTTTGAAAGGTGAGTGGGTGATTTCATTCCTGTACATAATTACAGCGTGGAAGTATATAGAACTGTTTTGTAGGTATATTTCAACCATAATATAGTCATTAACCCTAGCAATCTGTTAGAATATAAATAAGCGCAGCCCCTCTTTGAAATGGTGCAAATACCCTGGTCATACTAAGATTTTCATATTTCCTCATTGCCCTTGTCCTTTATGAAACAATATCCTTCGGGCTATAAAGCTATTACGTTTCGTAATAGTTAATTTCCTTGATCGTTGATACTCCAATATCAATTGCGCGAAGAAAATAGTCTAGCTGGAGCAAATATTTTGGTTGAATATACCCTTAGTCGTACAATGTCTTAGATTTATAAGGGAAGGCGGTATAACTGTAATCATACTATCTTAATATAGCGTTGTTTATTTTTATCCTATCATTTTGTTATAGTTTTGACGTTGCAAAAACTTCGTTAATGTTTTTAGCTTAAAAGTAAGCTCTGAATTAAGAATCCAATTCCAATTTTAGAATTAAACCTTGTTTATTTTTTATGATTCCAATTTAAATATTTCAGACTTTTCTTATCCTACCCATTTGCTGAAAAAATATAGTTGCAAGTCTGCGGGATATCGGTCCTCAGATTATACTCGAGGAAGGTCAAAGACCTCTGCGTTTGTTCTTGCGGCATGATTAGACTTTGATCGCAATATTTTACCGGTCCGGTTCCGTCGCTTTTTGTTCCGGCTCGCTTACGGCTTACACGCTCCGGGGGGCTTAATAATTCCTCAAAATCCTGCAAGTGATGTTTCGAGGTTCGGATTTAAGATAGCCGTCTCTGGTTCAAACTTTAACTTATTTTAGTCAGAAGCCTTCAGGTTTGTTTTTAAGTTATATTGCTTTTCGTAATTGGATTTTGCAGGTGTTTTAGGCTTAACTTCAGCCCACTGTGAAATGAGTAGCGGGTTCGATAAGGATGAAATAACAAAATTATTATTAAAACTTCGGTGAAATCCGAAAACGTGACTTCAGTGATCCTCCAGGTACTAACCTCAAATGGCTGTTTTCAATTTCGTAAAATGTTCTCTACGCGTCCTTTGTTCAGTTATTCAATACAGATAATATCTACGAACAAAGTCGTCCTTTTTTTCTTTAAATAAAAAAATATTAGTTTTCTTCGCTATAAAAATACCATACAAGTACCTATCCGAACTATTCAATAAAGAAAACTCACTACGTTATTACATTCCATAATAGAATGAGATCTCAGATATTTTGTTACCTATCTCTTTATTACGTTCTGAAAGATACTCGATTCTTCCAAAACGTAACAATAGGTACATGCATTCTGTGATCCTGCACAATATTACTGGGGTACAACAATACATCGGGAAAGATACGATTCGACAAAAATGCAATTTTGATACAAACTCACACAATGGGTACACTATAAGAGCCTTGTTATCAATACCAGTCAGCATTGGAAAGAAAATGTCCCCTTACCGTGTCTTTTACGAACAAAATGAGGGAATGTCTTTGTAAACCATTTTTGGGAAGGAAGTTGTGAAAACCTTTTTGATCAAAGACTAATGAGCTCCTAAACAAGACAGGTAAAATGGATTCAGCTGCTGACAAAGCGCAAGTATTGTGTTGGTTTGTGTTTACTGCATAAAATGACCAGATCGCCAAAATGCTGCTGTTATAAATTGCTATTTAATTGCTAGCTCTAATATAACATTGTATTTTTAACATGTCGATTGCTTTTATTCTAAACTACAATTTAATTATTCATATACGTACTATTAATTTGCTTTGGGGCTTTCACAATCAATATTATTTGTCAAAAAAACAACATAGTTATCTCATAATAAATCTACTGTGTCTTTGGAAAAACTTCTGCAAATCAACACAATAATATTGCACGGACATTGTACTGAAGCAATCATTTAGCCACTTCACTTTCCATACAACACTTGATACTCGTTTCAAATAAAACAAAGATTTTCTAGCTTTTGCTTTTACAATATAAAAGATTTATAGAATTCTTTTTTGTACTAATTCATAGCAATATAAAATACTTCATTATACTTAAAAACACCAACGTATTTCATGTCGGAAGCTACCCTAGATAAATGAGACAAAAATTTTGTTTATGAACCTGCATAAACTGCATTCCGGGATTGCAGCAGTTCAAAACTGCTAGTTTATTTATACTTACAACACTTGCATATGTTCCGTTGAGTAGTGAGTACATCGCCACTTTTGCGTTCAACACTTATATGCTTTGAAAAGTGTGAATTTATAGAGTGGAAATCATTTTTTTTTTAATTTTGAAATAAAAAACGATCGAGTACGTACTCGTTTGTTTAACTTTTTACGATGTGCTCCGAGAATCAATAATACAAAGCGACATAGCAGTCATAGTCAAATACATCACCAATAATTCCAGTGAAGTTCAAATACTACGAAATAAAAATACAATATTCAAGGAACTTCAGAGAATAAAACGTTTCGTGAATCCAGCCGCGAGTTCTCATAAACGCATTCTCACCGCAGCCGAAACCATCTATTTACATTAACACAAAACCCGTCAGAGGATGTCCCATGGTTTCATTTATATGTCGTATAATTAAACTCACTGCAGGAACCCTCCATATTGGTGAGATAATGTGATTAAAATTAATTAACATAATTAAGCATATTAGATGAAAATTAATGAGCTGAAATATTGTTTTTATATGTGTTGTGTTGCAGTCTGTGTAGCCTCGTGGGATTCATTATGGAAACAACGACTGAAATATGTTTATGAATTAACATTTTAATTATGTGTCTCTCGTAGTAAAGGTCCTATCACATTAGCTTTGTGATATGTAACGCGACGGTGCTCGGCGGCGAGACTAAATATTTTTAAATTGGATTATGCGGTAAAGATGCGTGACGCGTCTACACCGCTTCCTGGATGTGTTTGTTAAGCAAATATATCATTTGTGGTTTGGGAAATAAAGTTGTAATTTCATTGTGAGGTTGATATCGATACAGTATGTTCGTCGGAATGGATTTCAGTGCTTTCTGAACCTACCAAGTATCATGTCTGAAATCTTGCAAATATAATCATTGTAATCAATTTAAAAATATGCAAACAAGTTTATTTTTGTTTTCCTAAAATGTTTAAAACTTTCATTAAAAATAGCTTCATATGTAAGCATGATTTAATAGATTTGATGAAAAGAGAAAATTTTATTTAACAACTGCAACTCTCAAGCTAATGCAACGTATTCCATAGAAAATATTACCGCTATTAAGTTCTCCAAACGTTTGCAATAAAAATAAGATTTATTTGATCTTTCCTTTGCAATCGCCGTCCTCGTGACCCATAAACGGAAGAAGTTTAAATTATATAATATTAATTATAAAGTGCTCCAACCCTTCTAGAAACGTCGGACACAGGACGTCTCTCAAGTAATTAATTTTTCATAATTACCTATAATAAATTATAATGAGTGGGAACATGGTTGTTATTTATCAAGTCAGTTTCTGCTTAGAGTATTTACTGCTTTGTTTATGAAATGAGCAAAGATCTTCCATATATTTTTTTTATACCGAAAGAAAATCTCTATCTGAGGTAGAAAAGTATTCAAATACATACTCCAACCTATTTACTAAAGCCGATATACGACAACTTTGAAAAAAGAACACAACCTAATGTTGCCGTCTGATTTTGTATTCTATGATGTTCACTAAGTAGACCATATAATAACAAGTCTCCTTTGTAATTTCCAGAGCATGGTGGTTTCTATGGAAGCCAAACTTTGAGTTGAATGCTGTAATTACGATGATGGTCTTCGATCGTGCCCTCATGTGGCTTATGGGGTATATCGCATTCAATGGGCCAACACAATGGGGGTACATAAGGGACTCCATTAATGACGTAATATTGGAAATGGGGATGCGGTTTTGACGTGACCTCTTTTGGTATCGTGATATCTATCGTTTGTCTTACTTAAGTCAATATTTTGGCCTATGTTATTCAAAACAAACATATTCGAGAATTTCTACGGATCATAATATAACGTGAAAGATAACTTGCCAAGCGCTCAGTACTTTTTCTCATGAATTCATGGTTTGTATATCATAATATGTCTTTTAACACGCAGCAACATGTGATACATTCCATCACAATATTGACAAAGAACATGACATTACTTACAGTCGTACAAAAGTCTCTCATCGTGATCATTTCCTACAAAAACTGTAATGTGGTGCTTGAGTTTCATGTGTATTATAAGAAAAAACGCCACTAAACATAACGGGTCGTTTTATGACCTTCGAGCCATCAAGAATATTGCTGTCTGGTCTTGGTGCTGACGCGAAATTCTTTGTTATTCTTATTGAAAGTCTGAGTACTTGTTTTACCTTTTCTTTGTAGGTAATAAAATATTTTATAGCTAAAATCGTACTTGTAAAATCAATGGGAAATGATCTGGTTAGAAAATTACTAGCACTCTATGTTTACCAGTTGCAAAAAAGTTTCTAGACTTGAAGTCGCAGAAACTCATAAACTTAATTTTAATGTATTTTTTCTCTCAAACTTATTAGCCACAAGCCTTCCTCAGAAGTTTCGTTAACTTAACGAGCATACGAGTTGAGAAGTATATTTCTTAAAATAAGTTGCTAATTTTAAGTTTACTTTAACTTCTTAACTTTACTTCCTTTGCTATGTTTTGGTTTCACTTTATTGTCATAAATGCAAAATTTTTCATATTTCAAATTACAAAAAGAATGGCTCTGGCATTGAATCGTGAGATGCACAATATTTAATTTAGATGAATGATGAATTTAGATGATGGTTTTTTTAATTTGATATGCAATTTTTTTTTAGTCAAACCTAACGAGGCTGACATAAAGCAGCAGCGTAAAAACAAAATTAAGAAAAACAGAACTGACTGTTTTACCACAAAAACAAGTTACAAACATGGACTAGAATCTCCGCAATCACTACAACACGTGCAACTCCAAATATTGATGTAAGGCAGTACAACAGCCGTGCTTGCATTTTTGGTGGCTCCACATAAAATACTGGCGCTCCGTAACAACAATACGTGCAGATATTCCATTGGAGCAATCACGGAGATTCTGTGTGAATAACAACAGTATAGGAAGCCTTTCTAGCTTTGATAGATTTGAAGTGATAGGTTTTGTTTGAAGCACTTTATGTATTAAAAGGTCAGTAACTTTTTTTATTGATATTTTTGTTTAAATCAGAATAATAAACGTTTTTAGGGATTAAATAGTCTCTCAAAAGTTATTTTTGTAGGTATTCCAAGATATATTATGGCTTGGTAGGAAATAATATGTGAGGCGCATAGACAATTCTGAAATAAGTACCGACTATAAGGTATGCCAAAATTGCGCTTTCTTAAAAAATATTTCAGTGAACTATTTGGAAGGAATTATGTACAAATACATTTGAGAGCATATATTATTTTCAATATCACTTTCATCATATATAGTGTAGTATCTTCCACAAATAAATCCTGAGCACATCCGCGTACGTGTGTTATAAGTCTAAGAATGATACGTTACTTTCAAACTATTGTGTACGAACCTTATTTACGATAGACTTAGCGGCGTGAATCGTGCTGGAATGCGCCACTGGAGGTCTTTATACAGACATACTGCTGCACTAAGATACTCTATTTCAATTATGTTATGTACTGAGTGGAAGGAAGTCGTATAGTCTAAGATACATTGAGATCTCAACTAGATTCTATATGTGGTTTTTGCTACTACTGCCCGCATCTGGATGAAAAGTCGCTGTTTAAAAATTAATGCCACTTTAAATAAAAAATCAAAAACAGTCTCACTTCCAAACAAAATGTTTTATGAAATGATTTATTTGAAGCTTGCACAAAATCATTGTAACAAAATGGTGGACTATCGCGGGCCACGAGTTGTATATGTTTTTAAGGTATGTATCTATATTACCGACAAGTTTTATCAATATGCGCTTAGCCGTTGGCGTGCAAAGAAATATTCAACTTACACACAAACACACTCACAAACAGTTGCCTTTATAATATTAGTGTATTCACAAATATGTATATTGTAAGCTATAAGTTACACATTAAGATACACAGTTTTTGCTCAATTCAACAGTAATATATTTTACAGTTGAAAGCGAGAATTTCATTTTAATGCGAGGTTAACGACAGCCCCGCCAATGTTCGCAAATGGTTCTCAGTTACGAAATTATGAAAAAGAAAAGATTTTTATTGTTATCGTTTTCGTTGAAACGGCTCGGATGATTATCGTACCTTTGCTGGCAAATAATTTCGTTTTGCATGAAGAAGTGTGGCGCTTGAGAAAAGAAATTATGATGATACATGTTTTTAAATGATATTCTTGTAAATCACTGCATCTTCATTTTCTCTTGCTTACTGTTATTTTTAATTAGAATAAAACACATTTGTACTATCTACGTCAAAGTAAGTAAAACGGTCCAGACTTTCAAATGGATAGTGTTACGTGTAGGCGTTTGGTCTAATTTCAATATTCAGACTATAGGGAATTTGTAACGAAGTATTCACAATAACATATTTTTCTTCTCAATTTTAGTCATATTTGCATGAGGTTTAAACATGCCAAAATCTAATTAAACTCATAACAACACCACAACAAATGAAGCGATCCCCGCAATGCAATTATCAGTGTTTGTTCAAATAGCCGCTAATATTGTCAGATCAAAACACTAGGTTTGAAACAACCGAGCCTGCTAATAGTACTCATATCCGAACGAACAATCCTACTGATATTATGAATACGAAAATTTGTATGTACGTATGTATATGTATGGTCGTTTTTTCCTCTTTTATGTAAAAACTACCGAATGGATTTTGATGAAACTTACCAGAAATGTAGCTTATTTATCAAAGTAAAATATAGGCTACATTTATCCAGGTGTTGGAAGTAGTTGCCTCGAAAAGCGGGTGAAACCTCTAGCAAAAGCTAGTGTTAAAATATAATCTGTTCAGTTATAATGAGCTGTCTGTCTGTGGGTTGTTAACCGAACGTCAGAAACATTTGTAACACCCACGGGGTCACTAATGGGTTCCTCACCCTTTGCAAGGCTTTTTCATGACAGTCCAAACGCAGCATCGTACATTAAGTTTAATGGATTAAGACCTAGGATTAGTTGTGTTTGTGTAAGTTAAACAAAGTAAAAATTGTGCTGTTTCATTACTTAGCTGTAAAATTAACTTCAGTTATTTAAAAAAGTAACAATTTTTTTTTTATAAAGTAACAAAGTGTAAAAGAAAAAAGAATTATTATTAGAAAAAACAAAATACCCGACTGCACACTAAAAAAAGAGTAAAACAAGCCCCACAATAATATGGAAAGCATCGCAGGCGGGGACCAACAGAGGCTTATTTATAGTCATTTCGGTTGTGCACCATTTAGCAGAATTTTCGTTGGTGGCGGTCAAGGTGGTCCCCGCCTGCGATGCTTTCCATATTATTGTGGGGCTTGTTTTACTCTTTTTTTAGTGTGCAGTCGGGTATTTTGTTTTTTTAATAATAATTCTTTTATTTATAACTTTTTAGCTGTTTTTATTTAACGAAAATGTCCGCACGCATAAGGGCACCGTCAACGACGTGTGCCCTTATGCGTGTGCCCGCATTCGGGCTGTATACTCGAGCATATCCCCCTCCGCACCGCGCCGCGCGCCGCATGCCAGGCCACGCCCTATCTTTTTGCTTGCTAACGCATGAGTTGCTTTGCGTTGACGCAGAATTAACATGTTCCCGTGGGAATTTTGAGAAAAAACGTATCCTATATTAATTACTCCCGTGATTGAAATGAATCTAATGATACCGCATACATATTTTTTTAAAGGGAAATTTAGAAAAAATATCCCGTGGGACTTTTAGGATAAAATGTATCCTATGACACTCCCGTAATCAAGACAAATCTAACGATACCTCATACATCAAAATCCATCAAGCCGTTTAGGCTACAGGAGGTCACAAAGGAACAGACATACATACATACTTACATACACTCGAAAAACATTACCCTCCTTCTTTGGCAGTCGGGTAATAAATCAGAAATAAAGTATGCGGCCGCTACGATTGTGCTACGACGAAAGACGCTACGGCTACGTTGCTACGACCGTAGCTCTCGTAGCAACAGTTGTAACAAATCACCGATGTTACAACTCGCTGCTGTGCTATCTCAGTTTGTTCAATGTTAAAACTTAATATTGAATAAAGTATTTAAGTGACTTTTAATCAATCTTACTGACCACGTTTTTAATATATAATTATTTGTATAGATAGTTCAACTCAGATTTGCGCGCGGCCCTATGTGTGCGTCGGCTTGTAAATATACAACTTTCGTTCGTGTGACAGTGACGTCGTCCAAGCATGACGTGTTCTTATCGCTTTTTGTTATGGGTACAGTCGTTTACGAAAATACTAGTTATTCACGGAGAAATTATTAAGGAGTCAGGTAAAGCGTTTCAAAAAATGAAACAACATTCAAAGCTTCTTATTAAATTAAATATAATTTTCTCATACGTCTTTTCAAATTGACATTTATATACATATCTAAGAAATAAATAAGGTGAAATATCTAAAAGATGAATTAAATACTTCTTACATATTTTCTAGCTCGGGGTACGCGCACAATAAATAAAAGTGTGGACTAAGAATATAAAAAGAGGTATAATCTAGTATAATAATGTAAACAAAATGTGTGGGGAATTTAAAAAAATTATATTGCTTTGCATAATGTCGACCAAAATAAGACGAAAATAATGAAACTCATAAATGAACGTTTAAGTCAAATTGATGAAGGGATGTGGGGTAATACTTGTCGACATATATAAAAGAAAAAAGAAGATTACTATAGACATTTTGACATGGAGTCAGAATTTATAATTCACCTTGGAGAGTAGCGAATCCGAAAATTCATCATTTGATTTTTCAAGTAGCGATTCATAATCATTATAAATAAATAAACATTAAATTACGTAACAACTGTTTTTCTTTAAACACCCGTATACAACCCCTAAATAACTGTATTGTAACCGACTGTACCTCTTGTCACGCACACAAAGTCACTGTATATGTACAAGGGTTACCCACACATAGGGCCGCGCGCACGACTGAGTTGAACTTACTATAACTATTTTTCCAAAAACAAATGAATGTATATTTTCTTACTGAAATTATATTCACAGGTACCACAAATTTCGCGCTAGACAATAGATTTGCATATCGCTCTCACCACCGTCTGTCTGTCTCGGTCCAGTTCATCCCATCAGAATGCAATCGGCGCTCGGCGCGCGCTCAGTTCCGTGAAAAATTGACATTCTTCTTCAACTACGGTCGACTGCGCAGCTAAAAGGAAGTGATTTGATTTATGCAGCATATAAACTTGTGCATGTAGGAATATTTCATTCAGTTATGCCATACTTTTTCAGCAGTTTAATATACGAAACGAGCATACTTTACTTTAACAGTTCACTTTAAAAATACGCAGCATATTATCGTAGCATGATTAATTTTCAAGTAGGTAATGGTAAATATTTTGAACCAGGATTTTTACTGGAAAACAAAGAAAAATGCGGCTGATGCATGTAAATGTATGTATTTCAAAATGAAACGTTTGTAAAAGTCAGCTCCGGGGTCAGTGAGTAATTGATTTTCTGTAATGACGAAGCGCATTTTGTGCTGGTTTGTAGCCTTTGTTTTGTTACACGGAAAAATAAATATATTTATGAGTGTACCATTAGCTACCCTACATTATGTAGCCTTCACTCTTAACAATACACCATAGTAAGGAACTAACTTCTCTCTTTTACTATGACATAAAAATTAAATACTCAAGTAAAGTTTACCCACTCATATAGTCAAAGTATTATTTTTTTTCAAATAGGCCTGTAATAGCTCTTTCGAAACTTCAAGCTAGTTGCACGATCCCAAAGAGTACACATTACATCATCTCACCTAAAATCTCGACAAAAAAAACTCTTCGGGCAATAATCGGATTCTATTTCCAGCGTCCCTATGCAAGTTCGATAAATAATTGAATGGCAGTGCTGCGTCCACCGGGCTGTCAGTGGCAGGGCCGCACTCATTTGTCAACGGCGTGATATAACAGGTTCGTGGACAGCCGGCCATTTGCATGCCTGCGATGTTACATACCTACTGGACTGAGTGTTCACGTGGGTGGAATATGGAGTAATGTTTTTGTTAGTAATTTAGGTGAGTACTATCATCATCATCTTCCGGGCCTTTTCCCAACTATGTTGGTCAGGACTGACCTGACCTGAGCTCCTACCTGATCTCCTTAACCCAGTTAAACGGACAACCCAATTCCCTTAGTAAGACTGGTTGTCAGCCTTACTGGCTTCTGACTACCCTTAACGACTGGAATCCGACTCCAATATAATTTGAAAAGACGCTAGGCAATTGATTGTAAAATTACGTCAAACATAATTAGTACTTTAACATATCGTGAGGTGTGTGAATTATATTTTGAGGATAATTAACAGGCATTTCAATTTACAGATTAATTTGAAAAAACAGTAAATTGACTTTTCTTGGTTAATATGTTAAAATGGCAACACCAAATCAAACCAGCGCTGATACGACCAGATACTCCAGTTGATCTATAGCGGACAGCGGGCCATTTGCATGCCCCTATCTGCGAAGTTAGCTGCGCAACGTTGGTATCACATTTTGTAACTAACTTGGTAATGGGTGACGGCGCTACAGTATAATGCTTCTGTTAATATTGTTGTCTGGTTTGTTTGTTCAGTTTGAATGTGTGTGCTAGTCTTAAGATTTGTGCAGTTAGATATTGCGTAGAATAGAAGGAGCAATTTTAGAGAATAAATAAATCGGTTATTTAAAACATGAGTCAAGTATATGCATGGTAAATGCATGCCTTTCAGCTCACAAAACTAACATATAAATTAAGGTCGACAAAAAATAAAATATCGACTTTTTCTCCACTATCTGTAAAACGGTAAAACGTATCGCCTCAATACTCAAAGATACACCCGAAACAAAATCCAAACTCACTGACCTGAATAAACAGCTCAATCCTCAAACGGTCAATCAGGAATGTTCTTTTTACGTATTCAATCGTTCTCAATTACTCCAAAACGCAATACGAAATCAGTCCGAGTTAAAAAATCAACAAAATGTAAAAATCGAAATGTAAAAGATCGTGATTGATCGGTTTGTTTTACCTCATTCGTCCCCATTCGATTGCGACACGCGAATCTATTTCAGTAACTGGCATGTATTTTAATCTGATTTTTCGGATGAATTCAAATGAAAACTCTGCTGAGGGATTATAGACTTTTAAAATATGCGCATAAAGCCAATCGAATGTTGGTGTATCGAAGTCAATTTCAAACGGTTGGCGTTTTAAGATAGGCGTTTGAAGTGAACTCGTGTGATATTTTTGGATAGAATGTTTGATGTGGTTTCGAAAATCAGTCAAGTGCAATTCGAATTCATGTATGAAAAATTCCGTATTGCTCCATGATTATTCATATAATAGCCAAAAAATCACGTTTGTCATATGTAAATAGCCTACACTATTTACTTCATTAAAATAAAAATACATCATCAGTGATTTGAACTCTATCAATTTTCATGATACATGGTGACAGATGGCCAAAAGTCTTAGCAATAATGTCCTGTTTTGCCCATTAAGCACCCTAAACATGGTTAATTTTGAAAGTTGAAACATCAGTAAGTCATTAAGTATTAATAACGGATTTAATATAAAGTGAAGTGAGTGTTAGACCCAAAGAGAGAAAATCAAAGAGACGGCCGTGATGTTCATTGGACATTCAGACTACCCTATGTCGTTTTATCTAGACTAATGGCTCTGGAACAGGATGACGAAATTACAAACTCTGTACTAAGTTTTAGATACGAGTACTTTGTGAGATAAGTTTTAAATACATCTATCTATCTTAGGAGGCATAATTTATTATGGCAACATTCATCACGCTCACTCAAAACACGAGTAATTGGAACCAATTAATATCGTACAAATAAATTACACTTCCTCATTTAAAGAAACAATGAATCACGGATCGAACAGTTGGCCAATTTTTTTTAATCAAACTCCGGAACTCTTTTCGATACATTTTTGTTTACTCGTAAATTAAACGTTTTTGATTGCACCTTCAACTCTTCAGTGTTTCATAATGGAAAATTTCAAGCGAATTACTTACAGTTACGTAGTTCTGTGCGATTGTGTTGTAAAATCATTCGCTTGTTTTAATATAAAACGGATTTGTCACAGCGCTGTTTTCCAGTGTGTTATTTTCGTGAGGCACAACGCCTATTGAATTTACATTTCCAGGCGCACCATGCCTTTAACTCATGCATATGTATGGCCTTATGCAAACTGCAACTTTGCCTTTCATTGAATAAAAATATTTGGAATGGGACGACGTTTTGAGCTTGCCGATTCACTGTGATGAAGTATTTTATAAACATTGATACACTACTCGACTTATTGGATTGTTTTAAGCGAAGTTGAGTGTAAAGTGCAGTTAAATCTATGCAAATAAGTCTGTTGCTATTTGTTAAGGTACGAATTCATTCACATGAGAGGTGCGTTAAGTTTTATTGATTTCATTTTAGCATTATTTCCATATTATTAAGAACTTTGGTTCGTGCATAACATTATTTTTTTCAAGCAATACATACTTTCATATACACTTGTATGTCAAGTCAAGATGCAAGTGCAACACTAATAAACACCTCGAACACATAATAACTTCTAAACAACATAAATCAAGCGCACAATCATAACAATTAATAACTAGAAACTTCGAACATGACAGGGAAGTTTTCAACAAATGTTACAAGTTGCCAACCTGAAAATTCCCAGCGTACTATGTACATTTGTGAGCACACAAGCATTCGGGACGACAAATATTTTCGTACAAGTTCGCCCGTGCAGCCGGTTAGTTCTAATCTTAATTTACAGTTCGCCTCGAGTAGTTTGCTCGCAGTAACTAGTAGCAAGTTGGTCGGCAGGCGCGATGCCTCGAATCGCTCTGCGTTTACAGGTAACTCGACAACAACTTGATGCCATACACTCTCGCTTTATTAGCTGACGAGTGAATCATTTGTTCCGAAGTGCTAACGTGTTACGTGAGGAAATAAGAGCAATGCGGTTACAGGTATTGTGTTCGTGTATTATTGCGAAGGAGTAGAAGTAGAGTGAAATGGATTATTTCTTAAGATTTATGTTCGAAGTTGGTCTGTGTTAGCTTTATGTAGTTGAACAGAGTATTTGGTCTCAGTCCTCATACACGGATAAGGTACATTACGTTTAAATAAGACAAAACAATATATAGACAAATTTTATCTCGCCTATACTTTTATCAAAACAGCTGATATAAAGCTAACTATTATAGTTTATTTCAAAGTTAATTAAAAAATATTTAACTGACATCATTTATCACTCATCCAAACTACAAAATGTATACTTCCTTACAAACATCTAGTCGTCCGATTCAGCATATCTCCTAATTTTAATCTTCTCTAATCATTGTAACATATTTACATCAGTAAACATAAACTGCGCTCACTTTTGTCCGGCTCCTACATCAGCAATTAGCACGTACAACAGTTTGTCTTGCTATAGAGATATCAGTTTATCCGACGCCGATCGGGACTGGCCACTGTAACTACTTTGTACATAATATATTAAGTCCGTCGATACAGTTTGATTTATTAAGGTCGGAACTGAATCATAATGGAAACCATGGCCTTGTGGTATCTGTAATAATAACGTTATATTGAGGTCTAATAGAAATCTGTAATAGATATTTGGCTTTAAAATTAATAGAGGACGATAAAAATTTTATATCTAACCGCCTTAGATAAATGGACTATCAGACATTTAACAAACAATTAAATTAAAAAAGCATTATAATATTAAGTTACATTACTTATATACTTTTAATTATTTCAACGTTCAAGCAAAGTTACGCACTCCATCACATACTCCATACCTCTGTATTCATAATTCTCTACAGAATAGTACCTATGTTCGTCTAGCTAGTAGGTTAACGACAAATTATTCATGTTTCAATTAAAATCACTTTTATTGACACAGACAGATGTAACACAAATTCAGTTAAATTCTGTAACAATTTTAGTAAGGCACTGCCTGAGTTTAATATTAACTAAGGTTAACAATACTGCTTGTTACATGTGTATTAATTTATCTTCGTTTTGTTTATTTAGTTAAAACAGTATAGTTGTTTCTATTAATATACCTTTGCAGGGACTTATTACTGAAACCAAGCTTGATATAAAGTGGACGATAAAATAAATTCACATAGTTGACTTGTTCAAACCAAGAATAATGGTCTTATTTTTAAAAAACTCCATGGAATGTTCGGTTGATTTTATAAATCATTGATATTAAACCTAGCATGATTCTTTATGAGTCTGGCTTTGAAAATAGTGAATTAAATAGTAAAATTACTTCACTATTTTGTATGATTACTTTATAGGTACATTTTCTTTCTTTTGCCAAAGAACTGTCTATTAAATAAACCAATATGTTTGATATTACATTTCAATGTTTAAAAATGTTATGTTTTATACTTCCATAAGTTTTTGCCTTCAAATTCCTATCACCAAAATGCAGTTCCAACCCTCCGCTCGCCGTAGGTTGCATCTAACAATCCGTAGCAGTAATTCAACCTGTCCGTCGCTGTCGTCAACTGTTCGTTCGGTAAACCCTCACTTCTGCGGTCAGTCGGTGCCTTCGTCGCACCTAGCACGGTACGAGCTGCAAACTATTCCGCCTTCTAGGAATTCGTCAGCCATGGTGCATTCATTTACATGGTCTAACTAAGTCTAACAGTTTCGGGAACATCATATTGTTAGTGTTTGATAGGTTTAGAGCTCTGTTAATAAGGTTGAAATGTCAATTTAAAATTAAACAGTTCCCTTATTCTGACTAAGAACTGTCCAATAAAAACCATGTATTTTTGAATCTTCAATAAAAAAAAAATTACATCGTAACATTTTATCAACAGCAATATTAACTTAAAATTCCTATCAAGAAAATACAATATCAACCCTCCTCTGGTCGTAGGTTGCATCTAACAATCTGTAGCAGTAATTCAACCTGTCCGTCGCTGTCGTCAACTGTTCGTTCGGTAAACCCTCACTCCTGCGGTCAGTCGGTGCCTTCGTCGCACCTAGCACGGTAACTGCAAACTATTCCGCCTTCTAGGAATTCGTCAGCCATGGTGCATTCATTTACATGGATTAATCATTTTGAACGCTCGCCTTTTGTATAGTCTAACAGTTTCGGGAACATCATATTGTTAGTGTTTGATAGGTTTAGGTTTAGAGCTGTGCGAATAACGAGGTTGAATTGTCAATTATTAAAGCCAAATTCAAGTAATTTTATTTCATTTAGGCCTACAACCACCTATCAATCAACGTCATAAATAAGTTTGATTCTAGTTGCCCATAGCAAAAGTGAACAGTTTGGTACTGTAATGCTCAAAATGCGTCAATGGAAAAGTTAGAGCTCTTCTATCGTAATTCTTAAATGTGAAGTTTCAAAGTTCATAGTGTTTCATAGAATTAAAATTAAGAGCAACCAACAAGTTCCTATTATACTTTCATTGTGAAATACTAGTTCATTTGTCTGCTTCCAGCGATTGACCGATGCAGCTTCGATGACCGAAAATTTGTGAGCGTTTAATTTGATACTGCTAATAGACGGTACTGCTCCATTGGGAGGCTGCGGCTTAACTCACCTGCTATTTACCGAGAGCTTAGTCCAACTCTATCCATCTACAGTACAAAATACAAAGGGTTAATAGTGATAAATAATTCGCAAGATACATTAATCAAAGTTCTTCACTCACTGTGTAAATAAAGTGTAAACATGCACAAATTAAATGTCGTGATAAGCAAAATAAGGTGGAGTTAGTAACATAAATTAATTCATTAGTGTACAAGTTGCAGCAGACAGTTTAATTAATTTACAAAACGTATAATTTAAAAGTTTGCTGGACAGCTACCAAACCCGTGGAGTGTGACGAGGTCACCGCCATTAATTTTTCAGACGCTCTTTGTTTGTAAGACGCTGCATTCTCTGCTAAGTTGGGGATTTGTAGGTTAAACTGCAAAAAAGAATTGTTAAACTTCTACAAACCGAAGTTTAATTCCGAAAAATACAGTTGCGTTAGTCGAAGCAATTTCGTTTAATTAAGACTGTCAAATAAATATCAGCTTTATTTCTTTTGTTTGAAATTTTTAAATAAAATCAACAACCGTGCGTAATACGCAATAACACCTCGCTAAACAAAAACAAATGAAGGCTTAGCGGAAAAATAACAACATTGTTTGAAGAGCTGATAATGCCGGACTCAACAAACATTATTCGCCCAAACACCTCACACAATCTAAATACCCGGCCTATACTTTAATCCATTCATAATCCTAGAAACATAACGGAGTGTACCTAAGCAAATATGTCACCGTCTAGTTCCAGCCTCACCTAGTTAGGTAGTTAATAATTTCACAGTTGCTGAACAAACTTGAAGTTCGTCAAAGGGATTCGGCTAATTTGATTTCTGTGTTCGACGGCCACAAGAGGGTTGTGACGGGCCTCTGTCTATCGGACACAACACGCATTTACGAAACAACTAAGTTATATCTTATCATAAGTCTATATGTACTGGAATAACAGAAATCAATTGAATTAAACATGAGTCTATTTAATTTCGTTAGTATTGGTTTCGTAAATATTGATAGCAAATGATTCAAATCAAATAAAATTTATTAATAAACTAATAAAGAGGCCAGTTACCTGCTGCTGAGTAAAATATTTATTTATATACTTAACCCGTGTGTTTGCTAATCATTATAATTTTGTTGGTAAAATATTTGTTGATTAGGATGCTTTACTGAATTTGAAAGTAATTAACAAGTTAAACCATATTCTAGTAACGCAGTGCGACAAAGTCATAAGTAATTGTGGCACTAGCCGTACATAAATAATCGTAGAACGCCGAGATGTACCAGATAACCTAGAACTTAATGGCTAGAATATTAATAGCTTTTAAGCCTACTAGTACACAGTTAAATATTCAATTCTGCGTTCCCCAATTTAGGCTGAAAGGCGCTTTAATTTTATCAGAATCGATTTGCAAAACAAATGCGATGCCAACGTAAAGGTAGGTTTATTGTAAAATGGCTGAAATATTAATGCATCCGGCCGTTAGTGCGAACCATAATTTCCGTTCTGAAAGTGTGTGTGACATAAAGTGTCGACTCACCATATTGATAGGGTTTCCCAGTAGTTAGGAAACCCTAAAAAGCCCCTACTCACTCAACTGGACAATTGAATCTGGCGTCGGCAATGGCAAGCTTTATGGAGACAGAGTAATTACCACTACCACGATTTATGAGCACACACTAACATTATGTTCAGGAAATTCAAACAGGCTTACGACTTTGAGGTCTGAGTGGAGTATTTGCGCCAATATTACACGAGTCTGTAGCTTGTTCATGCAAACCCATTAATCATAGCACTCGATTAAAACAGTTAATTTCGTACCTCTGCGTCGAACAATCAACAAATTAGCAACAATGTTAAACATTACCCGTACCGACCGGAGGTTAGCTGGTTCGACAAACATTATTAAATTTTGTCCACCAATGTTGTACCTATTTATTAATTTCGCTCTATGTTATGCCAACAAACATAGGTACCGTAATTTTCTTAATTGGGCAAATACGGGGTGTTATGAAAAGAATATATTTTCGGTATTATCCCGTGTTAATAAGAACGTAATCCCGCCGCTGATATTAAGGTGAAATTGATGAATAGAAATGAAAAATTATAAGAAGACCATAATAGGTATATTTTTCCTTTTTACCGTGTCTTTTTTATGTTGTATTTTTGGCTTTAGAATTTTCTGTACAAACCGTAATTAAAATATTTCGTTTATGTACAAATTATTAATTCTCATTGTTCAATACACGTTAAAGATAGAAAATAAATCCTTATAGCAAGACTTCCTAAAAATTTAAATAAAGTGTTGGAATATCAATATATGCGAATAGTTGTTGGCGTCACCGCGTCTCCACTTACTCTCAGAGGCTCACGATCCCATGAATAAACCATCGGTTGGATGTGGGAGTCGTGTCAAGTGCGAGCGTGTTGACGGACGCCCCATTGACCTGCACGTACCTATTACTGCTACCGTTAAGTGAACAACATTCGATATTGTGGTTCAGTGTTGTAGATACTCACATTGGTTTACATTTTTAACACAAACTTTTATTTATGTATCGATGTCTATAAATAAGTACTTTACATATTAAAATATCCTAATGTTTTTCTGAGGTTGAAAAAATACATGGTTAAATTGACTGAAAATCCATTACAATAATTGGGGAGAAAAAGGAAAGCAAATCTCTTGACACTTCATTCGTTATAAAACTTTTTCTTTTTACTTCCAATCTAGTTTCTCATTTGATATAACTTCAACTTCAGTAGGTAACATTTTCTTTCATACTTTTTGACGGAATCACGGAGTATGGCAAAGTTTGACAGGCTTCAATCACGTGCCAATTGGATCGTACCGCCCCTAAACATTCGAGGATATTTCAGGAACTAATCAAGACACTTTCAATCAAAAACTTTGCCGTGTAAAATAGGTAAAAAAACGTTATTTCTTGCTCTTGCTCAGCTGCCACAATGAAGGTACCTACGCATTTTCCTTCCCTAATACAATCGATTTACTCGAATTTAATTTAAATTTAAACATTGATAAATTGACCGTTATTTAGCCTGCGCTCAAAATAGGCAAATAGATTAATCAACAGTTTACTCGAAGATAAACGATTTTAATAAATACGTTACAAATTAATTCGGACGCGATGCGGAAGTTTGCGCGTTCAAATCACGGTTAGATCACAATATTCAATTTATTTTAGTACGTTTGTCTGATATCGAGTGTACAATAAAAGCAGTTTCGACTTAAGTTGAATCTCTTGGCGAAGCGGAAAAGCAATTAATTAAACTGGTTTGTATAAGAAACATCTTCAACCAGCGCGATGTTGCATTTTGTAAAGGAATCGATGTTAAATTGTTGAGCAAATTTCGATTCCCGTTGTTCGCTCGTATTCGGAAGTTTGTTGCTCTAATTGTATCGTGTTCTTGTATGGTTTAATTTAAATCTTGTTGATCTTTTAAAGTAATTATTGTAATGCGTTCTTTTGTTCGTGGAAAGTTTTACGATGACACTGTAAGACTGTAATGAGAATTTAACACCTTCATGTTCGCATTCGGAGGTGTAAGTAGAAACTTGTGCAGCTGGAAATACCTGTTTATATTTGTGTAACTGCAGATAAGCTTCATGCATTCACAGGATTTTCGTAAAGTTTGTTTAACAAAAGCAACATTTTAATGCTAGTTGTTTTGACTCAATGGTCGTATTGGCTTTAAAACCTTCATAAGTACTTTTGTTTTATCTGTAGGTATCAAAGGCTTTTTTCTATTTGAGGTTTCGTGTGGAACCAATTTGAAAGAGCTCTTAATGGTGTTCTTAAATAGTCGTGACCTACATCTTGTTGATGTAGGTCACGACTATTTAAGAACACTTAATACAAAACAGTCTTTAAACATGTATTTAAATAATTAAAGCCATATAATATACAAAGTAATTTAACTAACAGTTTTCTAAAAAGAAATACCCTGACTGTACTGCGGAGTTTTTATTCTACGAAGCCTATTTTATTTATAAGGGGAGGCTAATTAAGTAAAGACTGCTCTTTACCGAGCGAGAGTTAGTTGAAAGCTCGTCACTAAAGAAGGCGAGGTTATTTAGCACCCTAAATTAAGGCATTCACAGGAGAGTTTGCGGCAGAGTATTTAATAGACAAAGCTTAGGATTTGGGAACCTAGGTACGCTTGATTAGATTTTTTGTGGCTGTTGCTATTTTTACACATTTGTGGTGCTATTTTTACATAGTTACACTTTCGGGTACCTTTGAAATATTTTTTTCCATTTATCTATTTTTGCTTGAGAATGAAATGTTGCAAAAATATTTGGATTCTTATAAAAGTGAGTGGACCATTTTTCTCTCTTAAAAAAGTCAAAGCTCTCTTGCAACAGAACTTTGTTAAAATAATTGTTTAATTGTGTGACAACACCTTTGACTGCGCAATACATCCACATATTCTTTGGAAATGACAGAGTCTGTCTCGCAAGTTTATGCCTAGTCTAATTCATACCCACAACTAGTTTATTTTACGTAGGTAGTAGTTTAGTCGTATTATACCGACGCACACATCTCGTAGTAATGTGTAAGTAGCTTATTTGCATGTTGCGCCCCGACTCGCGCTAATTCGTCTTAGTTTGTTCACTAGTTAGCTTGACAAATGTAGTTAAATTGAGTTTAAAAAGTTTTTGATTGGCTGTGACAATGTTGGTGATGATAGCATGTGAGGAAATGGCCCTTTTAATTGACGACTTGAGATTTTCAGTTTTATTTATTTTTTATTTAGCCTACGCTGTCCCACTGCTGGGCAAAGGCCTCCCCCAAAGTCTTCCACTTTTCTCTATCCATCGCTACTAGAGGCCAGACCGAGAGGAAGCTGTCCAAGTCTTCTCTCCAGCGTTTCCTTGGTCTCCCTCTCGGTCGCCTTCCATCCTCAGGGATCCACCGTGTGGTGATATTGGCCCACTTGTCCGGGAGTTTTATCATAATTGCACTTATTTGCATTCTGGCAAAATATTTTTCATATAACCTGCACTATTGGAAAGCCGAATGTAATATTGTGTCCTGTAATATAAAACGCATTAGTTAATGTACAACAATTGTATTTAATATTATTGAAGGTTTTCCGTCTCATTACCAAATGGTGGGTTTATGATAAATTTTGTTTACGTCCATTGGGAAATACGTTTCGTTTTCTTTTGCTTCCAAAATATATCGTCCATTTAACAGATGTAAAGGAAATTTGTACCAGAATTCGGGGAAGTCATTTGATAATGTATTTTCATTTTGTTGACAAAAATACTTGTATTACCTACTATCCTAGCTTTCACCAACGGTTTCGCTTCGGGACACAGGGAACCATTTCTCTCACCGCTGTATTATGTTTTTCCGATGTCTATGCTTAGTCTTCAGTCTTTTGAGCGAGAAGATCTAACAAACATACCTAACTTTCGCCTTTATAATATTAGTGTGAATTGTTATAGCAATAAGGTTGACATTGCGGTGACGTTTATTATCACTGTCACGACGAAATAAATTGTATGAAATATTACAACAGGTTAAATACAAGGGAATGTAATAAAGTGTTCCACGCACATATCTGTTCGTGAGTAAAACCGACAGACGTTACACTTCCCGGAACGGAATTAGTCTGCATATCCTGGAAAAAGTAGCGCCTTCCGTATTGTTGATAAGGAAAAACTTTTGATCTAACGATGTTATATATTTATACTTCTAACAAGGTACACTTCTCACAAGGTCTTCTACACGTTTTCATTTGGCATAACAAGCTAGTATCAATGTTAAAAGAAACTGAACTGACTTGAGACGTTTCAAGTAGCGTAAAAGTATCTCAAACTCCAAGCAAACAACATTAATGAAAACACGATTAAACTACACGTTGAAAAGTCAGCGTAATAAAAAGTCGCCGTGTAACTAAAAATTCCAACAAATTTTAAAGTTATTCAATGATAGGAGCAGCGAAAATTCTCGCATTTTAGATGGCTTCATTTTTCAACAGTGTTCTAAAGTTTCTCGGTCAGCTTGTCGCCTGAGCTATCGAGATCACGGAAACAGATAGACGTGCTAACATTGTAACTTGCAACCACCGTTCACGAACAAGTTTGCCGAACTGTGATGGGGATGGGGAACCACTCGTTAAACATTTATTCACGTATCATTCGTTATAGGATAAGGTCTTGAATGCTAAGTAAGGGGAGACAGTTTTAAGTCCTATTTTAAATTATAGAAAAATATACTTGGTATGGGTATATTCCTTTGAAATTCTAAGCGAGCTTATCACGATTGGGATGATGTATGACAGTTTAGATTCGTTTAGATATCTGTTACAGTAATGTTGAGTAAACAAAGCAAGCATCATAAAACAACCACAAACTTTATTAACTATCCAATACCATTGATCGCTGATAACGTTAATTTATTAGAGTCCGCGTCCTTCATATGATACATTATTGATAAATGGACATAGATAACTACCCCCACTTAAGTGAATGTCCGAATGTAATTACCATATAATTGTGACCGTCGCCTTGTAACAGACAGGCTTTGAAGGCAATTCCATCTATAACTAATTATGTACGTAGAATCGCGTAATTAATTTCCAATTACTATCTGTGACTCGTAGTCATAGTTATCGGCACGGATATTGAGCTCTCGGCGGAAGAGTGGGGATCGCTTTGCGCACTGTACATATAAGGCAATAAACCAATAAATTGCTTCTGCGCAGGTGAAGGTCAGGGCTTAATATCCGTGCCGATAACTATATCTGGGAACAAGACTTCCTAATTTGACTTTCCCAGAATACTGATTCCTACACTAGGAAAGCTTACTTCGGAGTAAAACAAATATAATTGGGTAGTTGATCGAAATTAACTGATATTGGTGACTATTTATAGTTGCCAATGCTAATATTCATCAGCGAAATGAAATTCTCAACTGATTGAGGTAGAAATGTTGTCATGAACTTCAAGATTATTTGCTTTTCATATCGCTTCTAATACTAGATACCTGATGTCTGTATTTGCTATTGTAGGTAAATAGACAAGTTTGGTCCTTGTAAATAGTCTGCACACGTCGTCTTTTTATCATGAATTCTAAGTTTAGGACTAGAACTAGATTAGATCTAAATATTTACGTCTGGAAAACTCTACGTCTTGCATCATTTTACTCACGTCAGAATCCAATTTGTAAGTATGCTTTAAAGTAATAAAATATAGTGTAAAATAAAATAATTAGGGGAAATACGTATTGAACAAAACAAAAAACTACTACTGGTATAGGTATCACGTACACTGGCAGAATAATTAAAATAAAGTTGAGAGGGGACTACAAATATAATCTGTAGTTACAACACTGAGGACAGATGCAATGACCAGAATCGACGCTTCGCGCGAGAGATCGCTTTTTGCAAATCAGTTTTCTGAGAATCCATTTCAGAATGCCATAAATATTGAACACTCGCTAAATGGGCAAATGATCTAACACAAAGAATTGTTCACATTGGACCAGCAGTTCCTATGATTATCGCGTTCAAACAAACAAGCTCTTCAGCTTTATAATATTAGTATAGATATGATATGAGAATGTTTGCGCCAGCTAAGTTGCGCTAACAGTGCATCAAGTTTAGCCTAAGACAAAACTGAAATCTGAGCAAATTATAAACATAAAGGAAACGCCGACTAAGACGAAGTGGGTCGTGCACTGGCCCACAGTTATATTGCTCCGGCTCACTGCAATGATATGCCGGCCGCAAGCTACGCGGAATTCACAAACTATGCCCGGATGCTCAGAGGAATTTCTTCGCCTCGAGGAAGATATTTTAAGTATAAAAATGTCTTTGCGACTTCCTGCCGACCAGATAATGTAAGAAAAATAGGTTCATAAAACTTGGAATGAATTTATGTGACCTAGGCGTATTTTTTTTTTCTTTCAAGACTGCTAAACTAAAAATTATGGTGAGTGAAATATCTGCTCTTTATTCAAGTTATTTAAAAGAAGACAATGCTTTTAAATCGTGTACATACTAAAATATAGACCACACACCTACTTGCAAGTCACAAACTAGTTCCCCCATCCAAGTAAGCCTCCCCCAAAATTCTTTCACTCATAAATTCAACGACATGGTAATTTACGTCGTAAACGGTAACAATTCCACGACGGGAACGCATTTCGCCAGATTTGCCGCACAAAGCAGTAAATTGCTTAAGGCAACAGGATTGTAACCAAAGCTGGATGCAGGGATGTCGTGATTCACGCATTTTGTCATCGATATTTACGGGCTAACAGTCGCTCCCTATATTCTACCTACCTTTTGATTTTCTTACTAGAGATATAATATTGACATTAGCCCCATAATATAGGGCTACCATCCGTCCGGTTTCCCCAGATTTGTCCTAGTTCGGAGACCGTCCGGGGGCAGTCCAGGGCGGGGTTTGAAGAAGTGTCTGGAAAACCCGATCACTTTTCATGAAAGGAAGTACCTCCTTGAATTTAAGTATAGTATATATTGAATATAAGTATAGTGTATACAATTAAGGTATAGTAAAAGGATTAAAAAGTTAGGTCTTGTTTTGTTTTAATTATTTTTTTCGGCTTCGCCCGGGAAAAATATTTAATTTACGCCCGGGTTTTTTTTTTATTTTTATCCGGGTTTGGCGAAATGCGAGATGGCAGCACTAGCTCCATACAAGTTATGTCAAATACCTATCTTTAATATACAAAAGAACAGATAGATAAAATATTGGGATCGGCCGCAAGTTGTTTAGGCAAAGGATAAGTTATACGTGAAATGTTTGCTTTTTCAGGTAAGCAAACATAAGAAGAGTGGGTGATCGTGTTCGTAAATGGCATGCTATTACAGTCAGAAAGTACTCTTGCCTCGAAGAAGAATAACAGGACTAGCGTAGCATGTTAGCAACGTAATGTACATTGACAGTCCATTAGGTGTTCCTATTAAGTCCCCGGAAAATATTTAAAGACGCTTTTTTGTCGGGAAAAAATTATAACATTGCATTGTGTAAATTTTATTTATTTAACTTTAATACTTTATGCCACTAGATTTAACCCTTAACATGTTTTAAAAGTAAAAGAGAAGTTCCCTTTATCTGTTTGACTTTCAGTGCACATTCATAAAAAAAGAGTTTCTTTGAAAAATATAAATATTTCACACTTTTGTTTAAAGCTTGAGTTTCAAGAATCTCCACAGAGGGAAATCAAAAACAAAAAGAATAAAAGCAATTACTGGAAATCACGGTGCATTAATTAAACGCTCAAGGGGTCTACACACCAAAGCCGCTGACCCGGCGGCACAGCCCGGCGGCACGACTGCCGCGGCATGTGGTGTTCTAGTAATTGTCAAATACTCTATGAAAGCCGGCGGCATGATTGTACAAAATACGGCCGGCGGGTTGGGCCGCCGGGCTGTGCCGCCGGCATCAGCGGCTTTGGTGTGTAGACACCATCACATTTCTTCGAAGCTGGGGCGACATGACGCCTAGTTAATTAGTAAAATACTTATCTACCTACCTACGTGAATATTCGTTCATTAGAATGAGCGTCAATTCACTTGCTCAATCCGAGTTACGCAAGACTTCAATTAATTTGGTAAATTGCAGAGCTAAGCTTCTAAAAAACGACTGTAACAACCTTTTTGCAGAACAACTATTCTACACTACACATTTGCATTACGTGTTTGTAACTTAAATTACTTTAGGAAATTGTATGTCTGTCCAAACGAAATCAAGTGTCATAAATGTGTATAATTTTTAGCTCCTCTTAATCACCGAAGCGCATACAACTTTGAACAAAAACAATAAAGTTGTACAATTCACACGCGCCACTATTTCGGTGTTTGGAACCACTAAGAGCATAAAACAGAACAATTTTATCTCATAACAAGTTTCAATGGCGACGCCCCCGGGACTACGGTCCGCATAAACTTACAAACGACACACAACTTTGTGCGCCTAGGGAGTGACCCGTTCCACTTTTAATACTACATTTACAAAATCCACTACACATCATACTCTTATACCTACACATGTACATCTGTGGTAAGATTTGCAACGGAGAAATGGTTCAGAACTTCAGTAAATTAATTCCTCTTCGAGCGTAAGGGAAATGAAAATTCTAGGAATTGCAAACGTAAGTCGCATAATAGTAATTTATAGCGGCGTCTGAAATGACGTTCTGTTGGATTCTGAAAAATATCTTTCGAACTCTTTTTGTTTTAATGACAAAGGAATGCGAAATAAAATATTTTATTAAAATTCCATGAAATCCATCTTTTAAATTTTAAACGTTCAGGACAGCAACCAAATATGTGATTTGTCACGTCTTTAATTAAAAGTATGCGTCAGTTAAGTCGTACCGAACATTACGCATCCACAAAACGTCCCATAACGATGGTCACAACTCGATTATGAAACAATCGATACAATCATCGTACAAACATGTGCATTGTTTGATCATTAACATATCATTTGTCGCCGTATTGTGTACTAACAAAAGACTGAATTATGTCATTAGTGATAATATAGCGGAAGGAGATGGTACAGTAACGTCCGCGCTTCCCCACCGCAGCATCGCGACTGTAGTTCATTACCAGAATTAATGTTCTGTGTATCCTTTGTACGAGTGCAACCGCTCCAGTATTTAATAGACCACTGCGACTTGCTAAACTATGTTTTACAAGAATTTACTCTAAATAAATATGTTGGTCAACTGCTCGAGCTCTAGATTCGATTCAAAGATTAAGACGAGTTGTAGATTTTCTCAGTTAGTTGCTAGAACTCCGAATTTACGGCAGCTTTAAATATAAAAATAACGGATAAAAATCGAATTCAAAAACGGTTATGCAAAAACGAAACAAATAAAATTAAAGACAGTGGCGGCCCTAGGGGTGTGCGAACTGTGCCATCGCACAGGGCCTCGCGCTTGGGGGGGCCTCGCGCTACAACCCACACTAATATAAAAAAAATTAAAATTAAAAACTATATATCTGGTCCAAGAAAAAAAATGTGCATTTTTTATTTATTTCTAATTCATTCTGCGTTTACTTTCTGAGTCCTCAATTTAACAAAAAGTTGGAACACCAAAGTAACAAAAACAACTGGCTCTCGATCCAGTCACGGATTCTATTTATTTGTGCTTAATTACGAGTTTAATTTGAGAGTCTTTAAACAAAGAATTTAAAAAATTCGCGCTCGCTACGATCGCGGCTGTTCACTTGGCAGTACCTTTCCTTCTAACTTGATTAGAGTACTTTTATGTCCCAAAACTCAAAAATTTTCGCGCTCGCTGCGCTCGCGGCTCTTCACTTGGCAGTACCTTCCGTTCTAACTTGACTAGAGTACTTTTATGTCCAAAACTCAAAAATTCTCGCGCTCGCTGCGCTCGCGGCTCTTCACTCGGCAGTACCTTCCGTTCTAACTTGACTAGAGTACTTTTATGTCCAAAACTCAAAAATTCTCGCGCTCGCTACGCTCGCAGCTGTTCACTTAGCAGTGCCTTTCCTTCTAATTTGATTAGAGTACTTTTATGTCCCAAAACTCAAAAATTTTCGCGCTCGCTGCGCTCGCGGATCTTCACTTGGCAATACCTTCCGTTCTAACTTGACTAGAGTACTTTTATGTCCCAAAACTCAAAAATTCTCGCGCTCGCTACGCTCGCAGCTGTTCACTTAGCAGTGCCTTTCCTTCTAATTTGATTAGAGTACTTTAATGTTCCAAAACTCAAAAATTTTCGCGCTCGCTACGCTCGCGACTTCGCCTTACTACTCTGTTGTTTGGATTGTTATACAAGTTTAGGTGCTTTAGTGACCCAAAGCTCATATTTTTGCGCTCGCTACGCTCGCGGGTTGCTTTACTTTCCGCTTGTTTTATTTTTTTTCATCATTTTTTAGCCGAACCTAGAAGGTAGCGCCGCTTTTAAGTCCTTTTATTAACAAGAAAATAACTCCTAGTTCCCGTATGAACTTTCATATTTACGACGTTCGAACTACTCAAGTCACAATCTTTCAATACATAGGGGGCGCTTGGGTCATGATTGCACCCGGGCGCTACATGAGCTAGAAACGGCCCTGAATCAGTTATACGAAGAGCTGAATATTATCTCGGTGCTGAAATATATATTAGAAAATAATTTAACTGAAATTTATCCCACTACCGAAATAGTCTTGGGAATTCGAATAATAAAATAATAATATCGAAAAAGCAGTTTTTCGAGGCTCAAAGTTATTAAAACATGTTTAAGGAATTCGATGACACAAGATAGACATTCAGCCTTTGCTATTCTTTCGACCGAAAATGACGTTGCTCATTCATTCGATTATTCTGCTTTAATTAAAGATTTTAGTCTTAAGAAAAGTCGCAAGCATCAGATCATTTTAATATTTGTTAATTTTGTGATTCTTTAAATATAAACTGTAGTAAAAATTAAAATTTATTAATTTGTTTAACTTGAGCATTTCTCCTCAAACATGACGTTTAGCTAAATCAAAACATCAGCCTACTCTCGCAACACATACTTTTCACGTAGGACAAAGGGCCTCGCATAGACCTGCCGCACGTAGCCTCGCAATGGCTAGGGCCGCCGCTGATTAAAGAAAAAAGAACCTTTTTTAAAACAAGCTTTTATTTAAATGCTCTAAAAAGAAAAAAATAAACATTTTACACTAAAACTTTTACTGTTAGCTTATAACGTCATTTCAAATTTAACGCATTTGACACAAATTATATATTATAAAAGCTTGTCGCGAGATCTATTATTATAGAGAATATATTATTATATAAGTATTCGTATTACTAAGTATTCGTATTTTCTTAGTTTTATAATTTTAATAGGCAGCAGGTACGAATACTTAGATCTCGCGACAAGCTTTTATAATATATAATTTGTGTCAAATGTGTTAAATTTGCTCCAGCTCCATCATCAGATCAGCTCTATGTCACAATGACATTGCATTGTCATCCGATTTATACATGTCTTTTAAATTTCAGCTCAATCGGAAACCGGGAAGAGGATCAAATTTAAGTTGCAAGATTTGATTACAGACAACGGGACAGGTGAAAGTAAATAAAAGCTTGTAAAATAGTTTTAAATACAATTGTCTATTATTTCTCTTAACAATAAATATTCCGGTAAAATGAGACAATTGCAAGCTTTAATTCGGTGTAAACCATATGTTATTCACAGAAATTTACTTTGATTATATTTTGCACAATATGCATTGTACCTCTACGCGACACATTGCTCGTATTAAGCAGCTGCTAACCAGTGCATTTCACAGCGGGCTTAATATAATTAGTTTATTAATTAAACTGAAATATTATAGTTGCCAACAAAATATATCCCTGTTTACCTTTAGTTCCTAAGTGCTCACCGGAGACTGTTATACCTAATTTTGGCACATTCATCTTCCTCCGAGCCTTTTCCCAATCATGTTGGGGTCGGCTTCCAGTCTAACCGGATTCAGCTAATTTTGACACATTAAAAATAGATTTTCATATGCTGCAATAAAATCTATAAACATATCTATTGTCTATAATATTCAACATGCTAATGCTTTTTGACGGAAAGAAGACAAATAAGAATGATCGAACACCTTCACAAAGTGTACTGAAAATGGATACCCGAATTAGTCCAAAAGTTTCAAAAACCCCGTGCACAACTACTCATTCAACAAAATTTTAGTTGGCCGTCTCTTGGACAAGGAAAATGAGTAAAATTCAACGCCACTTAAAATTTTAGGCACCACCAAATTGCGGCTGTAAGTACGTACCCTATTAACTTTGCACTCACACTTTTTGTTTTAATGTCTACTACTGTTTACGAATTATAGTAACGACTTGCTGGGAATGTTTGGCGCAAAACATTTTACTGTTACAACAAGTCACATTTGTTCGTTAGTGTTAGGCATTGTTTATTTTTGTTTGTGTTGTTAAATTTTAATTATGAAGCATTTATTTTTGCGAGCGACTTTAATTCTATACTAACTCTTTGGTCTTCTATTTATGCACAAGAAGGATCATTTCCCAGTGGATACCTAGAATTTAAGGCCTCCAGCCTGGGCCACAAGAATAATTTTAATGCGAGCTTTATATAATAGAGAGAGAGAGATATAGATTTGTGATTACATATCCTATAGTCATCGTATTTTCTATAACGACGCACGAACGACTGAAAAAATGAACTTCTTCCAGCTTCTAAGCTTACAATGGTTATTTATGCAGTTAATACGAACTCCATGGAGCTCCGGGTCATTTTATAAATTGGTTCCATTATCAAACATAGCCGGGCACGAAAGCGCAGCGATTTGTTGGCAAACTTTTTGATTTCCAGCGAACAATGGACGTCTGTTTAAACACGATCGATGTTGTTTTATAAATTAACTTGTTTTTACTTATTTTTGATACAATACTGTAGAATTGTTACAGCTACTAGCAGATTTAAAAAATGTGTAAAAAATCATGCATGTTTTGTGGGATACACGACCCATTTTAATTTTTTTTACCAATAGGTAACTCCGCGATTCGGCGGCTTTGCATCGCTACTGCATTATTTTTGCAACTAAAAGTCATCCCTACAAAAAACGACACGCAAGAGGATATTTTAATCGAGTTTGTTACTAATACAAACTATACTGGCCTCGCCATGTCAGTTTACTAAAACTGTGCGAAAAAATATACGTTCGATTCTTTGGAGCTGAATACACAGTTTGAACCGGTTTGAACCGGTCCACAATAGAGCGTGACTGGTCGAGTCCCGCAATCTCGTTTAGAATATTTTACAGGCGCCTGGAAGCTATGCATGACACGGCACACATAGCTGGTACTGACGTAGGTGGTTTGCAAGCTAACAGCTTTTGTTACACAAAAGCCTTCTGGCTGTAGTACCCCTAAATCAAATCTCAATTTTGCTCCAACTGTTATTATGAGAATGCATTCACGCAGCAGGCTTTACGAGAGAACAGTACCAAGAATTGAATTAGAGTATTAAGGATTTACAAACGCATGGTGAAGAAAGATATCCAAAAGATGTGGCAAGAACCCATTTATATAATGAATTTATGAGGGCTTATAATAATTCTCGAAGTCTTGATACAATTTTTATACGAAGAGCTTTCGAATTCTGAATAATTAAAACCGTATCAGTATCTTCTCTTAACTAAAGTGTTCTCACATGACACGTCACCTGATATGCATTAGCATCTAACTTGAACCTTTTATCGCGACACAAAATCTATAGAGTTCCAAGTATTCATCAAAACGTTTGACACTCATTTTAAAGCTGCGCAACGAGACGACCAATTTCTATTCTATTCTTCATTCAATCAGAAATTATATTTATTTTTTGCAACAAAAAAGAGGTATAACTCGTAGAGAGAACCTAAAAATGTTATGTTATTTTTAAAAGAAAACTGGAGTGTCGTAATTTGAAAGTCGGTATTCCAAATCTTTTGAATGGCACGTACTTCGTTATTAAATTGAGAATTCAATATGAAAATGGCTTTTTTTACTTCATTGAAGCTGACGTTATTTGAAAAGTTTTTACTCGAAAAATTATCATACTCTGGTATGGAGAAAATTTAATTTAGATAGTATCAATCAATTTATGCATTAAAATAATTTTGTGATATTTTATATTTTCATTTGCTCGATTAATAACTAGCCTGCCAATTCATAAATAGACAACGCAAAACCAATTTACGAATGCCCCTTTAAAAAAACAGGTTTATGTACTTAACACGTTCATCGCGGAAGCCCATTTATGCGTCTAGTTAATATGACGCAACGAGATCTATAAGTTCTCGTCGTGATCCATCAGGAATAACGCAACGAGATCCAGCAGATCTCGTACGACTCAGTCACTTCAAACCCCAATAGTTTTATGAAATTTGAATAATTTTATATTTTTTTTGTATGTGTAGGTAGGAGATGATCAGACCTTTCCGTAGGTTTTCACCGCCTCAAGTTATCTCGAAAACAATAATGGAAAATTTACAAAATAGAAAAACGAGAACTTTTGGATCTCGTTCTGCACTAGATAGCAAAAAAATGCGAGTACTTTTAGATCTCGTTTTGCAGATATTGCATAGTATCGATAAAAAAATAGTGATGAGAAACAATAAGACCAACAACATTATCGATAAAATTAATCATTTATTATAATACTATAGTGTAAGTAAGGCATTAGAAACTTATAAACTATTCAGTGCAAAAAATGTCAAGGTTTTTCATTAAAACATGGAAGACACATAGTTTTTAGATGTAAATCAGTTAGAATTACCCACATTTTGATCCGTGCTGCACGATGTACAATTTTGAATAACACATTAGTAAGCTCTTGATAAGAATGTCCAGTACTTGGGCTAACACAAATATTTTCACTGCGCACTCCAGGAACACGTTTGAACACTTTTCGTAACAGAGTTGAAGATTTTGGAGGACTAAAAGAAAGTTCTATAATTTTTCGACAGCGTTTGCGATTCGTCAACCTGATTATAGCGTAATTGATATGCACACATCGAAAGTTGACACGACACTAATATTTTCTTGTGAGGATTCGCACGAGATCGGTACGAGATCCTTTAGTTCTCGTTCCGCGCTAGATGCAAAATTTTACTATTTGGTCGCAACGAGACCTATTAGATCTCGTACGTTTTCATTCCTAAACATACTACATCCAATGTACCTAATGTGAACAAAAATATTTGTCTCACTCTATCAGTAAAGAAACATACAAAAATATCATTTGCCAAAATGAGATGGACATAGGATTTCACTTGCGCGATACTAAAACGTCACAAACGAGAACTAAAAGGTCTCGTTCCGCGTTGAACGTGTTAAACAATTACTGCAGGGGGAATTTTTAATCTCCTCATTATGAGTAAGGGCCACTGAGATTATGAGAGAGAATTATGAGATTAGATGGCAGAATACGGTAAATTATAACCTCTGGTAACAAAGTAAGCGCTCACAATAATTTTTGTTTATTTATTACACGGATTTGTGGTTGGTGTATTTTATTTTATCCATTTTGTTTAGCAAGTACGGACGCACCACAGCGTCAACAGTTTGCCGTGTCGGGGCAATCGTAAAAGTTTATTGGAAGAAACGGAATGCTGGCGAACAATCTGTCACTGCATACATATTGTGTTTGTATATTATCATAAAAGTTCTAAAGAACGCCCCACCGATCTAAAACATAATGGAACAACTTATGTTTTGCATTACATTAAGCTCTAGATTTTATTCTGTGTTGTCTTTTGCGTGACAAAATATACGATTTTTATTCAAGATAAAAAGCCTACAGAATAAAGAGAAAAAGCCTGCCGAAAATCTGGGACAATACAAACAAGAAAATCGTAAAGGAACCACGTACTCAAATCTATCTTCATGTCCTACGTATAACTATCGGCGGGAGTGTGTCTATAGAAACGTGCCTTTGTTATTCAGGGTAGGTGATAACACTTACTTGGGCGCATCAGGTCATGAGCCCACTCCACCACGTATTCGGCTCACGGCGCACGCATAAACTTTCATGGGTAACTTATTGCGTATTTGTGTCGAAAACCAATTACCTACACAGGATTTTCGTATGCCTATCGTTGCGAAAAAAAGAGGCGACACCGTGAATTTTAATTTGCCAAATTAACTGTTCGTGCATTTAACGTCTTTAACAAAAATTCCGAAATCGAAAAAAATATATCGAAATAAAAATGACTTCCTATCCTAGAAAATTCAGAGTAAAGTTCAGTTTATAAAACAAAATGCCTTCAAAGGAATTACTTTTACGATGTTTCAATATTGTAGCCATTCTACGAAGACCTTTATCCCCTAGGGTGAGTGTGATACATATAAAGTAAAGAGGTGTCCTCTAGGAATGCCTAATGAGATGTATATATTTGCCAACACATTGTCCGGCCGGATCTAACGACGCAGTAAACTCGCCCGCTTCGTATGAGGTGAGGGACAACCCCCGCGACACCTAAATTTCGGAGCATCCTTTAAGTAGGTGCTTAAAATTCATGAGCACAGTTCTCTATCTTCTTGGAAATATTTATGTTTTGGCAATAAAAGCTCAGGTTATTGCCGTTTTAATACGTTTTAGGAACAGTTAATTGCAGTCTTGCCATTGAAAAAATCTTTTTTGTAACATACGTTTTCTTAAATGACGTGAAATATAAAATGATGAGTCATTAAATTGTCTACTTCCATTGATATACGAAACACGAAAACTTGCTAAGTGCTTGACACATGGCAGTGAAATGAGTTGGTTTTGAAAGAAAGTAACTTATCTAACAAAGTATATAAAAGGCTTTGAGTTCGATTATTTACACAATACGTAAGCATCGTTTACATAGGAGAATATAATAGGTGATTTTTAGGTCCTTTCTTAAAGAAACACCTACATACCTGACTGAAATCCTAAGCTTCTCATATTTCATACAATAACAGTCTGATCCCACTCAGTTCACTTAGGTAAATCCAAGAAGGGACCCAAAGTTATCAGTCCCTAGGGCAACATATAAAAAAATATTGTGTTGGCTCACGAGTTTACAGTGTAAAGTTGTTAACCCGCAGTTTACGACCACCATAACCTTTCCCTTTCGCCAAGTTTACTGCCGTCACAGAAAATAAGTCCATAATACACTCCGTACTCCTTGCCCACCCAAAACAATATTGACATTTAGAAATGTTAATGAAAAACTGACAAAAATATTCTCTTTAGCAAGAAAAATAGGAGCAGCTTTGACCGCAAACCCTCAAAAATAAAAGGCTTTTAATATACCTTACGTGGTACTTCATACGGCTAAGTGTGTACGAGCTATTAAATTACCTTTTACCTGACTAATTAAAAAGCCATTTAGACCTTCATTTTCAATGGCGAATACGGTATTCTATTTCGTTTAGTTAGGAGCTAAATGCTTGTGGTATTGAGAGGAAAAAGCTTTTAATGATATTAGTACGAACTTAGTAAATAGCTGACAGTAAAATGTTTTACAGTTTGTTTAGGTACACATGTTTTGGTCAACATTGTAATATTCAACTATGTATCTACACAGTCATCTGCCTAGACTTTTCCTAAACTATGTTGGGGTCGGATTCCAGGCTAAGTAACTATGTATGTAGAGTATGTTAGTCTAAATCGTGAAAAGTTAATAACCTCTTGCAAAGTTGTCTTAAAAAAAAAGGTTATGATTTTCCAGAATGAGACATGAAACCAGGTTCTTAATCACAATAGGTCTGTTACAATAATAACCTGATATAAAAAGCAAAACAAAGTCTTTATTCAACTTGAATAACTTGAATAACGATGTGTAAACTTAATACTGGTAATCTTCTTACAAGAGAACTGGATCATTTTAATGGGAACCCTTCTTCGAAAGCTATTTTTAGATCATATATCTCATGTATGCATACTTATGTGGTTTTTATAGTTAACTTGTATTAAGAGAAAGGTTCAACACTATTTTCTTTTAAACTTTACATTTGTATGCATTGTTATAGTATATTTACCTCAATGGTTGTAGGTATGCAATGAAATAATAGAGCAAATATTTACGTGAATTTTAAAACCAACATACCTTGCTATCAGCTAATAACGCAATCGTCATACCGTTTTCTTGATACCACGAAACTGTAGGTCAACTGACCGGTCGGATCGAATGACATCCACGCCATCCTCGCCATTACCGCAGGACCAAAGTGAGAGGTTTCAATTGGCCGCCATCCAACACGTATTGGAAACATTCCAAGTCACGCAGCCTCTTATTTGGAGAGTACCATTAGCAGATTTTAACACTTATTTATTTCATCTCCAAATTATGAGTTCTTTTACTTCGAAGTATAACTAAGACACTGAATTTTGTTGGAGTGTTCTGTTATTCCAGCAATCTTCATATATACAAAGTTATATTAGGTACTTTTTATGGTAATGTTTTAAGTCGAGAAAGGGCTCACCTATCCAAACCAAATATTTAGGCTTTGTTTGGACTATTTATGTGAAGTTTGCACAAAATCGACACCTATGTATTTTTTTTGTAATTTTACTTTATTCGAAGCGAATTACGTACCGGGCCGCTAGTTATATTTACTTATTTTAAGACATGGTATTGTTTGTCATGTTATCCTGAGTAATAAATATTAGTGACCATGACACAAACTGTTGTCAAGGTTGAGCAAACTCCGACAAATCATTCAATGTCCATTTGCAAAACGACCAGTGACGATATAAATCGTTCAGTCTCTGACTCATTATATTCGATATCGATTGCCAAGTTCGATTCGAGTGTCTCACTTGTACAAGAGGAACGTGGCCCAATAATAGAACATAGTCATCCTAAAGCAAGTACCAGTATTGCTGGCGAGGAAAACGTCCAATTTGCATTTTCCCGCAAACTCCATAGCGGCTGTATAGAAACCCCGCACCGTAATACGGGATTTTGGGAAATGATAAAAAGGCTCCGTCTTCTCCTTGCTTATATACAAACATGCTTTTCTATAGACAACCCTAATATTCGACTTCCTGTGATTCGGGCATTTTAAGGGTTACCTACAAAATTTCTTCAATACCGAATTTAGAGGAAACAGGACAAAACGCGAGAAAATTAAACATTGGTTTCCTTACAAAGTATCAATTGAAAACGGTTCAAAGCAGCGTTTACCACATTCCTCTTGCAAATATATTTTTGCTTGTAGCATGCAAATTCACTGAGCTATACAAAATGCCATAAAACAACATGCGGATGTATTCCATGGTTTGCCACAAATGTTTTACAGTCCCGTAAAATCAAAGAGACGAGTAAGCACGTGAGGTACTCAAGTGCTGCACAGTCTAAAGCCACTGGGACGGTTATTTCATACGTCATGTGGAATTATTTGATGACACGTTACGATGAACCTCGTAAAATATGTAAAGCTTTATGAAAGCGATAATATGCCTGTGGTAAGAATAGTGTTGCGCGAAATTTAGTTCGAAACAAGCCTTTTGTGGAAGCTATTCGTCCAATTTATTTGTGTCGTGGAAGAATGAGTATTATTTGAAAACGTTTTAAAGTGATGGCCGTGCTCGTGTGGTTAGTGTGCTATAATGTCTTCATTGCGCACTTACCAGTTTTGTATTGGATTTGTATTGTATAAGAATTTCAACATACGTTTATATTTTAGTTAATCATAATAGCGCTGCCTTTTACTTAGCATTTGTAGAAATAAGACAATGTGTGCCAAGTTTACGATCAATTTATTAGAAAAAAATAATTTTCAAAAAACGTCATAGGAAATAATATATCATTTAACTAATTCGTTTATCATCAGACGATTGTTCCAAACATGTTCATTATACGCAAAACCAATCTCAGTATTTCTATGTAAAAGTATCCTCTATATGCCTGAAGCTTTGTGAAATAACATGTCATTTCCATTCTCATGGTAGGTAGACGTGAGTTTCTGCTGATCCTCGATAACATATTCTGTGCGCAGCCTGGGTGTCATATAAAACTTATATATTTATACCAATACATTCATACGTAGAAAGAATTTGTTTTTTATGTATGAGCTCCGATCCCGGAGACGATTTGACGTAGTTTGACAAATCTTCAAGTTGATGTATTGTCTTCGCTCGCTGAATGTTGTTACATGTTTTGATGAATATTTGAACGCTGCGAGAATAAATCTTATTGATGAGTTGCTGGAGTTCGGATCTGATTTTGCTATATTCACGTTTAAAAGTAAAATACGCATTTAACAAAATATGTTACGATCTCGGCATGACTCTGGACTTAAGAATGGTCGAGATTGTAAGGGGTGATAGGTACGTCACACGTTTCCGAAATTGAAATTAAATAACCTGGTTACAATAGCATAGTTGACAGATAAAAACGAATCTCGCAAGAACAAGAAGATAGAGCCTAAACTGAACTTTAATTAAAGGCGACCTTCCTTAAATGTATGTACTTTCATGGGAACAATAAATTCATAAACAACAATGTCCCCACAGATAAATTTCAGGACAATTCGATTCATCCAATGGTACACCATATATCATTTGAAACTTCACATATACGGAAGTGTTTAGGCAGTTACCAGTGGTTATGGTCCAAAGCATTTCAAGGCGGTAATTAAGCGCTTGCAAACACAAACAAAAATAACCCTTAAAGTAGTTTAGATAGAGTAGAAAATCCTGTAGAAGAATATTGGTAAGTTTGAAATGTGGGCTGCAGCCAGTTTTGTAACTTATGATTAATTTATTGGTTCAATGAAGCGGTATATGTAATGTGAATGGGTAAACAGCGTTCTCTCTCATCACACATACTCGTACATCATTCAAGAGACGGTCATCTTGGCAACGTCCTCGGAATACTTTATTACATTTTGAATAATTTAACATAGCATTATCATAGTTCCAGAGTAGTTCTAAGCTGTAATTGTTCTTCTGAAGTAGTTTTATCAAACAAATTTTGTGTAAGTTTGAAAGTCGGTGAGTTGATGTATGTTCGCCACAAGGGGAAAGTTTTCATAACGCAGATAAGTATAGTATAGTAGACAGTCAAAACATATTTCTTTGGGATTCTATTTTTATAGACGAGTTTTATTACTCGTCGTGGCATTTTGCTGCCATGGGATAATTAAAATTTAATCATCTTAACCAAAAAACAACTTATTACTAAATGACAAACATCTCAAACACATCTTTAGTAGCAAATATTTACACACTAATATTACCAGACGCGAAACATAGCGACATACTATATTTTGAAACTCACGACGGCACGCAAAAGTTACAGCTTTACACAGCTAAATAACCCAGGTATATAAACGTACACTAGGAACAGTGTAGACAGAACATAATAAGCCTGCGGACACACCCGCTGTTTATTATAACCGCTGTGGTTACGATACTCGTAGATTAAAGAAGGGTTGGGAAAAGCGAGTTTTAAACTGTGACCGCATCTATTATACAATAGTTTGATCAAGAATAAAATGGCAGAATAACCAAGGTGTCCTACTTAATGACAGTTTAAGCGAGAAGTTAAAAACTTACTATGTAGGATACTCGACTAAACGATTACATAATTAGATAGTTTGCCTTTTTCTTCCAAGCTTATAGACGTCTCTATAACCGCTCTAGCACAAAATAATACAGATGTACGTTTTAAAATAAACTCGAGCGAAAATGGTGTATCCAAAACTGGTCTGTGAGTCCTAAGCCTTACAAGACGAAATGTGTGAAAGTTGACATCGCGCATGTTCTAAACACCGACATTTGCACAGCCACTGCAACTATTACATGCCGGTGACAACTTCAAATTAGTTTCTGCTAGACTGTCCCAAAGTTAGATGAGTCTAACTTCAGTCGGTAATTGATGTAAAAATGCCGTGAAAGTGCTGAATAAGTGGCGTGTGAAGCGCGTGAGTATTGCGTTTAAATGGTTGTTTAAATAAAGTTCATTTTATATATTAATCTTATAAATATGCATGTGGAGATACGAAAACTATTAGTTCACGTCACATATATCTAAAATAAATGTTACCAAATATTTAGAATTTTTAAAAATCTATTGTAAAAAAGGATGCTTTATATTTTCTTAATCTTAACTATCTGTTTTTTGTTTACGCCTCTCCGATAGTCTTCGCCAATCTCGTAAAAAGGTGTCGACTTCGAAGCCCGGAGCAGATATCCACTTACTTAAGTCCCAACTCCTTTGTTAAAACCTTTTCCTGATGCCATACGATACTAAAGATACTAACACCATTACTAGGAAAAACTGAACGTAAGCGCTTGTACTTTTTTCCAAGTAATTTCAAGAAGTGCACTTTACTGGACCAAACCAAAAGGAGTCACATTATTCAGACTGATTTACGTCTTCTACCTCGGTGGGAAGTCTCTAGAGCGAGACTTAGAACTTAACTTCTATATTCCTAGTATCTTATAGAATTTATCTTGAAAAATAATCCAGCTTAAAACTATATCTTCGTTCTAACATATCTGATAACGTCTCCACAAAATAAAGTTGGATCACAGATTCGGCAACGTTGCAAAAACACAGTAATTATATCAGAAAATAACTGCGGAGAGCGTTCGCAAACTTCGTTCTACAAACTATCTCAGTTAGTTTAGGTAACTGCATGCACAAAAGTAATCAAGGTGATGCATCGCGTGACAATATTTCTCGTACAACACTCAAAAACGAGGAGATTTCGTGTCGCAATAAACTAGAACGCAGATTAAAAGTGACTCGGGGGAAAAACGGTACGGCCATGTTGTTACGCACGAAGGCCCTAGGGAGACCCGTCAGCCATACCCATAACGCTTTCTTATCAAGACAACACAGCAACCACGATACCCATTCCCATCCGTTTCTCGACACAGAACTAGGGGAGAGTGGGGGAATTGCGGACGCTGAAGGGAAATAACGCACAACATTCGTCCTATTAGTAATAATCAGTCTGTCTTTATTAATTATCAATCTTTAGTTATTTGTCTACAAAATCATTTATACTTTTTATACGAGACCAATCAATAAATATAATATTTTTAGCAAAAACAAAACCTTGTCAGTCCGTATTTACCCGTAGCCCTCGGGGTAAATTCGGACTGACCCTGGGTTAATTACGGACAGCATGGGGTATTTACGGACTAGGTCCACATCACTGGCAAAAGTCTTTAGAAGAACTTCCTGCAGTGCAGTTCTCATGAGCCCACTTGTTACCCACACTTTCAACACATAATCCAGTCTTCGGTGGGAGGATCACTTCCTGACAATAAATGCAAAAGTAATCAACATTTCAACATCAACATTCTAATCAAGATTTTAAGTTAGTTTTCTTGCATTTCGTTAAAAACGGATTTTATCCTCTCTTTGGTATTGTAGAAACACTGCCCTTTTTCACTTTGTCAAACAAATACCCAGCTCTGGGAATACCATATTTTTCTTCCGCCTGACGAAAAGTTATCCACTAGTTTTTTATTTCTTGTACAGCTTTTTGTAATGATTCGATTTTTTTCTTATAACATATATTTCCGAGGCATTTAAAAATGAGTAGTTATTGATTAATTTCATAATAGTTTATCGAATTAGGGGTAATTGCGGACGTACGTATTTACCCCACGAGGCTTGTTCGCAATTAACCTAACTGGGTATTTTTAAATCAAAGAGATATTTGTCGGTTATGAAAACGTTTCGTAAAAAAACAACATTGGCGATTCAAACTCCATTGACAAACCTATCCATAGAAAATATCACTTTTTACCATCACTTAATATACAGACCTGTCCCTCGAATTGTAAAACACTAAAAATTAGATCAATATTCACTTTTTTTTGAAATTTTACCTACCTTTGAAACTGTGCGCAGCCGGCTGTCGTAAGTTTTTGCGTGGCACTAAAATGGTGGAAAGAAACAGATGACAGCACCGGGCTGCTGCGGGGGGGATTGAATGAGTAGATACTTGCTAGTCCGTATTTACCCCGCGTCCGTAATTCCCCCACTCTCCCCTACTTACTGATGTATACATTTCCTCGTTATGACCATGTGAGAGTCAACATCGGGGATAAAAGCGTCAATGAAAAACGGCTAAGCGATTTTACTCACACATTACTGTAAGTAATCCTTTGACAAAATTATGTGAGGACAAGCAATGTGATGATCCTGTCATATATTTATTTTGTCGTCATAAAATACTTCGATTTTTTCCATGTATGTATCCACGTTCATGCGTAAAATGGGCCCATGTTTGTTGTAAAACTTGAAGGATAATAACTCTCCAACAAAAAGGTACGTGTTTACACACACAAATCGCACTGAATAATAAAACGGTACATGAAATCTGGGAAGCGAATGACTTGTGCTTGTAACGACAAGAAAAAAATATTTTCCGTTTTCCTTGCACGTAGGCTTGGGCTTAAACACAGACCTCGACTGCTTAACCACGCTTAATCCGCAAGCAAACCATCGGCGAGGGTCGATTTTACACGCGATAAACCTGCAAAAGGATATTGTCGGGCGTCTGTTGCCCGGGCACTGCCCATATTCGCTGGTTAGATCATAAATCCTGTCGACGATTGGTCGTAATTGATCCATTTTATGGAGCGACTTCTAACTACTCTACTCGAAGCGCTGCGGGCCGATGCCTTCACGTTTCTCTACCAGCATTACTTACAAAATACATTAGGTGTTGCAAAAAGGTTTTGTTTTATTTCTAGAGTATCAAGATATGGTTATGTTGAAAACATTATTTTTACAGCGGAAAATAAATACTTTACGTTTGCTTTAATAATTTACGTGGTATTTGTTGTATAAGTCCCCAGTTGTGCCAAACAAACCATGAGACGTAAAAACGTGACTAAGAATATAAAAGCAACATTTCCTTCTATAAAATAAAAGTAGAGTAAACAACTCAAAATACTGATAATAATTATAGGGGTAGGTCAACATAAATAACAGCGTATTGTTCATGTCCGTCCGTCTGTTGCTTGTAGTCAACTCAGTAAACACCGACCCACTGGACTGTCCGACTGTTCGGAGCACATGCGTAAAATTGCGTCCCATCCGGCAAAAATACGGCAACTTATAAATAATTTATATTAAATGGAAGCCGCAACGTACGATGTGTGCTTCGTGTCCTTTCATATCGCCAAACACATCAGCTTTATTACGACTTTGATATTCCGTTTCAGACTTAGGGTTGACTCACGTTGTCACGGTACAAGTAAATCCGGTGCATTTGTAAATATTACAGTACCCACAATCCCGTTTGTGCTTAACGAGAACTTGTTTGTGACTACAGTAAAAGTAAAGATATATAAGAACGTTCCACAGAAGAAGGAAAAATGAGCGGAGATGCCATAAGACAGGTAGGTCAGGCGCCATCTTCTAGGTAAAGTAATATACAGTTTCATGGCAAATCAAGACGAATCTGTCAAAGATTTGTCTCCCAAAGATAGCGGATTCTAAAGGCGTGTAGCGGCGGTGCTAGTATCGTACCTCGTTCAGCGAACAGCCGCATATTAACGCGCTACTTTTCGCTACATATACTACGCTACTCCGCTAGTCATTTGGTTCTTCGTGAAACGTTCTTTGCTAGGAAATCCTCCAATACTGAAACATAAGAAGTCCAACGACAATGGCAATTATATCTAAAGGTAACATTTCCTTTCCCTTGAGGTAACACTAATTGGATCAGTTATTACCAAGAAGTAACTAGACAATCCGTTTATTGAGACCGGACAATGCGAGTATCATTATTTGTATGGTTTCAAGAAATATGTCCGGTATGTTTAGGAAATCTTTCTTTAGCTCTCCAGCATTATATCACGGCATTGATACTTGTTATAGGTCACAGATACAAAATATGTTCTTCGTTCTTAAAATTAACGACAGAATAGCATTATGAATTCCTAACACGTATCGAAATCAAACAAAATCTATTCAGATATTTTACTTAGCCTGAGTCTCTTTGCAGTAAACTTCAGGGTAACATCGACTATTTGTACATAATGGTAATACATAAGGGGGTACATAATTGAATACATAAGGAAATATATAGATGTAGGTGTATGGTTACACTTACTTCAAGCCGATACGATGGAGGTCTTACCGAAGATAAGAGGATACAACTAGCTTTAGCCGGTTAGAACTAGGTTCAGCCGCACTTCGCGCTTTAGCCGTAACATATACAACATGCTTGATTCACCGTCACAGCCAATCACAGGGGCTCGTTTGGCCCAGATCAACCGGTAGATACGGCTTACTCAGCAACACCTTAATCCCATCACGTTAACCAACTTGGCAACAAGACTATAAAGCTGTTTGACATCGCTGGCCATATATACCTTTGAGACATCCGACTGTTATCCCAATGGATGCCACTAGATTGAGAAATGTACCGTAACGAGAACCAAACACAGGAATTCAAAGAGACCTTATTCGTATTGCAAGAGATAGGGAGGAGTATTTATTTCATTACTAGCTGTTGCCCGCAACTTCGTCTGCGTGGGCAATATAGAATCGTCAAAATACTACTTATCCCGTAGGTGCATTCTTTCACGTGACAGTATAATTAGGATTAGCACTTAGCAGTCGCATAGATTCAATGATCAAGGTTGTGTTGTGGATGTGACCATTTATCTAACCAAAAGAAGTAAAGTTTGTGACGTTGTGAATATCTCTGGATCTAGTCAGCCAATTTGGAAAATTATTACGTATAGTGCGTAAGTAATTTTCACAGGAAACAGCTATAATCTATGTCTATATGCTTTGAGTCTGACAAAGCTGTCATTTGTACATTTTCTGCAGCTGCTGTGACTAATCAGAAGCCAGAAAGTCAGTTGTCAGTTGTCAGTGTTACCATGGATAATGTCTTGTAATGTGACTGGATTGAAGAGATCAGATAGGTAGTCGCTCCAAGCAAAATATTGGTACTCGAACAGATTCGGTGACTGGAAGCCAACACCAACATAGTTGGGGAATAGCTGGATGGATGATGAAATGAGTCATCATCATCAGCAGGCGCATAGGGTAGGATAGTTTCACTTACTCACTATGGTAAGGCTGACCCCACATTAGGCGTGCGCGATCCTCGGGCGTGTGAGTAGCGCGGGCGTCGCGAGCGCGCTGCGTGAACATCGCGTTTTGCTGCCCTGCGGCATGTGTGAAGAGTGCAAGCGACGCGCTCGAGGCGAGCACGCGGCGCTCGAGGCGAGCACGCGGCGCTCGAGTTGCGTTCTTACCCCTTCGCCCGCTATCCCCGCCGCCCGCTAAACGCCTTAGCAGTTTAACGTCAAGGAGAGCGGCGCGTGCGCACCGCGAGCGCGCTACAAATGCCGCAGGGCAGCAAAACGCGACGCTCACGCAACGCGCTCGCGACGCACGCGCGGCGCCCGCGCTACTCACACGCCCGAGGATCGCGCACGCCTAATGTGGTGGCCTAAGCCGGGACTCCACCGAAATGTTTGCATTAGTTCACGAATAGGCAAAATGTACGTATCTGAGAGAGTCCACTTCATGTGTTCGTACTTGAAACCTGCAGTTTTGCCAAGATTTTCAAAATGTACGCTCGCAATTTGTCATTTCTTGGTGGAGCCAGCAAATCAAAAGAAACATAAGTGTTGTATACTGTGCGTCACTACCGCACACTGGGAAAATTTCGCTCTTGCGGAGGACGTTTATAGGATACCATATTTTGTGTCACACGTAAACAGGACGACAGTAAGTATCCACCGAAACACTTTCAAAGATCTGATGAACGAACAAATCAGACCTGACTTGGTCACCTGGGGCCAATCAGAGCTCTATGAAGCGATAATACGCTTTGGCTCCTACTGTTATTGTGGTTTCTGAAAATTTATTCACCTCATTCAACGATGAACGTAATTCTGATGGTACTATTAAGAACACTTGCTTAGCGCAGAAGCTGACGTTGGCAGGTCAACTCTTTTGACTTCTCGAATAGGATACCATTGGTTTTTGTGCAATGCACATCTGCAATGCATTCTGGATTAGGATAGGATATAGGTGGATAGGATTTGCAACAGAGAACAATTCTGTCTTTGTAATTGAATGATATCAAACGTAGTTTTATATAAAAGGTGTTTTTTTAAACTTGGCTCGGGTCTAACTGAGACTGTTCGTAATCGTGAACAGTGTATTAATTGCGATCGGAAGTTGAAAGTAAGCATGTCTCTGGTATGCGACGCGTATTTTGTACGTTTTCAGACGCGATAAGGCAGCTCCCATTTCTTATCTGCACTTTGTATCTGGGCTGGTTTTTAAAGCTACAGAAGCCTACATTATCTCACGCTTAGCAGCGCTTGCGAGAGATAGATCCTGATTTCTTCTAGGATTAAGTTTTCATATTTTGCATCAGAAAAAATAATACTACTCACTTAAAGTAATTTGTATAAGGCCACCACATTAGTGGAAGATAAGCTAAACTATGTTTATGAAAAAATCCTGATATGAACTCCATCTGTAACTTTAAATGATAATTAACAGTTCCACTAAAGTCATCATTTTTGACATAATGTTCAAAAAATAATTTAGATGGCACCGTTTTAAATTTGGCTGAGAACTATTAATTTTCCTTTCATCAAGGTAATAATTATAGTTGGATTTTGATGTGGCACGGCAAACTGACAAACACTATTGAAATGTCTATCGAAATATTACACTACGTGTTAAAATATGGTGAATTACGGAAAATACACAACTCCATCTATTGAAATAATAGTATATAAAGAATGCAAATGGTAATTCATTGTTATTTACCACCTCGCTTCTTGATGTATTTTATTTACCACAGATGGAGCTACTTTAACCTGTACTGTTTTGTCAAACAGATTGCGTGTCGTAATATTTTACATCTTGAATTCACTAAATTAATCATTTTTTTTGATAGAGTGAACCGATTTCGATGAAACAAAGCCTAAGTAATACCCCAAGTTACGTAGAACTTTTGTATATAAGCATTGTCTGCATTAAATTCGTAGATTTTACGTGAATCCCGAACAAACAATCACTTTCTACAGATTTATTATATGTATAGATGTCAATTCCCTTTTGACATGATTTCATAATTGGAAAAACAAGCACAAAAAAAATCTGCTTCTCAAAATTATATAAAGTTGGTTAGTGTGAATCGGAAATGTGCACCAGAGGCTCCGTACCTTAAATATTCAGTTTAATTAATTTACTCAACATTCTGGAAATATTTCAAGCAAGCAATTTCGAGTAAAAAAGAGCATATGGGAGCGCCAAAAAATATTTTATTTTATTGAAATTCTCAGTATTTCAGTTCAAGCGGCAACAGACATTTGCAACATTTTAACTGCCTGACTATCACGGTTGATGAGATGCAGCCTGGTGACTGACGGAAAGCTAAATACCGTTTTCCCCTACAAACAAAATACCTAGACACAGCGTGAAAATCCATCCCTGTAAAATTTTGACGCGAGTAATTATGTAGCGTTCTGCTAACAGACAAAGGGCATTCGGTAGCTGATACTTAACATGGGTCCAACAGCCGCATTCATTTCGTACCCATAATGAAATAAATACGCATTTTTAATCAGATCACCTCCTTTTCGGATATCATACGCATGAATATTTAAATAAAGAATGTTTTTGTGTAACCAGCCTGTTTTATTCACACTTACAAACAGTAAGTGTGATAGGATTTATTCATGCATGCTTATGGAATAGGGTGTTTATTAGAATAAAATTTCCAAAGACAATTTGAGATAAATGACTTTCGCCTTTTTGGTTGAAGAAACTCTTGAAACATCACTTCTACTATAAATGTTTCACGCAAACATGTTTTTACATTCTTGATGACGTTTCTACAAGTGTCTTAATCCACAGAATTACAAAGAGGCATCCTTGCCCTTTCGGGCTACGAATTAAATGTTGCGGTAAACCTTAGAACCGCTGACTTAATGTCAAAGAGCTCGTTATGAGGACCAATGAATTCACAATTGCGGATTTCTAAAACTAGCAAACAATAGGCTTGGGACGTCTCAAATTGTGTAAGGATTCCATTATCTTCACACAAAGTTGCGGAGGTGTCTTAATCTCGACTCACTGTAGAATATTTTAATACATTTACATTTTGTATGTGCATGGTTTGACTCGGCATTCGTAAAGCAGAATTGTTGATCACTCATTTAAAAGTCATCTTAACTTTAATCATGTACTGGGTAAAAACTTTTGGAGATCATACTTGTTAAAATTATTGTTTAAATGATCAAGATTTTTAAAAAATGTACAGTAAACTTCAGGTCAGTGGTAACAGTTTTATAGGAAAATCGTACTTATTACTATTGAGTTAAGGTGCATGACAGTTACCACTGATGTGCGGTCTACCGTACTGTAGATTAAGGTAGCATTTTACGATGGTCACATAAATTCTTGAAATTACTTCACCTGACTTAATTAAAGCATTTAATGCGAAACCTTATCGGAAGATCAAAAATTCATTATGCTTAATTACATCACAGAACACGGCAAGTTATTATCTCATTACATGGCAAAATTATATTTATTTTAATGAGCTGTACTCAACGGTGCTACCGATCGAATTATTGTAATAAATCAAATTGAGTGGACAATTCATCATTAATTCCGGATTAAAACAAATTATTTAAATTACCCACGGTGTTTAGATATGTAATTATAATTTATGCTAAAATTGGGTTAAATTGATTTAGGTCACTTTTACTGTTCTATTTATAGGAGAATCTAATAAACAAATACCTAAATAATATATGAATAAATTATCGTTTACATCACAAGATATAAGCGGGTACTGCATGAGGGGTTTTGGCCATTCTTTAAAGGAATGCTTACAGCATGTATTGATTTATGTGATACTGTTTATACACACTATAAAATACTTAAAATAAAGGGAACGCTTATTTTTTTAAAACTTTATACTGGCCTTATATGGCTTGGCACTACATTAAAACTAAGGCTGAAACCAAGTGACATCGAGTACTATCAAATTAACCAATACAAAATACCATATCGCTTTAATACAATTACCCCAATTTAGACTAAGCTTCTAAAACTGTAAACTATATTATTAAAGCATACGTAACACTCCTACCGAACAAAGCTCTCAGTTTATACAAAGGCTCTGCTATTAAGAGCGCAAACAAAATGATATTTTGTCGCAACACCCCTCCATTAAATAGACAGACTTATTCCAATTAGCTTGTAATCGCAGACTGGGTCAAGTTTGCTTAGCAGCTTAAGGTGCTCAATTGATGCAATGGTTTAGGCAGAGTGATAATGATAATTCTGCAGAAGGGCAAAGAAGTATTTTAAATTCCTATTTATCGTTTTAGCTTTGAGCACAAAAAAACTGGGAAGTTTTATTCATATGCTCTTAACTCGTACCTATTAATAAAAACTGATTAAAGTTACACTGAGGAAAAAAAAAGAATTCGAAGAAGAATAAGAAGAAGAAGAAAGAATCGGATTAACTTTACTTCGTATTTAATAATTAGTTTAGGGTTATATCGAGAATAGACACAAAAGAAGGAGAAGACGTCATGTAAGCAGCAGTACAAATCATTACGTACCTATATTATGTCGTACCTATTCCCTCAACTCGTCTTGAGAAGTACGTAAATCCCTCGTTTCAAGCCATATCGTGCCTGCTGGAGCTAGGTATATGATACCTGTATCTGGACACACACTCGTGCTATCATTCCCTTGGGAAAGAACCCTTGGTTGAAAATCTTGCGTCTGCTTGTCGTACGTGTGTCGTAGGTAAATGTAGCAATCATTTACAGTCACCTAAAGAAGCTCATGTTTCACAAATAGTACAATAAGTTAAGTAATAGCAGTTTGTCAAAAGGCCACTTTAACATGATTACACGATCATTGTTTAAGGCTAACAGTAAATACAGCCAACAATTAACGACTGCCTAATTTTCTGGGGAAACGTGACTTGACCTAATAGGGCCACGGGCTATTGCTCGAACACTTACACGGATATATAGCCTATTAATACTAATCTCTTAATTCTTAGCTTACGCGTCCGTGAGGTGTATTAATCTGTTCTTCTTTTAGATATATTTCTTCATAAAAGTAATGAAAATTTTGCCATAGTGAGGAGTATATTAAAAGAAGAAGACATCACCGGTATAGTTATCAGCACGGATATTGAGCTCTCGGCGGAAGAGTGGGGATCGCTTTGCGCACTGTACACATAAGGCAATAAACCAATAAATCGCTTCTGCGCAGATGAAGGTCAGGGCTTAATATCCCTGCCGATCACTAAAGTTAATTTGTTTAAATTAACATTCGACATGAAAAAAAAATTCGCAATTAATATGAACAAGAAAATAAACAAACCGTTTATCAGAATTCGTAAGAACTTGCGTCGTCGTAAGAACTTGCGTGCTAAGGTCTCCCATAAACAATTCTGTACCAAAACGGTGCAAAAACCTATTGACGAAATAAATAACGATGCGTATTCACGGTAAATTAGTCACGAATCCATTAATTCCGTTTGCGACGGCTGCCACATCCAGTCTCTGGTGCGTCGTGTAAGCCCAACGGAGTCCATGAGACTAATATTCGACATACTTACGTACATACATATAGTAAATATATAGAGAAATAATTTTTGTACATAGAATGTATGCGCTTTTGGAACAACAGAACCCATTTCCAACATTTTTGTCTGTTATCCGTTTGTTTGTGCGCGCATCACGCGAAATCTAAAAATTCGGTATAAACGACGTTGATGTAAAAATATTTATATACATACCTACTATAACTTAGTCTTTGTTTCATCTAAATCAGTTAAGTCAATCAAAAGTTATAATTAATTTAATGAATTCAAGTATCACAACACAACAAACGCAAGTCAGTTACTTGCACTATTTACCTGAAATCCTAATTGAACGCGTACGAAGTCGCGGGCAAAAGCTAGTAGTACTTAGTGACATACATACGTATGTGATTCGCTTCACGAGAACGCACCAATTAAGGTACCTACTGACCACTTGCACGTTCGGCAACTACAGACAAATGGGAGTATCTACTAATTAGCTATCTGCTCATTCAGAAAAGTGTTGCTTAAGTAAGATGGACTATTAGAAGTTTGGTGTTTTCTGATGGTACGTAATAAAACTTCGTTATCTGAATTGGTTGGATTTTTGCTTTGGTTATTAATTGCTTATCTTGGCAATTAACATCTGTCAACAATTATGCGACCTTTTAAAACATTTATGTGAACCAAAGTTAAGTTAATAGCGTAAATGATAAAATAACTGTAGAAAAATACAAAGTGTATCATACTAAATCACATTAAATTAAATACGTTAATATACTGATGAATATATGTCGATTAACACAAAAAAAATACGCAAAAATAAAAAAAATATTTTGCGAACAAAGTAAATCGAATCAAAATGTGCGAAAATTACGACATCATTTTAATAAGTACATCCCATATCACTGACAATGTGTAATGTGTTGTAGGAGCGGCAACGTCGCACCGCAACAATACCTATGGAGGCGGAGGAAACCGGCGGGCGCGGCGGCCATGCACTAAACGTAAACAGTTCACACACGTTCCCGAACATGGAAATGAGGAAAAAGTATATCTTAGTCAATTGAAAGCTTAAAAACTCTTAAAAAACAAGTGACGGCTAGAAAGATCAAACAAAAATGTAAGGATTACGCTTCATTCAACTCTTTAAAATAACATATCTATTACATTATTTTATAACAATTATTTAGTTTTAAGTTAATTTACTGCGCCCTAACAGGGTAATGTATACCTAGGCTAAGGATGCACCTGTATACATTTTTGCAATAAAATAAATTAATTAATAATGAGTGGAAAACAGCGTTTAAAACATTTAAATAGTGCCAAATTCGAAATCTAAAGAGTTAGGTTGGCTGCAATGATTCCGGTGACACATTAAACTATTTTGTTTTCGCTCATGACGTTAAAGTATGACTATGGAACTTATAGCTATTAGAATAAGTTTCATTTTGCCTTGTCAAATATTATTTCTTCTTTTAGTTAAAGGTTTGGCTAAGAATGGCAACCTTTATTTTGATCGGTAGCCGGGGTCATTGACACTTACGTACTATCTCTGCACATGTTCTAAATTTGAATTATGAAAACGAAAAATTCCTGTGGCTAAAATATTGAATGAATTTGTTTTTTTTTTTAATTCGTTGTAGATTGCCTTGAAGTATATGTGATAGGATTTATTGTGATTAGGTATGACCATAGATGTAGTCTGTGGGTATGACAAACCCGATATATAGCCCTATTTTTATGAGACAAGAAGCCATTTTTATAAAAACTTTGAACTCAGAGGTCTGATAAAATTACTACACTAAATAAATACTACTGTAATAAATACTAATAAAAATTAAAATAATATTGCAGCTGATATCTTTTAAAAAAGCAAATCCTATAAATATTTTAAAACTTTTGTTTGACTGTTTCATGACAGGCCATTAATACATTTATTCATGGGCCATCATAATTATACTACCCTGATTTAATTTAGAATAAATTAATGCAAAAATTTGTATTATACCAAAGTTTGACTCATGTTTAATTCATGGCTTCCTAAAACCATCCATTAGGTATACATGTAGAAAAACTTTTAATTATACTGTCGAAAACTTGAGTGACAATGATATGGAATCTTGATGTGGAAATAATTCTTATCTTGGAATACGAAATCTATAGCATAGACAACATTTCTGAAAGCATTTCCTTAGCCCAATTTTTTTTTTAATTATTCCTTAAATCTGGCCAAATTATGGTCACACTGTAAGCAATGTTAGGTACTATAAGAAAAAAACCGGCCAAGTGCGAGTCGAACTCCCGCTCAAAGGGTTCCGTACCGATTTATAAGACGGACAAAAAAAACACGTTTGTTGTATGGGAGCCCCCTCAAAATATTTATTTAATTCTAGTTTTCAGTATTTGTTCTTATAGCGGCAACAATAATACATCATCTGTGAAAATTTCAGCTCTCTAACTATCACGGTTCATGAGATACAGCCTGGTGACAGACGGACGGACGACGGACGGATGGACGGACTGAGGAGCGAAAACAATAGGGTCCCGTTTTGCCCTTTGGGTACGGAACCCTAAAAAACATCACAAGTGTCTTTTGACTTTTACGACATTCAACTTCTAGAAGTTAAGGTGTAAAAGGTCAAGATAAAGTCGCCTAAAGGCAATTTTTTTTAGTAGTCCCAAAATAAAATACCCATTACCTTCTAAATCTAAAAGAAACTTTGAAGAAGGAAGCGATTCCTATAGTTCAAAGACAAGTTTCAACAAACTAAGAGTAAAAGAAACAAACTAAGTTAGTGTAAAATCTACAGAGAAGTCGTTGTAGCTTTTCATGTGAAACGAACGTGTTCCTACTAGCAGGTATTTATAACATTTTCGTGTTTTCAAAGGAAAGAAATGTAACTGACTGTGACAGATCGATTTGTACTTATAAGTATTCCATCACAGTTAACAGAGTGAACCAACATCGTGTAAATATACCTACGTTCCAATGAGGGATTTTATTATTATTTTTCTTAATTCTTTTCCAAGTGATCAGCTACGTGCTGACCTAGGTACGTGAATGCTAGGAACGGAACGTCACATCTTATCAACGTCATTTAATTTTCAGGTCGTATAACGAAACGTTGCTGACTTCAACAATTTAAAAAAATAGGGAATAAAAGTGGAATGAAAAAGAAGTCAGTCTGATTATTATCCGAATGTCCCGAGAGATTTCGAAAAAGGTCCTACGGCTGAGATGATGATGATGATGATAACAACTTCGTTAACTATCAAACTTACAACACAAAATATAATATATTACTAGGTATACTAAGAACATACCTACAAAGTAAACAGACTAAACAAAACATACGTTTTGAAGCGTAGCTGTAAGTACCATTAAAATTCAATTTGTTCTCAAGAAACGGAACGTAAGGAATGCGACAAATCGCGCAATTTATTGCCCTAACGTTTAATAAATAACATTTAATTAATCAAAACAGCGTATTTCATAGAAGCGTAAATTATTTAATTATCAGCGAGCATTTTGCTGTAATAACTTGAGAATGTTAATCCTTTTTGGGATAAAATTATTTGGAAAATTTATGAAGTATGAACGTTATGTAATAACATGTTTTAAGACCGTATTTATAGAACCTCCTTTTTATACTGTAATTAAAAAAAAAACAAGTGACAAGTATTCGACCTTTTATTTCCTAACCTTTTAGGTAGGTATATGTCTGAGACTGTTACTGGCCAGCAATAAACGCTAGCTTGATTAGTCTATGCATTCGCAAATTGTAAATGAAGCGTCATCAAACCTCCCCGAGGGATTACAAACGTACCAACAGAAGCACTCACACACTTGCATTTAGAGGAACGTAACTTCAAAGGCTAATGTACGTCCCCTATGTTCCTAGCTTTCACACGACTCCCTTGGCACAGCCAGCAATGGACGCTGTCCATGCGATTTTATCTGCCAACGAGCGTATAAATACTAGATATTATTTGAATAGTTACCCTAAGCGATTGCGGTGGCGATGGTTAAAGTTAGAAGTGTAAAATGTAATTCACGCATTCAACGGTAAAATTAAGTGGATTTGCTCTTCATAAACATTTGCGAAGGTTGTTAGGATAATGATTGAAAGCGCATTTACGGTGAGAAATTTTGAAAGACCAATCTCACTACCTTGTCATCGATAAATGTTTTTAAATACTAGACCTGCATCACATGCCATTACAATCACCTTTTTCTTCGCTTATCTTTGGCAACCCAATACTAATATATCTCTCTACATCAAAACGTATATTAATTGCTTCTCGGGCAAAAGTCAATAGGATATCCAATATTATCCAATGATCGTTCACTGTAGGGCATCAGGTTCATATAGGCATTGTTTTGATACCATTGTACACTCACGTATTGTACACGTATATCAGCAATAACAATATATTATCGATATAAAACAGAGAACGAAGCCCTGGAAAAGCATAGATAGAGTGATGTTTTTGTCACATATTAATCTAAATCAAAGCTAACAGCCAAACATAATACGATTAGAGGCCACTAAAACACAGCCAGGCCATTCAGCCGAGCTATTATATTACTGAGCGACATATCGACGTACAGGGTCATCTAACATTCGTGCCAAACGCATTCGGCCAGTTGTCACCCACTGCTGATGCTACATGTTGGGAGATTTATTCATTTGGACGCCGCGTGACGTCAACGGCAAGCCCGTAATCTATCAACGTTTTAAACTAAACCGCGCTTTCATTTTGTGTTGCGAGCCCAGATTATTGATAGAGAATAAATTGATTTGGAGAGCTTCGCAAAATGATTATGTATTGCTTTCTATGTATTTGATATGAACTCATAAAACAAACAATTTTAAAACAAACACTGGTAATAAAATATTTTCCAACCACTCTACTTACAAGGCAAACTACTATTCGAATACAACGAACTAAAATAAAATCTTCGCTGAAAGCAAAACAAAGACTGGACTTATTCGAATGCATTGGAATATGCACGGAAGATGCGAGATAGTACCGACTGAAATGGACCATTTGAATAGACGACACGCCCCTTACTCAGCATAGCAGCATCGGTAGCCTGGGGCACAATCACCGATGTCCCATAATGCCGGCTTGCCAATTCAGATACAAAGGTAATGTGTACGATAGATATGCACACAGACGGAGCTACACGGGACCAATAAGAACGAACATTCGCCTATCAAACTTTGGCCGTGTTTGCAACGGTATTTTAATAATGCTGATGCTGCTATTTGCTCAAATATGAGACAGGAGACAAACACTCGGAGATTTCTGACAGTAATTCCAAGATTGGAAGTACAATTGTAGGAATGTGACGTCAGGCGCTCCGAAAATAAATGGAATCCCGCTCTTTGATGTGTACGACGTATTATGAGAGATAAAATTATTATTTTTAAACGGAGAACATAGCAATATAAACCGCTTAATAAAATGGAATAGCAATTTATGCACGACATAAGAAAAAACAATTTCATTATAACAAAAATATACTAAATTGATCGAATAAAGTTGTTTATAACTTGAGTCAACGAGACCGGGGTGAGTTCCTATTAACCATAATTCATGGATTATTGTTCGTAATGGAAAGGAAATTGAATACAAAACTCGATTATCATAAATAATTCCCAACAGAGCTGGCTGGATGAAATCAATTGATTTGATTTGTCTAAGGAGAGGATTAATTTTTCATTGATTAAACGTGATATATTATTTTCAAAGGTTAAATCAATCTGAAGTATTTAAAGTCAATTTAGATTGTGAAGATAGAATAAATTGATAATATTATTGAATTCGAAGTTTTATTAACTTTCTCTAAGAAAATCATTCACTAAAGTAAAAGCCCATAGATACACAAAGTACCCATAGTTTTGGATGTACATTCTACGTAGAGATCTACTTGGATTCATACTACTTACATAACATATACTTTCATAGCTGGGAACAAAAAAGTATCAAACATTTTTAAACGAAAACAATTTACAATTAAAATTTTAAAGCTGAGAGAACATTTCTGTTGAATACAAAATAAGTGAAGTAGAGCCAGAAAAACTCACACGTGTAATTTAGTATTTTTTAATTTAGTAAATATTTGAATTAACAATTTTAATAAGTCCCTTCTAATTCACAAAACATTAAGTACCTCCTGAAATAATCTACGTAGAAGAAACTATCTAAACAATTTCTTCAATCAACTCCAGTCGCTCCACCCACAATGAGCACAGAAATGGTTTCACTGAAAACTGCTTAGACGTGCATAGCGGACTAAGTAAGAGTACCCATACACTGCAAACTTTTAGTCGCCCAGTAGTTTATTTGGGCTTATCTTCTGTCGTGTCGATGACATGTCTTATGGTGAAACTACACTTTGTCAGCCCAATATGCCGCCACAGCGAGAGCACGGCCGGATGCTCTCCTTAGGTCCTCCCGCGAGCAAGTTTCAGGGCACAGTGGACATGCGATGAGGTGGGACATGGTCTGAACAGCAGCCCCGCACTCGCACCCAAGGTCATTGGCTCATCAATCAGTATGGAAATGGTTGGAAGATGGCATATTAGTCGGCATCAGACCGACTGAAAACTCTGATCGGATTAAAGATGTTCTTTAAAAAAAAATGCCATCCACCAGGTCGACTGTCGGCCTATTATTCAGTTTGCAGTGTGCGATTACTTTAAGGCAACTTTCAGGCTGGCTGTATGCCAATGTTTGTAAGAAGTTCAGCCGCACCGTACGAAGGTACTATAAAGTTTCGCAAAACTGCTCCGAGTACCGCCTTTGTGTCTGTTACGCTGACCGCAATTTGGACTGGGGAGGCTACACGTATTCTTGGGGAAGGAATTGATAGTGGACGTGTTAACTGGTCTTACTCATTTATAGTATGAAACTTAACCGCTTTAATGACCTGAATAGAAAAGGAGTTGTCCATTAGTTGTAATACAGAAAATAATGCTTGAAAGTTATATTTGTGACTAGACTTCGGTCATCAAACATGAACAGTGATCGCTATATAAGTAGCTATGTATGTATGTCAGCTTGATAGCATTCCTTCCTACATCCTTTATTCATAGCTGGAGTTTTCAATCAAAATGTGAAAGACATGAGGTTTCTTTCCGCAACTTTACGTTACCCATAGGAGCTATAAACAGTACATGGAAATCGACAAGGAAGTGGAAACACGTAAAACATATCGAATCTAAGACTACCAGAACATAAACGATGTCGAATGTTCGAGAAAATGCTCGAACTTATAGAGATCAGGATCGATGCGTTTCGCTACCGCTTGAGCGATAAGAAAATGATGAATGGATGATCGAGGTAATATTGAACGTTATCTTACATGACGTGAATTTTGAACGGTGTCAAGAATAGCGTAAATTTGTTTGTAGGAAAATCGCTGTGGGAGGTACTTTGTAACTCGTGACTCCCTGTGGATATGCGAGTGATCGAAGTGTCTCCAACTTCTGTTTTCGAACCCTTGAGACATAAAACTTTATATACAATCTATTATGGTTCGTCGCGAGCCTTTTTAATAGAGGTCATTCACATTGATATCAGAAGAAACAGAGCGTGTACTCGCATTTGACCCTAACATTGAACTACTTTATTTTTCGGGTCACATAGTAGGCACTTACATGTTTATTTATTCTCTCAGATGTTTTTGCAAAAGGATGAGTAACCAAATACATAAATAGGCTATGAATGGGACGATGAACTGAAACAACTTAACTGAATTCCTAGAACGGATCTTCTAAGGAGACTATACCTAACTGCAAGGACAGAGAATTAAAAAAAAACACTCAAAATAATTGAAAAAACGGTATTTAATTAATTATTGATTACATAATTAATCCAGAGAATATCACTTATCACCCCATAAAGACAACAGCAAGTAATAAAGCACCATTCATTAAATCATTTGAGTTATTAAATTATGAGCCGAATATTATCACGAGCGTACATACTCAGATTACGGCACAAAACGTCTTAAGATTTTAATAGCTTCGTCATGGGAATAATGAAAGGAATGAATATTATTATGGGGACTTGAATGGCAACTTTGCATTGCAAAGAGATTTCGTCTACGAAGACTATGGGGGCCTGTAAATGGTATATGGAAGTATTATGTGATGGTGGTGTCTTTGTAAACTAATCTAGTGTAATTGGGCGTTTATTTATGTAATGGGAACTTGCTCATTATTTATAGAGGTGACATTGCTTATAACCTGTGCTGTTTACTATGTATGCTTTTATAGCGTTGTGTTGTGAATTGTATAACATTCATTTGTAGTTGGAAGACCTTAATTAAATCTTGTGATCACTAATATCAGGAATTGTATTGCCTTTGTTGGATGAAAAAAAGTATTGTATTTCTTGCAACTGGCTTATATCATATTTATTCGACGACCAAAATCTGATTACACAAATGCATAAAAGGTGACAATTTCCTTTTTTTTACTGATTTAATTCAACTTTAGTAAAATATAGTTTCAAACGGCCTTCCCAAAAAGGCTGAGGTTCTCATTATATTCTATACACAGCAGCCTATTAATAGATTAATTAAACGTACCCAATGGAACCTTATTTGAATTCGTAGCTAATCAAAGACAAGGCTCCTCTATTGACTGGGTCTCAATACCCGCATCAAATCATTACCTATGCCTTATTACCTTAGTTTACTATGCTCTCAAGTGAAATGACACAATTGCGTTATACTAAGCCTCTTACTGTAACCGCTAATTGGCTCCAATCTTAAAGTTCTATATTAAGATTGGGGATAGACAAGTTACATAAGCGACAAAAGCTTTGCCTATTTATTCCTCAAAATGACGATCTTCTGGTTAGTGGCAAGTAATTAGTTGCTTAAAAATAAATATATAATATTTTCGGAATGGAAACGACACAAATAATTGCAAATCAAACACATACAAACATCACGGTCAAACAGCGCTTTCACACTGGCCTTTATTTTCGCGCGTAGCAAAACCTCCACTCTTTTTGAACTGCAAAAAGCTATCGCTCGGTTTAGCTGTCAATTGTTTCCCGTCACGCTTATACGGTTGTCACCACAGCCCTTATTATCCAAGCGATATTACTCGGAAAAACCGAGCAGAAAATCCGCTAGTGTTAAAGCTCTGTAATACCAAATCCGCCTGGAAAAACTAGGCCAGCTTTCTAGGCTAGGAATTGTAATTCAGGTACAAAAATCCCGCGTTTCGTTAGCCACGGCAGGTCATACATTATGAACGAAAGCCGGCCACCCGGCAATGAGTAATTGTCGGTATAAATCCTAATTCAGTGCATTACATCAGTACTGGTAGCGGTTCAGGGTAATACAGATTTATTAACATTTCACACTAAATTGTATTCGGGCTATAATAATAACTTTGAGTTGTTTTGAAATGGGTATATTAGGCATACAGTAGATACCATATCCTGGACATATCTCTTTGATATTTAAAACTTGTTTCACCTACCGTTTCTCAAAAGTCCAATCAGTTAATTCTGTCACCTATCGCTGACCAAAGCTAATTTTAGACATTAGCAAAAGCAAACTACAAGGCTAGATAATTAAAAACCGCTGCTGTTCAATTATCTATTAACAATTCCAAGACTAAAACAAAACGAAAAACTTTCAGCAGCACATAATACAGCTGCTTTTCAAATTCAATTTTCCAACAGTTTATTTACAATTCCAGCTATTTACTTTATTAGTGGTTACTAGTTTGGAAAACTATCTACTTTCTTAGTAAAGATCTGAGGCAAAGATTTCTCAAACAGTGGTTATAGTCTAACCAACTTTGACATAACTTTAAAGTTCTAAAGTCCCGATACAAAGATAAACTTATTAAATACGAAACTAAGACCATGTTGCGATTGTGAGATTATTATATTCCGTTAGTTAACGAGTTGTGCGACCTCAGACAGAACTTGTCGAAATTAATCTTCTTATGTTCCAAGTATTTATGTGCGTAGATATAGTCTGTAATTTTCTTTACGGGATATTGAACTATCGTGATAATTCTACAGTACATATGTGTAACTGTTTATTGAGACAGAAATATGTTAATAGATGTTAATAAAAAATATTTTTTTACGCATTGATACTAAAAATATGTAGATAGCCCTAAAAAGCCTAAAAAGAAACCCTCGTTTACAAATTCACCCCTAATAAATAACAATAGTATTCAGTATTCAGAATAACAGTTATTCAGAACAATTTTTGTCAATCCCAATCGGCAAACATCACGTTTCAGCCCTAAAGTCATGCAAATGAATACACCCGTCCGTCCATGTTCTCGTCCAATGACAATAAAATCCTATCCAACGGCGGATACCATATTTTTACGACCGGTTTCACTACCCAGCGGGCTGTTTGCTAATTAACCATACTGGAAAATCCTACTCCTACTCATATTATAAATGTTGAAAGTTTGTATGTATGTTTGATCCTGTGTAACGAAAAATTACCGAATGGATTTTGATTTAACTTAACTGTGAAAAGGCTTATGTATCTACTATTATATATGCTACTTTTAACCTGGGTGCAGAAGTAGTTCCCTCGGAAAGCGAGGCAGGAGCGAGTATCCTACTAATATTATAAATCCTACTATCCTACTAATATCCTACTAATCCTACTACATAATATTACAAATGTGAAAGTATGTGAGAATGTATGGGTGGGTAAAATTTGGAATATAAATAGATGATACCCTGGATTAACACATAGGCTACTTTTCATCAACACACCACGGGAGTGAAGCCGCGAGTAAAATCCTGTATTATAATATAATTTTAATTGTTATCTTCATGATGTCAATTTTTAAAGCTGTCAGCGTAACGCTGACCGGGCATAGAGCTGCACTATTCATATTCGTTAGCTCTCGCTGACTGCAAGTGACAGCGTCATTTATTGTTCTTTTTTACGCCCACAGATGGCAGTGGAATGTTCTAAATATAGCCCACTGAAAACCTACGTGAAAAACTTTAATGCACTCCGCTAAAGCCTAGGAAATGCTCGAAGCTATTGTAAGTGGAAATATTTTTCGTTTTTTATCCCTTCTTCGGGTTCCATCTTAAGGTTAAATAGAAGCATACAAACAAACATGCATTAAAATTCAGATATTTCCAGAGAAAAATACAGAATATATAAACCGGTTTAATTTCACGTTTTCTTTTTATACTTGTAATTTAAAAATAGTATTATTAACTTATTTTATTGGCAGGGAAATTATAAGCATCTTAAAAATGTACTCTAAATTGGATTTGTAATACTCTAATACTGTTAAGTTAAAATCCTATCTACTGGAAAATAACATAGAACTAAATTGTACAGATAGAACGTTAGAAAGATTATTAAAAGCACTCACGAACCGGTAGAAAATTTAATTATAGTGTTGAGAAAAATATTGCTTTTTCTCTTCAATTTCACACTAAATCTTCAGTTTTATAACGTCACTATTTTTAAGTACTCGCATTATCTAACACGCCACACGCCGTTCTAGAAGAATCTCATTATCTTTTAAAGAGCAGAAATTCTTTCAGAAGCTCACGGTAAAGTGCGATGCACTCCTTTAAATAATTACGTCTATTAAAATTAAAATGAAAGATGAAAACATACCTTTGCGCGAGAGTAGCTTTTAACAACAATTACTGAGTGCGAGGGTGGTCTGTTGTTAGAATATGAGCATGTATTAAAGAGGACACCCTCGAAGTACACTCGTAAGCAATAAAGATGGGTCAATTGTACAACATTTATATCGAGTAAAAAAAGATGTTTCTGTTATGTACCAGTTACCAAACTTTTCAAAGTTTAGAACGCACGAAAAATCATTTTCAAGAACATGAGATAAGAAAAATATAAATACCGTAATATTATTTGAATTCAACTTAAGTATTTCGTTAACATCACAACAGCGCTTAGTAATGCAAATATTTCTTCAGCGTCCCGGATTCACTGTCTTCAAGTGTAAAACTTTAAACTACAGATGTACTCGAACAACCACATTTATTGGATCGTGTATACTAGCATCAAACAACTACCCGGACATGTCCTTAAACACCATCCAAAGTTTAGCCTTTAAACTTTATCGATCACAACTTTATCAATAGTCGGTCCGTTCACAAATAAGGTAGACTAACCGATACTAACTGAGATTTACAACGTAAGTTTTGAATATAGAAACAGAAATGTACATATTGATTACCAAAACTATAGCGTGCCAGTGCTAATCCAACAATTGGTATATCAACCTTCATGGTAAGGCTACTTGAAAATACGTTACGTTTTACGTATCATCCAGATTTTTTTACGAAATGGTTAATGATCGAAATTCAAAAAAATATTCCACAGTTTTTATTAAAAACAATAATTTTACATTTGCACCAAAAAAAAGATTTATGAATCACTTCGGGTAGACATAATTCATAAACATCTGTCGGAGCAATAAAGCTTTAACGATGGCAAGACTTGCCGGCCCTACGTTTCATATATGACACAAAAGTGCGTTACAGTTATTAAACGCAACATTCTGGACAGTATATCATTAAAACTTCGTTTATACCAAAAAAAATAACAGACATTTTCTTTTTATTTACCATTTTTATGTTGGCAGTAAAAATTTTAAGAAAAGATTAAAATCCTGTTGCGTGGTTTTTGTTTTACCTTCAGTTATAGTAGTGTATGAAATTAAAAATTACAGAGCGTTTAACAAGGTTTTTAAAGATACTGTGATGCCCATAGATTCTTAAATAAATAATAACAGTAAGAACATAAATCAAACACTTAACTTACCGCTGTGGGATTGTCGTACTTATGGTTTTCAACATTTCTAGAGACAACATTCTATTGTTTTATTCAAACCCAGATACATAAAACAAAAAGATGAAAGTCATATTGTTCTGAAGCGTCAGCCGTAACTTTAAGTAGCCTTTTTCATATATGCTAATAAGGATCGTAGAGGGCTCTTTCATTAACATCATTTTCTATTTACAAAGACTTGCATAATATTAAAAATATTTTAAGACAAACTAAGGTGACCTCGGTAAAACCAGACGCACTGGACGTAAAAAAATATGAGATGTAAACATGTTTTGATCCTCTAATTTATATCTTTTTGAAACTTGTTAGACTGTAGTTACAGTTCTAAAGTTTTGAAAAGATACTCTTCTCAAATATAATATGCCATGTCGTCATTGATTCAATACTTATGGATAGATATCGGTACTACAATAAAAACCTAATCGATGTTTCAAACCCAGAGAAAACCTCTCGAGACATTGAAATTTTAGACATTGATGAATTTTACTACTTTGGTGGGTAACCTCAAAGCTCTACTTTTAATTGGAGTTTGCTCCAAAAACTCCGGACCACGGAGGGGCTCAGAAAATAAAATAATTTAAACTTTTTTATTTCTATAAAAGGCTGTGACCTTCATGGCTGAGTGCTGAGATTTTCTTCACGCTTGAAAAATTTGTATTCAAAAAACAACAAGATAAAGCAGGTTCAAAAAGCTTATAAGTAAATCTGAACAAATTGAAAATAAACGCTTAGTTCAATAACCTTTGAAAATTCTTTGTCGCTGGCTTAGCACTTTGTGAAAAACTGCTAGGTTTAAGTGGCACGTGTGTTTTATGTCTAAATATAAAAATACCTTCCCACTGTAACAGAACGATACATTTACGATCTGAGCTCGCATTTGTATTGGACAAACTTTATATGAAACTCTAAGTAAGCAAGTCTTTATTTGAATCAATAAAAGGGAGTTATTCTTCGCTGTGCTGAAGGAAACTTGTGTTTTCTACTTTCATTGTTGTTTCAAACATGCACAGCGATTTCGTTAACTTCGAACTTGATGCTGGGAGCGAACTTGCACTGTTCACTTTTAATGGTCGGGTCTCGATCTAAGGTTATTCATCCTTTTCCATTCTGTCTTATTATTTTCTCCGCTGAAAGCGCAATCAGGTTTGTCATTTTACATCTCAGTAAATATTTATATTCTAAAGGTAGTGAACTCCGAGACTGAAATGTTTATTTTTAAAATAACTATTCCTAGCATAAGTACCCAGCAATTTACTTTTTTCGGCGTCGGCAAAAATATGATGGTTTCAACTAAACAGAAAATAAATAAAGCAACAGAACAAATTATTTGTAGGCTAGATCTGACGTTGATTAAGTTTAATGCACTGTTCCATAATTACTTGCCGCGAGAACGGCAAAATTGTGAATGGAAAGCATTACATAATTATGAATTTATTAGGCAAATTTGGTTCTAGGTAATTTCGTTTCGGCAACACATAATACTCAATTATAATAACAACATGGCGAATATAATTTTATTTGCGGCCTCCTTAATGAAAATGAATGGTTTTGTATTGTCATTACCGCGTATCACTTATTGCGTTTGAATGGACACTTTAATGGAAGGCAAAATAAAATGTTTTTAAAAGCGTTATTTGTACACTACCATGGTACGGAAATTATATAGGTACCTACACTAAGTTTGTCACTTAACAAAGTTCAGGTATTCCAAGACTCGTTATGGAAACTGTAAACTTTCAAATATTTTTAAATTCCCTATTTCACCAACAGCAACTTGCCAAAGTCCGTCTAAAAGGTCCTTTGGGCCATAAACGCGATAGGAAACAATAACAAGCAAATATTATCAGCAGGGGTGCTTCATAACCGTGTTTATGTCTTTATCGACGGCCAGGGTTGCCATATAAATCGACGTCACGTGACGTTTCCTACCATCTATGTAATAAGCTTCTACGTAGGTTGTAATCGTAGAGGTTTTATTAAACATTATGTTGTTTACTTTGTTTAGTTATTGAAGTCATTATGTTTTGGTTTATTAGTATGTATGACATTGGTTGTTAGGTATTTGTTATCGAAATAAATGTACTCGTAAATAAATTCGTGTATAATAGAGGATTTGATGGGCGTAGCTCCGCTTTGGCTAGTAGTTTCTTTTATTCGCATGGGAGAAATAAAAATGTTTATTAATAACTCGAATCATTAACATTCATAGCAAATATGTGTGGCCATACATATATTTCATAATTTAATTTTATAATATTTAGTATATTGTATTTTGTGAGCATTTAAACAAACCAATATTTTCGTTACTACCAAAGCGATATTTTCCGAATTTCCACCAAAGAACACGTTTAGATTAATAAACATTTTGGCGATCCCCCAAAACCGCAAACTACAGGTAGTGGTGTATAGCAACCAACCTTCACCGCAACCAATAGATAATTGGCTGACCAATCGTTTATGCATGAACACCGGCCGGCGAGAACCAAGCGACTGATGAATTAGAGATCGCGATAAATTAAACTTAGATACAAAATAAGGGAAAAACTGGACTATCCATTGGACGGTTTTAAGACTAAAAGGGTTTTTACTAAACTGAACTTTAAATATTTTAAAACTTCACACATGCCAGTGATATATCTCTTTCTGTTCGAGAAACTTTTTGCTTCTTGCGATAACTACGATTGAATGATTCATTGATATATTGAAATGTTTTAGATATATACGCAAAAAAAGAAAGTTATCAAATGTGTAAAACATTAGTTAACATAAAACCCAAAACGCTTGTAAATTGATTACAACTGCGAAGATGATAATACAAAAATTTATGTAAATGCATAGGTGTAAAGGGTATAACTGATTAATTAGATTACTCCTAAAGCTAATATAAGTATACATGACAATATATGAAGATAAACTTTGAAATTTCAATGCTTCCACTAGAACACGCGTGAAGGAAACTTAATACCACTTACTTAGCTTACTTACCTATATTAACAACTTTAAGTACTGCTATATGACTTCGTGTAATGGCGCCAAACTAGGTTTTGAGTTACGTTAGAAACTAGACTTGAACTGGAATTAGATTTCATGTGTAGAATTCTGTACGTAGCCTGCTCTTTTATGCTTGCTTAGCACTGACACGCTTTTCAAGAGAACATAATAAGCAGGTAAGAAAAATTCAAGGAGCAAAATGACTACTACATTTATTTATAAAAAAATATTAGGTATCATGTTGTGAGGAAAGTTTTGAGCATCAATGTGGATGGGCAAAGGAGAAAAGGACGATTAAAAGAACGATGGATGAAATGAAGGAACGTCGCTTGTGAGATGACGACAGATAGAAGAATATGGAAAAAGAAAACATGCAGTGCCAACAGCACATAAAATTGGACAGGATGGGCAGAGGGATAATTATATGTAACGATAAAAAACTATTTACTTCAAAATATTTTGAACATAAATGTTACCGACATAATAACTTCATCCACGATACATCTACCTATACAGTGTGTTAAAATGTTCAGCAATACAGATCTGTAACATAAAGCTGTAACCTCATCGCAAGGTTACTCTTTCAAACGACCTCGTTCGCAATCGAATTTCCACAACACCGTGAACCGTTGTAAACGAATGATTTTACTATGTACTTGCACGTTGCTAGTTCGAAGAATCATTCTTATCGATATGAAATGCTATCGGACTCGAGTACAAGTAGCCAATTTAATTGTTAACAACATAACATATTGTATAGAACCGGCTGTTCAAACCATACAGACAGAATTGTGTTGTGAGAGTTTGTTGCACCCATTTCTTCTTCCCAACTAAAACACATAGGTATAGTAAGTGGTTGGCCAATACGTGCCGATTTTTAGCCTTCTTTGAATAAATGGCTTTATATCTTTGATCTAATCGTATTCTCCGATATAGCTACTAGGAAGCACTGTGAGCTTGCCGATGGCAAAAAAATGTACTTAAATTTTTTTTCGAAATTCACTAACAAGGGTTCCAATAATGCGCTTGCCTGCGTAACGATGTCGTCTACAAAATAATGTCGGCGAATCTACAATCATGGTACATTTAGAGCGTAAATAAGAGCCCCAAGTGACGAAACGTTTTCCGATAATGGACCTATTAAAAGGTCTCACTACTCAGGCTGAGATTTTTTATTAATATTTTTATGCACCATTGGGTTTTATATGCGTTTAGAGCCTAATTAACTGTCCCTTTGAGGACATAAACTAATCTTTATGCGTACTTTGGTGAGCCACGTGTGTGTAACTGGTTAATTGATTGATTTTCACGTGTAGAGATATCTGTAGTACACAATGAATCTGTGGGTAAAGTGTTCATTTAGGCACTATTTTCATAAATGATGTGTTTTTACGGAGAAATAAAAAGCCAACCTTGGCTCTTAACCTTAACTTTTTGATGAATGCGAAATAACAGCCACTAACCCCAATTTTCCATTTTAGATAAGAGCAGGAAATTAAAACATTTTACACAAAGAAGCGTTATGGACAAAAGAAAAATTCTTCATCAAAAAAAGTAGCGAAAATAATAAGACAAAACAAACAAGTATCAAGTGTTAAAATCCTAACTCACGCAAAGAACAAAGATTTAGAAAAGCCAAGAAAGAAAATTTACCTTGAAACTTTTCTTCTAACGTAGGTCGGTAATAAGTAACACCACGGGAGGCTATAAATTCCGCTAAGAAACCGCGTTTATACTCGATACCCGCAACATTAATACAGATTTTCTAAGATTATTGTAACTTACTCTTTGGAGAGTCGTGGGAAAGTTCTTTCATCTAAAAAAAAGTGTTAAGAGAAATATATTGGCGTACCGAGCACTACAACGTAGCGGTCTTTGCAGTCTTAATAAAACTAGAAGTTATTACCTACCATTGTTTCGCTGTAGTAGTTTAAAATACTTCAAAATATTATATCCTGGCTTTAATATTAGAAATACGAATGTATCTCTGTCTCTCTGTATTAAACTCTAAAACGTTTGCACTGAATGAGATAAAATGTGATATGAATATAATATGCTATTGCATATGTGGGTGATTTAACATACTTTATGGACTAATTAAATCTACGTCGCGTGATATGTATTTTATTCTACCCATAAGAGAATAAACTAAGTCATATTTAAGATTGTACGCATTACAAAATACATTTCAAATTCATCATGCCAACTATCGAACTTAGTAAGTTTTTTCATACACTTGCACGGTACATGGTCGGCAAGAAAATTAGTTAGTTACCAAATTGACACGGGTATATCGATGATAATATAAAACGTGAATCAAAACAAGTTTGACATAGGTAACAAACTGATTACAAAATCAAACAATGTCGTAATGATTAACCTGGATACTTACTAATACCGGATATATTTACATTTAGAAGAGCTATATTTCTTAACGAGATTCATCGAAATACAATGAACTATTGAATGTTAATTAGTGATTCGTAATATATTTAGTTCAATGGAAATACAAAGGTTCTGCTCATAGTTTATTAGGCTTTTCGATGCTATTGAATATTATCAACGAAATTATGAATTATACCTACATGAAATGTTTATGTTGAAAATACGCATCAAACCACTTCAATCCTTTGCAGTTTTACGATAGTAGTCCCATATTCGTAACTCTATATTCCGCATACAATACATCTATAATCGATAGTATACGCCATGATGTTTAATTTATCATTCAAACACTAAATTCTGCTAAACTTATGCTTCCTGACAAAGCCTATATAACAAACGACCCATAATTAAATTTTAGCATAATTGAAAACAATTAATTGCTCACTGACTCCTAGTTTCATTAAATTGTGGTTTAGTCGCATGTAATTATGTGTCCAGTCTATTTACCTATTGTTCTGAATACATAATAATATATGCCTTTTGTATCGCAAGTCACTAGAGTTTATTTAACTGACCACGAGCTACTCGCCACAGTCAAACGTCGGTATAATCCCGACGGTCGCAGGTACAAACAAAAATAAACAATGGACAACAACACGAACAAAATTAAACGTGGCATAACTCTAAGTGAAATAGTTCAGAATTTCGAGAAAAATTTAGGATTCAAAAATGAGATAAAGTGGTCGAGTTTTATATTTATAACTCTGTATCATGTGCTGGCTGTGTATTGGTGTTACCACTACGCTTTCCCCGTGAAATGGCAGTCCCTTATTTTTGGTAAGTAATAAGTTATTTTGGCCCCAATCCCACTACTTCTCGGAATTAAGCTTCCATTTCATTTTAACTTATACCCACTAACAAAAAGGGCATTTAGAAAGATCTCAGAAAATAGATCGCCCATTTTATCACGCAAAAGCTATCTTTAAATCATAGTTATTGAAGTACTTAACTGCGGGTTTCTATCTCTTTTGTAATACTAAAGGTTATTATTCCCTTAGCCATTTAATTTATATATCTAAGTCATACAAAAACTCCTACGTACACTATCTATTATTATGAACAGACGTATCTTGACAACATCCAAATTGTATTATTCAGAAAAACTTATTCTAAATGCCACCCACTCACAATAAGCACTGGCTTTAATAATGTCGTCAAACTTTATGCAACTTTAAACACCTATGCGATCTTAATTAACTTTTCAGCAATTTAATTAAACAACTAATTGTGTTTGCAGCTCTGATTATGTACGTGGCATCTGGATTCGGTATAACTGGGGGCGCTCACCGACTATGGACACACAAATCTTACAAAGCAAGGCTACCTCTCAAACTATTTCTGCTTTTATGCTTCTCAAGTGCCGGCCAGGTGAACAAACCTTAATTGAATATTTGAGTTGTTTAACGTGTTTATGTTTATGCAGAACATTTTATTTTAAACACTTAAAAGTTGAGAGCTATTAAGGGAATGTAGTTTACCTTTTTTTTTTTTTTTTTTTTTGTTTCGGCTGAGGAAAATGCCTGACGCATACACACACCGCCCGAATGTAGTTTACCTACTGTTGAGTTAGAAAATCATCTTTATAATAACCGTTACTAATTTCAATCCTCTAGTATTCCTTTGACCTCACAAAACCTCGTAATTGGTCTTAAAAACAGACCATTTTTTTTTTTTTTTTTTTTTTTTTTTTCAATTTCTACTGTGTTGAACAATGTGCAAAGGTTAGTCAATCTTCGCAGAATTCCCTTCTCCACTGGGTTCGCGATCACCGAGTCCACCACAAATACAGTGACACAGACGCTGACCCTCACAACGCAAACCGAGGTCTCTTCTTCTCCCACATCGGATGGCTCATGATGAAGAAGAATAACGAAGTCATTCTTCGCGGAAAACAAATGGATATGAGTGACATCGAGAACGACCCGGTTATTCAGTTCTATGAAAGGTTAGTCTCATATGAATTGCACCCTTGTTCGCTAAATAATAAATAACGACGATCAATTGAATATTGAATCTTAAAGAACAGCACTTTCAATCTACTAGCAAAAATAAACTACGACCACCAACCCGTTTGCCAGGAGTTAATAAACAGCTGAAAACTTTGCAATCAACTGAAATTGAGACTTGTTCGAAACTTAATTAGTAGCCACTCCTTTGGAATATCAGAAGCCATAAATTTTATTACCAATTTGTTATACAATCGTTGTTAAATTCAATAGCAAAGAAATGCAATATCTTCATGATAAGATGATTCGTGACCATTGAAATAATTAAAATGATTTCAGAAACTTCACATTACTCAAGCTGACATTCTGCTATATTCTGCCTACGATGATAGGCGTTGTGTTGTGGAATGAGGACTGGAAGTGCGCCGTCGCCTGGCAATGTTTCATCAGGTTCCTCGGCATGTTCCACAGTGAACTCACTGTCAACAGCCTCGCACACGCTTATGGATACAGACCTTACAACAAGTAAGTTTATTTACATTCATGAAGATAGTTGTTTGTCCTAGTAACAACGTTGATTCTGGATAATTAAACTCCAGTCTTCGTAAACAACGCCTATTTCTAACCATAATATTGTTACTCAATTTCCGTTAAAATTACAAACTTCCAATATCTTCCATCAGGCTTTTGTTGACAACGTACTTTAGTCACTAACAACTTCTCATGTTGAATGTCACACCTTTTATATACCTATCCCGACTTTAAATCAGTTTCAAGATAGACTTATGTAGAGGTATATGTTACAGGAATATAATACCAGCTGAGAATCGATTTGTCGCTACATGCACGCTCGGCGAAGGCTGGCACAACTACCACCATGCGTTTCCCTTCGACTACAAGGCAGCTGAACATTTTGACGTGCTCAACTTCGCCACAACTTTCATAAGGTTCTTCGAGAAAATAGGCTGGGCATACGACTTGCGGGAAGCAAGTGCAGATGTGATTAATTCCATGGCAAAGAGATTAGGCGATGGCACTCCGGTCCATTTCCCCGTAGCCACAGACACGCTAAACGAAAGAGCTGCTGGGTGAAATACTGCTGTCTATATGACACGGAACCTTAAAAGCAGAATACAGTCAACGATGATTATAGTCGAGCATAAGTGTGCAGCAGTAGTCGACAAACATAGATATAGGAAATCATAGAAACTAATAAGACCAAGTCTGAATTAAAACTTATGTATTAAGAAACCTAAATGTTACATTAACTTCTGTGAAATTAAAATTAAACTAAATTAAAATACATACTACCTAGTTTGTTCTTACAGCAAAAAAATATTCAATACTTATTCTAACTACCCATCTTAGCACGTAAATCGGATAACGAAATAAATTATTTATTAAGAAACCTAAATGTTATACAAACTCCTGTGAAATTAAAATAAAACTAAATTAAAATGCATATACCTAGTTTGTCCTTACAGCAAAAAAGTTATTCAATACTTATTCTAACTTCCCATCTTAGCGCATAAATCAGATATTTCCACAATAATGGGGAGGGTTTTATACTTCTTATTGAGAGGTATCCATTAACGAACTAAATTATGTGTTAAGAAACCTAAATTTTACATGAACTTCTATGAACTTAAAATAAAACTTAATTAAAATGCATAGTACCTAGTTTTTTCTTACAGCAAAAAAGTTGTTCAATACTTATTCTAACTACCCTTCACCGCATAAATTATTTTCTTCCATACAAGGATAATAATGGGGAGGATCTGGTTGTGGGCCCACACTTCTCTGATGTAGAACAGGGTTAAATCTTCCGAAAGATGGACCTGTCATCTTGGATTGATCAAATTGCCATCCATACTTCCAACTTTCACACTCTATGAACCGATACTTCTTATCGGGAGGTGTCGAATAACGTTTCTTTAAATACACTTCTCTGGGCTTCGTGTATAAGAGTTTCCTTTCCTTTTCTGGTACCGGTAACATTGCAACGATAATTTCCTTCTTTTCACGCATTTGAATCCAGTCTGTATCCGTCATCGGCACTTTCAACTTGTGTTCAGCCGCCAGGATATGATCTCTCGTGACATTTACCATCTCAGCGGTCACAATACTCTTTGCGATATCGGCTTCAGTGTAGTTTGTAGGTTCTCTGTTCAGAACAGCCACAGCCTGGCCTTTAAGGTAGCGATTCGTCCATTGCAGGCGAATCCATTTCTCTTTTTCGAAGGTTGCGGTAATAACAGGTATTTCAACGGGGTCTGTCAACTTTCGCGACATTTTTCTACACTGCACTGTGGTGAGTAATATGAAATTATTTTCGGACCATTTTTTCAGATTTCTTGCATGTCACTTTACCCTGACACTTTGCTGTTACTTCATAAAGACGAGTGTGAAGAAATAAAACATAATGGACTAATTAATACACTAAAATTATAAGATCTTAATCATGATTGTGCTTAGTCCATTTTTTTTAACATGACCTAAAAGCATACTATGTACTATTAGTAGATCGTTGGCATTATATAGATAATCAAACTCTTTCTCAAGGTGAAAATAGAAACTGATACAAAAAAAAAAACAATTTAGATTGACATTTTGTTAGATGCTGTCACCCATTTTAATAGGTGTTTTACTTTTGTATTTTGTTACTTGATTTTATTTTTTATTATAAGCAATGCCTCTAATCGACATAAATAATCCGGAAATAATAAAGTTCCTCATTGAAAATTATCAAAAAAATGCGAAATTGCGGATGAGATGGAATACGATTAATGCAGATAAATTGCAAAAAGCGGCCACTCTGCAGCGCGAGGAGAAAGGTTATCAGTATACAGATGTCCTCAAAGCAAGCATAACCTCAGGACTGAGCGCACTATCTAAGGACTACAAGTCTGATGCGAGGAACAGACGACTCAAAGCTATTAATGATGGGACTCATATACCAGCCGTAGCTGATATGAGAAAAGGTCATTCTATTGTTGATCTTGGACTTGGCAATACCAAAGATGACCCTAGACTGGGTCGACCGGACACAGACCTATCTATCGATCCTATAATGCGACCAATTGACCCAAAGGAGAAGAAGATTCTCCACAAAGGCCGTCCAGATTTTGGTCGTGTAGAGTATTTAAAAAAGCGGGTTCGTACAATTCCCGAGGACAGATATTATTTTGCTGAAACGAGTAACTGGATTTATGGCTGGAGACTAAAGGATAGTTACTTAGGCAAGAAGGCACATGGTCCTGAACACGGTCGTGTGTGGCATTTGGCTCGCGAAAAGAGCCGCACTGGGCCATCTCCCGATCCGATACACTACAACAGTGCACAACGATTATCAAATTGCACAGTATAAACTTATTGGGTGTTTTTACTTTTGATTATGATTTATTTATTACTTAACTTTAATACTACAAAATAATTTTATAGATTTTTTTAATTATCTATTATTTTGCTGTGTTCTTATAATTGAAATAAATAATAATGTCTATTTATACTGTTTAATGTAAAACAACATTCGAGCCTCAATTCGGTTTCTTGACCATGCCTCATCCAATCATCATCATCATCCTCGGAGCCTTTTCCCAACTATGTTGGGGTCGGCTTCCAGTCTAACCGGATTCAGCTGAGTACCAGTGCTTTATAAGAAGCGACTGCCCTGCCTGACCTCCTCAACCCAGTTACCCGGGCAACCCAATGCCACCCCATTATTTATTCAGCAATTTTAGTTCATTGTATGGTATTGTTGAGAGTATTGTAAATTATTAGTATGTCCTGTCCAGACGGTCTGTACGTTTCGGCTTGAAACGAAGGACAATTGAGACAACTTTCTTCTTCTTCTTCTTAGCGCTTATGCCGTCTTGTGACGGGGTCCGCTTTCCGTATCTTCTTCTTCCACTTCGCTCTATCCTGGACATCTTCCTCTTTGAGTTCGCAGATTTCCATGTCTTTCTTTACGACACTCAACCACCGCAGTTTTGGCCTGCCTCTGCGTCTTTGACCGGGTATATCGAGATTGAGTGTCGCATTGCCGATGTACTCAGGTGGTCTCCTTTTAACATGTCCGTACCATCGCAGCCGTTTTTCTTGTATTTTCTCGGCGACATCGCGTACTCCAAGGCTACCGCGTACGTACTCGTTACGGATCTTATCGAGCCTCGTTACTCCGCACATCCACCGCAACATCTTCATCTCGGCAACTTGGATGGTACTGACATGCTTTTTTGTTACGGCCCACGTCTCGCTTCCATAAATAAGAACTGGTCTTATGACAGACTTGTAAATAATCCCTTTCAGTTTAATGGGCATTCGACTGTCGCAGGTAACTCCTGTAAGCTCGCGCCACTTAAACCAGGCGGCTGATATTCGGTTCTGAATGTTATTTTCCAGGCTTCCGGATTTGGCAATTATGCTACCCAGGTATTTATACTCTTCGCACTGTTGAACTACTTGTCCATCAACCACTATAGGGTCAGTACGGGGGATAGGCACATTGCACTCCATATACTGGGTCTTCGAAACGCTCAGAACTAGGCCACCTGCCTGCAACTGCCTCTTCCATGCCTCCAGAGCGTCTTCCAGAGCCTCACGAGTAATTAAGACAACTTTCTGTTCTAAAATAATCTATACTAATATTATAAAGAGGAAAACTTTGTTTGTTTGTTTTGTTGTAATAGATACACTCAAAAACTAATGGACCGATTTTAAATATTCTTTCACTATTAGAAAGCTATGTTATCTGCGAGTAACATAGGCTATATTTTACCCCTGTGCGGGCAGTAGCTCCCACAGGACGCGGGTGAAACCGCGGGAAAACGGCTAGCCCCCTATAAACAAAAAATCTATACGAAAACCAAGAACAACTTGTTTTTTTTTCAGAATATTAAATCCTCTACCTATACTATAATATTTTTTCGTTTTTGAAAGATTTTTCGTTTAGATTGATTTTGGACATGTTCTCAAAAATGTCATCTATACATTTGAAAGACTTTTACTTTTGAGTAGTATTATTTTATTTTATATTTTTACATTTTTTATTTATATTTTTTACGAAATAACAAAATGCCTTTCGACTACTCAGATCCAAGATTACAGCTATTCTTGACTGAAAGACGTGTTCAAGATAATCTACGTTGTATGCGCTGGTTTCTTAAATATAAAGATGAAATGATTAGCGATGCTGCGGTACACTCTGCAAAAAACAAACATTATACTGAAGAGCAGATAAAAAAGACTGTAGTGGAAGCAAACATTAAGGTCTTGAGTAACCAGCATGCGTTTAGTAGCCTTCATCGAAGAAAGCGTGTGTTAACTGATTCGGCGGACGCCACTGCTTTGAATCAATTCCTCATGAAAGCAGTTGTGCCTTCTGTCATGAAGCCCGTGGACGTCAAACATTCTAGACTTCTTTATAAGCAACTAGCATCTGGTGGTGGCCGTAAAGCTTATCTCAATGCTAGAAAATATAAGTTACCAGAACAGAAATATCATGATTGTGTAACTACTAGCAGCGTCTATGGATGGGCATTAAAAGAAAGTCTTGTAGGATGTAGCGCGCCAAAGTTTAGACGCTATGCCACATTCGCCCGTGAACTACTGAATTCAGGAGTTCACATGGATCCACCTCATTACGAACCACCAGCGGAAAGATTTTACAAGAAATGCATTGGATTCGAATAGCTTTCAGAAAGTTGCTGTATTTCAGCAAATTCGCCAAACATTTACTTTCTATTCCCATAACATTGTGTACAACACCAATAAATCGATAATGGCAAAACATTGTTTTTTACTTCACAGTATTTTTTAAATACTTATCTACCATATGCGGTTAAACCCCATTGTTCTATAACAGAGCACAAAAGTGGCCCTGTGAACGGAACCACTACTAGGCTGAATACAACTTCTTCAAATTACGAGTAGGTACCTACCTAATTATATACATATGTATTAAGTGGGTTCATTGAACGAGGACATTGCTGGAATCCCACGAGAAACGGCACATTTAAACAAAACATTTTCTAACGGTCACAATGGGACAAAAAACTTTTATCATCTACTCAGCCACTGTACCCACCGCACGCCGAAGCTCGGAGTTCAAACTTTTATTTAGCCCTAAAACTAGAATGTTGGTTCCTAGGTGGTGCTTCAGTTTTTAATATAGATACAGTCAGCTTTTCTTCACCGTAAAAACTAGTTCCGTTTTTCCTTAGTGTTCGCGTTAGATTATGATGCGAAGGAAATATGCGGAAGGACTGTATACTCTTGTAGTGATACTAGGGTCTGTATTAGGTACACTAGTACTGATTTTTGCGTAAAATTATCAACAATAATTCGCAACTCAACTAAACTCTTCCAATGAAATAGTGTAGAGCAGTGGCGGATCATTTAAATGTGACGACACACTTATGTCTTCCTTAATGACTCTATGTACGCTCTTATTTAATTCCTTGTGTAATCCCTTCTGTACTTCCGTTACTTTGTTTACTAATGTACTTTCCTTGTATACTTCTTTACATACTCTTATGTACTCACTTTATAAACACCCTGACCTACTTATATGTGCCTAGGTACTCCCAGTTTGTGTAAGTGTGCTATGTACCTACTATTGCTTATTTTTAATTAAATTATAACTAAATAAATAAATAATCAAATCAAATCAAATCAAAGATCATTTATTCAAACTTGACTGCAAGACAGCACTTTTCAACGTCAGAAGTATTCAAAAGATAGTCCCCAAAACGCCCACCCTTGACCACTCCCTACCTATGTGTTTTTGCTGGGAACAAGTGGCGCAACAAACTTCCCAGGAAACCTTTTTTGAGAGCTGGATCTGCCCCTAATACAAAATCAAAAAACTAAGTTAGATGTCACGATGTCACCCATTGTCGATATCAGTGACAATTGACAGTGATCTTGAGAAAACTTTATGATTTTGTAAGAGTTGTAAGGCTTTAATTTTGTAACTATAATTTGCTTGCTAATCTATTTATTTTAAATACCCAAGATGCCGCCACTTGATATGACTAATCCAGATATAATGAGGTTTTTCATAGAAAACTATGAAAAAACTACGCGTCTTCGCCTAAAATGGAACCATCTTCACGGCGACAAATTGGCAAAAGCGGCTACTTTAAAACGAGAAGAAAAAGGATATTTTTTAACTGATGTCATACAAGAAAACATGGCTGCGGGTATGCAAACCATAATCAGAGATAGTATATCAGGTGCTGAAAACAGAAGGAAAAAACCTATTCGAGATGCGACCCATATACCGGCCGTAGCTGATATGAGAAAGGGGCATTCTATCGTTGATGTCGGTCTTGGTGATCCTAAAAATGATCCGCGGTTATCACGACCCGACACAGATCTCACAATGGACCCTGTAATGCGGCCAATGGACCCGAAACAAAAACAGATCATCTATAAAGGTCTCCCACACTTTGGTCGATTAGCATACCTTAAGCAACGAAACAAAATAGCTCCCGAGGACAAGTACTATTTAAGAGAATCTTCTGGATGGACTTGTGGATGGCGCCTCAAGGACAGCTGTTTTGGAAGGAATGCACCAACGTTCGGTCGTGTGTGGCTCCTGACACGAGACTCTGCAAGCCGCAGTGGAGCGCAACCTGACCCTGCCCATTATAAAGAAGTGGAACTCCCAGGACCTAAAAAATGTCCATAAGTTTATTAAGCGACCATTTCCAAAATTCAGGGTATCCACTTATTGCCATCGCTAGTCCTAGGATCGCCTACATTAATTTGGATATAGTTAGTTCATTTTGGCGCTGATTGTACAACTTCGAGGGTATTTTATAACTTTTAAGTTACGTTTACGTTTATAGGATATGTTATAATTTTGATAGGATTAGTTTTATTTGATAACTTAGTGATTTAATAAATTTTTAAGACTTTATTTTATTTGTATGTTTCGGATGCCGTGTCACAATCATTTCAGAGCAAATGCCGATGACTCGCCTACCACGGTTTTCTATTGAATAAAATAAAAGAAGATTTATAATCTCTTCAAAGTTTAGAAGGGTCAATTAAGAAACTAGAACAAATCGCGTAAGTTGTATAAGTTGGCACAACAGATAGTAGGTAAGCCTTAAGACTTGAAGACATAAATCAAGTTAAAATCTCCTATGTCGTCGCTTCGCTTGCGCGCGTTATATAAAAGTTGGTAACGATAGAAGTTCCTTGGTAAATCCGTTCGAAGTCGTAAGACTTGGCTGATGAATACAGGGTTCATGCTAAGAATCCACTTGACGATTTAGAACAGTTTTGATGTAGACCGCAACCCATAATATAGGCAAGTAGACTTAAATATTTTGAAGTTAAAATAAATTCGGATTTGGTGTAATTTAATCGTTTATTGCATATAGGTAGGGAAACTATGAAATATCCCGCTTAGTTTACTGCGTTGTTCTCCAACAAGGTTGTAATAAGTACATAAGAAACCTACTTGGAAGTGAAGTGTAGTGGAACTGGACACCCCGTGTAGGTACATCTAATTAATCGTATCTGTGAACACGACTTCTTAGTAGATTAGTTTCAATACTCAAGCTGATGCAAGTATAGGACGAGAGTTTAGGTGGCAGTCTCGCAAATTCGCGCCTTCCTATCATCGGCAGCAGACGTTTCTGTCAACGGTCAACGCTATTGTCCATACATTTCTATGCAGTTTATTTTCTGCAAATTGAATGATTGAAAATAATATTTTTCTGTAACCGATATTTATGATTAAGATCGTAAAATAAAACAAAAAAATATCAATTTTGAACACTTTATTTTTCACAATACTTATTTATGTATTATAATTACTTATCCTATTATTTACAGTCATCAGTAACGCAGTAAGAACATTTTGTACACGCCACACCGAATTAGTTCACTTAGGACTAGTTTACTGGAATTTTCAAGTATTAATACAAAACTCAGTAAACATAAAAATAGATTAATAGATATATTTTATTGTAATACTAGCTTCCACCCGCGGTTTCACCCGCGTCCCGAGATAACTTTTTCCCATAACAGGATGGTGACCAATATAGATCTATATATATGTACTTAAAATATATCTATATATATACTTCTATCTACTATCCTATGTCCTTTTCCCGGGTCTAGGCTACCTCACCTCTAATTTTCAGCTTAAACGGTTCAGCCATTCTTGAGTTACAAAAAGGTTTAACTAAGGCAGTTGTCCCACCAACGACGAGAAAACGACTAACTATCGGCCATTTCCTCGCTCAAGAAACGTACAATAGATATACTTTCCAAGTGAACAAAAGAGATGCATATACAAATAGTTGATCGCTGACTGTTCACACTGCCGGCGAGCACTCGCTTCACTAGTTTGGCGCTGAGCGACATGAGCTATGAAAGATAACACTCGCTCGGCGACACTCGCCAAGCGTTTAGAACTCACGCCGAGAGAACAACCAGTGGTCATTTCTCTACAGTGCGTATCTAGCGAGCGAGTGATGCGAGTAATCGCCCGCCTAACTCGCACACTCGCTTATAGCCGAGCTACACAAATATCGGAACTACGCACTCGCTCCCCGCGTCTCGCTAACTCGTTCCTAGTTCTAGCTCTACTCGTTACTCGTTAATCGTTGCCGGTGGGACAAGTGCCTAACACGACTTCTTTTTTGTATATAAATTTCATTGATAAATGGAAGCCGACCCCAACATACTTGGGAAAAGGCTCGGATGGTGAGATTTCATTGACAAAGTCAGATTTCTTCCATGCATATCTCCTCTTAGCAAACCAATGACCAATCCTAAGCAAACCACTTCATGTTCTAGTGTAAAAAATATAAAAAAAGGTTACAGTCTTTTGACATGTCAGTGCATTCATCACACATTATGCTTCCTCTTAGCGGAGGGTTTATCGAAGACTTGTTTCATGCCGCCTCGGAAGTTAGCTAGCCTCGCAGCCGCACCCTCGTTGCTCCAAGCAGAATCAAACTCTGTGGTATCTTGGTCAACGAGATGAGTGTATTTTGTCCGACCTGAACGGCCGAATTTCTTTACTTGCATCACCTGTTAAAAATAAAGTTGTATTTAATTTTGTGTAGACATTTGGGCTTGATTGGACTACATCTATCTTATCATAAAACGTGATCTTAAAAAGGTAATAACTTTAATACCACTAGGTAAAAATCACCATACATACAGGCCTCATTCATTTAGAACAAATATATGCTCTAAACCTGGTACTAAACTACTTTTTAAATCCACGTTTTATAATAAGATGGAATAGGTTTTTTCAATATTTATCATAATGGCCATTAGATTTTTCCAGTGCCTTGTTTTGAAATATTCCATTACATAATATCTTACCTTAGGTAAAACAGTCTTATCAAAGTGATCGTCCAGAGTTGGACCGGAGAAGTCTTGTTTGAACACTTCGTCTTCTTTGTCCAAGTAGAAGGCACCTCTGTAAATTAAATTGCAAGTTCAGATTACATATAAGTTGAATATGTAGTTGAGGAAAGTAAATAAAAAAAGCGAATAAATTATTGATAATTAGATACATAAATCAATAGACATGGCCAAAATATAAGTCAAAACTTTAGGATGCATCTGCACGGTACAAGTAGAAGTAGCTGGAGTAAGTTAACATGCGAAAGTGACAAAAAGTATAAACCAGCATGCGCAAGCTACTTGCACCGTTATAGTAGATGCAACCTTAGTCTAATGAGGAGACTATTTCAAAACCCTTTAAATTCTATAGTAACGCCGTCTATTATAATAACTAACCTGTGGTAGTATTTTTGTAGGAACTTGTATTTGCCCTTCACGGATTTGTTGGTAACGAGTTTGGGGTTCAGACGCTGTTCCACGCGACGTTCCTCTTCCGTCATGTTACGCATACGCTCGATTGAAAGCAACTCCTTTTCGACACTGGAAATAAAATGCGAAAATAATTATTTTTGGACATTAGATCATTGGTTTTCATAGGCACGATAAACTTGTCAATACATACTTATATTTACAACAACAAACGTATCTATAGAGTAAAATGCATTTCAATAGTGATGGTATACATTTAGGAGACCTTATAAAAACTGGTGTCATTTGAAGATGGGAAAGTATGTACATACATGTTAAATTGCGGCTTTAAATACATGAAATAGCCGGAATTTAGTTTCATGAACAATAGACATGGTATTATGTAATAATTTACTTTCTAATTATAACTGGGGTACAATTTATTTCTATAAAGACAAAAAAAGGTTTACTCACGCTTCTCGTTCCTCCTTGTCGCGTTTGATGCGCTTCATTTCACGCAACTTCCACGCTTCGTACTCAAGCTCGTCATTTTCATCATCAGTACACACGTCGTTTATATTGCCCTCTTTTTGTTCACCCTGTAATATATTGGCAAATAAAAACAAAAAAAAAATGCGGGCAACTGATTAAAATAGCCAGTCAATCAACCAGCTAGCTCTTGCATACGATTATAGGCTACATTTTATTCAGTTTTCTTTCAAGACAAATAAAGATAGATATGACATTTAAGTTAAATGTTTTACAAACCTGTGTACTCCTTTGTTCCGACCGAATAGTCTCTTCAACAAGTTTCAAGGCTTCCCTTCTCCTTTCTTCTTTTTCTTTCCTGGCTTCTACTTCTTCTTTCTTTTGCTGCTTAACTTTACGCTCTCGCTCTTGTACAGTCATTCTGTCTGATGCTCTTACAAACACGGGTTTGACGCGCGGTCCTAGGAAGGTGGAAGTAGATTTAAATAATTTATTTTTTTCTTTGGGATTGCTTATGCTTATATCATACTTTAAGCTAAAATTAAAAAGACGACCGTAGGTTACTTATTATACATACATCGTATTTAAACCATGTGTGGGAAGAAGTTCCCTCAGAATGCAGGTACAGCCATGTGGCTAGTTAAAAGTAAATACTTAGTATACCACTATACCTGTATCTTCTTCACTGTCTGTATACTCTGTGTCTGATGAACCACTCTCTTCCTTGTCTCCATCCAACATTTCCTCATCATCATCCCTTCCAAGAACCTCCTTTTCCGCTTCTCTGAAAGGGTAAATCAATTTGTTATCAATCTTTAGTCAGCTGGCATGCTTATTACTGATTAGCAACTTCTTTTCTCATGTCTTGTCTTAGAAAGCTACTACACCCATCTAACTGTCCAATTCTGTTGCTAACTTATGCTCTTGTAATCTCACACCTCTTTATTGTGAAACTGGTTGCTCCAAAAATTAAATATGTACTTCACAAAGATTTATGTTAATGTGTTGCACTTATTTGTCTATTTATTGCCATTCCATTTATTTAAAGGACAAGAAGCAAAAATGTGGGATCTTAATGGATGATGGATAAAAGATTATGTGTGGAAATAGAGGGGGAGGGACCTATAACAATGCCATTGAGAAGGATTTTTTACATACATATACAAAAGTTAAAATACAAAGAAAACTTTAATAATGGCATATAGCACATTCTCCTTTTAAAAGTGACTATTCATACCTCGCTGCGAGCTTTGCTTTGAGAGCTTGTCTGCGCCTCTCAATCTCTTCCTCGTCAAGTTCATCCTCACTCTCTGAAGAGTCCCTGGCTTCCTCTACGCTGGTATCAGATTCTACTTCTGGTTCTGCATCAATGATCTCCGGTTTATGTTCTGCGCGCCGTGGTGGGGACTTGGCTGCTTGACGTAAACGACGTAGACGAGGATCGTCCACCTAGGATATTTTAATGATTAACTTGAAATAACAATGGATTTATACTTGATATAATTTATATAGAGCATAGAGACATTTAATACCAACAGAAGGCATTTTGAAGGCAAAAGGGTACTTACTACCAGGTATGAGTTTGAATACAAGACAAAAAGTGGGAGTTTTGATTACCTACTGTAAGCAGACATAAATTACAACACATTAAGAAAACATATTAAGACTAACCTCTTTCTCAGAATCACTGAGATGTTCTTCTTTCTTGCTGATGATTTGTGGTAAGGTCTGTTGTCTACGGTCTGGTTTCTGCTGCTCTATAAAATCCTCTGTGTCAGACTCTTCTGAGGATGAAGCGCCCTGGGCATAATCTGGCTTTTTACCCGATATGTACCTCTGAACCTTTACTTTTTGCATAGAAATTTCTCCTGTAAATCAAAGACAAGGATTGAGCTTTCGAAAACTTATTTCAAGATAGTTTTAGTTTTTATCGATGGAATAATCTCTTCAACGAATTATAAATTCAATTTTATAATGAAAACTCACCCTTTTCATTTCGAATGGGCACAGCACCAGCCGTGCTCTGTATCCCAACGGGTTGGGCTGGCAGCACGTTCATCTTGGCTTCAGCACTAAATAGTTTAATGAGGAGTGATGTAGGAAGACTCGACGAGGATTAAGGCTGATCACTTAAAACACAGTTAAACAAGCATTTAAGTTAAATAAAATTACGAGAATACACACTGGAATACAATAAACATGTCCCCAAGGTTTGACATTAAAATTAAACTGACATGACAGAGACATGACAGTAGTGACAGCAGGAGTCAGCTTTTGCAACATCTAAGCATATGTCAATGATCTAAGCTCGATGAGCTCGATGTTTTGCAATGGCTTTTGCTTTTTTAAATCTATGGCATATTATGCTTATGTGAAAAAAACTACCAAAACGTTAATTTTTAATATAGGGGAAGCACCACTCCAAAATTCTATTACCTATATTATATAGATGTAATATTTCTTCGCGAACTTCCTCCTGCCCATTTGGCCCATACCTACTATCAACAGTCACTGCGCAAGGAACTCAGTTCACCAGTCTACCACATTCATAAAGATCCCTTTCTGTCTTACATTCTCCTTTCTCATAGATGTAGATTCTCTTGTCTGACAAATTCACTGCAAAGATTGACAACTACTATACAATCACAAGAATTATTGAAAAACCCATTACGCGAAATCCCCGAGTAAATATGTGACAAATACAAAATTTTGGATTCTAAATACATAGTATTTTCATTTCGTTCGACGTGAGATAGAAAAAAAGTCGCTGTGCTCTCTCTCCTCTAGTCCCTCCAGAAGAAGTAGAAGAAGTTATTTCTCATGTTGAAATATAATTGCAAGATTTTTTGTTACACCAAACCCTTCGTAAAATACGGAATAGAAAATAATATTGCCATCAAACGACAAGTGTGCACATCAGAATTTGGTAAAGCAGTCGTAATGAGACCGCGATTAGGTTTTGGAAAAAGTCTGGGACAGATCATCATTTATAGGCAAGTACCGATTTCTCATAAATTTAATAATGTTTGGCTCGACAAACACCACTCTTAAAGATCTCTTAAAGATGTAATACAATATAGTTTAACGTAAATATAAATAATAGGGTAGAAAATGAAGATATATACAAATAGAGTAGGTATGGCATACTTAGGTACTCTCCTCAATACGCTCTGTGAGAGTGCTTTGAGGTGTCAAATTGCGAAAGAGACTGCTCGGCTGTGCAATTTCAAAACCTAGTATCTGACAATTTTAAAAAAAAGCGTGTTTTTGCATTTTTCGACCTTATAGGCCATTCTCCACATACTAGGATAGCAAAAACTCCCAAAAATTTTACAAAAACGAAGTTACACAAAGTCGGAAACCTAGTATCTACAGTAAACGTTTTCAAAATGCAAAAATTACAAGATTAAAACATAGTATCTAACATCAACCATTTTAAAAACCTAGTTAGTGCTTGTAGTTACTTGGATATAAAATGGTTCATGTAGATACTAAGCCAATGAAATGGTTGTAATAAACGTCAAAACTCCCGCGCAACTTTAGTATGTGAGAACAAGTCGTTGCAAGTGCATGTTTTTGTCTCTAAAAATGAGCAAAAATCAGTTTTATAGGTCGAAATTGATCTTGAGTGCTTTAAAAGAACAACATGGTGAAATTTAAGTACGCTTCAGTGTATAATATTGTCAAGATTGTTTGTTTTCCAAGGTTTTTTATGAATAAAAGGCATTTTTTTAAACGACGTCAAAAATCATCAAATGACCCCTCCCGCTGTGGGTTAGCAGCGATGAGGGAGTGTCAGACTCTTACTGACCAAAAACCGTCGTGTTCCGTCGTGGGCCTTTTATTTGCCAGAGCCACGGTATCTCTTTCGAACAACCCGCAGCCCCGGCAGGCCTTGGCCCTACTGGGCCCCGCTGGGGTTGCTGACATCTCTTTGAGGAGCGCGTGGAACAACGCGCGCTGTCGACACGGGTCTGTCGTCTAAGCAGAAAGAGGGACGCTGAGCCACCCGAACTCACCGCCCACAGACCCATGCCTATGGTGGCCGGGAGTCATCTCGCGACACCCGGCGCCCGTGGTGTCTACCTGGTCCAGCGTGGCGGCCGGGATGAGAGGTGCGAACTCTCTGACGTTCCGCCGCCTCCTTTTCGAGCATGACTGCTTCGCAGAAGGAGGCGAACGCATCCCATTCCCTCTCGCTCCGGACCATGGCCTGAACCAGAGCCGGACGCGAGAAGTCGCCGCCACCTAAAGCCTCGACGAGGACCCGGCGGTGCCCTTCCCACGCAGGGCACTCCTGGAATGTATGGTCCACCGTGTCCTCGGGGCTGTCCGCACAATGGTGATACCCGGGCGCCTCCTCACGAAAGATTCGATGCAAGTACCTCCCGAAACAACCGTGTCCGGTGAGGACCTGCGTCATGCGGTACGTGAGGGCGCCGTGACTCCTGCCGAGTCACTCCTCAACGAGGGGACTTACCGCCACTATGGTGGCGTGCCCTGTACTGGGTTGCGACAGTCGTTCCCTCCAGGCCACCATGAGATCGCGCCGGAGCTCCGCCCGCTGCTCGACAACTTGCCGCGGCAACGGGGTTTCCCCCCCGGCGCTGAGCCTCCTCGCGCCAGTCGTACAGGCGCAAGAAGACTCTCGCCTCCAGATCCCACGGTGGCAGTCCGGCTAAAAGGCCAGCTGCTTCGCGGGAGATCGTGCGGTACCCCCGGATTAGCTTAATGGCTATCACCCTTTGGGGCACGTTCATGAAGTGTACGGCCCGCGGCCATACCGAACGTTATGAAAAAACACAATCCCTTGACCATGCCAACCTTAAAATATATTCCAAGAGGCATTAAAGAAATTAAAAAGAAAGGCATAGTAAAATCATTATTACAGCTTATGCCAATGAACAGAAGGGAGTTTTGGCAAAGTTTACCGATCAATAATAATTCAGTTGATTTAGTTTCTGGTGGTCAATTTTTAATAAGCGAATAATTTATTTTATTTGAATATTGTTTTCAAATATTTTGAGTGATTATTTTTTTTTACTGAGAAAAAGAGTTTTTTTTTTAATCTTTTTCATTAAAACTGCTTATCACTATTTCGTTGTTTTATTCTATTGTTTCTTACTAGGTTTATAAAAGGGCATTTAGTTTCTACTCAGTAAATTCAGACCTAAATGAAAACAAAGCAAGTGATCTTACTAGGTTTTGAAATTGTCACACTCAAAAAGTTAGAACTAAGAAAACAATTTTTTTATTAGTAACTGCTCCTCTACGTACATACTTGGTGATAGACGCATTAAAACACTTTTTTTTAAAACCCTGTTATCTCCCTCAAATTTTGCAATCACTCCCAGGACGGTACGACTAATATTATTGAAACGGCAAGCTGTCAAAGATATGAAATCGTTTTTCGGCTCTCCTATAAAATTTGGTTTTGTGCAGATACTGGGTTTTGATATTTCGCAGCCGTGCTACATGGAGAGGCCCACTCTCTAACTGCATGTTTGATAACCGCAACAGTGAATGTGCGTTCTGGCTATCGTGCATTTGCTTGTTCGTGAGGAGCCCGTGGCTTAGTAACAGCCGTGTGTGCATCGATTAAAGGTTGGTGGATCCCGGTTGCCATTTGGACGAAGTCGTTAAGAGTAGTCAGAACCCGGGAAGTCTGATCAGTCTTAGGCCGCGAACGCACAGGTGGCTTGCTTGCGTTGGCGTGAAGGTCAGGGCTCAATATCCGTGCCGATGATTATACCTACTCTATTCTTATTTTTTATCTCTATGCTCATGCGGCTCATTTTCACTTGATCCACTAGCTTGAGACACTAGCGACTAAAACTTTTACCGCTGCGTTCACTCACACACTCACACCCCCCTGAATTCATAAAAATAATTCAAAATGGTAACCTGCGTTTGTTCATCTGTCAGCAACATTATGCCCTATGTTCAGTTATATTTATTTTTGTTATCACCTCTTGACTTCTGATATTATCATTTTATCCCTAAAGTCAACAAGCACGTAATTTTTAGATCTGGCGTATACTAGTTACACACTGATAAGATAAAGTAGAAATTAGCGCTATTTATTGTTATTATTTGGAAAAAACCTATTCAGTTGACTTATTAGAGCCATGGCAGCAACATCGGAACTTCCAAGCTTGGATAAACTCATATCAAAGACCTTATCCGGAGAAGAACTGCAAGAGTACAATAGAATTCACTATGGGAGAACAGATCATCAGGAACTATGTATAAGTGAACTCAGTCAAGAAGCAGCAAAAGAGAACTGCTTTGAAGTAGCGGCGTACGACTTTTCTGCTAAAAAAGAAGAACATAGGCTCCCGCGAGTAGTAAGAGTTGGGATTATTCAACATTCTATTGGTACATCGACTGACCAACCAATAGTAGAACAGCGCCAAGCTATTTTTGAGAAAGTTCGGAAAATTCTCGAATGCGCTGGAGAAGAAAGTGTCGGTATTATCTGTTTACAAGAAGCATGGAGCATGCCCTTTGCCTTTTGTACAAGGGAGAAACAACCATGGTGTGAATTCGCAGAGGCTGTAGATGGACCCAGCACTCAGTTTTTAAAAGAATTTGCCATCAAATATGATATGGTTATTGTATCATCCATTTTAGAAAGAGATGAAGTTCATGGAGACACTCTTTGGAACACAGCTGTAGTTATCAATGAGGAGGGCAAGGTAATTGGAAAACACCGCAAGAACCACATCCCCCGTGTTGGAGATTTCAATGAATCAACTTATTACATGGAAGGGAATACTGGGCATCCTGTATTTGATACTAAGTATGGCAAGATAGCTATAAATATTTGTTATGGGCGTCATCACCCATTAAACTGGCTAATGTTTGGGGTAAATGGAGCTGAGATTGTGTTTAATCCTTCAGCTACAGTGTCAGGATTAAGTGAACATCTTTGGGGTATTGAAGCCAGGAATGCTGCTATAGCTAACAGCTATTTCACTTGTGCTATAAACAGAGTGGGCACTGAATCCTTCCCTAATGAATTTACATCTGGAGATGGGAAACCAGCCCATAAAGACTTTGGCCACTTCTATGGCTCAAGCTACATCACTGCTCCAGATGGTGCTAGAACTCCTTCCTTATCCAGAGTAAAAGATGGCTTGCTAATAGCACAGATTGATCTAAACTTATGTCGTCAAATAAAGGATAAATGGGGTTTCAGAATGACCCAGCGCCTTGATTTATATGCAGATAGTCTCAGCAAGGCCATCAAGCATGAGTTTACACCTCAAGTTATTCGCAACAATTTATACTTTTTAAGTAATGTTAAATGTGAATAAATTATTCTTTATACTTCTGTTATCAAAATGTTTTTAAATATTTTTTTATTGTTGTTGTAAACTACAAGTCTAAAATTATTGTTATTTTTGCTTTTTAACATAAGATAAAACTTTCATATCATAAATCAATTTTTATACTTAACTGTGTATTTTTTTAATTATACAAGTTTATGATAAAAATGTGTTTTATTTAGAATAAGAAATAAAACAACAATTTATAAAACCATTGTGTATCAATGAGAATAATACAGAAGTGAGCTATACATAAATATAGGGGTTAGAATGGGGTACATTCAGGCAATACCACTTTGCAACCAATAAAAACAATTGCTAATGTTTGAGCACATCACTAATATTTTTACAATAAACAATACATTCAAATTCACAAAATTGGGAGAAACAGAAATCCAGTTAACATTAAAATAGTTCACCATACCTTCAGGTATAATATCAAAGGTTTCAAGGTATTATGTACCTCTATTATTTATGTCTACCTACTTTTGATTGCACAACAATATTGTTATTGTTGTCAGCACCAGATTACAGCTGACATGTTCAAGAGAATATTATAACACAAATTAGGACTATTACTGTATGTACCCCAGATCCATGACTGTATAATTAGTTTATCACTAAGCACTAATACTCTATGCAGTCTTTGCACGGATGGCAGCACGCTTTCCGGTCACAGCCTGGAAACCAGACTTGATGCTGGCCACAGAGCAACGGGAACCACATGTTTCACACTGAAGGAAGAATAATCGAGTATCTTTCTGCAGGATGGTGTCAGGGGAACGGCATGTGTGACAAGTAACATATTCCTTGATATACCGACGAAGGACATTCTCTATCTGTTTCTGCTGGAAACGACCTTTAATAATAAGCTGACTGTTACCATCCACAGACCCACTTGTACCCAACTCAGCCAATAAAAAGTCTAGTAAATGTTTAGGCTGCCGATGCAGAGTTTTACAGATCTCTGTGAAATTGGCAAAGGATGTTTTCTTAGTACCAATTCTGACAACTTGGGGAGGTCTCATGATGAATTTCTGTTTCTTGCCAGAGACCATGCTAGGATTCTTTTCACGCATGATGTCGAACACTCGCTCCAGGAGCTCGTCGTACGTGTAATCTCGGTCTGTGCCACTCCACAAGTCACCACTGACATCCTCCACATTTTCTTGGTCTTCTCCCTTACTATCATCTTCAAGGACGAGTTCCTCAATGTTTTTCTTCTTCTTCTTCTTTTTAGTTTTTGAGAAGTCAATGTCTAGATCCAAGTCATCAATAACTTCGTCCTCCTGTTGTTCCGGCTCTTCAGCCGGGGGTGTTTCCGGTAACGTGTTTTCGAGTTCCTCCATATTGAAGACTCCCTTCTTCTTCTTCTTCTTTTTCTTTCCAAAATTATCTAAATCGAGGTTATCATCCTCGGGCAAGTCGACGTCACCCGTCCCAGCGGGCGCCTCCACGCTCGTGCTCTCACCTTGCTCGCCTGCGAGAGCGGCGTCTAAATCGAAACCGGTCTTCTTTTTCTTCTTCTTCTTTAAAGATGGATCAAATACCATATCGTCATCCATGATTGAGTATCGAATTAATCACTAAATAACGTTAAATATAGTGTGTGAATGGTTATATTTCAAGATAATTTGGCAGGTGGCTATCAGGCTGTGGCTAATGTCAAAACGTTGCATCAGCTTAGGTACATTTCGTCTAGAAATGGCAAATTCCGTTCGCTAACACAGTGTAGAAATTATAAATTACTATTTTGTTTCAACAGAAAAATGAATAAATTACTTTTCTTTTATTATAAAATGCATTTATAACGTTAACGTTCATAATGGATTATTTTTTTACTGTAGTATACACTCTTTAGCATTTCACTGCCCATTCAATGCGCTCAATTTTGACAATATGACACTCGTGATTACAGAACGAAACATAACCTCAAAATATTGTGGTAGAAATAGAATATTGGGATTGTGTTTGGTGAATTGAAAATGTATCTAAATAGAGTTCACCGAACATTTCCTAAATTAAAAAAGCTTTTAACAAGACAACAGTCTCAAGCAGCATTAGTAGAACAAAATGAATACACAGAATCACCGGAATATCCTCCAATTTTGGACATGTCTCTGCAAGGCAGAAAATTACGACAGAGGCAGGCAGTATATAAGAAAATTCAAGAATTAAATACTGTTGAAGAAAAACAAATAGCACTAAATATACCGCGTTATTATGGTTGGAAGTGTATAATGTTCAACGAGGACAAAGATCCATACAATGCTATGCCTCTGGTGCAGTATTACACAAGAAGTCATTTCATTCCTACAGAAAAACTACCGGAATTTTATAATGATACAGGTGCAGCAGCTGACGCCATTGTTCAGGAAATTAAAGCTCTTATAGAGGAAGCTATTCTAATAGAAAACGATGGTGTGGAGTAAGTACTGAACGCATTTTGTGATTTTAATAACTACTATAATCTACAAGGAAACTTTACCATGTATTAGGACTATATAAATATACCAATTTCATATATGAATGTACATACCTGTAAACACCTCTTCTATTCTCTCTTTCTATTTCGTTACTTTTTGTAGATACTCATATTCTGTGCAAATAATTGATTCTTATTCTCACCTGAAATGGTAATATATTAGGTGTGTTTGAATATAGCATTTATATCCATTGTAAATATTAATTTCAGCCGAACATTCACCAGTGCTTTGGATAAACCTGAAGTTTCACAGAAAGAGGATGCATTAGCTAAATGTATAGTAAGACAAATCAATAGAATCGTCATCAATAACTTGACCGATAAAGTGGACCATATATTGTCTTCCCAAGTAAGTATGAATACAGATATTTTACTAAGTTGTACATAGATTGTGATAAATAAGCATAGAGCGATCTTAAGATCTTGTAGTGCTTAGAAATTGAAAAAAGAACTTCTGACACTCTGATTCACACAAAGTATTTTGAGCATCATTTTTACAATTTAAAAAACAATGCATGGGCACAATGCTCAATCTTACATTGTATACCAAAGACTAGAATTCTAAGTTAAAAACTATTTTCCAGGTTGACTATGATCCCCGGCATGAAGCATTTTGGTTTGTTGGTGGTATTCACCCACCACACAAACTAGTGGCCTGGAGGAAACAGTACGGTGGACTTAAAGATCGCTGGTATGAACCCATTGACAGGGCAGTCCAATATGTTGGTAAATGTCACTCAATCATTATTTCATTTTAATACTAATTTATATTTCATTTCAGCTGTCTCAATGATCTTTCTGTAAATGAATATAATTGTGTCCCTAAAGTCCAAAGTGATGTTTGATTTTGGACATTAATAAAATACTTGTTACATTTTCAGTCAGCTGCAGAAAGATTTATAAAGTTAAAGCTAAGACAAAAAGTGTTAGCAATAGATATAGTAGCTTTAATTTTTATGGATCTGTCTGCTACTGACAGTTTATCAAGTAGTGTATTATAGTTTTTGTATTAAAAAAGTTTTTTTATTTTTATTGCAGGTACTCCAATATTAACAATCAGAAACCGTCAGCCTCTGAAACCACTTGTGCCATACAGTGAAGCAGAGAATCCTGAGTTTAGAGTACCGAAGTTTGATCACAATCCAAAAGCTGTTGGATATTTTACAGATAACAGACATGGCACCAATATACCAGGTATTTTTTGTTTCAAACTCGAAAAAAAAGGATGACTTTTAGTTAACACAGTTTTACATTGGCTTTGATTGATTAGTTGCAATATTTATTTATAATTCATAACCATTTCATATGGCCAAATCTTGGGCCTATTTTTTATAAATAAGGCTTAACTTAATATGATTTCAGGATTCTGGCCTGGTGATTTTGATGAATTTGGCTCCCTGTCTTATCATGGACGTGGTCATATTCTTGCAAGAAAACCTTCATTTGGACCTGAAGATAATCTAGAAGCATTGCACTGTCAAGCTATTAAGTCTAGCTTTGGTTGGCTGTTGGCTCAAGCAAATAATCAAGGTTTTACTACATACAATGATATCACCTATCCTTTAGTTACACAAACTGTTGTTACAAATGGTCAGCTATGGTCTCTGTATGCATACCAATTGAATACCATTGAATTCCATAATGACAATGTTGATAATCCAAAAAGCAACATTTGCTTTGGTACAAAGCCTCTGAAGTTATATGACTCCATAGAGAATGGGAAAGTCCAAGGGCTTAATGAAGAGGTTTTGAAAATGCTTGTGCAGTTCTACTTAAATGCTCCTGAGGAACGAGAACATGAGATGAAACCATATTTAGGACAGGAAGAACAAGTTGTAGCAGATATTGAAGATGATAACAAGCGCCGTTGGCTTGAAGCCCGATACAAACATCTAGTATCTAACAGGCCCAAGCACCTTCTAATTCCGGAGATATATCAGTGGGAGCAGATTTATAAAATTAAGTTCAACACCAGATTCTTTGAGAAAAGGAGACGGCCATTTGAACTTGGTATCAGTCCCTTCAACAGAAGATTGGATGAGCATTTACCACCCTATATTCCTAAAGTTTTGCGGCCATATCCTAGGAGCAGAAAGAAGTTCGAAACAACATATTACCCTAAGATCTATGAATAAGTTAATTATTTATGTAGTTGTAGATTTTCTGTAAATTTAGATAAACATAATGCTATTACCCAATGTTTCATTGCACGATTGAGCTAGACAGCATTACTGTTCATTGGAGATGGTAAATTATTTGAGGAGAGATGGTTACAGCCCATACAGTATGAAATTGAATGAACGAGTTTTGTGTGAATTATGATAGGATGGCATACTTAGCGTGATATGGGATGTGGGAGAGCAAGTAACTGTTAGCTGACACAAGTTGGTTGGTCTACTCAGCGGAGTCAGTATCGTTTGGCGGCGCGCTTTATGTACTGGGATGAAAGCCAGCGACCGTACCAGCCACCTTTATATCTGGAACGCATGAGATGGCGTGTATAGGTCATAGTAGACATGAACGGCACGGCACGGCGCAGCTGTTCTTTGGTAGGCAAGCTCGCTGTTAACCCGCTGTTAGCTTTTTATATTGAAGTGATAATTTGTTTTATAGGGTCAATTGGAAAGTTAATCGCTGGGTTGAAGCTGGCCGTGATGTGCCGTTCATGTGTGCCATAATCTTATCTGTATGTTAGAATATAGAGGAGTTTTTGGACCGCATCTATTATCAGCTGGATTAGTGAGAATATCTGGAATCCAAACTGAAAAGCTTTGTTCCAAATAAATATATAAAAAAAAAGCATTGACACTTTCTGATACTGACACCTGTCAAATTTTGACTTCTGGACGAATCAATACAAAACGTGTTTATGATCGTGATTTTTCGCAATTAGAAATAATGAAAAACTTAAATATTTGGAACGTCTCCTTTGGAGATCTCAACCTAAAATCGGAAAATAAACTCATAGTCTGTAATGGCCATGACGAAGTCAGCTCCTCTAACGAACTATATGTTTGTACACATAACCTCAGTGTGATATGTTTTGATGAAAATAATGAGGCAAAGTGGACCAAAGATCTGTCGGATATTGCGTCTCCGGACAACAGCCCTGTGAACATTACATTTCTCGGACTGACCAACACTCTTTGTGTGGGACTGGCGAATGGTGAACTAATTACCATCAGCGACAATGGCAGTACTGTGGACTCAGCTGGAGTCTGCGACAATGGCTTACTGGTATGAATAATACAAATGCACTACTAGAAAGTTAAAATCCTTAAGTTAAGAACTCTATCATTATGTCCTTACAGCTGAAAGGATTTCTTTAAGAAACTTTAAAGCTTTAAATCACTTAGGTACACATCCACTCCACTCCACCCCTAACACTGACAGGGCAAATATAATACAACTATGGATGTAAATCTAGCTGTTTCTATAATATTTTTACAGGCCATGGAATGGAGTCCAGACCAAGAGCTTCTAGTACTGGTCACGAAAGACATGAACATGATTCTAATGAATATGTTCGATCCCATACATGAGATCAACTTGTTCAATGAAGAGTTTGGAGAGAAACAATTCATAACCGTTGGCTGGGGGAAGAAGGAAACTCAGTTCCATGGATCAGCTGGCAAACAGGCTGCTAAACTGAAGAATGAAGTTGTTGCAGGTAGTTCAAAGATTTAGCTTCCTAATAGTAATGAAACATAGCCAGATTTCATACAAACTTTGCCTGAGTAAAGGGCGTAGAATGCAATATGTTTTTTGTGGATAGAGATAACTACTGGGGGCACAAAGGTATATATGAATGTAATTTGGTTTTATTTTCAGATCCAACAGTAGATGATGATGCAGTGAAAATATCCTGGAGAGGAGATGGAAATTTGTATGCAGTAGGTTTTATGATGAATGGAATTAGAAGATTCAAAGTTTTTGACAAAGAAGGACATTTACAATACACAAGTGAAAAACAACAAGGCTTAGAATCAAACTTGTCTTGGAGACCCAGTGGAAATCTCATAGCCACAACACAGAAACTTAATGAAAAATATTTAGTGTCCTTCTTTGAGAAGAATGGCTTAAAACATGGAGAATTTGATGTTCCTGTAAATGCTAACACAGTTGTAGAGGACATCACTTGGAGTTCAGACTCAGAAATATTAACTTTACAATGCAGAGACACTGTAAGTAATGTACAGACTGTGCTTCTGTATACAATTGGCAATTACCATTGGTACCTTAAACAAACATTAACTTTCAATGCTGAACAGAATATAAGCAGGATCATGTGGGATAATGACTTTGATATAGCCAACAATAAGAAGCTACATGTGTTTTTACACAATGGACAACATTTTTCATACAATTGGATTTGGAATGTAGATCACAGCAGAGGTTTTGGGGCTGATGACGATGCAGTAGTAGCAGTCATTGATGGAAATAAACTACTTTTGACAGGATTTAGACAAACTGTTGTGCCACCACCAATGTCAGCCTTTGAAATACAAGTGGATGCAAATATTAATTCTGTCCACTTTGCTCCTCAAAAACAAAAAGAAGGAGACCCTGACCCTAATTCTTTCTTTGTTTTTACTTCAGACAATAAGTTGGTATTTTATAAACAAACTAATACGTTTCCTCTGCAGTACGAAATTTCTAAAACTGTGGAGGCAGATAAATATGATTTTCCTTTTCAATGTTACAATTGGTTCTGGGTTAATGCTGAGACAGTAATATGTAATGCTGTTTATAACAGTAACACTGACAATTTGGTGGAGCTCCTCATTGGCTCAGAGAAAATTGAAAAGAAGGATGAAAGTTCCTTGCCTGCACCTGTAGCTAGGATTCAATCTCACCCTTCTAATCCTTGTGCTGTATTTTTGCAACTCCAAGATGGAATAATTGTACAAGAGAAACTTGGAGAAGACTTAGAAATTCAAGATGTGTCATTTCAAGTAGCATGTCCGAAATTTGATGTGCTTCTAGTAGAAAATGAGGTACATTTCATAGGATTATCACACAAAGGTCATCTTTATATAAATGATAGAGTGATAATGAACAATGTTAGTTCATTCTTTGTCCATACTCATTTCCTATTGCTAACAACACTGCAACATGTGCTTCTGTGCACTGAATTAACCAAGGCAGGTCTTGAAGCTATTACTGAATATCAAAAAACTGAATCCAATCATGTCTATAAGAGGAAAATTGAAAGAGGAGCTAAATTAGTAATAGCTGTACCAAATGATACTAGGACAGTGTTTCAAATGCCAAGGGGAAATCTTGAAACTATCCAACCAAGGCCTTTATCATTGAAGATTATTGGAGAATACCTTGATCGACTACAGTATCATGAGGCATTTGACCTCATGAGAAAACAAAGGATCAATTTGAATCTCATTTATGACCATGATCCAGATAAGTTTGTAAAGAACATTGAAATATTTTTGGAATCGGTTCAGAACATTTCATGGCTAAATCTGTTTCTTTCTGATCTAGAAAATTCGGATGTGACAAAAACTATGTACTCTAGTAGTTACGCTGGCAAACCAGACAAACCAAAAACTGATGTAGATTCTAAAATCCAAAATATATGTGATATTGTAAGAGAATATTTGAAAAAGAGGACAGATAGTGATAGTAAGATATTACCTTTATTGACAACGTTTGTAAAGAAAAATACAATGAAAGATTTAGAAAGTGCTCTATCAATCATTAAAGAACTTAAAATTCAGGAATCTGGTGGATCAAAGTTACCTGTAGGGTCAGATGAAGCACTGAAATACTTATTGTATATGGTTGATGTAAATCAACTGTTTGATGTTGCTCTTGGCATGTACGACTTTGACTTAGTTCTATTAGTTGCATACAAGTCACAGAAAGATCCTAAAGAATATGTCCCAATGCTTGATGAACTGAATGAAATGGAAGAAAACTACAAAAGATTTACGATTAACAAACATTTAAAGCGGTTTGACAGAGCAGTAGAGAGCCTTGTACTTTGTGGAGAGAAAAGACATAATGAGTTAAAAACTTTCGTAAAATACCACAGTCTTTATAGAGAAGCGTTGGCTCTATTTTCCCCAAATGATGAAATATTCAAGGACATATCAGATGACTTTGGCCTTTATTTGAAACTGAAGAAGCAATTCACAGAAGCTGGGTTGGTTTATGAAAGAGCGCAAATTATAGATAAAGCCATTGAATGTTATAAAGAGGCTTCAGAATGGGAATTGGCAATAAGTTTAGCTAAAGTTACTTGGCCTGAAGCTGATTTCAAGAATTTGTGTTGGTAAGATCATCATTTTTATAGGTGCAAAATTAAAAATTTTGGTATGCATTTTGAACATTTTGCTTTTGTTAATAATTAGGGATCTAGTAAATGGCTTAAAAGAACAAAAGCGACACAAGGAAGCATTAACAGTTTTGGATCAGTACTACGGGAACAATGAAGAAACAATTTCGTATGCAATTGAATGTGGCCAGTATAAAACAGCGTTAAGACTCTGTTCCCAATATCAAAAATCTAATTGGAAAGGTAACTAATATTTTTATTATTCACTTTTGAAGCTACAAAAGGAAGGTATAGTGGCTTTTATTGTATAATACCATTTGTTTTTCGCAGATGAAAAAATTCTACCAGCTTTATTAGAAGAATACAAGAATATGAGAGAACTTATTGAAAACAATTTTGCAACATTCATAAGGCATCGTGAGCGTCTACAATTTGTAAGAGAAAATAAGACAAAACATCCTGTGGACACATTTGATTTTTATACAAACAAGGACAGCGATTTATATTCTGATGCAGGAAGCACTCTGGCTTCATCGTCTAGAGGTTCAAGGTATATGATATGCTATATTAAGACTTTATAGTTTTACTAGAATCGACAGATCACAGATGTCATCTAACTTATCTGGGCCAGTAGTTGTAAGTAGGGGTTCCCCAAGGTTCAATACTGGGCTCAGCTAAACTAAAAGCTGTTTTGCTTACTGGCAAAAGAAGATTTAAAGAATAGGCTGGGAATCTCTGCAGTTTTTTTACCTTGCATAAGATTTTTTTCTTATAATTGTGTTTAATTTCAGCCGATCATTCCGTTCAAGTAAGAACAGACGAAAACACGAGCGTAAAGTAGCGTCGCTAAAAGAAGGTTCTCAGTATGAAGATGTTGCTCTGGTCATGACTTTGCATACCCTGGTCACAGCTACTTTCGATTTGAGGTTGCAAATAAAAGAGGTTGTCATTGCATTGAGTTACTTCAGTAAGGATAAAGAAGCTTACATCTTACAGGTGAATATTTTATTCAGTAAAAATTCCCTAATTCTTTTTCTGGCACTTAAGGCACTTTTTCTGGTGTAATGTAGTTTCTAAGATATATTTTTTATAAGAGTACATTTCACAAGTCAAGATCATCTTATTCATATGCAACTTATTCATGCCCTAGTGGGCAATGAACCGACCTCTCGAGTATGAGGGCGCGGGTTCGATTCCAAGTCTGGCAAGTACCAATGCAACTTTTCTAAGTTTGTATGTACTTTCTAAGTATATCTTAGACACCAATGACTGTGTTTCGGATGGCACGTTAAACTGTAGGTCCCGGCTGTCATTGAACATCCTTGGCAGTCGTTACGGGTAGTCAGAAGCCAGTAAGTCTGACACCAGTCTAACCAAGGGGTATCGGGTTGCCCGGGTAACTGGGTTGAGGAGGTCAGATAGGCAGTCGCTTCTTGTAAAGCACTGGTACTCAGCTGAATCCGGTTAGACTGGAATCCGATCCCAACATAGTTTGGGAAAAAGGCTCGGAGGATGATGAAATATTTAATTTTACAGACATCTTTGGAAAAAGTTTTGAAAGAAATGAAGGACAGTTTCAAACAAATATGGACCAATGAGCTTGTATTAGAAGCAACAAATGCAACTATTGCCGCCCAGAATGTACCCGAAGGACAAAGCATTATTCCACAAGGCATTGCTACACTTGGTAAGTTCAAAGTGCTTAAACTAACTTTATTAATAAATGGCTTGCCTGAGTTTTTGCAAAGGGATAAACAGATATGGCAGAGTACATTGTTTTACAACATTGTTGAAAGTTCGAACACATGTATAAATAATGTTAATGATGGATTTTAATATTTTTTTCAGAACCCCACATAAGGATAGCCCCAGTGATTGCAGACATCAGTTGGAAACTTGAAGGACTTAATTAAATATAACATATAAAATGTAATGTGATTAATGTAGTAAAACTATGTTAATATCAATAAATATTTTATTCAAATCATTAAATTATTTTCTTCATTACAATACAACATCATCTATTAAAACATTTAGGCGAACAGAAATAGCATTGGAATGTAACTGTGCTTTTTCTATTGGTGCTCCCACATTGCCGTTATAAAATGTTTGTAAACATTTTTTAACACCAAAACATTTACTAACAAATGTTAACAATTGTTGCACTTTGTTAGAAACTGTTACATGTTATAAGTGCTCCTACATTGATGGAAAATGTTTAAACATTTTATAACATCTAGTATTGGCTCGCAGTTTGGTTTCGCCTTCTGAGGGCCGAGGACGTCTACACGAAAATGGAAGAAGATTTGCTCATTGGAATAGCTTTTATTTTTTGTTTAAAAAAGAAGAAAAAGCGCTCTTATTGGATGCGCCAAACGCTAAAAGCTAGAGGAAAATATAGTGCCACAGACTATCTCAAGGATATAAAATGTTTACAAACAAAAGATAACACATGTTTTATTTTGTTATAATTTGTTTTGTTATAAAATGTTTACTAACATTACTAAACATTTTCTAACATGACAATTTATTTGTGATTAAATGTTTGCTAACAAATGTTTACTAACGTTATTAAACATTTTCTAACGGCAATGTGGGAGCACCATATTACTATTGAAGACAACAACTCGGAAATAGTCTTTTAATTGAAATTCCTTATTCATGTAAAATAGATTATTCACAACGGGTGCACCACAGATACACATGTTGGCGTTATCAAGAAACTCCACTAATGTCCACGGTATAATATTAGCTGCATAGTAGATTTTATTTCTTAGTACTGCTTTTGAAGCTAAATCTACTAAGCTGCCGATATAAAAGTCCCAAGGAGTGTGTTTACTGGGTTCAGGTGGTGTTTCATTGACATCAAGTTTATTTTCTGAAAGGTCTATGTATTCCAAACGGCACTGCAGTAAACCGCACGGCAGGGATGTTAGTTCATTCTGGGTCATTGTAAGATACCTGGAATATAGAACGGCTTATTAATTGAACTCAAGTAAACATGTGACAGGAGGTACCATATAAATATATAATTGTCACAAAACAAGATAAAATATGGCAATATATAATATGGAATTGTGTATAAAAATACTAATATTATAAAGCTGAAGAGTTTGTTTGTTTGAACCTGCTAAATTCAGAAGCTATTGTACAGATTAAAAAATTAGGTGTTAGATAGCCCATTTAGCGAGGCAGGTTATGAGGATGGAGTAGTACCCACGGGACACAGTGAAACCACTGGCGAGAGCTAGAAAATACATATTTACCTTAAACTACTTATTCGACCCAGTGTTGTTGGGAGTTTATCCAGCATATTATTATCCAATTTCAAAGTAACTAGTTTTTGTAGCTTCCATATTGACTTTGGTAAATGTCCTAATTTATTTCCACTTATATCTAATAGTTTCAGCTTGTTTGTGATCTGAAAATACAGTAAATAGACATTACATGCAGGTGAGATAGTAAGATTTAGACAGGTATTTACTATGCTTTTATATACATGTACCACATATGGCTTGAAAATGTAGTATTCTAAACTGAAGGACAATAATAAGCTTTGTTTACCTGGGATCCCATCAACCATCTCCAGTCTACTTCTCCTTTAACCCCCAGTTGATTGTTAGAGAGAAACAATTCACATAAATTCGGCATTCTTCCTGTAAGAGGAACAATATCAATAGCAAGTTCTAATAAAGCGTACTTGATTTCAATATTACAAGTAAAAATACATAGAGGTTCTGGTTGGAGTGTAGCAAAGGGTGTGCAAGGCTTTTGGGACTTAGAAAATTTTTCATAAAAAATGAAAATTTATGAAAATGCCTAGTTTTTCATTTCCATCGTATAGAATACCTAAAAATAAGACGAAAACCATCTGGGCACTTTTCGTCTAGGACCAAGGAGCCCGCGTAGCGGAGCTCCGTCGACTATACATTTGTTTGTATTGATTAAAATCAAATTTAGACCCGCACGTGACTTAGGGCAACCCCGACTCGGACAGGTTAGGTTAAAAAAAATAACCACGAAGGGGATAAGACCCCGCCATCCCCTTTGTGGTTATTTTTTTTTAAACCACCCAGAAGTAGGAGCCCCGCATAGCAGGGCTCCGTCGACTTTGCCTTTGTTTAGAATGACCTTCACTGCTCATTTTCAGGCGAACCGTTGGTCCTACGCAAAAGGTGCCCAGATGGTTTTCATCTTATTTTTAAGTATTCTATACGATAGAAATGAAAAACTAGGCATTTTCATAATTTTTCATTTTTTATGAAAAAGTACCAAAAGCCTTGCACACCCTTTGCTACACACTAACTGAGGTTCTTACCAAACTCTGGAGGAATTTTCTCTATGGCATTATTACTGAGATCAAGTACAACAAGCTGTTTCAATAGAAGGATGTCTCTTCTAAAGTTGCACAAGTTCAATCCATTAATGTACAGGGATTCTAATGTTCTTGGCAATCCTTTAATAGGGAATTCACTCCGATCCCGTATTACCAGCTTCGTGGGAGCTGTATCCTTATGAGTTACACTTAAACTTGATAAAGGCGCCAGTTGAACGTTCTTCGTGTCTCCAGTCAGGCACGATTTTAACAACCTCATAAAACATTTCAATTGTATTGCTTCACTCTTCAAACACAAGTCATGCGGCGGCTCTTCAAAGCGTATAGTTGCTTTGCCTTCGTTTATACACTTAACAAACACTTGTTTAATACTCTTTACACGATATTTTGTTCCAGTTTTATTGGTAGTAGAGAAAAGTAAGATGAAATATTCAGTTTCACATTTAGGTTCTTTTCCTATTGCGATAGTTGATTTTAAATATTTTCCGCTTGATCTTATGTTTAAGGCGCTATGCAGTCTGTTGATAACTTCGATTTGGCATTGTAATTTCATGATTATTTGTTTACAAAATTATTTCAAATTCAATACAGCTGATCCCCGCCAAACGATATCTGCTGCATGCATATCTGTCAATGTCAAAAAATTTAACCCTGCTATAGTCAGGAGAGGTCCAAGCACATAGGCAATAGATTTTCATTTGGATTTTACCACTGACCTCTATATTTACCACTGGGATTTTACTTATTCTTTCTCTTCTTCTCTTCTTTTTTTTCTTCGATGACTGATAATATAAGCATGGTGTAGTCGTACTTTTATTTCGACAATTCGATTTTGTAGTGAGCTTAGTTTTTCTTTATAGGGTCTATGCCAAGGTGAAGAACACATCACTATTTTAGTTAGTTTTATTGATTTTTTGTGATCTGGCAACAAAGCATTCGGCTGTCTAGTCCGTTGGGTATCTTAATCGCCGCTTTCTGGTCGTTTATTTATTACAGAACAATAGAACATTCGATTTCCCATTAATTTCCAATAGGTGAGTATGAAAACACGAAATATATTCTAGTTGGTAAATATTTGCATAATTGTTTTGAAAATATTGACAAGAGATAGGTACACTGTGTGATGTTTAATTTAATGTTTATTTTGGGCTGTATTAATGTTTGAATAACGATCAATATTTACGTATAAACTATTTGCAACTATTCACGAACAGATCCATCTGTGAAAAATGGCTGCATTGGTTGTACAATCCCGATTTGCCGGTCTGAGCATTGAAGATGACGACTACCCTCCCAGCGACATTCAGAAGACGAAAAAGACTAAAATAAACTCGGCCAAAAAGACTGATCCTGCAAAGAAACCTAAAACCATCACCACTACTAAACCCCAGGTTACAGAATTTTTAGACATATTTGTAGTAACTATAAAGAGACTTATAAACTATTCTATTCATAAGAATCATTCGTTTGATAAGAAAAACACAAAGTTATGTAGTTATACTTATAAAAAAGTTATTTCAAAACACTAATGAATTGATTTTCTATGCTTATGCACCTATATTAGATATAGTTGGAGTTGTGGTACAGTTGGAATTGGATTGCAGTTGCACCAAAAACCATTGCAATTGAAAGTTCATACATACTTACAGATTTAATTGCAGTTCCAATAGTATAGTAAGACTAGCCGTTTTCTGCGGTTCCATTCACACCCCCTGAGAAATACTCAGGAAGAGTGAGAGACTCTCATATGTTACTCGGGAAGAGTGCACCTTTCCAACAGTGAAACCAGAACTTTTAGAATCAGCCCATTCGTTTGGAGTTTTACAGCAACATAAACTAGACATAATATTAATGTTATTTTTAGCCACCCGTCCCTAAAAAGAAGAAGTCCAAACAGCAACCTGTCTCCTCTGACCAATGGGAACTGTGGAAGCAGAAGGATGAAGAAATGGTTGACGGCAACTTTGAGTCTGAATTACAACAAGTCAGTAATGTATTATTTCAGTATAAAATTGTGTTTTTACCTACAAGTCTCTTTAGGTGGGTATCTGGGAGTACATCAGTAAAGTATACACTGTTACTGGGCTAAAGAATAGTGTGGCAGTGGCAGTGAGCGCGCCGACCGCCGAGCCGAGCTGTCTGCTAATTTATGATGCTAATGTAAAATATATCTAAAGAGCAATATTTAAAGCCCATATTTAAATTATATTCTTTTTGCCGGGTGGGAGCAGAATATGGGTTTAACCGATAAGGAGGAGCTCCATGTAAAACATTGGATTCTACTCATCCTCATCCAGACGGCCAGTTTCTTCATCAAAAGTTAAAGTTAAAGTAATGTCTAAAGTAAAAGTAACGGTCAAATTCGTTTTTTCAAGGCTAAAGTGACAGCAAAATTCATAGAAAAATTGAATTTACCCGTTACTTTTACTTTAGACATTACTTTGGCTTTAACTTTTGATGAAGAAACTGGCTGTTAGTGTTGCAAAAAAAACCTGATAAAAACTGTTTCTTTTCAAGAGTATAATAACTCTAAAATTCTAAGGGCATTTACCGTTAAAGATTAATACTTAATATTACATAATAGAGTATTAGGTTTATTCTTGAATCTACTGTACTTTTCTGATAAAACAGTACCAAAAGTTCATAAAAATATTGGCAACATTCATTGATATTAACTCAATGAAAGGGGAATCCCCAAATTATATACTTATTTATGCACGGGGAAATCCCCTTTTGATTTGTTTGTAATTCAATGTTGAAAGTAGTGAATAAATAATATTTTGATTTATTATACAAATTTAATTTGTAATTGAACTAAACCTAAGGCTAGAAAAAAAACAACGATGCAAAGTTTTTTTAATGTTTTTTTTTCAATGTTTTTTTTTCAATACACTGAAAAAAAACAAATCATTTTAGATCACTAAGCTGACCCCAACATAATTGGTAAAAGGCTAGGCAGATGATGATTTAAATGCATTGATTTTTAATTTACTTGCATTTTGCTCAAGAACGTTAAATTGTATGTTTTCAGGCTATTCTACTATCTAAGCTTGATTTTGAGGAGAAGAAAGATGTGTACAAGCAATTCAAGAAGCAAGCAGAGATTGAAAAGAAGATTATTGAACAGAGTTCCAAATCTAATGGTAAGAAACAGAAGAAGAAAAATGTCATGAGCCTGGACCAGTTCAATGATATGATGAATGTTGGTGAAGATATGAAATGTAAGTTTTTCTGTATGATAAATAAGAAATTAGGTAAAAGTTTTATCTCTGATATACTATTTTGATGTTTGCCATGTTTGAATTTTCTGCTCCATTCAAAGAATAGATGAAACTTCAACTAAAAAAAGTGAGGTATTATATTCTTATTACCTTGAAATAATTCAGTGTTTTTTTTTTACTTTCAGTCAACCACGTGGATGAGAAGTGTCTGCAGGAAGACCCCAAGTCCCCCGACAAAGACACAGAGTTTTTCGAAAGGGTAAAAACTGAAACTAAAAATGAGCTTCTAAAGGATAAAATCTATGATAGAGTAAAGAACCGTCAACCAGCTTCTGATGAAATTATTACCAGAGTACAATTTGCTGACGCTCTAGAAAGAAAGGACAGAGAAATAGCAACACTGAAGGAAGAGGTTATTTCCTTAAAGCAGGAACTTTTTACTGTCAAGTCCCGAAATAAAAAGCTGTGTAATATACTTGGTCAGGGAGAGAGTAAGTTGAGTTTTTATATTCAGTTTAGCTGTTATCAAAAAGTCTTGAATATTGAACTGTGATTGTTTAACAACAAGAGGGCTCTGAGGTCCATTATTTTGAGAATGCTATGTAATAAATGTAAATGAGCTCAAATTGACTTTTAAAAGTTACTTTATATAGTACTATCTGTTTTCCCGCGGTTTCAGCCGCGGCCCTGTGGAACTACTTCCCGTACCCAGACTAAATATAGTCAATGTTACGGATACTCTGGCTTCCCAATACCTATTGGAAGAATTTTTTAAATCCATTCAGTAATGTGTCTTTACGGTACAAACATAAAATGGTATCTTCTGACTATTGATTGACACATAATAGCCGTCGGTCGTTGGTGGCATGCGGCAGACAGTAGTTTATTATAAACAGTTTGCTAAAGAATTTCTTTCTAAATTACAGTGAAAGATAAAGCCGAGGTCCTAGTGGAAGTTGAGCGGTTGCGGTCGGTGCAAGCGGAGTTGACGGCCGAGCTCGCGTCGCTACACACAGATCTAGAGAAGGAACGCTCCAAGAACACAGACCCTAGAACTAACAAAGAAAAGGTGAGTCATTCATGTTGCCTGAAGGTAGCCTTTGGAAGCGAGCGTCTAGCGACAGTGACAGATAGATGTTCTATGATAATGTAGGAAATTCTGTGCATCTGTCGCGGGTATCCAAGGTCACCAAATCGATAGTGACGTGCGTAAGTGACTTGCTATAGACTGCGTCAGCTACGCTTGGTTCGAAAGGCTACCTTAACGCCTAGTGTAGGGTGAGAGGACCGCAGAGCGGCTTCTTTCGGGATAGCACGATTTCCCTGATAGTTCATCACTGACAGTTCTAGTGATGCAACTTACTCGATTATTTTTGATATCGAATCATGATAAGTTGGCTACTTATACAAGGCTGTAGTGCAACTAGTACATATAAAATAACTAAAAAAATAAGCTTTATTTTATCCTCTTTCAGAAAAACACAACAAAAAAGAAAAACATAAGGTTTGACGTTTCATCAGAAGCTTTACTAGCGAAAGAGTCTAGTTCTGGAACTGGTTAATTAAAGATTTATACGTATTTTTTTAATAAAACCTAAATGTTATAAAAACCGAAATAAACGGAAAACAATCTGTGAGATTTTTATTATTTGTACTTGTAAGACTATGTAAACGTAAAAATAGCATATCCCAGTAAGAAAATTATAGAACACTGACTTATTTTTCAAAAACACAAAGTGAAACTACTGATTATGATAATATTAGGTTATATTAGTATTATGTGGATGTTTTCGCACTCTAGATGTATAGGATAGATGATACTCAAACTATGAATCTCAATTATTTTAAGACTTGAAGTGAACAAAAATATTTTTATGGGGGTCACAAAATTATATGTTTCAGTGTATTCGAAAGATATAAACCCCACCATGTTGATTGTTTTTTTATACCTCAAGAAAACATTTCATTTAGAGAGAATGGCAAAGATAATAAATGCTATTCTGCCTATCTAAATTGTTCAAGATTTTTTTTTATTTGTACTTTTATACACTAGATTAGTTTATGCAAATGTAACAATTTGTTCTAGATCCATACTCATTGTCAGAATATGTATATTGTATATGTATATGCCCGAAAATTATTTGTAGATGTAATTAGATGCTGCCCATACATTGCTTAGTCTTTTACTATTAATTTGTAAAATTAATTTGTAAAAGCACAAATAATCTTTTTTTGTTGAAACTTTTTTTAATAATAATAACACAGTTATCATAAGTATTTTTAGTTGCACTTTAGTTTTCGTTATGTTTAGGCTATAATGTAGAATTTCCTTCTATGGTTGAATAGCAACAAAAAATTGGCCTTGCTTGATATATTTTTGTATTATTTCAATTTGATTGTGATTCTGAATTCTGATCTGTCCAGATTGTAAGACTTTTTATTTGGTGCGTAAACTGTATTATTTTCACCAATATTTCACTGTGATTTTTATTCTTAGCGAATGGGTTAAGGACTTTATAAGTTTTGTATGGATAAAAATAAAAACATTATTTAAAACAATGCACGATTTTATTGCCATATCTATTACATACACAATTATAATTGGTACAATGGTATATTTCACTACAATCGATAGAAATGTAACCTGTTGGTCTAATACGTAATTCGTGCACGCTTAAGGGTTAGTTTCTAAAGCAGTTTATTACATAATTAGAATTGTGTATCAATTGATTGACGTTTCTGATGCATCTTAGAACCGAAACATCAGAAAACTAGAAACTCATTTACATTGATATTATACGTACTTATAGTAGGTAGGTGATAAATAAAAGTATTACTAATGTTTAAAATTATGCATAGTCACATAAAGGAGGACACAAACAATGCTTCTTAAATAATATTCATAAATATTATCGGCACATTTGTTCCAGAATTAGGCACAATTGTATAGAGTCCATATTTTTATACACGCAAATTATCTGTCTAGCTTTATCATAGAAGGGTACTTAATCTATAGTGCAAGACATTTGATACGTATAAAGAGTTCCTACATTTCTAATACTACTCTATGTTATTCGAATTACATATGGATTTAAACAACTGTGAATAGCCTGGTGTACAAATGCCTAAGTTCTTGACTAGCTGATTCATTTATTGTCTATAGGTATACAATACAAGCGATTAAACAGATTTCAGCTCTAACATAATGGATACCCAGTGTGACAATACGTGTTCCATCAAACCACTTAAATATTACAAAATACTCAATCATTCATTTGTACAAAAATATGAATCCATTAATACATAAAATATAAGAACTTAAGTAAATACCTACTTATATAATACAAGTGTCATATTGGCAGTAACAGTGATTATGGCAACGTGAATTTGATTTCTAAAATATTTTTGGTCCAAAAAATTTATTATAAACTTATACTCGTTCACATTACGTTAATTTGCATTATTTGAAAGAAATACATACACCACTTTAATACTGATGTTACAGAATATAAAATATAATATATTAGTAGTTAATAACTAAGCGAAGACTATGTTAAACCTAGTTACTTATAATATGGCAGTAAGTGGTAATTGCAGAGCATTGTTGATCGTACTCGCGAGATTCGCACACCACGTAGGGATATTCGAGTACTTACACGTAACTGATTTATGTCTATTCGATGGGTTATTTCTTATTGCAAAGAATACGTAACAAAACACTGGCGCTCATAGTCACTCATAACTGGATTCAAGTGTCGCTCTATAGAGTCCTACACTGACTTGCATCACTTCACATCTCACTCAACCACTACCTGTTCAAATGCATTTGTCTCGGTTCTGTCTGCGTTCCTTCCTGAACCCTATGTCTGTCGATGATGAGCAGATACGTATTGTCTGCTGTACCTGATTGTACAGGCACAAGCCGTCGCCGCGAGGGATTGACGACTTATCGAGTGTACTTGCGAACACTCGCTTGAAACTGCGTGATATGATAGTGTATCATAAAACCGCGTTGATCGATGTGTTCCGTATGGATTCATTTCCATGGCGTGTGATATCGTTCCGTTAACATGCTGGTACGTCTGCACATTTGATTGTGCTAATCGGTTTACTGAGTGCATCGCATTCGGAGTCCTCTATCACTTTGTTCGTTAGTTTGTCTACGCAGTATACGCCGCGTTGCTTCGTGATTTCCTCGCCCTGTAACAACATGTATGTTTGTAGTATACAGCAGGTACGTAGATTCGTTTGCTAGCATGCTTTGATACCAATCAGAAGTATTATGCATATTTCGAAGGCGCATGAAAGCGGTTTCATTCGTGGCTCCCGCAATGACCACGCTGTTGCAATGTTATGTTATGTTATAGGTCATGAGTTTCTTCTGCAGAGTTCTGCAGTCATTATAACAAAAGCATTATACCATGTATAAAACAGGACAAGATAATTGAAGGTTGTCGTTAATCAACATGAATATAAGACCTACCGGCATATGACAGGGCTTGGAGCAAGGGTTCCATGCGCCGACCCACCAGTGCGTATGCAACGTGTGAGGGGGGCAGGCCGGCTGTCTGCACTGCTGCATCATAGCTTCGTGACGCGGAGACTCGTTGTGGTAGCATTGGGACAGGTCCACTGTACCTGTGTAGCGTAATGTGGGATATATTAACACGAATGCCCTGTGATCGTAAAAGATATCCCTTCTTATGTCAAGTTAATTTATTTGTCTTCTGCAGAAAACCATAAAAAATTAAGAGTCTTAATGTTAATCTTTTTCAAGCTTCAAGCTTGGTAATTCCTATTTCGTTTGAAATATTCCTTTGTGCTGTATATTTTCTCCTGCTTAATGTAGAATGAAGGAAACGTTTCTATTTACTACAATTATTTTTGGACCTTTGGAGTGTTATTGGCTCATTGCCGTATATTTATTTGTCTATTTAAGCGAAATATAAAATTTCCACTTACGATTATGATCATCGACGCACTCATACTTCCGCCTCATGTACCCGATGCCGCACGATACAGAGCAAGCCGACCACTCGGACACGCGGTACTTGTACCGGCGTCTCATGCGCTGCCGATCCACCGTGTATTGGTACGTCACGCCGGGGTTGCGGTGACGGCCGCTGTATATTCGTTGCTGGAAGTGGAAGGACAATTTAATTATTGGTCTTACTGGTTTTGTATTCTCCTTCGTCGTCAGAGCCTAGAAAAGTCCGCTACTGGACAAAGGTCTCCCCTAAGGTTTGCCTCTTTGCTCGGTCTTCAGGAACCCGCATACTTCCATCGTTGCCTATCTAATTACTGAGTGTAAGCCATCCCAATTTTTATGCTATTTTATACACAAGAGAAACTAAAACTTTTTTAAAGAAAGGTATCTTAGACAGGCAACTTTGTGTTAGACTTGTCTTGTTAGTACTGCTAACTCGTTGATCGTCGTGTCGTGTAATATTTTACTTACATAAACTTTGATATCCTCAGCCAGTGGTCCAACAATTCGTACTTTCTCCCAATCACGATCTCGTTCGTAAATAGCCTGAGTTCCAGCCACAAAGTATTCCGTCAAAGTTGCATTTCTGTAATAAAAGTAAATCATTAGCAACTGACGGTTTTCGAAGAAAGATTTTCTCGTCTCGTTAATGTGCTGGACTTACCGTGCTCCATTCAGGTATATTTTATTCGATTTAGCGCTTCCAATAGATATGAAGTTGCCTGGATTGACTTTCTCTTGGATTTTTACGTTCCTTGATCCTGCAGGTATGACTGCAACCTGTGGAGAATTTAACATTACAACAACAACTCTTCAAATAGGCCAGGTATGTGGTAACTGGTAAGTACAGACTACCTAGCACATCAAGGTACGCCAATTTGTAATATTGAACCTTATAGTTCGGAGATAAAATCTATTAAACAAAGACATATTGTAGTAGCTTGATGTGTTGGCGTATATATCAATATTCTATCTATCTTCTAAAGTATCTTACCTCGCTAAAGCCAGATTGCTTAGTAGTTCCTTTACTGTAGATGCCCTGAACAGTCTTGCAGGCCGAACCGTTTCCACCACATACACCGCACTTGTCTTCTTCCGTATCAGACCCAACTATCCAGTCACATCCAACTTTGTAGCATACACCTGTGACAAAATACACCCTCTTTTATAAACATCCTTTTTGTCTTGAATTCGAGAAATAAGTGGGTAATCATCGCCCAGAATGGGTAGAATTTTATATGGGTTAGTTTTAGTGGTTTAATTTTATAGACCTGTTCGGTGGCTACCCAAACCATACGAGACATCGTTATTTTATTTTCGAAACGGTTGGATTAGTATACGTTTTATAGCGTCAACGTTAGCACGTTCGAGCGATTATGGGAGTTAATCGGTTCAGCGCCCTAATTGCTGTTTGTGACGATTTTATATTGCGCTCCAGGAAAGTAATGGCTCCGGATTGGCTGTAAAGAACGTTTTAAGACCGAGAGATGACAGGTAATCTCAAAAGCTATACCAGCGTATAAAACTTCTAATCTATCTTGCCATCTTACTTCCTGACGCTATGTACCAATCTATCGCTTCTATAGCCTATATCTATCCGTTCATCTCCTTTTCATTCTCCTAATTATGTACTTCTACTACATGATTATCTGTCTGTAATATCATAAAGTGACTTAACTTACCGGCGATACACATGTCCCTTGCCCCGATGCTTTGTCTGCAAGGAGTGCCGTCGGCGACGAACCCGCCTAACATTTCCACATCGCTGCCGTCGCGAGCCACGCATTGTAACTCACAAGGTTTGTCTGCAACAACATATACGTTATAATTTCCGTAGATATGTAGATATTTCTATATAATTGTGCCGCTGAAATCTGCAAGATATATTGATTGTATCTGCCCGCCCACCTCAGCTTATTAGTAGGACAGATAAACGGGCCGCTCTTTTGTAGGATGTTCTTACTAGGATTTTTGTTAGACGCGTGCGTTGCACTATTGCTATCAGAAGGTAGTCTACCTTCTTACCACCATATATAAATAAGACATACCTACCCAAGGTAGGTATGTCTTATTTTTATCCTACAAGAAGCCGGTCACCGATTATAGGACATGGGCGGCCAGTCTTAAGGATTACAAAAATAATGGTCTCTTCAGACTAGGAAATTTTAAGATAGGTGGATTAGTTTTCGTCTTCCGTATTTAAGTAGACTCACCTTGATCGAAGTAAGGTATCCATTCAGATATAGTTTCATTCTTATAGGTCATGTTGTTGTGTTTGGAGCACTGCACTTCTCGGAATGATGGCTCGTTGATAGGGCACGGATCGGTGTTGCAGATCTTGTATCTATAAAAGGTAACAAGGCTTCACAAATCCGAACAATATGGTCTTAACAGCAAAATAGCTTGTAGTTGGAGATAACTGTGAACATGTAGCACGATTCATATTATGTCTACAAAGATCTATAATATCCTGGGTAATTAGTCTGACATACTTGCAAAGAATAATGCCTAGCATTCAAAAAAGTATTGCAGACTGCGCTTAACAACACAAAGGCCTAGAAATGAAGTAGTTTAGAAACGGTAAAAGCGAAGTGACTTGGTGAATACTCACCGGCTTCTATCACCGATACAGTAGTTGCCATTGTTCTGTGGTTCTGGGTTGTTGCACTCGCGCGACTGCGTAGAGACGCCGGCGCCGCACGTTCGAGAACATTCGCTCCACTCCGACCACGGGCCCCAGCCGCCGTCGCGAGGGACGGGAGACGGAGATCGATGGACACAGGTTTGGTTCTGACACCACTGTAGGAAAAACCTTTATTAGTTAGTCCCTTATAAAGGTCATAAAGAAAGAAAAAAATACCTATTGATTGGTCCATTTTTTAATGTCTACATTTCTTTCTGAGTGATGGACTCCATACGTAAGTTCCGTAATTAGGTACATACATATGAGTATGTCATACAGTTGTACATATGAGATCTTAATAGCAAGATAAACATTTCCGATCCACTACTCAACACTTCCATAAAGTTCCTTAGTAACAGCAAACACATGTTGTAATGGCCGTCAGTACAAAAAGTCCAATGAGTTTCCTGCATATCTCACCATATCTTCTCCGCAAGTGGTTCCGGGCGCGGCGGGGCGCAGTAGTGTCTTGCACGTGTTACTGACTTGGCACCATAGACGTTCACACAGTTCTCCTGGCTTCGAGCACACGACTGCGTCGGGTCCGAACTGCCAGTGACATTGACTGGCTGCATCGAACGTTACACCTGAACAAACAAGTATTAGTAAGACTTCTGTTTATGTAAGAAAAGCTGTGATAATTTGTTTATGGGAAGGTATTCGGACTTACCAGCTGGGACTTCGGGGTAAACATACGTAGGCTCTTGAGAAGGACGGTCACTCAGACATTCACCCAATCCCGCGCTAAAACGAAATAATCCAAATTAATGTTGGTAGGTAGGCACAAAATCTACCATTTATACCTACCTGACTTATCTAATACCTGAATAATAATTGTTGTTATCCTATGCGACATTAAAACGCCCATATTTTAAGATAAAAGTAGGTATGCAACCAAATGCTCAGTTTAATTAAATGTAGAGATACACAAAGTCGTTCAAAGTTAGTCAGCGTTAAATTCATTGCTTTGGATTAGGAAATAGTCGACCATAAAATTGTAGTATAATGCGTTTTCTACGTAGCGAGCAAATAACAGCTGAAGCAGAAAAGCGGGCGCGCCTTCTGGATCCATTTCAGCACATTTCGCACAATTACGAGCACGTTTACACACTTTACAATGATTTGTGCGTATGAATAGCGAATGGGCACGCCTCTATAAACGCACGCTGGTTTCACAACCAGGCCTTGTGACCAGTAGACTTGCAATAAACATGTCACATTTGGAACCATCGATTTTTAACAGCCTCCGTTTATATTTCTATTCATCACAGAATACTTTAAATTTAATTCATTAAGAAGTGCCATAATTTGAAACTTTATTATGATTAGTCTGTTTGATGATGACAAATAAGTTGGGCGTTTTTGTGAATGGATATAAAAATGTCGATTCCGTTGCGACATTTAATATAATTAAGTTTTAGAGATTGTACACACAACGACATCCGGTATTAGGTTTCGATGGCAGATCTTTATTTATGTGAGCGTAGGATTTCTGCTTTCAATTTTATTGATACTATAAAACATTTTATGTAGTGCGCTAGTAATGACATTATTATGTAAAGAGGAGACACTTTCATGTGCAAATGAAGTTGGAATTAAATAAAGTTGTTGGATTAACGGAATGGTCACAATAAATATAAAGTCATCAATGAAACCGCACGGAAAAGGCTTGACCATTCATTAAATTAAGTATATCTACCGCCTGCCTTAATATAAGTACTGCATTATGCTCAGGCGCATATTTTAGTCTTATTTAAACGCCATTAAGTAAAGTAATATAAACGAAAGGCTTAAAAGCTTTTTGATATTTACACCAAAGATGTTTTGAATGAGTCAACCTTTTGTAAGAAAAGTTATTAAAGATGAGCGGAACTCGTTTGCTTAGGTACAATAAATGAAACTAATAAATGGTCGATAATTGTTACAGTTTGATGGTCATTATAAGAGGCTTTTTTGCTTCGGTTGTTTAATCAAAATTTATTGTTTTTATTTTGTGAAAAAAGTTATGGCGCCACGCAAAATTGTTTATCCGAAAACTTAGACGTCATTTGGTAATCTTAATATTTTTTTAATAAGGAACACTTACTCTAAGAAGTTGGTGACGTCACGCTTGCTGCATCTCGACCAAGCCACCTGGACTGTGTCAGCTTCGAAGATAGGCGTCATGATGTGAAGAGTGGAACCTTCGCGGCGATGGCAGCCGATTTTCTCCGTGTCGTGGTAAAGGCCAAAGCTATGTAAAAGAAAACATTTTATAAGCAACGTAAGGAACATTTTGGTCAGTGGGTCGTCTTAGCATTTTAGCGTAAGGTAGCTTTTCTATATTTCTGTTGTTGAAAAAAAAAAACAAAATTCATAATGCCTTTAAGGACTTGTATAAATACCCAAATGTGTAATGGCTATCTTTGAGTTAGCAACTAAAATGACACAGTGCTAACCATACCTTATTAGATTTTTTTTTAACTTTTGCTCTATCATACATACTTATCTATCATGTTCTTTCTTCGTGATAGTAATTTCCTTAAAAAAACTTTTGCTCTTTGCTGTACCATATCTAACATGTTCCTCTTTCATGATAGTAGGTAATTTTCTTTGAACAATATTGGTTCGTAACACTAACACTAGAATATTTTTGCTACACGCCACAACAGTTCCTACGGTACTCGATACTCAGAAACGTCTTAGAGTATCTCATTATTACAGACTTCAAGAAGTTTCCACTTAGATTGTCGGAGGTCCCTATCTCCTAAGTTTTGCATACTCCGTTAGTTTTAAAAGCGTGAGCGGTATCTACAATGAAATGCAAACAACATGCTTACATAAATAAATAGTTGAAAACACGAAAATACTAATACAGATACAAAGTTACTGTTAAATCGAATAACGCTTTATCGGTGGTTTATTGACTTATTGACATTCGACAGGTATTTTTAATTGCATTTAAATTAAATATTATGATTTAATATGTTTTGATCCAATCTGTCATAATGGTATAATTATGTAAATAATACTGAGGATGTTACGAACTTAATCTCTATATTGCACCACAATTAGGTAAACCGCGATCATTATAATAATTTAGGTAGGTATCCGTCCATTGATATTTCTGAGTTAATAGTTTTTATAGAAACCGCGCATGGATCATCTATATCTATGCATTATGTATCATTTATGAGACGTTATTAATGCAACGATAATGGCGTTTATCGGCAGTGTAGCAACATGTTAATCTTAATAGCTCTATTAGCGTTGGTCGTAATCGCTATCTTATTGCATGAACGGAGGCGCTCCTGTAAAGGCACGGCCACAACAGCTGATCGTGAAGTCATTATGACATTTTATGACATATTGGTGCAGGCCTAGCCTAACATGCGTACAGTGACTTGTGTCACGGATGTGAACTCCGTCACGCTGTGTTAACCGCTTAACAAATTAATATCAAAAGACATTACTAATTCCAGTTGAATGTATAGGTACTATGGGTTTATCGGGTTTGCAAAAATATGTAGGGAATTCAGGAATATACCTCTAGGTTCTTAAAAATCAATTTTATGAATTTTATGGAATAAATTTTAAATTGTGATTATATTTGAAGATTGGATTTAGATAAAAATACTTCTTTATGTAATGAAGCAAAAGTGTTAAGGTAAAGCGGAAATAGATAATTGTCATTACTGCCAGCGAGTTCACTGAAAGTTCTCAGGTTAAAGTCAAAAGTTATCTCGCTAGCTATAAATAATGCTATTTAATTACTATGACGTATTCTCATTAATGACGAGAAGATGAGCGATAATAAATTATAATCTGTCAGGCCTATCTTACAGTTTATTCCTGGAAAGTCATTGATTGTAAACACAGTTAAGTATGTTTCCAATATAATTAATTAGTACCTAGTATAACAAATACACATCAATCGATTTAGAAATCTGAGATGTCACTTGTAAGCTACGGTTGATTAACCTTTAAATAAAAATATTTGATTTCTAACTCTTATTATTTTCAACAGCTTTCGTCAATGGCCTACAAGATGTGATGGGATTATGGGTTATTCTATTCGCAGACGAGACGCGGTATGACCAGACCAGACAAACTCGTATAAAACAGTGGGTCAGTCAGTCAGTCGTTGTGATATTTGGCACTAGAGCCCATCGTTATTATCTAGTTAGGTTGTGTTGACGTAATGCCACCTGTGAGTCTGAGACACCCAGGGCGATGTAACGCTTAGAATTTATCGCGAATCTCTATGAAAAATTCATTATATTGGCACAAGTCCAGGATCGAATCTATCGACGTTCGATAGCATCAAACGAACCAACGATGGATTTCACTTCGTCTTTGCTAAATGCAATATGCAAATCTTCTTTTATAAATCCGAAACGTAAAATAAATCGAATCGTATCTATCGTGAGTAAAAATATCACTTTAATTGCTTCTCTCAGCCAAACTTTTGAAACGAACTGAAACTCCGGAAGTGTCGGCACGCGAGGTTACAAACTTGTTATAAATTCCGTATTTTGGTAGGAGGAAAAAATATCGTCGCAATTAATTTTATCGCGATGCGCCTCGGGTTTAATTTAAAAATACAGCTAATGTTAATCTAAAGGTACATTTGTTTAAAGTAAAAAGCCAATATATTTCACAAAGCAATAAAATCCGAATGCACCCGAGCGTGTTGTCGCACACTACACGATCGCTAATGTCAAGAGTCGCGCATCGCGACCCGTATGCACGTCTGTCGCCTGCAAATTGTTTAATTTATTATTGAACCCCTTATTCTTTATACAAGATAACGCCATGAAAAAATAATGAACTTGTGTGGGCCGATAGTGCGGCGTCAATGCACCGGGTGCATTGTACGCGGCGAATGATGCATTCATGTCTACAAGAAGGTCAATGGCTGAGTCGCGCTGTTTGCACATTACATAACCTGTGTTTGTATTATGATTGTGGGCGTTGTCTAATGCCAGTGACAACGCCTTGTTTGTACTAAATAGTATAAACAAACCAACGGGCACAGAATCTTCGGCTGCATTGCAACTAACCGTTTCATAATTTTCCATCTTGAAAGCAACGTCCTTGCGGTAATCTCGGCTCAGAAACATGACTCAGTGCCGATAACCGAAGCACTCGGCAACCGTTGCCAAATAAAACTAGCACTTATTTCCAAAATAATACTAACAATATTACGCTTAGTTACTTGTTTTAAAATAAATTTTGAATACATTGAAGAATTTGGCGTCCTCGGGAATCAAATGATGGACATGTTCTTGCTGTGATTATTTATTTAAGAATGAAGTTCACGTTTGATGTGGCGTTATGAAACGACACTACGTGATGTGGCTGTGTACTTAGCTCGTTTAATTATTAATCTATTCGTATTTGCATAAAGTTTACTAGAAGTACGAACGTGTTATAGTATCTGTGGTAGTCTAGCCAAGGCCAGACTGAAGGAACAGGTTGACGGTACCTCGCATAAACTTTGACCGGCTGATGCGATCACGAGTGATCATGTAGCGATGTTTGTGTAACCTATTTATCTAGATCCTATATGAGTTGCACTGAGAACTAATCACGTCGTTCGCGGCGTACATTGCGGCAAATGTGCACAGTTTCCACACAATACATGCACAAACAGTAATGGGTTATAAAAATATTTAGCTAAGCTCTAGTGATGGGAGTATCGATAAATAACAGTAAAATTTCTGTCGACGTAAACCTACGAGAGATATGGGGATTTATTGGTGCCTATCAGTATTTTATGATTCTTGTATACTATGCATCGATTCTGTAGGGACTAATACTGGTATGATAATGCTGTTAGCATAAATCTTTCTTATGGTTAAATCATTTTTAGGTTCCGTACCTCAAAAGGAAAAAACGGAACCCTTATAGGATCACTTTGTTGTCCGTCTGTCTGTCTGTCTGTCTGTCTGTCTGTCTGTCAAGACCCTTTATCTCAAGAACGCGTGGACGTATCAAGCTGAAATTCACATGAAATACTCAGGTCTATTGTCCCTTTAAGCTGTGAAAATATCAAACTTCTAAGCCAAGCCAATCAAAAGATACAGCCGATTATGTCGATATTTTCAACAAATTTTCGACACTCGCAAAGGAATCAAAACCTACAGGATACTTCCCGTAAACTCAGAGTCTTGAAATTTGGCATGAAGCATTGTCATATAATGCAAATATAGGAAAAATTACGAAAATCTCATTTTTTTAGTTATATAATGTAAAAAAAAATATTTTAATAAAATGAAACTTACTACCTTATTTCTCACAAACGAATAAAGGTATCAAATTGAAATTTATACCAAATACCTAGGTCTATTGTCCCTTTAGGCAGTGAAAAAATCAAACTTCTAAGTTAACGCGATCAAAAGATACAGTAGTTATACCGACACCTTAGACGAATTTCCGTCACACGCTAGGGAATCAAAACCTACAAGGTACTTCCCGTGAACTCAGAATCTTGAAATTCGGCAAGAAGCAACGTTATATAGTACAGATAAAGGAAAAATAAATTTGAAGTTACATAAAATATTAAAATATTATCAAATCAAATCAAATATTTTCCTCATTTCAATGGGGAATTTAAACGACCAAGTTTGACGGATTTGAGAAAACATTTCTTTGTAGTAAAAGAGTATACTCGCCGTTTATTTCCATTGTCATCAGGTCAGGATCTGATGATGGAAATCCTGAGAAATCGAGGGCAACTATCAGAAATTGTAGGCATGCATAGGATTAAAACTTGATTCTCAGATGTATGTCTGGTGATACTATCAAACAGTGAAGGTTTAGAGCTTACCTGATGATGGAGACGTGAGAAAGTCGAGAGAACTCCTCAACGGTATGTTTTAGTAACGTCGTGTTTGGGCTTATATTATTCGTATTGACGAGAACTTTTCACAAAAGTTAAAAATAAAAACTTTTCACAAAAAAAAAAAACAACTTCTAAAAACAACAAGAAAACTGTTTATATGCATCGGTCTAGATCTCGGTGGTTAAATAAATATAGATGCATTCTCTAGACACCAACTTCTAGACCGATGCACCTATCATCTTTTTAATTTCTTTCTTGCTTTTGTTTTCTTGTTGCTTTTTTATATGTTTGAAGTTGGATTTGTTTGTAAAATGCTACAAAATAAAATAAAGCCGACTTTATAAAACAAAGAAAGGGACAGAATTACACTTTTGTCAAGGCTCTAGAATCGTAAAGCCAGCAGCCCCGAATCCTACTCTCTATAAGTCGTTGTTACAATTCGACAGCTACAAGTCGTCAGGCGGTTTCGAAAAAAACCTGAAACTGGGGCTCGTTAGGTGATTAATCCCTCAAAAATAAAAGATCCCATTAGTACTGAATTCTCATCACCTAAAATAAAATAAGCTCCAACACGGTTACGTTATAAATTGTAAAGGAGTTCCCATAACTATATCTGATCTTTGCTATCGATCCCACAATGGCAGTCAAACTTATCTATGTGGAAAGTCTTCGCCAATACGAATAAAATAAGCACAAACACGTGGTAGTTGCTACATACAGTTCAGGAGTTCCCTCGACTCTCTGTAGTCTCCATTATCAAATCAGCTAAAAACCTTCACTGTTTACCAGTACCCTCAAAAATACACTCACATGTCTGGTTTTGACTCGATGCGTGCCTACAATATTCAAGAGTTGCCCTCGATTTCTCAGGGTTTCCAGGTCCTCATCAGATCCTGGTCATCCGAATTGACATCCTCCTTCTTTATGAAAAGTCTTTAACAATAAAAACTAGCATTGCAACCTGTACAATCCTCTGAAACTGCTTGTCTTTTATATTTTTCAAACGATCCTGGATATTCGTCTCCATGGAATTTTGATAAAATATTTATATTCAAAGAAACGTCATGCCATTCTCCACGATTTAAAACTACTTTGATTCATGTCCGCCAGTTTTTACAAAATGGGCCCAATGACCTTAATTAGCTATTTTCAATCAGATTTCTGAATGATGACTACAAAATGTTGTATATAAATAACTTTAATAAAATAACTTTTACAAGGTACTGGCCTACTATTTTAGTTATATTATAAGTAAAATAAAAAATATTAACTATTTTGGTCTCACAAAATAATCATAACTTTGATTGTTCTAAACTGAACGGTTGGCGCGAGACTCACTTTTTATCTATACAGGATTTGTACGGAACCCTCGGTGCGCGAGTCCGACTCGCACTTGGCCGGTTTATTCTTATCTAATCCGACATTAAATTCTTTATGGGATATAAAACGTTCAGTAGATCCATGGTGAATGTATGGAGGACTGAAGACATCTATTTCGGGTGTGGCTATCTGAAGCCGGTGGTTACTGTTCAAGCCGTACATTATGTGTTATGTAAGGCGTCTGTTTACATTGCGATTAATATTTCTAGTTCAATAGTACGATGGTGGGTGAGTCATCTAATCGAAAAGATTTTCAAGAAATTAATCACATTGTAATCTGTAAATAAGTCGAGTCTGTAATTCAAGGGCGTAATTAATGGTTTAATGCTTTGTACTATGAAAGACTGTCTTCAGAGAGCCTTTGAGAACCATATTTATTGCAATATCCATACGGTACTCCGGATACTGTCAATCAGTGAACACTTATCGTAATCGGTTAGTTGGCATACCAACATCAACAACACATACCTTTGTATTTATTTTATTACACAACATAACCAACCTATTTAATAAATCAACGAGTCTAATCAATTGACGTTAAAGTCTCCACTTTATTTGAAAAAAAAAAAAACAAACAAACATCGTTTTGTTTTTGAAAATAGAATAAAATGAATCATGTTACTTTTTTAAATTTATTGCTGGCTGTAACTGGCTACGTGCCTAAGAAATGATATTCTCGAAAAATGCAGATAACATGCAATGTGCATTTGCATAAATAATAGGAATTGTTACATTGAATTATGAGTATGTTAAAGCATTTATGGTCTGCCATTGTTGTTCTAACTAAATTGTAGGTTATTTCAAAATCATTTACGTAATAAATTATTTCGGTTAAAATTTTAGTCGTATGTTGGTTTTCCCTTACAATTCAAATACATATGTACAAAGTAATATTTTTTCATGAATGTAATATGCAACTAAAGATAAGCAGCACGCACTAAGTCTATGATTATATCATTGACGTTTTAACAGTATGATAAAAACTTTTTTGATGACTAAATGTTTTTTTGTTCTTTATTTAAATCTTTGGGATTTCCATAGAGTAGGCCTGGTTAAGAAAATACTCGTTAGACATAATTAAAATGCAATTGAGTTTGTACTTTATCTGGGTAATTGCACAGCTGTTAACATTTTATATAATTAAGTATGGTTAGTTAGTCGTAAAGTATAGGGCAGCGTACATTTTATCCATTTAAATTGAGAATGAATGAACATAAACACGTGGATTGTGGTTTCGCTATAAACTATGTACGTGAACTTAATTGAATTTATAAATAGAGGCAATCAATGTTGTTGATGATTAAATATATGAGAAATAGTGCGCATTCTAAGAATCGGCAGTGCATCTCGATACATAAATATGAGGATTTTTTTTGTCAAGAGCTCAGTGGGAGCTTCGGCCCCTATTTAGTCAAAATATTCAAATATAAAGTATGTTTTTTTTAACCTATATAAAAGATGTACAATCGAAAAAATGCTATGATCTTTTGCTACCTCTGAACAATCTCTGTGTCACTATCAGTAAGTACTTACTCTTACTTATGTTCATCGAAATGCAAAAAAAGTTACCCATGTATTGAAGTTTGTTCCCCTCTTCTCTCTTCTTGTTCTATTTCACGCTAAAACTTCTTGTTAGATTTTGATGAAACTTGGCAGTAATATAGAGTATACATATAGGCTACTTCTTACCCATGTGCGAGAAGTAATTCCCTCGGGACGCGGGTAAAACCGCGGGTGGAAGTTAGTAGTATTACTTACTTGTGTCCCAGCTCGTGCGTGATGGTGTGCGCCAGCATGATGCCGTTGTCCTCGTTGACGGAGCAGCTGCGGTCCGGCTTGCACATCCCCGCCACGTGAGCCACGCCCAGGGTGCTGGAAACATTATGTTTATTAGTACCACTCAAATATTAAATGATCATTATTTATAGCTTCACTTCTAATTTAAATGTTTTTTTTTGAGAGAGCAAAAAAATCCAGCGTCGCGACTGCCTATCGATCGAACTACTTCTGAACGCATTTTTTCCGCACTATCATCTTACGAGCCTAAGGCTTTCTTCTGCATGAATAGGAAGGTATGTATATGAAAATAATATATTCAAATCAAAGGTACTCATACGTTTTTTTTACTAACGGCCGTATGTGAACAACTTTTATCTGTCACTACCAATATTTATTATTAAAATAACTGTCCTGTCCATTTACAGTTAACTAAAAATAAATCCGAAGTCATATATCAAACAAGATTTTCTATCATACTTCATAATTCCTAGTTTATTATACAAGAATTTAACTGAAAGTAATTATGTACTAAAATAATTGTCGTGCAAAGTTATCACACGGGAAACAAGGAAATAATTATTGTTTTACATATGAATTAGCGACTAATAAAGAATGCGCGTCGCGACTCCTAATTGCTTGCTAATTACTCAAGTACACAGAGGGCGTGGCTTCGCTATACCGAGCTAGACGGCGCGCGCGCAGCCCAAGCTAACAACAAAAAATATGTACGTTCCGATTTACATAAAAAAAAGTAAAAGTAACCATTCATAGCGATTTCCATTCGCTTACGTAAATAATATAAAATCGATTTCAGTATTGTATAAAATTCGGAAAGTTTCAAAGAAAAGTTTTTCTTTATCGTTGCGTAACAATAAAAGACGAAAGCGAATTTCAATTTACGTTACAATAGTTAGAAAGGGAACGTTGTCATATCCACGAGATTCTATTTATTCTTTGATGTCGGCGCGTACGGGAATAGGCGGCTAATAATACGCGAGCGTCGCTGACTCACGCGGAAGCCGATGAAAAGCTCTATAAATTCCTTGTAATAAATTCAATACTCATACTACAAACTTATTTTAATTTTGATGTTTATTTAAAACGGCACATCCACTTTATGATGACGATTAATCAAAACATTTTTACATTATCGATATTTATTATCGAGATGTCACGATAATAATTGTGAACTGGCCAAGATTTATGCTGTTTGATTCATAAATTGATGAAATTGATATGACAAGGTGTTCCCAATCTTGTTTATGTGCCAAATTATTTATTGCAATATTTATTTGTTATGCCAACATTTATTTTGTAACGCGTTGATGTCTTTTGTTTGGTTACGATAAGCAATAATTTTCCTTCACAATAAAATAAAACTATTCGTATGAAACGTACTTGTATATCTTTTGATTATTTATCGAATGTAGTGATAAATAGTTAATCTGCCAATCCACTAATCTGTATTGACGGTTTGTCAGTTGGACAGTTTGTTAGATGTCAGTGATTGAAATTGAGCTCGAGCCGATTGTTCATGAATTGATTTTACATTATCTGTCTCCTACAATTCTACTTAATTCTTTATAATAATTGCATATGGCATTCAATAAATTTTTAAATGGGCTATACATAGACACAGATGTACCTTCACAACTAAAATGAAAAAACTAAAATTATTTTCGCTGCCTGTTATATAGGTCGCTATATTAACACAATAATATAATCAATGCCTTTTACTACGCATGGTCACAAAATAACCTTAGCAAAAGATAGCACTATTACAATATAATCCAGAAATACAAATAACAGCTCAATTAAAGCACAAAAGCCAGCGATCCCTAATGACCGGTGCGTGCTATAAAAGCGAGTCCAATTCTAGATGTAGGTCAGTCCAGTGTGTTGTTAGTACTGCACAACTGGGCACTATTTACGCACAATTTGGTACATTAACCAGTGAGCCAAGCGTGGTCTAGATTACATGTCGAATTGCTATTATTTTAAATCTTTTAATGATATTTTTATAAATTTTGTTATGAAAGTTTGGTTTTTAAATATAATATATAAGGTGTTTGGAAGTTATTAATAAAATACTTGCGTATGATAAGAGATAAATTGATTTGTAGAGAGTAAGTGTCTTGTAGCGAAGATGAAAAGAAATTGATTAATGCTAAATATGGCTTATAATAGTAGTGTAGAAACTTTAATAACCCGTTTTAGATGCAAATTGTTTTTCGATTATACATGAATACAATAAAAATACTCTTGATTGAAAATTGTTGTTTAAATATTACTATGTACCAAGTATGTAACTATGAAAATTTAACACACTTACTAAATATTTAACAACAAAGTTACTATAAACTCAAGAGCTTTTAAACCGATAAACTCCGTCGCATTTCATCGCCTTTTATAATACAATTCACAATAAACTGTAATCACCTTTTAATGACGTTAAAACTATGATTAATATTATCCTTTTACGTGAACGCTCATAAATCAAGCCGAGTTAATTGTTCTCTTGTTTCGAAGTAAGTGTGAAATTAATGACAAATTAAATGTACGTTGATTTCAGTGAAACGGCGCCTGAGTTCATGTACAAAAGGTTGTAAGTATATGTGGGAAGGCTTTGCTTTTATATCTAGTTGATGATTTATATGTTCTTCTTTTATATAAAATTCTCTAGTTTTCCTTAAAATCTTAATACATTGTTTATAGATAATTGTTATAGAAAGCAAGTGTGAAATTAACGACAAATTAAATGGACGTTGGTTTCCGTGAAAGGCTGTGTGTTAGGCTGCAAGTGTTTTGTTTTCGTGACTTTATATGTGAATTTAAGCAGCTCCTTGGTTTATATACGTAAGTCCAGTGGCGTAGCGTGGGAGGGGCAGGGGGGGCAAATTCCCCGGGCGGCAGCTTTTAGGGGGCGGCAAAATTTACCCAATTAAAAAAAATTGTTCGCAACTACATAAAACTGTCTAACAATAACAAAACATTCAACAAGAAAGTTGAAACATTTTAAACTTAAAATTAATTATAGTCAGGTTCTTAAAACACACGTGACACTACATTTTACGTAATTTTGGTTTTGAGTCTTAAATAAAAAATAATTAAAATTTCGCGCTCGCTTCGTTCGCGTATTCAGAAACTGTATGCGCTCAATTTTGCATTTGTCAACAAACAAAAAGTTAAGTACGTTTTGGGCTTACGTAATATTTGGTTTAAGTCCCATAAAAATTTCGCGCTCGCTTCGGTCACGTATTCAAAAACGATATGCCCTTATTTTTGCATCTGCCAACAAACAAAAAGGGGAAGTACGTTCGGGCTAGATTTTACGTAATTTTTTGTTTAAGTCCGATAAAAATTTCGCGCTCGCTTCGCTCGGGTATTCAAAAACGATATGCCCTTATTTTTGCATCTGTCAACAAACAAAAAGTACCTTTTTGCTAAATTTTACGTAATTTTTGTTTTAAGTCCGATAAAAATTTCGCGCTCGCTTCGCTCGCGTATTCAAAAGCGTTATGCCCTTGTTTTTGCATCTGTCAACAAACAAAAAGTTAAGTACGTTTGGGCTAAATTTTACGTAATATTTGGTTTAAGTCCGATAAAAATTTCGCGCTCGCTTCGCTCGCGCATTTCGAACTTTAAAACCTTCAAGAATTCAAGTAACAAAGATATAAAAGTCTACTTGAGAACCTCCCCCTTCTGCCGGGGCTGCGGGTTGTTCGAAAGAGTTACCGCGGCTCTGGAACATAAAAGGCTTTCGACGGAACACGACAGTTTCAGTAAGAGTCTGATACTCCCTCGCCTCTGCTAACCCACAGCGGGAAGGGTCATTTGATGATTTTTAACGTCGATACAAAAAAAATCCCTTTTTTTGAAGTCGGTCAAAAATGACAAACGGCCAGTAACACTTGTTTAAAAAAATACACGGGAAGGGGCGGCAAAATCGACAACTGCCCCGGGCGGCAGATACCCACGCTACGCCACTGCGTAAGTCGTGCTGTTGCTTTCGCGACTTTATATGTGGATATCAGAAGAAAGATCAGCAAGTCAGTTCAAGGCAAAGTTTCTTAGATTATTCTAATTAAATTCTTACTCACATAGTTACACATTGTATATTTGTTTTAGCACTTAGCTAATACATTTTTGCAATTTTCAGATAACGCGACCTTTTCATACTTTAGTCACAAAAGCCTACACGTAGGTGTTAATAAATTGTTTGCTCAATGTATACGTAATATCGACAACGCGCCTTTCTGTCTAGCCGTTTGGTTAAACTTCAGAATATGTCCGACAGAGGGAGATACTATCACTTTGCATATGGCTATGTAAGTATTTTCCTCAAGCAAATATTAAGAACGTTAAGCCGAAAATGGGAAAACGATATATAAGGTTCCAGCGTAGACAAAAAAAAAATGTATGACCTTAAACTAATCATTTACTATAAGTAAATCGGTATACTGTACCAGCAATAAATATCTCTATTACCTACATATTGAGCTACCGTAGGACATAACCTATGACCCCAATTTCTGTCTACCACAGACGACTACCAGTAAGCCGTCGCCCGTCGCGAGCAAAAATGCTAATTGAAGGCGAACATGACATCGGCAGAGAGTTCGCTTCAGGCGGCATGATCAAACGCGGAGAGAAAGTCGCATTGTGAATTCATACATTTTTCGGACACAATACCATTTTTGGTCAATAATTGCACAGAACAGGGTCAACACACACCGATTTTGAATCAACCAGACGAACTCATGTTTAGTTCAACATGCGTATTATGAATATTAATGATTAATTTATTTTTTATCGCGACTCAAGGATGTTTTATCCATCCATCTTGAATCATTTATTGCTTTATCGATCTAAATGTGTCATAAAAAAGGCAATTTCAATAACATATGGCAATCAATAGGTGGTCTAATCTAAAGTATGCACATTATAAGATTAGTGTTCGTTTAGCGGAAGAGATAAGCGCGCGCGCAGGTTCGGCGCGGACACCCGAGACGGCGTGGCGTCGACATGACACAACTACGAATTAAAATTAACCGACATCATTATTTTTAACGAGCGCCCTTTGTCCACCAGCCGCTACTCAGAAATGCCACTTCGATTGTGCACGAGATTAATACCTAAGGAGATTAGATGATAAGGTTAAGGAAGCCCTTATGCGTAATGAGAACACCCGTCTACTTACTGCATTCAACAATACTAAACTTAAATACTTCCAGTAGAAAAAGACGCTAACTTAAATGAATACCCAGCAGCCGTTACCAGCCCATTTTTTAGACTCCCAATTAAGATTGTAATTTAGTTAAAATAAAATAATTTATAGCCGATTCGTGTGTATGAATACTAAACGAATATTAAATAATTTACGCATATTTTAACTTCCAATTACTAGGCCGTTGAGGGTAATAGACTTAATATTCAATGTTCTTATAAAGTAGAGATATTCAGTTTTATGAGAATTAACTTTATCTTAGTTGATATTTGAATTACCGTTTAAGGAGATATTTTAATTACTGGTAGAATTATAAATAGCTATAATTAAATTTAAATTGAAAACACGTCGGCTGTTGCACAAAAAGTTTAATTTTATTCATAGTTGTTAACATATTGATGATGTCGATTTTTATGCGGGCGTGCATATGCATGGCGCATGCATGGCCCGCCCTGGGCCGCATCGACACCGTTACGACGATTGTGTTTTGATTGCTCCTTCTCAGAACATTCGACTACTCGTTTGTACCGTTTACCGAACGCAGCGAGCTTCCTCAATGCATTCATTACACACTGGTTTTCGGACATGCGTGCTCTGGATACGAATTAATGTAGTTAACAAGTGGGACCGCTGTCGCCTCGCTTCGACGCTTAATGGACAACGTTTATTAAGCACCTGTGTACTAACACGGCTAAGAATAAAAGAGCGTGGGAAAGAAGAAAAATATTCAGTTTCCTAGCAGAAGTCCAAACAAAGTTTTCGGCCTTTTTTATTTATTTGTGCCTGAAATAATTAAAGTCAGTTCACGCATGGTCAGTAGTATGAATCAAAGACCACACAAATTACTTATGATATTCAATTTATCAAGACACTAGTTTAAATAAAATAAAAAAAAACTAACAAAAAATTAATTTGCTAATTCAAACATACTTAATATTTTTAGTTTTTTTTTTGTTAATTGTTCTCGGCTTATGTAGCTAGACGAACGACTTGTTTGACCGCGTTATGTACTTGAGACTTATCTATATGGCTAACTGTGATAACAATAGTAAATAAAAATTTCCTTTCAACATCCGGTTTCCTTGATAGCATTACGTAAACCACTATATTTTCTTTCCATGACTTTCACATTGGACAATTTGAAATCGTGCAATCGATATAATAATTTGAAAATCGATCATTCAATATCTATATTCACAATAGCAAGGAGAACGAATTGCTACTAAAAACTCTTTGGTCAAATAAATGAGATATAAAGAGATCTTATATAAAACTAGATAGATTGGTTAGTAGTACCTAAGAATTTTGGATAGACCGAGCAAGATTAATTTAGATGAAGTGTAAGAAAACATCCGATTTTAAACACTATATTATGCATTTGTTGGAGGAAGTTACGTAAGAGAGGTCTGCTTAGCTTCATTCATTGTATCCAGGCGTGAAACGCATTATGTCTCGTTGAAACTAAAATATGTATATTGTAAACTACTTAAGAGCTTTCTTGTGTATTTTTTGTGCTGCATTTAAGAAACGGGATTTATTATCGTAGGCTCGGAAAATGTTTTAAATTTTCCTAAACTTTTCCACATTGAAATTTGTTGCTTGTTTCATTTATTTTTTTATAAAATCAGGAAATAAATTATCGCCTATTTGATGCGTTATTAGTTTCCAATTCACGATTGGCGTCTGTAATCAATGCCATATAGAAGCGCTTGTAACAAGCTTCTTGTGCAACAAGACTTCGCATGACCAAAAAATTGTACTTGTAATTATATAACGCTATATGGTTATAGGCTTTTGTTAAAATAATGAATGCCCAATTTGTACCCACCCAACATCCTTGGCCTTAATGTCGGCGTTTTTGATGTGACCGCTCGGGCCGGCACATCGCCGTTAGCGATTCGCAAATATACGCAAAAAACCGATAATGATGTAAACAGCAATTTGTCGAGAGGTTCAGCATTTTGGCAACGTTTTTTATCAATCATTGTATGTAACTGTGAACTTCATGGATGGTTCTTGCATTCTTTAAGCGCGTTTATTTGCAGCAGTATTTATTTAAAGTGTGTTAACTTTTTTGCTTATTTTACTACTATCTTTTCCCAGGTGTTAAATGTCATTAGCCTATTCGCACGTTCAACTTGAGTGCAGTTAATTAAATCTATCGAGTACACTTCAATTAAGAGACGAGCGTCACTTCACGCCAGCTGTTTATACTGCAATCGTTCAATGTCAAATCGTACACTCTATCAAATCTTTCTAGAAACCCCAGTTTGCGTAAAAGATAAAAATCATTGCATCGAGTTAAGTGCGTAAGCGTTTCTTTATCTCTATATCGCATTTAAAAATAGAATCATTGCAAGCTGGAAGTAGGTGTTGATAAGGAACAAATGTTTGAATATTATGACAAGTGTGTTTGGTCAGACATTGCGGTGCCGATCTGATTGAGTGTTGAGCGTGAAGTGTTCTGCGGATTATATCGACAAAGTAAACGTTCAACTAAAAAGTTTACAGACTAAACACGGCCGGCGTTATGCAACACGTGTGCGGCCACCGGCCTCATGCCGACGAGAACCAAATGCAACACAATATGATTTATTTTAATTACATACTAATTTTATATTTATCCGGTAACTAGGTGGAGTTTGCGCGTATGTCAAAATATATAAACAAAGCCTTCAACTGTAAGCCAGTGTTTGGATCTCCTCCGTTTGCACACATGATTTAGTGTAACATGTTTATAATTCAAATTGTGAGATTCGCACTTTCATTGAGATTGATGCAACAACTGTGTTTTCGGATGAAAAAAAACGTACGGTCTAGAAATAAGCTGGCTGGAGAATGTGCCTATTTATCACTAGAAGCCAAAACACTGATGATAGAAGTAGCGTTTATTTAAATACGAATATTTCCGTTTCATTTAAATAAGTTTTTTTAGACTCGGTATGTGTAGGCACGGCCCACACGGCGTAACACATTTTTAATTAAGTATCATTGGTTGTGACGTAAATGGGTGCAGACTTAGAAACTTTTAGTACCGCTGGCTATATCCAGGTGTTGGTGTTTAAGTCCGAAAGTGTTCTATTTCTGTGTCGGTTACTCATCGCGATTCTGTTTACTTTGCTAACAGACGGCTGCTCCTGCCATTGACCTTGTCTCGGCGTTAGTGAAAAAGAAATGCTAATACGTTCTCGCCCCCTGTGTCGAGCGTACGACGAGGCGTTCGTGAAATGTTACTGGCAGACAAAACGACGTTACGCTGTTTTAGCTTACTGAACAAACATTATAATAATAAAAAAAGTTAATTAATGAAATAAAAGATGGGAATACTTCGTACCTACAAGGAGCGTCGTGCTGGCTGCAGATATCTTGCCGTGTCACGAGTATGGCAACATCGTGATGGTGAGGGTTGTCATCGTCTTCAGGGTTCAGCATGTGTTGCCAGCGACAGAATGACGCCAGGGTAATGTCAGCATTCGTTGTTACCTCTAGATCGGGGGCAGCTTCTATCTGGTCTACCAAGATGATTTTCACAACCACCACTTTTATATAATTACCGATCGAAGGGTCCATGTACAGAGACGATACCTGATAAAAAAGGTAATGCAAAAAGTTAATAAAATTAAAAGGAAGTTACTTTGTAAAGATTATGTTACATTGACTCCAGGAAGAGCGAAAACACGGAAGAACATAAAGACTTGTTTACACGTACCATATTCATGATGGTAAGCAGGTAAGTTTCTAGACTACCCTGTTCGTGGAATTCGGTCATAGTTTTGTCGGCGACCAATAAAACTTCGACATGGCGTGGCTTGCTCACGGATCGAGTGCTTCGCCTTGCGCCATCGCGTGAGTGAGCCAGATTGTGATGATGCGAGTTACGGTGATGGCCCTGCATCTATAACAAAGATTGCCTATTAAAACAAACATCATTATACGTAGGAGTAAGTTATGGTCGATTGAACTACTTCAGTGTCTGGATGTAGACATAATAAGTATATGAATTTCTGTGCATCAAATATGACCAATAGGTAAGGGATGTGATGAAATATTATAATGTAGATAAAACATACAAGCAGAGTCTTGTCGCAGTTAGGTTATTACTTTCTCCGTAAATCATTATGATTAGGCATTTATTAAATTAGGGATATCAGGAATTAAAATTATTGACGTATGCTACCTAGCTGATGATTACCTTGTTAGTATAATCGTTTTTCTGTCGCGTTGTTTCTTGTCGCAGCATGTTTTGCTTTCGCCACAGGTATGACGGTTGCTTCGTTGCGCAATTCGTCGATCTTCGTCTTCGTCGCCTGTTCCTGACTCTCTGCAACCTCTTTTGGTCTGCTAACCTATTGCGGTTCCTCCTCCTTGCTTCCAAAGATGCCTGGTCTGCAGATTTGCTACTTTCGACCGAATGACTTCTCGAGTTCGATTGTAGCCTCCTTTCTTCCATGCGGAGAATGTGTTGATGTCTTCTATATTCCGCAGGATTTTTCCTCATCATTTCCATTCTTCTCCGCCTCTGTTCCAAGTATTCTCTCCTACGCTTGTCCATTGCTTCCTTGCTTTCGCGATATCGTCTATTAGCGTTAGGTCGTGGTCGTTTGTTATAATGTTGTGTGTTCTTCTCATGACTGTTTCTATGTATTTGAGTGTTACTTCTTGTCCTGCTGTCTACTTCTCTCTTAGCTCTGTGCCACGCTTCAACTTTGTCAACTGCAGATCTTTTGAATATAACGTGCGGCCTCGCTTCAGAGCTGTCGTTTGGCTTTTGGTTGGACGGCTCAATCCAGTACTCTCCATGTTCCGTTCTCAAGAGGCCTGCCTGTAGATAAAAAAGGGTAATAAATAACACAAGATAAATTACAGCACAACCGCACTATACGTGCGAAAATGGGTACCTACCTATTAAATAAATCACCTTGATTAAGGTAACAAACGTCTGAAGTGTTGTCGGTAACCTCGGTGTTCTTATGACAGCTTATCTTTCTTGCGTCATGTTGATGGCGTGATGATATAATATAGCTTTAAGATGAAACTCTCAAAATATCAAAGAACTGGGAACTTATCCGCGAAGGTTACATTAAAAAGCCTGGTCCGTATCAGCGTACAAACTTAATGTAATCGTATGTTGTACAGTCCATTTGTTAAATGATAATTTATTTAAATAGTTAAAAACTATAGAGGTTACCGATATGTATATTATATCTACATCTAATAACATTGAATGGCCTACGGTCCATTGAGAGCTTCAAACCGGTCGAGCGAGTAGTGGGTCAACAAATCTGGCATGTTTGCTAGTAAAGCTAGATAAATTGATTGATAACGAACCAGAGGCGGCTTTGCGCGAAATTTAATGGAAACTGTTCCATCTGAACGGATATCTTGATCAACTTATTGGTCTGCGTGATTGTACCATGATTTATTCTAGATAGATAATATCTACTAACGCATTTCCTTTAGTAAATAGGCTTTTGTATAAGAAAAATAACAGCGCGCTTTGAGATGTAATATAAATTCAATTATAAAGTCAGGTTAATTGTTTGCTTTGATTTTAAGGTCAAAACAAATTTGCTAAAGATCTTATTAGGATGTAAACTCTCAATATTATTTGTTAGGCAAATACGATGAGCGGTTTTTGGGTGCGCAATTAACGTTACACGAGCTTAATTAATATTGCACAGGTGTTGTTGGGCGCGGTAGTCTTAACTCACTTCCACGTTTATTTTCCTCAATCAAATATCTTTGAAGAGCCCTTGAATTTACATGAAAAATTATATAAAACAAGATTTTTATTGACTTCCCAGGCAGCACACAAGTCAGATAACTGGCCAAGAATTTAACTCTATGCAGGGTTAAGCTTTATTATATATGAATATAAGCTGAGTGTATTACCAAATTATGTATTAAAGTTATTTCTTGCTATAATAATGCTATCAGCTGAATTAGTTTAGTAATTTGCGGATTTTATTTCTTCAAACTGAATAATCATCATAAAAAGACCTGCTACTCAAGAGTTCGTGTAATCTTTTATATAACATTGGTATAAAATTCCATTATCAAGCATGATACTGGATAAGCTGTATTCTGTTTTCTTTTAGTTGTATTACACACTACACCTTGACAGTTATTCAGCTGCTGTATAAAATAGGCGTTGTTTCTGTTATGAAGCATATAGTGACTTAACAGAAATAAAGATAGCTGTTGTAACTACTTTATGACGCTTTGAGTATGAAATTACCGTCATGTGCAGCTAACTGTAGTTAAAGCAATATTAACAGATTCTGATGCAGAAGTTTGCTGCGTAATGAGAAGTACTTAGACATTTTTAAGCTAGAAGAGCTGTTCTGGAAAGTTAGTCAGCATTTAACCGGCTGACAGAGCTAATTGTTTTGTAGGGTTATACTACGTGAAAATGCATCGCACGTTTGTAGTAGGTATATAGTACCTACTATGCTTATTTATTTGTATCGTACTATTATGAATTCTGTACTACAATAAATTAGTTATAATTAAGTATGTAATTTTTCGTATCGTAATATTTTTTAACCGACTTCTAAAAGAATGAGGTTCTCAATTCATCGGAATCTTCTATAATTATCTGAATTTGATAAGAACTAAAAATAAAAAATAATATAGCTTTCCTATAATGTGGGTTTTTATTATTATACGACTGAATCCTAATTGTTTGATTTACAGTACGAATGTGTGTTATTATAGAACAGTTGTCGAAAAATGTTTAATGCAGTCCACTTTTAACCAGAGCACAACTTAATAAGTGGACACTTATGGTCTGTTATGCATACATTAGACGGTAAGCCACTGTGCAATCAGATTTTATTCAGAATGTGCGTCGCCATTATCGAACAACATAACCTAATTATAATGATGTGGAATTTTATACTCAATTACTCAAGTTTAATAACGAAATAAATATAATATTCTTAAAAAAGTTTTACAAGGTTATTTTTGAACCCTTACATTGAAATAAACTAAAAAAATATTTTACACGTAAAAAACATAACTAGAAGAAATTTTGTTTATTTCTTCAAAACCCGGCTTATCAGGAAGCGCGTGAAAAATTTACACGAAATATATATATATATACACGGTAAAGTTGCATGCGCACCTACAATTTCTTTCATCAAGCCTAAATAAGGGTAAAATTTACGATAGGTAAAATATTATACTACGAATATGTATAACTCTGTTCGGATTTGTCAATATTTAATTTGATCAACTTCTTGCTAAAATATACCTGAAATAAGCTAAACGCTGTGTATGATCTGAATATCTGAGCTTTGAAGAACTCAGTCAATTATAATATGTTCATTCATCATTCACTCATCATCTGGCTAAAAGAGCTGTAATGCTTGTGTTAAAGAACAAAATCTTTTTATGTAGAAGATATTCAGCTTGTCGTACAATTATTCAAAAATTATTCATCTTTTACGTTGCTATTACACAGCTAATAGCAGTATATTTTGTGCCCAAATTGCTTGAATAACGTCTGAGTAAGCGCCATATCAGCTATTTACAGTAGTTTTTTTCTGCAATTAGCTTCTATGACTGCTGTTAAACAAAAATTACTCAAAAGGTTTGTGCTGGCTGGGTTCGGTTATGTTTACTACTTTAAATACCAAGCATTGGGTTGCGAGTTGGAACGCAATGTTTCTGATTTATCCGCTGCATCAGTATGACTAAGAAACTTTCACATAAAGTGGAATTATTCTGTGTCGTTGCCGTAATAAATGTATTTCTAAACTTAATAGTTTCTAACATAAAATTATCTATTTTGCACCGTTAGGCTATGAACATAATCGTGTAGCCAGTCACGTCACAGAGTTGCGAAATCGCCCATCTAAGACACCTATGTGTAAGAGATCTTATATTATGTATTACTAAGTGGAGTGGTCTGCCTAGCCTGTGTGTCGCCGGCCTTGCCGTCAGAAGGCCGTCCGCGAAAGTCGTACTGCGCAATTTAACTCATTAAATTGATTGATGTAAAATTTTATTTAATAGCACTTAGCTGGTGTGACTTTGATAGTGTGCAGGCTTAATTCTGTTGCCGCAACATTATATTGCGGTTTGTGTTTAAGATTCTCAGTAACGTTGGATGTTTTAATGCACTATGAGTCACTGAAACCGTTATGCACCTCTTTAAGTGGAAAGCGGTTTTCCGGCTTATAATAAAGTGGAGCCGAACAAATTTATGGAAAATCGCGAGATATATTTCCAACATAAAACCTTTTACAGATGTTATCTTGGTAAACTTATTCAAACGTTCCTTAGCCGCTATTAGATAGCTTTTACATAATTTCCAGACATAAAATGACTTGTGACTTTAGTATATTGTAAAACCAACATGGTAACCATTAAAATCTCATTTTGTCGGAGTCAATTGTCGAAATCGTACGATCATTGAAATAACAGGTAGGAGGGACTCTCATTTGGCCTCTAGCGGTATCACTTTCAATTTTATTATCTTGGCGTTACGGTTGTAGGTAGAAAGTGAACATGGTGATGTAGTGACGCGGATGTGAGCACTAGAGGCGTCCAGCTGCGCCGATCAAGTGGTTGTACACTCCTTCAGATGTGCCGACATCTACTGATGTTTCGTGCAGATTTTTTTTTGACAAACATTTCCTGTGTTTGTTTTTCTAAGTAGCCCGAAACATTGGTAAAGCTTTCCGTTGAATAAATACATTAGCTATTAAATAAACACATGTATATGCAAATTGTTGAACCTATGTGGGTTGCAAATACGAGGCTTTTAATTTATGCATTGCCTTCAGGACAGTTTTTTGTATTCAAAGCTAAGCGTGTACCGACGTGTTAAAGTTAGCGAATGTAATCTGACGTCATTGACTCAATCACATCAGATACCAAATTCTTGAGTATCAATTATTCATACATCTAGCAAAAGGAATACATTAAAAAGTTCTAGGAAGGCTGGTATCCAAGGTGTTTAATTCAGGCAACAAATTATTTTTCCTTTAATAAAACTAATGGTCTCTAAGGAATTCGGATCCCGTGTTCTGGGTTTAAATTCACATTTGTTTATTTTTAGTGTCCGCCTTTTTCAATTAAATGAACCTGAATTTAGTTGATAGTGTAAAATAAAAAATGGCCAAATTAAGCACAGTTGGCATTATCAAAATGATGTTCTGAGCTTTGATTAATGAGATGTTGAATTCTTAGCGGGTTCATAGGGTTGCTTCTTCTTTTTGCACACTTAATTTGAACCGCAAAACATATTTCAAAATCGCAGTAATTATGATAGCCATTCTCGGTTTATTAATTTAACTTTTGCTCTCGCAAATAAATGGGTATGCTGCGAACAGTTTCGTATTTTACAAGAAGCGAACATTAATTTATGTTCCAGACATTTCTAACCGGTATTTTAACAAACACAAAGGATTGCTTGTAAATGAACGAGTTTAATATATCATGAGTTTGACACCCCTTTAAGTTGAGCATTCATTCACCTGTCAAAGTTCATTCATCCTAACAATTTTGAAGATTGATGTTGTTTGGGGAACCTACATATTGTAACATAGGTACATTTTTATTATCGGATAAACTAATCCCTGGTAGCAGTCATCTATCATCAAAGTGTTCGATAGAGAATTATATAAATATCTACGATAGCACTTTGATTTCAATTTTAAGTGGTTATCTTGCGTACTAGAGCGGTTATAGACCTTGACCAGGGATTTTAGAGACTACAAATCTTTATACAATCGGCAGTTCTTGCTGATGAACAAATCAAAATATTGCTAATAGTTTGCATAGAAATCGCACATCAAATAGTACGTACGGCTTATGTTTAATCGGATGATTATACATTATGGACGTGTTCTGGCTAATTAATAAGCGTTCTGAAAGTCATTGTATATGTGTTTAGCATAAAATTACATTAATTAATATAAGATAAACATCTTCTTTAAAATATTGAAGAAAAACGTTCGCAAAAACTTACACGGGTTTTGTTTATTAATTTTATTGCCTAGCCTAGCTGCTTAAAATATTTCGAAAATACAAAAACTTTTTATGATAAGGTAATAATATTTCAGCGTTACGCAACTGTTATGCAATTAAAATATGAATGAGACTGGCTGATTTTTTGCATATATTCAGTTTTGGCGAATTTGGAAAAAATAGGAAACCTAAGCCAGCGTGTCTTCAAATTATTTCTACGTTTTTGTGAGCCGTTTAAATGGGGGTATAAAATTATTCCAGAAGTCTAACCTGCATGATGTCATAACCAATTTTTATGCCACACCCTCGTCTGCCGGTCCCCGTATTACAATCAGGATAATAGCCGAGAAGATGATTCGCATTATAAAATACTTAAAATGTTTCCACGTAGACTTGTTGGCAGGTAACTAAGTAAACTAGTAACTACAGGAAGACTGAGAGTTTTTATAACTCGGCGTAGGTTGTACAAAAATAAAAACTGTTTCGTATAACTATTTGGAGATAATGAAGCACATCCGTTGCTAGACTATTAAGTTGTAAAACAAGAAATTCTAAATTAGATACTTATTTCGAAGAAGTAATTGTTTAGTTATTGTTGGTTCTAGTAAGAAATAAGACTCAGACGTATATAATTACGTATTTGAAGTACCTATTTTATTGTGTCTGGAGAATATATTTTAATCTGTTGTGTAGGTATAATCATAATCATCAGGTGTTGAAATACTATTTGAAAATGTTTGTTCTTCTAAAATTATTTTTTGTGGCATATGAAAAACATAATATATTACTTAACAATAAAGTTTACGTTATACTATCTTAATACCATCGCGTACACTTCAAGCTATAATTTCATATTGCTTATCGTCGTGATCGGTTAAAAAAAGGTTTGTTTCGAATAATAAAATTTATATTGTACCCACCCACGTGCCTAGTAAGCAATTAGTTTTTTATTACGTAGCACGTGAACTATAAAGAATGGCTAAAATTATACATTAAGCCGACATGTCGATTTAATTTGGATTAATTGTAATATTGATCAATGGCCGGATACAATCTACTAATATGACAGCTTGGAAGTCATAAAACAAATTCAGATAAAATGTTGTCTGTGTCTTATTTCATTAAGAAATTATGTTAGTAAAAATATGTCGTAAGAAATAGGTTGGATTTAATCAAAAAGTATATTTTTGCTACAGGGCTCTACGCTATGCTACGAAAATTCATGCTACATCATTTCACACTTTTCCTCAAAATTAAATGAGCAGTCTCACAATAATAATGTGTTACTGCCGAGCAATCAATCACTAAGATAACAACGTGTCTAAATTAACACTAATCAGTACTAATTACAATGTCAAAACATAAATAAATATTAGGAGTGTTATCTCGCCAAAAACGACGCCCACTTTCATACGGTAGTTAATTTTTCTCGAACTTGTTTAATTTATGCAGTTTTTTTGCAACATGGTACAAATCAAGGCTGGCTCGTATAGCATTTTAGTTGAACAAATAATAATTTAAGTTAGTAAATTATTTTATGTAACGAAGTAGAGGTAGAAGGCAGACTTTAAAGGAATCTGAACCCTAGGATACAGACGCAGGGTTGAAAATTACTTATGCCAATCTCACAGCTATTTGTCAAGCGTTTAGTTGATGATGACGGTGTGAAGCGTGTGCGCACCTGTTCGCCGATCTGGCGAGTCTGTCCCCCGCGGCATCAAAAGCTTGCAAACCATCTGTCGATGACCTACTAGCTAATAATACCACCAATAGGTGTCATCAACCGACTATTTATAATGCACTAAGTTTAGTGTTTTATATTTTTAATTGCGATCGAGATCCGCACCTGAGCGTCTTTTGTTTTTAGTTCCATTTCTATCATATGTACTGGCTATTAAAAGCTATGAATAAATCTATCGTACGTTATTAAATACATACATTACTTTAAAGGTTTACGAGCAAGACAAGGTTAGAAATTAACCAAATTTACATAAGTGTGTTGATATAACATATGAAGACATGAACGGGCCAATCAATGAAGCATGCTTTATTGCTAATTTATGCTGCATACTTGTCAAAGAACTGGTGGATAATAGTTAAAAAGTAATTAACTAAACACTAGTTTTCGATACCCAATGATCGGCGGACACTAAATCATAGTTTCACTTTCCGTTAGATGGCACATCGTCAAATATGAAAGTAAGTATACGACACAGCTTTATTACGAACCTGAGGAAAGCTTCTCGAAATTCGCACGATGTTTCAATGAAAATATAATATAATTTTCAGTATGGAATACTAAAACGAAATATGTAGGAAGAGAAGTAATGACTTTATGGTATCTTAATGAAGGATCATTAAATCTAGACATTTTGAAACATTTAAAACTAAATAAATAATGTATGTCTAAAATCCTTTAAAAAAACATTCATCTATTCTAGAATTTTATAGCCGAAATAGTCTTGTTAACATTTTTATTACTTTTTAAAATTAATGCTAAATTATTTATCTGTGGCATTCGGGAGGCTGTATTAGACTTTTTAATGTGAATAATAAATTCTTTCCTAATATGGCAGGAAAAAAAGATATTTTTATCAGAATGGTATTTAAAAATAAAAATAAATTAGTTAATTAGTTCTATTTACATAATAAATTGAAACAGCATTCGTATTTGAATAAAAAGAACACAAAAACTTACTTACTGATTTAGTTGCGCAAAAAATTGTATAATTTTCAATAAATCCTTAATTCAGACCAATTATGTAGGATAATGAAATCTGATACAGACATGTATAATGCAACAATAGTTGCCTAATTTAGATTTTTATTATTTTCATTAATTAAAAAAAAACTGACAGTAGTACAAAGGATTAAAAAAACCTTATAAGAAGATACCGAAGATACATAGAAGATACATAAACAAGATTAGGTAGGTAGTAAATCACTAGGTAATATCATAAACTTTTTTACAAAAAGTCCGTATATGTAAATAATCCGCTAAAACAGTAAAAACCAATATTTCGGACATTAGAAAAAACAGAAAAATACTTATCGGTGAATGAACTCTAACATCTGGCGACTCATTTGTTCGCACAAATTAGCTATCATTACACACCTACATAGTTAAAGTAGGTACTTAATTTAAACTAGTTTTTAGTTTGTCGTTTTTTAGCAGAACCAAAGTTATTGAGGAAAAGACTCTTCAAGTATTTGGTTTTTCAATTAAAAATAAAATTGAGCAGGTATTTATAACAGAATTCATGATACCAACCATACTGATCGTAACCTTACCCTGTCTTTTTATCCGAGTACTGAAAACCTTAAATGAACAAAAAATACAGTTAAACCATGAGCCAGGATTATATATATAAAGCTGGCATAAAATAAAAACTCAAGTGACGACGGTCATAAGCCAAAGGTTGTTGGTACCAACATAATTCAATTTGTTTGTCTGATTGATTTGGTGAATTCCTGGTACGGATCGGTTCTGTGTCGAATATATTTTATTGCACAACCTCGAGCTGCAAGAACCAAAGACTTTGTGATTTATCTTACATTCCGTTTATTTATCTGGCTATAAAATTAACCATTTGACCGTAGACATAAAAAGTTGGACGTTTGACTAGTTGATGCATCATTTTAGTCTTGTTTTACTGCACGCAAGTGTATGCTAAATATTTAGACAGCAGTTATTTGAGCCGTTGACTTACAGCTAACTTGGGGAGTCTCATTTCCAGCTAAAAGCGGTTGTGTTTTATTTTAGGATAATTCTGATAAGGACCGATATCTTTTATATGCGGGCGCTCTTTAGGTATCTAAATACCTTTAAAGAGGATTAATATTGGCATGTTAAAACCAAAAGTTATAAAAACATATCCTGGAAATATAAGGCAGCAACTTTGTTGAACTTTGTTTGAATTTCATTAAGGTAATGGTTTAAATAACCCTAACATCAAGATATCTTAAGCCTTTTTGGCCATTGAGGAAAAGTCTTCAACAATGAGTATAGGTAGCTTTTACGAAGTTAACTGGCTACATAATGGCTACATAAACGTTTTCTAGTGGCTAACATTGGACTGGCCAAGATTCATCTGCATTCAAGTCTTTTACCCGACTCCGCTTGATCTATACTTTCAACTGCATATTTTCTTCTAGAAGTAATACTACTTACAAGTCCGTCACAAGCTGAGAGCGCGACGCTAGAAGCAGGCTGTCCTTGGATCGAGCCGGTGTAGTGGCACGAGGTGGCGTCAGGGTGTGGCTGCGACCGAGTCCAGCCATCCACGCGCCGTCGCTCCACCACCATCGCTGGAGTTATGAAGGTTACTGATGGCCTGGAACAAATGACGGCTTTTAGTTCGAAGTTCGAATAAAAAACATGTGAAAATCGTGTCAAATAGTGAGATTTTGGTTGCTCCCAATCAATGTTTGCTAGTCTGTCTCTGTCATGATCGCATACGCTCTGACCAAATGAGGAATTATAAAATACAGCAACATGATACCTTGGACTTTGATATAAGACATTATGGGCTTAATAGGACATTAATCTAACGCTTCGCCATTTTAATTCAATTAGTTTCAAAGTATTCCAATTATTCTCTAGTTTCATCGTTTCCTCGTTTTTACTGTTGTAACGTATTACCCTTGTAGGATTATAACGACATAATTGGGATTCTCGGCCGGAAGGCTCGCCTTATTCGACGAGGTCCAGGCGGATTACCACCAAGTCTTTGCTCAACGCCGCGAGCCTCGGATTCTTGCGCGCGCCGCACAACTATGTGACTACTCCGCAAATAAAACAAGAATAAATTACATGCAAACTATACTTAGACAACAGATGATTCTCGATTGTTTATGAAACTAAGTAGTGTGATTAACATTCCAGCTCAGCGCCGTTTCAAACGTTATTTTCGTGTGGATCGTACTATTTGTTTTATTTAACGTTCAACCAACAATCTAACATTGAAAAAGTCCAGGCGATAGCTATAAATTCAAACTGCGGTTTAATCGCATATCGTCCAAGGAATCTGTCCACTATGGCGACGGCCGCGACGACCATAAAAAGTAGATTTCGCACTGGCACACGGTCAAGATTTATCGGACAGTATGGACCGGCCTTAGATACCGGCCAGAATGCAGCAATTGTGGAATGTAACGATATATTAAGCGCAGAAAAAGGAAAGGATATACAGCTGCTCACTGTATTTGTAACTAACCGACCTTTATATCCTATTTTATTGACTGCAAGTGACAATAATTTATGACTCAGTAATTGAAGTTATATAAATTTTATTGATGTACTTTTCGGTCAACAACCTGCGTTACGTAACAGTTGATTATATTGCTGAATTAACGTAAGTTTCATTGAAACTCGGTTGCACACATGCTCACAAGCGTTCGTTCAACGCCTTAAGCTAACACAGGACAAGTGGTGTTGTTTTTAGTTGTAGTGGCCATTATCAGCCTTGGGCTGCGGGCTGTCGATCAGAAGCAAACAGTTCGAGTGCCGAGTGAGCCACTGAGCACACAGATAAGGCTCATTACGGCAATTAGCAGAGGTAAACACAGTCGCCCCAGATACGCGTTGACACAAATGTCTGTGTGTCTGTCTGTGCATACATGGTAAGTTGATATACTACACTGTCATAATTGACGATTGATTGTTTCAAACGGTAAAGGAGCGCGTGCATTAAATACTATCGTAGATAGTTCACTGCTTGATCACAATGATTGATTTGCATTTTAAAAGCGTTTAGTCTGAAAGCAGCCGAATATTTGGGATACATATTATTATTATAATAGCATTCAATTTGCAGTAAGTAGAGAGGTAACAGTCGCTTAATTAATTCACATCCTCAATTAAAGATAATGTATGTACCTGTAGAAGTCTTATCATGCGATGTTACTGCTTGTTTGCATACTAACTAATCAGTTTAACATAGGTACAAACACGTTACACAAACACGTCACGATCACTTTCATTTTAATGTAAATAGAGCTTTATTTTACCTTCAAATTAAGATTCATTCACAAAAATAAATAATAATATATCGAATTAATTTTATTTAATATCTATTTTTATCCAATGTCGAGAAGAATGGCGCTAAATAGCTAATCAGTGTTGCATTTAAGAGCTGGTTTATGCTGATTAGACCAGTTTGTAAAGTATACGTATATCCTTATATGTGGCAACACAGGCGCCGAAGCGAGACCTTACGAGATAAACGCTTTATACCCGCCTAACAGCCGCGATTAACATGCAAATATCTCTGAAATACTATCATTATTCCACCTAATGTCGATAGCACTTGTGGTTTCTTTCGATAGAATAGACCACCTTTAGTGAACCTTGGGTCTTGTTAACTCCTCATAAAAGCTAGCAGATAAAACATTGGACTAGGTACATAGAAATTCGCAATAAGTATATTTTTATAAGAGCCCTGAAAATAGACGGGACCGGGATTCAAACGTGTGACTAATGGTGAACTGTGTCATTGCTGTGAGCAAATAGATATCCGTGCCTCAGGTACAACGTGAACTAAATAGGGAAGTCAAAATGCGGAGTTTATTCTAATTTTTATTTCTATAAAATGTTGCTTTGTAAAAAATAAGAATTTTTCATTTAATTGAATAATTTATAAATGACGTAGCGATGAGTCTTTTAAAAAAGAGCAAGAAACAAGTAAGAATTGATTTAAATGCTACAAGAGTTGTAATTTCAAGATGTTTAACATTCACAGGGGTCACGGGTCATTAGTAAAATGTCAACGCGAAAGCATTACAAAACTGAACGCAGTTGGCGTTAGATTTTGTAAGGTTTAACACTCGCATTTCCTGAGTGCGAATAACTGAGAAATGTACAGACGCTCCCTCAGCGACGGAAAATAAAAGAGTAAAGCCGAAGTGTATTGTTTTGAGTCTGCTGTAGCTTTCGTATCAGGTATCGCACGGTGATATATACAGCGTGTGTAGATATAAATCTCTCAGAGCCCTGTGGTTTCGGCGCCCTGCCGTGCGAAACCTTTATTTTATTACAGCCTCTTACGAGTTCCTTGCACTTGAACTTGCAATGCGTTTACCTACAATAATATTGCGACTTGAGACTCATTTTATTACTTCATTTTAGTTCTCGAAATAGAAACTCGTATAGGCGTCACCAACTGTAGGTGTGTCTTATGTATTCATAAAGATAAAATCACCATTCATTCGGATGAACGTAGGATTAAAATCATATCAATACGATATAAAATTATAATTAAACTATCTAATCCCAATAAAATGTATTCAAACTTCAAATAAATCATAAATACATTCTTAATATGGAATGTATATAAAAGCTTAATTCTCGTAGCAATTACACAAATACCTACAAATTGTTATGCAAATCATTTGAACCTAACGACTTGGCACGGAGAACCTGTCTGATCTCGCGCCGTGTCGATGTTACCAATGCGAAAATTTATTATCGATGCCCCCAATTTACCAACACTGGTGAAATTTACAACAATCATTAGACCGCTTTGGAGCGATCACTTGTCCAATTTTACACGATAAAAATATTAACCACAGATCGGCAGGCGATAACAGGCGCAATTTTCGAAATAACCTTCGCAACTGGTACAAGTTTCTACTAAGCCATAAAATATCCAATAAGGCGTTTATTTGTACGTGGTCGAATTACTCGTGCATTTTTCCTCTTGTGCCCTTAAACTGTGTTGTGCGGCTCTGCAACAACGGCCAACTAAATTATCAGCGATTATCACTCGTTAAGTGTTCAGTAAATAGCATTCGCTGTTCCAATCTTAATTTACAGCTATAAAATCTTATAATTCGATAAACCTAATGGACTGCATATAAATTAGAAATTACGACAACTATTACTATTTTAGTAGGGTGAAAGGACCAAAGCCTATGTCGTATATACTGCGCGTTTATAGTTATTACAAAATCCTGTGATTTTATAGAGAATGTAAACCTGACAAAAGATATTATTATATAATAAAGTATTGCATTATTGGATATTCCCCTGGAGGTATGTTGGATAAGATACTCCTATAATGGTGTAATAATTTAATGGGAAGGCGTTAAATGCGTTTGTCTTACAACGTCTGTTCGTTTTACACCGTACTGCGGAAGAATGTTTTAACGTTTACTTCACGAAGACGGTTCATGATTTCTGTTCTTCAGAAACCACCTGGTACAATTAATCTTCATAACGTTGAGTCATGCTTGAAATATACTCCACGTAGGACTATATATGTGTTAACTGTAAGCATATTACATTATGTATACAAAAATACTTCAGGCGTTTGATCGCTGTATACATAAACAATGTTTAACCTTGGCCTTACTCATATAATTATCCAGTTCAAGAGTAACAGAGTCATTTCATATGTTAACGGTAATGGTAACAGTTCTAACTGTGGTATTTTCAGCTGTCTTGGGAAGATATAAATGAAATTACATATATGAATTTTCTTTTGGATTTGATATCGCTGTGAGGAAATTGTTCAAGCGTTGCCTTATAAGATTCGCCTGTATGCCACCGTATGCTCACATAACATAATTGACTGATTGCATTAAGCAGTCGTTTTTCATTTATTTGGGTATTACTATATTCGGTGCACACTCGGTCCCGCTACGTAGGGTCACGTTGTGCAATCCTTGCAATATTCATCGTTCATTGTATTACAATAATTGCCACATAAATATGTATGAATTGAACTTCGAAGACCATACAGCAACTTTCAAACTGTCGAGTTTTTGTCCCCAGCACATTAAAAATGCATGAGCCCAGCGTCCCAGTTGCTGCATAAGAAGAAATTCGCCGAGGTCACAAGGCCCGCACCCTAGTCTGTCAAGTTTGGTGACAACTGCCTGCATTAAGGTGATCATGTGTATTTTTTTATTGTCATTGGAACGGTACCGAAATGAAACCGTCCTTAGGTACGTATCGGCATTTTTTCATTATTTATTTAGAAAGTGTGAGCTTATTTAAAAAGGTAGGCTGCAATCGGGTTTGTGTGCGTAGGTACAAAAAGTGCACGGACAGCTTCTAGCTAGTGTTGCGTTCACACGAGTGCGAGTGATAGCGACGCTTCCGCGAAACTATTGCGCGGCGAAAACGCGACGTACACCCGATGCGTCTGCGCAGCTTTGATCGTCCGCTGCATAAACACTAATATCCCTTATTACTTATTCTTACTTTTACAGTAATTAGCCCAGTTAATCCTATTCATAAAGTATGTATGTCTCATTGTAATTAGATTTGTCTCATTACCTCGGCACAGCCATAAATCAATACGTCAAGCTACTTATGAAATCACAACTTTAATAGCTGTAAGAGTATAATTATCTACTCCTTATCGGTAACTATAAATTAATTGGCCACAGAACTCGAATTATGTGCAATTTTCTTGACGTGGCCAAAAGGTAAAAGGGCCTTTAATTTTCTTTTTAGGGTTATACCAATTTTAATAATGTCCATCTTTTTGGGCAGTGTTGCAAACTTGAAGATGTCCGAGTGTGTGGTGTAATAGTTTAGCAATAAATGATAATAATCTTAGTGTCTGCAAGTGAGCAAGGGTTTATCTATTTCGAAAGAAATAATGAGTGGTTCACGTATCTGATCCCGTGTGCATAGCCTGCGTTTGGGATTGCGTTAGCCGATGGCGACATTACTGGTATGAGAGTATTGCGTAAGCGCCAACACCTCAATTAATCAATCTAATATATTATAGGCATATATCGATTCTAATTCTCTATACTCGATGCAAATGAGAATGTATTCCAAGTCTTTATCGATGTCTGGATCAGAAATGAATTTCTAGACCGTTTTTTCCACAATATTAGATTGATTCGATAAGATAACTTTGCAAATCCAAAGTTACACCATTATTTATTAGTATTGCGAAATAAGCACGTATTTGATTACATGACTGTAACACAATTATCGTAAACCATACCCCGGAAAGTAAGAACCTAATCTAAGTACATGTTTACGAACAAATTTAATTTTATTAACTATCTAGTGTTTCATAAATTATTAACACTATTCGGCACAGGAATGCTGTTATACCTTCCAGATTTGGAATTCATTATATCTAAGTTAAGATAAAACAAGCTTTAAGCTCGATTAGGAAAACTAAGCATTATTTTGCGGCTAGTAATACTAACAGTAGTTATTGATTTATTAAGGCAACTCTATCTTAAGGAGTAATCGACGGTGATCAAATCTTGGTATTTTACATCTTTACTTCCATATAGGTCTATTTGGCTAAAATATTTTATGCTTATATCTTTTGAAGTCTGCCACCTGCTTGGTTGTGTCCCAATATATCATTGTCTCTAATGACTGTATTATTTTACAACGAGTTACAAAAACTGACAAAAAAAACAATTGTTGAACAATCAAAGTAGAATGTCGTGCGTATTTTAATATCTGCGTTGGAGCGAAAGGCCGGAATAGGTTTGGTGTGTATTACATTATACGCAGTGTGATTTATAGTCTGTCTGACAATACCAATAAATTGAACTATTACAACTAATTAAATTAAGATAAGAAACTGTCTTGTGATTTATTTTGTGACAGAAAGACCTAGATTGCATTGATTCTTAGCACACGTTTCAATTTACAGCATTTTTGTGATACCAGTCTTAGATATAGTACCAATATTTCTCGCTAATGCAAAAGTATTAGTCAGTGTTTGGGATACAAGTTTTGTTGTAAAAATGTACGGAAATAGCCTACGAAATTTATGAGCTCCAGTAAGTAGTGCGTGCGGTGAGTTAGGCGCGGGGCCAACAACATGTCCGGAATTAATATTTTGTATCCAACACCCATGATCGAGTACGAGCGTCGGACCTAATTACGTACTCCATTATTGAACCTTTTGCATGAACTGTGAAGAAAATCTCCGAAGTAATTAATAAAGTAAATTATAGGAAGTAATTCTTTGAGTAGCCATGAACCTTTGAAGTACCCTGATTGTAGAATATACAATAATATGCTTTTTGAAGACTCGTCTTGGGTGGCAGATGCGTATTAAAACTTTAAACGATAATTAGCTCCAACACTTCTAGCGTACAAGAGACAAATTACGATCATTAATTCGTTTGCCAAATATTCTCATACTAATGATGACATCTTAAGCGGCAGACATTAAGAGAATAAAACAGTTATTTTTAGCACTTAATCACAAACTTTAAATCTAAATGTTCGCGAAGAAGACATAACAAAATCTTTTACGACAGTCAAATAAAACACGAGCCAAATAAATATCAAAAATGTCCTATTATAACTGTAGATTGTTAATGCGATTATATAAATAAAGAATGAAATAAACAAAGAGTCATTTGTTTAACTAGAAGTGATTCTGTAGCCGGTAGCGACAACAGTATTAATGCTGCGTCAAACGAACAACGGGCAGATTTACTAAGATTTATGTGCATACTCCTCGGAAACGGGCTCAGACTGTCTCAAGGTTAATACTTATTAAAATCACATAATTCCCAACGAACAAGATTACTTTTATGTATTTTTGTAGAACTGCAGAACATTTTGCAATGTCAATTTAAGACTCCATATTAAACTATTAATCGCATTGACTCCTAAAAGGACCAAAACTTCTGGTCTTTTCGCTCGCTGAAATGGAGTCGTCCTAATTAACCAAGGGCTGCACGAGGACAAAACCAGATCGGTCCTGTAGATTGTCTACAGCCCTCCTGTTGATATATTGTTTCCTGTTTATGTCCTTAATATTATCGTGCAATTAAAATGACCACTTACTGTTGTCTTTTCAATACGACACTAGTAGACAAAATTAAGTTTAATATATGCAGATCAGTTTTTATGCTCATTTAAATACATACAGTAAGGATTTACTTCCTAATCAGCACTACACTGGCTTACAGATGACCATAGCCAACATGATTGATTATATCAACTTCATTTTTTACGAACCATTGAGATAAGTGGGCGTATAATAAAAACAAGAATACAATCAGGTGATTGAATTAAAACTATACCTGTGTACAAAAGCATAATGAAATTCGCTAGCGATAAGGGAGATAATGTGTCATTAGTGGTAGTTTTGCTCTCAGATAAACGTCGATATGGCCCAAACGATAGCGAAGCCAAGTTCAAATATTTGAGAAGGTCGATCCGCGATAGGCGAAAACAAAGTATGTCAGTCCAGTCGGCAACAGAGAGCGACGCGAGCGCACGCTTACTCTCTTATCTATTGTAATACGTCTGATGCCCGAAATTTCACATGGCCCGGGTTATCGCTCGGAGATAGACAATCGGAATCATGTTCTCATGTAACCTTTATGTATTAAATAAAAACGTTAGGTTAAATTGCTATTATACAGGCATGAAAAACTTTAAAATATTTTAATTGATTTCCCTCTTGTCAAAATGTTAAGTTTTTATAAATTAGGTAATTAATAAAAAATGCTTTGTCTTATTAGATGCATCATTGCACCTGTGCAAAACAAGAGGATAAAATCTTAAGTTTTTCAAAGAATTAATTCATGCCCGTTGCATTTTTACAATGTTAAGTTTGAAAAAAGGTCGTGGCATGACTCCCGTTTTTGTGGTTAGTCATGTTAATAAAAAAGGGCGACATGATAGGATTTTAAATCGTTCTGCTTGTAAAAACCGTAAAAATGCATGTAAAACCATTTATTATTTTATTTTCCTCACTTAAAATACCTTATTTTTATAAAAAATGGTTAATAAATTATGCTTTTGATTGCACGGTCTATTATTTTTGTATGCATTTGGGAAAAACAACAGTACAAAAAGTTTTTTTAAGTAAAAAATATAAATCTTTTTATGTGGATACTTCGAGTTCAGCATTTTTTGTCTTTCTGGTATTTAAGAAGGAAATAATGTTCATTTATTTTCCATTTATTTAAAATCTTGATTGTTTAGAGGGAAAACCAGAATAAATTAATATTTTTAAGTCAAATGAGCAAAATACAAAAAAAAAAAAAGATTTTTGTGGGACAGGTATTTTTTAAGAGAGGTCTCTACGTTTTTGCGGTCTCTAAGTTTTTGAGGAAATCGTAAAAATTGATTTTTGTTCTTTCCCATTTTTTTTTTCATTCTTTTAATTTATACGTATTCTTTATTCTTGGAAAAATCAATGACATCGTCTTTTAAACGGAAAAACATAAAATCTTGGACCAAATTCATATGTGTTACAGCAGTCAAACATTGTGCGATCAATGTACTCCTTGTTATCGCTTGGCCGATGCCCGTGAACTTCAGTTGTATCTGCGTAAGCGCAAGATACTGTCACAGACACAATCTTATCTATTTAACTAATAGAAGAAACGACAGAAGTAACAATGAGCTGATTTTCGACGTTTTTTTGGTTTATAGAGTTTAACGACACTAGAACTTATTGTTACACCCACACTTAAATTTTAAGGAATACAGCTCCTAATAATTGTTATTTGGAGTGGTTAAAGAAATACCATAACTGCTCCTAAGACAGAATCCTCATGTTTAAGAACAACAAAAAATCAAAAGTACTCACATTACTCTACCTATGTTAAACTGTTTCAAAAAGGTTACCATGACGATAACATCATACAAATAAAATACACAAAATTCTTTCACTTACCTCAGGTCCAGCCTGAGTTCTCGTCCATCAACAGTGAGATTATAATGCACGACGTGCGGCTGATGTTGTTCCGTGAAGTGAAGATCCCTTCGAGCGCGGGCATGGCCATGCGCGTGGGAATGGTCCACAGCATGCGAGACCAGCTCTCCGAACCTCGTCACCTTTACTGGGTGGACCACTTGCACTTTTGACGCGTCGAGGTGTCGATGAGAGTAGATACCTGGATAGAAGAATTAAGGACTTTAGTAAGAGAATAAATTGGTCCTTTTGGGAGTCAGGGTGTGGGTATTTTAGGGTCTACTGTGAGAGGTAAAGAAAGCTGTATTTAATATTCGTCCGTATTAAAAGTGAGACGATTATAATGTTTATGAGAATTTATGGTATGGCCTCATGTAGCATACTTTTAGTGGTAAATTAAACTAGGGAAAAGTTTCATAATGTACTACTCCAGATGCGTGAGTACGAAGGCGTTACGGCATAGTTTGTGTTTGTAAATCGTACGCAATGGGATGAAAATAGCTGTTAACTTTGGCTTACGATGAAAGGGTTATACGCACGATTGTAAAAAACGGCACACATATTGTTATATAATCGTATACAGTAATACATACGGCTTTTAGACTTCAAGTGTAGTTCTTTGAAATGCATCGTAAATTCTATGATAACCTAGATTATTTTTAATACATTTGCAATTTCTGTGTTCTGAGGAACATATTGACGTTGCTTTCTAGAAACAACGGAAAAACTGACGGTAGTAAATAAATAAATTTAATGTGCACGTGTTTCGATTATGCAAGAAAACTCGAACCATATTCGGAATATGTCAGCTAGCGGGTTTTTCGAAAAATCTAAATATAGACAACAGGTCCTATTACAGGTCAAATGATATGTCAGTGAACCTGTGACTGGCAGAGGACCAGACAGCAGAAAAGTATTGAGGTCCTTATGGGGAACCTAGTAACAATTCCTTTTAAAAAGTAATACAATAAAAAAGACAATGGAACGTTAAGAACTCTTCACGTAAAATAAGCCGTGGACTTTAATGGCTTTGTACTTATGGAGTAATGTGGTTCGCCCTAAACGTGGCGCCAAGCGCCATTGCCGGGCGCCACTGCACTCGTATTTTTATAACTCATGGCGATTAACGCCTTAATTATACACCAACAACATTCCTCTAATAAATTATGATGACATTTCAAGCATTATTTTGCTTTTATTTTAGGGTATGCTCACTTCGATTCGAGATAAGAAATTAGAAGCAACATAATATTTTTGTTGTAATTTTATGTGCGTTCAAAAGTAAGTAAGTGATCATGCTTGAGAAATAAATACGTAAGTATAATAACTGATAGGACCTATATAATATTTCCCATAACACAAGTAAGAATGTGTTCCTGATTCCTGGTGCTAAGTTCAGTAACATAACCCCGTGGCACGCCAGCCCGACACGTTCCTAGACAACGAGATTCTCGGTAATACGTTCATTTTTTCATAGATAATCATAATTACTAGCTTATCACTCATCATATGAACGATTTCATATGAAATCTGTGTGCTTGGTCAGCGACGGAGCGGCGCTAGTTACTCGACACTTGCTGACTAGTAAGGCCACACAGGTTCGTCTAACAACTCGTGTTTTTCTCACTCCATATTAGTCTTCCGAGGCTCATACATAAATGAATTTAATTAAGGTAAAAACTACAATTGTTCGAGCCTTAGCCGGTCTAAGTGCTCCCCCAGACGATAAATGGATTAATAGAGCGATAATTTTCTTAGAACTTGCCTTGAGAATTGTAGCTCAGACGATGTTTAATTGCGCGACTTTTTTTATGAGAAAAACCAGAATTTTATTAATAAATCCGAATTTTAATGGTGGAGCATACAATTAAATAATAAAATAGGTAGGTACTATTAAAACGAAGAAGTATTATTCCCAAAAAGACAGTAGGAAGGATTTATGTCAATTATAATAATCAGCTGATTTTCATAATATATCTACTGTTCATTAAAATTGACCTTTCCACGAAAAGGTATCGTAGATCGCAGACTAATCTTCTAAGTAGGTAGATGGTATTATGTTTGTATATATATATGATATTAATCATAAACCAATAATGTTTGTAGCAATCAGTGTTGTAATGAGACGCGTGGGCAGACTATTTCACGTCGCTGTAGTTACATGACTGCAATTATTCGTAATTACAGTGCGTCGGCACCGCCCCCTGCCGGGCGACAACAGACCTATCTCTGCGACATGAATGGATCGACTATAAGCCCTTAATAATACATCTGTTTTTGTTACCTTTATGAATGACGATGAGTCCACAGAAAATTAATGACAAAACATGCATCGTTGCAGCCAAATGTGTAAATCATTGCAGCAATGAATATATTTAAAACTGATTACCTAGTTTTCTATGTACGCACATATGTTGAGAATTAGTTGCGATAGTATCGATTACGCAAATTAATTTTATGCCCCATTCAATTAACGTTGGCAGGCAACCTAGATCGGTAAAGTTATTATCTCCGTAGGGCGCCACGGACAAGTATCCACTATGAACCTATATGACGAAGAATTTGTTCGAACCGTCCTTATCTCGACCCGAGTACCCCCTGTGGTTTTAAGTATATAATCTAATAGAATTAATTATTATTCATCAAGTTCGAATACCGGATAGGAACCAGTCTGGTAATCTTCGCGTCTCGGAATTGGTTCCATATTGCTTTATTGTTATAGTCATTATATTTCGGGTCTTTGGTCAAGGCAACTCATAATTGACATTAGATTCTATCATTAATTTTTATAATAGCGAATCAAATGCGTAAACTGTGCCTATTTCAAAGTCAACACAACTAATTTCTATGGGGAGATAAAAGTACGTTACATCACCCTTAATTGTACATAATCAGAGTGTGCAAACAAAGGTATTATATCTGATGTGACAAGAACAAACGTCTTAATATAGTTTCCTGTAAAAAATATAACATGCGTAACTATTTACATTGTGACTAAACGACTCTTACTGTGTACAGGTGTCTATAAAAATATTGCAGTAAAATGGCTTATGGCTTACCTATGGTTATTGCTTAATGACGATATTTTTATGCCAGGTTTGTACGATCGTCACAGCAATATGTATAATTAAAATAAATATAATGAATTGTAAATGTTCTAGTGCAGGCCACCGAATAATACGTGAACAGGCGCACGATTACATTGACGATCGCGTCCTCAGGCGACACTGACAGCTTTACGTCATGGTTCGCGTCACCAAGATCAACAGATTCGCGCCTTTTCTGCACTACTGATAAGATTGCTCGTCCAAATATTGAGCTTAGTAGATAAGACAATCAGGATCGTTATACTTTGCACTTTCCAGCGATAAATTTGGGCAATAATTAAGTACTTTTACGATATGATAATCAAACATTAAACTGTTAATTTATGGGATAAAGTGAGTTTTGGAAATTTTGCTTAGGGCGTAGACGCACTTTTGAGCAGGTACGAATTTAGACTGAAAGTTCGTTGACCGTGTCGCTCACTAACAGCTTTGTTTTATAAATCCCGCCACCGATTGGCGCTTTACGGTTATTGGTTTGATTACGTTTATGCTTCATTTTGAAGCTTTCAGTTCAACTCACTCCACGCTATCGGCGATCTATTTTTGAAATGTTCTTAAGCCTGCAAATAGAACTTCTTACTGCTGCAGTGCTTTAGTTAATTCATGTTCCATCGGCCACTTCTTATTCGTATGAGAATTTGAGATGCTCTTACATTTATCAAGTAAGTACACCGTTTATTAATTCGCTGCAGGTGTATTATACATTTGTATTACGTACGACAAACGTAGTTTCATGCAGCCAGAATGTCTAAACGAACAAATGCAGACGCAGAAATTACATCACTTCTATTTACTTAAAACTTAACAGAAAAATCGGCACATCGTATGATTTTATAGACAGCGATGTAAGCATTTTTTTATGCTGATGATGAATTTTTAATTACATGCTGCTCCTAGCTAAATTACTATATTAATTTAATTTAGAAAATCTTTCTTAATGAGCTGTTTTTATATTGACCTTACCATGCTGTAAGTTAAATCAAAATAATAAAATGTCCTACCAAAGATGTCAGTTTGCGGCAAAATGTCAGTTCGAAAGTAACACAATACTTCGCCATAATATTATAGTTTAGGGTTTAATTTTACAGTCTTTCATAAGTTGACTTTATGCGGTAGGTAACGACCTTAAAATGGATACTCAATATTGAGATTCGAGTATTTTATAACAAGTTGAAAATGACTAAATAACTACTGGTGTGGTCGGAGTCAGTAGATGAAATTTGTAATTAAAATAATTATATGTTTCTTGGATACTCGTCTTGTGTTACGTAGTCTCTTGTGGAGTATCATATCGAATATAATTTTACAATAGTAATTTATTGAAAACCCGTTTATTATTGGTCGGAAATAAATATTGTAAAACAATGTTCTGTCAATTATAATTTACGCGTGATAATTAGAAATTTACATGTTAATGTACAATCTAAAATGCCTAAGATTTTGGTAACTATTTCCAGAAGGGAACCAAATTATCAAGTGTGTTCTGGAAAAACCGAGACCTTCTTTTTAGAAGTTGTACCTAAGTCCTAAATTATCTCAGGCCACGTCTGTCACGCACGCTCCGGATCCAATTATGAGTATTTCAATCTAAAGTGACATTTACAAAACAAAGATTTAAGATTAGCGTGACGATATCCGAGGAAATGATACTTTATCTGCTGGCAGACCCTTGTCACGTGTCACATTTAATTGTAAATCTGATATATCGAATTATACGAAGATTTTGACCTCTAACGCCTTGCCACATTTTATATTACTTTTGATTAACATAGGAATTTTAATTTGACGTATACTCGTAGTTCAATGAATGGGCTTGTCGGCGCAGAATTTTATTTTAAAACAGCAAATTATAAATATATATTTTTAAATAGTAGCAGATCTGAAACTAGTCCAATTGACACAGAAATACCACTACAATGCATCTTGGCATTTAATCACTTTTATTATATTGTAAAGCATCTAAGCAAAACATGAATCGGTGCCAGCTCTAGACATTTACGAGTCATCATAATGGTGTTTTAAAATTCGCAACTACTGTATAAATAATAAGACAAATAGCTGGACTTTGCCTACGATACCATTAACCCATTTCTTGCGAATGACTCTTCAAAGTTTATGAGAGTTCACAGCTAATGAATTAATTCATTTCAGTTATAGGTTGCTTAATTTAATTTATTTCAATACGTATCTGACTATAAAAATGTACCCATTTTCTACTTCTAACTAAAATAAAATAAAAAGCAAAGTTTTATTTGCATGTCACGTGTAAATAATTTGATTTTAAATAAAAAATCAGCGAACTATTGCCACTAGATAATTACTTAATATGACCTCAATACCTAGTTGAATCATTCTTGTCTAAGCCGTATTTAATAGATGAATTAGCTATTTTCATAAAAACAATTATTCCACCAATTTATTGAACACATTTTCTATGCTGATTAAGGTGAAAAAACGTAAATAGTGCGTCAGTGGTTTGATGACCTACAACACTTATAAGTAAAAAAAATCTTACCAGTATGTAATAGGTTCTTTATGGTATCTTGGACATCCTTGTCCGCGTCTCCAGTGGACTTCGTGAGGTCTATCGTGACGTGCTTGGCGGCACACCAAGCCACCAACATTTGGAACAATAACAGTTTGAACAACGAACACCGCACATCCATCTTTCTGAGCACCCGAAACTCGTTTACGCCCATTTTGAGTCCACGTTTAAAAATATAAGTCTTAAAATTTCACTTTTATGTCACCACACTATTACCGACAAAAGGACTGTCCTAATAATTTTCGTCGTAACATTTACGAAGCTTTATGCTTGTAGTTGGATATTGATAATGTACTCATCATCCGTCTTCTGAGCTGGTTTGGCATCATACACTACCTGAAACAAAAAATATAGATTAATCAGAACATGTCTCATACTTAGTTTTTGTACCTTCAGAGTCGTCAATCGGTTTTTTATAGATCGTACCTATTGATATAATGGTTAATAACAGATACATAATTTTTAGAGTGGCCAATTTAAATGTCACAATATTGAGGAAGCTATAATTTAATTTAAATACGATCAGAAAAATCAAGACGTAAAATTTAAATATTTATTCCGCGAGAATATTTTAATACACAAGAAAGAGGCAAAAGTATCAAAGAAACAGCTCACTCACTTACCATGAATATTTTTAAAATAGTCCTACTTTAAAATAAATTATTTTATGTTATAATTAAAAAGATAAAAGTTAAATAAATTAATGCGGTCCGCGGCACTGTTCCTACGTGTAGCGACGTGCGATGTACGCGACCGCTACCTATAGATCGCTATCTCTATCTGAGAGCCGGCTCGTAGGTTATATAATTATTCATAATTACGTTTATCTTCTCACTTCATATGTACACAAAATTTGGGAATACGTCCCAGAGATACAGTAATCTTTTTATGAAATCCATTCATTATAACAATAATTTGTTTTATGTCGGGAACAACTCTCGTCTCACCATACCAGTTATGACAAGAAATATGTAAAGCTGAACACGTAAAATTGTTAATGAAGTGACAATGTGGAGACATTAACATAATAACATTTTACAAGATACAGAGGCTGAGATTGAGACATAATATAATTTTATTGATGCCAAAAAAACTGACCGCATTCAACGGGGGACAGCAAGAATAGCTGACTACTTCTCTTTATATGGCAGAGCTTTCTTCATCGGCATCGCGACAAAACACGAATGATTGACAGGCCGTAGAGTTATTTACAATTTTAACCCATAAATAAGCGGTCTTCCCTACAAATATGCACATACATTGTGCTACAATTTTAACATGAAAGTAGTGAACTTGTAAATTCCCACAGTACGTTACGTGTCAGGCAAGCTAAGAAGGAAAAAGAGTAAAACAATAGGCGGGACAAGACGTGCTTTTCTATGAAGGAATGTATTTTAGGAATAAGAATGAAAGGGCGCAGGGCCCACGCGCCACGTGCCGCGATAACGCAGGCGCCAGCACCTCGGCTGCGCTCTTTGTTTTTGTTGGTCCTTCGGTACGGGAGGCAGGGCTCGGCGCCATGACGGATTGTTCAAAATGTTTACTGAGACGCTTTATGCCTCTGTAATTAACGTTATACCACGGCAACAACGAGTTACCCACTTTATCTTAGGAGTTAGCGCAGTTTCACCTGACGATTATGGCATTTAAACAATGATACAGCTACACAATGAATGAAAGTGCTTCATATAAAGACAAAAGACCTAACGGCTCGACATAATTGTGGTGATTGCGAACGTGACAACAGCTTACAGTTATGGGTCCATAATAGACTTAAAAAACAATATTTTGCAAATAAAGCGTAAGATTTTGCGAAAGCGTTCCAATTATTTATCATCGATATTGTAATATGATTCTTTTATATTTTTTCTTCGTATGCGTAACCACGCGTGACAGCACGTTTGTGCCATATTTAATTAGCCTATGTGAGCACATCCATATGCCGCGTGCCAATATGGGCCACCTGTATCAAACATTAAATACATATTACAACAGCAACCCGCTTCATTACAGCTGTGTAAATTTTTTGATCTATTCTGTATTAAATAAAATCGGCTTGGTAACCACAAGGACTGTTAAGGTTGACTTTCATAGCTTAATGAAATTCATGATATATGAAACTGTAAAGTAAGACTGCTGGTATTTTTACTAGGAAATTCGTAACGTTCACTGGATATTATCGTGTATTTACTATCGAGTTTAATGGTTAAAATAATTATACACATTTTGTTTAACACGACACGGAGTTATTAAAATCAAAAGATTAACGTTCTATGCAGTGTGAGAAGATTAATTATTTCGCAAAAATAGGACTTTCTTTGAAGTCGGTTATACGGCCCATGTACCCATCAATAAATTACATCAATTTTAACATAATATCGCAAGTAAAATAATGACATCGCACGCAGAATAAACATGTTAATCTTTACAACTCTCTGATTTCGCGGTATCACGTAGTATCATTGTTATCAGCAAAGATAATTATATCTGTGTGTGTACAGCACCTAATCTTAGTGCTGACCCGATTCGTGCCTAGGCTAATAATGACGTATGGCCTGGACTCAATCTCTTCCACGGTCTTAGTCAAACATCTGATAATGGGACTTAGTGCTCGTCTCGTTTTGAGGCCAAGTAGTAATTTGGTCAGTTATATAATTCATATCTGTGTGTAAGTATTATTAACACTTATCTCTATGAGATGAAACAAGTGGAGAAACTCGAGGGGCCCCGGTAACATCTGTGAACTTGTGACAAACAAAACTGAAAATGTCGGCCCAAAGTCGTCCAAATAATTGTTAGTTACCATCCAATCACGTAGGATTACTTGGTTGTAATTTTAACTAAGCTCGAATAATTGAATTTAAATTGCAGGTTGTAATTTAATGCTTAATGTAGATAATGTGATGGTCTCGGACTACAAAAACTTGTACGGTCGGGCTGAAGGACAGGTCGGTGGCGCCAACAACTGACCAGCGAAGGAAAGGATTCCAATTATTCAAAGGCACACTCATAGTAGGTCCTTTTTTCTTAAAAAATAATACACCAAGTTCCTTATTTAAATACTTTCAATAATAATCAAGTTTTGCGTAGTGCATCACTTCCTGGACAGACGAATAACGTCGAGATTAAAGATATATATCATTAAATTAAAATAATAATTACTTGCGGTAGTATGTAGCTTGAAGCACTTTTACGAGCCTGAGTACTTCTAGATAATTTACATAAATATTATTTACGAAAACCTATATCGGGATACAGGGAATACTGATACATATATTTAGTTAGTTCTACAACTTGTAAGTAGAAATTAGATTGCGCTACAGACTTTTCTTCCTTCGCAGAAATAATTCGTGAAAATCATAAGACGTGTGTTGACGTTGATGCAAACTTTACACAGTCCCTTATCATAAATGTTCTATTTTTAATGTGCTGGTTAATTGTTCGCGATTTGTTTTATTCGTTCACTTCTCTTTACTCACGATGATAACAGATTTATGTCGTGATTTTACGAGTTCAATGATTTATTTTTAATGTACTTCATGATTAATAAGCATCCTGATTACGTGACATTATAAAATAAATAATATAAAGCCGGTAATTTATAAGATATCTATTTATATCCACTGCATGCGCATTGAGTTGTTATGAGAGTTTAAGTAATGAGGAGCATTTATATGCATTCACGTTTTTACAGACGACGCTTAACGTTTGCATTTAAAAACAAGATAAGTATTGTATATATTTGTTGATTAAAAGCCACGTGGAACTCGTTTATAATTATAATAATTTATTCAATCGATAAGAGGATGATATATGGATAGTATTGGATAGAATTATTAGATAATAGTTTAGTAGTGGTTTAATGTGAAGGAGGCTTAACAATGCGCTTGCTGGGGGCATCCGTCATCGTCTCACGCGCACTCGCGCTTTGTCTGCAGCCATTGTGAGGACCGGTAGCGCCGGTTATGCTCGGCTCGAATTATTGCCCTTTATGAACCGACTGCCCTGCCGAGTGCCGAGCTCGTTCGAAAATATCTACACAGGTATGTGAAATAGGAATCACTTCGAACGTGTTACCGAGTGAAGGCAATCTTTTCAAAGATATGATGACTTAACAACCAATTTAAACGAAAGAATAGCCCGACCATTCACCCATTTGCCTAATTGATTAGTACAATATTGTAATTGTAAAACCAATAACGTTAATGAATATGACATTGAATGATGAAAAGCTTCCAATTTTGAAGACGGTTAAGATATACATAACAGGCTTAATTGATACAGAGGTCAGATGTAAATAAAATTGATAGTGCAATCAAACCATTAGGCAAAGCAGCGGCCTACGTGCTGTCTGTCACCCTAGTTTGATTGATTGCGTTGGTAGGTTACATCTCGTGGGAAACCCTAATAATAATTTAGCCCACAATACGATAAGTTTAATTTGTTTTTATGACTACAGTTCAATGATAGGCAATAAAGCACAGATTTTTTGTACAGTAATATTAGCCCCAGAAAAACCCGAGTCAGATACGGGGCGGGTCTCTATTATAAATGTACACTTGAAACAAAAAGACCCGGAAATTGTTCAAGGGAATCTGTAGACTGTCGAGTGGCGATGCGACTCATTTTTTCTGTCGGCTATTGTCTCCGAGAGTCGGCGTCACAGTGACAGGTGCCATTAGTAAAGACGCCCGACAAATGGCGACTGTCTGATCCAGATTTCATGACTACTCGTTATTAACGATCCGTAATATTCGGAGCAGTCTACAGTCTACTGTGAAGTTATTATCAGTTATGGGTTATGGAAAATTAAGATTTTAGTTAGAGACTGCTTGCAGTGATCCATTTTGTGTCATTTGTGTGAGTTTGTTGACATTATTTTTTGGTCATGCTTTTAATAGGACATCGTTATGTTTCGTTTTGGCCTCTGTGTTATCCATAGACCTTTGAGCGAGTCTTATAGTATGACTGAAACTTAGAACAATAATCTTGCCCGCAGGACTGTGCTAACAATTACGCATCACCCGTAAGGTGCAATAATTTTGGTACCTTCCTACGTATACCTATAAATATTATCTTATCTTCAAAGTAAATCGGCTACGTACATCCCACGTCACTGCAGACTATTGAACTTTAGCTCAACTTTGTAAACTAGCCTATCATAGCAAATCTGGTTTAACAAATTAATCTTGTCTCGTACGTAATATTGACTTTCTTGTTGAAAATTAGTAAGCTCCTTAATATTAACTTCTTTAATATCAAAGGTTAATTTCAGCTTAATGATAATCTTCTCATACGCTCATATTCATTTTAATTAAACTGTCATACATTTACTTACTAATATCGTTACCATCTGCTACAATATAATGTAATGTAACCAAATATTTAACTACATTTTGAATATGAAATTTGACAGTTCTGACGTCTGATTATATTATCACGTTTTGTGCCAATTTATCAGACACAGATACGTGGTAACGTTAGCTACATAAAACACAAATAAATAGCAACCGCAATACTTTTTTATGAAATGTTTAAACGTGTTAAACATACAAACAAACAATCGTGGGAGAGACATCTATTCTTAGGAAAATATTGACCAGTCGTTTGTGTTGAAAGTACAAAAAGTATTCGTCAACCATTCACCTGTCAGGCCTGTCACTTCGTTACCAATAGTCCAGGTCAAGAAATCAACCAAAGATGTCATTCATCAAAGTAAAGCTCCATTCATGCTGCATGCTGTCCATATTAACTTAGCAATTGCATTTTCTGAATGGCCAGCTGTATTGGTTATCGATAATAAATACAAGAAAGGGGAAAATTAACCCAAGAAGTCCGTGACAAGTAGGTTCTTTATTGTAAAGTGCATACCTAACAGTTTTTCTGAATAGAAAATCCTACATTGATTTGTGGTTGGTCTACATTCGATGTGTGATGGCTTTGAGTCAACACGGAGCAAGGGGGAGGTTCGTCACTGGGTTGAATACTGACACTGCATTGTCTGCGAGACGTCATGAATAATTCATAAAGCCATTGTTTGTAAAAGTAAGCTCAGTGCATGGGAATTGGAATAAAAATCTATACATATAATAAATCTGTAGAAAAGTAATTTTTGTACATTGAAGAAATTGACAAAAAAAATAGCCAGCATGTTAAAGGATAACTAACAGAACCCATTTCCATCATTTTTGTCATTTTTGTCTGTTTGTCTGTTTATCTGTTTGTTTGTTCGGGATTCACGTAAAATCTACGAATTTAATGCAGACAATGCTTATATACAAAAATTCTACGTAACTTGGGGTATTACTTAGTTTTTGTTTCATCGAAATCGATTCACTCTATCAAAAGGTATGATTAATTTTGCGAATTCAAGATGTAAAATATTACGACACGCAATCTGTTTGTCAAAACTGTACATTTGAATGTTGTACTTATATTAGTTGATCGGCCTATTATTAACCTTTACACAGAAAATCACACCTTCATAAGTAACTTCGGAAGAAAAAAAAATATGAAAATTTTGTTTAGCCAAGGTTAAAGTAGCTCCATCTGTGGTAATCTGTGTTAAATAAAATACATAAAATTTGTCAAAGGAGCGAGGTGGTAAATGACAATAATTACCATACATTCTTTATAGAGGATTATTATTTCAACAGATGGAGTTGTGTATTTTCCGTAATTCACCATATTTTAACACGTAGTGTAATTTTTCGATAGACATTTCAATAGTGTTTGTCAGTTTGCCGTGCCACATCAAAATCCAACTATAATTATTACCTTGATGAAAAGAAAATTAATAGTTCCCAGCCAAATTTAAAACGGTGCCATCTAAATTATTTTTTGAACATTATGTCAAAAATGATGACTTTAGTGGAACAATTAATTATCATTTAAACTTAAAGATGGAGTTCATATCAGGATTTTTTCATAAACATAGTTTAGCTTATCTTCCACTAATGTGCTGGCCTTAAAACAAATTACTTTGAGTGAGTAGTATTAAGTAGACCTTAATTATTTTTTCTAATGCAAAATATGTAAACTTAATCCTAGAAGAAAGGAGGATCTGTCTCTCGCAAGCGCTGCTAAGCGTGAGGTAGGTAGGTAATGTAGGATTCTGTAGCTTTAAGAACAAGCCCAGATACAAAGTGCAGATAAGAAATGGGAGCTTTCTCGATTTAATACCATACACACGTAAAATGCTTTATGCGTCTGAAAACGTACAAATTGCGCGTCGCATACCAGAGACATGCTTACTTTCAACTTCTGATCGCAAATACACTGGTCACGATTACGAACAGTCTCAGTAAGACCCGAGCCAAGTCTAAACACCTTTTATATAAAACTACGTTTGATGTCATTCAATCACAAAGACAGAATTGTTCTCTGTTGCAAATCCTATCCACCTGTATCCTATCCTAATCCAGCATGCATTGCAGGTGTGCATTGCACAAAAACCAATGGTATCCTATTCGAGAAGTCAAAAGAGTCGACCTGCAAACGTCAGCTTCTGCGCTAAGCAAGTGTTCTTAATAGTACCATCAGAATTACATTCATCGTTGAATGAGGTGAATAAATTTTCAGAAACCACAATAACAGTAGGAGCCAAAGCATATGATCGCTTCATAGAGCTCTGATTGGCCCCAGGTGACCAAGTCAGGTCTGATTTGTTCGTTCATCAGATCTTTGAAAGTGTTTCGGTGGATACTTACTGTCGCCCTGTGTGACACAAAATATGGTATATAAACGTCCTCCGCAAGAGCGAAATTTTCCCGGTGTGCGGTAGTGACGCACAGTATACAACACTTATGTTTCTTTCGATTTGCTGGCTCCACCAAGAAATGACAAATTGCAAGCGTACATTTTGAAAATCTTGGCAAAACTGCAGGTTTCACCTACGAACACATGAAGTGGACTCTCACAGATACGTACATTTTGCCTATTCGTGAACTAATGCAAACATTTCGGTGGAGTCCCGGCTTAGGCCTCCCCCACATTAGGCGTGCGCGATCCTCGGGCGTGTGAGTAGCGCGGGCGCCGCGCGTGCGTCGCGAGTGCGCTGCGTGAGCGTCGCGTTTTGCTGCCCTGCGGCATTTACCTACAGCGCGCTCGCGGCGCGCACGCGCCGCTCTCCTTGACGTTTAACTGCTAAGGCGTTTAGCGGGCGGCGGGGATAGCGGGCGAAGGGGTAAGAACGCAACTCGAGCGCCGCGTGCTCGCCGCGAGCGCGTCGCTTGCACTCTTCACATATGCCGCAGGGCAGCAAAACGCGACGTTCATGCAGCGTGCTCGCGACGCTCGCGCTACTCACACGCCCGAGGATCGCGCACGCCTAATGTGGGGTCAGCCTTACCATAGTGAGTAAGTGCACAGAAAATCCCCGTCATACAAGTGTTTCTCCCCAGTAGTGAAACTATCCTACCCTATGCGCCTGCTGATGATGATGACTCATTTTATCATCCATTTATTCCCCAACTATGTTGTTGTTGCCTTCCAGTCACAGAATCTTGGAGCTTGGAGCGACTACCTATCTACCTATCTTCAATCCAGTCTCACTACACAAGACGATATCCATGGTGAAACTGACAGACTTTCTGGCTTCTGATTAGTCGCAGCAGCTGCAGAAAATGTACAAATGACAGCTTTGTCTGACTCAAAGCATATAGACATAGATTATAACTGTTTCCTGTGAAAATTACTTACGCACCATACGTAATAATTTTCCAAATTGGCTGACTAGATCCAGAGATATTCACAACGTCACAAACTTTACTTCTTTTGTTTAGATAAATGGTCACATCCACAACACAACCTTGATCAATGAATCTATGCGACTGCTAAGTGCTAATCCTAATTATACTGTCACGTGAAAGAATGCACCTACGGTATAAGTAGTATTTTGACTATTCTATATTGCCTACGCAGACGAAGTTGCGGGCAACAGCTAGTAGATCATAGATTGTCTATTTATTTTTAGATCAATCAATACGAATATTTTTTTGTTAACTTTCATCCATTGTCACGATGTTAAGAGCCGTTGTGGAATTGTGTCGCGTACGATAAGTCCTGCTTTTCACAATTATTAAGTTGTAACGATAAATCAACAACCTTATATGATTGACACTGATTACGATGAAATACTCAAAAAAATCTCATTAAACTTTCCCTTTAAGGGCATGTAGTTCGAATTATAAACAGTTTGCTCAAGAAATTTCGAACACACCTTTTGGCATGAACTAATGCTTCTGCATTTGCACACAACACCTGTCGTAATTCACGTTGGCAAAGTTGAACGACACGTAAATGTCTAAATACATAATGTGCATTATGTTTACTCGTATTTTCATGATCTAGACGAATGAATGAAACCTGAGTCGTGCGGGCGTTTGATGACATTGCCCCTCATCGTTTACATTGACAACCGTCAGTTTCGTAGAACACCGATTTAGGATCGCGTGCGCATGTTCGTTCATGTAACACATTTCGAATGCGTAGGCCGAGATTTATCGGAATACCTATCGTGTAATGTCCTATTGTATTCACCTTCGCCGATAGAAATCAACTTTATTCAGGTTACAAATTGCATATGATAAGATTTTTTTATTCTCCGAAGGTAATTTTATTTTCTTGATGAAGATATATTGCTGTGTCGGTTTGCCTTCAAATGTGCATTCCCACGGCAATTTGTATCAGGAATTTTGCAGCAAAGGCGCAGTATATGTCATTCCTTTGAATAATAATGAAAGGCACAGCAAGATTTGAGAGCTGTTATATGCAGCTTTATTTAATTAAATAAAATGACTATTTGGAACATTGAGCAATAACAATATATCAAGATATTGTAGCTATCAATAGTCTGCCACACAAACCCTAATTTATGTGACAGTTGATCGTTGCAAATTAATATTTTCGTTATTTATGTTCGAATTCCTTTCTAAGCTAATGTAAAATAACAGTGAAATAAATTACAGCGAAGGCAAACATTGTGTTTGAATTTGCGCTTAGTGCTAAGAGTTGTAAATCTATTTTGATTTAAGTAATAGTGAAAATAATTATAGTGAAAATAAGTAATTTCTAGTAAAAAACATATCAATTTTACTCACATGCTATGGACAGGTTGTGCTATTTTAATCAGACAGCTTTTAATAAGCATGACATGTCCGGCCTATTGTCTAGACTGACAACCCTAGTTTCGCTTGAGGCCACGTGCATAGAGGGTCTAGTGTCAGATTAGTAGGAGATACTATCACGAACATACTTGGAAACCCGGTAGGTATTTAGGTATCTATTCCCAGAGACTGGTTTTTATAGAAAGAATGTTAATAGGCTAGCAAAATTAAGTCGGCCGCACCGTTCTTGTCGTACGAGTATTGTGTGAGAAATTCATACTACGTGTTTTACATAAACCAGTGTTTAATGAATGCACAACTGCGCGAATAAATCGCATTCTCGTTAGAAGTATTACATGGTATTTGTGAGGTGTTAAATATTTCTATTACGTAAAAGATTGTCCAGGTGTTTATTAACTAACTGTAAATGAAATTTATGGACAATAGATGTCGTCGTTTATCTAGTTGAGGCTCGAATGTAATATTGCCTAAGTGGGTATAATATATGAAGGGCTGTCGCCATGTTTCATTTTTCCCGTGGTGGACTCATAAATGATTATGACATTACTGGCAGACGGCGAGCACGCGATAAAGGTGCTAATTAGATTGTCAGCCGCATAAGATTTGCATGTGGCTGAGATCGTTGCCTTGCAACTCGTCCTGTCACACGCCTGCCTGCCGACGGAAAGGTCGACCACTAGTGATGTGTCACTGTTACACTTCAGTTCCTTTTATCGATACAATGCCAGAAAAGAAAAAGAATCACGAACTTCCTTTTTCATGATTTTGTATGGTTAGTTTTTCTGAATCCTATTTTTGTATTTTGAATTAAGAAATATTGAAAAGAAGGAAAAACTTTATAATAAAGGTTTCACGACCGGTATTGTCCTCTTCGTGATATTATGACAGTTATATTTCTGGGTTAGCTCGATTTGAGTCTGTTGAATGATTCTAGATTCTTGTTTTTAAAAAACACTAAGATTATTCCCGATAATTGTGGTTTTATTTACATTATTAAGAAGAGACTTGCAGACTTTAGGTAGTTCAAAACAAAATGTTTATATTTTTATTTTGTAAATATGTACAATTATTCGCTATTATTATTAATCGCTATTATCATAACTTCTGCATTTTTGTTGAAGTTATTTTGATTTATTGTGCTGTTTTGACTTCATTTGATAATCGAAATTAAAATGAATGGTAGGATATACTGATTATTCTATTGTTGTCATAAAGTTTACACTATCTTATCCATTCAAAAGCATTTAAACGCAAATAACTAGTTAAGTAATATGAATGGTTTATAGCCGCAAATTATCTATTCATCGATAGTTACAAAGTCTCACGGTGGCGCTAGAGATTGTGCGGAAATTGAAGTATCGTTTCGACACGGACCAACACTAGTTTGCATGTCCCATTCACAAGCGTAGTAAATGTAATACATAGTACAACAGGTGAACATTCATGATTTATACCGCTGTCCGATATGAAGGCGGAAAATAAATGGATTATGTGTAAAATTGATTACGACATTAGCAACAAAGTTGTATTTATAATGTTGTTTGGTGCTTTGTTTGGTCTAACATTTATCATATTAGGCTAAGGTGTAATTTATTCAAGCTGCCTGTTTTAATCATGTTTTTTTTTGTTAATAAAAAGAGTGTTGTTATTGCCACCTCTTTAAAATACATGTAAAAAATACATGTGTTTTTAATATAATTGAGGTATAATGAACTTAAGAAACTTCATTTAGGCCTTCTCTATAGTCCTCGCATCTTTAATGATACCTCTTAATTAAATTGTACAAAACCTACCAAATAAGGTTTTATTACAATTTAACCATTTACTAAAAGAACAACCAAAATATTTATTTTCCAAGTAGGTCCCATTCAATTTAAATGCAAATGGTAAATAAGTGTCTATGTACAGTCAAGTCTTCTATCCTTATTGCTAACATATAAATAGATAGTCATGTAAAATCAATACTAAGTGTGCAATATCCGAAAAAAAAATATGAATGAAAAGATAAACTTCTCAGATAAAATCGTAAGCAACTTGATATAGTTTGAAGGAAGTATTTTTTTTTATAGATTGAAACTTAAACATTTGTTCTCGATTGTACATGATTCCTACATTGTCAGATGGAAACTACTTTGAACCTGGAAGACACTGAACCTGCTTGGTTTTTCGCCCACTCAGGACAACTATGCATACATTACTTTACCTTTTATTAAACTGAGGAGAAACAAAGTGAGACAGACCTTTTAGTTTTATTTTACCAAAGCCACATTTTATTTTACCCACAAATAAAAAAGTGCGAATATTTGAAAAATCCAGAGAAGATATAATTTTTACTATTTCTAAAATTAAATATACAATATCCATGTATTTTTACGACTTTACCGTACGGTAGTGGGAATAACAACTAAATATAATTAAAGCTATGTTGTTCAATCTACTTATGAGATCCGAGTATTGTTACCAAAAGCTTCCAGTAGCAACTTTTAAGGTTTCGAAATGTCAAATAAAACTACACCTTTTATAAAATGGGAATAGGTTAATTGTATCATTAAACGTTTTTGAAGACATCAATGTTAAATTGAACACTCACATTTGAGGCGTTATTTCTCCCAAATGTCCACATAATAGATACATTAAATGACATCGGTAGGCAAACGGGCAGTAAATCGTTTTAGGAAAGCGATTTCCAAATCATTCTTACAATGTATCTAATATCGATAAATCTGGTTTTCCATGCAGTTTGTAATAAAGAAGGTGTAGTCAAAAAGTTCGATAAATATTTCAATAACACGGATTTATGAAAATAAAAGCTCAATGCTCAAGTATTTAACAAGGCCTTATAAAATTCTCTTGACAACTAAGTCAAGATTGCAAGAAAGGTCCAGAGAAACAGCAACGTTTATTCCTTACTATTTATTTTTATTTTGAGAATATGGTGCATCCATTAACATAGAACGAGATCTAGTAATGCGTAGGCCGTGAAAAGGATACATAAATCTGTCCTTGATTGTCGGGAGAAAATCGTGAAACCCAACAATCTGAACTTGGACTGGCACCGTTTGAAAGACCGTGGGCGGGCGAAATTATTTATATCTTTTATCTGTAACTTACTTATATTTAAAGGACAAATATACATATATTCTACCTATATTAAAATAGAAAGTCTAAAGTTTCTTTAGTTCAGACCTATGAAAGATATAGATAGACGTTATTGTCCTTGGGAAGATAAGTGTTTGAACTGTCAAAGATGCACTGCAATGCGAAACATTTGTCAACATAATCAGAATCGTATAAAGAATTGTACAAAGTAATATTGGCTTAGCAACTGTTAAATACGCACATAGTTCACACAGTTTCTGTTTGCACCAATCCAGTGCCAATTTATAACGTTGGAGATTTCGTTACGTCAGATTGCATACAAGCATTCCAAAGTATCTCTCTTCCCGATAGCATTTTATTTACATTTAAACTAAAATAGTCTTTGGTGAATGTGGATTTTCTACTAAATTTACGCTTAGAATGAGAATTGAATCTATCTTTTACTAGATGATAAATATTCAGGTTCTTATTTAGGTTGAAAACAATTTATTATTAATTCATCAAATAGAGCGTCCAATAGGGCTTTTAAATCATTTACCAAAAATATCCATAGGTGCTAGGTAGAGAAGTTATTCACATTTGTCAACCTTAATCATGATCATAACAGATCTTTTGATATTCGATTCTCAATCACTTACATCACTGTTCTTGGAACTGTTCCGGTGGTCACCGTTAAATTTTCGCACCTACTAACAAAACCAATAAATAGTTTACGACCCCTGCACATCAGAGTAAACACGGTAGCCAATAAAGTGATAGCGTTTACGATTTTGCGAACGCATCAGTTACTTTGGAATCTGCAGTAAACATTTCTCAGAAGAACATTTCTAAAAAGGAGTCCACATATCCAAGAAGTTCCGTGTTGGGTCTTCCCCTATTGGACCAAATGTCCACATGACGTTTAATAAGCTGGTCGTCGAGCAGCGGTAATAGGTATAATGAGGACGGAAATTCTATGAAAACCCCTTAATTAGTTGTGGAAGTCTACCAATTGATGCAATGATAACAAAGTCAACATTGATTAACCTTTTCATCTATGGATTGCATCTAGATCTCGTGCTAAAGTCACATGTTAAACGCACCTTTGTAACTCGACGGGGTGTGATTCAGAAGTCCGTTATCAGTAACTATGAATGTAAGTTGTGAATGAAACATAACCTCGCCTGGATTCAAGATAACCCTTAACACTGCTGATTTCAAATGTAACTATCATGTAGTGTCTAGAAATTACTATTTGTTATAAGCAATTTGGCCTTTGTGATATATCCTGAAGATAGAGATTTTTGAATAATAAATCTGTCTTTCTGTTATCCTGCTGGTGGAAGTATTAAACTGAATACATATATCAACGTAAGCCGACGGCATCAGGAAAATACTTAAGTATTATACCATAGAATTCTCTTCACTACTAAAACTCTTCACTTTCTAATCAGCCTCAGCAAATTTCAAAAAGATGATTGATTTACACTTTGTCAGCATACAGCATTTTAATCGACCTTAAAATAAGACTGTGTTCTTTCACCCCCATGTGCAACTTGCGACAAAAGTTAGTAGAAACAGTAAAACCGCAGTCCCGGGAGATATTTTTAGAAATCTTTTGTTTATTCAGTCATCAAGCGCGGTGTAAGGTTGCAAGTCAACTGGTTAAGTGGTACATTTGTACATAAATCGAAGCTTCGGCACATACAACAGTAGTTGGTAGTTCACACTCGTACTGCGTTCATTTGTTTGTATGCGTATGCTTTTACTTGAGTCTTTTACAGAACAGCAGTCTTTCGTTTCATTAATCTCTACCTTTCAAAAAAAATGCTCTATGGATCGTGTTTGATCAAAATCAGTATTTATGCATTCATAGATAATTCGTTAATTTCAGATTCTAAGAAATTAATCGGAATACAAGACAGTGCCAAGTTATATCGTATAATTTTTGTTTGAAAATTATCATTTTGTATTCTAGATTTTGTATGAATCTTTTTAAAACAAATTCTGGCGGTGTCCAGATCAAAAACCCCGAACGCAGGAAATACGTTTCCGTTTGAACCAGGAATTGTACTCGAAACCTAAATCTGAAGTCTGAAGAACTGATAGAATACCCCAGTTCGATATCGCAGTATTAAACATTTTATCACTCAGTGTTCCGCTTTTTAATTACAATAAAACGCTTTTTAGTAGTTTTTTTTCTCCATTCTATATAATTCTGCGAACTGTGCCAAATTATCTAATGTTTACTATTTACAAAGTAACGTGTGTGCAGGTTAACAGGCAGTTTTCATACAACTTTCTGTTAGGTAAGTGATAAGATAATCGTGTCTATGATAAGAGTAAGTGGAGCAATATTGTTTAAGAAGGAGCGGGGAAAAGATTTTTTTATATTAAATTAACATACATTTTATAATATATGATGTCAACTACACCAATAAGCGTATCTTGTATCCTGTATTCAGTATCTTGGCACACATTATCTTTATCTCGTAGAAAACAGTCCGGCAAAACTTTATTTAGCAAAAATTATCTATTTAAATGCAGCTACGTTGACCTAAAATATAACCTTACACCATGAATCTAAATATTTATTTTCCTAGCAGTACTCCAAGTTTCGTCTAAAACAGATCAGTCCCAAAACGCCTTATGTCACGATACGTTATCTCGACTTTCATAGCGATAATGACCTCGGCAAGGCCATTCGTCGGCTGATTATTATCTATTATTTATTTTACTAACAAGATTAACAAAACCCGCGGTGTTTTACGTGAAACTGTTATAATTTTTAATGACTCCGTACTGAGATAAATGGGTCTGTAAGCTGTAAACATGTTTTTGGGTGATTTGTTATAATGTTCTCTCTCGTGTATCTAAGACTTGTTTTAGTCAAAGACACCGTAATGATGAGTATCAGCAAAGTCGAGGAAATCCAAATTAAATAATGTCTGATTGTGTCAAAAGATTTGATATGTAGTGCAGCAGTCAGCAATCATTTCTTTATGGTCGAAAATTAAGTCACTTTTGATAAACTACATAATTTCACATTAACTCGTGCTCGCGAACCCGGCTGTCACTGACCTTTGCAACTCTTTATATCTAAATAAAATAATTTCTAAAGAAATAAATCCTCAATCTTACAGAAACGTTTACTTTGTTACAGTACCCGAATTATTTAAAACAAACCATTTAACATCGTTAATAATATAAACAATGAACTTTGAGGTCACATTTTTTCCCTATCGCTTGTTATTAATATAACGAACGTAAAACAAATTCGCGAATTGGCTGTTCGATAGACGGAAAAAAAAACTTCAAATAATAATGACTAATTTTTACAAAGTTATAATAATTAAATACTCGTTTTAATTAGCTCGTATCTAAGACCTACGGATAAACTTTACTCTCGCAATAAATTAGCGTAGCATTAGAATGAAAATAAAACACGAGAACTAATAAGCGTGATGGCGCCACTTTTATCTCGCGTCACATATCATATCTCATAATAATTAGAAGTTTTATTAGAATAATGATAAACGGTAGCAGAACCGGATACTGACGGATCTATTTTAAGCCTGCGGAGTAAAATGGGTAACTGTTCTGTCGTAGGCGAACTTATCGCCTACGAACGCCTACGCTCGTCTCATTTCTATTAACCTTAATTAATACTCGAAAAGGTCCTTAAACTTTATGAAAGATAATGAAGGACTTTGGTGTCTTAATGAAGGTTTTATCATGGGATTATTTGTTGTGTCTGCATAACATTATTTAAAAAATATTTTATTTTAACTAGCTTCGTATTAAACGTTATGGCCTAAAAGTTAGCCTCCATTATCAAGCTGAACGTCAACCGTTAGATTATGATAACGCCGAAATTACATCATTTGTTTATCAGGGGTTTATCTTTTCACATGACAACTGTAACGAGGGTATATTTTCGCATATAGTGCAATCGAACATCCTGGTAGTAAAGTGCAATGTCGTCTTGATCTTCGATTGTAGTTATCGATAACGCATTGACGTACGCAACCAGACATTTCGACTCCTTTCCTCAAGATTGGACGCATAATCTTGATCGATTTATTACCTACTTTTAAAGTAAGAGTTGGCATCATCATCATGACGAGAAGCTGAAGCTTCTAGAGGCTTGGAAAATTAGGTGAAATCTGTGATATCCGTTGAAAGATTTATTTAAGAAGGTTCTTATTCGTCATTCGTGTTATTCATTGTTATATTTGCTTAGTTAGTAGCTAGATTATTGTCATCTTCCTGCGTGATGCCCTTCTTATCAAGTTCGGAAGTACTTTTATGACGTTTTAGCTAGAAGATGAGTATAATGTAGTAGGTACTAAGTACATATATTTTTGGTCTGAATGTACGAAGTTTGGCTGTCTCTTTTCCCTCAACCGTAGCAACAGCAGAACGAAGAACAACATTTGCGGTGTTGCATACGCCCAGTAGTAAAATTTTAACGACATTGCTAGCGCGCCGAGCTCCCGGCCAAAATAAAAACTGAACGAGTCTAAGGAAGAAGATAATACGCTAATTGGATGTGGTATACCTATTCTAATTATAAATACACGACATGATTAGATTATTATCAATCTAGGAAATTATAAAGTAATTACTTATAACACTTTTTATATTGTAGGTAATTGTTATCGCAAGTTTGTGCATATTTTACATAAATTGTATGAAATCAGTAAAAAACCTACCCAAAGAAAAATGCAAAGTAACACATTTTGCAACCAATAAAAATATTTCAACTAATGTAGCAAATGCCTTCTCCGTAACATATAATATATAGTTTGACGCATGAATCTGCAATCTATTTTCAGTCGACGGCTCGCGGTTCGACCGCGTGCAAGTTCAGGGAAACAAGTCAGGGAAATGTTTTATTGAACTATGAAAATTAGGCCAATGTGCCAACCTATCCATATAAAATTTTACATGGCTATGTTTGAGGAAATTTATGTTCCAGTCACACGATACACATGCGCTATTTATGTCTACGACCAATATAGGACGACCGAAATACATTAGGAGGTTTAATGGTTCAAAATTATTAAAGCAATTGAGGTCAGTTAGACGGGTCCCAACAGATTTAGTCTAGAACTGGTACAGAGTTTCGGATATAATCACGTACGACCCAAATCTAGACCAACATAGTTGCGGACTGGCTACGAAGCGTATGGCGTGAATCGCATGTTTTTTGAGAATTTAAGAAAAAGTAAAATCATTCGAAACTAGTTAGAATTTGAAAGTAGAACCGTATCTAATGTACCTGAGACAGATATGTACTAAAAACAATTCCATCGTAGGAAAAATATTGTTTATCAGTTCCAGTGACCTTACATCCTTTGCAAATTAATCCAGCGTGATTAACATGGTAATTAATAAGTAAATACTTCCAGTACTTGATAGAGTTATCAGTCTAATTAAACTTCACACGCAACTATTACTATTGTTCAGATAATTTCACCTACTACAATGACAGTTTGTCACCTATGATTAATGGGAAACACCCAATGGCTGACGACATACCATTAATCAAAACAAACGCCATTTACAACGTAACATATGACAAACCATAGACACTCTTCCTCTTTCTTTCTACGCTTATCTGTGGCGCTTTCTGTCACCCTCCGAGCGTATCTATGATCTAACAGATGAACATGTGTGGCACGTGAACGTATTTATACGTCCACTTCCTGACGATAAAGACTACGTGTTGTTTTACATAGTGAAATATTTAAAAACAATGTTAGTCACTAGTATCGCGTCACGTGTGACTGCTAATTAGTCGAACGTGGAAGCTAGGCTAGACCTAGAACAGGAACGGACGGTAATAAATGAGGGTGACAATTGACGTCTGCTCTTTAGGTGACGAATGGTTTCGTGTTACAATGACATTAGTGAGCTTTCACCAACTTTTTGGTTTACAGAAATATATTCTAGGTAGTTATTAAAATATATTTTAAGGAAAATCAAAATATCCCTATTATAATTAAATACTTATTAAACTGAAATATATTTTTCTCTACCGCTGGAAAATCCGTATCATTTTCTAGAAATTAGATGAATGGATAAAGTGATTAATTAGAGATCGAGTTTAAAAGATGAGTAGGTATTCTTACTAGGAGTTTTCGTGATCAAAGTTTGTTTTAATTTGAATATATATAAATATTTCTACCGTCCGTCGAATAGTAGTAGTTTTTTTTATCCATTTAGGTATTAATCCTCGTAACTGATAATCTATTACAGAACTAAAAACTCTCTTAACAATGAAATGCATACAGCCTACCTATAGCCTTACACGATTACTCGGCGGCATGCCGTTGAACTATTAACTAATTACAGCCCCGCCGTGAGACAACTCGCGAGCACGACCCGCGACCCGGCGACCCGCAAGCTCACACAACAAATCTTCTACAACCAAGGCGCACTTAAATTTTAGAACCAAAAACGGTGACGTAACAATACCTTGTAGAGAACCTTATATTAACAATGAGATGGTGCGAGCCACGAAGGCCAAAGCCAAGTTCAGGGCTTCGTTCAACGACCGCTGTTATCATTACCATTCAATGCGATGCGTTCGTACATTACGGGTACGTTTCTTAGTAAATCAATCTGCATATTAACACTTTTTAGATCGATTTGTACTGTGGCTATTAGCTTCTGAAGGCACAAGCTCAGGTTTCAGAAAAAAATATTGTATGTCTGAACAGATCAAGCCCTGAAAGTGTGATAGGCGGATAGTGAGCATGATTTTCTGAATTATAATAGGTATAAGGAATACTTATGCATTTGTCTAGTTCGATAGATACTCTTGGAATGATAGACACGTTTAATCAAATACAACAGTTGTGCCAAAAAATCTTGATTGTAAATCGAGACACTCAATTGCTGACAAGCATGCTTTATTCTTTAATTGCGCAAAAATGCTTACTCTGGTGTTTGCAATGTGCTTCACCTACTTTCCAATGTTTGTTTGATAAAAAAGTAAGTATAATACCTACTTCTAACATAAAAACGAATTTACTTAGACTTCATTGCAAATGTGGAGATCAATTTTACACGCGTAGGTATGTGTTTTTCAGACAAACCATATCTTATTGAATCTGGTTCAATTTAAAATTACACATAAAATCACTTATATTTGGCTTGACAGGATGGGCAAAGGCATGGCGAGGAAGTTCAAGACAGTTTCGACATTATTAGCTGACAAATCTCGCACAGATTTTGTAAGCTATATAAGAAAATCTTAGGCAAAAACACAATACCACTTTGTACCGCCCAATTTAACACCCCGAACTTCATGCTTAGTTATCCGCGACTAGGCCAACAGGGCATTGAGTTTAAACTTTGAATTTCGAATAAGAAATATAAAATACTTTTTTATTTTAATTCAGGCGATATATCAGCCAATAGGTCAATATTTACAAAAGAGTTTCGCTGATGTTCCGTGGCCTTCATTGAGGCCGCGGCGGCCGCGGTGCCGAGTTCATGGCGAGGGCTACTTTTATTGCTTCAGTCCATTTAACCCATTTCATTTGACGTAATCCAGCCGGCGTTTTTATCGGACGGCGTCGGTTGCTGGGGTATAGAGCGATAGGAAAGTACATGCTAAACTGTGCCAGTAATAGTTTGCAAAACGGTCTGCAGAATCGCCTAAATTATTGGTCCACATATCGCACTGTCGGATGGATTTAATTGCATAAACATAATTCATAAACGTTGGTTTAAAACTCAAAGATAATGCAGATGTGTTTTTTGGCATCCGTAAGAGATTACAAATGTACCTACTTAAGATATCACTCAGTGAAGATATCAACTTCAGTCATCAGCATTTTATAAAAAGCATATGTTTTTGCGATGCTAGTGTAAACTATCACCGTTTATTTCGAATAAAATATTTCTGTATTGCAGTCATACCATTGCATGTAAAGAGGATTTATGTTCAGCAGAATTTATGGTTCATTGAACAGTATTCGTTCAAAAGTCTGTGACCTACAGAAGAGGACGTTTATGTATATGTTAGGTTGATTTGTTGAGGCTCACTTTTATCATCAATCACGACCACTTTCAACTTTATTTCATTTTTAGAACGCAAATGTTTCTTACTAGACGTGATTGTACTACTTACATACAATCCGATATTTGTATAAACAACGAGAAACTGAACAATTTATTTTTACAATTTCTATGTCAAGACAGTTTCTAAGTCTTAACTTTACTTTTATTTATGGGGTCCATTAATATTGTGACTGAGCTGTTCCTATAGATACCTAATTCTAAGTGCATGCAACAGTGACAATACATCTCCCACCAATTCAAATTCACTCAAGTCTATTTGTACGTACAAAAATCACCTACGCGTTCTGAACCTAAAAAAAATACAACCATCACTAATATAGGCTCCGTCACGTTTCATGACCAAGTCACAAACACCACGCAAAAAACACACAATCTATACATCTAATGAAATAATGAGTGTTATCTATCCTGGCACAATTACAGATCGTCTGTGGGCTTCGTCACCACAGCATTGACCGCGCGACCCTCAGATCGCAGCCGTTCTCACGAGCCTATCGCGAAAATTAACAACGACGATTTAATTGATACAAACTGCTTGCGAGGTGACCACGGCCTGACAGCATTAAATGGCCCCATGAGTGCTGCCCATAGGCCTATAAACACTAATAGAATAAAATGCTTCCCGGCTCATGTAGAACACCCAAAACTTTGACCGAATTAATAAAGACATAAAATTTCAATTTACGATTCAAGTTCTGAATTTAGAATAATCGATATCGAATTGAAATGGGTGCACATTTCATAACTGATGACGTCTTTAGAGTGCGTGTGTAAAATAAAGAAAAAAAAATGTTCGATAGAACTTCAGTATTATATTGCATAAACGTCATATCTGCAAATGCCTAAAGCAATTAGCAAGTCCGCTCCACAAGGTTTCTTTCAGAAATGGTGGAAAACATTACCGCTAACCAATGACAGAAAATTAGCACATGTGAAATACTGTTCATTCACCTGCTAGAACACCGATATGGTTATCTGTTTACTTCAATACGAACTCTTATAAAAATCATTCATCCTCGACATTTAGATAATTTATGTGACTGGAGTACGTCTGCGTTCGATACCAAAGGAAAACAAAGTTACTGTCTTGCAAAAATAGAGCAAAATAAGGGCAATATTCAAATGAAAGCATTCACATACAAAATAAATACAAAGTTATAAAATAACACTTGTGTGCATAAAAGCCAGACAAGCGGTGACACAAGTGAGCAGAAAAATAAATCAGTAAAATTGTAAAAACACGGTGGGACAACTATTTCATTCATGCTTGGATATTTTACGCGAAGTCACTCGGCCGGTGTCAAATGCCATAGGTCATGCACCTGTATGATAAAATCGATTTGATCACTTAAAACATTAATATTTTATTATGCATACCTATCGACTCAAATTGTTGCATACACGTTCCATCTTAAAATATATTAGTCCCAATTTAAATTGGTTCATTCGCACGTCGAGGTTATTGATACGTATAACAACACAATTAGCTGGATTCTACTCAATTAATTCTACACTTAGTAACAAAACGTATTCAGAAACGCCTCCGTTGAATAATTTTAGAATACCCAATTAATTATATCAACGCAATTTAAACTTTTATTTTATTTTGATGTAAATTTTTCGTGTCTTTATCACGTCTAATGTATGCATAATTATGTTGAAATTTTTAAGAATACAGTCGATTTTACGAGAAAGAATGAATAAGAATACTTGACAATAGGGACATGGCAGGTACTATGTGATAACGAAAGTTTGTTCAGGTGATATAAAATTGTTTCTACTCGTGTATTGATTGTAGTCATCGAGTACTTGGGCAAATAGAAAGCACTTATGGTCAATTAAATGGCCGTCCTGTTCCGATTATCTAACGCCTCTGCTCAATAGATAATGTCTACGTACAAATATTAAACACGTTACACAATATTTGCAGAACTGTGTGTTGCTTGGTAACTGTGTGCTGTGTCAGGGGATTGCAGTTCGATTTGAAAATATCGAAGCGTAATGAAAATTGAGATGGCTCTCAAGAATTTATGAGACTTAAATCAGGGATGGAACTAATTGCAGAAATATTAAGAGGAAAAATGAAATTGCATGAATTACCTAAGTATTTTCTATACGTATACTCAGGACTATTTTCTCCTGAACATTGCCAATTTTCGTGTTCTCATAATGGCTCTTAGATTTGCAACTTCAATGATAAAACTGTCAAAACTCTATAAACACAGATAGTCATAAAAACAAATCCCTAAACAGAAGATAATATTTATTAAGATAAGCGTTTACGAGATAATCTTTACATAATTTATACATAGATAAATATAATACATAATTAAAATGTGGACATGACAATATAATTAATGATATTATGTTAGAAAAAGTAAGGGTGAGTACTCACTTGGATTATTGGTGTAATCTCCGTTCCATTGAGTATAGACAGTCCGTAGACGCGAAGATCCTTGCCGGTAAAAAGTGAAATTTATCGCGACGTTGTCGCCCGCTAATTATTTATTCACTCGTAAGTGAAAAAAAAATGGTTCAGCAACACCGTATTCTGTTCGCGCCAACTATATATAAACACGTGTTTTATTATTTGAATTTCGATTCCTCTATTAGAGACGATTTTTATAAATAATCCTCTTTATTTTAATTCAATAAATTGGTATTTTCGTTCGCATCTGTAATAGAGTGAGTTAAGTGCGTTCGGAAAATGAGTCGGGTGCGTCGTGGGATCGAGCGGCTCGTGGAGCGGAGCGCGCGTCGCGGCGTCTTGCGGGCCACTGACTGCGCGAGCGCCCGTTTGCTGTCGATCTTCAACTCTTCCAATTTTAAATATCGAAACGGGCGGCCGCCGGCGTCTGCACGCTTTTCCGAATACACTTTCGGCAGCCTATGTCTAACGATGTGGGGCCACGAAACAGGCAAGCCTATGCATTCTCATCTTGTGTGATGTTGGCATTACATTTGAATTTTAGCATCATCCCGTAGCATTGCATAGATCATTGCATTGCACAGATTGTGTAGTCTTTTATTAAAAGTCAGTAACAATATATTGTAACTGCATTATTTTTAGATAGGTATGGTAATTTTATAAACATGAGATAGTAAATATTATTATTTAATTCACTAAATCGGGCTGTCCGAAATGTTTTTCAAGACTCACGTAACATAAAAACGGTGACAGTACCTACTTGTATTAAGAAAACAACACGAAATGTCGAAAAGGAACAAAAAATTGTCACCAGTGTGACTTTAGGACACAATGACTTTAGCAAGAAAAACAAAGAGTCACCTCAATCTCAATTATTCCATTTATTTTGGTTCAACGATAATGATAACATAAATACTTCTTCAGAGAAGCAACATTTACGTTTTCGAAACAAAATTTATAGGAATTGCTTCATGAGAATCACCACTCTTTAAGACAATTGACAATAACAGTATGCAAACAATGTCACCGTAAAAGTGATTTGTACGCATGTTTTGCAATAGTAAAGCACAATGTGGCACTAAATCAATTGATTAGAACAATCTAATATCTGTACTTTACGACAGAGAACTCATTACCAAAATAAAGTGCGTAAATTTTCATAAAGCATTAACAATCACTGAAGGCACCCGACCTACATGTGTCTGTTTACCATGAAAATGTATGAGACTATTAGTCGGAAGGTCGAGCAGTAGACGATGATGTCACCAATCACCATTGCGACTGATTTATCGGCACCACTTGGATTAGGGCCCCCGCCGCGGAGGAAAGAAGAGTGGAGACGCCTTAAGGCAAGTCTGGCACCTCCTTGTAGGTCAAATAACTTACGGAAAACGTGACCAAAATTATCAGTTACTGTAAAACTAATTAATTAGGCTTTCGGGTTCCTTGAGACATCTTTCATAGATTGGTCTTGATTGATTGGCAGGTGGAGAAGATGTATGAAGGCGTAAGCTAGTAACGATCCTCGTCCCCAGAACATTCGCATTTTAGCGCGCTACTTTCTTAAGAGATCTTGCGTTCTGACACCTCCACTAGTCATTTTGTTCTCCATGGTGCCTGCGTATGAGTCGCTTTGCTCGCTCCCCAAACTCGGTTTGCCATCCAAACGGCCCTTGGATCCAACGTAAACACCCGAACTATCGTAACATATATTTCACTTTTACTACACGAAGATAAAATTTAATGTGGCGTTGCAATAAATAAAAACTGTTGCCACTATATAAACAGATGTTTAGTGTAAATCTGAAATACATAACCAAATATTTTACAGAAGATTTAGAATGTGTTATTGTTGGATTAAAGCTTTGAATACATGTATGGTTTTTATACGTCATACCTACCTACCTACTGCCTTTAACAATATGTAGGTTCGTTAAGTACATTGGGCAATCTGTATTTCTTGTCAATGAACCAACTTCTAATTTGTATGACTGTCGTGAGTTAGGAAGCTACTTAGTAGTAATTAATACACCTTAGGTATTCTAAAGAGTACATACACAAGTAGGTTTAGTCATTTACCCGTGGCATACTGACTTTTACGTATGTAGCTCTAATCCGCTACAAATTATACGAAGACTAAGTTGGCATTAAACATGAACCACGCATACATAATACATACAAGAAAAATAATAACGGCGCCAACTAACATAATTTGCTGTAAATTATTGAAATTACTCAATTTCGACGTTTTCATTTACATCTAAATGATTAAACTGCATAACTTGGCATTTAAAGAGATAATGAGGCCGATTAGAAATACATAAAAATACCTATTTAATAATGTATAATGACTTATTTTTGTATCATTAAAATTGCGTATCCTTTCAATATTCAACAAAAATACGTAGACGCGCATACGAAACAAAAAATTTGAATATATTCATACTAAATGGAAGCTCTCTGCTCTAATAAGGAGAGAATATTATTACTTACTAATAAATTCTTACTATTCTAAAGGTCCAAATAGACAACGTTATTATCCGACTACTCATAGAGTAATTCACCTATAAACAATGCAGTTTAACCCAATTCCTTCAATCAAGTTTCACAAATGAATCAGGAACTTGTCCAAAACTAACACTGTTTTAGTATTTGTTTACGATTAATAATGATAATTGTCAGCTGTTGAAACGACTTGTTTCTGGTATTTACGGCAACTACGGGTCTTAGTTGTTAAAGGTGATGGCAATATTCCAGCTGGATATTTGAATGTTAGGTTAGGTTTACAAGCGAAAAATTACCTAAAAATTGGATGTATAGAATGTCTCTGTGTAATTTTATTTATAAGGTTTTTTAATTGCTTTTCATAAAGTAAGATAGAGATACCTACTTGAAAAAAGTTGCGATTAAAGCCAGTTTTTTTAAACTGAATCTCAAGCCCATTAAATGCTGAAATGCTATTAAATGCTGAAGTTATAAAAGTGACAAATGTTCTATTAAATATTTCACTATAATCAACTGTATATTCAAACACAACACTTGGAGGTGTGTGGCCCGCTTAGCCATCAACCAGTTGTCAGATAATATCAATTGTCACCTCTGATGTACAATAGCATTCACTCCTTGTCATTGATCGTATCAACACGTCCGACCACGTATTCCTAATACGTTCTAATCCCTCCTTATGTGTTAATAATGCGTGTTAGAATATAATTAATAGACTCCGCGTTGCATAATTTGATATACTTACGATCGAGTTAAATCCAGCCTCAGAACTTAAGTCGAACCGTCAAATAATTTGAAATAACAGTCGTCGTAATAAGTACATTTAATTTGCTAATTTGCTCAGTTCTATAATGTTATGTGGAGTCTCAAAGCGGCGCAGTCGTTTGCGGAGACGATTGTCTGTCATAACATCGTACTCATTTAGCAACCACGAGCACTTCAAACAAGACATCTTAAACAAGCCCACGACCCGTTGCTAACTCCAGAAATACTCCCGACTCGACAACATAACTGTTCGTATTAAATATACCAAGCATTTGTAAAGTAAAACAGACTAAATAAATGTTTGCATTAGCCTTTTCGGACAATCACGCACAATGGCCATTATAACAGATTAAGCTGTCACGCAAAATTACAAATTATTAAAATCAAAGAGAGATGTAAGAAAAATACTGAATATAAGTATCATCGGACAGTTGGCACACTGCATGGAATAATAAAATAGTTACTGCTAATATCATCACATCCACGACATATTGCTCAGTTTCATGTTGCGATTTTGAAAATTAAATCTTCAGATTTATTTTTGTGACCTAGTTTTCTTATCATACGTCTTCACTAAATCATGTCGCGTATCATATTCTGTTCAGACACCTAGCACTTGTTTTAAATCACCCAAAAGAAAGATTGAGTTACCACATAGCATCATCACATTCATCACTTGGAACTACTTCCGCGATGTAAGTCTATTAAAACAATAAACAAGATATCCGTTACTATTAAAAATTGTGCGTTCTGGCTCGACATGTCTCTTGTCAGCGTAAAGTGCTTGAAATATGCCCGTCGGTTATTGCACCGCTAATTTTGCTCTAACGTTTCATCCTTGTATCTGAGCCGTCTGGCTGTTATTAGTCGCTCCTCTCGTAATAAAAGCAGATTGTACACTGCTAACATGTTCCAAAATAGTTATAATTCTGCTCATGTTTACGATACACTCGGCAAATTCATTCACCTCTGTTGTTTTGTAAACAAACTTGTAGGCGCAACTTTTGTAACCGTCCGTACGGGCGTAAATAATACATTTCAAAGAAAAAATACAGCTTTCTAGATAATCTAGAGCGTCGTGAAGACACGCTTAAATGTTTTATAAGTACTGTAAATAAGATCAATGGGCAGTTCATTCACGTTAGTAGATGTACCACGCATTAATCCCGGGATGCGGTTTTACTTACATCCGGTAGTTCGCAATATGTTCCGCTAAATGTAGGACACGTTATGATGTGTTCTATTTAATGGTCATATTTTAGCTTTAAGGTTTACCAATAATTTTACTTATTAGATATCTGTTTCCTTGAAGACGCCCTGAACCGATACCATCAAAGATATACGAATCTAAAATAGTAAATGTTGGTGTTGTCTCATAAGATATTTTTTGGCCCAGTGTGCGCGTTGCTCTAGTGGCTAATCTTTGTCCGGCGCAATGCCAAATTGTATGATTTACAGATTTGGATCAACAGGCGCCACTTTCATAAACCGAGAACGCCAACGTTTTTCAAAGTGTGTCAAATGCTATTATTATAAAGCCTGCGCACTGGACAACAAATAGTTGTTTAGGTACTTGGATGTAAAAATACACTAGGCGCATTGTAAAAATACTGCAACTGAGACATGAATAAACAATGTTTAGCTGAAACAAATTTTCTTACTTCAAATATTTGGCTAACTTGTCTACCAGTCTTGTCTTAAAATATAGGCCAGGCAGTATATTGGAACATCTGCAGTTGGCGCCAGACACCTAGAGACTCTTGGGTTAACATATCGTTAGAACATTAAAAAAAGAATGTTAAAAATACGAGCTCATTTGCATTTAGTTAAAGCTTTTGCTTTATTTCTAGTAACCAGTACCGAAGCATTTCGTTTATTTTTGCAACTTTTGCAACGAAAGTATTCGTGAGGAAGGAATGATAAATTATTCAGTAAATCAGACGATCCTCACACAGATCACGTAAAAGTCTAGAAACGACTTATTTTGCTAACTGCGACTAAAGGCAATATCCTAGATGATTTCCATTACAAATGGGGCAGTCACGTGGTAACAATGAGTCAGTCCACTCAACGAGACAACGGATCACAAAGCAAGTCAACATCAGTAGCTCTGGTTTCATAAATTCAATGATGAAAATCCCTTTTGAAATGCTGCTTGATTTGCCGACGAAAAGCACACATCCATCTTTTTTTACCGGCTCGAACTGATCGCTAGCCAACTACTAATTACCGCTACCAAATCTGGCAGTAGTGTAAAGTATTTTACATATTACAACAGACCAATTACTGATACTCAGTCGCCATAATTGTCTTCCTACGCATTTACCAGCTGGACATCGTTAAACCCAACACGTTGATTGATATACTATTGAGTTAGCAATGAAATCAAAGCAATCGGTTCGCTGACAGATTTATCGAGTGGTTTATTGAAATCGAGAAAAAAATATTGAATGTCGCAGTTTTTTTTGATATGGCATCTCGTAGTTCAGCCTAGGAGGCCGTGTACTGCTTAACCGGTCTTTTCCCTGATGCCTAGAATTTAAGGCCTATTTCTATGAAGTTGGGCTTCTGTATGTTTAGTTTATGCTCTCGCTGCATCTAGTTGATAGCGTAGCAGACGGCGCCTATCAATTTCACCAATCAGTCAGATTGATGGCGCGCGATCTATCAACGGGATCTCATGTCGACACGAGAAATGGAGCACTAATCAAAATAAAAAAAATATAAACCAATTTGAATTAATCGGTGCGGGTTTTTAGGATAGTAATGTTATTTTTCGAAGTAATTCAAATTTTATTACTGTTCAATGAAAAAAAGAATTGAGAATAACAAATTCCTACCTAAGTATTTCCTATTATTTTTACCGAACCATAACTACCTAAGCTTAATATCCATTTTTTTAAAATTCAATTAGGTTAGCTAGCCGCCGATAACAATGAAGGGTTGCTGGCTGCGTAAGTTGATACATACATATAATATGAAATTACTTAGTTGTGATGCTCAAATCTTGTAGAATATTCACCTTCTGAGATTTTGTTTCTGAAAATATTATTCTTAAAAAACTACTGGTCAGTGTCCATGTACCCATTCATTTGCGAAAAACATGTCTAGATTTCAATTAGGACGGAAACATCAATAAGTGTCATCAATTCTGGGATTCAAAATGACATGTTCACTCCATCAAGTCCCAATATTAATAACCTATCTAATTTATTAGCCTGGATTTACCCATGTAACCCGAAGTGAGTTTTCGAAAAGGGTATTAGACTATTTGCACCCTTTCAACCTGACTATTGCGACTGACATCCTCAAGGTACAAGCCATAAAATAGTTTGAGTATCAGTGCCAAAACGGTATTGTAATTTCGACGAATAAACAATTTAAATGTCTTTTTTATTTTAAAACTTGCCTAAAAGTACTGATTAAGTATTTACTTAAAGGTTTTTAACAACATGCATCACTTCAGTTCTAATTTTATGCATATTTTACACAAGGAAGATTTGTTTCCCTAGTTGTTGTTTGTTTTCCTCTAAAAGGTGTCATACGATTGTCGTACGATTACATATCAAAACATACGACTGTAATACCTACCGCAAAAACAATGGTATGCCAAACCAAAGAGACTAATATTCGAGTTTTCCTTAGTTCTTCCGTACCCTTTATCATCGAATAACATACTTCACTCACCTGTCTTTTGTTATGATGAATCAACCGGTCAATATACTTAAGGTTTAGCACAAATTGTGCTAATTGAACCCAAAAAATCGTAACAAAAGCACCTATGTAAATCGCGAAATCCACGAAGTACAGATCGTCGTGAAAACCCTGAAAAAAATGCATCCTGGCTGAATGATTTATGACTTTTGCCAATATTAACGATGTAGTTTAGAACCAAAAAGTTTTATGTGTACTAAAGATGGAGTGTCAATACATAAAAATATATTATTTCAAATCTAGGTAGGCCGTTTAAATAATCTCCTGTCTAGGCGCCGCACGTAATAAAATAATTTTAGTACGGAATAGTTAAGTATTTATATCACAATCTCGTATTTTCAAAGTAAATTACTTCTGTCGCCGCGTATAATGAAATTTAATTTCCGTTCTCATGTAAAAACATGCCGCCAAAGAATTTATATACAAAACAGATGTTGTCGCATAAATGTGTATCACAAAGCCCCTAAATAAATAAATGGTTAATTCTAAAATTTATGTTGATAGTTATTGTTTGATTATTAATTTTATCGAATTTAAATATTTGCTTTGGCATATAATGCAACCCAGTTAGAGCTAGTAAATATTGAGAGGAGGGTAGGAAGTTAGCGTGCAGAAATATACGCAAAGACGTAGACGCTGCCCCCTCCTATTTATATCGGATTCAATTATAAAACAAGTGACTGCTTTCTTAGTGGAGGCCTGAGCTCAACCCATCAATGTCATGGTGGAGTCCCCGCGGCCCATTTTCACAAAAACCGCTCAACCATCGGCCGTTCACCTAATGATCTCATCGCCCCAGAATAAAAATTCACTCGTTTAGACCAATTGACTTTGTTTATGGAACACTTTCTCAGGCGAAACTAGTTGCTCCAATTTTGTTTAGGTAACATTCACGTATGAAATCCTTCCGCGTATGTTTTAATTCGAGCGTGCAGTAAAATATGGTTCGACGAGGCACCAGGAAAGCTTACAGTTTTTGTACTAATTCTACTTCGTGTACCTACTCCTTGTACTTTTTTATGGCAAAGATGATCCGAGCATGGTATCCCTGAGTAATACCGTAGTATCCGTTGCATTCAAATTAATGTAGGTAGATATCCTCAATCAAGAGATTTAATTGTACACGATAAACAAAGACTCTTCTTATTAAACTTGATTTCACGCAGAAGTTATAAATTCTAAATACTATCGATCGACGCATAACCATAAAATTGGCAAGTATTTTAGGAAATATTGTGCTAAAATCCTGGAATAGAAACAAGAACTATCGAAGATGGTTAGATATTCCTTCTTTGTGCGACTTCACACTTCGGTCGGCGCCTTTCATCGAACTTAAATATGCTGTTCAATAAGGCTCGCAGCGTGGGCTAAATTTCAACGCATTGCCAAAACTCATGAACGTCCCATTGTTTCCCATGGATAACAATGAACGAATGAATTTTAATAGACTGATTTTCTTATGAAATATGCATTTCGGTAATCGATGACAGTAACGAAAATTATTTTTGGATATACAATCGGGATTCCGTTACATACCAATAAATGAGTCATGTGTAAAGTCATTAATTTATCATGAAATCAGGTTAATCAGCTTAATCAGGCAGTACATACAGGACAGGAATCACTTTTCTCAAGTCACATACTTTCTCTAACATTAAATACACCCTTTCCTGCTATGTTTTTTTCTCACATGACCATCTTTCATCTGGAGAATGATTGTAGAGGAGGCCAAGACCCACAAAGGGTTGTAGAGCCAACGGAAGTAAGTAAGTAAGACCATCTTTCTAATTCTTTCTTCTCCTCTTAGCTCTATCTTTGACGTCGCTTTCGACTAAAACCTGACACTCCTTTAAATCTAACAAATTGATACCTCCTACATAAAAATCCTCCCACTTCTACAAAACCGCAAAATAATGATTACAAAGCAATAAGCGCCTCGCAGTCTGAAACATGAGGTTACCAATTACTACCTAAGTTCATAGACATCAGCAAACACTTAATGTACACATAGTAGCCTATCAAAACACTAACACCTAGGCTTTTAGCAGATTGTAAAATTATAGAGATGAGTGTGCTTGCTAGACACACACCCGCAGTCTGTTCTTTCAACACGTTAATTACAGGTATTAATTTAGATAATTGCTCAAATTAGTTACTGCCAGTGATATCATGAGGTTCACACTTCATTTCAGAGGGAAACTTTCGAGTTTATTGCTGGTACCTGCGTCATAATTACGCGAACAAAGGCTCCAATTTGGAGTTTGTATATACGAGTAGGTACCTATGGTGTCTATTCTTGCCAAAAATGGGGAAAATTGAACCAGAAAATTGGTACTTATATCATTATGGTTTTCCAATTCCGTCATACTCCCAGATAGGGCCAATTTGCCAGGATTTAACATTTTATTAATTGTTGATTATATGGAATCATATGACATAATGACAAACGAATTGTAGTCATGTCGCTATTTTCATTGTTTCTATGGATGATTCGTAAATATCTTACAGCAATGAGGAAAACGCTCTATCGGTACCCCATTTAGGTCATCAAAAATCGACTACATACGAATATAAATAAATTCGTGACTCACCACAAAGCTTCCGCCTAAAGACTCTAATGGCATTGGAGTACGAAAAGCCATCTGATTTCATGGAGCTGAAAAAATAAATGTACCTAAGTATAATTAATTTTTTTACAAATCATAACGTGATGTCACTAAGTTCACGTTGTATGGGAGCCTGTTAACCAAAGACGATTAATCTGTCTGTGTCGGCCGTCATTGACCCAATACTCGGCGCTGCTAATGTAAATACTACATACATTGTACCTCCACGCAGAATTTACTTACAGGAGAATATTAGCAATGAAAATTAACCTTCGCCTTGTACTATAAGCCCGAAACTATGTAAGCTTAACACATTCCCAATAAACGTGTTTATGGAAACTTTGTTGTGAATTTTCATGTTTACGCTTGAGGCACGCACAACACGCACCGGCACGAGTAAGTCTCTTATGTCTTTTTAGATAAACTTTTGCGTTTACGTTTGTTGTCAAAGCAAACAGTTTTTAATTGTTTTTCTTTGCTTATAAATCTTTAAAAAGGCTAGGTCTTCAGATTTATAAATTCTTAATTGATTAAAATGAGAGTATGGAAAAATAAAACGTGCTGCGCTGACCTCAAATAAAATTGTGATAAGAGCAAGAGGATTATGATTATAACTTAAGATGAGTACCTGAGTACCTGTCCAAACATAGTCACAGCTATTTACTAAAGTAATAAGATGTGGAAAATTGCCATAACAAGCATTAAAGTCATTACTTACTTATGATGAGGATACTTTACACTGTACAGAGAAAGCGTTGTGGCTTTTGTGAAAGCAAAGTTCGTAAAAATCTCACAGTACAATTATTTTCGCATTTCCTGTGAAAGGATTCTACATCATTAGTGTTGTATATGGTTGGTGCTTATTTAGGTAAGTAATGAACATTATTAGCGTAACATTTTTGGACGAAAATTATGATTAACAAATTATTGACTCACTATAAGCAAATATCTATAAACAGCTTTTAAAGTGAAAACCCAACGTACCCAAGTAGTCATTGAAATTACCAGAACAAAATATTTAAGGCAACTATTTATTAAATCAGTGCATTAACTTCCGTTGATTCACTAACAAAGAGCTGTTTGTATGAGATTTCCATTAATATTTTTTTGCTTCTCTCCATAACATGAAGGAAATGTGATGTGTTCATAAACAGCGTCCAGAAACACAGCATGACTCACTAATGCTAGGAAATGGACGACATAAATATTCTAAGCTTTACAAGATGCACACTAGATGTTCATCCTAAACTTTTCCAAGAAACAAACATGAAAAGTCTATATTTCGCCTTAGATGTACCTACAAGGAAAATTCTTACACAGCAATTCAAAACAAATGACGATACCATCGAACCAGTTTTCAAAAATGTTGTTTGCGAAAATGTGCATGAATTTACACTTAAAATTCGTTTTTTTGCAAGCCAAATTGATGTGTGCAGAAAAACAAAAAGCGATCGTCATAGCCTTCTAGAAAAATCACTGACTATCAATGTTTCCTTTCTAAATTCAAAAATACCCATATATAAGTTTGTACATACTGTTAGAAGGTCAAGTTCGAGGAACACATGGAAAATGTTTTGCTCTAACTGAAACTAAAACAAGATGCACTGTTATGCTTTTCTCGGAAATCAATTCAACGTTCCTTCATCATATACTTACAGCGATAATCTCGAAGCATCGTGAGCTTTAATACTTTTGATAACCAGTGTACTTTCTGTTGATTTTTAAAATTTTATATTGAAACAGAATATTAGAAGTATTTTAGTTAAGTTCGTTGATTTCGTACCATGTCCGTGTCCGGACGTTCTATTCCTCCAAAGATACAAAACTGCAATAAAAAATTCTCTCATATGTTATCTTCATGCCTAAACTCTTTAAAGCTTTGCTAGTTTATTGCAGTCTTATATCAATACTCGGGTTTCTCCTTCTCTACATTCATTAAGTGCGAACCATGTGCCTTACGAAGTCGATCGTATTTTACTAATTAAAACGCTGCCAATTCGCTACCGTATCTATTAACTCGTAATCAACTCTCAAGCAATCAGAAATGAATAGTTAAAACTATTCAAATGAACAAGACTATAGGTTGTTGACCACTTAGTTCTTAATTTAAACCGACAAATTACCAACTGTTAACGCTTGAGTAATTATAGTATACCACCTTTTCTCGATCGACTCGGTTTCAAGTAATTTGCTTTAAAACCGTCTTAATTTGAGGTAATCACTACGTTTTGACAGTTTATGTTAGTAAGACAGTTTGCAAATCATTATGTTGGCGAGTTAGGTGTGAGGGACGAGGTGTTGGTTGTGCAACGAACCTGCGCAGGCGACGTTGGCTCGTTGCATGCATAATGCTGTCCACAAATTACCAATTACCACCTGTTACGTAAGACCTGCATACAACTTACACTGAGTCCTTTAGCTGTTTGTTTAATTTTAAAGCTAAATATGGATTTGTGTTTGCAATGCGAGTGAATAGTCGACCGACGTGGTCCGCATTGAACACTTTCATGCGAGTTCTCGTCTATTACTCGTGTCCATCTGTCCAGTTTTATGTAAAGTATTCAGTGCACATATACAATAGTCAGCGCAAGCTCAGAATAAAACATAGTTCCCCTTTTCTTGTTACATTTTCCGGTCATACGCTTCCACTATCTTTATTGCACCATCTTTGCCTGTCCTTCTCTCGATAGCCACAGGAATGCCAATGCCAAACGCTGTGATTCTTTCTTTGTTTGTATTTTATTCTTAACGACTTCTATGTGTTTTTAAAAATCCCAATAGAATATCACATCCAAAAATACGTAGAAGGTAGTGTCCCGAGCGAGGCTGTGTTGCCACTAACTTCTAGAGCCATGATAAGTATATCGAAATTAAACTTCCTGGTTATATTCACATATCTTTAAAACCTCGTGCTTTAGAAATTAGAATACTGAAGAATGATTTCATAAGTTTTGATAAAGCTTTGTTGTAGGTAGATAATATCGATATCACTCAACATTCGAGTCAGAGATCATCAGATGGGATCGATTACAATTACCAATAATGCCACATGATCCGGCGTTGTTGAATGAATTTATGCTTACGTTTATTACAGTATAAATTTTAAATATTATTAAGACTTAAATATTTTGTTACCTTATGTATTTAGTATGACAGTCGCATCAAATTCCCCCGGTACGGTGACCGCCTTTCCGCAGAATGATTTGCGCAGGTTCCTCTCCGGAATATTAAGTAAATTGAAATTTATCGTTTAGGAACTACCTAATGCATGACTCAACTTCCTTCACCTCAGAGCGTAGGAGACGCACCGACACCCACTAACTACAGATTCTATATTTTCAGATACAATTATCGATTAACGATACTGATATGTCAATCATCCATTGTGCTCCGAATTAATTCATCGGATTGACATTTGAAACAATTGAACTGATTAACCTTTTTGCAAACTACTCCTTTCACTTTATTTTTCCTACTCGACTGTAAGGACGTCGACGAGATTACAAACAATCTCTCAGATCCTTTCGTGCATATTAAAGTTTTACCGATGCAGCTCAGGGTATTATTAAGAATTACGTTGGCCATTAATGCGATTGTTTCTGAATGCGAAAGCTTATTGTGTAAGCTCATTCGCGTATTAATACATGTACATTGATTTCAGAGGTTCTTCAGTACGCGAAGCATTGTATGGAGCGGCTCATTGTGTCCATGCTAATGTAATACGATTCAATGCACTCTGATGCAACCATGTCATTCATTAAGAATTGCATAAGGCAAACATTTATGTGAGCGTTTCACAAGTTCTTCCACGGATGACAGATAAGGTACGATAACATTCCTTGTGGAATGTAAGGCACCAGGTATTCGGGTATTAGGGTTGCATTCTTGTGTGGTCCACAGCACGTGTCTATTTGCAAAACGTTTGAATTCAATATGCGAGGGGCTATATTTAATGTGAAGGACGAAAAATCTACGACTTCTAAGCGCGGCGTGTGAATTCGAATTACATGTTGTAACGTTCGAAATACTCGATTCGCATAATTGACTTAATAATGGCATCCTAGAATTTAACGAACAAAGAAACAGAAAAATATAAATTAATAGAATCCGTTAGCTGATCTTGAATGATGCTCATGTGGAATCGAGACAACCTCTAGAACATAATTTGGAAGTAATGGCGCGTGTAATGGTAGTATCATTGGGTGTGGGCTGAGAAGCTCGATCAACGACTCGACAAAGCAAGACATACTTCATTGAGCAAACCTAGGGAAATTAATGACTCTTTGTTGTATTTAAAAAGGAGGACACGATGCATGTAAAGCGGTACATTATTGTTGGTTTGTGCATCAATTAATCTCGTGGGAAACAATCGAAGTGAACATTAATTTTAAATAGCAATTAATAAAAATTAACAACGAATTTCATTTGTTTCCGCTTGCGTAAAGTCTTATGATTATGACTTTCCATTTCCATCATCTACCATTGGACATCTAGATTGTTTAACAACTGAATAGAATACTAAGTTACCTACTCGATTTTTTTCATTATGACAACCTAACATATTACTCCTCCTTCTGCTATTTCTTAGATGAATGTAGAAGACCCTACAACCCTGTTCATCCTGTTCAAGATAACTTGTGCCATAATCATATTACATAAGAACTAGCTTTGATCGCCAAATAGGTCGATAGGTGACACTATCGCGATAAAACAACTGAAGGATTCATTGATAGAATGGCGCTAACTGTTGATAAACTATTCGAAGTGGCTTTCATTATATCGTGTTAACAACTAATGATTGATCCTTGAAGCTGATAATGGCTCCTTCAGGACGAATATAATAGGTCCTAGATGAGTGAGGTCCTTTTCAACACGCTTATTTCCGATTCCTTTGTCTTTGATACGATTTTTCATTTTCAGTGAAAATTCGGAATATTTGCAGTTAAGTGCCAGTATCTGCTTCCAGCCTATGCAAATTCGAAATTAAGAACGATTTCATCAGCAGCTATGTTACTCTCCCACAGACAGAAATCTCTCAGGCTGACTCTACGGAAAAAGAAAACTCTAATGTTTAAAAAAGAAGTTCCTCGTCTTTTCTGAGTATTGAATGTCAAAAAGACATTTATAGACTCCGGTTTCTTGGTATTTTGGATATATTAGATATTTCACATTCTCTTAAGACGTCATTAAAGGCTCGAGCAGACCGGATGCGTATGCGTAACCACGCGCGTAGTCACGCGCGTAGTTACGGCGTAACCATGAGTTGTAATGTATGGAAATGTATGAGACAGGCCACACCGCTTGCGTAACGACGCGCGTGTCTACGTTACGCAAGCGGTGTGGCCTGTCTCATACATTTCCATACATTACAACTCATGGTTACGCCGTAACTACGCGCGTGACTACGCGCGTGGTTACGCATACGCATCCGGTCTGCTCGAGCCTTTAATAAGGAAATTCTGCGATACAGGTTCAATGTACGTGACACTAATCAACGTCTATCAACATCATTGGTTTTACCAAGTTTAACGACATTTAATAGGCCTGAAACAATGGTCGTATTACAATGTAATAGGTACCTTACAAAATTAGTTATGCCCATGGGTTTGCCTACGTGAAAAGTTCACAGTTTTCCTTAACCAAATGATTTAGCACGGTGCTTAACGAGCTTAGGTAGTTGTGGTTTGTAAATTAAATTAAGCACCATAAAATGATGTGGGTTAATCCATTAGAGATTTAATTTTATAACTGCTACGTCATGACAGGCTAACAAATAATAATCGATCCCGAATTTTAAGATTTAAGATTAGGATTCAAAGTGTGAGGGAATGACAACAATGCATACCCAGGTAACCATTTCAAAGAAGTCCGAAAGAGAATATGTCGCGACCCATTCAATGTTTCTATAATTAGCTAGGGAGATGCGTGAACGACCGACGCGCCTCGCAGACGGTGAAGGCCGACCAGCGGACATCCAGTGACGAATCAATTTTAAGGCCACCATAACCGATGGGCGTCAGTTCTTACCTATGGCTATGCTACACCCATACGTCACGTACCTATAGCAAAATGTATCACACTCGAATACGAATAAAACTATTAAATTTACTTACCCAATGCCAACCAAGATAATACTGCATTAAGCTTTTTGACGTATGCAGGCACATTTATGTCCAGTGGCGCCGTGACGCACTTCCTACAACGTCGTTAACCAATCTTGCCTATGCACTATGCTTTTAAGTGCTTGATTTGCATTACTATGTGCTAATTATTTTTAAGATAGCACTTGTCTACTTAAATGTACCTCGGAGATACATTGTTGCAATACAATATGCTATGAAAGGCAATGCATGTCCGGTAAACTTTAAATCGATCTTCAGATTGTCGTCACGCAATTATCTATTTCAGTTCCTTCTACTTTGGGATCTAAAATTTACTTTATGGTATCCAAACTGACTCCAGAGACGTCATATGTATAAATTTGGGCCCACACGTCACGTTTTAATGGATTACAAAACATAATTGTATTATTATCCACTAAGGGCAGTCAAGGTCTCGTTAAACTAAAATGGTATAGAATTGAGCGAGTTCTTATACGGCTAACCGAGAAAATAAATGAGTGGCGCTCGAGAAAAATGACGACCAAATGGTCGCAATTAATTTACCATTATACGAGTAAGAACCCCGACTAATTTGACATTTAAAATTAAAGTGCGGTAGCGTTGAAAGTATATGTGAATCGAATTGAAGTAGGTATAAGTGTATTTCAAATAGAAACGCGTTGAGGTACGCGACTAAACGCATTCCTGTAAGGAGTTTATTCTCGCTTGCTCGCCGAATGCAATCGTGATTAAAGTTGAAACAATGGTCATAGTTCTCAAAGCCCGTGGGTTAAAAAATGTAAGTTATCTGATGAAATAAAGACGGCGAGTGGTTACAAAATGCTTGGCGCCTTTGTTTTGCGTTAGGCGGACTGTATTATAGATATTTTAATTCTTTAATCCCACATGTGTGCCGGTATGTTAAGTAAATAAAAATTCCATAGTTTCCAGTTGATGATCATCGTAACTATTTAAAGGATAATAAACATTCCTTGAACTTAAACTATTTTATTTAAGTGTAAGTATTACGAATTTATGAACGAAATATGTATACTTACTATTTTTAATTTCAAAATTCCATGAGACTTGTTCTTTAAATAAGTTTTTCAGTTCTCGAGTCTAAGTTTTATTTTTGATTATTGAACAATTGTGGTTGATCAATCAACGGAAAGGAATTCAATGTAATAGTGATATTCTCAATTCAAAACCGTTGTTTACAAGTGTTGCCTGAAAAAAAAACAATGAATTGTCTGAATTTCTTAATCGATGTCTACCAATTGATCTAATAAAGTTATTGAATTACCGAACAAATGGGCACTGACAGCTATTTGTTAAATAAGAAACACGTGTGAAATGATTTTCATTAAATACAATTTCTGGTCAACATTGCTTTATATTGGTATTATGTAAGAGTACCTACCTATTATCGAGAATTTTAACCTGACTGAATCATAACTCGGTATCTACAATTTTTGATTAGGCAAAGGTACTCGTATCTTTGGCATGACCGCGTTTTGCCTGAAATTCAGCACCTTTTCAGGAACGATTACATACTCTTATTAGCTTTTTTATCTGTGTATTCAAGGGTTTTTCGCCAATATGGACACATAAAACTAAGAAGATTATAAACATAATATATAAATGCATCGTAAAAAATCAAGTAAGTAGTTACTTACTGGGAGACGACGCGACGCACAGAAGCTGCATCAAACAGATGCAATTTTATTATTGTCATAACATTTTAGATTTAGATTTGAGATTATTCGTCGGTAAGCAAAATTAACCACAGCACGGTATTTAGGTTGCATTTAAGAATGCAGAGTTAGTTGTTGCAATAGAGTTGCGAATGAGCCGTGAACCAAATTGTCTGGATACATAAAACAACCATATCGTAAATTGTTCTTAATTCAGTCTAGGTAAATACGAATGTACTGTCTAGTGTCTAGACCGAGTTCTACACTACTCGTTAACGTCCGATAGTTTGCGTAATACTATATAATATATTGCATTCCGTGGTGAAGTTTTCTTAAGTTTAGAAATTGAATCGGGTCAAGCTCTTTTCATTAGTTCAACGACAGCGACACAAAATTCTACTAAGCGTTTTCTAACTTTGCAAATAAATTCCTCCGACAAAGCTATTGAATAACCAGCCATTAGACGGCTAAAGAAAAACTTAATATAAAGAGGAAAGGTTAATAAATGAAAATTGAGGAAGAGTTCCTAAATAAAATTACTTTTAGATAAACTGGTATACGTGCAACCTATGCAACAAATTCGCTGTTAGGACAAATGATAATTCACAGAAATATGTTCTGCGTCATTCATTAAATTATGCATATTGGAATTTACCTGAGAGTTTTTGTGAAACTGATAGTTATTATTTTTTTATTAATAAAGAATCGGAATAATTAATTATTCAAAGAACAGGCAATAAATGCAGTTATTTTATCTAAGCTTTTCCTGCAATGCGATGTGTATGTTTAGGTGAGGTATGTTTCACCTTCTTACAAACCTGTGTGTAGTGTTTAACAACAGTTAGGTCAGATATCAATATACTACCTAACTCCTAAACTAGGAATGCTTAACCAGTGTGCCATCAAATCGAAACATTCACAGATTCCGAATCACAAACAAATACCTACTTTCACATTACCAGTATGCATTAGTAGTAAATATTTTATTGATAGGATAGCACACTTCACGTGGTCATAAGCCCATAAAGTTTGAGAGACGAACTAGAGTCAGCGCGCGCCATGAATCTCGATGAGCCGCGGCGCCACTTTTGCATATTAGTATGAAGCAGGCATAGCTAATTATTTAAAACGTGCCGTGTAGTTCAGCCATCCATGTAGGTACTTGCTTATTCCGCGCAAACTCTATGTCAATATGTTCTAAGAAGATATAACAAAATCAATTTAATGAACAGTTACTTATCGGAATTTTTGAAGTTTTTTTACAAGCTTAACCTGTATAAATTCCGTTTTTGTTAAAAAAAAGTCTGTATTATGTTCTATGTTATCTTAAATCACGCCACTTTTACTCGTTTTATGACCACTAAACAGTATGTTTCAGTATTCATAAGTGAACACATAAGCTGTCAACATGTGAAAGTGAAACTTTCCGCCATCAATCAAGATCTATTCTCATACTGAGTACTAGTATATTTTACCGCGACAAATTCATCGTCCTGCCACAAGTCTAGATTTACAACTGAGAAGTTAGAACACCGGCTGTGTCGCCATCACGTCATTATGTTTTATACCTGACATAGTAAAACGACGTTCTGGACCGATTTCACTACAGATTTGCATATGAATGTCATTAGACAGCAAGTAGGAAGTCAAATGTGGTCATTAATCAGCAGCTAATCATTACAATCATTCAATAAAAATGTTCCGACTTATACGACATCGTTTACTACTCATGTTACACTATTTTACGACGATAGTAATGGACATTAATGCTCCAAACATGATATGTAGACCCTTAACGTCGCTTGAATTCACGAAAGCACAGCTATATCCATAATACCTTCCAATTAAGGACTGGATTGGAAGGGCCATAATATTCACGAACCTTACAAAATGAACGCGCTAGATTGCTCGTTTCATATTGCGGAAATGTAAGGACTTTAGAACTGTACGGACAATACATGTGAGTAACAGTTTGAAATGTTATTACATTAAGATTTAGAGTGGTTGTGAAGTGCTGGTGACATCACGAGTGGCGCCGCTGCGCACCAATTGTCGGCAATTGTCTCGTGCTAGTCCTACTAGAGCATGTCGCACATACAATTTGCTAAACGACCTAATGAAATCATTGCACAGTAATAATTATATTTACTCCCATTGTATAAGGGCGTTGTAAAACGTTAATTGACATAACCGGTCGCCTTGTGTTTTTATTTATAAATAAATACGACTGAAGGTCGTCGCTCTCATCAATCAAGACGTTTGCATCAATTAGCTTTTGAGAGTTAACTGCAAGACTGCAGCGTAATCTGATATGCTCCCATATTGTTGAACATTACCCACTTGCGGGCCCTTAATTGGATGTATGTACATGACATTTTGAGAGGCTATTGAAGTTTTGTTTTTATTCTAAGGGAGATAAAGAACTTTATGGGCCTCGATTTGATTACGCGGGTGGTCAAACGAACGAGAATTTCTCGGATGGATAATTGTCGTCACGCGAACTGGCTAAAGGTGTAATAAAGCATAAAATGAGAGATTGTAGACGGAAGGGATCCAGACGACCTTCAGTCGAAATGGGTCGAATATAATTTATAGAATAAACAGAATAATATAAACTGTATGTATATAATCTGTCCGTGAGAGAAAATTTACATATGACATTTACGTAGGATTTGTAAATATTAATATCTAAGTACTTATTATTAAATATTAGCTAGCTGGGTAGCTCCCCGCTTCACTTCGCAATAAATACCTATTTTATTTTTTACACACATACTGTTTAATCTGCGATCAAGATCCTACCGTATCCAAAAACAAACACTCCAGTTTCGGAACAAAATGACCCTAAGAACCTACATTATCTCGTCGCTGCAAAATCGTTTTGTCTCCAAAACAATAATTGCGTTGAACAGCACTTTGCATAAGGAAGCACATCAAAGCACATTCACCATAATGGGAATGGTGCAAGCAGTTTTAGGAGCATCTTATTTCCATTAGCACCAGCAAACTGATACACAAACACTCAGGCACTCCTCATAAACATTATTTTGAGATTTAGGATGCATCAACGTCCAATAAAAATATCATTACAGACCTTTTCAGACGTTTGTGTGAATGCCTAACGTTTAATATTTGTTTTATGTGAACTCAGGCGCCTCTTTTGTGACTCAGCTTTGGGTACTGTTTAGCACAGATTCACGAGTCTTATCAAATAGCAAGTAGGTATGTCTAAATCCTGTATAACCTAATGTAGGTTTTTTTTTTCATTCTTATTAAGGAAAATCACGTAGGTACCATCGTGAACCGTGGACTCGAATTCTATCATTTTATCGTGATCATTTGTACAGGAAGTCCGTATGTACCTACTTCCTATGTAGGTACGCTCTTATATAGTCCCTTATTTACTATCCCTTGTGTAATCTCATATTTTCCAACTCCCTCATATGTACCGAAATTAATGAATGCATGAGAATCTACCCCTGGACAGCAATGTATTGTGGGGTGAAAAAACAAAAAGGAAAATTGATGGTGTAAATGCGCTATTCGAAAAATATTGTCCTAATACATAACTAGAGGTTATAGACACAGAGCCACCATGTCTCGAGAAATGCAAATTCGCGTTAGTAAAACTAAAACTGTTGATAATCTAGACTTGGACAGGCGCCAAAGAAACGGGCTTCTAAATTAGACGAAAATGCACTGTATCTATTTGCATTAATAAAACTGCTATGTAGATACCCACATTTGAGCATGTTTATAGTTGTTACTAGGCAGATTCTGATGTTCCCAGTGTTCTGTCTGCACGCTAAAACTTCCATGTCTTATTATTTTTAGCCTTCACTCAACCAATTTTATGTAGGTAATTTAATAAGTAATAAGGTAAATGGTCACATAATAATATTAGCGAGATATTAAAAACGCATCAAGACCTTCATGGTACTTCGAGGAAAAAATACTGTTTTGGTCGTTTTCTTTTGATTTCGTAGGTCGGATTTTCCTCGACTTAACGTCGATATCCTCAAAATAAAACTCATAAAGGTATAGATACCAATCATATTATGCTATTTCCAAATATAGAAACAAAAGTCCCTAATTACAAGGAAAAATATAGTCAACTTCCAAAAAGGATACAAAATGCCAATAGGTGCACGGCTAATACCTACTTACCAAGCGTTTCAGTGCGCTGAAATGTTTCTGGGTGGGCAACTATTACAGAGATGTATTGAATAGACCAGTCACAGCAACTAGGTACGTACTAGAAGAACCAAGTCAGGAGTAATCTTAGTTCTACGTCGAGGAACTTATAGATATAATGCGAAATTATTGGAATAAAAAAACAGCAATAAAATTGAACTTCCGAATTAGCCCTCTTGCTAGCAAAAATTGTCTGAGCAAAAATTCACATCTTAGAGTCAACGCTCCGAGACGCGTAGGCACTCCACATCTTTGTCACCGCAAAATTCACTGGAAATGCAATTAAAAATATTGGCGTGTTGTCAAAGAGATCCCACATCATTCGGATGTCGATACATTGCGGCAGTACGGTCTATTTTTTCTAAATTCAGTGTCGACCGACGTTTTGAGATCAGTCAAAAATAACCAACATGTACATAGTTTGCGGTCTATGCTCCAGTAGCCGCGATCGTTCAAGCGGAAGATATCGTGATTTTATTACATCGTTAATACTCACAAACGATAATATTAATACTCAGAAGTAAATAAAACATTTGGTTTACCCAAATACATAGGTATAGGTACCCAAAACAAAAAGAAATCGAGTTGCCGATAAGGAGGTAAAATACCATTGAAATATAAAATAAAGACCTATCTATAATGTGGCTCGCAAATACCTAAAAAGGAATGTTGTAATAAATTGTTTTAATCTTATTTTAAGATCAGTAACTATTAATTATAAGTTTTATAGAAACAAAGGAGCCGATATTCTAGCAAATTAAATTGTCGATTTCATGGTAATAATAAAATGACTAACTGCTAGGTTCCTAATCCAATTATAAACCTATCAATAACAGCTATGTTCGTAAATTAATAAGAGGAAAGAAACCTAATGAACTAACCAATCAAAAATTCAATTGCGATTCCAAACAACAAATATTCGATTCGATGAAATAGGTCTTAGAAATAATGTGATTTTGGGGAAAAAACCCAGTTCGTCAACCTTTCTGAAATTGATTGAACCTTTTCTAAAACCACGTCAATATAGCTATGTGTTACCAATAAATACCCAAATCAGTATCTATAGATAAAATACCCAAGTGAAAATGCGATTTGTCTTGACGGATTCATAATATAATTTTATGTTTCGTATTCTCGCAGGCTCCGACTTACTCATATAATCGAAAATAGAATAACAAAACTAGAACCAGACAGCCAGACTCGACAAATCATCTGTGTGAAGGTACTCAAGTGCCTATTTCGCTTGCCGGGTTCGCTCTTGAATATCAAAACTTTTGTTATTTATTACTAGCCGGTATTACTCATTACAATACAAACGTACACATTTATAGTAACATCATTTTATATTTTTTTTGTTTTTAATAAAGTCCATTACGTGAAATGGAAAAATGGATAGGAATTTGGTGACCATAACAACGATACATATGTAGGTACCAGACTAGGGCCACAAAAGTTATTACAGTATCACTGAATTAATTAGATACTAGCGTCATCAAAGCGTTGAGTCAGAGGTATTGTGTGCAACGGCGGATCCAGGGGGTAGGTCACAAGGTCATGACCCCCCCCTGGGCCAGGTTCAGGACATAAGAGGACCAATAATTGAAATGGTTAAACACGATGTTTTATGTTTTTGTTATAAGTTTAAGATAATTTTTATTCCGAGTGAATAGGTAGATCTACATAGTTACAGGTAGAATAGTTTTGCTGAAGAATTCGTGCTCGCAACGCTCGCTATTTTTTTTATTTACTCTTTATCCGTACCCAAAAGGAGGAAACGGGACCCTGTTACTAAGAATCCGCTGTCCGGGTTGTCTACATTGCATGCTATATCTTATGCAGGGCCATCTTAACCTATGGTGCAGGGCGTGCGAATAACCCGGGCGCCTCGATATCAGGGGCGCCGCGGGACGCCCCACCACCAGGAAATTTCGAACAAATTACACCCGTTCGATAAAGAAGTTCCACATTGTATCATGATACTGACAAAAAAGTCGCCTTCGCTTTGTTGGATTGATCATTTTGATTATTTTTAACTTTTAACATCCTCCAACTAAGTGAAAAAATTCTGGCTCGCTACGGTCGCGAGTAAATGACTATGTCTGTACTGTATTTCTGATTGTTTATTATTTTTATTGACGCACTGAATCGACGAACACAAATGGCACTCGCTTTAATCACGGTTCCTTTTTATTTGTACGTAATCCCAGTCTGATTTGTGAGTCTTGAAACAAATAATTTAATAAAGTTCGCGTTCGCTGCGCTCGCAGCTATTTGTTGCTTTTGTGTCGTAGGCTCAAAAAATTTCGAGCTCGCTTCGCTCGCGCAAATATATGCCTTGCCTTGATAACTTCATAAGTCAAATATGTATAGCAAAATAAAATATTAATGAAGTCCTCAAAAACAAAACAGTTTGTGCTTGCGACTGCTTGTTACTTTACAGCGCTTTTTAAAACTTATGAATGTTTTGTGTCCCAAAATTGAAAAATTTGCGCGCTCGCTTCGCTCGCGCTAATTTTTACAATAACGTTGTCCTGTCTCGACATTCATAACTTAAATCTGGCCAACAGTTTGAGCCTTTTGGAAACATTTTTTAATGCCTTTACCTACCAAAAAAGTGACTTTCGTTCGAACGTTCTTATTTATATTCCTTGTAAAGTACTTCCATCAATATGCACTACTCAAAATCTTTCAATAGATACATAGGTGACGCTTGGGTCAGTTGGGTGATGATTGCACCCAGGCGCTCCATGAGCTAAAGACGGCCCTGATCTCATAAACCCTTACCAATAGTAAGACAATTGCAGTTTTCACAGAAAATGTTTTACTGTTGCTGCAATAAAAAACGTACGCGCCCTTTTCTGCGTACACAACACTTTTCAAACGTTTAGTCTTCAACCTGAAAAAATTCTCGAGCTTGCTATAATGGCGCTTTCTTGTATTTATGCTGTATATTTGTTATACAGCAAGAAACCGTTTTCATCTACTTTTAGCCCTCGAACTGAATAAAAATTTTCGCGCTCGCTTCGCTCGCGCTTTTTTCAATTTCACGTCTGTGATCATGTCCAAGAACTCGCGTTCGCTCAGCTCGGACCATTTTCTACATAAAACACTTTTTTAACCTGAGTCCTCGGCCTGAACAAAAATTTTCGCGCTCGCTTCGCTCGCGCTTTTTTGTTTGGTACGTGTGTGTAGTACGAGACATTGCGCTCACTCCGCTCGGGACATTTTCTACATGAAAACACTTTTCTTAACATTCGTAAACATTTCGAGTTCGCTACGATCGCGCTTATTGTTCCTATTCATACTACTACTTTCAATATTAAAAGAAGTATACGCTACAATATAATATTTTTTGTGACTTGACCACGACTGTGTGACCTCCCCCTGGCGCCGAAGCTGGATCCGCCCTTGATTCTGTGATACTAATTACTAGTCCCGGTACCTAACCGGGAGTGGCCGACATTAAAATTCCACGTCAGGGTGGATTTGAGAAAACTTTGATTTGGATCCAGGTTCATATCAACCACACTTTCTAATAAATGATCATATAAATGAGGACCCACGAATGACGAATATTATAAGTTCTTTATGTACTCAGTAAACATTTTACCTAGTTCGTACTACTCTGGTCTAATCAGTATCTTATGAGATACCTATTTAGCTTAGAGCTTGATCATAAAATCTACAGTTTCTTGAAACTCATATTTCTTAAAATACGCGATTACGCGCCACGAAAATGCCTGCGGAAAATTGCGGAACTTCTTTCACTGAGATTCCATAGATAACCCTACATTTGTAGCAAGGGTCTAAACCGCGGCTATTTTCTATTTTAGAATTAAACTATGTAAAAATGTAAAAGAAAGTCATACAAAACTTAAGAACATACTTCATTGTAAATTACTCAATAATGCCCATGGTACTTTGTATGCCTCTACCAAAATAAGTGCGGTGCTGTATTATAATGAAATTGCAATAAGTTTTACTTAATAAAATAAAGTATTTTTAGTATTTCCTATTTGTATAAACAGTCATTCCCTCGGTGTATATTATCAAATTATCTGCATACAGATTAATACGCAGGTGTCTAAGCAAATATCTTTCAAAACATTTGTAAAAAAAATATACACTTGTCTATTATCCTTGTTTTCTTTCGTTTCGATTGGTTACATTTTATTACCTGCAACAATGCGAGGTGCTGATTGGTGTTATCGTTCTACAACCTTAATTGAACCAATAATCATTTAGTTTGTAAACGGAAACAAACCATGTGCTAACATGGCGATTTTTCATCATTCTTCGCATGTCGTTTGATAATTATTGCGTGGCTGTTATGGGAATTTGGTTTAATCGTGCAATATTTTATCTTTTTGACACATTTTCTTTGTTTTGTTCAATATAATTATATCGAGTAAAAAATGAGTGTGGACGCTTATGGCCCGAGCTCACAAACACTCACGTTTTTGGACACTGAGGAAGCGGATCTTATTGGGGCTGATACTCAGGGCTCCGAATTCGAATTTACTGACTTCACCCTTCCTTCGCAAAGCCAAACACAGGCTTCCCAACATGACCATGGGTTGACATCTTCAAATCAGGTTAGTGAAAACATAGTACAATATTTTTGTTTTCCCTCTAACCTTATTTTGATGAATACGTAACTGCGTTAAGTGTCTAGGATAGTAGTTTATTGTGCTTTGTTTTGATTTCAGGTGAATGGTTTGGGTCGTTCCGATTTATCATCCAAAATTTCTAATGTGACTAATGCCATCGCGGAATTGCAATTTGAGGAAGAAGATGAGGCCTTGTACAGCAAGGAGTTGCCTGACCACGCGTGCAAGTACTGTGGCATTCATGATCCTGCCACTGTTGTCATGTGCAATATTTGCAACAAGTGGTGAGTCACTTTCCCATATTTGTTACATATAAGAATACTGTATGATAAGTGTCACGTCATTATTTTTTGGGGTTTTCTACACACTCCTCAGTTACCTGTTAGATTGAAGAGGTACTTAAATAAACTGATAACATACCCAATGTTAGTCATTTCTCATTTGACAGCCTGCACATAGTTGTTATGGTATTCTGCATAACATGAACTTACTCACACCTGAAGGTCAATATGCAATTTATCACTATTTATGTATTATTTATCATAAAACATCGACTATATTTAACAAAATGTGTGCATCCACCTTTTAGTGAAATTTCCACAATAACATAGCATTACTCACTGCAAGTAGCTTTAAATGCTGTAAATATAGGACTTGAAATCAAACACAATTCAGGTTACAAGTCAATTAGATAAATCCGGTACAATCTTGTGACCTTGAAATGCAGTGACTGTGCAATTTAATATAAAATTATTGCTAAGCCACTAATTATATTAATTAAGGTATTAAGAAAAAACAAATATTACAGCTTGATTTATTCAAACATGTACTTATATTAAGATTGTATTTTTATAGGTTCTGCAATGGCCGTGGCAACACGTCAGGCTCGCACATCATCAACCATTTAGTGCGTGCCAAGCACAAGGAAGCCGCCTTGCACAGAGATGGACCACTTGGAGAGACATTGCTTGAATGCTACTCTTGCGGTGCCAGGAATGTATTTGTTCTTGGCTTCATACCAGCTAAGGCGGACTCTGTTGTTGTGTTGCTATGCCGGTAAGAAAACCTATAATTTATTGTTATAAACACTTCCAAATGACAGCTTAATCTTGTTGAGTGTCTTGCATTATATTGACTGTAAAATGCAAAAATTGAGGTTAATCATACGCTGGCAAATTGACAGCAAAATAGAAAGATAGTTATATTTTACCACTCCTAATTAATAACATCCTAATTAAGCTAATTAGCATTGCAAAATGTCCTCTGCTGTATACGTAATACTTGAATCAGTGAAACTAGCACAAATACTTATCTTCCGCTACTTAATATTAGATAGAAGCATAGTTTTAGTATAGATTTATAGTAAAATGTTCTCTTTTCAGACAACCCTGTGCAGCTCAAAGCTCCTTGAAGGATATGAACTGGGATCAGGAGCAATGGAAACCATTGATATGTAGGTTTCATAATTCTTTCATATTTATTTTTATATTAAAAATTTCTTGCAATTTGAATTAGTCAAATAAGTTATGTAATAAAACCTACTTTACCAATCAATTTATTACGAAAGACGATTATATGTAGAGCGACATAATTATTATATAATAATGGAAACGTTATGTTTATTTTGCAGCTGACCGAGCCTTTCTATCCTGGCTGGTGAAAGTACCTTCTGAGGCTGAGCAGATGAGAGCTCGTCAGGTAAGACCTTTAGAGCCGACCTATACAAGTACCATATTTATTGCCCACAGTTCTACTCATAATGTAAACAGATATACATACATTGCATGTAACAAAACATGCTTCTGCATTGTTTCTGGTCTTAAACATGATATCCAAAATATTTTATTGGACAAAACGTTATCTAAAAGAAACTTCAAGAAGTTGTATTGTTCTTTGCAGGTGACTCCACAGCAAATTGGCCGCCTTGAAGAATTGTGGCGCGACAACGTGGATGCTACCTTCCAAGATTTGGAGAAGCCTGGCGTCGATGAGGAACCTCATCAGGTGTTGTTGAGGTTAGTTATCAACTACTTGCCTGGGTAAAAAGCTAGACAGATGATCATACCTAGTACCTTAAATAAATTATGAAATCAGGCGTTACTTTGCGGAAATCGATGACATAAAATGTTAGGAAAAATTAAGCGTTAATTCCTCGAGACGATAAATCGTACCTAACACGTTAACGTATCTGTAGGTAAATGTTCTGTTCAGTTCAATGAACATTTAACTGTATTATAAATTATAAATAGTGACTTCCATTAATGTATTTATTTTCATTTTCAGATACGAAGATGGCTACCAATACCAAAACATCTTTGGTCCGCTAGTGAAGCTTGAAGCGGACTATGACAAGAGGCTGAAGGAGTCTCAAACTCAGGAGGGCATTGAAGTTCGCTGGGACGTGGGGCTCAACAAGAAGACCATTGCATACTTTACGCTCGCTAAAACTGATAGCGATATGAAACTGATGCATGGTGATGAGCTGAGATTGAGGTAACTATGTCATACTTTCATTTTTAAATAAAATACTTACCTACTTTGGCTTTTAAAATCTTTTAATTAAGCAAAAAATACAGTGGGTGCATGTTCAGCATTCAAATCCCCAATTCAATCAATGCGTTGGCAACTTTAAAGCCTTTAATGTACCTACTAGCTGAAACGAAGTCCGAAAACAATAGAATAATGATGAACTGCAAGTCGTAATTTCAAGTAAAAATGTAGCCATCATTATGTCTAATATTACATTGTATTCATGGCAAAAATTTACCTACATGTTTATTATTATTTATTACCAACATAAAATATTAAAACCTTATTTTATAGATACGTCGGTGAGCTGCATAAAGCGTGGTCGGGCGTCGGTCACGTGATCAAGGTGCCTGACAACTACGGCGATGACGTCGGACTGGAACTGAAGAGCGGCGCCGGCGCACCTTTAGACTGCACCTCCAACTTCGTAGTCGATTTTATATGGAAAAGCACTTCCTTTGATAGGTTTGTGAAATTTAAATTGTTTACATAGATTATAGACCACTTTCTTAGCAAGTCTGAAATGTCTGAGTTTTTAATATTATTTATAATGTTTAGTAGTTCAAGAACGAAATAATTTAACTTTGCACCAATAGATTAAACTGGATATTAAAATACATATCTACCTGAAATTGTCTATACTTGTCAAGAAACAGTTGCTCTGTTATGGAATTTCGATAAAAATCAAAGTAGGTGCAAAACATACTTGCGCGATAACGTTAACATACTGGTACCATTGTTATGTTGGTAATTGGAAATCCTAATCTTGAACATTTGAAAACTATTGCTAGTTTGACTTTACTATTATTGTTTCAGGATGCAACTAGCTCTGCGCAAGTTTGCCGTTGACGATTCATCGGTGTCAGGCTATATTTACCGCCGTCTCTTAGGACATGAAGTTGAAGAGGTTCTATTCCGTGTGCATCTGCCGAAGCACTTCAGCGCTCCTAACTTGCCTGACCTCAATCGATCTCAGGTAATTTACCTTTAGTTTATCTAATTTAGGGCAAAAACTTTCTTGTCCTTCTAAGGAACTTATAATTTTAAATGGTTTATCAATTGTTACAGGTTTATGCAGTAAAACATGCTCTGCAGCGTCCTCTCTCGCTCATCCAAGGCCCGCCAGGAACAGGTAAAACTGTGACCTCAGCTACGATTGTGTACCAACTTGTTAGGCAGAATAGTGGCCCAGTACTTGTATGCGCGCCGTCGAACACTGCCGTCGACCAACTCACGGAGAAGATTCATAGAACCGGCCTGAAAGTCGTCAGACTTTGCGCCAAATCTCGTGAAGCTATGGAGTCTTCTGTTTCGTTCTTGGCACTCCACGAGCAAGCTAGAGCTTTAGGATCAGCAGACAGCGAGCTGAGGAAATTGACCAGATTGAAGGAAGAAGCTGGAGAATTATCCGCCGCTGATGAGAGGAGGTACCGTGCGTTACGTCGGGCCGCTGAGCGGCGTCTGCTCGACGCGGCTGACGTCGTGTGCACCACGTGCGTCGGCGCCGGGGACCCGCGCGTCGCCCGCATGCGCTTCCAGTCCATCCTCATCGACGAGGGCATGCAGTCTACTGAACCTGAGTGCATGGTGCCCGTCGTGTTGGGCGCCAGGCAGCTCATCCTCGTCGGAGATCATTGCCAGCTTGGCCCGGTAGTCATGTGCAAGAAAGCGGCTAAGGCCGGACTCAGCCAGAGTCTTTTCGAGCGTTTGGTTGTCCTTGGCATCCGTCCATTCCGCCTTGAAGTCCAGTATCGTATGCACCCTGAACTATCGCGTTTCCCTTCTGATTTCTTTTATGAAGGGTCTCTGCAAAATGGAGTTAGCGCAGAGGAACGTCGTTTGCATAAAATTGATTTCCCCTGGCCAAGGCCTGACCGCCCTATGTTCTTCTATGTTACGCAAGGACAAGAGGAGATTGCTGGATCAGGGACATCTTATTTGAATAGAACTGAAGCCGCTAATGTGGAAAAGCTAACAACAAGATTTTTGAAAGCGGGCGTGCGTCCCGAGCAGATCGGAATCATTACACCTTACGAGGGTCAACGATCGTACCTTGTGCAGCATATGCAGTATCAAGGTAGCTTACATGCTAAACTTTACCAAGAGATAGAAGTAGCCAGTGTAGATGCCTTCCAAGGCAGAGAAAAGGATATAATCATCATGTCCTGTGTACGATCTAATGAACATCAAGGAATCGGCTTTTTGAGCGACCCACGTCGTCTCAACGTAGCCCTCACCCGCGCCAAGTATGGGCTTATTGTGGTCGGCAACCCTAAGGTATTAAGTAAACAGCCGTTGTGGAACCACTTGCTAGCTTTCTACAAAGAACGTCGCGTTCTCACCGAGGGACCGCTTTCCAACCTAAAAGAGTCTGCGATTCAATTCGCGAAACCAAAGAAGTTAGTGAATGCTCAAAACCCAGGTTCACACTTCATGTCGACGTCGATGTTCGACGCGCGCGAGGCGATGGTGCCGGGCTCGGTGTACGACCGCGCGCGGCCGCTGCGCGACCCGCTGGCCTACGTGGGGCCGGAGCGCGCCGCGCTGCTGCACGCGCCCGTGCCGCCCGCCGCCTTCGCCGCGCACCGCGGCCTGCCGCGCCCGCCGCTGGGGCCCGCCCGCGCCGCCCGCCGCCGCCCGCCGCGCCTGTCGCAGGAGCCGCTGTCGCAGCAGCCGCCGCTGTCGCTGTCGCAGGGCGCGTCGCAGCCGGACTTCAGCCAGGAGTCGGCGGCGCCCGACTGCCCGTCGCAGCCCGACGGGCTGCTGTCGCAGGACTCCACGTACCAGGGCGGGTTCCGAGCGCGCTGCAGCCAGTACTGAGAGCGCCGGGCGGACCGCCGCGGGGCCGCGCCGCAACAGCCGACCTGTCCCGAGGGACGGGTCCACGGTACTGACGACAGACGCCGATGCGCACCGCTCGCCCGCTGCGACGACCTTCAGCCGGGTGTTCAGACGGAGGATTCCCCGCGGTGCGTTACTACCGCGGGTTGAATCGGTTGCGCCGGCGGCGGGATCCGACCGCGACTTTGTTAGTCTTCGCCCATCGACCGTATTGAAGAGTGAAAACTCAAACTTAGAAATTGTGTCACGCGCGGAGCATACTTGAGCAGCAAGTTTCGTTGCCTACAGTTAAATGTAACCGTTCCATTACAGGGATAGAATTTTTGTATAGGATGTTGAAATAAAACTGATGTTACTCAACTGCAAGGGCTAACTAAAATAATACAGGCTCAATGAGCAAATTGGTTGTAAATGTTAAATGTATTTCCATTAGAAACATGCACCAAATCGACATTGCTATAAACTTGTTGCTATCCTCTATAACTACACGCGTTACTATGAAACAATTAGAAACGAGTAGACAATGACATGTCTAAGGGAAGAATCAAGATGGCTCGGAACGAGTTTCGAAGGCTTGGAGGATGCAAATTTACGAAGGAACAAGGATGGATGAATTATGTATAAATTTTATAAAAAAACGTATGTTATAACAACACTTCATGAAATTATGAGGTAACTATAATTCCTATTTTGGAAGGATTATGCGGGTCAATTTATTATACCGAAAAATCAATAAAATAGTATATAGATGTATTATTAAAATCATTCTTAAATTTTTATTTCAGTTTTAAAGACAAGACTTGTTTTCTCGTTTCTAGGTGTATTAGCAAATCTCAATGTACCATAAAAATGCGGGTACGCGAACCCACACCACCTCAGTTCGCATAGTAGACTTTTAAATTCTATTTTACTTTATCATTAAAAAAAAAGAAAATGTTAAGCCATTTAGTCAGTTTATAATTTATTAGGCGACACATTGTAATTCTAGTAATGGTTTGTTTTCGTCATGGGGAAATTCACAATGTTCATATTTAACTTCATTATCATTGACGATATCAAACAGTGTCAGATCTACATGTTAGACAACCAGTATCAATGTTAAACGGGTCTATATTGTTTTTCCTTCTCATCCAACTTTTACCCAATGAACTTAAAGAATGGTATCGACCATGTTTGGCGACTTTACTAAAAATATATTTATTGTGTCGACCGCTACATGTACAAATTATATGATTTTATATTTTTCCTTTTGTTTGAACTATGAAATACTAAGTCAAAATTCTTAGTTTCCTGTGAATATGTGCTCTAAACATTCCTTTTGGTACTTTTTGAAACTTCTTATTTTTACCTCTATTTCTTTGTTATAAATAGGATATCAAACTAGTGTTACCTGACAAAACTGTTTGTTATCCGTAAAAATGTGATCGTATAAGCTTCTTCAAGGATTTTAATCTGTTAAATCCGTTTCATGTTGTTATGTTTATAATGAACTGTCTTAGATGGTTTTTACACATTTTTGTTTGTGAAGGAAAATCAATAAAGAATGTCATAAGTATAATGCAGTTTTATTTGTAAAATAAAATATAATAATATCAAATACAAAACCAAAATATTACCTCATTCTATTTAATCAATGCAATAAAGACGACGATAACTTGTGTAGCAATATTAAGTTAACAAAATTAAACTTTGTATAAAATAAAACAAAAAATTGCTATTTCAGCGATAAGTTTGAACAGTTTCGATTGAGTGGCACAGTGGTAACAAAATATTGGCACGACCTTTAAAGCTTTCTAACTGGCTGCTTATTTTATTCACCTTTCACAACATCAATTTAAAAACGAGCTAAATATGTAAATCCAATAATGAGAATCAAGCTACCAAAACACAAATATCACAAAGGCAAAATAAGTATTTATTTTTGTAACACACCCAATAAGGTTATGCCTAATTATAACAGGTTATGTGTGACAACAGAATACATTTTTTTAATCAGTCTGAAGAAACATTCCAATCAGTAAATCGCCTATAATAATAATACTCATTTTTATAATTTATTTCATTCTACCAAAGCTTAGGATCGAATGACTGTTAACATGCAGTAGCCATCTATAAAATGTGGCTTGTCAGAAACCAGAGCATGCTTTGGTACTTTACAATGTTTTTCAATCTTGGCGTACCTACCTATTGAACAAGAAAACAGTGCTTTTATTATTTTATTCATTTTAATTTTCTACTTGGCGGCCAAAAGTAATAAACTTGAGCGAATTCGACTTGTGCTGTCGTTACATCGATTGAGATTACATTGTTCTTATGCATACTGAGACACAATAAATTGTAGGGCTGTGCACATTTATAGCTTATCAAATATAGCACATATTTTATTAGTTCATAAATATAAATTGCATACATTCCCTCTGCATAAAATATCAATGTTAGTTTCACAACTTAACTAGTGCATTGCCAAAAGGCTGTAGGCCTAATTTAATAAGGAATATATTATATAAATATTTGTAAATGAATTCAAAATTAAATATGTATAAAAATGCTAAGCTCTGCTGTTATATTCGAGAGTTTGAACTGACTACTGAGGTAACGGTGGAGGCTGGACGGCTGCGTAAGTAGGATAGTAGGGAGCGAAGTTGGTCGGCCCTCTTATCATCATGTGGTTAGATTCACCCCGTTCTTGAATTGTGCGAGCAGTGTATGGAGATTCTTTGTAGACTGGGTTGGCTGTAAATTAAAACGGATACTGTTAAACACTCCAAAAGTACCTATGGTAAATTACATGGAGAATCGCAAAAGAAACGGCCATACAGCCTGTACATATATGTACATTAGGGTGTCCCAAGAAATAAGGGGGATTTTTTTTTTCTCGAATTCAAATTCGCATACCCTCTAATTTTTTTCGGTTTGACCTCATTATCTCCTATAATAAATATTATCTCGATCAGACAGTGGTAACCCGTGCCGACTTAATGCCAAAGTTTTCACATGAAAATTTGTACTGACTTACTATGGAGAAATTTAGATCTTAATTATTATTACTAAAAATAAACCTCGAATACATCCAAATAATGTTTTATCTTCTCATATACATTGAAAAATAATATCATTGCTAAAATTTTAATTTTAAAGTAGTTTTTTTTAACTGTCAGGATAAATTTTCTGATATTCTAGGACGGTACCTAACAATAATTGGTTTTGTTCCTCATCTACTGTGATTAATCAATAAAAGTCTTGCATGAACTTCACCGATCTTTCGGCCACATCGTTCACTAACTCTCAGTGCTGTAACTTTGGCTTCTTGATACGAAGCATTATTTGACTAGAAGGTAGGACACATTCATGTAGAAAACTGTCATTAATTTTAAGGCGATCGATCAAAGAACTTGCTTTTTACTGAAATGAAGTTAGTGTCAGGTGATTTTGTCATACAACGTACCGTAAAGATCTTCTTTTGAAAAAAAAAAAATAACCAAAGACAAAATAACCCCAGAAAAACGATACATCCAATCGTTTTTCAAGAGTTATTTCCTCTTTGCTCCTCTCAGGCGCGTGCTTTCTGTAACCCGCGCTAACTGTAGGCTGGCTGCTCTCCTGGCTGCCATTTAACATCTTGGACAGTCGTTTCGGGAAGTCAGAAGCCAATAAGTCTGACACTAGTCTTATCAAAGGGGTATTGGGTTGCTGGGTAACTGGGTTGAGAAGTCAGATAGGCAGTCGCTCCTTGTAAAACTCTAGTACTGAGCTGAATCCGGCAAGACTGGAAGCCGATCCCAACATGGTTGGGAAAAGGCTCGGGACATGATGATTTATTATTATTAATAAAAATCAAACAAATTACATATCTAAGTTGCTGAAAAAGTCGTGATGGCATTGCTTAAAAACGTCTTGTGTTTGTTGTCCCTCCAAACTTGATACAAGGTGACGAGTTTCGTCACACAATTAGGCAAATATTTAGTTGGAATACGCGCCTTTTCCCAGTAAGATAATGCATTCGCGAATAGTAAGATTTACGTTTTCATTCACAATTAAATTAAATTCCCGAATATCACTACATAGTATACAACAAAGTCGCTTTTTCTGTAACCGTGTCCCGTTGTAAGCTTACCTAATTCTTCAAAACTACGCAACCGATTTTCATGCGGTTTTCTCTAATAGATAGAGTGATTAAAGAGGAAGGTTTACATGTATAATAACAAACATTAAACAGTGGAGAAATACTGTTACTCCGTGCGAAGCCGGAGCGGGTCACTAGTTGTACAATGAAACTGCCAGAACTTGTCCATTAGACGGAAGTTTGAGCCCGTCATGTGATGTTTTAGGTCCCCTAATTAAAAATATACCCTTTTTATAACTGCGTAAGTCTAGTGACATGTTGGCTGTTTGAAAAGAATGATTCGATCACTAAATAACAAGAAATCACAAGCACATCGACGAGTTAGATCGCGTTAGTCTTAGAGAGCAAGTATGACATACATTCAAATGTAAGTCGGCACGGGTTACCGTGGTCCTACCATCATAAAATTTTATTTATAATAGTTTTGGACCAAAAGGAAAAAAATAGGAGGGTATGCGTTAAAAAAAAATGATTTTGATTTTTTTGGGACACCCTAATGTACATATTATAGAGATGTTTGCAATTCAATTCGTTTAATACTGCATAATAACATCAGTATATTCACTTTGCATAATAACGATAACATATAGCTAATTATAACAAAACATGAAATAACCCAAACGATTATAGAGCCGAAATCAAGCTTAAATGGTTTTGTGGTGTGGTATAAAACTGTTACTTTCATTACATAACAGAATGTTATTGCCGTGATCAATGATATCATCTTTCGTTGCACTTGGCTCTACTATCAAGTCATTAATTATTATGAGTGCTTTGGCTTCCATACAACTAGAATGTAATTAAATGACCGCAGCAAAGGTGATTAACCGCTAAATTACGGCTATTGGTCCATTGAATTGTGGTAAAGACACTTAGTTTTCGCCTAATTTGCTAGTAAAGAAATTCTGCAAAGGCAGGTAAGTACCATCTCACGTCAAATTACTTGCCTCACTAACATCAGCAATTTTATGTTTTTGTTATTGTTAGCCAACTTTGAATGGACTAAGTTCTTATAATATAGACGGGCATCCTATGCTTCATCGCAGAATGAAAGGTGCACTAAGGCTCAATTTCACTAACAACATAAATTTTCTAACAACAACTGTTTACTGTGAATTTTCATGGTAAATACTTGTTTTAAAAAACTGAGATTTATGTTGTCAGTGAACTTGGGCCTACATATCAGATCTACTGGTATTAGTTACTCACATAAAGTCGGGTACAATGACTGGTACGGCGGCTGTTCAGGCGGGGCGCCGGGTACGACCCACCCTCCCGGTGCACCCGCATCACCGCCTGGAGCACCCGGGGCTGAAGGCGCCTGGAAATACAACATTATTTATTAAAAAGACATGCCTATAATTATGCAAGGGTGTATCAATCACCAACTTCCCGACTCGGACTGCATTGGGTAAATTTCTTAAACCCACAATTTGGCCGACCCGGAAATCGAACCCTATACCTCTGCGAGCACCTATGCTGCCTATGCGAGCAGTTGCGCTATCCGAGTAATACCAACGTGGCAATGTCTACATTGTGTCAATAAAGGTGCTACATAACATCCAAAAAGTTTTACCATATTTCAAGAGAATAAATAGATTCTAAGGGTCAATTCCCACTGAAAGAGCAGCGGCCGGCAGCGGCCGTAATTGCAAGGGATTGAGCGCGGCGGGCCGCGCGGCGCCGCACCGCGCCGCGCTCTTGCATTTTCCGTGCTCTTACGGCCGCTGCCGGCCGCTGCTCTTTCAGTGGGAATTGACCCTAATTCTAATAATTTATCCACTTACGTAAGGCTGTCCGGGACTGACAGGCAGCACAGCTGGCTGGCTCGGCGAATAAGGTCCCGAGTCTCCGTTCGCCACGGCATCAGGCACCGGGGCGGTTGGCACGGCTTGTCCCACCATGCCGACTAGTGGCACCGTACCGATGGCAATGTACTTCTTGCCGCTCATGTTCAAATGCATGCCTGATACTACGCATTCCACCTGTAGAGAGGTTGTTTAGAATAAAATAATGATGCTGATTGAATTTTGATCGGATTTTTTTTTCATAATTTAGACAGTTGACGTATAAAAAATTTAAAACATGGATCTCATGGACTTTTTCAGATAAGGTTTCTAGATTGAATTCTAAAAGTAATTTGAACATTTAGACTTCAACAGCATCCTATACAATACCTACTTTATGTGTCCCTAAAATATTCTTTAGTGTGTTATCGATTAACTTATCAATTCATGTAATTCAAATCAAATGCTTATCAAATTGATATGAAAGTGAGCAAGACACTAAAACGTGTTTACAGAATTAATTAAAAGTTAAGATCATTTCCGTTTAAAAAATCATCATCACCAAATCTAATTTCGTTCACATGCCAAATGAATTTATGTTTGGGCTCAAGTATGACATCATCGTGACATCATTCACAAAAAAGCGGCGCGAGATAAGCCGATCTATTACATAGCAAAGTTACCTTGGCACTACCTCACAAATTGAGTACATTCAAATAAACCATTATGATACACTTCTCTGTGTTAATTCTGAAGCGAATTATACAAATATTTTTACTCAGATTTGACTGATAACCGACTTTAGATATTTCTAGAATTATAATGTTTAATGCATGGTTTCAAAACCTACATAACATTATGCACACGTACCCGCAGTTATTTACTTTCCATTGCAGCTAAAATATGTTTTGATACTGTTGTCATTGTAAGATCAACCTTATGTCAATAGTGTTAAAGTTGGCATTTCAGTGCAACACGCTTCTATTTACATATATGTACCGCTAACTACTTTCGCCGCTAAACAATCGCACCGCATACATAGATATGAAATTTCGACATCCTATACGGATTTCGCGCAGTTTCGACAAATGAGGAAGCCGTTATTTTTTACATGGTATGCGTGCGGTTTTGTCGACCCTGAAAACAATGCTTAATTGCGCAAAGCAGACATTATTATAGTAATTCGATATGTCAGACCTTGGTATGACGGGTCTTACCTTGAAGTCGTAATCCAAATCGATAATGTTACAGTTGACGAGATCGGAAGGCGGAATGGGAGGCACTTCCATAACCAAGTCCCAGCTCTTTGTAGTGCCAGCTGGGGCGGGCCCTTCTTGTATTGTTAGAACTATATCTTTGATTTTCTTCGTTTGATTTGTAGGTGATGTAGCCCTGTATGTCACCACCTAAAATAATTATGATAAAATATGATAATGAGCACATAAATTAAGTTTAGGAATTTGGTTTAGAAACATGTTGAACAAATTATTTATTTCTGGAACTGTTGTAAGTACTTAAATCTTGATATAACAACGCTAATTTACGAAAAAGGTCCGTGAATGAAGGACTGCTATAAAAACAAGTTTCATTGCCACAGTGGTTTGGGGCATGAGAACTCAATTAACTCAAGTAAACTATTGTTTTCAATTGGCATTTACCTACATTATGTTTGTATTTTATGCTGCAATTACAGAATTACATTATAACTATTAGTTTTTTATGTGTCTGACACTACGCTAATAAACTTTTTAAGATTATCTACGACCTATTTCCTGGTGTTCCACCTGCATTCTTCTTTGAGAAACAAAATAAAAAAAAATTGCCATAAACTTTTTGAAGAAATAATTTTTAAATTGGATTTATAGCTTCACAATATTATATTTGTGTCTGTATAAATATTTAAACAAAAACTAAAAGAAACCTCACCTTCCTCAAGAACATCTTAACAAGATGCAGCTGCACATTACTCTTGTTTTCAATCTCTACCCTGATAGGTATCTTCTGACCGGGGACATAGCCGGATACCGGTGCCTGAACGTCAACGGACAGCGGCGGCGAAGCGCAGCAGAAGCAACAGAATGTCTTCTCTAGTTGAATGTGGATTGGTTCCTGTGTGAAGGTGGTATTGGTTAAATGTACTTGCAAAATATGGATTCAATTATCATTTTGATTCTATACTGGTCATCATCATCTGCCTAGCCCCAACTATGCTCGGGTTCAGTTTCCACCAGTGTTGTAGTTATTCTATGCTGGTATGATCTAGTTGTCCAAATAATTGTGAGAATTAAAAGAGTAAAGAAACCCAATTCATTAAATGTTTTCAAAGATTTTACTCATGCAACTTATGATAGTAACACATTCTAAGCTAACAATTGTGTGGGAAGCAGGTTATATGTCATAACAAGGCCAAGAGTAAGCTGAAAGAAAAAACACTAGGTGCATAGATCTTTTCTTACCTTATAAGATGGGTTGAGATTCAAATCAAATGCATTAAGCACAGTGAAGGCCATCTTAGTCTCTTGGTCAAACTTCCAAGGCCTGTCCAGGGTGACCTTGACTGTATACCGGATGTAGCCATATTGACCTTCGAATGACGAAGGCAGCACGGGAGGCAAAGTACAAGTGAAGTTGTACACTTGTTTACCAGCAGGAATTTCTATTTCATTGCCTGGGGATGAATATTTTATTTAGTAATTTGTTGTGAAAATAAGTTGGCAAAAGATTCCTCCCTTTTATCGGGTATTCTATAGTTCTTTAGCTTAATAAGCTTTAGGGTAATGTGTTTGACAACCTGATATAAAATTGTGACAACTACTGCTAGGATTAGGATTAATGCTTAATCCTTCTCCGTGTGAGAGGAGGCCTGTGCCCAGCAGTGGGACGATAAAAAGGCTGTAACAATACTGCTAGGAATCGAGTAGCCAATGATAATGGTTTAACTTGCACTTAAAAGATAGACAGTACACAGTTGTTATGTAACAGTTATAAATAAATGTATGATACTAATTGACTTGTACAGTAATAAAGAAGTCAAGTGATAAAGTGGGCAATTATTGAGTTTATCACTTTTAGCTGGATCTTTTAGTTAATAAATCATCCGGTTCCAAGGTCTAGAAGTTATAAAGTAAAATATCTCTATTGAGTTAAAGTATATGACAGTTACCACTGAAGTGCAGTCTACTGTACCTACCTACATAGTAGATAGCTCATACAGTCACAATTTATTCTTAAAATTTCTAAGTTTGTTTTGAATAGGTGCATTATTCATACTGATGATTAAGTAATGTCTACTGAGAATTGCAGGAAAATATCAATAAACTATACCTGTGTAAAATGACCTTCACTTATCCAATTATGTGTTATTAAAATAACTTTATAACACATTGTTTGTTTTGATGATTATGCTGCTAATACACTTATCTGTCTAATAAAATTATAAACATACTGTTTGTCATTACACTTGATGCAGCAGTTATAAAAAAGTTTTAGTCATCTTTAGTAAACTTAGAAAAACCTTGATCTGATTTCTCAGAAAGATTTTTTAGGTATTGCTTTTAATCATTTTAAATATAAATACCTAAAAAACTTACATTCTTCAAATCTTACATAAATTCATCTGTTGAACTTTACATAACGGGGAAAAATTTCTTTAGGTTTTTAGATTAATATTTTATATTCTGAAGTACTTACAGGATTTCAATAAGAGTGCTCTGATTAATTATTAGTGTATAAAGCTTATAATGTAACCCAAAAATCTGTACTAATATTATAAAGCTAAAGAGTTTGTTTGAATGCGCTAATCTCAGGAAATACTGGTCCAATTCGAAAAAAAATTTCAGTGTTAGATAGTACATTTATCGAGGAAGGCTATAGCCAGGTTTGTGCAGAGGTTCCCAAAGGATGCAAGTGAAACCGCTGGCAGAAACTAGTTTTTAATAAGGCTACCAACCTCAATGTTGATGTCTTAGTAACATATTTATTAAAAGGCCATTATCCCTTGAATGTATCATAGTGTATTCTTAAACTTAGATTCATATATACCTGAATTGCTGCCCAGTAAATAGTAGGAGACCTGGAAGTACTCCTCATGACCTGTGTGCATGGTATCAGTAGACTCTGTCTTCCCTTCGGAATTTTCTTCATTTCTACTCTCACGCCACTCAGTGTGCGCTTCTCCTTTGATCTTGACATGAATACCTGAGAAATGAAACTTCTTTAAGTCATACAAATACAAGATGTTTACTAGTAATCTGAATACTTTATTTAAGTCTTCCTCGAAGTTTAATATATCCGCTTTGCTGTGCTCTTATTGTGGATGAGTCAGAGACGACTTTAAAAACGAATTGTATCACTATTACATACCTCGAACTTTCTTAGGGCTATCGAACACATATTCTATTCTTCCATTAATAGTTTGTCCGGCGTAGTACGTGTTCCATTGGTTATCCAAATAAATATTCGCTTCTTTGATTCCCATTTTGAGATACTATTAAGAAATATTAAATAAAAAAACTCGAAGCCGTACCGAGCAGCACAGCAACCATCGATATATATGTACTACGTACTAGATAGAACGTTCCGAACAAAAAGCTTAGCACACTGAACTGCACTGCAGACTATGCAGTGCCCAAAATGGCAAATCAGAGCGATTTTGACACCTGCGTCAGATGGATGTCTATGAAACGACAATTATAAAATAGAAAATACATATCAAGGTATAAAACTTACACATATAAACTATTCGAGAGTCAAGTTAGTAAAATTACACGCTGTTCATGCTATTACAACGCTTGTATATCATACTTTTCATTTATAATTCAATTTTACAAATATGCATTAATTTGTTCCCGCCCGCCATCTTAAATTATGGATTAAGAAAATCGTGCAGAAACAGATGTGCCATAAAACTGGCAGTAGGTAAAATATCAATGAAAACATACTTCACTTTGTCATGGTATGTTCTTACTTTCAAGAAAAAATAATTAAATTCGCGAAAATTTGTGATAGCCCTCTTAAGAAAAAAAACATCGTAATTAATATTAAAAACTATAAAAATAAGTTCCTGGTTTTAATATATTACATGATTTTGCATTCAATTAGATATAAATAAACTTTTTGATATATTACATGATTTTGAATTCACTTAGATATAAACTTTTTGAGTAATGAAAAATGTAGGCAAAATACGAGCGACACTTCAGCAATTAACATCAATGAGGATGACTACATGTCACAATACGTCAACGAGATGTCAACAGACGATATAAGCGGGTAAATTATTTGTATGGATGTTCTTGTCTATCGCTAGAATATATGTCAATGACAGCAACAAACATGTCACTAAATAAATTTGCTGTCATTGTCAGTCAGACACCTGGCCTGTCAATTTGTTTTTGTCATGCTCCTACTCCACCTGCGTCTTAACGCGTAAAATTTTGGCGTTACGCAGATGTGGCCAACGTTTTAATGGCATTTTATACAAATGGCATTATTAATAGCATTAAACGTTAAGCGATAACTCGGGTGGCGGTTTTTTGGACACATCAAAGGGTTTTAGTGCGTAGCTTAGCGCGCTTATGATGATTGCTACATTAATACCATCTCATTGCACGCATGCAAGGACGAGTGTAGATACTTTGTTTAAGTTGTAACTGCATTTTACGAGCACGATAATGGAATGGTCAAATGAAAAAGCTTTAGTTTTTAGAATTATTTTGTGTGTCTAAGTTTAACGTCTTTAATGTGTGTTAACGCGTTACTTCATGAGGGATTAACTCTTTGCGGAATTGTACCTAAGTGTAGCCAACACGCATTTTTAATGCAATAAGTAACGTGTAGTTGGCCATTGACATTAACGTTAACGCTAACGCAGGTGGAGCAGGAGCATAAGTGTAGCCAACACGCATTTTTAATGTAATAAGTAACGTGTAGTTGGCCATTGACAATGACGTTAACGCTAACGCAGGTGGAGCAGGAGCATTAAACGTATCAAAGAGAGCTTTGTACGCATATTATAACCCTCTTGCGAGTGAGAAAATAAACTTCTCTATCCCATCATTCCCAAGTATTCGAACGCACTTTATCGAACTTCTGACAACATGATGCATGACAAAATGTCAGTTCAAGTCAGCTGTTGTTTAAGGTTATGTTTTGTTAGATCTTCGAATAGTTCGAATAAAATCTAGAATCTTTGAATTATATTAATTAGTGAGTATTCATTAAAACAGTCTTATTTATTAGTTACTAACAGTCGAAGTCTTCGTTAGGTGTGATACTTGAGAATTCATAGATACAAAACTTTTTTCAACAAATTTTAAACGAATCCTTTTCACCAACAAAAAAAAAATATTTACTTATAAGACAGATTTTTTGAATTATGCGACATTAATTTTTGTCCTTATTGTTTTAGTAATGATCTGACGACTAAGCTGCACCAAAACGACAAAATGAGCCTTATTAAATGCAGCCGTTTAGAATTAGGATTTGATAGCTTCAATGGACTCACATATAAAAATTAATTTTGAAAATGGCTGATATTTCTGTAATCATACCTATCCATAATGGTGAGAAATGGATCGATAATTGCATGAAGTCAATAGCTAGCCAATCTGTTCTAAACACTACAAAGAGACTGGAAATTGCTGTATACAATGATGGCAGTACTGATAAAACTCGGGAACTATTAGAGAAATGGCAAGATTACTTTACATTACGGGGTGTAGGCTTTATGATAGCAGGAGGCATAACATCAAAAGGAGTTGGAGCTGCAAAAAATGGTGCTGTTAAAATAAGTTCTGGTAAATTCCTATGCTTTCAAGATATTGATGATATTATGCATCCACACAGAATATATTTACAGTGGAAAGCTGCAAAATCTAATCAAAATGCACTTATTGGAAGCAAAATATCTAGATTGCCTATAAATTCAACTCCTCGCTATTCTCATTGGGCTAATAGTCTTACTAAAACTCAGCTGAAGAAACAAATATATACTTCTAATGGGCCTACTCTCCTAATGCCAACTTGGTTCTGCCATAGATCAGTTTATGATAAGGTTGGAGGTTTTGTTGAAACTGGGCATGGAACACCTGAAGATCTGATATTTTTTTATGAACATTTAGATGCTGGTGGAGATTTACAAAGGGTGGATAAAGAACTTTTAGTGTATGTTTATCATGAAGGTGCAGCTACATTTTCTGTTAAAAGAGAACAGATCTGGAAAATACAACTTGACAGAATACAAAAGCATGTTTTACCATATTGGGATCATTTTACAGTATGGAATGCAGGAAAGGCTGGTAGAAGATTAGTTCGCTCATTGAACCCTAATAACTTGAATAAAGTTGTTGCCTTCTGTGATGTAGACAAAAATAAAATAGGTCATTGTGTTGAGCTGTATTGTCCTATTGAAAGAAAAGTAATTATAAAACTACCTGTAATTCATTTTACTGAGGCAAAACCGCCTTTATTAATATGTATTAAACTAGATCTAAGTAATGGGGAATTTGAAAAAAATCTCGAATCGTTGAATCTCGTTGAAGGAAATGATTATGTTTTATTCAGTTGATATTTTACAATGTTGATTTGACAATGTATTACATATAATATATTAAAACTGTATTACTGTTGAAAAAAGCATTTCATTATTTTGCATCATAGAAGTACCTATTAAAACTACTTATAAAGACACACATAAATGTTATTTTCGTGCTGTTTGTTACAAGAGTAATTTTAATATAATCATCACACATCAACACTGAATCAAATAATGTTTTGGAGTCATATTATGTCTCCAAATTAAAGATTTAGAATTTCAGATATTCAATGCTTTGAGCCTTTTGTTAAATTCTAAAGATCATCCTTTGGCCTAAGCCTTTTTTCTGGATTTTTGTGCATTGTATACACCTCAATCATCACTCATTTTCTCCTTTACATTTTTCAATCTGTTACCATCATTTTACATGTCCAGCATATTGAGGTGCAGTTTTTATTTACAAATTTGGTCAAGATACTACTCTAAAACCTGTGCTATGCTGCCATTTAAGGCTCAGAATCAAGGTATTCATTCTGTAGTTCATCTATAAAAGCTTCATCATCAAAAGCGCTGTCCATAACATCAATTTCCTTATAGTCTTTTGGTGGTGGGATCTCTTTGAATAGAGGGGTAGGTTCTGTGCGACGGCGCTTAAAAGTCAAGGCCCTTGGTTTATCTTCAATCATTTCCCTTCCCTCTTGAAACATGCTAATCCATTTGTATACCATAGTTTTGCCAGGACATTTATCACCATATACTGCTTTCATTTCATTTAAAATGACAGAAGGTCCTTTTCCTTGTTTTGTAAGGAATTTGATGACAGCACGAAATTCAATCTGCTGCATATCCAAAGTATTAGCTACTCGAGACATTTTTGCAGATCTTTGTTTGATACCAATTCCAATAGTCTTGTGAACACTAAAAAAAAATGAAAGTATAATTTAGCTTTTTTTCTAATAAATGAAAGTTTTTATTTTTCTAGTTTATTATATGTTTTAATAACATAATTTGTTATCAAAAAAAATCTTATTAGATATAAACAAACTGTGGCAATAAAATTCTTATACTTATTGTTGGATAGACGTTAAAATTGGGAGTGTTATGGACATTTTATCCAAGCTATATTCATTTAATTTTTATAAATATTTCGGCTTATTGCGCTCATTGAACATAATTGAATACGACAGCTGTAGATTGAGATGAATGTGGATTTTTCAATCAAAGAAATAGATGACGGAACTAGTTTAATTAATTAGAATTGAAGGTTTAAATAATTAATGAAAATAATGAATTACAGATACTGAATACTTTACTGTTAATAAATAAATATACCTTGTAACGCTTATTCCCAGTCAGTTTTAGCACTCCTGTAGCTGCTGTTATACAGCCCAGGTAATATAACTATGCCATGCCTCCGTTCCCTTTAAAATATTCCAAAATTTAAATTAACACTACAAAATAAAATATAAATCGCTACAATAATTACAAATCCCCGAGTGAGTGAACGTTACGGAAGCGTGAATGAATGAAAAGGTTTGTTGAACTACAGAGAGGCGTGGACGTTTTTATGGTCCGTTTACATTATTCCACTCCAGTAATCTACTAGCACGGGAATAGCACTAGAATGGTAGCTTACATGCTGATGATAGCGCATGATTAAAAGTTTGTACACTGTATTGTTTGTAGGATCAAGTCTCAACCCAAAAATGTGGGTACACCATCACGTTGCTTGTATGCAACTCTTCCTTCTTATGTCGTTTGTCAGACTGTGCTGTTCAATGAGGATTGATTTGGTCTGACCAGTGGGTTCGGCTTCTACTTCTGGGTCTTTTCCATTCTTTTTAAACTCCATCTGGTCCTTAGAATACTCAAAAGTGAAGACTTTGTCTCTGTCTAGGCATAAGTTTTCAAGCTCAGAATACATTCGACGCTGATACAAAATAGGAAAAACCGATGATTACCGGTGATACACTACCTTTTTTGTCTGTGTTCATGTGTTCATTAATTTATTGTCATTTTTCGTCAGTCACGTTTTGTCACTGTCATTGAGATGTGATACGAGTTCTATTACGAGAAAATATTTATAAAAATAATATTTTTAAGTTAAATACTAAGATTGCAGTACAGTAAACAAGTCATAATACAATTTAATTAATTGTCATTACAAACTAATTAACGCACACATAACCATGGAGGAAAATAAGAAAGGTACTCAGACAACAAGTGTGGAAGATCTTAAAATTAAGGGCAATGAATGTGTTAAAGAAGGAAAATATATTGAAGCTGTCCTACATTATACTCAAGCAATTAAGATGGACCCTAATAACTACCTCTTATACAGCAATAGATCGTTTGCATTTCTGAAGTTGGATCAGCATTACCTCTCACTGCAAGATGCAAATGAAACAGTTAGGTTGCAACCTCAGTGGGCTAAGGTAAGTTCAGGCATTCGGCGTTGTTAATCAAAATTTGTTGTCAAGTAATAATAAAATCAATTGAACTCTTTTTTTTTTTATTTAGGGATACTTTCGCCGCGCGGAGGTGGAAGCAGCTAGCGAACTTTTTGACGAAGCTATAATATCATACACAAGAGCACTGCAGTTAGACCCTCACAATGTGAAACTAATGGAATCTATCAAAAATATCACAGATATGCAGAAAAAGAAAATTAGAGGTAAGTTATGAGAACTTTTCAATTAAATAATGCTGTTCCTTTTCAGCATATTATTCACTTAGCAGCTGAAAAATAAATATCAAAATGTATTTTTACAGATAGCCAGAATATAATATGGATCTGTACTTGTGTGGGGCTTATCTTCGGAATTGGCATTGTGGTGTTGGATTATAGTTTAACTACGAATCCAACATTAGCAGTAAGTACAACTCTAATTATAGCTGTCTATCCATTGTTTCTTACCAGTTTCATTTGTTTTATAAAATTCATATTTTTTGTTCCATTTCAGCATCCATTTAGCATGTTAGCATTTTCCTTAGCTCTGGCAGGAATGGGCTGGGCGATAGGAAAGAGTGTTACTCTGATGAGTACATGGAGTGCTGGCAAATCTCTACAACCTCCAGATGACTTAGGTAAGACTTAAAAAAAATGAGAAATACATATTATGAACACATAGTAGTACTTATTCTGTGCAATTCTATTCTGTAATGGATTACTTCTGAAATAAAATGACTAATTTAACTCATGTATGAAGATATAGTCCAACTACTCCCAGGCTATTTTGTAAAAATAAGGTGATAGAAGTTCTGAAACTTGTGGAAAGATCACAAAAATAATATGGCTATATAGAATATTATTCTTTTTTTAAATAGTTTAATAGATTTAACTCTAAAATCAACATTTACATTAAGATTGCTCATCATTGAATAAACTGATTTATCTTGAGTTATAAAATATCATCATCATTACACAGCACAAATGTATCATTCATACAAAATCTCAACAGATAACTTTGACTTAAAAAGTATCCAGCCAGTTGGCTGATTACAGATGATAATAATTTTACATGATAAAATTGTGAGAAATCAGTGATTGTGCCCGTCTATCTTGTACTTCTCACGCTCAGATCGGGCATAACATAGAAGCTGTTCTTTATTTTTAAGACATTATCTGTGCAATTATTTTTAATGCACTCTTTTATAAATGTGTTTGCATTTTTCAGGTGTAAATGACAATTCAAATGAAAAAGATACAACAGTACCTGAGAAGAAAACGAAGTACAGTAAGGCCCAAGCTAGACAAAGATATAAGCAAGGAAAACTTTAGTTTTAAGAATGTTCTTTATATTTGAGGATACAATTTTTATAAGATTTATTAGGTTGTAAGCATGTATCAGTGGCTTGGTGAGGGTGTTAGGGTGTTGTGTTGTTAAAGGTTCTGCTAGTCCAATGAAATAATGATAGAAATCCTTTTTTCAAAGACTTAACAAAAAGACATTTTTTAAACTACAATTATTCATCAATTATTGTTGGAATAACAATTAAGGTTTATAATAAAATATTTACCATTTCCTAAAAATTTAATCCATGTTTAGTATTTTTATATAGTTATGTTAGTTTTGTACTTAGAACATATTTGAATTTATGTTAAATACTGAAATATTTAAACAATCTGTTCACAATCAGTATCCCTATATTCTGGATGTTTTAAAAGAAAAATATAAGACGAAAATACAAGATTTTGTTTTAATCAAACATACAATTAGGTCAATTAAAACATAAAATAAAGGGGAAATACTTTATTGATCCTAGTGTAAAATGTATTTCGAAAATTCCAGAATACAATATATCCTTTGAATAAAATTCTTGGTCTCATACCTTATACTTAAAATAAGTTCAACATGTACGGGGAATAAAAAAATCTGTACAACAATAGGGTACCTACATTTACAATAAATGACTACTGTGGCAAAATTTACAGTGCATGTTTGACCTAGATACTTCCTAAGTTTGCTCTGAAGTATGTGGCTATTGGAAGAATCTGTCCATGGTGGTTTGATCAGTTACAACATTGTAAATGAGCTTGTTCTGTTGAGTCACAACATGCTACTACCATAGCCGTTGGGAATAAAAAAAATAAGAATTCAAAATAAAAAAAAAACAATTTCACCAAAAAATATCTGATAAACCATGAATTTAACTCACGATAAATTACTTTTACACAGTACCAAGGCAAAATTATGCGACAGTGAACTAGGTACCATTCTTGGAATTGCACCTGTGTAATAACATAAGGTAACAAACAATGTATTACACATACTACTAATATTTATTGTATTGTAGAGTTGCACTTTGGTGTTTAAAATTACCGTTCTTTCTACAAAAGATATGTCAATCACTATCCGAGATTGCCTTCTTTCTTCGCTTAGCCTGCTTCGGTTTTACTATCTCTTCCTCCTAGAAAACAAAACCAGATAAATTAACATTTTGTTATTCAATTACATGTTTCGGGTTCCACACATATTCGTAATGTACAAATCCCGAAACAATAGATAGGAAAGCCAGTATTCAAAAGTTTACGTTAATTACTAACTAATACGTAATTTGAATAGTAATTTCTGCAGAAAAAAACCTAAAATGTGTAGTGACCCGAGGGCGATGTTTTTATTGAGGTTCCTATGAAGTGTCTGAACGAAAAACATTTGAGCGTAGTATAAAAAAAATGATGTACATGATTCATATATTTACCTCACTATCTTCATTAGATGAATGCAGATTCTGGTTTAATGGTAATGAATTTGAAACTAATTTCCGGGCTCGTCTTGATATAGGCAACTCGTCCTCCCACGCCAAAGCAAGTAAATCACTATATTGTCTCTGTAAAAATAAAAAAGTATGTAATATAATAATTACAATCTAAACGAATGAATGGAATCAGCAAGCAAGATTCTCCTAATTTTACTTAAGCGACATACGATTCACGTTCGTCTGAGATCCAATCACGACTCAATTACGATTGAAGCGTATGTGGCGTTTTTTCTTTTTAAATAAACGTTTTTATCAGTTTCTGTGATTCAATTATGAATCATATTATCTGCAATCTGCAATTGCAAACCAATCGAATGTCTTACAAATACGATTGGTCTTATATTAGTAGCAGAATGCCCGATATGGTTAAAACTGCTATTGCGGTTCAATTTCTATTCAATGTTGACATTATTAACTTAGGAGAATCGGGCCCCTGATCCGTGAATGTTTTGTTCAAGGAAAGGGTTGAATGACCGGACTTTATAAAAGTAGTTTTTTTTTTATTCAAGTCTATTTATCCCCAACATTTAATAGCGGTTGACAAATTAAATAAATGCACAAAATATAACAATCTGATATCTTGACATAGGCACTACTAATGAGATAACCCAGATGTTAAAACGAGTTTATCAAAATTAATAGTGTTATGCAAATAAGTATTTAGTTATCCTACGTGTCGATTTGTCCTGTTCTAATAATAATATGAAATCGATTTTCCTCAACTAATTGTTTATTCGTATGTTATCCAGTCAATAAGTCTTCATTTGCACTTGCAAGTCGTTACGATAAAGTCCTAACGGTAACGACCTATACTGAATTAAGTCAGAGTAAAACATAGGTACAAGTCAGTTCCTATAGATATCACGTTAGCCACAGAGTTAGTTGAGGTGTAGGTAAGGCCGTATACAGAAAGACACGTCCTGGCCGGCGACGATTTACCAGCTCTGTGTTCCATTCTGCTAACAATTAGACCAGGCAGCGCCGATTAGCACTGTTAGAGTGGTGCCGGCTACTAGCTTTCTCTCTGAATAAGACCTTAGGCTTAGGGTAGCAGTGCACGCGAACAATACATATGGGTACGCGACGATGTGTTTCGTCGTAACTATACTATGCTTACGACCTCTGTGCGAAGGCTTACCTTCTTTTGCCACAATCATAGAAACAACGTTTTGGAAGAGACATAAAGCAGAAAATAAAAGTGGATAGAACTTACCCTTAAACTATCACTACTATTCGACTGCGCTTGTTGAAGTGCTTTCTGCATACACTCCATATTAAAAATTGACATGTCGTTTTGTTCCACACAGCACACTCTCATTTGCTCCAAGTGGCCAAGCACCTATAAAACATTGAACACAAATTAGCGATTACATTGGTACAAGAAAAAAATACATTTTTTTCCCTATGTAGTTGTACCTAAATTGCACCAGATGTAAGGTACATGTGGTCACCATATTTTATTATGCATACGTATAGGTTGCAGTTTCACATTCATTTATATTAGGATAGCCACCAGTCTGAGACATTAGGTCCTTATTTTGGAGTTAGCAAAAGTAAACAAATAGTCTCATTTTCTTTTTGCAGTAACTAGTGATGAGGCAAAAGGCAAAGGTATATTTAGTTAGGTTCACCTTAAACTATAATAAAAGCTGAGTGTTTTAGCTGCTCATCATCGCATGCTGCATCAAGTGTATATAGACCTGTAGCACACCTCCATCTTTAAAATATAACAGAGCTTTTTTCGAATTTATCGAAGTCTCCGGTGCGTTAATTTTTTAGGGAGGAGTGCTACAAGTTTTGAAGTGAACTAAAGTGGGTCACATTGGTGGTCAAGAGGTTCTCAGCTTGCTCCTGTGCATGTTGATAAAGCAATCAAGGATGTTGGTTTCTATAGAGGCTCATAGGCTAATATTATCTTTGAAACTCACACGAGCCTGCGACATGTGGTTTTCTGCTTTGCAGTTCTAGTCCCGTTAGTGAAGTAGAGTTAGCATAAATATGAATTATGACGAAACTTAGGACGATAACATAAAATATTTTTAAAAGAAGAAAATGTTAGTTAATCATGAAGTGAAAATATTTACCAGTTCTGCAGAAGGCGGAGCGTTAGGTGGAATGCTATGTTTCCCAGGACGTTTTCTCTTGTTGGGACTGGTACCCGGATATCTTGTGCTTAAAAGAACTGAAAGTAAATCGCCGACTTTGTCCTCATAGTCTTGGCACCAATACATTAAAGTTGATACAACAAATGTGTCTTCGTCATCTACAGCTCGGCAGAATAACTGTCGCACTACATCGGCAGTGGGTTTCTCCTGTTTTAACATCAAAAGCACGGATGTAAGTGCTTCAGCATGTTCTTTATACTGTAATTTGGGTATGATCGGCAAAACATCCTCAACAGATATATCATGCGCTGTTAGAAGTTGCCAAAGGCAATATTGCTCAAAGGTCTCCCACCCCAAGCTTGTCGACAGCATTAATGTTATGTCATCTGACTTGAACATCATCAGAGTGCCCTGTAGGGTCAAGCATACGAGCCGCTGTAGCTGACCAGCGTCCAATGTTGAAACAATAGAATGTAACAGTCGTATGTGGTTTTGAGCCTGATCTTTGAACTCTCTGTACACATCAGGGATCAACCACACCAAAACATTAGCATCACATTCCTGACACCTCTCGAAGTCATCAGCTAAACTTTCAGCCAGCTTTATCTCTAAATAGCTACAATACTCTTTATATACATCTGCTTTGAATTTAACGTTTCTCCTTTTGGCTGCGTCGCGTTCGCCGCGCCTATCCCGCTCATAACAAACTTTTAAATAAAACAACAAACAGAAACCAACAGTACGAAGGGTATTTTGAGCTTGAATTTCTTTAAATGTTTCTAATACAAGTTTACGCTTGGCTTCGTCACTGCTCGTTAGAAAAGTGAACATGGAAAAGATTGGTGAATTTAGAGCAACATCGATCTCTGCTTGAGTTGGAGTTCGGCTTATTTTTAAAGGCGGAACTTCTTGCACAGCAGCGGTAAACAGATCAGCCAGAGCAGTAGGAGTCGGCATCGGCGAGCTACACGCGTTGATCAGAGCAGTGGCTGCCGCGGAAGTGCGGTCATCTAATAATGTCTCTGCAAGAGGTCGCAACATGAGAGGCATTGCAGCTGCCAGTTCGGGTCGCTCTCTCGCACGGACCTCTGACAATGGCAAATCGTCATCATCTGTGTCTTCAGCAATATTAGGAGTATTTTCCTCCTCATCATCAGAAAATGCAGGCTCATCAGGACCACCTCTTGGTAAGTCATCACTTCCTTCTTCACGAATTCCTGAAACACCTTCACCATTTCCATTGGTACAAAATTCTTTAAAAGTTTCTCTCACAGTTGTTCTAAGTTCTCGATCCAACTTAGGAGAGTCAAAGAGGGGATGTAAATTTGGAAGGACTCTCTTCTCTATGATCTGTTGAAGTGAATTGAAAATGCCTTGCCTGACTTTATCCGCAAATGGTGGATAAAAGTTTGGAATGATTCGACATAGAAAATCAAGCAATGTTGCAGTAACAGCAGGATGTGATCTCATTGAGTGGTGCATGACAAGGATTGCTGGTTCAATATTCATTATGTTATCTTTTTCAGAGTCATAAAACAACCAGTCATAGAAGAGTGCTAGTTTTGCATTTGATGCAGCTACGTTGGAAGTACAAGTAGTAAGTAGCCATCCAATGACTGCCCACCGTGGAATGATATCAGAACAAAGGAGTTCGTTGGTAGGGTGTATTACACCAACAATAAAGCGAATCATATCACTTCTAAGTGACTGAGACTCTGGAGTAGCCAGGTATTGTCTTTGAAACCATTCTTGATACTTCTTATGATGACCGAACCTAACTTGAGATGTCAGAAATACAAGTTTTCTTTCCATGTCAGGAGTAAGTCTTGACTGTAGGTATCTGCGGGATGTTCTTGTTTGCAGTAATTGTGATACATTTGTAAAAGTAGGGCATAATGTCTTGGGATTTGACAAAATATCTTGCCACAGCTGGTTAAACTCAGGAATACGTGCAACATTCTGTAGTAATCGTACCAGATCTCTACCGAGGGTTAACACGTCTGAAAAGCGTTCTCTTATGAGAGTGATCACAAAATTGACTTCCTTCTGTCTCAAGCCCATCAGCTGTGGAATATTGTGATCTTCTATCAATCTCAAATACGTATACACCACCATACAAATAAGTACAGGAAACTTGTCTAACCATGCCCGATTTTCAATATAAATATCTAAAAGAGATTCTACCAGTATTATGTTTTTGGGAGTGATATCTCCTCCAGATGCATATCGCATTAAGTTCCAACAAACACTGTCCACACCGGTGACTGCATTTCTTATCATTTCCTTTATCAACCATAGTAGTTGGTTACGAGTAGTATCATGAAACTTCAAGTACCTCTCTAGGATCAGGGTGGATAGGTTATTGAGCACGCACGTCAGGCCATCCCTCGTCACCAGAGTAAGATCCCTGTAGCACTTGGTTGCATTGTGAGGTTCTGTGAGGATGGACATGAGCATTCCCAAAGACACGTCTTCATGGTTCTTACATACGGCGTTGTTGAGTGCATCGTGAGCTTCTTTCTCGCTGCAGTCGGCCACAAGTGATTGGAAGTAGTTGTAAGCCCTCTCGTACCTCTGAAAACGATAAAATCTTATAAGATAACTGAAACCATTCACTAGAAATTGAATTTCGCGCCACGCACACTGCAGCGCCACCACTACTAGTGTTAGAAAATACGATTGTACATGGCCGACTATATAGATATTCTTTGTTGGGAAACTGCGAAATTTTACACAGTACCTCCTCAACTTCGTCCTTGTTTTCTATGGCGGTGCACACAAATAGTCTAGGTGAAATAGATTTGCTCTGCTCCATAATTTGGAGATTATTAAAACTACTTATTTTAATAAAAATTTAGCGCAGGTTGCCTCCTGCATGGCTATCGTAAGCGAAAAATATTTATGAAGCAATACAATCACAAACATGAATGTGTGCGTGTATATGTCACCGACCGTGAGGAACAAACAAAAGTTAGAAAACGCCGCCAGATAGCGCTTCTGTAGTTATTTGATGAGTCGACTAAAAAATTCAGAATCCTTCGGTACGAATGCCAAAAACGCAAAGTATTACTACCATGATGCTGGTAACATTTAAAGAGAAAAAAAAAAGATCTTATCGCTGATTGGTTTGAATAAAGTTGTTTTGACGTTCCTTTAGTCCCTGATTGGACGATTAAGACTAAGTTCGCCATTTGCTTTATTGTTTGCCATAAATGTAATGCGATATCTACTATATTAAACTGGTAACATATATAAAAAAAATGTATTTTGCATTGAAAACATTATTTCCAGACCTTTATTAATGTATCTTATAGAAATAAAATGATGAATACTTTATTATTTTTAAGGAAAGTTTTGTAAAGTAGTTAAATTGCATCGAGTCATTGGTATGTGATTATTTTTTTTTACATAAAAAAGATGGAATACCCAAAAGCGCCTTTGAGACCGTTTGGATATTATGGATTACAAGAATCAAGAATGGGAATGTGAATTGTGGCAATAAAAGCATAAGTAGTGACATATTATGTCACTACTTATGCTTTTAGGTTACGTCTGACAACTTATTTATTAAATAAGTTGTCAGACGTAACCTACTCAGTTATTTTGGTTATTTCCTATCTAATAAGATGGCCACTAAAACTTTAAACTTATTTATTTGCTTTCATAATAATTGCGATTTTTTTAGATCGTCTAGAGAAACCCTTACTATAAATCATGTTGTGGATTTTTTGTTACTGGCAACTACATTTCCTTGCTGGCTTTCACTTGCGTCATGCGTGCGTTTTTTTTACTTTAGCGCCATTTTGTAATTATGTTCGGTGAATTGTGATTTGCGATTGCGGTGTTTTCTGTATTTGATCAATAACATCACCAGATATATACCATTTGTGATTTTGTTATAATACACCCAAGTTCTGGTAAGTTTTGACACTTGACAAGTTTTATGTTGACCTACATGATTGAAAATCTAATTTATAATTTCTAGCCGGTTCCGGCCTAGGTTTCATTTTAATTGCATTATAACTCTTATCAGGTGTAACCTGCAATGGATAATCAGCGTGAAAAAGAGCGTGATCGATCGCGGCGCGGAGATCGGCCATCTAGATTCTCTGATGCAACCAGAGACCGATCTAGCGACCGCGACCGAACCGAAGGGAAAAGATTGTTTGTATCTAACATTCCGTATGAGTTCCGCTGGACTGAGCTAAAAGATTTGTTCAAAGAGAAGGTACGTTATCTATATTATCCTGAAACTACAGAAGTTTTAAGTACAATAACCTAAGTTAATTAGCTCACTACTTATTACCCGGTTTTGTAGGTTGGAGATGTGGCCTACGTTGAGTTATTCAATGACGAGAACGGGAAACCTAGAGGATGTGGTGTCGTCGAATTCACGAACTCTGAAGCTATGAAGAAAGCTCTCTTTGTTATGCACCGATATGAGCTGAATGGTCGCAAACTTGTTTTGAAGGAAGAAACAGGTAAATTACCTACACTATTCCCTATTAATAAACTTGTTAATTGACATCACATTTGACTTGTGTGTTGAATAAATTGAGTGTATTACAATTATTTTGTGTTAAGTTTCAGGGAATGATAGGAACAGAATGAACTCTTCAAGGTCAGGCGGTGGCGGCGGCGGCGGCGGTAACCGAAACAACAGGGATGATAAAGAGTATGTTTAGTACACAGATCAGAAATAATTTGTTTATAAGTGCTTGATAACCTATGCGTATTATTTGTTATGCTTTATTATTCATAGAAAATTAATAACAGTAACTGCTCAATTAGCAGTTTGCGGTAGCAATATGTTCCCCATTTTATGCCATTTTTGCACTCAAGTATGCTATCTGAGGTTTAAAACTTAATCATCTGATAAAATACTATCACCTTGACTTCATTAATTTTTGTTTAACCCTTAGTTATTAATATAATCTTCTGTTCTATTTCTAAGTAGTTTCAGTTGGGGCATCAACAAACCAAGGGAACCAGAGAATTATAATACCTATGGACTCAGTCTACAGTTCCTTGAATCTATTAATGTTCAGCCACCTCTAGTCAAAAAAGTTTTTGTTGCCAATGTAAGTATTTAAATAACTAAAATCACATAAATTGTATAACATAATAGTGTTATGATTTTATGTAATCATTTATTTTAGCCTTCAGATTCCATATTTTAATATTTGTTGTAATTTTTAGCTTGATTACAAAGCAGACAGGGCTAAAATAAAAGAGGTTTTCAAAATGGCGGGAAAAGTGCGCAACATTGATCTGGCAGTAGACAAGGATGGTAACAGCAGAGGATTTGCTGTCATTGAATATGATCATCCTGTTGAAGCTGTTCAGGTAAATACCATAATCTTAACTTATTTAACAAATTATGTTTATGGAAATAACTTGTTATATAAAAATAACCATTCTCTTCCATCCACAGGCCATTTCAATGTTTGATAAACAAATGCTGTATGACAGAAGAATGACAGTTCGCATGGACAGGGGTGTCACAGACAAGAGTGAAGTCAGGCTCCCAGAAGGACTTAAGAGTATTGGTCTTGGTCTAGGACCAAATGGGGAACCATTGAGAGATGTAGCAAGGAACCTACCACCTCAGACGCCGGCTACCACTAATTTGAACCTTGCCAACACTGGAACGGCTTTAGGTGCTGGTGTTTTAGGAGCTGTGCCAACTGCTGGTGTCACCCTGAATGGTCTGGGAGCAGGATTATCAGCAAATACACTGAATACCAACACAGCTTTGGGTGGCAATCTAGGTCTTCAGGTGAGACTAACAAATGGAATTTTCTTTGTTTTTTATTTATCTGAATCTTTCATTAATCATCACTCAATTTATTTGACTTTGAAATTCAAATATTGCATACATAAAATGTATAATTGTTTTCAGGCATTGAGTTTAACAGGATTAGGGGCTCTGCAGAATCAGTTGCTGCAGCAAGGATTAACTGCTAATGACTTGGCAACAGTGCTCACAGCACAAGCTAATGCCAATCAGAATAACTTGGCACTTGGCAACACAGATTTGGGATCAGGTCTCAATCTGAGCAACTCTGGCTTGACTAACAGTGTAATGGGAAATAACTCACTCAGCTCTGGACCTCTATCAGGTTAGTAAGAAACTCATGATTAGACTCTCAAATCCATATATTGAAAACATTTCTGAAATAGGCAGACACAATTTGGTGCCTTATCTGATGCAAACCAAACTTCCTCATGTAATATAAATAGACATGAACATTTTTATTACCTCTTATCCAATTATGTTTGTCAATTTAGGTACCAACAGACAAATGGGAGGTGTGACAGTGTCGGCCCAATACGGGCGGGACCCGGGCGTGCAACAATCGAGCCGCGACAAGTCTTCTGATATGGTCATCATAACTAACGTAAGTGCTTCTAATTACAGCATACTTATTCACCACTATACATATATTACAGCATACTTATTCACCACTTTCTAAGTATATCTTGGACACACTTGACTGTTTTTCGGATGGCACATTGAATTGGAGGTCCTGGCTGCCATTGAACATCCATGGCAGTTGTTACGGGTAGTCATAAGCCATTAAGTCTGATGCCAGTCTAACCGATTGGTATCGGGTTGCCTGGGTAACTGGGTTGAGGAGGTCAGATAGGCAGTCGCTCCTTGTAAAACACTGGTATTCAGCCGCATCCGGTTTGACTGGAAGCCGACCCCAATATAGATGAGTCTAAACACAACTCTCTGGGCCATTCATCAAGCGATATATATATATGTCGGAGGCGAACATCAGGATGGCACTATCGTCCGACATCAGTTAGGGTAATCAAGCAAAGAGATAACTCAAAGAAACTCAAAATTCAAACGAACTCAAAAGTCAAACGTTTATTCAAATTAGTCAGAACAAAAGACAGCCCCCAAAACGCCCGCCCTTCGCCACTTCCTATGTGTTTTGGCTTGGGGAGAAGAAGTGGCGGAACAAACTCCCCAGCAACACATGTCTGTCTGTTAGGTTAGAAGAACCTTTACACTTTAATTTCAAAAGACACTTTACACACTTTACAATATGGATCTACAACGGTACTACAACACTAGGCAATAACACTAGACGTGACGTAGGGCAGTTTCGAGATGTGCGCAGCACGACGACTCGACCAAGACTGAGCTCCGCGGACGCCACGCCGACCACCACTACTCTGCCAAGCGCGCCAAAATGTTGTTTCACCGGAAACGCCACCAGAGGGCGCGCTTGCGTGACGTTTAGTGTCCGTACTATTGACAGTCTCCGACATATATATATCTTATTATGTATTTTTTTGTCATTTAGCTGCCACAAACAGTGACATGGCAATTGATTCGTGAGAAGTTCAGTGAATGCGGCGATGTCAAGTTCGCTGAAATGACCGCGCCGGACACAGCGGTCGTGCGCTTCCACAAAGAATGGGATGCAGAAAGGGCAATAAGTATCCTTTTTAAAATACGACAAATTATTATCAGGCTGACCGTTCCTCTGACTACTTGATGAGGTATGCATTTTGTAATGATGGTTTTATTGTGAGATCTGTGCAATGGTAAATTTTCTTAGCAAAGTATTCAGAAATGTTTGACCGGACCCGCATCGATGGTAGAACAATAGATGTTCGCTTCTTCTAGCAGTCGAAACAAGAAGAGTGAGTGTTTTTTTGTTACTTATGGTCATTTTCCTGCGTCGTACTGTCAATGCGTCGGACTTATTCCAGAGAAAATTGATATCCTTGCTTTTAGGCATAATCTTGCTATGTCCTTCCTTAAGACTAAAATGTTCAAGTCATGCCTTAGGGCTTAACAGTCAATGAGTAGATTTTTCTAACAATGTCCAGATTTCCGCGCCTACATCGTGTGTTTCTACTTCTTTCCCTTTTCGGAAGACCTTAGTATTTATCTTTAGCTTTTCATAACTATGTACGTATCGCCGTGTTGCCAGATGAAATGAAATGCACATTAGTTTAGTGTGCATTTCGTGACATGTGCACTATCTGCTTCTGGGTTCCGTCATTAGCAATAAGCATGTTTTTCCTGCGAATGTCGTTCGTCCGGCCTGCACTTTTTGTCCTACCTAGGAACTGGATATGTGGATACCTGCTCCCCGTTTCTATTTGTCTTGAAATTCTAAAAATACAGTGATAGGATATATACTGAAAAATCTACTCATCGTAATAATTTGGCGCCTTAAAGATGCAATTAATTGCACACGAATGTCTCGAAAAGACATCTAAATGTTGTAATTTTTGTGATTTCAGGAAAGTTTTGAAGTCGGTCTGATTTGGGGTTTGTATACACTCTGCTGCCTGGAAATGAAATGCTTTCCCATCCTCGTCTTGAATTCTGTTCGGTGATGTGTTCTCAAAACTTTGTCTCGATTGACGTTCACTTTTATCGATGAAAAATTTGTATTTTAGGTTAAGTTAATGTAAGCGTCTGAATGTTTTATGTAGCCCTTATGAATTAAAACTTAATAAATTTCATTTGAGGAAAAATATTGTTATGTTATGCTTCACAATCTTTGACTGATCCAATTTTGAAATATTGATACTGCATTGGTTCCTTCTTAATTTTTAAATAGTTTACGTCTCATGCTCTTTCGAGGTGTCAGGCAAATGGTGTCATTGTGCAAGTAGTGATGTCGCTAAGTGCGTATGTAAACAAAAGCTTAGTCGTTGAGGCGTGTGATCGTGGATCGGCGAAGCAATTTGGTAAAATTTGTAAGTCACCTTTAGGTTCTGTTCATCTACGTGTGTTACGAGTAAACAGGTAACGGGACGCTTTTGCCTCCGGTTAACCGACCTTATCTCCGAAAATACAGAGTAAGAAATCAGAAGGCACTCATTTATGAACAAGTCTTGAATAATCCCACAGCATCTGCATACGACGGAGCCCGAATATTGAATTTCTTTTGATTTCTTGGTTCAGTCACTTACGAATTATCTTGTAGTCGAGAACGAATGACTTTTTTTGATAATATTCACTGTTTGCTGGTTACACATGTTAATTTATCTAGCTCTGGTAATGAATTTAGTGCTGTTTAACATTTGAAATTTTTTCGGTATTTGCTTATGCTGCCGTAACATGCTCGTCATTTGGTTACGTGACAGAGAGGTAAATATTTCATCGTATTATTAACATGGTTCAATGAGCCATAATTTCTTATGATCACAAACAATTTATTTTATCTAATAATTATCTCTTGACCACTGTTTGTTAATATTGGAGTCGTAGACATGTAGTAATCTCTGTATTTAACTTCGCAAAAAGTAGCTAAATATTGCACATTGAGCTGTCTCACTCACCAAGAAAAGTTTTCGAAGATTGCAAAAGTTGGGTCTGTGATGCGTCGCAATTGCTATGAAATACGTCTTCAGACTTCTTCGACTCGAATGGTAAGTTTTCTCTCATCGAACTTGGAATTTTGTTATTTGTTTCGGGTGTGCATGGGGTTTTATAGAACAGTGCTACTTAGAAAAATGTCTATACTTGAATCACTCTGCATTACAACTTACAGGTATTGTTTATATTATCGGACCCGGTCCCTAAATTTTTAAACACTATCATTAACTTTTCTACAAGTCTCGGCGTATCCAGCGTTTCAAGGATCGACTTTAGAACACTCATGTTGGTCATCGGTGAACTCGGGAAGATTGGTTTGGTCGGTCCGTGTACTGTCCGCTGCCCAGAGTGTTTGTACTCTCAACATTAGCGGGCGAAATCTAATCGACTCGGCTTTCTAATTACTATTTGGATGTTGGTACTCCGTAGGTATTTGAAGGTTGCGTGATTCATGACATGTTGGATATCTATTTGATATTTGGATCTTTCCGTAAATGCTAAGTTTTCCTCAAAATGTGTTTGAAATCTTTTGTTATAATAGAAGTCTATTTCAGGTGATAAAAATCAAGCTATGATGCTATGAGAACACATGATATGATGAAAGGATGAAATTCCTAAAAAAAATATTCTTGCCTCGCTACCTGCCGCTTCGAAAGCGTCTATCACTTTGGACGAGGTGTCAGTGATGCAAGGTACGTTTTATTTATAATTAGCATTAATTCGGTTACGATATTCTGCCATCGGGTGTTGCCAATAACGATTGCAATTACTGCATTTATATATGCTCTTTAGTCTTAAAATTAGTGCAGAATGAAATTGGAACTCTGGAGACGTTATTGATATTTAGTTTCTATGCGACAAGGGTCAAACCGATGGGTAAAGGAAGTAAGAAAATCAAGCAAGGGGAACGCTATAAACTTTTGATTATTTTTATTAAAAAAGGAAAAGACTAACATTGACTCTCAACATTTAGGTAGTTACATACATACAGTGTAAAGTAACAACGTCTTTAATTCTAATGTACTTTCAACTAACTTTCAGGAAACGCAAATACAGTCAGAACGACATCTAGGACGGCGCACTTGAGAGACAGTATTAAGCGAAAAGGCTTCGGTTGAAGAGGTAAGCATTACATAGACAAAGGGAATGCATTCTTAGTTCAATTTCTCTTTCTCTCTTTCCTTTAATTATATGTATTCAGTTGTTTTCTAAGAAAGATTTAGCTGTGATTTACTCGGGAGTCATTCAAGGTGTAACTTTTATGTTTTTGTTACAGGTACTTTCGAGAAAGTAATGATATTTTTAAGAAAGCGATGTATCAGGAGATATTGAATAAATCGTGTTTTATTTACATTTGTTTTTTATTGTTTGACAACCTTGGCAATTGTGACTTTTTGTACCGACGCCAAATTCCTTTTACAATTTGCATTATCTCGTATATGGGGATCCTCAATGCAATTAATAATAGCTCCATTATTGAAATAACTGATGCACCGATACATAGATTCACTACACCTCCACTTCGCACTGTGAAAAATAGATAAACATTACACAATACAATACATCAGTCACATATGAGAAATTTGCACCATAATTAAAAGCAAGCATGATGTCAGGGGTTGCAAATTTTTGGGCGGCACCCCTAAATTCCAAATGGCAAACTGCCTAGCTCAAGAATTCAAAGCGTCAGTGGCTTTTACTAATCTTAATCCGACTGAAAGGACTAGCAAAGCTTAAGTCTGAAATCATACTTACAGAAGAGGTCATAGAAGCTAAATATCAAAAACCGTCCGCGACACTGTGCGCGTAACAGCTACGTCTGTCTGTTCTATCGGAAATTAATAAAATATATCGATAATAGTGAATAGTTAGTTCGGATTCTTGTAAACTTCGAAAGTATAGTGCCAATAAGTGACAAGATAAATACTTTGAGTGTTAAATACTTTACATTTAAGTGTTGTGACCAAATATATTTGTTTCGAGTATTTTGCTAATACCGCCACTAACTTTAGAACGAACTCGCTAATCGAAACGCGTAAGTGACACCAATATCACGGCGCTTACGACGTTCTTCCCGGCACTGCCGCCGCGCCGCTAAGCTAAGCACACGACGAGGCAGGCCGCTAAAACTTTATTAGCGTGCAATTTATTGGTGTGCACGCGCCAATAACTTGTTGACTTTGTCTTCAACTATTGTGTACCAGTGAGTGGTGTAAGCAAGACTAGAAATTAGTGCAGGATTTGTTTATTCAAATGGCGTCTAAAGGCCCTTCTTGTTCAGGTTGTCGAAATAAAATTGACAATGGTCAATATTTACAATGTTGCAATTGTTGTAATTTCTATGATCTCATATGTGCTAATACATCAGAAAATTACTACAATTCTATAAGTAATGAGCAGAAAATTGAGTGGATTTGCCATGAATGCAGAAGTAAGCTGCCAAAGGTGGGAAACCTAAATACGCCAGTGCGCAACCTCAAGGAAAATTTCCCGACCCATTCTGAGACTGAAGACCAAGATTCCAGCCCGGGGAATGTCACCCTTAGGAAGAATCAAAAGGATGTTAATAAAAAACCTAAATCTAAGAAGGGAACAGTTTGCCCATCACAAAACATGGATGATTCACTTGTGGTGGCAGTTACCGAACAAGTCCATAAATTGATTCTTCTTGAATTGCCTGGAATGATCTCAAGCATCATTAAGGCGGAATTGTCATCTATAAAGGATGACTTGCAAGAATTTCGAAAGTCTATCGATTTTATCAGTTCGGATTATGATGAAATGAAGTCCACGGTGGAGAAACTTGCTAAAGATAATTTAACATTGTCCAAGGAGAACGATACGTTAAAGTCTACAGTATCTGTGCTTTCAGATCGATTGAATAATTTGGAACAACATCTGCGGGAGGAAAACCTTGAGATACAGGGTGTAACTGAGCATAAAAATGAGAACCTAGCTAATCTCGTTGAACAATGTTCTCGTGTCGTGGGCTACAGTTTCAAGGAGGATGACATAGTCAAATGCACCAGAGTAGCTAAGTTGAATAAAGACAGTAAGCTTCCTCGGAGTATTATTGTTAAATTCAGAAGCGTTAGAAAGAGAGATGAATTCTATTCCGCAGTGTACAGGTATAATAAAGTTAATAAAGACAACAAACTCAATACCTCGTTGCTGGGAATCAGCGGCGATAAGAAACCGGTGTACGTATCAGAGCACCTATCTCCTACTAATAAGATGTTGCATGCGGCGGCGCGACAGAAAGCCAAGGAATTGAGTTACAAGTTTGTTTGGGTCAAAAATGGACGTATATATGTTAGAAAGTCCGTAGATTCTCAATATATACTTATTAAAAATACAGACAGTCTTGGTCTTATTTGTTAATTGCATTTGTATTTTTGTAGTTAATTGCGTATGGATAAAAATTAAATAAAAATGTGCTTGTCGTTATACTATCAGAATGTTAGAGGTTTAAAGACCAAAACCCTAGATATTTATAACGCAGTTTTATGTAGTAATTATGATATTATTTGTCTTACCGAGACTTGGTTAGATGACACTGTGCTGTCCTCTGAATTGTTTGATGATAGATATTGTGTATTACGTAGAGATCGTGACGTTAAATTCCGGGCGAGATACAAAAAGAACCATGGTGGTGGTGTGCTGGTTGCCTATTCAAAAAGACTTAATATTTCGGTTAGGCGGGACTGGGAAACTGAATATTTGGAAGATCTGTGGTTGCAAGTCAAAATGAACGAATCTCTAACAATCAGCTTGTGTGCTGTATATCTTCCTGATTATTTACCTTCGGATGTGGTTCGCGATTTCTTTAAAACGTGTAATCTTAGATTTTCTAACACAGTTAATCATTTTACCTGCATTGTGGGTGACTTTAATCTCAGCACTATAACTTGGTCAGTCGAGACAGGGTTTCCCCTAAATTGTAGATGCGAAAAGTCAAAATCGCTCCTTGATTTGTTCCAGTCGCATTCTATACGTCAGTTGAACCATAACTTGAACCAAAACAACCGCGTTCTTGATTTAGCTTTAACTGATGCACCAGACTTGGTTGCCGTCAATCCAGCTACTCCTATTAGTCGACTTGACATTCACCACCCTCCTTTCGAAATATCGTTTCGTGCTGCTAGTGCTATGCTACTAAGAAATGCATCTGTCCAAAAACTATGTTATCATCTAACTGACTTTGATAACTGTAAACAGGAGCTTGAGCTAATAAATTGGGACCAGTATGCCGCGATTATGGGTTGCAACGAGTTTGTGCAATTTTTCTACAATAGTCTCTACTCAATAATAGATAAGTACACACCAAAGAGAAAAGTCTCGAATGTCAAGTACCCTGAGTGGTTTTCAAAAGGTCTAATAAAATTGTTAATAAGTAAACACAAAGCTCACGCCAAGTTCAAAAGTTACGGAAATCCAAGAGATTACGACTTGTTTTCCATGCTCAGGACTAGGGCGAAAATAGTAGCTGAAGAATGCTTTAAAACATATATTGAGCGCATAGAGGGTGATCTCAGAGTCAACATAAAAGCTTTCTGGCGGTACACCAAAAGCAAACGCGTTACTAATAGCGTACCCAGTCGTATGCATTATAAAGATATGATTGGCGCTTCAGGTGGTGACATTGTTAACCTATTTGCTGATTACTTCTCTTCAGTTTACAGCACTGGTACAGCGGGTACTTGCTTGCCAGATTCGCAGCCGTCTAACTTCTCGATAACTGACTTGCATATTGAAAAGAGTGATCTTTTAAATAACCTTAAACAGATTGATGTCACGAAGAACGGTGGCTTTGATGGTATTCCCCCAATCTTCATCCGTATGTGTGCAACTGCATTGGTAACTCCGTTGCATATCATCTTTAACAAATCGTTGCAAGAAGGCACCTTTCCCGAGTTATGGAAGGTCTCTAAAGTTACGCCGATATACAAGTCGGGAGATAAAGGAGATGTGTCGAACTACCGCCCTATCTGTGTTCTCAACAGTTTTGCAAAAATACTTGAAAGTTACGTTTACAAATGTATTTACAACCATTTCAAACACTTAATAAGTGCTAAACAACACGGATTTGTCACAGGACGATCTACCAACTCGAATCTTCTCTATTATACCAGCTTTATATGTGAATCTTTTAACCGGAAAAAACAAGTTGATTCGATTTATACTGATTTCTCCAAAGCTTTTGATCGCGTGGATCACTTGGCTCTTCTTGCTAAGGTGCATAATGTTGGAATACATGGAAATTTGTTGAGATGGCTAACTTCTTATTTACTTAATCGCTCCCAGCTGGTGACACTCAGTGGTTATGACTCTGTACCTTATTTAGCAACATCTGGCGTTCCTCAGGGTTCCAATCTTGGCCCTCTCTTGTTCTTAATTTTCGTTAATGATTTACTATACAAAATTAAAAGTGAATGCTTAGCCTATGCTGATGACATCAAAATATTTAGACGAATTTCCAACCACAGTGACTGTGAACTTCTCCAAGAAGATATTGAAACCATCGTAAGATGGTGCGAGACAAATTTCATGTCTTTGAATATTAAAAAGTGTCAGATCATTACATTCACCAAGAAGAAAAAACATGTACTGAAATATGATTACTCCATAAACAACACGGTCATTGAGAGAGTCACGGAGGTCCGAGACTTGGGAGTGATCTTCGATTCTGAGCTATCGTTTAGGGCTCACTATGATTATATATGTAGCAAAGCGAACCGCATGCTTTCGTTTGTGCTTCGAACAGCCCGACCATTTAAAAAGACCGAATCTATGATAGTTTTATTCTGCTCTTTAGTAAGATCTGTTGTTGAATATTGTTCACCTGTATGGTCTCCAAGTTATGGCACTCATATAGATCGTATAGAGGCAGTACAGAGACGATTTGTTAGAGCTCTGAGTGTAAAGTGTGGACTCAGGCGTAAAATACCGGAGTATGTCGATCGCCTTCGTAAATTTTCTTTGGCAACGTTAGAAAGTAGGAGATGGAATAGCGACTTGTACACCCTACATAAAATTGTAAATGGTTCGATGGATAGTCTCCTTCTAGAAAGCCTCAATATAAAAGTACCGACACGATCTGTACGTATACCACAATTGTTTAGTGTTCCTACGTGCAATAACAATGTATCTCACAACAGCCCACTGCATAGAATGTGTAGAAATTACAACACCATATGCTCAAAGACTGATATATTCCATTGCAAATTTAAATCATTCAAATATTTTCTACTGAATTTGAACAAAGTGTAATCTTAAATCATAGTAATAATAGCAAAAATTTCCATGTTAGATGTCTCATTAAAAATTCATTTTCTTTCTTTATTTTTAATAACTTATGTAAGTAGAACGTAGCATTGCTTATAGTGTAAGCTGTGTACAGTTATAATTGGGTCTCAGGTTTATCTATTGTGTTTTCTTACTATTTTCTATTTCTTGTACCTATAACCTGTTATCTGTTTCTGTACCTAATAAATAAAATAAAATAAAAATAAAATAATTTCTCTCATGACCCGCACTTTCGGGAACGCAGATACGCTAACCCTCACTCTGTTCATAGCCTCCTGGGGTAAGTAAGTCTCACGGTCGTTCTTAAACACATCTTCCTCACAGTTGCCTAAACAACCGCAATCACGGAAAGATCTTGGCAAGTCGTCTATATTTTCATATCTGCCCATAGTTTCATTGTAAGTAGAGAGTGTAGTTATTTGTTTTTTATGTTCAAGTAGGCATTCCAGTTCGGCTAAGTTACAAATTCTTTCGTGAGCTGAAATCATAAAAAGTACAGTTTCTCCGTCACTATCTAATTAAAGACATACATTTATCAATAACAGGTACCTTATACATATGTACAGGTACTTTACAGAATTAATTGACTTACCCAACGGCTTATAAAAATGTGGTATACAATCGCACAATTTAAATATCATTTTAATTCGACAGTCTATTAAACAGCGATTATACGAGTAAATTGGGTACCTGTTACTCGTAACTTCGTTCCTGAATCTGTAATTTTCATTACAAAGGTTAATTTAACGTTTATTTTCCTGTTCGCTTACAACGAAGACATGAGTTTTTCGTTTTATGAAGCAGGCTTCATTCAATAGCGATGTAAGAAGTACCTTCACAAAGGTGGGGAGAGCAGCAAAAAAAACTAAGATCAATCAAAACGTGAGCGTATTCGAAAAATAATGACGTCATCTTTACCTGCACTTACGAAGTTGCAAAGGAATATCCTTGATATCCTCTGAAGCTCTAGTGCTCGTAATTTGCACTCCAAAAGACAAGAACCCTTCGGTTTCAAAAGTTAACGCCGGCGTGCCAATCAGAATTACTTCGTCTGGGCTCACGGTGTAAATCTATAAAGGGAATTCAAAAATAGAAAGAATATAATCTGATATTTTCCGTTACTTACAGCTTCATTAGCGCTAAATCGTATGAATTGGAGACCTCTGGCTTTTGTGTAAATGGACTTTTTTGCTAAACGTAGGTACATGAGATCACGAACGAGTCTCTTTCAAGACTAAGTTGGAGTGGTAATTATCCTTCATGTGTTTGATTCAGAGAAAATAACGAATTCCCATCACAGCATATTTCATGGACTCTACTTTTAAATTGCACCAACCTTAAATACGTCGGTGTAGTTGAGTAACTGAACAAAAAAGTCAATGTCGTGTACAGAGAGCTCAATGTTGTTTTTGGCGTATGCCACACTGCTGTCACTCCATTTGCTGCAATACAAAACGAGAATGTTACCTAATGGAACACGGTTCGTGTGGTGCTTCGTCATGCAAATGTAAGTGCATTGCCTACAAATGAAAAAGCTGTTGGAATGCGAATGTTAAAATTGGATTCGATTTAGGTTGGTTAGGTTGGTAAATTAATATTGATTTGCGAGGATATTAGCGTAGTTTTAAGCTTTGTTGCGTAATGAAGTTTTTTCAATAAAGAATTTAAAAAAATGGCGTTACGTTCGCCCATTGACAGACATCCCTTGCAATGTGACAATTTGCCACAGGATGTCAACTCTATGTGTGTAGAGTAGACCGTTATACTTACGTAGGGTCATCAAGTATAGCAACGTTCGAGTTTATAATATGGCATAATCCCATTTCTGTCATGGTGGTGTCTACAGTGATGGGCCAATTGAGGAGCAGCTGTAGCGTGGTGTTCTTGAACTTCTTGAATAAATCTACTGCGATCGTCGCGTACTCTTCAGGTTTTATGAGCTGTGGGCAATTAAAATACTTATTTAAGAGAACGTATGTATGTAGACAGTGGTAAAATATAGTTTTGCATAAAAAAACGCATAGATATTCCTGGTAGGGTGTGGGGCAACACTAACTGTGTCCTCCTAAAAATGAACGAAGAATTGAATTATGTATTTCTCCATTCATTCGCAATTCTTTCCCATTCATAGTCGAACCCGGTTGTCCGTTCATTCCAGGAATGTTATTTCCAAAGCCGACATCTTTTCCTTTTCTCCAAAGCATGGAGGGCCCACCTGCATATGTGAACTTACGAAATAATAATATGACTACCTATTGTTTGTTTATAACGTACCTCTAATATTTCAGGAGGTGGTAGATCCAAAACATTTAATGCTTCCAAGGAGACTGACATAATCGCGGAGTAGTATGCCTCCAAATTGTACCCGGTTCTGTTGAGGGTTTCGCTGAAAAATATAATTATTTGCGTTTTAAAATTAGCTATTCAAATTATGTAATACCTAATTGTTGGTTATGTACATGTAGCTAGGTATACGCACTTGATATAATAAGCAAACACTTCATCGTCAATTTTGGTAACTGGACACAAAACTATTGCGGGATACGAGACGTTCCAGTTCAAATAGTCTTTCTCAACACTGTTGACAATCGGTGCCTCCTGGAAATTATATCAGCGTTAACATCAAAAAAAAATTTACATAATAGAAGGTAGATAAATTATTAACTCACCACCAGTCTGGTATACTGAGAAGTTAAAAGAACGAAGATGATTGCGCAGGATAAGATGAAGCAAGCAGCCCAAAATAATCTGCAAGAAAAATAAAGAGAATTTTCATTTGTCGTTCTAGAATTTAAATCTAGAACATACATAGGTAGGTCACAAAATCCATCAAAAGTTCGTTTATTTGCACTCGTGTTATCAAGGCATAATATTTGGAGAATGTAAACTATCCAGACTCTGTTTAACTCTCATCACGAAGGTAGAAAATAGTGTCAGTTTCTTAGGGTATTGGGAAGAGAACAAACGAAAAATAGCTGCGGACTATGGAGGTAGGTACAAATTCCTTATCAAAAATTGTATAAAAAGGTGCCATCAAATTAAAGGGTAGGTCCTACCGCTGAATTATTTAAGCTGCCTCTCATATTTATATAAGAAATGAAAGACCTACCTCTCAAACCAATGTATTTCGGTGTTAGCAATGTAAGGCAGACCATGAGTAGTGGAACTCCGTAACTCGCTTTGTAAATAGTTGATTAGTTTCTGAGTCTTCAACTTTCGCGCGTAATTATCACGTTTCCTCTTAAATGTGGGTTTTTCTTTCACTGTTATTTTTAACATGTTAAGTAAGAATAAGAATATTTATGTATAATTTACGAGTATGTTAATTTTGACTATTTTATAAGAAACTTTGATATGCTCACTGGTATAGTGCTTGCTTTACAAAGCTTCGCCGAAGTAAACACTCAAATATAATTTAGATTACCTATTCCGTAATAATGTCGTGCGTGTTGATTATTAGGTTTAATGTGATTATAATGATGGCTTTATTATTTACCATAGACGTATTTTTTCCGTGTTATCTATGGACTGTGTGCATAAGTATTGTATTTCACTTGATCTGTTTCATTAGGTATACCGTAGGTGTCTTATTACTAAACTTAGTAGTTTTATTAAATAGGAGTATGCAACAATAAACCATATTTTACTTAGGTACCTATAACATTTAGTTTCCTCATAGAGGCAAGAAATTAAGGAATAAAACATGTCTTTAGGTAATCATGTATCAAAAAAAAATTTGTATAGGTACATAAAGTATTAGCTGTTTGTAATCCTGTCACTAGAAAACAGTGATTTTGTGAGGAGCTTCCACAAATAAGGCGGGTTTCGACTCTCATAGTGATTTGGAACAAATCTTAAGATGCTTTTAAAAGAGGATCAAGCTCACATTGTTTACGGATTACACTCACCAGTAACACATGTAAGATTTTGTGGAAACTGCTCGTAGGTACTGGCTAGTCAATTTATGTGGTTCATGATTTTTCCTTAACCAGTCAGAAGATTTTCTTTCTTGAGATTAATTTAATCATGAATCTGTGTGATATGTTAACGTAAAAGTCGGTTACCTAGTGAAGTTTTTTGTTCTTTGAAGTTTTAAGATAGTTACATTTTTTTTGTAGGTACCTACAATTATGTAAATATAGATAAGTAGGTACCGTCTGAATAGTGTATCTAATATGAGTTTATTATATTATGAAATTACCTTTAAAGAATGTATTATCAGTTGTACAAGTACTTTTATTATGTTTTAATGTTGTTAGTAACTTGTGTTGGTACAAATTGTATTCTTTGTAAGCCAAAGAATAGGTCTATTGTAGTGATCCTGTATAATAGTCCTTACAATGGCGTCGAACATAATTTATAATATAATAGCCAATTGAGATACTAATCCTAATAATGGTTGGGCCATTATTGTTTACTGTTGACATTAAGGAAAATCTACTAAAAAGAGGAAAAAAAGCGACAAGGTACCGTTTTCCTATGTTTCTCTATGTTTTAAAACTTTGTACAGTGTGAAAAGTTAAATAAAATATCAAACACAGCGATCGAAATAAGCGACGAGACCATAATGGACTTAGAAATTAACTTAATTAAACCTTAAGCGTTCAATTTGTCGAATTGGCCTTAATAAAAGGTATAAATGGTTGAATCTCGTTAAAATGAGGTTGAATTAATTTTAGCGAAAACGTATTTCATGTTGTACCTAGCCTTATTTAAACAATTGAATGATTTGCATTAGTATTTATTAACTGTTTATTCTGTTTGAAGTACGGTGGTTTAATGAGGTAGGTACAGTATATATTATGGAACGGGGAATTAATTAAAGGAGAGTTATCTTTTATTTTTAACAGCTCCAAAAAAATATTAAAAGTGAAATTTAAATTCCGCTGTATTTGCACTTATGTTATGGAGCGTGGCATGTGAGTGATTTAATGGCAGAGCAATCTATTTGTTAGCCATAAAACCCACGAGACTCGTTGCAAAGCAAACGCTAACTTTATCAGAATGCCCGTGTTGTAGTCAAGAATGCCCTAATCGGCCATTTGCTAGCGTTAAGCCCCTATTTATTATCGTAACTAGTGGAGCACTATCGCTTTCGGCCCGAGTTGGAGATCGTTCCGTGTTTCTTACATGGCCATTTGTCTGTACCCTCTTACTAATTCAACAAAACGTGAGAGCCGCCAAGATAACAACTTCGTTTCGAAGATCGTCGATACAATGGTACGCTATCGAACGATAAAATGGCGCCGTCCTTCGTTCTGCGTACACAATAACTTAAGTCTTCGACTAGAGAATAAGCATTACTTTTAGAAATGCTATCCTCGATGTAGGTATAAGCATTTCTACGAAGCCTTTTTCTGCGAAGATCAGTAATTCTCAAAAAAAATCTAGGGCCAATTTCTAGGATATTTTATATACAGATTTACTTTTACTACAATGATTGAGGACTTGGTAGGTACAAAAGACAGGTCAAATATTATCAAGAAAACATTACTTTTGTGGTAAAATCGTGAGCCTGAGCATAGTTACGGCGGGAGGTGTCGGTCCGATCGTGTCGGATCATTACTCTTTGTCAAACTTGGCCGGTCGCTCACCGCGATCCCGCGCTCAATCTCCGGTCTCAAGCTCTAACGTGGATGCTGCATCGCGAAACCTATTTAAACTTAAATAAGAATTGCCAGCAACTGTTAGTAGGCTCCGTCTTGTAATGCAGACGGTTAGTCAAGATTGTTGATTACGTTTGGTAATGGTAATGTCATTTAAATTAAATGGGGTTTAAGTAATTTCCTCTGAATTTTCGTTTGTCCTGCTTTTGTTGTTGTTTTTCTCATTAAATGTATAGGTTAAAACAGGCACGAAGCTCACAGTATAGCAAACATGTTTTATCCATAGAACCACCTATAATTGCGCAAGAATTCAGAAAAACCTAAAACGCCAGCTATAACGTGCTCAGAATTTATTTTTAAAGAAGTATTGTATGAAAGTAGATGAAGTTTTTACTAAGTTTCGCGGTTGAAAAGAGCTTTGGCAAGCACGTAGGTAATTTTATCAAAATAGTATTTGCTTGGCAGGCCACTTTTAACTTCTATACTTGCAGTTTTGAATTTATAGGTAGATTTTATCAGAAAGAAGATAAAACTGATTGTTATTTCAAATCATACATTTAAGCAGCCAGTTACCAAGTTGGGTGATCCTTTAGATCCTTTCTGATAATATAAATGGTTAAGATAAAATGAAAATATGACCTTATTTTGCGGTTGAACATTTTCAATGCACAAAGAAAACATACTGTTGCATCTGTTAACTGTCTAATATATTTCGTTCATTATTACTGAAGAAAGTAATATTTACTTAATTGAGGTAAGTTTACACATTTCTGTTTGAGAGGATCTCAAATAAGACTTGGTTTGTTTGCTTTCGCTAACAGACAAAAGCAAACAAAGCTCATTTACATGTTCACATGTGAAACAAACCGAAGATAATACAACCTTTTGAATACCAACGACTTTGCGGAAGGTAAAACGAGGAGTATTACTCAATTAATCCTATTCAATAAACTCCAATGTTATTTCATAAAGTATTTTCAGCCCACGACATATTTCAAAGGCCTATTCAGAAAGAAATTAGCAATTTATTTATTGGAAGCTGTTTACAAGATCACCCATCTCTGACCCTTAACATTCTCGTGTTGGGGTACATTTATAAATTGAATGAATTAATTTAGAACAGATGGCAACTAACTGATTTGCATTTGGGCGTTACATTGAGTGTTAAAACCTCTAAAGGGATTCGTTTTATGTAATTGGATCCCAGATTACTAGGGATTTGTGCGCCATCAGCATTGCGTGTGAGGCTATCGCTTTAACAGTAATTTGCTTGTATCATGTATAGTTTATAAAATGAAGTGAAAACATATCTGTTGAGGTCTCGTTTACAGCTTAGTTGATTTGTATCAAAGCAGCTGATAGACTTGTAAATTAGGAGTGAAAGGATGTTTTAGTACTAAAGTTGAGTTTAAAATATTTGTAGAGGTCCTTTCATCTAAATTGACAGTTTGTCGGATGTTAGAAGATTTTTGTTATTTAAAGATACGATACCATAATAATTCCTTTGAACATTACATCCTAAGTTGTTATGTATATTTGAAAGCGATAAGAGTATTTTCTAGAAGATATAAAGTTAGCATCCTTTTTATGTACAATTACTTATTTCAAAACGTAAACATTTATAAGTAGATTCTGTTCCATAATTTACAACCGTAAGCCGAAAGCTATACAAATGAGGTTTTAACTCGAAAATTCGAGTAAATTAGGAATCAGTTACCACCTCTTGCGCGGCAAGGTGCAAACTTCCATAGCTCACGCTATTGGAATCTCGACAATCAATACACGTGACCTTGTTTACTGGCTGTAATTAAACTACCTCCGTCGATAGGTCCTCGGATAACACCCTCGTTGTTTTAATTAATGTTGATTTACCGCCTAATTGAAACAGTCGAAGCTCACCTTTATTTTATCATGTTAAAGATTGCTTGTAGTTTTATTCAGATTTCTTGCCAAATAAATATTAAATTAAGCCTATGTAAATGTAAAACATACATAATAATTTTATTGGAATGGTAAATAAACATTTTTGTAAATAAAACAGTTATGTGATGGGTAAATATTTGAGGCACTCACGTTCAATTTCCGGACCGAGTATTCCTGACACCTCGTTTCAATATTTAGGTGAACACCAATGTAAATATGTGTAGTATATATTTTGTTTGGAATCATTCGGATCTATAAACTGATTGCGGCTTTTGACGTGTACTTTTTTATTCGACAGCCGATTGAAGGCTCTATTCAAAGTCACCCCGATGTCACTAAAATGTTTGTTCGTCTTTATTTGGGTTTCAGATTTGTGCCAGTGATGCAAAACCTTCAACAATGTGTTTGCAAAGACGCGAGACACTTATGTATGTTTTGGAATTATTTATTTACGTATAATTCTATTCATTGTTTAGTCAAGTCATGGTTCTTCTAAGAAACTGAGGGATTAATTCCATGTTTACCATTTATTGTGTGTTGTTATTATAGAGGTATAATGTCTGCAAACTTTGTGTAACTTGTCAACAAGGTATAGGTGAAGCTTAGTAGTAAATATTAAATGTTCGTGATTTAAACAAAAAAATCACAATAAAATATTTGAATTTAGATCCGCTAAAGAGTACTTAAAATGGAATAAACACAAAATAAAAATGAATACAGGATTCGATAGAATAAATATTGTTCTATCGGAGAAACAGTCATGCACAAACATTGCTTAATTTAGTTTTATATGCGTGTGTGGATTTTAGAACAAATAATGTAATAACATACATAATGGACTGTTTATCTGGATTTACGTGCGTTTGGTTCTGCGTATTAGTTTTTATAGTATAAATTGTGGTAGCTATGTATTTATTTTAGTGTTGTGGTGATGCATATCGTTTGCTATTGTAGGTATTGACGTTTGTACATACTGCATTTATTCACTGAACTAATAAACATGTTTAACATACACGTTATATTTTTATTTTTGTACTATTTTTAGTTTATTTTATTCTCTTTGATTTCGTTTATACGCAAACGTTAACTGTTTTTGATGACTAGAAAATCGCCAACGGCAATAAAAATGACACGTACCATATAATGTTACAGAAAATATTTAAAAGCAAATGTACCTAAATAAAATAATTGGCAGTTAGTTTAGTCGAGAATTAGAGAACACAAACGAGGCCGAAGTTTTTATTTGGCGCTAAGCGCGCTTGAAGGCGTGAAATATTCAGGCCGAGTGCATATTCAATGCACATTTGCTGGGAATGTGCAATAACTGGCGAAATAAATCTGCGCCGTTCTTGCTTTCGGCAGTGGATTGGCGTCGGCTATCCAATACCGAGCCCATTCCGCATTCGCAGCTTCCACTCTGTAAAGTAATTCCCACATTTGTTTATACAGATCCAATTTACGAGCACAAATGAATAGTATAACTTTATTGACAGCTGTAATATAATATAAGCTATAACATACAATAAAATATTGTAAGTACTTCTCTAGTTTATTTTTGACACCATTGGCTAATCAAAGGTGAAGGAAAACATCTCGAGGAAACCTAGCTGGACTATAAAGTCTGAAATCACCAACCCGCATTGAACAAGCGTGGTGGATATCGCTCAAACCTTCTCTGTGAGAGAGAAGGCCTGCGCCCAGCAGTGGGACGATATAAAGGCTGATGATGATGATAATGATGAGTAGTATGCAATGTCATAAGGTTCAAAGCAGTACAAATTAAATACACTACCTCGTTCTGCGGTTTTACGTTTACACAATAGGCAGTTACTACACTTACTATAAAGCCCGTATAAGGTTTGTAGATAGGGATGAAAGCATGATGGACGAAATGGCTACCCAAATAAATATCATAATCGTAAGCGACGATCTTTACGGTATCGTAAGGAATAAATTTACCTATCTTCTGGTACTCGTGGTACCCATTAAGTGAGGGTATAAGAGCTTCCGAATTCCAAAAGTTATGATCAACACATTTAACCTACCCTTTCCGTTAATATACTGGATCCTTGAATGTCTTGTTTCCGTAAGACTGTAATAATATGTAGCTGAAAATATTTTATCGCGAATTAGATATATGATTGATTTACATTTTTGCCAACAAAAAGACATTACTAACATAAAGAATTTGTTTTATTACAAAGTTATATTACTCGCTGCTGGAGAAGAATTCAGCAAAATTCTATTTTAACAAACTGACGTCCAATGCTACGCATTTCGTAGCGCTAACGCTACAAATGCTACGAATGTCAAACATCGTAGCATTTCGTAGTTCTCGTGCTCTGGAGTCTAGAAATAAAAGGTAAAATACGGCTAGTTTAGAAGCGCCTTAATATTTTGTCAGAAGTATTTTTCTTGATCACACAAATCCGACTTTCATTGTTTTCAGTCGGCGTACTTACGCGATCGTGTTTTGTATGACAGGGGATTTGGCCAAAGCTTCGGCCGTATATCACCCGGAGCCGAATGTGTGGCCGAAACATAAACCGAAATGCTCGTACAACTACTATTGAGTTATAGTCTGACTGGCGGGTGGCGGACGACTCTCAGCAAACATGCGAAATTACCTTCACATTTCAATGAAAAATAATATAATTTTTAACGCTCCCCTTGTTTTAAAGCCGTTCTTATTTCAAAAACACAGTCAATGTTTAGAAATAAATTACAACCTATTTTTCTAAACAAATGTTGAACGTTCAGAACGTTGTAATATTAGAAACGCAAATAGTGTATTGTGTGTCAACATGTTTTCGCTGGAGTTTGGAAAAAGCTATTTTAAAGTTAAATTAGTTGAAAGTTTGCACATTTCGATTGCAAGCTGCCGTTCTGTCGGGGCGACACATCGTACCGCAAAATGTCAAATGGCTTGCATATTTTACGCGAGATTATGCTTGGACCTATAACGAGTCCATTCCTAAATTGTAACTACCTAGGTACTTATTTTTTAAATACCAAATCAATCATTTACATCTCCTTTATCATTTTGATGTTTTAAAAGTGTATAATTTCAAAGTTTATAAACCAATGACGAGAATTCTACATTATGCTGCCGGCATTGCCATTAGCAATAACTGCGTTCGGCAGATGAGTTGAGCAATATTGAGCATGTTCATTAACTTTGCAATTACTCAGACAACAATTCGCAATCACTAGAGCAATCAGTCAGTTTGGGGCTCACCGTGATACTTCACATTTGGGCAAAGCCTGAACTGGGATATGTTAGTAGCCCTTTTGGTCATGGCACCTTTTGCTTTCTTGTGAAAGTGATTACTTCTGATGCAATTTGAAAATTAATCTTAATCACGCTCTATTTCAGTAGGTATATAGTGCATATGTTCTTTAGTTTTTGTATAAACAATTCAAGACTTTCATAATAAGACTACTGTGGAGGCTTTCTATAACTAAATAAATAGCACCTCTTATCCTTTCTCAGGCTGTAGAATATACACATGTATACCCATTTACATTGTTAGTTTTGGTGTCAAGCCCCATCAAACAGACATATTAAAGGATTTTACCTCTGAACATGTAAGGTATAATTTAAACTAGATTTACATATTAAATACAGTTAATTTGACTAACATTTTGAATTTGTGATAAGGTATTTTTATACATATGATTCCTTTCTTTTCGCATAGAAACACGTGTATCGACATTTCTTTCAGTGGAAACAGGAATGGGGAATGATATAATAAGCTTGATGTGTCATTCCTACTTATAGCTGTATAAGACATATGGTATTGTGTTGAGAAAATACATATTCTGTTACCGTTGATTTTTCATAAGAAAAAAAGGCGAAGACAATTTTAACGTATCTTTAGCCGTGTTGGATATGTTTGAAAGCATAAAATACTTATACCTAATCGTTTTTTTTTTATTTGATTAACATGTGGCCTGTTGCAACTTGTAAATCGAATTAGGTACCTACTAACAATAAGTAGGTGGGCACTTATGTGATATAGCTAAAGTTTTAAATAAATGCCAGGCTTATTGTATCACTACATCAAAATCAAATACATACATGAAAATAAAAGTTATGACCAAATACTTCAATAACATCACTATTGTTCAATGACGCACTAACATTTCAGTGCAATAGTAAGTTCACTTCAAAGTTGCAAGTAGAAAGTGCATATGACGTCATGGTCTCACTTTACAGCACCCAAAACACCGACAACAGAACTATTAAGTTTGTAAAATCTAAAGTAAGTAGGTGTTGTTCATTCCCCAAACTTCTACAATAACAAGTATAATTGTGTAAGTTTGAATTAACTGGGAAAAAGTTCCCGCTCTAGATATAGTTTAACGCAACTTTTGTGTTTGTTTTGTTTTCAAAATATCTTGCCGATGCTATGTTGAAATCGTTTATTGAAGAAGTTGTAAGTATAGCCACGGGAAAAGAGAATCTGAGTTTTGATGGCTAATGACGTCTACGTCATTTTCCTTTGGTGTCTGATTTACGGGCAGCAGTAACCATTAGCGAAAAAAAAAACTTAAGACTGACTGAAAATATTGTTTCCAAAATCAAAATCGCTCCGAAAACCAATTGATATAACTGTTAGAAAAGTGATATAGACAAGGGTTTTCAGTATCACCTTCATTTCTTGAAAGTGGAATGGCAAAGCGATGATAAATGTTTCAACTTACCACCGCATAATTCATTAATAACTTCAATTTAGTGATTAATCGCATTCAATTAATATTCAATTGGTATGATTGCTGTCAGGAATACCAACAGTTGTAGTTTTATTAAAGCAAGTCGTTCCTGGAATCCCGTCCGGTTCGCCACATCGCATTGTTTGCTTTGTCTCGTTCATTCAATAGTAATGCAATTAGAACCAATATCTGTTAATTTTCCATGCCGTTTGCTCAGGCTAATCGATATTAATTTCCATCATGGTAATAAATGGCTTCTGTGTAATATCAGTATTTATTAAAGTGCGATTGGAGTTCTTGGATTTGATTTATTGAGATATTTTTCTGATCTATTTGTATTTTCTACACTTCAGAACTTACAATGATGATGAATGTGTTTTTTAAATTACTATAAGTATTCGTAATTATTCAGTTTATTATAACAATGATTAAGATTCGAGTTTTTGTAAGAAGCCTATAAAAAAGATCACGCAACCCCCACCATAAACCGCTAAGAACCCAAAACATCATCTAATCCTAATAATGTCGAATATATCGCTATAAGTTTCACACGTTGAACTTTTCTCACCTCGAGATAATGCTGGGTTCGTAGAAAAACACTTCTGATACGTGACCCAACAGTGTATCCTTCGGGAACCTCGCATTGATATATTGTATAGTATCGGATGGAGCGGGGCCTATCTCACCTAACTATTCTTGCGGAGTGTGTAAATCTTAGTGGTACGGAGAATTATCGCTCATTAAACCTATTTGGAAGGTTTTAAGGGCTTGTTTTGCTCGTTTCTGGGTTTTTGATGGCTGTGTTGTGGTTGTACCTTCTTTTGTTTTGCTTTTCTGAAGCATGTACTGTGTACATTTTATAATTCAGTGTGGTGATAGTTGTGACTGTCCAATGAAAAGGAATCTACACTGAGAGCGAAATTAAAATTCCATCTCTGTAACTTAAACATACACTCTACGGTGAGTCGTTTAAATATTTTACAAAATAAATACCCACTTAACTTAGGGATTACATTGAAAGTCTAATATGCTAAACAAACGACTTTAGTCCTTAAGTATTCGCGCTGGCAATAATGCTAATTTATGTGTTTCAAATGTTATTTAAATAAATTGTTTTTAAAGCCTTTAATTTTATTTTAAGTGCCTGCTAAATCTTGTAATCTCATTTTGAACATCTACAGTTAATTTGTTTGTAAAAAAGTAACCAGCTTTCTATTATTAAATCTGCGAGACTGTTATTTTTTTGGAAAGAAAAATGGGTAACAAATAATGGTGGCTAGTCTTCATTGTATAGTTGTTCCTTTCAGGCGTGATAAATATTTTCTTTTGTGGTACATTTCGCAATCAATCGTCTGACCAATAGGTAGTAGCTCCACGGACACCGGTTGAATTAAACCTGTATCCCGTAGGTGCGCGGTGATTTATAACTTTACAATGAATAGGCGCCCGACTGGGATATGTCGACGGAGCACCGCTAAACATCTCGCAATTGAAATCCCTAGCCGACAACGCTCGAATTCTAACACTATACCCCTCTATGTACTTAGATCTTATACAAACAACAGGGTAAATTGTACACAAAATGGTCGTATAAAAATGTAGATGATCTTATTGAAACAACAAGTCGGCGAAGCAAATTTGGCTGAGGCTTAGTCTTTGTCTAACTTGTTTACGTGGTGTGTTCGCAGAATTTTGGTATTGAAGATCCAAAATATTATTCAGTAGACAAAATTAAGTATGTACTTAATTTTGTTGAGGATTTAACGTTGGTAGTATTCAGAAAGTATTAAGGGTTGTCTTTGTCAGATAGGTGTTCGCCTAGCGTCATATAAGCCTTTTTAGTATAAAGACAATATATACAGAAAACTGAATTATACAGCTAGAATTCATGATTATCATCCTCCATCCTATGATATTCATCCTTACTTCTGCTGTACTCTGATCGCATAACAATTCAATATGGGGAACACACAAATTTATAAACACCTGGGGCCCGATTCTCCTAATTTTACTTAAGCGACCTTCGATTGACGTTCGACTCGATTCGACTGAGATCCAATCCCGACTCGATTACTATTGAAGCGTATGTGGCATTCCGCTATTTTTTCTTTGAAATAAACGTTTTTATCCTTTTCTGTCATTCAATAATGAATCATTTTGTCTGCAAATAATTTACGATTGCAAAATGATTGTACAGCAAACTACCGTAAAGACCAAAATCATCAAAATAGCAGACCAATCGCACACCAATCAAATGTCAATCGAATACGATTGGTCTTTTATTAGTAGCAGAATGCCCGATATGGTTAAAACTGCTATTACGATCATATTGCGATTCGATTTCTATTAGATTTTGACATTATTAACTTAGGAGAATCGGGGCCCAGCAAGATCAAAGAACGAGGACCATATGTATGTACCTAAATCCATACTACGAATTTAGTAATGAAAGATCAACTCGAATACTTGTTTGTTACGATCAATTAGGCTTCCCACACATATGCAGTAGAATCCATTGCAAACGCATGTTGGTATAAATATCCAAATAGGTTTATTTTCCGTCCTGTTTGATTCGCACAGCTTCAAATAGTGCCAGTGCACATGGCGTGGGTAGTCGGCTTAGCCTCGCTCGATAGTCGCAGTAATAGATAAAATATAGAGGAATTCCAATAGTCCCAATAGAATTTCGGTGCGTGGTTTAGTTAGCGAATTTTAAATGCAGCTTTTTTAACCTCTTTGTTATTGCTCAATAGAACAATGTGTACTAGCGATACGAATAGCAGAATCGGTGCAAAACTATTTGATTACAACATTTCCCGATGTTATTTATTACGTACATTTTTAAATATGAAATATTAAACTTATGTCGTCGTCAGCAGGAATGTTGGCTTTAAAATTTATTTGTTTACATTATTAAACAAAATAACGGTACCAAGTGTACGATAGTGTTTACCTCGAAACAATTATTTAAAAATAATGATATTTTCAGGGTTCGACGTAAATTGAAAACAATATTTGACAACAGATAAAGCGTAGGCGTTGATAACAATCACTTAAAGGATCACTTTGTTTTTGTTCATAGCTCCGTTGATATCGTAAAAACAGTCATGAAAAAGAATGTTGTTTTTCTTAAAACCCAGAAAGCGATTTCGGACCGCGACCCGGGAATTGAAACCGAGAATCGCGTTTAACAACTACTAGACCAACTACATTATGAAGATCCTGCTTAGCTGTGAACATCCACCTCAAGATTATTATCCTTATAAAGGCAAGTCTCGTTGAAGGCGTACATAGTTTTCAATATAGCACCACTCGAAAACTGGGTCTAACACCAATAAAGGCGCCGAAGCTGTTTACAGTCTCTTCCCGAACACAGTTTTGTAATCCTTGCCGGGTTCGTGTGCTCGCCCTGAATACAAATTAGGTAAAGGGTAAAGGTGTATTATTGGTCAGGCAGATTTCCGCCTACGTGATCAGGTACCTTAATATAGTGTCGAATACTAAGTGTTTTTCCATGTGAGCGTATTATACTAGGGATACTTAGAGGTTTCGTAACGGGTCAATTAAAAGACCCTTTACTGCAAATGTTAAGCGAAGCTCGCTTGCGAAGGTCGTTACTTGCTTTATTTAAGTGGATAAATTCATTTTACAGTAGGAAAACATCTCGTTGTATTTAAAGGGTCGTTTTACATTTTCTGTTTAGTTGAATTACCCTTAGGCTTTAGGCACACTCAGGTAGAGTTAGGACGTAATGAGGCCGTGTGCTGAACGTTGGAATTCAAGAGCTATATTCGTGATTATATTAAAGTTGGACTAACACTGGGATGCTCAGTGCCGTCATTCTGCCAGATAGGGACTTTCTCCCGTATGTGACTGTTAGTTGTTATATGTTTATATTAGTTGGACGACGATAGCGTTGATTCATGTATTTTCTATTATTTGTTACACGCGTATTGTTTGGCTCTGCACACTGTTTCCCAATCTATTGATTTGTTAAGAATTTACGATCAAAGTAACCGCTTGACCGATTTGTGTATTACATTTTCGTAAAGAAGGTACACGTGTAAGAAAATTTTGAATGGTAAAGAATATATTGTTGTTCTTTTGTTTTATCGCGTTAAGCATATTACACAAAAGAAAGACAACCTATATATGTATTTTGTAAACTTCAAATAATTTAGGTTCTGTTGCTCGTGTTGCGATTAATCCAGAGTTTAATGTTACGTAAAATAATTTAAAGTTCCTACAGTGTACAAAGTGCCGGTGCGTCTTGAGCCTAATAGTGAGCACATTGTAATTGCAAAGCTGATATTATATGCACATTAAAGTGTTTAATGCTAGCGAAAGGAAATTAAATTAAGGTAAGTGTGCCTACGAGTTGCTGGCGATTTAACAATTGTTTTCTAGAACCGGTTTGATACTATTCTGTATTTAAATACGGTCCTGAATCATGAGTTGGATTGATTCCAGTTACACATTGTTCAATGTTGAAAGCCAAATCAAAAAGTATTTCCCCTTTGTTGTCCCAATACATAAATTCACAGAATTTGTAAATGAAATAGATTATGTAGGAATGTTGTTACATTCAGACATCATATTTCACACAAAAGACGCATCAGACTGAAACAACTTATGAAATAAAGTCAACCTAAAATGGATTCAATTGAGTATAAGAAAACAATGGATACAATACGAACCCTAAAGAAATACACATTTATTTATGTAACCTACATTTTGTAAAAGTGTTATCGTACGCAAATGATATATTTTTTTCCTTTGCCGACTGTCGTGTTAACAAGACAGCTGACATTCTGAATTTTTGATCTCCACGGAATATACGTACAAAACACGATCTTCTATCTGGTATTGATAGAAGTATAAATTACGTAGATACACGTTTATATTGCATAATGTTGTATCTTTATCAGATTAAGAAATAATCTTTATAGATTCAGCATTTTGTGAGGCCGTTCTATCATAATTTTCGAAAGCACAAAGGATAGGTTTCTTTTTTATTCGACCTAATTGACGTTTATTGTAACATAAGCCATGAATAAAAGATACAACTACAACACTCTTCATATTAATTACCTTGGTAATTAATTAATACATACACAATATGTTATTAACGTCGGCGAACTTTCTCAATTTTCAGCTTATGCGAAAGCTCATTAATAACAATGAATATTTTAATATTTTTATTCAATATAGCGTGACGATACTAATTAAAGGTAACTTTAACAGTTTCGTTTCTATTGTTTTCATATAAAATATTACTTGAGTTCAATATTTTTCGGTTCTTTATTACACCTTTTTAATTTAATTATTTCTTTGAGGGGTCGAATTAATTAACGAGTTTAAATATTACTTTTTTTTTCATTTAACGTTTGAACTCCAACTGATGAACTTGTGCTGAATAAAAGGCGAGTATTGAATAAAGTACAGTTTCGTTTAAAGCTATGCCACCAAATACTCGATCGTTACTCAGAAAGATTTGTCGGTATGTTTACTACGCTGGTGCCGGCAATTGTTGGTACGAAGACATTTACCATGAAACGAAACCTTACAAACTGTACAGTATAGTAACATTCTCCATCTATACCATCATGATTTTCCTGGAAAACGTAGCCGCATTGTTCGGGAAATTCCCTGAAGTCGAAAAGAATTCAGCCGTCATGTTCTCGGCCATACACGACATTGTGCTTACGAAAATGTTTCTGCTTTTATACCATAAGCAATCTATAAGGAAATTAAACTACGACATGTCTACTGTCGGCTCGAGTTTCGAAGAAGATCATGTCATGAGGAAACAATATCTGAAAACGACAGTAGGTATATGGTTGTACGTCATCTCCGTCTACCTGTCTCTCGGAGCGTATGGGGTCGAGAGCGCGAGGAGGTCGATCGTCGAAGGTTAGTTACCAAGAATACTGCTCAACAATACATACACAACTTTATTTCCTTATTTTATCAGGATGTGAACAAAATATCATATACATTTTTTTACTATTATAGTTTCCTTTTATGTTAAGTTTTGTAAGATATGGATACAATATATATAGTAGTCGCTGCACTTCATCATCTTTATTATTACTACTATGCAACCGGCTTAAAGCAATGTTCATGATACCATCCGGGTAACCAGATCAGCAATAATCATAAATTCTTCATTTTATCTGTTCCTTCCAGGGACCCCTTTTTATACCGTGGTCACATATTTACCATTTTACGATGACAATTCAGTCGTGGCATTGATTTTCCGAATATTTTTCTACATAACATGGCTTTACATGATGTTGCCGATGATGTCTGCTGACTGCATGCCAATCACGCATTTGATCACCATGACTTACAAGTTTATTACTCTTTGCCATCATTTCGAAAGAATACGGACTGAATTTGATGAGGATACGAAAATAATGAACAAAAGAGAAGCTATCGACAAACTTAGAGCTGGATGTTTGGAAGGTATTAGGATGCATCAGAAACTTTTGTGGTAAGTTCTTTTATTTGCTTTTGTTTGCACTATTGTATTGTGTTAGCCAACAAGAAATAAACAGGATTTACCGGCGACGTAATGAATGTGATTCAAGGGAAAGATTGTATCGTTGTTTTTATGTTCTCGAGCGTAGATTTTATTGACAAAGTAAATAAGTGAAAAAGCCAAAATAAAAGCTAACTTGATACGTATCATATTTTGTTCTTTTTTTGTTAATTCGACATTATACGTTTACATAATATAAACGTATAATGTTACGTAACGTATGTAACGTACGTGGAAGTCGTGGTGGCCTAGTGGGCAAAGAACCAACCTCTCGAGTATGAGGGCGCGGGTTCGATCCCAAGTCAGGCAAGTACCAATGCAACTTTTCTAAGTTTGTATATACTTTCTAAGTAAATCTTAGACACCAATGACAGTGTACTGTGTTTCGGATGGCACGTTAAACTGTAGGTCCCGGCTGTCATTGAACATCCTTGGCAGTCGTTACGGGTAGTCAGAAGCCAGTAAGTCTGACACCAGTCTAACCAAGGGGTATCGGGTTGCCCGGGTAACTGGGTTGAGGAGGTCAGATAGGCAGTCGCTTCTTGTAAAGCACTGGTACTCAGCTGAATCCGGTTAGACTGGAAGCCGACCCCAACATAGTTGGGAAAAGGCTAGGAGGATGATAATATAAACGTATAATGTCGATTTTCAAAAAATCTTGGATGATGCCTTTTTTAAATGTGCTTCTATCTTTTTAGCTTTCTGTTTACATAAATGGGATTTTTATTTTGGTGCTCTTTACAAAGCAGAGACGTTCATGTTAATGTACTTTGTTTAGTTTAGCAGACGAGATACATCGTGTTTTCGGAATAATAATGTCACTCCAAGTGTGCGAAAGTTCCGCCGTCGCTGTGTTACTTTTGCTGCGTTTAGCGGTACGTAAATCCCTTTTAGTATGTATTTTTGTCGTAGCTATTTTTTACAAGTGTATTCTTTACGGTAATCAGAATGTTTCGTATTTGTTACAGTCTTAATGATCACTTAATATGCATATGATTATTGAATTATTTTGTTTGTTTTTTTTTTAACAGAGGATTAATTCAAAATGTTGATACAAATGTAACTACTTAGCCTTCAAATTATGCCTATTTGATAGCAATTAATCTTTGCTAGTGTACATACTAATCACTTACTCTGAGCTCCGCTATAATACATGTTGTTAATTTCAGCTGTCACCTCATCTTGATCTAACTAATGCGTTCATGACGTATACGTTTGTCTGTTCGCTATTCCTACTGCTGGCCTTGAATTTGTGGAACGCCGGAGAAGTTACTTATCAGGTAAATATTAATCTTTAAATTAATTCTACAAAAGAAACAAATTAGACTGCTGTCGATCCTAAAATAAATTCACTATATGAAGGCGTCCCCCAGGGTCCTATATTGGGCACCACTAAACTCAACACACAAAAAGATTTATTTCCAAGCTTGCAAAGATTTAATCCTCTCGTTTTTAGCCAGGCTATTGACTCTATACCTACGAAATGGGCAAGTGAATACATGTCTTGAATATTACATGTATTAGAAACAGCTTTTGGAATAGAAGTTTCGTTGAAATGAGTCTGAAGTGGTCTCAGTTAAAGGTATCCTTCATTAAAATATGTGTGCATTTACATTCCATTAGGTACAGAACTTATTTGATAAAAATATTTTTTTATTCTATTTGACAAAAAAAAAATTTAGAATATAACACTGTCTCCGGTCTTGAGTATTGATTTAAAAAATATTAATTTCAGGCGTCTAAACTGTGCCTGTGTGTGCCTCTTTTTCTTTTCTTTAACCTAAAATTATTTAGCCAATGCACATGTTGTGCTACCATAAATAGAAATTGTGTATCAAAAATTGTGGTGCTTTTTCGAGTCTCGCGATGGTTCACTCGTTTCAAATATCCAAAGCAATGTAGTGTTAACATCTTGCGAACGTGTGGCCCACACGTTGTCTCTCTTGGCGCTGCACGTGAGCTACATACTTTTGCTTATCCCGTCTCGTCAAATGCACAGATGATGTGTGCCAAGGTCATCATAATCCTGTCCTTATCCCAATTTTATTTAAGGTATTCTCCTACGCATTCCCACGTATTCTCCTTTTATACTTTATATCTTCCTGTATCTCACAATCCATCCATCATTTCTTTGGTCGTTCTCTACGACTATATATATCCATGTTCATGCCCAAAACCTTCCTCACCACACGACTTTCATCTATACTAATATTATAAAGAGGAAAACTTTGTTTGTTTGGTTGTAATGGATAAACTCAAAAACTACTGGACCGATTTTAAATATTCTTTCACCATTAGGAAGCTATATTATCTGCGAGTAACATAGGCTATATTTTATCCCGGTGCTAGCAGTAGCTCCCACGGGACGCGGGTGAAACCGCGGTAAAACGGCTAGTTCCTTATAAAGTGTATGTACAATATCATTGTTCTACGTCTATAGGCATCCCTACTATCCAATGCCATGTTTCAATGTGGCTGGCATCTCTGCGAGTTGGAGAAGGACAACCATCGCGACATTCGAAGACTGGTCCTAATCGGTTGCACGCAGGCGCAGAAACCACTTATACTCAAAGCATTTGGAATCCAGGATTTGTCGTACGAAACATTCGTGTCTGTAAGTAAGCTAGCTGTATAATTAATAGCTAGAAAACACAGCATTCCATATGGAATGTATTTCCGTTTAATATTATTAATGTTTGCTACGCTTCGGGTATCAAACGACTTTACTGATGTGGATGAAAGGACTACTTTTATATAACTAGTGGATGCAACCACGGAAAACAGTATGTATTTAGGTAATATTAGCCGAGCTTTTGAAAGATAAATCTCACGTTGAAATATATTATGATATATTATTTTAAGGTTCAAAAGAGGAGTAAAATTATGAGATATTTCGCAGAAATCGTTACAAAATTTCACATTTTCAAATTGCAGGTAGCAAGAATGACGTACTCAATATTCGCTGTGTTTTACCAAAGAGGCGAGTAATATTATTTTAAGCACTCGGAAAATAAATGGAACCATTGGAAAACATGCGCTTTGTCCTTATTTTCGCTCACATTCCTTTTAAAATACGTTGAAGTGTTATAAGGTTTTTTTTTAAGTAAAATAAAGTTTATTTATTTCCCATGCTTTTTAATTATTTTAATTAAGACTTCGTGAAAGTGAAATAACTCCGAAACAAGCAGTTGTTAACACTATTCTGTTCATTACATAATGGAAACAAATAGTAACGGCCTTAAACTGACTATTAAACATGTTAGAGGGCGTTACGGAGCCTGAAAATTAGTATTCCCTTCTCAAAGGGTCCACATTATGCGTCGTAGAAAGTTTTGATAAATCCTCACATGGACCTTTAGGCGTTTCTAACGACAGTGGACTTGGGTAGGTATGAAAAGGTCACGTGCCCAATTTGTTTAAAATACTTAAAATTCCATTTGTTTTTTTTTTGAACTTTTTTAGGCATTTGAACTTCAATAATGTTTTGAAATCAACTCCTCGAGTATGAGGGCGTGGGTTCGATTCCAGGTCAGGCAAGTACCAATGCAACTTTTCTAAGTTTGTATGTACCTACTTTCTAAGTATACATATCCTGGACACCAATGGCTGATAAAAAAGGTGAAGGAAAACATTTTGAGGAAACCTGGACTATAAAGTTGCATGCCCGCATTGAGCAAGCGTAGTGATTAATGCTCAATCCTTCTCCGTGTGAGAGGAGGCCTGTGCCCAGCAGTGGGATGACAAAAAGGCTGTAACAGTAATGTATTGAAAATGACAGAATAAATGTAACCTGAAGTGAAAGCAAAATTAACTTGACACGCTATAGTGACAAATGTTTTGTAATCGCAATTAAATTACGGGCGCGCCATATTACATTGAATCCAAATTGTCATTAAATTAATAAATGGCCGTTTATGCGTTTGGCGTAACACAAATCATTTCCATGTGGAACTGATGTGAAATGAAAATATCCGGAATTTATCAAACTGGTTGAATTATGAAAGTTGCACGGTTTGTAAAGGAGATAATTATTATGTATTACGCAATTTCTGTGAATCTCTCAAGTATATAAATAATTGATTACAAAATTAATAGCTACAGGGTGTATATGTGTGATGTTTTCAGAGACAATATTATTTTTCCAATATCTTTTCTTTCTTCTCTGAGAGCGTCGACGGCGTTATTGTGTTTTAAAATAATAAAATCTATAAATGAAATAAGTTAAAACTGCAAAGTAATCGAAATAAATAAGATTTCATCTGTTGTCTATAAATCAAATGCAAGCTTTGACTGACGCTCACAATGAGTTTTATTAATAAAGTTCTCTGGCACCTGTCGAAGATACCGTAAACAGTTAAAATGTTATTTATTAATTCCTGGAAGATATATACAAGAAGATATACCTATTTAATGTTCAACGTTGAAATTAATGGCTAAGGGTATATTTAGCAATATCTTTATGATGAATTTCAAAGTGAAAAACATATCGGTAAGTGAATTGCAGCGTAGATATTCCCCAAGTTTATTTTGTTAAAATAAATCAGCACCCACTACCCGAACTAGTAACGCTTCGAATTCCTATTAAAAACTGGGCATACAAGGTCTCTAAGGGCTCTCTTAATTAGTGTCAAATTAAGTCATTTTAGAGGTGTACGTCGAGTATCTAAGGAACATAAAATTTTCTAAAATCAATATGTTATTACTACGGACTCGTTAATAAGCGAACAATGACATCGTAAATCATATGAGACAACAGAAATTTAATATCGACGGTAAAGATGTAATTTTACGCTAAACTTTTGCAATAGATAGCTAACTTCGCCTCATTGGAACCTCAGTTTTAGATAGAGCGGTTATTGAGTACCACTTTCCACCTAAATCAATATGCTTTGAGCGAACAATACCATTCAGATTGTTACCGCCTGAATTTACATCACAACTTTATGTTTGGAGACTTCTCATATAAAATCTTTGTAGTTAGGGTATTAATTTGTGCGAGTAATTTTTGTCCAAATATTTTGAAAGTAAAAAAGTACCTACCTACTTAAGTACAGATCTTGTCTTATTTGCCATTCATTTTAGATAGTCCTTACATTTCCTTCTGTAACGCAATACGTAAGTCTACGCTATCCTTACAACTTGAAGACAAGCCATTTATTAATTGCCCTTGTTGTTCCTTAAAATGGAAAACCCTCATAAGTGGTTAAGTAGAGTTATAAATGATTGAGACCGATTCCTATATAAGTGCGTACTCCGAAAAATATGTGATTACGTTGACAGACATCGCGTTTGTTACTGTGATTAACGAGCAAGTCGAAATGTTCTGTTTATTGCTTACCTTTAGGCGCTTTTACGCTGTATGGGCGTATGGTTACAGCGCTGAAAATTGGGCGACCGCGACCGTCGAGCGCGGGCGAAAATCAGCACCGGTATTACTTGAAAAATGTATACGCATTTTTCGTGAGTGTATTTTTATTGCACATTTTTTATCGTAAATACGGCCAAAATATATTTTGATTAAAATCATGAGAGCAGTTTTATTTTTTCGGTATTTTTTTTTGCTTTACCCTTGCGCTGATTTTTATGAATATTAATGAAGTTCCAATTTTATTTTTGTTAAGAAATACGATGTATCGCGACACAAAGCTGCATATACGAAGGAGGAGAATGTAATTTTGACTAACAGAACTTCTGTAATAATTTTTGATTGCGGTGTTTATACACTATATCTGCATTTGTACACATGTTTATCGTGTATTAATTAGTCAAGCAACATAAATACGTAAGCAAGTATCATTCAAGTCCGTAAACGGTTCAATTGATACAATTTTAATCAGTCCTTTGACATAATTTTCAGTCCAAAACAATGTTTTGGTCAAGTTGGAATCTGGCAATGATTCAATGGTCGCCTGAAACTGTTCAAAAGTACTTGTCAACAAATTGGGAGATCGGAACTACCAATGAATATCATTATATCGACTGTTATTGCGCCGCATTGAATGTATACTTTGGTCAAACCCCACGGGCTTTGGATCGCGTTGGCTGTTGGCAAATTTGGCACCGAAGCTTGGCAGTTCTACTTAACGTATAGCAACAAGTATAGATAAAACCAACCAGAGACAAAGAATGATAGATGGTTGTATTTTTTCAGGTTTGCGTTTTGAACACGCCTAATTGATGGATCGCCTTCACCAAATCTTTAGAATGATGAATAGCAACTCGCACACTACAGTTTTGTTTTTATTAGTATTAAAGCAACAAAATGTCCACCCAGTTATCTTTTGGCTGTAACTCAGCTCAGGAAAGCCAAACAAATGGTTTATTAGATAACTCTTAGTAGAAATAAAGGTTAATTTGTGGCTAAGTAATAAAAAGACATGTTGCGAAGGTAAATTCTTCTTCATTTTGGCTCCTTTTTCTAGCTTAAGGGTTATTAAGATACATTAGGACTGACTTTCTTCGCGAGTAACAATATTTTTACTTTAGCTCTGCAAACGTTTTGTACTTTGTGTTCTTGGAAATAATTTAACGAAGTCAACATAATTATTGTGTTGATTTGTATATGCTCGTCATTTGTGACGTGTGACACATAAACATTATTGTAAAGACATGCACACATTGTTGTAAATGGTTTATATACCTACCTATAAAGTTGGTGTATTTTTGGATATTTTAGAAATATTAAAAAAAAAGACACTGTTACTGTATCTACAAAAAGCTTCATCACATGGCTATGTGTTGAAAGCAGTCTAGGTTACGCATTTTTTTGTGGAATGTTTCGTTCATAACGATAGGATGGCTTTTCCAGGCGTCGTCCGTCCGGCCCTGCAATATTGCTAGTCTGTCCGCTCGCTAGTATATTCGCGTATTTCGTATATATATACTTCAAATTACATCATAAATATCTACTGAGAATTTCACACCAACGCGTCTGTTTGAGATGCTGCTACTATTAATTTTTGTACCAATTGTCCTCTTGTTTGTGTAGACAATCTTTTTCTCCAACTTGATAAAAACAAAAATGTATTTATCTTTTTTCACGCATTTTTTTAACATACAGTTGTAATTATTTCTGAAACGCGAAAGTTGTCTTACGCGTTTATCTATCTAAGTAGTCACAAAGCCTTTTTTCGAAGATGAACAGACGATAATTAATTAGAAATCTTCAGACACAAACATAAACAAACACACATCAGCAGATTGAATGGCAACGCGAATAACGTAAACATTTACGACGAACTATTTTGTTAACCATTCATGTTGGAATAATACAAATTCTCATTAACGCACGACTAATATCTGTTTCAAATCCCATTACACTGGGGGCGACAAATATTTACAACTTGCGTAGGTTACCATTAAAAATAAACTCATTACGTTCCAAACTAATTACTCAGGTGAATCTAAAGCTTGTTTCGTACAATTTATCCGGGGATTTTTGGTCTTAAACCTATTAAAAAGTTGCGTCCTCTGCGGGATTAATACTGACGGTGGCAAAGCAGTTTACGAACGCCACCCGGAATTTTAGTTCCATCCAAGTGAGTTTATGAGCGTTTTGTGTTTATATTGTTACTTTAAAATTTTATTCTGGAGATAATTTTCTACTTGGGAAGTGCTGCGCTTAAAATTAATTAGCTCGAGGCCTTGACACCGGGACTTTATGTTTGTTGCGCGAGAATGCATGTCGCTAGCAAAATACTTGAGCAGATTTACGAAACCCGATATTTAGATTAGAAATAGTTTCGGGTGATACTAAACATTTTAAGTAGATTAGGTATGTTACTTTTATGCAATTATTCTATTTTATCACTGAAATAAAAAAAGTTCTTGGAACCTGCGTTAATCTCGATACTTAATCTAATTAAAAGCCTCTAGTGATATATCTTCTATGACTTTCATAATTACTTTTGCTGTTCAATAAATGAATTTTACATTTTCTGTGGAAAGTAATGATTTTTATCCATTAGCAGATATTAATTTATTTATTTGCAGTCACATTCAGCGGCCGTTAATTGATTAGTGTCGACGCACAGAATATCGAGTTGAATAAAAACATTATTTTGTTTGGTTCGGACACACAATAAGTATAAATATCAATAATTTCCATATTCCAATACGAACAAAAATAGGTTTTCTCATTTTTATGCGTACCTAAATCCCTGTAGGTGTGACCTCACGTCACATTAGCACAGTTTATGGCAGCTTTAGCGTCGAACACCTACCGCTCGTTAACCTCTCTATAATTCGGGAATATTTTTTTTCATGACGTCACGCGAACTCCCGCCACGCTCCGATTAAGTGAAATTATTCTCGAATCATCTTAATCTCCGTGACATACAGCTCATTTTACGTTGCCCCACAGCGATATGTTTTAAAATATCGGAAGTCCCCGCTGTGGAAATAAATGACTGTGTGCAAACACTTTGAAGTATTTCACCAATTTATCAATTTTGTTTTCATCTTTTCATACCTGCGGTGATGTACCGACATTTTTATAACCCTTACTTTACGATATTTGGGAAGAAGACAAGGGAGATGAATATAACATATATCACGAGTCGGAAACAGAAAAAGTAGATAATCTTTGTGATAAATAGTAAGGACAATTCCCAAGGATCGTGAGATATGGATGTCATTAATTTAAACAAACTATGGGTCCCTGAATGGATCAGGGAGCTTTGACGAACGTTTGTTTGATGGATATAACAGTGGTTATAATAAATTTCGGAATGTTTAAGGATTGGTTGGGTTCTGCTAAGGGATATATAGATACCTTAGCTATCATTTACATGTCATTGTTTACGATCCTACTTATATAAGTTTAGGCTCGTCTGACACATGTTGTGGGTTATTTGTATTTCACAGAGATATTAGTCCACTTAAACTCAACCGAGAATACAGTTAATAGAGCCATAATATCAGATATCAAAGCCGTTGTAATAATGATGGTATTGGATATTCAGGCTGGCATTAATTGCGATAATTAACTCGCGCTTCTGAGATGTCCATGATATTTAGTGGGATTGGAATGAAAGCGGCATGTGTGCGGGATGGGTGTGCTCGGCTTGTCCCCGCTCGCAGCCGATCGTGTGGATAATTCGCTTCATAACGAGTTGGCCGCCATCCAACCTACGCTGGATATGGTTATGTTAAGCTACACTCAAATTATTAATTTTCGCAAAGTTTTTATCGCTTATCGTATTTTCATTGTTTCTTAAGTTTTTATTAAAGTTCAATGACTACTTTTCAATCTCTCGAATTAAAAAGTAGTAGCAATTAAAGTCGTTTAAAATTTAAATTTTGTTAATTGCTATAAAATTGTAGTACTGCGAATTTTCGAAGCACGTGCCTAAATGTTTTTTTAGTTTTCGAAGTCACGAACTATGGCAACACTCGAGCGTCGATAAATTGATCAAATTCAATAAAAGCTGAAAATATAAGTACACAAACATTGTGCCCGCCATTTTAATTAACGTGATTCAAGGGTTCTTGTCTAGTCAAAAAGCAGAACTCAAAGTGGAATACTTCTAACAGACCTGATGGTAAGCGGCCTTTTTTGTGGAGCATTTTTTTGGCTTTCATTGAACAACAAAAGTTTTGTTGCGCTGGCTGGACAAAGTGTGTTCTGGCCGTAGTCGGTTCGAACGTGTTCCAACAAATTGGTGCAAGTCTAATTGAATGTAGCCTAGTAGGAAAAGTCGGGCAGACGCGAATGTTCCACTAGTGCGGCAGATTAGTTTGGCATACCTATGTATTGCTTCTGCCCTGAATTGTGCATTTCTAGTGTTTTAGTTTGCGTACATAATGTTGGAATGGAATGCCCAGTTCAATGATTAGCGCTGAGTCTAAAACTAGTTTATTCACGAGTGAATGAAATTAACTGTTCGTAATAGAATGGAGCTTGCAAAGTGGAAATAGGAGTTAATTATTGAATGAGATTTAGTGATTTGCGAGTAGGAATATATGTCGTTGGGTTTTTGGTGGTGATGAATGTTTTTTTTAAGTAGAATAAAGATTGGCTTTTTGTAATAATATAATGCTTTGTGTCCGTGTCAATTCATGTGTCAGAATGACATCTATATTATCGAAATAACATATAATTATTTGTAGGATGTGTCACGTAATCGTTTGTAATTGATATTGATTTGTCCCATCTATACCCTCATTATATTACAATTCTGTTTGATTGGCGTGACAATGTATTGTGAAATGTTGGAATTTTATATTACCAGAGGATGTTGTATCATGTAACTTCATAATTACCATGTAGGTAATAGAGCACATGCTGTTTTTAGGTCGATTACAGAGGTATATATTTTGATGGCATTCAAAATAAAAATTATAGTTTTTGTGAAATAGAGTAGTTTTTAAGTTATTATGGAACTTCTACTAATATATGATGTGGTACCCTGATGTGTCTGTAGATAAATACTGACTAAGAAATCAAAAGACAAAATGAAACTTACTTTTCTCTACACTGCAAGGACTGCACAAAACATTAACACTACAGCACCAATAAGACAAAATGTTCAACGCAATAAACGAATAAAAATATTGGGCTGTAATTTTGCAGCGTATGTCCATTGTCCGGCTCGTGACCAGCCTGGCAGTAAGCCAAGCTGTTTCTCTGTAAGCCACTGTAGCATCTGGACACCCATAGTTATACGCGAATGTCCACATTAGAAATGAATGAGTAAGTGCGTAAGAAAACAATGGATGAACGACCCCTAATGATTATGTTAGAAAGTCTTGAAAAACTTTCACTTTCATAGTATCATTAAAAAAAAATATAATAGTTAAAAATTGTTCAGAAAAATTAGTTGGATTGACACTAATGATTATGGTAAACAGGGTAGGTAAAGGAAAAAAATGCTCCTTGAATCCTGATAAGGTATCGAAAAATGTCGGCCGATCTCTACAACGTGTCTTAATATCAACGTGCTCCACAAACGATACAAAGTTAAGTGTATGAGAATATCCAAAAATAACTACAATATCAGCAAGCGGTCACTTTTGTAACATTCAGAAAAGATCTTTTTCATCTTTATGAAAAGCCGTATGAAATTGCTAAAGTGCGTACCATACTTAGTTTGTATTAGTCTGCCAAGATTTCAGGCTACGCTCGGAGAAAATATTAGGCTCAGAATTTCTCTAAAGATAGATCTCAGGTTATATTATATGATACAACAAGTAAATATACATGTACATTTATTGGAATCTAATAAATTAATGCTGAATTATTAATGTATGTTTATGTTTTGCCTAAGTTGATTATAGACTTTGAGGGCATTTTAAATAGGTGTATCGCTTAGTTTTAGAGGGTTAGGTAGTAGCGACTTCAGTAGGTACCTGTACAAGGTATTAAGAATATATCACGTAATTTATCGATCTTATACGATAGAAATTAAAAAATGTAATAATGTTATCAAATCTTGCAAGTGCCCACAGACTCTTTCGAGAAATTAGTAAGCGATTAGTGGAGTCCACTCGGGACCAAAGGGCTGGCCTATACTTCGGTCAAAGGATATGCATTGCCATCCAGCGTGGCAATGCAGCCAGCCTTTTGGGCACGATCCCAGCTGACAGCGATGCGGATGAATATTTTGATACTTAGTTTTAATATTTCCCTATAATAAGATCATTTTGTAAAACTATTGAATAAAATACTTTTCGGTACGAGGAAAAAGTTAATCTTGCAATCATTGTAATGAGTCAGTGACCATAATCTAGATTTATTTTTTCCAAATAAATGATCGTCGGAGCTTAATTAGACTTGGTAGCGGCTGAAGTAATTATCCTTGTAACACAATATTACATTATTTTCTCGGCCCACACAAAAACATTTTTGGTACTAATAAATCATCATTTAGTTCGGACTTACGAGAAAACCGATTTAGACAATATAATGTTACGAGATGATAGTGGCGATCCCACACTTACTGAATTTATTTCGTCTATCTATGTAGTACTTCAACAAAGAGAATGGACCGTTTTTCCCCCAAATGGATTTTTCTTCGAACCCATTTTTACTCAAGATTAAACTGCCCGAAATATCCCTAGTTCATGAAATTGGGCAATAACTTTAGGGTATGATAGAGTTTTAGGCGTGGTTAGAATTGATACGTCTGTGTTACTGCGTAAACATGAAAAAAAGTAATTTTATTAAATTAAGAATATCGAACAATATCTGTAGAAATATTTGTTTAAATAAATTCTGTAAAGAGTGGCGTCGATGTTAGTATTGATAAAATTTAAGACTCCTTAAATAACCCACGCATCTTTAAATATTTACAAGACGACGCGACGTAGGTATTCAACAAGACTAAAAATGTTACTAGAAACCAGAACAAGCGAGCAAAATTTTTCCGCAGACTAAAAAAATTATGAAAATTTTGATTTACTGGTTTCTACTCCTACTTTGTTTACGTGAAACATTGAAGTAAGCGTAATATTGTATTAGCTACAGAGTAAATTAACGGCAGGTGGCGGCCAAGTCGTAGTTAATCCGGAATTTGTAGGAATAAGTAACGCTAACTGGCTCCGATCCAACGCGGGGAATATTGGGTAACTGGTCGGAATATTGGGACCGCTTCATCACTATGACTTGTGTGTACGTACTTCTACATAACTGAATTAAGTTCTAACTTGTACTGTCGATTCTTGTTACCACACACATTATTATAGGGCGACGAAAGTGCTTTTCGGGTGAAAGGTCACCGCCCTCATACTTGATCGGATATTTCATGCTTTTATCCAATTAAATGACCATTTACGGATGTCAATGGATAATTTCGTAATACCTTACTAAAGGGCGTTTCATATTCTTTATTCAAAACACTTTGAATTATGATAATGATTCACGTCATAAACACTCCTTATATATTACTCCGAAGCACGCGATGCATATAAACATAATCAAAATCATTCAATTAATAGCCATTAATGTTACGAGTATATGTATATCGATAAGTGCGTTAGACTAATTACATTAGATTCCGACTTCAATTAAGTAAATTATCTTGGGACTGCGAATTCCAGGAGAAATATACCTATACTTGTATGTTGAATAAATATGCACGTTTCGTGTTGGTTTTTTAAATAGCGCATGTTTTTTTTTTATCAGTTATGTTTATGAATGCTGATTTGTGCTGATTAATCGCATTTTGAACTTAAATGTTTATTTCAAATGCAAGTATTTTTGTGAAAAACAATTGTAACTTGTTTTAACGAGCAATATATTGTGAACAGCTACAAATCTTTGTACAACAAGAAAGATAAAGCCGGCGAGACATTTTAAACGTTTTTCAGTACATCCAATATCCCTTGGACTGCTTTTGTTTGCGAGGAAACTTAGTAGACGCATTGTCTGCTCGTTGCATTTAAAAATACAATACGCGATATTATAGTGAGGAGCCTTGAGAACTGGCTGTCTTGCAAGAAATGTGCAGGTGTTTTCAGAAGAGGGTTACAAACTACATCGTTTTTTTTCCAGTAATTACGACGGTATGACGCATGGATTTTAAAGAATTTTGAAATAGATATCATTTGGAACAAATAAACAATTGCACAGCTGTTGTAAGGTCACTGCACCGCACAATTGGCTTTTTAAATATTTTCCAATAGTTTAGTCATATTTTCCATCACAAGTCCTAAATATTCATGCGCCACCAATATGTTTACAACCCTATCGCTATACCTAGGTACATATTGACAACAGACTTCCGCGAACCGTATTTTAGCGCAGTTTTTTTTCAGTTTTTCGTTAGTGCTGCGCGCAATAGTATTTTTAAATAAATAAACGCAATAACTAATAGTCGGCAGTGGTTCGCTTGCTCCGTGTCTGGCACTTGGCCAGACATAATGGGCCGACTTGGCTGTTTGGCCGCGATTATTTCAACTAGATAAATTTTACGCTCCTTAAACGTAAGGACGTGCAAAGTGGACGGCTTGTTAAGATTGTCTTTAGATGTTTGTTGTGTACTTGTGATAGAGGGGGCTTACAGGTAAACATAATTGAGTTAAGTCCTTTAGTAATCCACAAACAAAGGCCGTGTAAGAGCTTTATGTGATTTAACAAAGTGCGTGTTTTTGATGTAAAGATTTAAGATCCTTCTGTTGTCAATCTTGTTTTTTTTTTGCTGAAGTTATTTCTCAACTCAATTGAGATGATATTAAGAATTTCTAGGCGAAACTCAAACTTGTACAATTATTAGTCTAACAAGATAAGAAAATGTTGTCCTCTTTCATTATGGGGCGTCTTATCTTGCAGCTTTTCACGGAATGAGCCGTCACCGCGATCAGTGCTGACCTTTCGATTATATTATCGTTTCACAAAATTTAGATTAGGATCACGCGCCCCTCTTCGGTAACAGAGCATTCTGTGTCCTTAATACCGTTGGTAAATGTCGCCTGGCAGTTCGCCAAACACCCCGATAATTTACCATCGATGTGCTGCATGCAAATTTGAGGTCTAATCCTTATTTTTCATTTAAACCGTTCCATTCACTCTTTGCAGCGGGTTTAAATAGATGAGCGAGATTTTCCCCGATTGACTTTCGCGTGTGGTTTGTTTTTAAAAGCTAATATGATTGAAGTGGGTTTTTATAAGCTTTATTGGGTTATTGATGGATATAAAGTCGACCAAAAACTGTGAAAAATCGCGTTATTGGCCGCGTTTTTATCATAAGCACTAAAAGTGCTTAAATGGCAAGTTGTTTATGCTATGTTTTTCATGTTGAAAATATAGTATTTTGCATTCAGGTCCAGTTATAATTACCCAGCAAATAAGTAGTAGAATTCCGTCAATGTACCTCCTTTATATCTTATGTACAGCACGACCAAAAGAAACCACAAAATTAGCAAGCTCTGACCGTACAAACACTGAGACAGTCACACGAGATTTCTTCGTTTCTCTAAAACTGTCATGGCGTAATACACTTCGCTTCCACGGAGTATTCGTGGGAGCGCAATTTCATTAGTCGCAAAGAGCTCCATCGCGAGGCGACAACCGTGAAGTTGTCATTCATTAGTGTGAAGTTATGTGACCCAGGCTCCGTGACAGACTCTATCTACATCGAATCGAGTTACCCTTTGAGATCAGTCCGATATAATTCGTATAGGGGACGCCCTCCGGCCTTCGTTCATTTATACTTGTGCATGTTCTTACCAATGATTATGCTTGTTGTTTATTGCTTATGTAAATGTTATAGGTCAATTCTGTATTATATTAGTCATCCCTTATTAGAGTCGAGCTCTTCTTCGAATGGTATTTATTGTGACTATCTCTGGTGGTTGGCATAGTGAAATTAGTTTGTAGATATAAAATACTGTAAAAAATATGTGTTCGGTAAAAGAGAATACGACTTTCCAATTTTAGTAACAGGAACTGGCAGTGATGAAAATGCAAACGTGTCCCCGTCTACTAGTTGAGAACTCATAGGGACTATGCTTTAAAAACCAGTAAATGAACAATAGCTTAATAAAATAAATCTGCCAAGAACTTAAGTAATTTCTGCAGATGAGTGCCTTTTACAAAACCATGTTATTAGTATTAAAATGCAGGCAAGCATGTCGGTGCTCCGCTGAACTCACACGCTCGGTCCTGAGGTACGTACGACAATATTAATAGTTTTAAGGAGCGCTGTCATTGCGGCATGGTGGCAAATTAGTTTGCAAAGTCTTCATTCATTAGTACGAAGTTGTGTGGTTTAACTTTGACGGGAGTGTTCTGTATGAGTCGAGTTGTACAAATTGTAATGTATTACGGGTTCAGACGTACAGTCGGCGAGTGAAAGCTGTGACGGGGCGCTCTGTAATTGTTTGTAGTTACTTTATTACCCTCCACCTTATCCGACGCGTTACTTACTTAAACAACTTCATTTAGAACATCAGATTTTACATTATGTTGTAAGGAGTGATGGCCGTACGTGACTCAAGTTTCGTGAATTTATTAAGCGGTCTCTCATATAGATGTTTATGTGAATTCTGTTGATTCTGAGTTTATGACGTAGGCTTATTTTCTGAACTGTGTAACCTTCACAGAAATGAATTCAAATAAATTGTTTTGGAGAGAAACGAATACCGTCGGATATTAAGGCATTGCTAATGAAGTCTTTCCGTACGTAGCATTCCCAGAAATACGGTAAGTATTCTTGGAACACTGAGATAAGAGGTCATCAACCTCTAATCTCCTCTGTGATCATTCGCTAATTTCCCGCTTAGCTGTTCTATTCTTAACCGCAGTAAGCAATTATTCATGAGAAGGTATATAACAGTCACATTTATCCTATTTTTTATTTATTACCGGCTTGTAATAAACATGACCTTTTATTGTTGTTTGGAAACCCAAAAGGCAATAAGTACTCGTACAACAAATATTTTTTACGGAAGATTATGAAATTACGGGGAAATGGATTAAATTCTATTTTCAGTTCCTGAACTTCGAAGTAGGTTTAAAAGTGGAAGTTTATGTTGAATTAATTAATATGCTTCTTGGAATCTTGAAGCTTACGTATAGCCACTCCACTACACTCTCATTTTGTAACCCAAAAATAGCATTCACGAATAAAGTTTTAATTAATGGCAAACATTTTAAAACTTTACTGTTATATACAAAAAAATAGGTGCAATTTTTAGTACATAACAGAATTTTACAATTTAAACATTGAGCGTTCGAATAAGTTGGTGTAGTTTACTGCGAAAAAAAATTATAACAAAAAACTTTGTTGGGAATTTAGGATACAGTAAGTTAACTTTAACTAAAAATGTTTGCAATAAAGTTGTTAATAAAGTGATATGTAGTCTGAAAGTGGGGTTGGGGTTTGTTTCGTCCCTTCTCGGGGCAATTCAAAAGGTGTTGACGCGTCGACCGCTAGAATGCGGACAAAGCGTTCCACTAGACGGGAGAGGGTGATAGATCAATAGCTTGTGTGTCTGCAACTATTTATTAATCTGCATTAAGGAATGTAGAGGATTCTAATAGATTCTAGATAAACTTAATAATTCTTGCACTTAAGGATATGTAAACGTCGCTATTTTTATTGTTTGATATGTCTACATTTGTAGAACAAAATAATCGTCGTTCATATATTTAAAAGAGCGAGGTTACTACAGTAACCAATGCCGAAATGCAGAGTTTTGTAGTTTTGGGTCATACATGACGTGAAGCAAATATTTAGTCGAAAGTGGACTGTACTAAATAGTACCAGCCATCTCACCCAATAAACCTTATTGGTACTTGAATTCGGAACATAAAGCAAAGGAGTAAGTCTGTCACTACTTGAAACAAACGGCATACTAGGTACATTTCAACTTACTCCACATTAAAACAGATTTGATGGGAACTCACTGAGGCTTAATAAAACAGGGCATTTTTCGTGGAAGTATCCTATTAATTTATTCGAAGTTCAATATAGGTGCGGCGGGTACCGCTCTCTGATGTCGTCCATTTGCATTGGAATCTAATAAATTGAGCGTAAAAATATAATGGAAGCGTTTGGGAATTTCTGATTTAGGTTCGGGGAATCATAATTGAAGTAGGTATATTAAATGGTGTTAATGTTGCGATTAATTTGAATTTTAGGACGGAATATTGTGTTCGTAATACCTGGAAGGTTGAGGTGGCTCTAAAATTTTGATTGTGTTCAATACAATCACATGCGGCGCGTTTAGGTGACTTATACTTAATTGTCACTTCTAGTCTAAGCCTATAGTATTCTTAGCGAGTGCACTGCAAGTTAAATGACTTCTGAATAGCATTCGGGAACGCTAGGTGACGTGCCCTCCGTGACGTCCGCCTGATGTGTCATGGGTAACTTTCACTTCGGGCTGCTTTATGAAAATTTCTGATACCAACATTGATAGAAAATTTATCAATTCGTTATATTAGATTCACATTATATACCTACAGGTAGGTACTGTTGTAAATAAACTTATATTAAAGTATAAAGTTTACATAATAATTGTATTTTTCTTCAAATGATTGAAGATCTAGAACGTAAAACGCGCTATTCTGGGAACACGTGCGCCACGTAAAACAGACAGGTATTAGTCGGAGTATAATAAAATGACGTCAGCTGTAAGTAAAGCACTACTGCTCACTTAATACTCTTGAAGCCTGTTCTTCATAGAATCCACTGAATGTGGTTTTAAGCGGAATTACCACTTGTGTGTTATCTCAACGTGATAAGCTCGGATTGGCAGCTAATCCGATAACATGTTGACGTATGCAAAGCTTCAATATTAATACTAAAAACGTCTACATTTCAAAATGATAATTAATTTAATAGGTTCAGTTTCAGCCGTTCTGACAGGAGGGGACTGTAAAAGTCCTTTAAAAGGTTTATGCTTGTCAAGGGTTAAGGGTTTAAAGGATTGATTGAAACAAAAGTTTTTGGGTACAAGGTTCATTGGGTTTTGGGCTATATCTTTATCGCAATTAAGAGCATAATCCTTTTCAGTGGCATGTGGGAAGAAGACTGATGGTAACAGGTCGGGAGGAGCAGCGTTCATGTCCTTACAAGTACCCCGGCCTTTTTGTTTTTACATTATTTTTATTATAAAATAGGATAACACAAAATTAGGGTTGATTTAAGTATCCATTATCTAGTGAAAAATCTGTATAAAAGGCTGCCGTAGTAATGTAATTAGCTCTATAAATAACGTATTATTATACATTTAGACAATGAAAATTAACAAAAGCTAATTTCTGCTTAATTGGGCTCGTATACAATACCTAATATTAGTATCGTGTGTCTATTTAAAACGTGTTTAACAGACCCAGCAAGAAATATAAAATACTCAATTTCTACTTTGGTCACTCGAGCGATAGAAATTAATGACGAAATTATTACAAATGTAGGCACAGCTGCTCATATCGTACAGAATAATCCACAACGGAAAACGGAAATTTACAGGTCAACGAATTTCTAATTATGTAGCGAACACCGATGTTTCCTGAATAACAAGCTCGGCTATATAACGATCGCGGAACTGTAGTTCTCTTTATATGTTATAGGGATGTGTAGTGGAAAGTGCCTTAGCTTACTATTTTGGGCGTCATTAAGTGGTGCTCACTTAGATTATGTTGTCCCAATCAGGACTTGGACATGCTCAAGCTTGCGGCCATAAGGCAACCACAAATTCTTGAGAAAATATTTTTTTTGTGTGTGACATCAATGGTCACAACGTGAGTACCAGAATGCTAATGCTAGATGCGTTTCAGGACAGAAGTACCTAAAGATACCTAAAATAACTATAAATCTTATCTAGATGGATTTCAGATCTTTGACGTGTTGTGACTTCAAAACATTGACTACATCAGTTCGGATACCAAGCGAGCAATGGAGGGATTCCGATGCGCCTGTGATCGGTCATCCATCGGGATGTATCAACTACAGCTCAACCGTTCTACCCGATCCAGCCATTTAAGCCATACGCTACTAAAACGTAACCCTCTCTAACTGCCGATCAATCACGTTTTACGTCTATTTAAATGTAGCCCTGAATAAATATTGGGGTGTCAGGGAAACCTAGTTTATTAACCCTTGAATTCCCGCCAACGTTGTTGAAGTTTTCCTTTTGCATCAGCTTCGGATGTTGAGCGGATGTTGACTAACTAATCGGGCACCTTGCCCCAACACCACTTTGTGATGTCGGCCTCACTAACTATTTTAGCATAACCGTTGGCTCGCTACTGAACTGACGAAAACTCCACCTAGTTGAGCCTAACTACGTGTTACGGACGGATTTAGGTGTAGTTCAAAAAGCAGGATGGACCTCTCATTTTTCTACGTACCCAGTGTAAATGTCTCGGGTCGAGTTATGCAGCTCACGCGGCACTTGGGCGTCCAGTCACGTCTCATAAAAGGGGTGAGGCCACGAGCTGGCCAAATTCTTGTAATAGCCGTCATCAGAACGTCAAGAGTCGTCAACGTACATCACTTGCTGAAATATAAAATGAACTTCGGACCATACTTAAAAAGATGAACAGAAAAAGTCTGTAACTAAATGAGAATGACCTATTTGAATTCTGACTTCTGAAAGAGTCATAATAATGGTTACGATAAGAATAAACGAATAAAGTCTACTTAATGACTATGTAGGTACATAACTCTCGACCTTTATCATCTTGAATATCAAAATCAGGTGCTCGTAACTGTAAACGGCTGCGTATAAATTAAATCTTTTTATTAAAATAATGGAGTAATTTCTTAAGTGGGTAGACGCACTTTATTAGAGCTGCGTTTTTATTTGAACTATCCGGATAGTTCTAGACGTAGTTCGAGCACTAATTAATTTGAACGTAAAAAATATAGATTTTGTCTTGAACAGATAAAATAATAATACACCTGAAGTTGATTTAAAATGTTTTGATGACATTTTTTTTTTCAGTCCACAGCATTTTGTGAGAAGTTTGTTTTATATTTAGTACTAGCTCCCGCCAGCGGCTTCGCCCGCGTGGTGTGTTGATAAAAAGTAGTCTATGTGTTAATTAATCCAAGGTATCACCTTTCTACATAATAAATTTCAATCAAATCAGTCCAGCCGTTTTTGCGTGATTGAATAACAAACATACATCCATACATTCTCACAAACTTTCACATTTATGATATAAGTAGGAAGTAGAACAGCATCAGAATTTTCGCTCATTCTTTAAAGTCTCAGCATTTTATTTTCCTGCTTCGTCGATGAATTAGTAAAATGTGATGTAGTTATAACGATAATCGGGCGGACTGGGCCGGCCAACTGATGGATCACCGCAAGCTCTCTACTCACGATCAATCATTGCTCTTTCCCGACTGCGACCAAATTTGCTTTAGTGCTCATCTGTGAGCAACCTATCAAGTAATGAACAACAAAATCTTGATGCATAATCTGCAGAAGAGTTTTATCTAAGCTGTGGGGCATTTAGGCACTGAATTGAGGGCAGGGTTTTTAAAGCTTAGGAAATTCAAATCTATACTAGTATTATAAAGGTAAGGTAAGTTTGTATGTGGGAGGTAATGTTTGGAAAAGCTGGTCGAATTTCCTAAATACTTTCGCTGATAGATAGTTACAATGTTCCTAAGTGTCATAGGTTAAAGTTTTATCCTGGTACGGGTAGTAGTTTCCATGGAACGCGGGTGAAACCGCGTGAAAACGTCTAGTAAGTTTATAATCCAAGAGGATCTAAAGGAATCTGGATTGTGAGTGGTCCAACAGAATTGGACGGAATGTTCCCCGGATTGCCACCGCTCTGAACCGTACTGCTAGTTCATCGTTTCAAGTTTTACTTTATTTTATTTTTTAAAACGTTTAGATCAAAGAACGCTTTGTTTCGAAATGCCAGAGTTTTCTGAGATATTTATTTCGTGTTGCTCTTGCTCTTGTCTCAACAATTTTGTTTCCGTTATTTTCCAAGATGTTTCTTCTCTTCATAAACGCAGTGTGAGAATATGAGACAGTATGAATAGGTATCTTGACATCGCAGGATATATTACAGTATGTGGGCGTTGATTGAAACAAAAGCGCTTAGTCCCTTATAATTAATGAGATTAACAGTCGAAATTCCATTTTCTTTTGAGCGATGACTCATAAACCTAATAAGCGCAATAGCACAAAAAATATATTTTTAACGATGATTTTGTAACCGATGAATGTTTAACACTAAAAACCAATATTACTGTTAATGCATAAATCGATTTGCACAAACACACAAAGGTTACGAAACTCATAAAATCACGAATGTTTGTTGAAGAAACACAGCACAAGCAATTTCCCGAAAACGACAAAAAGGCAAAAAAATATACGAAGAATTAACGGCGTTATAGAACGCACCATTGATTTTTATATAACTCATTGATTTCGTGTAGCCAGGCGAGGGTTTACCTACGCATACATGTAAATGTTCGCATGAGTACAGTTATAAATTTTACGATTTCTGAAACTCCGTGACGACGTTCGATAGCGTAATGTTTATTTGAATAACATTCAAGTCCGTCGCCCGTTTACGAGGGCAGCCTGTAATATATTTTCATTATGTATCATTTATTCGTGGGCTGCCAGTGTTCAGTCTTTATATGCTTATTTCCAATGTTAACAGCGTACCAGCTAAATGTATGGTGGTTTCATTATATTTACATAACGGTTTTCCTGTTCACCTTTATTTCTATTTACCAATGGTGGCCATTGTGGGACCGAGAAGCTTTTAAAGTTTTATTTATTCAGTGTAATCTTGGAATTGAGAGAATAAAATATATTCAGGTGTTGTTCCTATTCTGTTGTGCACATGTCGAAATAATTCCTGGGAGTCAGTTATGACTGACCATTGTGGAAACTGTCTTTTTGAAGATAAATTCACAGTATTGCATAGAGTAGATTTATTTTAATGCAACACTTCGTTTAGTCCTGAATTTTTTGGCTAGAGCTACCGATGAACATGAACCTCAGCGTTGAGTATTCTTTGAGGCTTATATTATTTGTTTTGGACATAGTTTTTTTCATAATTAGAATCCAATCGAATCAAGTTTTACATAATTTGTCACAAAAATAATTGTTTTTGCAACCCCAAACCTAACCAAATAAATGTTACAGTTGTCTTTGAAACGCATTTGCTACTAATTCAGTAACCACTTAGGTAATACTATTCGAGCTAAGCCCATGAGCCACTTATGCATGTATGACTGCGGCGAAATAACAAGGATCAAGAGGTAAATTAACACTGCAGTAACTGCGACTCACATGTCTAGGTATTTGAGTTACACGCATTTGTGCGATTAATAATACATCTGTATGTGGCTGCCTTCTAAGTAATTATCTAACTATATGCTACTAGCTGCCGCTCGCGGCTTCACCCGCGTCGAGTTCGGTTATATCGCGTATCCAAGAGAACTCTTCAAAAGTTCGGGATAAAAACTATTCTATGTTCTTTCTTAAGGTCAACTCTATCTCTGTACCAAATTTTATTAAAATCAGTTCAGTAGTTTAGACGTGAAAGCGTCACAAACAGACATACATACAGAGCTACTTTCGCATTTATAATATTAGTAGGGATTCTATGTCTTTGTGTATTTTTTTAATTAACATAAGAACAAGATTAGGATTTTTTGTGTGACATGTTGACCTTAATAAACCTGCTTGGCTGATTCAATGTTACTTTTTAATTTACTTAAAACAAGTCGCTGTCTCTTTTGACTTTTTTTTTATTAACAATAGTTTTTGGGTCTTGAAAACTAATTCGCAAAAATGCCTTTCTTTGTTGGAGTTAATTATATTTTAACTTAATTGTACTTAATATTAATAATAAGAACTTTTTCGAAGTTAACAAACGTTAATACTTAAATATGAAGGAATTGTACGTGAACAAAGTTGGTTTGTTCTGTTGCACGTTAACTTTGTTTGCTCAGTTTACTTGCACATAGTGTAATCCTAGCGGTTTCTGTTACCGCACTGGAATTATATTGTTCATTGGTTAATATTGAGACTGAATGTAGTTCACGTTGCGGACCAAACTTTGCTTTAAATCATTGAACTGTAATATTTGGACTTAGTTTGATATTGTGTGGAAAAGCGTAGTGCTGTGATGTCTCTAAGAGCTCGCGCACACTGTAAACTTTTGGTCGGCTGATAGTTTGTCTGAGCTCATAAATCAATTTAGAGATTCATGGTAGAACGCAGTGGCGTGCACTTGGAGAGGCCTATGTCCAGCAGTGGACTGCGATAGGCTGATGATGATGATGATGGTAGAACGCACATTAGAACGATCACATATGTAGGCTACATCAGACCCACTAAAAATAGCATTAGATTCGACTGTCTTCCGATTGTTTAGTCTATATTGTACCTACTCTGAACGCGCGCCTTCGTGCACCGATGCATGTCTTCGCGCATCGACGCGCATGTTCGGTTGTTAGTCTATTAAATGATTCAAGCACTGCACCGAGACCAATATAATTGGGGGTCGAATTCGCAAACTAAACATAGCTATATCTTCTCAAATTACTCATTAAGACATGAATAAATAAATAATGTCGGGACACCTTTTCACACACGGTCGGTTAGCCCCATGGTAAGTTATTAATTAACTTGTGTTATGGGTGTTAACACAACTGATAAACTACATATAGCTACAGTATACCTATTTATAAATACATATTGTAACACCCAGACCACGGCCAACAAGCATGCTCATCACGCAAATGTCGACCGAACCGGGAATCGTACCCGGGACCTCAGGTTCGGCAGTTCGGCATGGTGACCATTGCGCCATCGAGGTCGTCAAAGAGATGAATATAACTATAAAATATTACACATGTACCTTTTAATCATCATTAATTTAATTATATATCGTTACAGCTATCAGTTGGTAGTGATTATAATTATGTAAAATTAATATTCCGTTCACAATCAGTATCAAAGCTATTGATTAGCAATACATAGCATTTGGTAGCGCGATATCGCGTGCAGTGTCGTATAACCACGAATATGAGTTTGACTTTGAAAGTTCAATGAGAACATGTCTGCATGAACGTCCATCTTCGAAATTGTTATGTAAAGCTGAGTGCATGTTGCTACTTATCATTTACTGAAACGTTATGCTTAAGTGGCGCAACAAAGATATAGTAAAACTATGAAAAATGATGTCATATGTTGAAAATTACTTTAGCATACATATTTTTATTTTACTCATATACCTACTTAAATATTTGAAACCTCTATTCTAAGCTCTAATATTCTGGGAGTATTGCCGGCCATATTTCAACTATTTAATTTTTCAACCTAAGTGACCTATTTATAAGATTTTTTAAGCACATCACACATGAATGTGATCCTAATTATGAGCTTTTCGTATGCATTTTGATCATATCTATAACAGTGTTACTACAACCTTATTATTATTCACATAAATAAATTAAATCGATCTTGAGGACACATTTGAAGGAGACTCATAATGGGCAAGTTAATGTTGAAAATACGCGTAATTATGCTCAAAATGTAATGCTTTATGTCTATGTGGTCTTTCATGGCAATTAGCGGTGTAATATAAGTGTTATGTACCTACTTTAAAGTTTGATTAAGTGTTATTGTATCTATAAAACGGAATGTTATTATAACAGGCATTTTATTACCTAATTTAGGTAGTTAACGGAGCATTAATTAGTTTTAGTGTCGTGATTTGGTTGGCTTCTGTTTCATTGCGGTTTTGTGATAGTTCCGTTGTGGATGTTATAAGATCATCTGGGTTTTATTAGTATGTTTGTGGACGTAAGATTTGGTAAACAAAAGACAATTATGGCCCTAATAAAACACTTAAACATCTGTTGAACACTTGTCTAAAAATAAGTGTGGCTGCAAAATGGATCTTATGTCAACGTCATAATCTGCCATTTTTTAGACAAGTATTCAACAGGTGTTTAAAAGTTTTTGTGGTACTACGGTTATAGTTTCATCCATACCTATTTCTTAATCACATTCAACTAGCAATGACAAAGAGTATTAATCAGTCCAATTAGTTTCTAACTGGTTAGCTTATTAAGTAAAACAGACATAACATCACAGTGTCTAAAGAATCTTCAGCAGCCTTTCATTTCCACAGGGATTTCCAGAAGCCACAAACCACAAGAAGACTTGTCGTTTATTTTCAGTAACGTAAAGCCACTAAGTAACATCTTACTTAATATATTTTCTAATGAAGTTGATATAGAGAAGAAACTCCTCGAGGGACGAGCTAGACAAATATCGTACATTACTCGCGGCCGATAACAGGCACGTTTCGACATTCATATCTGATAGAAAGGGAGACGTATGGACTACATGTCTATAGAATATGGGAGTGCAGAACCTCTTTTTATTTGAAGGAGGTTAATTTTTTGGAGGTGTTTGTAGTCGTGTTGTAGTACGAACCTCTGTTTGTTCTTTAAACGTTTTCTTAGAAAATAAGTGTATCTTTTGTAGTATGTACAATTTAAGGATAAGGTTTTGCATAAATTGGTTTAAGACTGACTGAATTGAAGATTAGACAAACAGTTGGTTTCTTATTTAATATTTTACTAACGTTCAATAGGTTTAAGTTTTTTCGAACCAAATCAGACGAAACTTTAGACATTGCCTAAAATATAGTGTATGTACGTACATGTGAAGTAAATGAACAGGAAAATAGCAATTATATCCCCAAGGAGTTTGTCATTTGACGTCTCAGAAACCTCAAGTTGCTAATTCCGACTTCAACTATAGTTGGTTAAATTACGTAGCACTGTCGTAGTACAATCGTAGCCCGTAGTACCTGGCTACAATAGCGGCGTAGCACTTCACGTAGAACATGCTACGCTAATTGAGATAGTCGAGCTATGGTTGAGATAAACGGTGGTAATAGTGTTGTAGTGTTTTTAACAAATTCGTCATTATGACGAATTACGTAGTGCAGTCGTAGTAAACAATAGCTTCGAAGCACTTCAAGTAGAACCTGCTGCATATAAAAACTTGAATTTCAGTTTCCGTTTCAGGGGCTTGGAGATTGCTTGGATTATTATACTTGGGTTTCTCCTCGAACCAGTAATTGTTCCTAACGTCTTTTTAATAAGGTCATCTTATGTCTTAACATTACCAACATTCCTTTGTCCATACCTGCATACATTATACAAAATGGCTTGCAATCATAGCTTAGACTTAGCCTCTCAAGATAGCATAACACACATATATTCCAGCTTTACAAATTCCCATTCAAGCCCGATCGTCCTAAGACATACGGACAGGGTGGATCTAAAGCGTAGTGAATGGCCCGGGATTCACTAGATCAATGGGGTTTAACCTCAATTTATTGGTCAAAACGGCCGGGAGGCAGACTCGTGTCAAATTAATCGCGCCCAATATTGCCCATAATTCTAACCTTTATTATGGTGGGACTTCATATTTATACTTAATTAAGTGGATCAGGGAGTCAGCTTTATTTGGTGTACTTTGAGTGACGTTAAATGAGTAGGAGTACTTTGGTTCAATGAAGAGGAAATAAAAAGATTTTTTTTATGTATACATGGGAAGAATACGTGCTAGAAAAACTGTATGGATGTTCTATGGAGCTAAATAGATTGTTACATGTAAATAAATACCATATTTTTTATCACAAAATTAGGTCATCCTATACGCGAAACATCAAGTAAATCATAAAAAATAAAACGAAATTTTGGGACGCAAATAATGAGATATAGCTCCCAAATAACGCTCGCTTGAATTAGCTTTAATCAACTTTGTGGTTCATTTTAAGTACGTAAAATGCTTTATTCTTTGGACTTTTTTAGCCTTTTTACTGTAATATAAGGTAAATTAGTAGATAGTTAGATATAAAAATGTACAGTCTTAGTCTTTTCACTGTTATATGTGACAGATGTAATTAGGAAAATTAGTAGATATACAACAGTAACCTAAAATAAATACAAAATAATTATCTATAGGGAATATTTTACGTTTATTTAGTGTCGTAAATCACGCCATTACATGCATTTGTACTCACATCTATACATATAATAAATCTGTAGAAAAGTAATTTTTGTACATTGAAGAAATTGACAAAAAAAATAGCCAGCATGTTAAAGGATAACTAACAGAACCCATTTCCATCATTTTTGTCATTTTTGTCTGTTTGTCTGTTTGTCTGTTTATCTGTTTATCTGTTTGTTCGTTCGGGATTCACGTAAAATCTACGAATTCAATGCAGAAAATGCTTATATACAAACATTCTACGTAACTTGGGGTATTACTTAGTTTTTGTTTCATCGAAATCGATTCACTCTATCAAAAGATATGATTAATTTTGTGAATTCAAGATGTAAAATATTACGACACGCAATCTGTTTGTCAAAACTGTACATTTGAATGTTGTACTTATATTAGTTGATCGACCTATTATCAACCTTTACACAGAAAATCACACCTTCATAAGTAACTTCGGAAGAAAAAAAAATATGAAAATTTTGTTTAGCCAAGGTTAAAGTAGCTCCATCTGTGGTAATCTGTGTTAAATAAAATACATAAAATTTGTCAAAGGAGCGAGGTGGTAAATGACAATAAATTACCATACATTCTTTATAGAGGATTATTATTTCAACAGATGGAGTTGTGTATTTTCCGTAATTCACCATATTTTAACGCGTAGTGTAATTTTTCGATAGACATTTCAATAGTGTTTGTCAGTTTGCCGTGCCACATCAAAATCCAATTATAATTATTACCTTGATGAAAGGAAAATTAATAGTTCTCAGCCAAATTTAAAACGGTGCCATCTAAATTATTTTTTGAACATTATGTCAAAAATGATGACTTTAGTATAACAATTAATTATCATTTAAAGTTACAGATGGAGTTCATATCAGGATGTTTTCATAAACATAGTTTAGCTGATCTTCCACTAATGTGGTGGCCTTAAAACAAATTACTTTGAGTGAGTAGTATTAAGTAGACCTTAATTATTTTTTCTGATGCAAAATATGTAAACTTAATCCTAGAAGAAAGGAGGATCTGTCTCTCGCAAGCGCTGCTAAGCGTGAGGTAGGTAGGTAATGTAGGATTCTGTAGCTTTAAGAACAAGCCCAGATACAAAGTGCAGATAAGAAATGGGAGCTTTCTCGATTTAATACCATACACACGTAAAATGCTTTATGAGTCTGAAAACGTACAAATTGCGCGTCGCATACCAGAGACATGCTTACTTTCAACTTCTGATCGCAAATACACTGGTCACGATTACGAACAGTCTCAGTAAGACCCGAGCCAAGTCTAAAAAAACACCTTTTATATAAAACTACGTTTGATGTCATTCAATCACAAAGACAGAATTGTTTTCTGTTGCAAATCCTATCCACCTGTATCCTATCCTAATCCAGCATGCATTGCAGGTGTGCATTACACAAAAACCAATGGTATCCTATTCGAGAAGTCAAAAGAGTCGACCTGCCAACGTCAGCTTCTGCGCTAAGCAAGTGTTCTTAATAGTACCATCAGAATTACATTCATCGTTGAATGAGGTGAATAAATTTTCAGAAACCACAATAACAGTAGGAGCCAAAGCGTATTATCGCTTCATAGAGCTCTGATTGGCCCCAGGTGACCAAGTTAGGTCTGATTTGTTCGTTCATCAGATCTTTGAAAGTGTTTCGGTGGATACTTACTGTCGTCCTGTGTGACACAAAATATGGTATATAAACGTCCTCCGCAAGAGCGAAATTTTCCCGGTGTGCGGTAGTGACGCACAGTATACAACACTTATGTTTCTTTCGATTTGCTGGCTCCACCAAGAAATGACAAATTGCAAGCGTACATTTTGAAAATCTTGGCAAAGCTGCAGTGTGGACTCTCACAGATACGTACATTTTGCCTATTCGTGAACTAATGCAAACATTTCGGTGGAGTCCCGGCTTAGGCCTCCCCCACATTAGGCGTGCGCGATCCTCGGGCGTGTGAGTAGCGCGGGCGCCGCGCGTGCGTCGCGTTTTGCTGCCCTGCGGCATTTACCTACAGCGCGCTCGCGGCGCGCACGCGCCGCTCTCCTTGACGTTTAACTGCTAAGGCGTTTAGCGGGCGGCGGGGATAGCGGGCGAAGGGGTAAGAACGCAACTCAAACGCCGCGTGCTCGCCACGAGCGCGTCGCTTGCACTCTTCACACATGCCGCAGGGCAGCAAAACGCGACGTTCATGCAGCGTGCTCGCGACGCCCGCGCTACTCACACGCAGGAGGATCGCGCACGCCTAATGTGGGGTCAGCCTTACCATAGTGAGTAAGTGCACAAAAAATCCCCGTCATACAAGTGTTTCTCCCCAGTAGTGAAACTATCCTACCCTATGCGCCTGCTGATGATGATGACTCATTTTATCATCCATCCAGCTATTCCCCAACTATGTTGGTGTTGCCTTCCAGTCACCGAATCTGTTTGAGTACCAATATTTTGCTTGGAGCGACTACCTATCTACCTATCTTTAATCCAATCTCACTACACAAGACGATATCCATGGTGAAACTGACAGACTTTCTGGCTTCTGATTAGTCGCAGCAGCTGCAGAAAATGTACAAATGACAGCTTTGTCAGACTCAAAGCATATAGACATAGGTATATTATAACTGTTTCCTGTGAAAATTACTTACGCACTATACGTAATAATTTTCCAAATTGGCTGACTAGATCCAGAGATATTCACAACGTCACAAACTTTACTTCTTTTGTTTAGATAAATGGTCACATCCACAACACAACCTTGATCAATGAATCTATGCGACTGCTAAGTGCTAATCCTAATTATACTGTCACGTGAAAGAATGCACCTACGGGATAAGTAGTATTTTGACTATTCTATATTGCCTACGCAGACGAAGTTGCGGGCAACAGCTAGTTTTACATATAAACTTGGAATTTATGTATATTCATTCATTTATTTTATTCAATAATGTTTTTAAAAGGGTTTGTACAGCAAGGTTGAGGCATATAACTTTCTTGTTAAAATGTCATCATAATAAAAATCTAGAAACGAACAGAATTAAGGCATTAAAATCAGTCTATACTCAGAAAGGAGGTTGTGTTAAGGATTAAGCATACTTTGATAAGTAAAGTAACCTCTTTACCCGAAATTTTGTAACAAATAATGAGCAATTTTGAGTTCAATAACCAAAATTATAGCCGAACGAAATGAAAATATTTTCCTTAACGCGAGAACAAATAAACAATCCCTGGAGATGTAAGCGATTCATCAAGTATTATACACAACTAGCATTATGTTTGCAACGTATAATGAGCGCAAATTAATGGATCGTATGTCTGTAATTATGTGTTAAAGTATTAACATAGCGGTCGAACAGTGATCGATACACGAAACTGCATGCGGTCACCAACTCAGGATATTCACATTTTAATTCAAGCGCGTTTCCCGACTGCGGTGCGTTAGTTAACAAATATTTGCATCACACATAAACCCACGTTAATTACACGTATTTGTCCAGTAAACATAGCGTTTGTGTTTATTTAACTATTTTGGAAGTTCATTAAACTTTACAAAAATTAGCTCGAACAACACAAAAATGATGTCTGATGAGGCAGATTGACGAATAAATTAACGTTCTTCTAATTAATTAATATTCCGTAGGGATGGCATAATTAATCTACTTTTACAAAAGAAATCTTTACAATTTATTTAACGAATTTGCCGTCTCCTCTGGGGGCGCTTAATCTGTGGCGATTTGAAGAGCGCCCAACGTTTCCCAGTGACCCCGGCCAGCCCCTCTAAGATAAATGCACCTATCATTAGTTATTCAACCTAAAGATATTATACTAGCGCCGAGTGATTATGGACGTAATATTTCGTCGCTGATCCTAATATTTATTAGAAGAATTTTCGCAAAATATTACGAGAAAGAACAAAATTTTACTCGTTTCATTAAAATGATTTATTGTCAGCTACAGTGTGTAGCGTGGGTTAATAATTGTGCACAATTAATTTATATTTCAGTTCTTATTAAATATTAAGGACACTCCACGGGTATTGTACTTCGTCCTGTCTAAGGGGCACTATAGACACTGCTCATTAATTTTAACTTGACGACTTTTGAGAAATCTGTAGGTGGTAAGACTTTTGTACCAGTTTGGCCTTTTGCGGATATAATAACTGATTATTTAAATTTATTTTGTAAAAAAATCTCCGCTCTATCAATTATGGTACAAATGCAACCGTTGCGTTGATTACTCAAGTACTTTGCTCAACCAACACAACAGCTTTGAACACGAAATTGAAGAAAACTCAAACCTGGTATAAACGCCAATTCTTATAGCAGTGAGTTGGTGGGCGCAGTAAACATTGCGTCAACGTCCCGTAATGTCATGTTTGTAGTCGGCAAGACTTGGCAATTTGCATAATATCTCACCTACCTCCGGCCCAAATTTGTAATTCAATTAAGCTGGTGCCCGAGCTCATAGTTTATCAAGATTATGGACATTTGTCTTTCATTATAACATGATTTCGGGGAAAAAATGGTCTACTTCATAAATTTCGGGCCGACCCCCTGCCAAAGTGGTAGTTTCGGCGGGAGGTCTTGTGAAATACAAAACCTGCTCTTAACTCCCGGCTGGCGTGTGTACAATATTGGATTTTTCTTAACAACTAAATAGTCTTTATAATGAAGAATTCTTTGGAGTTTTCACGAAACATTTTCAGACATTGTCTTTCCAGTTATGTCACAATATTATACAAAAATATTTATAGAATAAGCGCTGACCTTTAGAGAGTAGGAATTCCGTAACCAAAGATAACTAGAATTCTCGAAACAATAATATAAATGTTAATAAATATTTACATTTACATTTATTCAGATTTATGTTTATGTTGCCTTTGATAACAGCGGGAAAGTCGTGTTATAATTCCGGAAAAACACGGATAGAACCAAGTTTACGACTTACAACGATAATAATGAATTATGTTCCCGTCAAAATTAACTTGGTAACCGCACACAAAGCGGTGGCAGTAAGTACGTTATATACTTATAGTAGAATTAGCGTGTTGTCGTGGGCCACACAAAGGTTGGCAAACGCCTTGGGCACTTAATAACATGAAGCATAGTGATGTCCCAATTAACGGGGTAAGTACGCACTTTACATGTGACCCTACGTTCGGATAGCACATTCAAATATGTAATACAAACATAGTTCTAATTTACTGGAACAACATTTCAAACATTCATATGTGAATAAGGTGTGATTAATGTTAATTGGTACGTTACATGTGTTAGGTTTACAATAGGCTTTCTAGGTTGTTCTTGGTATTTCAGCGGGAAGATTAGTGATGAAATGATGAAGACTATAAGCCATATGAATTAGTTTTATTTGAATAAGTTTTGATAAATAAATTAGTGATTCTACAAATATAATAAATATTAATGTTATATATTTGAATAAACTAGTGAAAGGTCGTGTTCTCGCTGTGGGCTGACAAAGTGTAGACTCATTATATGACATGTCTTCGACACGAAAGAAGAAGAAGTGATTCTTACATGATAATCATATTAGTTAATATTAATGTAATACTGTACATATGCACATACATAAAATGTGTAACACTTAGTTGGTCCTAATGTCCCTGTGGAGCCGGCCATTACAACTGTTACAAGGGAACGGAGTGTTCGATAGATGTTGTAGGCGGAGAAACATGCGTTGTAATATGACAAGTCAAGGGTCATTTTGTATGTTGTCATTGATACATTTGTGGACAACTCACTGATTAAGTCATTCGCTTGAAGTTAGAATAAAATGTGTTTATCTATTCTACGGTTGAAACAAATTCTTTGTATTCGTATTTGCTGTAGTTGGTCAGCATGAAGGTTGGAACAGGGAATAGTGACTACTATTTATATAATATGGTAACCTCTTTGGCATGACAGCATTTTATTTAAACTGCCATTTGGCATTCAACCTCAATTTAAGGTTTAAGTTAGATCGATCTATTTAGGTCAAACTTTACTGTTTTAGTCTGATATAATTAGATTCCGTCTCAAAATACAATCAATATAAATAACCTAGAAAAGCTAATTTATAAATACAGCATTAAAACTGCCGCAACAGCTGAACGCTGTCAAGTATTTTTATTCTTCCAATTTGGCCTTTCACACACGAGCCAAATCATGAATTATTCAACGCTGTTGCATGTTTTAAGCAGAGAAAAAGTTTTTTAATACGAGCATCCGTTCCCGCCTCGTGTCAAACTTTCATAATGTGCCCCAAATGATGTTAATTAATAACTGACTTTGCTTGGAGTAATCCCTCACAGCTGCGAATATTTTGGAATGCTAAAACGTTTTTTGTTAAGACGCTAGTACCATTTTTTGTCTCATTTGTAGATGTAATTGCCAGGCTAGGCTAGGCATTAAGGCGACGATTATAGCGGGTCCAACAAATGGAGCTGTAGTAGTCAGTTTGGGACACATTACATGGACAAACGTAATGTGTTTAGGACTAGACAAAAGGAGTCTTAATAAGGTGTTGAGCCTATTCAGGTTTATTTGGTTGGCTGTAAGTCGGCTTTTTAGTGGAATTCGTTTAGATAATCTTTTTGAATGGTTGGATAATAAATAATCTGCATCACTTGAGGTTGTAGGTTTGCTAACAAGCCCTAAATTAATAGTACAGGTATAACATTATCTTGCAATGATCGGTTATTACTGTCTTTTTAATCAACATTTCACATTATCAGCATCACAATTTTCTCAGTTCCACTTGATTTTGTCAGCAAAAAATGTCTCCCGATCAATAACTGAGACGAAAAGCCCGTCGGACATTAAATGATGAGGTGTTAATTACTGCAGCCCTCTTCTCAAGTTCCAACAAAAAATGTTTTAGACGCAACCTTCTTTAATTATATCCACATAGAAAATCGTTTGTCAAGGATCTTTAGTTGTCGGGGTCAAATCGTGTTATTTATACTACACGCACACATACACACACATACATACACACACACACAGACATACACATACACGGTGACTTTTACACATTAAAGTGTAATAGGATTTCGATAACGCTATGAATATAGTAAAATTGGCTTCAGTTCTAAATAAGTCGATTATTGAATATATTTTAGTGTGTAAAATTGATATTATTTCGATAAGCTTAACGGAGATAAGATAGAGGTAAAAATAAATCTGCGGTAGGCATAATCTTTTTGGCGTATGTTTGCGGTGTTATGTAAAATGTCAAAGGTTATAGTATTTTTCGAATTGGTACTAACATATTTTTATTATTTCGGTTTGAAATCACCACTGTATTATTTAATGATTCCAATTAAAAAACAAGGACATTTCTTGCTTTCGTGACAGCTACAGCGTAGCAAGCGTAGCATCTACATCATGCTACGCCGTAAAACTTTGTTCAAACGTATGCAACGGGCACTAACTACGTAGACACAAGTTTAGTTAAAGGAACTTACCGCCTTTTCGCTTGTTAAGGAACAAAATGACAAATTAGTCTGTGTGAGTACGTACGTAACATATGGCTGCATCATAAACCGGTCGTGCCCTGTTCAGGTCAGGCAGTGCTCATTAAGAACTGGAGCCTAATGATGCACTCGCTTGTTAGCCGTCTTGTCGTAGCGTGCACAAAAAAACGGTCAAGTGTGAGCCGGTCATCGTGTAATTAGTGACTTGTATCCCCCCTTTATATCAGATTGGAGAGCTACGAAAGAAGGGCGGTAATGCTTTTGTGACGTGTCGGGTCCTTTTTTAGGTGGTGTGAAGTGCATGAGATGTGTCATTCGAAAATGTTTCGTTTCGTTACGCAAAGGATTTGAAGTTCATTTGGTAGTCAAATAAAATGAACCTAATGTTTCATTATGTTACATTGAAAATAACTTAAAACGTATTTAATTTTCTTTTAAAAATCTCATTGAATGTTTTAAATAAAACGTAACAAATTTCAGTGTGCAATTATTGAAATACCTCTAGCATATTGCTAAAACAGAAAAAAGCAGTTATTCTCTATTCTCGCTGTCGAAACCTTTTCAATATGGCTGCCAACTTAAAAGGTATAGTAATGAAAACAAAACCTAAACGTATTTCACGAGTTTGAACACGTATTAAAAAATAACAGCATGAGTATAACATTTTGTTCATATTTACGAAATGCGAGTGTGTAAGCAATTGTATCGTCATTACGATAAATCATTTATTCCGCTTCCATTTTCCTTTTATTTCTGTTACGTTTGTTCGCGAAATATATTTAAAGGAGTTGCGTGAAGTAATATATTAGAGTATCCGCACACTGCAGATTAAACAGTCAGTCAACAGTTGGCCCGAAGTGATGGTTGGAAAAAAAATTGTTGAGAAAATCGTCAGTCGGTTCAATCGTCAAGGCCTGCCGAAGCTGCGGGATTGTTTGAAAGATTTACCGCGGACTTGGTACATAAAAGGCCTAGGACGGAACACGATGGTTTTTTAGTCAGTAAGAGTCTGACACTCCCTCACCGCTGCTAACCCACAGCGGGAGGGGTCAAAATTTTTGCATCGTTAAACAAAAAATACCCGCCAAATACCTGATCGTACTACCATTTAATTGCTATACAGGTTTATGAGCCTGAACAAACTGTCGGCCGACTAAAAGTTTGTAGTCTGCGGGCTCTCTTATTGTATTGTACAAAACATGGTGTTCAAGGAAGACACACTTCGAGTACAATGTTTACTTCGGTAAAGGGACGCGCCCTTTGATGGCTTCTGCAATTGTATTGTGTATACATTGTATACACTGTATACAATGTCTATTTATATAGGCTTCATATGAGCACTGTGTTACCTTAATGTTGTATACTGGTTTAAGCTACGTGTAGTTTGTTTACTTACCTTATGAAAGCGAAGTTCAGAAATGTAGAAGACAAACCTATGATGATTGAGTGAAAAAAAATTCAAGAGGTAGTTACAAATATTTTTTTCCAAAATTTTTGTTTTTAAGAACCTATGTGCACCTGCCCAAGATCATCATTTTAATATAAGCAAGCTGACAACAAAACGAAAACCAAATTAATTGCCAAGAACCTAGCAATAAATGAGAATTGAAGAAGTAGAATGCTATTAGGCTAATACAGCAGAAATCCGCATTTGGGCCGCAATGGGCCATTTAGCCAGCGCTGGCTTTACAAAACATTGCTTCGTAAGCCGCAGCCAGAATAACGTTTATTAGGAAAAATGTGTTTACTCAGTAACGCATGCTTATTTAAATACGCGCCATGACGATTACTGTGCGCCTTTACTTAGATTTGCGCGTTGTTTGTAAGGTGGCGTGGGCCTGCTGGATTTACTTGTGTGTGTAGGTTTTTTAATACAATACAAGTATGTTCGATTATTGTTTGTGTGCGAAGTTGTTAGTTGTGTTACATTAGATCAAGATTTGATTGGTCTACATACATATGTGGTCTTTTAGCGAAATAATTATATTTCTGCCTGGCAGCTAATTAATGACAGAATATAATTAAATAATTGTTGAAAAGAAGGTAGGTACTTTAGTACATAAAGTCTCTTGTTTCTTCCTATGAATAACCTACAATTTCTGGATTAAATTTTGTCGCAAGACGACGAGCGAGACTTGGAAACTATTGTAAAATATATTGTAAGAAAACTTTATTTACAGTTTCATGTCTTACAAATATTTCTCGTAATCCGGGAAACGTAGCCACTAACACTGTAAGCACAAAAGCCGCTTCGCCGACACTACAGTAAATTTTGGCAAGTTTTCCTTCAGTGAGAATAGCGCTTCAAGCAGTACTTAATCGCTGGGTGCAATGACCTCTGAGGCTTGGATATCTCGAAAATAAAAATCGTAAGAAACAGTAAAAAAAGGACTTAAGAAAATCTCTTTCAGATCTGCTAATTTATTATTGTCAAGAAACAAACAATGAAATCTTAACATTTTGATTAAGTATTATTTACAAAAATAAATATATGTGCTCCTGCTCAGCTTAAGATTGAGGATGCTGCCAAAATAATTATTTATTGTTAATTAGAACGCGAAATTGCGTCAACAAGATAAGTAGCGTCGCTGAACGTAACGAATTAATAAAAGGTTTGTTTATCAATGTCTTGCCTTAAGCACCATCGGCAAACGTTCCTTAATCAGATTTCAAGATTTATTAATTAATTCGAACACTTTGACAACTTCAAGAGGTTTCGGAAATTCTCTAATTGGTTTAATTTATACTTAAGTCATTCATCACATCTTGAATCCAAAACAACGTTTATTAGTTGAAGGTGGGCGAGGGAAAGTAATTAATTAACAAACTTTTAGTGAGACTTTACAACGAGAGGTTTCTTATCAATTTGTCTTCCACCGGTGGGCTCCGGCAGATTTCCACCAGATCACTCAATTGTACAAACTTTAAATAACTTTTATAAACAGATTACAATTACGTTGTTAACCCTTCGAGCCCTTTGAATAGATTGATCGTTTACTCCTCACTTTTGTTTAAATTGTCTTATTGTTAAGGTATTTAAAATAGACAATGCTTAAACGAAGCTTTGTTTACATTCGAATGTGTAGCCTACGCAACATTAATTCTAAATACCATATATATGTAAATGGGTAATCTATCTAATGTTATCGACGGGTATGTAATACATTTTGATTAATGCCAGACAGGTGTGAAATTGAAGTAGCTCTGAGTATTATCAACTGTTTGAGATGTACCTACTTCACTATCCTGGAATTCAATGTATTCCGGGAACGCTTGTGTCATTATCTAATGAGATTGGTATTTATAGCCGAGAATAATGTAATGGAGTTTAAACTTTTATATCAGGGAATAATGTTGTAGGCAATTATTATTTAGGTAAAGGTTAAGCGTTCAAAACGTGGGTGTACAAAACAAGGTAATTTTTATGTTATTCAGAGGTATATATGAATCTGTATTTGTTTGAACGAAATGGATGAGTTTTATTTCATTCATCTGATCTGTTTCCTTATTAACGATACGTTGTTGCACCATATAAAAATACGAATACTTAAAATATGAAATAATGTTATATTTCATCTAGTCCTGTGCCCAGCAGCAAAATACGAAAAGGCGTAAAAAACTATACATTTCTATTTCTTTAAGGACAGTACAACGTCTTATTGTACTATTTTCTTTTGATTAAAACTTTTACCTTTTTCTCAGAAGGAACATTATTCATTCATCATTACTATCCTTTCGAAAGTTCTAAGAGTTGTGTTCTTTATATTAGTTGTTTTCAGATCTCGAACTAGATGCCTAAGCTTGATTGAATACTTCAGAGATTCTAGGAATCAATTTAACTTCAGTTTTTGAATAATACTTTTGCTTCTTAATACTTAACTGAAAGTTATGGCTAAGAAATAAGAACTTTTAGTGTGGTACATAACATCTAACCGAGCGTAGAAGTAGGCGCAAATGGTTTGTTACTGTTTTGTAGCCACTCAAGTAAAACGTCATGGGTAAAGTGAACTAGTCGATCGCGATCAATCCAATCTTCTATGGTAATTTTTGTATTATTCTAGCCAACATTCGACGTACTCAAACTTGTATCATACATGCCATAAACAAGGGACCATAGTACAACAGAGAGAGTTGTTCTTCCATCTAATCTTATTTCCGTTATCCTCGGCGGTTCTACAATCCTGCTGTGCTTGTTGGACCACAGCTGGCATTAGGTATATACTCACTTGATAACTCGATAGTCACCCAACACGGAAGCTAAGGTCCTCTGTAGACAAGGCAACACAAATCTACAATAGAGGCACGCTTCACCGACATGTAGAAATAAGGATTGCTTCAAGATTAATAACGAGATGGCATAAGTAGTATACTATGTACATTAAAAATATTCTTTATAAAGGGTGATTTTTTTGCTGGTATCTTTTTGGCAACAATGTTTTTGACAGATCACGCGTGAATCGTGTCTTGTATCATTGTCAAACTTGTTCAGTATGGTCTATAATTTAACCATGAATCGACTTACGAACGAACAACGCTTGCAAATTATTGAATTTTACTATCAAAGACGACAATGGCCGAAACGTTACTGTGAATGGCGAGCGCTACCGTGTGATGATTTGCGTTTTTTTTTGCCCAAAATGGAAGAATTGGACATGCCTGACATGTGGTATCAACAAGACGGTGCCACATGCCACACGGCACGCGAAACAATGGCCTAATTGAGTGATAATCGGTGAAAAGTTTATCTCACGTTTTGGGCCCGTCAATTGGCCGCCTAGATCATGGTGATCTAACGCCTTTGGACTATTTCTTGTGGAGCTATGTTAAGGCTCATGTCTACAGGGATAAACCAGCAACGATTGACGCATTTATTCGTAATATACCGTCTGATATGTTCGAGAGAGTGCCGAAATTGAGCCTTGCGAATGGGCCATCTAAACCGGAGCCGCGGCCAGCATTTGCATGAAATCATCTTCAAACATTAAATTATATTGATCGTTCTATCGATTCCAATAAAGATTTCATCAAATTTTTCAATTTTTTTGTGTTTTTTTTGAAAATCAAATCCTATACCACTTAAAAAATCACCCGTTATTAATCATAATATGTAGGGAATCTGGTACTAAAACTAGCTCACAGTACATCGTAAATGGACGAAACAGCTGTGTTGTTGTCAAGTGAGCGATAGCCTTAATAAAGTGCAAATACTTTTATGAACATAATAATATATGTACTGTGTCAAGGCAACGCGTTAATATTTGCTCGAAAAAGCTTCATCTAATAAATGTGAGTATAATATCAGGTATATTTTCCTGGAAGGACTAGGCAGAGGTGTATAATAGTACACCCACAGTTTACCGTTCATAGGAAGTGAGTTTTTTGCCATACAGTAAGAATAAATTCAACCTTCTGAGAAATACTATTAATATACAATACAATACAATAACAATAACCTACGATGTACATTCAGTCAGTTACTATGATTTTCATCTGTTCAAAAGGCTTCAAAATGTAATTCTTTGAACCCATTCGTAAATTAAATATCGAACAAAACCGTTCCTTCTCAGGAATAACAGCACACTTCAGATTGAACAGTTGAATGACTGTTGACCCGATGGATGTTTTTTTTTTTAATCTTGACTTCAAAGTTTTCAGTTGGTAAGATACTCGCTAAATACCAGCTTACTGCAATGTGCTTACTACCATTCATCGTTATATTGATTTGTGAGCTCAAACTATTGGCTGTTAAAAAGTTTAAACTGGGCTGGTACTCTAAATATAACCAAAAATCGTCTATAAAATGTAAGACAATACTAACAATAAACAGAAATGGCCGCGAACATTTCGTCTTGAAATACTCGAGTAAAATTAAATGTAATTTCGCCACAATTCCGAATGTCGTCTTGACAAACGATTTAAAGTTTTCGACTTATCGGTATGACTTTATCCCACGAGTCTGGCTTTAAAGTATTTTTATAATTACCTTTTGCCCTTTGTAAGCGGTTAAGTTTGTGGTTTCTGCGAATTCGAAGAACGACGAGATTTTAAAAACGTATCGTCCTTCTTTTTTTTTATGTTAGTGTTATATCTTCATTTGAATAACGGCCATTGTAAAACTAGTGTGGATGTACATTCGGTAATTTAATCAGCAAACTTTCTATTTTTATTGATTCAGCGAACAACCCCATTCAATACATTTAAGCTTCTGTCTACCCTAAACACGGACGTCTTCGAGATAGACAGATATCTATGAGCCCCTTTCCCAAAATATACAAACATTTCGACAAGATATTGACCAAAGCGAATAGAGAAAAAACTTCGACAAAGTCATACAAATAGCTAAAAAGCCGAGGTACATAATAAATCGTTTGACAAGGTTGCTGTTTTTGTAAATATGCCTGATAGAAGTCTTCTTAGTAATTCCCTTTGTAAAATGTTGTTTTTGATACTGGGAAATACGATTTGTATAAAGGATAGGTTTTCGCGAGGTTTCTTATTTTATTTTTGTATGAAAAGGCTTGAAGTTGAATACTTTATTTTTGTTTGGACAGCTCTAGTTCGTAGTTTTATAGTCGTGATTATTTATTAGGCGTGAAGAAGAATCTATTGTTTCCTTTTGACTATTTTTTGAAAAGAATGAAAATATTTTTTCCGTCTGACTAAAGTATAGTTGTATAAGAACATACTAGAAAAATATTTTCGGTAGGCTACAGAGGATTCTGACTGCAGTTTAATTGTATCCAAATATTTGTACGTACCGTTCATATAGTTAGTACCTTTACCTCGACCCTTGGGAGTTCATTGACCTTACGAACAAATTGCTCACGGCAGGATCACCTTTGATGGATGTTATATATCACTACATTAGACTTACTTCCCCAAGAGGTTAGGTATAGGTATGTGAACTGAATTAGTATTGTGTTTAATTGTATGCTATTCTATCTTATCCAATCCACAAATACTTGGTTATTTGCGAATCTTAAAACTTAAGATCCATCATAAGTGGTATACCACAAGATACATTAGCTAATCCCAATATTTATTTTACATGATGTAAATTGTCTTCGTAGATGTACACACAACAGTATATATATCACAACCTTCGTGAAATTAAACTAGACCTCAATTAAAATTCTTAGTAAGTAGGTAGCCACTTTTTTGAAGTGTTCGTTTACTAATCAAATCAAAACATAGACCATGTAGGACATCAATTGATATATTGTTTAATTCCATTATTAGATACACATGTTTCTACAAAGGTTGATTGTTTACTGTATTAAAACACGTGTAGTTCAGTGTCGTAGCAGAAATCATTGCGAGAGGTTGAACGTATCGGATTCCATATGAGTGGGAAATATCAGCTAATCATATCGTGGGTTAATAACATAAAGTAAATGTTGAAACAGTTTTAAAAATGAAGGATAGTGTCTAAGGTCTAATATTTATATCTAAGCAGGAGTGTAATAATACTGTGTTTCCACCATGAGACATATCGCAAATTAATGTCTTGGACTGGTTGTTGAAAACCAATTGACTCGGTTGATTGATGTATTGATCAAGTGATCGCTCTTTATGTATCTTTTGCTTGAACTGGTTTAACATTAACATGTATATGGGAGCAAGGTATCAGACAGACAATATAAAAGGGACAAACAGACTACTTTAAAGTCGTGGTCATTTCAGCGTATTCTGTAACGCTCAATTAAGTTCCTCGAATCGAGTTCCGGAAGAGTTTTCTTATCTCCACTCTAATTATAGTACACAAATAATCGCAAAATCTCTTCCCACTTCCCGTCGTTGAAACAAGAGAAACAATATATGCAATTATATATTCCGGAAACGCGGGGCAATTAACATGGAAATTCTCGTTAGCGTTTCGCAAAGGGGAACTTTTGATGTTAAGGAAGTGGGAAAAAAATTCAAGAGCCGCTCCCAGCCTCATTAACAGGCCTTTAATACTAGTGAGATGCTTCCGGGCAATGGCTCCGGAAGAATTTTGAGCCGGTTGCATTTTTTAATCCGTTGTGGGACTCTTTTTGCCGGTCACTACGTATGAAGAATCGCCATGGCAGACGTGGCCCGCGCGGCCTGAAGTATTTATGTGACGTTTTATAATACCAACCCGTTATTGTTCCACAAAAGCAGAAACTTCTACCAAACTATCCAATAGATATGACGTTGTTATTTCAAAGCGCCCACAATTTATGGACTGTTTATTTGGACGATAAAGGGGTTCGAGTATAATTTTAAGATAAAACAGTACTTTGATGAAGTAGCTAAACCCTATTAGGGGAGAGTGGGGGAATTACGGACGCGGGGTAAATACGGACTAGCAAGTATCTACTCATTCAATCCCAACCGCGGCAGCCCGGTGCTGTCATCTGTTTCTTTCCGCCATTTTAGTGCCACGCAAAAACTTACGACAGCCGGCTGCGCACTGTTTCAAAGGTAGATATTTTTAAAAAAAAAAGTGTATATTGATCTAATTTTTAGTGTTTTACAATTCGAGGGACAGGTCTGTATATGAAGTGATGGTAAAAAGTGATATTTTCTATGGATAGCTTTGTCAATGGAGTTTGAATCGCCAATGTTTGTTTTTTATGAAATGTTTTCATAACCTACAAATTTCTCTCTTTGATTTAGAAATACCCAGTTGGGTTAATTGCGGACAAGCCTCGCGGGGTAAATACGTACGTCCGCAATTACCCCTAATTCGAAAACTATTACGAAATTAATCAATAACTACTCAATACTCATTTTTAGATGCCTCGGAAATATATAAGAAAAAAATCGAATCATTACAAACAGCTGTGCAAGAAATAAAAGACCAGTAGATAACTTTGCGTCAGGCGGAAGAAAAATATGGTATTCCCAGAGCTACTTTGTTTGATATGTTGATTACTTTTACATTTATTGTCAGGAAAAGCACAGTGATCAACCCGCCGAAGACTGGATTATGTGTTCAAAGTGAAGGTAACAAGTGGGCTCATGAGAACTGCACTGCAGGAAGTTCTTCTAAAGGCTTTACTTGTGATTTTCATCAGTGATGTAGACCTAGTCCGTAAATACCCCATGCTGTCCGTAATTAACCCAGGGTCAGTCCGAATTTACCCCGAGCGCTACGGGTAAATACGGACTGACAAGGTTTTGTTTTTGCTAAAAATATTATACTTATTGATTGATCTCGTATATTAAGTATAATTGTTTTGGTAGACAAATAACTAAAGATTGATAATTAATAAAGACAGACTGATAATTACTAATAGTACGAATGTTGTGCATTATTTCCCTTCAGCGTCCGCAATTCCCCCACTCTCCCCTATCGATGAAATAAGGGTTGTACACGGTTAGGTATTTGCTTCTGTTTAGTAAATGGAGTGACCGAATTCTAACAAGGCTAGACCCTAGATCCGAGATAGAAATAACTGAGCCGGACTTCTATTCACGTCTTTATAATAGAGAGAAAGGGATCTGAGGCGCGTGCTGACATTGAACCGTAAACAGTGTTCCAGTGAAGCCTCCGTACGTGGCTCACCCAAGAATGTTATTAAGTTACATTCTTTGATAACCTTCGCCAAGTTTCGGAATTTTTGCGGCAGTGCTGAATACTCTTTTACAATATTGTGGCGGAGAATGGAATAAGGGCGAGATAAAGATGAAAATATTTTCGCCGAGAAACATCGGATTGATATTCCATTTTCAACTTTATGGAATTTATTATAGAATTCAATTTTGTTTCTTTTTGCAGTAAGCAAATGCCCTAAATAGTCAGTGAAGTCGACTATTAATTTGAAGTATTCAGTTGACTGAATAAAAGACTCGTCTCTGCTCTATCTGCTTAACTTGAAATCGAGATTTTCCTTTTATCGAAGTAAATATTTCTGTAGACATTGATTAAATATTTTAAATTATGCAAGCATTTTGTAAAAAATCAATAATAGTGATAAATATAAATGATGACTTTCTCGATATCAGTAGACTTTTTAAAGTGCGCTCACACATGACTCAGTTTCATTTAACTTTTTCTTTAACAACAAAAGATGCAAGGTTAATCATTGTTTTGGTAATTTCACATTTCGTTAGAAGAAAAGAATGGTACATAAAAAAGACATTAATATAAAAACTTCTCATTTACGCAATTCTTTTGAAAAAATAGTAAGTCTGAATGCGCTCGTTTACATTCAACTCGCTAAAAAAGCGATTCCCCTTAAGAGGACGGCGCGTCTAAAGTAAAAGTAGAATAAAGCGTGGTGCACATCACAAGTAAGGCTTTTAACAGACCGTCTGTGTTGTTGGGAAGTGTCCTCGTTGTTTGGGGCGATGAAACTAAAGTTTCTAGAACAATAGAGTAATGGTCACTGTTGGTCCACGCGGTGGCGCCACCGTCGACACGACGGAAACTTCCAGACATTTTTTTTTCTTTCCTGTTGATCGTCCATGTTATCCGAAAAGCTTTTATTGTGACTACTATTTGATTAAAAGTAACACAATGCCAATAGCGAGACAGCGGATGGAATTAAGTCTGTTTTAGTTTTGTGTTTTTTATTTAATTTGTTTTACTTGAAAAAATATATTTGAGATGAATTTGACACTCATATGTCTTTACAAAATACCACTACTATTTATAACCTAAATTCTTAAAGGCTCAACAACTGAGGATTTAAATTATTTTTACTTACACTCAACATTTTAAGAATTGAACTCAAAAGTAGAAGGCGGACGACAAAGCCACGAGCGCCAGCTTGCTTAAAATAATACCTCTAATCTCTCCTACTCAGTGCGAACAGCTGGCCTGTAGGTTCAACTAAAAATAAGGCTGGAATTTCTACCTGAAACTTTTCTTCACATTTGTACTAACACGCTTATTTTATTTGATGACCCCCACCTACACATGAATCTTAAGACAGCTTATCTCAATATAAATTGAAGTGCCTCTTAAGGACTCAGACGAATATAGCTAGAACATAGACATATTTCTCTAGCTTAGTTTTATTTATCGTATAGTTTTTATAAGCCTTGATTTAAGACGCGTTGATCAAACAAAGTTTATCATACGACTAAAAGCAAATAAGCTGTACATTCGTTTGTTCTTTTTCAATGTCACAACATTGTAGGTCAATGTCAGAAAGGGTTAATCTCTTTCATCTTTTTTTTGCCATGTAGGTCAGTAAGCATTAAAATACAATCACAAGAACTTGCCTTTTTGAAATATTACAAGTTATAGCAAATTTCTAGCCAAACAATGGATGAAAGGTGAAAAACAAGCTGAGAGAAAATAATGGCCATCGAAATGTCACGGCCTTCTTTGAATGCAAGAATTATATTCGGAGCTGCGAATCGATAAAGGTGAGGTTTGAAAGGGCCCCGCCCGTGGCGAAATACCTCCGTAGATTCATTGAATGCAATAAAATTTTCTGCACAATTGAAACCATTAAAGAGCGTCGCCACTGCGCCGAGCTGAATGTTAATCACGGGCTTGTGTGAATGGAACAATCACATTGTGGGAAAGACCTCATTTTTATCCAATTTTCATTTGAAACAAAGAATCTTCGTAAGAATGGAATAGGATTAAAATAATTCAACATATTTCAACGTAAACTTGTTTCGCAACTAAAAATGCTTGCATTTTCTCGTTTCAAAAACGTAATGCAATTTTTGTTGCGAAATATTTTTTCTCGTGTGTTGACAAAATAAAATGTCTTTTAAAATGAAAAGGGCACACGTACGGCACACACTTACAAGTCTTAATTAACTCATAACTAACATCCTTAGGGGAAATCGTTTCTTGTCGTGGCGTGAGCATCTGACGTAGTAGTCGGTAGAAATGCCTTCGGTCACAAGGAAAACCTTATTTTGCCCGAGTTCCTTTGTCATTAACTGAGTAAATTGTTTTTCCTGTGCGGGAGTGTCTTGGTTGGATCTAGATTAAGCGGTAAGCCTGGCTAATTCGGTTCAGTCTTTACAAAACTAGCCTGTTATGGGTTTATGGCGCCACAATTTTTCGTTCAGAAGTTAAGTTCTTAAAGTACATATTTTAGACTTGAATAATCTCTTGGCCGTCGTAACTTTTGTCACTGCTTTTAAAATTACGTAAGAACTTGAGCAACAGATAAAAATAAGATTAAAATTAATTTGAACATATTACGTTAGTAACAATCTTCTTAATTACAACTTGACAATATTAATACGTAATTTACCCAGTCCTAATTCCAAATAGGCATTGCTTCTACAACACAATAGGGATTTACATAATTAATACATAATATAATGAAGGTACTTACGTCAATTATTCCATCTTCCGCTCCGCGACATTATTTGGAATATGCATAAACAACGTCATAGCAATAATTGGTGAACCACACGGGGAACGTTAAGCTCCATTACGTATTCCATCTAGGTACAAACACGGCGAACAATCAAATAGCACTCTTGATTGATTTCTAAATATAGACCTACCTACAAATAATTGGCTAAGATAGTAAATACTTACATGTTTACTTGAAGGATGCATTTCTTTACACGCCAAACTAGAAAATAAAACCGTAAAACGAACACCCGCAACAGAATCGATATACCTACACTCGATTTTTCTGGTCTAGTCCGAAAGCCAGCGGATACGATAAATGTCCCATGATCCCATCTCGAGTAACAGAATAAAATGAGTTCCGTTCATTTTTCGGTGGTCGCACGTCCCTGCAAAGGCTATCGGGTGCAACATTTTTCGTAGGGCCGGCCGACGATTTTCCTTTCATAAATCACGGAGGCACGTGATGTCACGATCCTCTCGTGTCGGTCAGGGACGTGACAAAACACTTTGCGTACTCTTGTTAAGTCCCGTCGGTGCATATACATTGGAAACACAGTTTCCCCAGCGGATATAGGAGACGTGTGCTGTTTTTCTTTATTGGACGAATGAAACTTTGAGTCACGGAGATCCGCGCACTTAAACACGCGCGACGGGAGATTGGAGTTTGCTGAATATCGTTGTTGAGGGTTGTGCGTGAAATAATTGGTACACAGCAATTTTGTATGAAAAGTCTAGCTAATAAAGTTCAACTGTAATTTTGGAAGTAACATAATAATAATTATGTACGAAAATGTGCCTCACAATATGAAGGTTTACAAATGGCTAGACGGAGGCGTACGGACGTGTTCGTGTTTTGTCGTCGCGTTGAGCTGGCGCGACAATTTACCAGGCCGACGTCATTTTTTGCGTAATGACACTATCTACGTCAGTCGGCTTCCGCCAGCCTTATTCACGGCTTCCCGACGATGGGTAATTTTGGTGTAGCCTGGTGTAAGGCGGCACAGAGCGCCGGATTTACTGTTCTGGTTTTTAAGTAATGAGGTGCTAAAATGTAGGTTGTGTTTTGATCGTTGCTACAAATATTTTATGTTTGTAAATAAGATGTGTATTTATTTAAGTAGTAAGTTATAAAGTTTCGAATATAACAGTGTGTTTTCTATATTATTTATTTAGGTATCTATAATTTTATCATAAAAAAATGTGTGACGAAATAGTTTAGAGCTTCCAAACAACAGTTTTGGCAGCCAACAAATTCAGGTTTCCACTTTATCTTGGCCTAACTCGGGTCCTAAGTAACAAAGATACATCAACATGTCAGCGTTCCATTATTCCCTGGACGAACCTATATGCGTGAACCTCCAAAGTTTATAGCGGCGGTATTTTACTCATAAATCTATAGAGGTCATCACGTCCCCTGAATCACTTTGTGACGTCATACTTTGCTTTTACACGACACTGATACCTACTAAAATTCTTTATGAAATTTGAGTAGTGAGAGGCAGAAAAGTAGGCGAGCTTACGAATATAGGCATTTATTTATAAACACTCAAGTGTCATGTTACATGTAGTTTCGTGAAAAAATCTTTAATTAAAACAACCGTGAAAGATGACGACAATGTTTGTGATTTCATGTAATTATTACAAACAATGTTTGTGAGCTGGAAAAAATCTTTAGCTAAAGTGTGACGTAACAGTTTGAACAGAAGTACAGCGATCCAGTTCAAGTAAAATGACTCCAGTTAAAAACAAAATGGGTTATTAGAGCGTACTTTACTTGCCACGGCTGAAGTTTAGACATTGACTTAAGTTACTTTGGACAGCTTTTGTACCAGTTAATTTTTAAAGGGTTAAAACATTGAAAAGATTTTTGTTGTTTTTGAGTGCCGCTTGGCACTTTGAGAGAAAAGGAGAATAAATTAATATCGTACATAAATTAACTTCATAATATATTTTGTGGGGATTTCAATATATGTAAGACACAAGGTTTATTTAAATACTCACTTCCATTTGTGTTCCACATTTATGTCAGGTAAGAAGCCAAAAGAGCTTACTTGGTATTTGTTGTAAGCGGCCACATATAGCGAACGGCGAATATAATCTCCGGGGAACTAATGCAAGGCACGTACTGTATTTCTACAGGTTCTCTTTGCAATGGTTTCTTATTTATATTATCCATCCAGCTTATCGTTATAACCAATTTTGTATTCTTTATACAGGCAACTTTGTGTCCCGGCATTCGACGCAAATTGCCGTATCGACCTCGAGAATTTCGCAGTCAAAAGAGCCGGCTGAATTATGTAGACTACGACGAGAGAAAATTGATATAAAAATTGCTCGTAAAGCATAAAATTAAAACGTGGATCGCGGCGGACGGTGTTGCAACACGCTAAATACCTGTCGTATTTCAAGCGCCATCTGTCGGCGACGGCGCTGAGACTGCCGCTTTTAATTTATTAACCAATTTGCTGAACGCCCTGAACCGCGCTCCATTCCCGGTATTTTGTTTCTTGACTTAATAAATTTGAAGCCATAACCCGCCAACGCCATTATCATCACGCTGATGACTAATTAGTATTAATCCTATAATTAACACACATTTATTCCGTTAATTTAAAAGGTGTCAACAAGAATTATAATATCACGTTATCATTTGTTTTGAAGAGCTTTGAATTGTTGAAGTCTTGTAAGATGTGATGTTTTATGATAGTGAAGTGAGAAGTCTTTTACGCTTTTTGGAGTCTGTGAAAGGTAGGTAATTGTACATGGAGGACTATTAAAGTTCCCCACTCACTCTCGCGGCTTTTAGAATACGTATACGACACTCGCTTCTTCGCGCGATATAAAATCGTTATGGCTTGTTACTGCGAGAATATATTGTCACTTAAAATGTTTACTGAGAGTCATCAACAACCCTTTATGGTTGGCTGAAATTTCAACATAATTACAAGGGCTTTTCATTCAAGACGTAGGTATAATCTTATATTAGTACTTATACAAGTCTAAGCGCTCTGTTCTTAGTGCAGCAATAAAAAGTAATAGTTATGATAAAATCAAGACGTGACTTTTAGATTGAGCAAAGGATAACACAAAGAAATAAAGATAAAATATTGTGAAGTAATGTAAACAATTTAAAAAGTGTCAGTTTATGAATAAATGTAAAATAAATAATATAGGGTAAAGGCGGGATAGATGCCCCACTTTTTGAAATATGCTTATAATTTAATAAATATTGGTTCTACATTAATAACACCTATGAATGTAACTAGTTTAATCCTTTATGTTTATTTGTGATTTGTCTTTTTGGACCTACATACTACACGTTTTGCAGATTTTAGCTTTTTGTAGACCTCCATTTTTGGGGATAGATGCCCACCCCTATGGATAGTTGCCCCACCTTGAAAATACTAGCAAGGATAGATGCCTACGGTGCGGGATAGATGCCCTTCATACTGTATAAGTATATTATATTAATAATATTTATGTATTTTTTACTTTAGTTTACTTGAAATTAAAAGTATTTTGCAGTTTTTAAAATCTTTTTATATTCATTATCAGATTAATTAAAATTAACACAATAAAATTCCAAAAGTATTTGTTCAACAAAAATAATGTATTTTATATTTGAAACCCTTATTATAAAATATTAATTATTTAGTTTCAACATGCAAAATCATAAAAATCATTCTTTCTTAAAAACTAAAATAACACAATATACTTAGCATCATAATATTTAACCGGACAGTGCTTTAAGTTTTCTACATATCGAGGAAAAAATTCTGAAAAGTGTACAGGTTTCATGTAACCAGCACTAACACATTAAATACATTGAATCCAGTTGGATTTAGACTTTGTTCATAGTTTTCAAAGCATTCTATGCAGTTATTTTTATTTGTATCTTTAGGCTCATCCTGTCCATCTCTTTTAGTCTTCTTTACCGGCAAACCTTTAGTTTTCTTTCCCTTAACGTTGTTCTTAGGTGAATTCTCTCTTTAAAAAAAAAACACAAAAATATATTAAAAATATATATTCAAAGCACTTATAATACATTCAGGGTACACGTGGTGTATGGAGGGATAGATGCCCCTAGAGGCACCTATACCGTAAAAAATCAGGGCAACTATCCTTTTTGACAGGGTTAGATGCCCTATTATTTTTTTAAATAAATAAATACAATAGAGCAACTATTTACATCAGAATGTATACTTCACGAAACAATATACATACGTAATAAAAATTTTGATGGAATTAATATCTACTTATAAAGTTATATAATAAGATAAGAGAGGGCGCCACTGTGCCACTGTTTACATCGGATCTGCAGTTAAAGCGAAAATAAAAATATAAACAGTGTTTAAAAACAGTGAAAAAGTGAAAAGTTAATAAACCTATACAGTGTATCGACCGGACAATTTGGAGTTATAACAAGAAGTGAATCAAGAACAGCAAAAATTGCGACAAACATTCGGCCGTCATGGAAACATTAACAAAGAAAAAGAAGCCAATATACGGTTGACGGATGGTTAAAGCAAACTCAAAAACAGTGTTGTTCAGTGTTGTTCAAAACCAAAATACTAAAACAAGTCTGGTTATTAATGACACAAACATTGTAACCTTAAAAAATAGTGTAAAAGTGAGTCACTGTGAATCAGCAACTTCTGCAACAACACACTACTAACGCCATCTCTCGTTTACCGTAGCAACTACATTCAGAACGACATCTAGCGAAAATCGATAATACCGCGTCGATAACTGTATTACTCAGGCGATAACTGTATTACTCAAGCTCAGATATTTCTCAAACAAGTTCATAGGGGGCGCTTGCCAACAAAATGGAAGAACTAAAACTAATGCTAGAAAATATTCACAAAGAAATGAAACAACAGAAAAAAGACATGAGTGAAATGAAAGAAGAAATAAAATCTACAATCACTAACAGCATAAATGAACAATTTAAAAGCCTGGAAATAAAAAATGAACAATTGGAAAATAAATTGGAAGAACATTCTTCAAAATTTAAGTACCTAGAAAAATACATGAAACAAAAAAACCTAATATTTTTTGGAGTGAAATGAAAACTCTTACCACGAATTAGAAAGGAAAATACTAGACATAATACAAAGTCACTTCCACTTCGATTATGAAAACGGAATCGAAGTTGTTAGAAGAATTGGAAAAAAAGGTGGAAATGCCCGACCTATAGTAGTTACGTTTGTCACAATGGGACTAAAAATAAAAATTCTAAAAAACTTAAAATGTTTGAAAGACTCTCCATACTACATAAATCAAGATTACCCCAAAGAAGTGCTTAACAAACGTAGAGAACTAGAAATTCAAAGGAAAGAAGCAATAGAAAAAGGAAAAATTGCCTTCATAAGATATGATAAACTCATCGTACTTCCTAACAACAAAAATAACAATTCATTGCATCAGAAAAACAAGAGAACTTTCTCCGAGTCTCCTGAAGCAACAGAAAACAAAAGTCAAACAACAACAAACAATAAAAAGCAACCAACGAAGAAAACTAAAACAATTTCAATGAAAGACTATATTCAACAGAAACCAAAACTCACCTACAATACAGAATGTACTTCCAGTGAAGAACCAGAGCAGCAATAGCAATCAAATAAGGCCCCTCTCGATCTCGATCTCCCAATCCGGCTGGTCCCCGCGGGAGATAAAGACCAACACCCTTCAGAGTCTAATAGTACAAAATCAAAACCTAGCAAACAATGCCAACTCTACATAGCGACATACAACGTAAGAACTTTATCATCATACACCCGTTTGGTAGAACTATTGGAAGCCCTTAATAACATCAAATTCGACATAATAGGCCTGTCAGAGATTAGAAGACTTGGAAACTCTATACAAGAACACGAAGACGTCATCTTATATTACATAGGAGAAACGCCAGGACTTTACGGAGTGGGCTTTCTCGTCAAAAAACATTTAAAAAACCATATAGTCAGTTTCAAGGGCCTATCAGAACGCGTGGCATTGTTGAGAATAATGGTAAACAATATTAAAATCAGTATTATTCAAGTATATGCACCTACAGATGCTGCAAGTAACACAGAAATAGAACTTTTTTATGCCACTATCAACAGAGCTCTCGAAATATCAGACAAAAAATTGATAGTTATGGGGGATTTTAATGCCAAAATTGGACAGCCAAAACCAGAAGAAAAAATTATAATGAAGAGTCATGGGTACGGCACACGCAACAACAGAGGAGAGAGATTAATAGATTTTGCACTGGAACATAAACTCTTCGTAACTAATACCATTTTCAAAAAGAAGCCTAAACAAAAATGGACCTGGTTATCTCCAGATGGCACCACCAAAAATGAACTTGACTACATACTAACAAATATGCAGAAGAACGTACAGAATGTGCAAGTTATAAACCCAAACTTTCCCACAGACCATAGATGCGTGAGAGCCACTTTTCTTATAAAGAAACTAAAAATAAACAGAAATACTTTTACCAAAAACCTAAGAAGCACACTAAGAACCCAAGAAGAAATAACGAAATTTAAACAGTCTCTACTAGAGTTTGATGAGAACCTCACAAAATGTGAAGAATCAAACTGCATTCAAGAAATCTATGACAAAATAATGTACATTTTAGAGCTATGTTTGAAAAAAGCTCTCGTATCAAGTAAAGGTAAAACAAGCGAAACGATATCAACACGCACCAAAAATCTTTTAAACCGTAGAAGTGCTCTTCAAAAATTGAAACCAAGGACGCGAGCCATGAAAAACGAGCTAAGTGCACTTTATAAACTAGTGAGCAAATGTGTTCGAATCGATTATTCCAGACACCGAATACAAACCATCGAAAGGCACCTTGATACGACTGGGAGCTTAAAGAAAGCGCTAAAAGAACTACGAGTAAACAAAACCTGGATAGAAGGACTACAAGATATTAAAAAAACAGCTCATGATAGGAAAGATATTATTAACATTGCAACCAGATTTTACGAAAATTTATACAATGCTCCAGCCTACCAAAACTACGATAAAAACAAACACGAAGATGAGATTTATAACAATATTGAAGATATAAAACCAGTAGACGAACTAGAGATCATTACTGCTATTAAACGCTTAAAATCAGATAAAAGTCCAGGACCAGACAGACTAACAAACGAGACCATAAAAATTGCAACCCCCTTTTTAGTAAAGCCTCTGACGCATCTATTTAACCTAATACTCTCTACCTCGGTTACACCAACACAGTGGTCTGAATCCGACATAGTCTTATTGTTTAAAAAAGGCGATCCAAAGAAAATTGGTAATTATCGACCAATTAGCCTTCTTCCATCTTTTTACAAATTGTTCTCTACAATGATAGAGAAGAGAATCACGAACACTTTAGAAAAAAGTCAACCAATCGAACAAGCTGGTTTCCGTAAAACTTATTCCACCGTGGATCATATTCACTCCCTGGAACTGCTTATAGAAAAGTACCAAGAACAGCAACGTGCACTCTACATAGCGTTTGTAGATTATCAAAAAGCTTTCGATACAATTCTACACCCATCAATATGGAACGCCCTAAACTCTCAAAATGTAGAGAAGGCTTACATAAAAGTCATAAAACACCTCTACAAAAATAGCACTAGTAGAGTGAAGTTAGAGAGCATAGGACAGCCTTTTGCTATCAAACGGGGGGTGAGACAAGGGGATCCCCTGTCTCCACGCATTTTCATAGCAGTCCTAGAGTCGATTATTGGAAAACTAAATTGGGATAGAGTCGGTCTATGCATCAATGGAAAATACATAAGTCACTTAAGATTCGCCGATGACATTGTTCTTCTTTCAGAATCCAATACAGAGCTCAAAACAATGTTACACCAACTACAAAAAGCGAGTAGAGAGGCTGGACTTGAAATTAACCTGAGCAAGACAAAACTCATGACTAATTCTACACGAAAAACCATATCTCTAGATGACACACCAGTTGAGTACGTCGACAGCTACGTCTATCTTGGGAAGCTGATTTCACTCCATAACAAACGCAACGATGCTGAAGTAGACAGAAGAATAATGTCAGCATGGAAAAAGTTTTGGAGCTTGAAGGAAGTTTTAAAAAGTGAAATGCCAATGAAAATCAAGCGCAAAGTTATGAATACATGTCTTCTGCCTTCATTAACTTACGCATGTCAGACGTGGAACTTCACAAAAAGAGTGAAACAAAAAATCACGTCCTGCCAACGCAGTATGGAAAGGAGTATCACAAAAACAAGAAAGATACATAAAATTCGCCACTCCATTATAAGACAAAAGACAGGATTTACAGACGCTCTCACCTATGCTTTGAAATTAAAATGGCGATGGGCTGGGCACGTCGCTAGAATGAGCGACGACCGGTGGACAAGTCGAATAACATCTTGGCCAGGTCCTATAGGGACTAGAAAACGAGGAAGGCCAGTAGCGAGGTGGGCAGACGATATTGAACGAATTGCGGGTAAAAACTGGCAGGAAATAGCAAAAGATCGTGACCGCTGGGCTACTCTGGAGGAGGCCTTCACCCTCACCTCAGGAGGGGTTCATGCATGATAAAAATTGTAAAAACTGCAATGAATTTAAAATTATTAATGATATTGATTATTGATAATAAACAATAATATGTAATTAAATAAAATTTTAATATTTAAATTTACAAAATAATAAAAGCAATTGATGTCTTATAAACATTCAAATCTACAAAAAAAATTACTAAATGATGTATAATAATTTACTTTAATAATAATTCTTGAAATGTTATGTACTGCATGAAATAAAAGGCTTTTTTATTTTATTTATTTATTTATAAAGTTATACAACAGCAAATACTCACCTTTAAAAATTTTACGCTCGCTGTAAGTTCGCCGCGGAGATGAATTCACACACGAACGAAACGCGACCTCACCCCTCGACGGCGCGTGGCTAACTTAGGTGCGGGGTGCTTGTGGCTTCTAGTTAAACGGTTGTTTCTTATTCGCGAGCATGGGAAGTTAGGTTTTTTAAAAATGGGGCATCTATCCCACTGCGGCATCTATCCCGCCTTTACCCTATATACTGGGTTCATTTCATTATAAGTACTTTTAGAACAAATTTCTACGAAAGGAACATATCCGAGTAATTCGTAATTTATCTAATTAATCTGGATCATATTATGTATTTGAAAATTCTCAATATATTTGCGAAATTATTTACAAATATTATAACAACAAAATTATTTTCCATATAACACGGTATTTTCACTTTTATAATAATATTCATAAAATTTTATCACGTCTTTGCGAATACATACGCAGAAATTGCGAGAACTTGCAAACTTTTAAATTGTTCGCAATTTGTATGAGAACAAACAATTTTATTTTTCCTTTTGACTTATTTTTAGGTATGAGTAAATCAAAATAAGATGAAAATATAACTGCTAGGCTTTCTAGGTTTCGTATTACATATTTTTTTTTAAATCTTTTATTTTTAGATCGTTTTACATATTGTTATGGTAAAATTAAATTAAATTTTGAATATGGTACCAAATAATTTTTGCACGAAAATTCCATGAAAAACTTAAGTTGGTCCTCATAAAAAAAAAGAAATAGGTATTATCTTAATTAATTAATACCTATACGTCTAATCGAGTAAACTAATTAGCCCTATTATTAGTCGGGTTTTAGGCACACTGATCCGTTTTGGTATAACAATCCACAACGTAGTATTATAGATCAAAGCAATAAATTGCTTGACTCTGACAGTTCCTAGAATGACCGCAAAGGCATGAATTCCTAGAAATCACACAAACGGATATTAAGTAGAGGGTGACAACAGAGTTCACATGTCCCACAGACAGTCTGGATTTGAACATAGAAAGGGATAGTGCTATTAGTAGGGGAGATGTTCCTAAAACGGGTACCCCTCCTAAAACGGGTAGGCCTTGCCATTCGAATATTATAGATCTTAGTGTGAACCTGTGAGTGTAGAGTGGCGCACTACCCTCCTGCCGATCACGGTCAGTCGGCTCGTGCACCTGGAGCGAGCCTGGTCGAGGTAAGACGTAAAAAAAGTTTTTTGCTGAACTTATTAAAAAAAATCGAATTATGCTAGTGCTAACTACTCAAATATGGTGTAAGATATGGTTTTCGTAGTTTTGTATTATCATTTTGCATGTTATATGCTTATTAATTGTGAATAATTAGTGGTCTCCTTGTTTACTATTTTATGGTTAAGGTAGTTGAAATTTAAAACGTGCTTTTGGGCAAAACGGGTAGGGGCATAACGGGTGACTATCCGATTTGCCCTGGAATAATTTATGATATGTATTAAGCTGACCAGTGCCATTATTTATCTGACTCAAATGTAAAAAATACTTACCTAATTTGTTTTTTTAATTGGGTGAATAAATATAAAAGAAAAATTTTAAATGCTTTGTGGGATGTGGAAGTTAGGAAACTGGACCGCAACCTCTTGACGAAGCTATAAGTCCACCTCATACTCCAACACCAGTAGGCCAGTATATTGAAGAACTTTCAACACCATGCAAGACTATAACGGCAGAAACACAAATTCTTAAGGATTTTATAATACCATGCAAGACTCCATCACAAACTACAATCCTTCTTCAACCTGAGGATCATAATGTAACACCAATAAAATAAGAGGCACTTCCTCAATTGATCCCACAGAAAGCTAATCGAAGACAAAGAAAGCCACAGAGAGCTGAAGAAGAACAGGAACAGCGAGAAAAAGAAATTTAAATATTCTTTCTTTGATTTTTAACAAAATTATCTGTTGGTAGCATTATAATTTCAAATGTAACATTTAATGACATAAAAGAGTAATTTAGACTGATCAAAATAAGACAACTGTTTAACATAATTAAGGAGACTAATTAACAATGAAGATTTCCTGGATAATAGGAGGCTAAGATATTTTTTAAAATGTTTTTTAATTCATTTATCACATATATTCATTCATTACCTGCTTTGCCCAAAGGCGCTACCCGTTTTAGGACCCCCACTAGGGCAAAGCGGGTATTTCGAAGGGGTTTATTTTTTTTGATTTTTTTCAGAATATTGAAGAAGATTACTAAGACTATCTTATGTTTTCCAAAGTTTATTATATAAACAACCCTATGAGTACAAATAACAAGTCGCATGTAATGTTCTTGGTTATTTTATTTAACATCTTTCGTTAGCTTACCCGTTTTGGGAACATCTCCCCTACTGCATAGCTTTATTCTTATCTAACATTGCTTAGATATCTATGACATACGTATGTACTTATGTGTTTAATTGGTAATGATGTTGACAGTACTCGGAACTCCAATACTATGAAATTAGACATATGTACACATAGTGTGTAATTATGGGCAACTAATTTTAATAGGTAAACACGAGCCCTTGCTATTTTGTCTGGTGGCTCAGTAATGCATTTAGATGTGTTTAATATTAAGTTCGCTCGAAATAACTCTGGTCCTCTGGATTTAGATGGTATTTGATCGTATTTTGTTTAATGTGACAGTTATTCCGAACACCATTGACCAAATATTCATACACAATCGGGGCTTAATTGCGACATTTTACTACAAAGGTATGGTACCTTTTTCTTTTCCCGAAGTTTTGGCCGAATAATATACCTACGTACAGGACGCGAAAATTTAAAAACCATCATAACAAAACAGATCAGAAGCGTGAATTTAATCATATGTATTCATCTATGTAGTTCGAGAATTGAAAATCGTAGTTAGAATTTATTGAATGAAATTATAACACTATACTTTGAATACTAGGCACTTTAAAACTATAAAATTCATAAAGCACTATTATTGCCTGTAACATTAGATCGTAAACAGGCCAACGCGTGTGTTCACAAGTTTCAAACGTATGGCTCTCGCATATAGTGAAATTTGCAACAAGGAGCCTGTAAGCAACTGTCGAACAAATATGTTTAGTTTGCAGTGTTTCGAACATACGTCATAGATTAACCTATTTGTAACTTAAGTATAGTTTGGACTACACAATACCTATAAGTATCTACATTTATAGTCAATGAATCTTATCAGCGATAAATAAAGTATTTAGGTACGTAGTTTTCTTTCTTCCGTAGTATTTACAGATAGCTAATTATCTGTTCTAGAGAAAGCAGTACTTTTTCTAGGTACCAATGATCTTCAACTTTTTCTTAGAGTTCATTAGAAGCTCCCTTGACAACTTAGCCTCGATAACGTAGTCTAGCCGACTAATCCTTTCGCCGCGATGGTAAACGGTTTTTAATTATGCAAATCCTGTAAGCAAATTATTTTACTAGGTACTGGGTTTAACCGTCATAAACAAGATTGACTTATTTTTTTATGATTATTTTTCAAGCGTTTAACCTTATTTAAGGCTGTATATGTTAATGATTCTAAAATTACTTCAGATATTATATTTTTAAGAACCAGAAGCAGGTTTATTTAACAAGGAAATAATAAGAAATAGTTTTAACATGAAAATCAACTATGATTGAACAAAAGTATTCAAAAGCATTCCAAAGCGCGGCAAAATCGTATTCCCGTCATGTCAAACTATAACATGTCTTGTCACAATGACGTTCGAAAATGGAATCTTCCAAGCAGAGATACACGACTGAATGATGGGGTGTCGATGGTCGCTCGTCTCTGCTGCCCTTTATGTAACCACTGGCAGCTAACACGGCCTCTCCTGACACCCTGACGTCCTCGGCAGGATCTGGCTGAGCCTGGTTGTGTCTCGGAACACCTGCACATTCAATAAGCGAGTTGGACCTGGTTGAACGATTGGTTTTTCTGGACACATGAAACTTTCAGAATAAACATTATTAGAGGTATTACAAACCTCAAACAAAGAATTAATTCATTTAAACAATGAAAAATAAATAACATCAACTTTAAATCAAATAACAGGTACAAAATTAATAACAGAACACTGGTATACCACCCAGCGACTTGAAAATAAATAACATGAACTTTAAATCAAATAATTGGTACAAAATAAATAACAAAACACTGGTATACCACCCAGCGACTCGAAAATAAATAACAGCAACTTTAAATCAAATAACAGGTACAAAATTAATAACAGAACACTGGTATACCACCCAGCGACTTGAAAATAAATAACATCAACTTTAAATCAAATAATTGGTACAAAATAAATACCAAAACACTGGTATACCACCCAGTGACTCGCCGACATAGGCTCAAAAGTTTGTATATCGCATAAAGTTTCCGCACTGTAGGCATAGGCTCCAAAGTTTGCATACCTCCCAGTGACTCGCCGGCATAGGCTCAAAAGTTTGTATACCCCGCAAGGTTTCCGCACCGTAGGCATAGGCTCCAAAAGTTTGCATACCTCCCAGTGACTCGCCGGCATAGGCTCAAAAGTTTGCATACCGCGCAAGGTTTCCGCACCGTAGGCATAGGCTCCAAAAGTTTGCATACCTCCCAGTGACTCGCCGGCATAGGCTCAAAAGTTTGCATACCTCCCAGTGTTTACTCATACACGTACACACATACAACATATAATATAAAATCATGTAAATTATTCAATATCAATCATGTAATTATTATCTTGGTACCGTGTATAAGGCTGAAGCATATATTATAAGAAAAATGTAAGAAGAAATAAAATTTACTTTTACTTGTTAGTTATACCGTGGGCGCAAGCGTGCACTCAAGCGCCCCCGGGCAAAGGTCTATAGAAAAATGTTATTAAGAACTAATACCTCAGACTTTACACGAATTAAAATTCAGTGCATCGTGAATGACAGAATCAGTGAAACAACGTGATATATAACTCAGCGTGTTCTCTTGTTGGATTATCGCAACAATACCACCTCAATCAGTGGCCCAACACATCAGCACCAACTTTCTGTGCTCTCAACTTTCAATAAGGCTGAGCAGACCACAGCGTCCACTCGACTCGGCAGCAACTCTGCCAGCAGCACCGGCACAGCAACACTCGTGCCAAAACCAGGAGCACCGGCTTAGCAGCGCTCGTGCCGCGACCAGCAGCACAGGCTCAGCAGCGCTCGTGCCGCGACCAGCAGCACCGGCTCAGCAGCGCTCGTGCCGCAACCAGCAGCACAGGCTCAGCAGCGCTCGTGCCGCGACCAGCAGCACCGGCTCAGCAGCGCTCGTGCCGCGACCAGCAGCACAGGCTCAGCAGCGCTCGTGCCGCGACCAGCAGCACAGGCTCAGCAGCGCTCGTGCCGCGACCAGCAGTACCGGCTCAGCAGCGCTCGTGCCGCGACCAGCAGCACCGGCTCAGCAGCGCTCGTGCCGCGACCAGCAGCAACCACACAACGGCGCTGATGCTAAGACCAGCCGCACCGGTACAACAGCACTGGTTTGCTGCGACACCGCCGTTACATATTTTCGTGTACAACTCTGTGAACAAGCACTCACGACATACATTTCGCTCGGCCACTTCTGACCATCAAAATCTGGAAAACTTTTCGCTTTTAAAGAAATAAATTCGAGCCATAACCTTGACAAACAAACTCAACTTTGGAACTATGTCTCAGAAAAAGCATCAGTACTAATCATGTGTCAGCAACACTCAAAACACAACCATCATTACGTTTTGGTAAATTACGTGTACTTGTAGTAATAAGTTAACTTCATTTCATCTTTTACTACACAATATACTCATGAGTGACAATACCAATGGTCTGTACATAATAACACATTTTTCCACTAAATAGAGCTAAGAGGATAATAACTTCCAATGTCGAATCAAAATGCCATATGAAAAATAAAACAGATCACCTGGCCTCAATGCATGATATACCAGGTCTACCATCCACTGGCTATCATTACTGGAGAATGCCAAACTAGATACTTGCAGTTGGCACCCTATACAGCATGCAAAGCTCGTGCAGCAGCACAGCACCCGAAGCGCTTGAAGTGTTACAGCACTCGTAGTATGTCGAGTAGCACAGCACCCGCAGTACTTACACCATCACCTCGCATGGTTCTCACAAAGGTGATCTCATAGTGTTTTCTGGCTTAGGCTTATCCTCAATACCTGTAGTCAAAAGACAAGCAAACAAGCATCTGGCTAAAGCAACCAAACATTCAATTGAAAAACTCTCATGCGTTGTCATGTTACAGATTTGAACTTTAGTTGACATCACCAATTAACGCACCTAAATTACATAATCAGTAAAACAAAATAATAACCAAGGTCTGTATACAGACTTTCAATTTGTAAAATGCAAATTACACCATTGCCTTCCATGGGATCTTAGATACTGGTTGTATCCCTTTCTTGAGCTCTACAGGCCTTCGAAGGCCACAACCACAGCGGCATAACACCAACTGTACCAAAGAGTTTACACAAGTCTCTTTTCAGTCACCTCAATGCCATCAGACAGGCCAATGGGTGTTTTCCAAGTCACGTCAAGTCAAGTCTTTATCATAGATACTGCACAACTCAATAGAATCAAAAGTAGAAACAGATAAATAAATCAAAGTAACAAATCTAGAGGCTGATGCACAATTTGAACTATTCCACTTTGGTGTAAGGAAATTGAGTATGTCAATATCAAAACAGAGTGCAGTTATATCACAACAGCAGTAAACTTGTATTTCTGTGTACTTATCTATTTATTTTATTTATTTATTTATTTACAAGGCACACCAACAACTTATTTACAATTACTTATGCATATATAAGTTTACAATTATGGTTAGTCCTGTGTAAATAAATTAGTTACAGGTAACTCTTATAAGCAGGAAGATTAGAAATCAACATTACTGAGCTCATTTACATAATAAGCCTGTAAGTTACTAAATTTCTAGGGACAAAAACACTTCAAATGCAAACAAAAGATGCACATTATTATTCCAGCTTTGTTCAAGCTTTAAAACATTTATCTAAGTTTTTGTATTAAAAAGTCAACCCGTTGGTCATTAGCGGTGGCACCTGAGAATCTAACTCAAGTTTTCATACACTTTCAGTATGTTTTTAACCAATAAGCCACCAAAATGGATGACAAGTCATGTATGACATAAAGACTAAATAAAACTGGATTGATCTCACCATTTACATTCAGGTAGGGACATTACAGGATACTTCTCGTGACATCTCGAGCATAGTGGGAGCAAGGCATGTTGTTCACAGACACCAGAGCAATACATAAGCAGAAACTCATTCCACTCGAAGCACAGAAGAGTCCCAACAGCATCAGTGTATTAAGCTCGAGCAATAGATATTGCTTGCGCTATAAATCAGAAGCATCATAACTTCTCGACTTATTCCATTGTTATATACACATGAAAAATAAACCAGTCTAACCAAGGGGTATCGGGTTGCCCGGGTAACTGGGTTGAGGAGGTCAGATAGGCAGTCGCTTCTTGTAAAGCACTGGTACTCAGCTGAATCCGGTTAGACTGGAAGCCGACCCCAACATAGTTTGGGAAAAAGGCTCGGAGGATGGATTATATACACATGAAAACAAAAGCAATCGTTAATTCAGTTATAGATAACACAAACATTTTGATTAATAATTTATTATGTGACTATGTACAATCAATTTTGTTTACCAACAACCATAGTTACCAGATCTGTTATTTCCATAAAAATAAATAAAACCAATATTCCTTTGTGATTTTTCCAATAATGGAATTTATGCAGTCCACATTAATGCTATCCTTCAATGTATTCTTCCAGTTATTTGAGCATTGATGTCATTTAACTCTTCAGAATACGATAGACCTTCCGTATTATTCTTGATCCACAACAAGACATATTTATTGGTATCACTTACGCTGCCTGCATAGCATCTTGAATATACCAATCCACAGAGTACATTACAAGAGATGTACCAATCTATGCAGCGCACTAATGAATTGCATTACAAAATCAAAATACAACAGCAAAAACTTCGGTCGGCGGGTTTTCTTACACCGTCGTAGGTACTTAATAAAAAATGCCAATGCATCTAAACTGAAATCAAAAACTTTATAGTGGGAGTGAGACTATCCCACTTCTGATTTTAAGAACCAGAAGCAGGTTTATTTAACAAGGAAATAACAAGAAATAGTTTTAACATGAAAATCAACTATGATAACACAAAAGTATTCAAAAGCATTCCAAAGCGCGGCAAAATCGTATTCCCGTCAAACTATAACATGTCTTGTCACAATGACGTTCGAAAATGGAATCTTCCAAGCAGAGATACACGACTGAATGATGGGGTGTCGATGGTCGCTCGTCTCTGCTGCCCTTTATGTAACCACTGGCAGCTAACAATATATGTATAGTCTGTAAGAATTATATTTGCACAAAAAAATGTTCCTTGTGATGTTCCTTCAAAATTTTCCAAGAATAGGCTTTAATCAGTAAAAAATAATGACACAGCTTTGTAATTCTATGACAACAATTTGGTACGAGACTCCCCCCGTCCATTATAATCGTCTTGTTAGTCTGTAATTAAATAATAGACGATATCTATTATAAGTTGATGGCGGGAATATTGCGCGAACGTACTGCAAACGTCCTCGGTAATCCAATATCGGTCTTAGCGATAAATTTACAAGTTATTGCATATTCATTACATTGAAATCTAGCCTCATTTTATTGGACCTCAGATGGTATACGAGCTGTAGCTTTATTTGTATTTTATTTGATACTGCACGATGAGTATGGATGTTTCAGAGAGTTTATGGGCTTCAGAAAGGAGAGATTGAATGATTTAAGACCTAGAAATAAAATCTAGAATGGTATGATAAACGTACGGTATTTTCGTGTATCGAATGCATGTTTGAAGTTTGTATCATAAGTCATACTGGGGAAGTGAAACAAATTCCATTGCTTCGTTTTCCTTTTGTGTTAAATAAAAACGCATCAAAAGCAATTTCTGAAGCCGAATATGCTCTAAATCCAGAAAGGCTTAACATCGGCAGAGGTGCTCTCGGTAGTGAGTGTCACGCCCGAAGCGGATTGGGGGGATTTTCCGATTTTCCGACACAACGCCACGGCTGCTGTTGCTCCAGCCTCGATTTTCCGCCTCTCGAATAGGGACCAAGGTTACCCAATATACCGAACAGATGGCTTGTTGTTAACCTAAAAAATACAATTTCAAATTCGCTGTCAATAAAAATATTTAAGCAATTCAGCTAACACCGGATTTAGAACGCGGAAAATGGGAGTTGAGAAATTGCAAACAATAGGTTTTTTGGAGCGAGCTACATGCTTATAAGCCTTACACTTTCCTCGTTTTTATTAAATATGGAGTGGATTTATTCCCAGGAGGTGAGCCACTTAACTGTATCTTTCTACTTAATATTTCTCGCGAAAAGGTAGCGCAGACTGTTCCAATAAACGTTAGCAACGCCTCCGACAAGCAACAATAAAAGCTCAGAAACCTCTTATTAAATACGCGGCACCCTTACAAAGCAACTATCGAACAATGAAAATGGAAATATAGCGTAAACGAAACAATGCTTATACGGAGTAGGGGTAATATTTTCCTTGGAGAGGAATTTTCTTTAACGAAATGTAGGAAATTAACAGTTAGTGGGGCCATAAAGCGGCCGACGCGACTTTGTAAGCATTGAGTGCTTTTGGCTATTAGGTTAACTCGTCCATTAAGTACGCACAGATTCGGCGTCTCGTGTTGACTTTCTTGAATTGCTTATGTTCTGCCATTTTATTGGTCACGCCCACTACTTACTATCACGCGACTCCGTGACAAGAGTTTTACTATGGTTTTATTTGGCTGAGGGATTAAATTGCCTCGATACGCATTCGCAAAGTGGTATTAGGAAACAGTTACTGAGAAACTCAAAATTCTATTCATGTACTTTGCAGCAGATAGGTTTCTGTCTAAACTAATAATAATGTTTTGAAAGACTTTGTTTTGAAAGGACTGTGTTAACAGTAGCAGTGTGGTTTCTAAGTTTTGCAAACCGAATAATCTTTCCTATATTCATAAGTTTATACATGTATAATGAAACTTTGTATGGCTGCGAATATCTTTAGCTCAAAAATTAAATGTTTAATTAAATAAAATAACTTTTGTTTGCTAACTTCTTCTAGCTTATGAATAAATTTAGCGTAGAAGATAACTAACAGTCTAGTCTAGACAATGAATCACAATATCTGATGTAGACGAACTAATTGCTTTTTTTAAGAAGTAATTATATGACAGCTAAGATCCTATCTAAGAACTTTAGATGTCATAAAGAACATAAAAGTTTGCATGTTCACTGGCATACTTTTCGACTACACAGTCACAGAACCGACAAACCAAATACTACATATAAACTGTGCGGTAAAGTATCAAAGTTTTATACCGACTCGGAAACATGTCGAGCAGCAAATATTTCGAAGCAACAGAAGTTCACACTCTTTACCAAAACATTCATGTCAAGAGGCGAAGTTAGCAGGAACGTCGCGTTGACTGAGGATAAATAAAGGCGGAATGCAAAGATCCGCACGAGAACGTTTCGCAGCCGCTAGTGACGTCCCGCGGGATTCATTCCGAGTGCCGCATTCGATTGTACCTAAGCAGAATTGATACATTTACGACTTCCATACACACTTTTTTGGTCGTAAAACTAAATGGAACCATTTTTTGCTGAATTCAATTTGTAATACGAGTTCTTACCGTCCATTTTCATTTGGGCACTCAAGTATTACAAAAATAATCCGTGCACATCGAAAAATGCTATGGAAATAATTTAATAAATCATTCATCGATTTCAAGAATGAAGTCGGCTTAAAATAGAATTTAATTTGAAACTTTTCTCATATTTTCCAACAGCGTTATATTTAGAAACGTTGCGGTTAAATTTATCGTAAAAGTGACACCCAATATAATAATGATGAATTGGGTAAATTAAATTCACAGCTATCCGAATTGATTATTGCCTTGGCAACCACACTGACCGACCTTTAAGTAAAAGGTCATTCGTCAATTAATCCTGAATTGTTTTGATGATTTTGACATCCAAGAAGACAATTCAATTTAGCAGCTTGAGAGAACTTTAAGGGTAAAGCTTGACACTACAATATCTATCTATTACACCGTACATTATACCGATGCCGACTTGACTGCATTACGATTGATTTATCGGAATAAGGATACAATCGATTGCCACAGTCGAGTCCGCGATGTCTCGTATACGATTGTTCGGGCACCATCTGTTTCTCGAGTGGTGGTACCCACAGCCGAAGATTGAATTCCGAATTAGGGCAGGTCATGCGTGTCGCCAAAAGTGGGGTCCTGATTGTAATTCAATCATTAATCATTACTGTTGAAGCGTTCGTGAAACGTTACATCTGTACTAAATGCGCGGGAAATATGGACTTTATTTCTTGTTCCGATCACATGGACTGAAATACGGACGGAGCTAATAAATTGCAAACAGTTTTTGGTATTGTAGGGGCGCTGAATATTGAGACTAGTTTTTCGTGACTTCAATATGTTAGAAGTCGTTAATTTTGCAAAGTGACCTAAGTACACAGAGTATTTACAGCGACGTTTAAGACATGATTTACTTACGAGATGCTTTTGTTTAAGATACCTACGTTGTTCCGTAGCGCGAGAGTAACAAAACCAAGCACTTGCCTCATATTTAATAAGAGCCCACCCCTATATTCTATACACGTGCACAGCATACAAGAATCGCTTTCCTCATTATAACGCGTTCTATCACACATTCTTACCCTCTTTATTGCACTCGCTAAGGAGCAAACAAGATAAAAATAGAGGATATTGTGTGGAAGTGCCCTAAGGCCCGGCGCGGAGAAGCAAGCACGTTCGGTAGCATCGCCTTAGCCGTTTTAAAGCAGCTTAACTTACCGAGTAGTCATCGTTGTACACTTTACACCGACCTGCTTTTTGAGCGAAACAAATTTTCAGCTTCTATTAAGTTTCATTTTATTGCCTTGTTTATTCGATACGGCTGGCGCGAAACTGAATTTTTATAGCACTTTTTTATGAGTATTTTTCTTTGGTCACTTCTAACTAGTTTTGAATGCTGTCTGTTATGTTTGAAGTGGTATTTTATTAGTTAGCTCAATATTTATTGGTGAGATATTTTGTAAGAAATAGTTGTTTTTGCTCATTCATCAGCTTAAGTAGCTTCCCACGAATGAAACGAGATAAATCTTTGTATTCAACAGCAACAAAACGTAACGCGTAGTGGTCGATTGTTACAATTTGTTTTATTTTATGACAAATTAAGGCTTGCTGTAAGTATTAAGTATTTAAAACTGTTACGCTACCAAAATAGCACTTTTATATCAGACAGTTCAAACAAATAGCGGACGAACGAAAGCTCTCTAACAGCAAATAAAGTTAAGAGGACGAATTGGAATTTTTGGCGCCAAGGATGTCAATTTTTCTCAGTAAATGGGCCATATTCAAAAAAATTGTATATTAAAACGTCCAACACAGTTATTCTTTTTTAAAAAATAGCTACTGGCCAATTACTCTTAAAAACAGAATAAACATTTATTTCAGCATTATGAAAAACAAAAATAACGCTCCATAATCCTCAATGAATGATTAATTAAAAGAAAACTACAACGTAGAACATTTGTTTTTATATAAGCAATGCGTGTCCACATTCTTGGCGCGACATTTAAAAAACATTTTATTATTCAATATTAGTATTTTAACTGACAAATAATTTATTTCTTAGCAGAGCATTGTGGAACCTGAAGGAATTTGCTAAAATTATCATGAAATATAGCACGCAGGATTCAGGAATAATTAATTAAAGCATGTCTTGATTTCACTTCATTTCTGTTATTCCTGTCTGTTACGTTAGTAATTTTAATCTTTTTGTAGTAGTTATCAAAATTATTTTACCTAAAACATTAGCAACTGAACTGTCAAAAGAATCGACGAATCAAAAATGTTCGGTAATTTTGTTAAGCGCAACAAGCACGAAATATTGTGGTGCAGTGATTATTCGACAGTTAAAAGTTACTTATTACTGTGAGACTTTTAAAGTATAGGTAAGTACTTTTACTGTTTTATAACTCAGCTTAGAATAAATGTATATTGATACTATCACTGTACTATACAAGTTTCGTATAAAGTAAGAATTAGCATGGAAAAAGAGTTTTTTTTAGATTAGACACAAGCAATTTATTCATATCGGTTATCATATCGATTACTTTTTTCTGTGACGTAACAGATATGAGCGGTTAAGGTTTGCTCACAGTGTACGTACCGAGATAAAAACGTATTTAATCAAACCTACCACTTTTCTTTTTATTTTATAATTTTGTAAAGGTATCTTTACGAAAAGTCGACATGGACAAATTAAATAAAAATCAATCCACAAATAAAATTTAAAACTTGAACATGTATTCTATCGTTATACATTTTTACAACCGATATTTGCATGTATTATAGTGGGATAAGTTTGAGATAGTTGACGGCTTTAGTTCGGGTATAAGAATTACTGTGGGGTTTGTTGTAAAATATTTAATATTTACGTATTAAGGTTTTTTTTCTTCACAGGCAAAATGCTACTAACACCAGCTGAACGACAGCGAAATTATAGAGAACGATTACTACCTACTTATTTTCTTTTAAAATTATGTCGTTGTATACTAACCCTAATAATTCATCTCCGTTACTTTTCTGTTATAATAATATAGCTTTCCTATCTGTTTCATATCCGTTATTTACAATTATTTTGAAAACGACCCAAATACAAAACGGATCAAAATACAACTTGGTTACCTGAAAGTTCATGATATAAGCCTTATTTTGTTAGTTGTAGAAACATGATTAGGTAACTTTTATAACAGAGAAAAATATATCAAACATACCTCTTTTTAAAAAGAGATTCACATATTATGGGCAAACGGGACCGATTTAAGCCTCTTAACTTTTTTAGTAGTTGAGTATATACATACTCTTTAAAATGGTAGTAGGAATTTTTATTAAATTATCATTTCTAAATATTAAAATTACAAAACCATTTTGTCGCTTACGACTTTTAGTTATAAGCTAGCGCGCGTATTGTTATCCTCGCCCCGCTCAGACGCTCCGACCCCTTTTGGCGCCTTAGATGCGCGTACCGGTTATGGAATTATTGTTGACCAATTCCTCGCCTTAACAGCAAAAGTCTGTTTTTGCGGGAGTGCATTTACATAATTTATATTTTTAAACCCAAGTTTATTTAAGCACTACTATCCTAATTTTATATAAACATGGAATAACTTTCTTGTAAATTATTTAATCTCGCAAAGATTACAAATATCAAAATGTTTTTTAGTTTAACTTAGTGGTGGTGAAACAATTTAATATTACACCATTTTATTTGCCCAAAGGGACTAGTTTACGTTGTTATCAAAAGTGTTTTGAAATAAACAATAAAATTTCTGACACGAATAAAGATATTTTTAACAGCTTTGAATGTCAGGGTGACCGAACAGATGTTTTTATTCAGATTTGATCGCTATCGCAATATTAAATGAATGAACCGTTTCGCTCGGAAATAATATCCCTTTACATCAGCAAATGTTTTGTTTAAGTAGATTGATTTTCAGTGTTCCTTTTATACTTGTACATAAACATAGACTGACAAACGAATAAGTAGTAGTATATGTACATGTTAAAAAAACGAATAAATTTAGTTTTCTTGCTTGGATTTAAGCCCGCAATATGTCCGTAGATTTGAGATTGAATGTTGACAGTAGCTCGATAGAAATCCGAAGTAGGTAAGTTGTTACGACAAAAGTAAAAATGGGCACATACCATGGAGATCAAAATGACTAGATACATAAAGGTTCAAACTTGCACAACGATGACCTATGAGTATATCTATTGTTAGCTGCCAGTGGTTACGTAAAGGGCAGCAGAGACGAGCGACCATCGACACCCCACCATTCAGTCGTGTATCTCTGCTTGGAGGATTCCATTTTCGAACGTCATTGTAACAAGACATGTTATAGTTTGACGGGAATACGATTTTGCCGCGCTTTTGAATACTTTTGTTCAATCATAGTTGATTTTCATGTTAAAACTATTTCTTGTTATTTCCTTGTTAAATAAACCTGCTTCTGGTTCTTAAAATCAGAAGTGGGATAGTCTCACTCCCACTATAAAGTTTTTGATTTCAGTTTAGATTCATTGGCACTTTTTATTAAGTACGACGGGGTGTAAGGAAACCCGCCGACCAAAGTTTTTGCTGTTCTATTTTAATTTTGTAATGGATTGCAGTGCGCTGCATAGATTGGTATGTTCAAGATGCTATGGAGGCAGCGTAAGTGATACCAATAAATATGTTGGTTGGTTTACTTGTTGTGGAACAAAAATAATATGGAAGGTCTATCGTATTCTGAAGAGTTAAATGACATCAATGCCCAAATAACTGGAAGAATACATTGAAGGATAGCATTATTGTGGACTGCATAAATTCCATTATTGGAAAAATCACAAAGGAACATTGGTTTTATTTACTTTTATGGAAATAACAGGTCTGGTAACTATGGTTATTGGTAAACAAAATTGATTGAACATAGTCACATGATAAAGTAGCAATCAAAATGTTTGTGTTGTAACCGAATTAACGATTGCTTTTGTTTTCATTTGTGTCCAGAAAAACGATTACGACCACGTTAACCAATCGAGATTCAATTATGACAAAATTGAGCCAGGTCCAACTCGCTTATTGAATGTGCAGGTGTTCCGAGACACAACCAGGCTCAGCCATATCCTGCCGAGGACGTCAGGGTGTCAGGAGAGGCCGTGTTAGCTGCCAGTGGTTACGTAAAGGGCAGCAGAGACGAGCGACCATCGACACCCCACCATTCAGTCGTGTATCTCTGCTTGGAGGATTCCATTTTCGAACGTCATTGTGACAAGACATGTTATAGTTTGACGGGAATACGATTTTGCCGCGCTTTTGAATACTTTTGTTCAATCATAGTTGATTTTCATGTTAAAACTATTTCTTGTTATTTCCTTGTTAAATAAACCTGCTTCTGGTTCTTAAAACTATATTTTTATGGCCGGAGAATTTTAGTAACATCCTCTATTCCTAGATCATAGGACTAACATTGTACTGTTGCACGCTGCAGCATATCCACGCATGTTCCCTCACTATCCCTGTCGGTGACATTTTTTCATTAAGTATGAATAATGTTTCACTGACAGCGAACGCGCGTTGTCTCTGAGCCTTTACACGAATGAAATATGCAAGCGTGTTGCGTTACTCTTTGTAATGTGAAACTGGGTAATTAAAACTAAAGTTGCTGTAAGATTTAAATTAATTTTGTTTTATAGTATCTTCTTAACAATTCGTTGGCTATTCTCAGCATACAATATCCGTTTAAGGTTGTTAGTAGCCTTCTTGGATTTCACGTCGTTGTTACACCGGACCTTAATGTTTATTTTACATTTAGGTTGATCCTTTTGGTGAAGATTATATGATGGACGTTTAACTGAACGTGAGTTATGATTTTCATGATAGATATAGCACTATGCTTCTATGATTCACTATATTCTTTCTAACCAATGTTAGCATAATACAGAACTGATATATTATTTGGATAAACTATGCTTAAAAAGTCGAATAAAGTTAAACACCCAAACAAATTTGCCAAATAAAAAAGTTGAATTACATTTTTATTCGGTGTAGAACAAAGTATTGTTAGTTCAGTCAATATGGCAACTTCCTAGAAACACGAAGATTGCTGTAGAAAGATCCATAATACTTTTCATGCTGCTACGATGACGTATTCGCATCCCCTCTAGCTAGAAAATATTACCCTTCTATTACGGGGCTAATATTTTTAACTTAGTACTTTATCTTTCCATTTTCAAGCGTTTCACAAGCAGAGCACGTCGGTATTGAAGACTATGCTTGCAATTTTAAAGAATCGTTTTATTTGATCGAGATCAAAGTTTCCTCATTCCATTCACCTTGATTTTTATTTGCGAGTTGCCCTGGATATAGATTTATTTCTTCAGGTCATTTAATATCGCGAAGGAAACCAATGTTTCACTTTGGTCTTTTATTGAAATATTCCAGAATTCTTGATATTATTTTTCGTAGGCGTTGTGATATTCCGTCGGACTAATATATTGGAGTTTTCTGATGACGATCTTCAGTAACAGTTCCTATGGGCGGTCATTATCTAATCGTCCCAAAACGGTCGCTAAACTTTGAAGTTCCGTAATTAATTTTGATTCATGTATTAGGGGTTGAAGGGTTGCTTGCTAGGTGACTTTGAGTTCTCTGACTAGGGGATAAAGATCATTACTATATGCCCAGACACGTTTCAATAATAAACCGACCTTTATATTCATATTGGAGTTGGGAACTGAGAGAATGTCGTACAGGCAGTTGATGCATGTAAGATATGTCACCGATGCATTCGGTAACATGGCATACCATTTCCTGTGCTCGATAGCATCCGTTGTGGTAGGAGCTACAAGATAGTTGAATCACTATTCCAATATTGTGATAACGTGTCTGTAATCATAGGTTTACAATAAATTGATAAGCTATGTAATGTTGTTGTTTTAGCTTAAGGTAACTAGGCAAACTGTTCTATCCAAATTCCGGACTGAAACTGTCATCTAAATGATGTGATAAATCAACAAGCATACAAACTTTTTCACTTGTTCACACACCCGCTCCCAGTGAGAACTTGTTCCTGCTCCTGGATAAAAAGTTACCAATATGTAATTTGATATACCCATAGGCTTTATTGCTGTCAACTTTAAGCCAAATTCATCCAGTAGTTAAGCGTGAAACTAACATACCTACATACATAAACTTTCGCATTTATGATATTAGTTGGACTACTTCCCAAGCTGCAAATATACATTTTTATAAGCTATATTACTTGGCTTGCTGTCACTCACATGGTGGTACGAGGTGAGGCGTAAAGATTAATGGAATGCATTGCATAGCCACATGAGGCCCCGCGTCAGTGCGTAACTTTTTCCTCTCTAAATAATGAGCAGTGTTGCGCAGTTCTGTATAGAGTGCTACATACAGCATACACCACTTATAATAATAAGATGAGGAATAATTTATTGCAAATGTTTGTTTGTATGAAGGTAATAAAATTACCTCATTTTCCGAGACCAATGGCAGTATCTGTTCAAAAGGTTGGAACTTCATTTAATGTTAACCAAAAAGTTCCAGTTCATATCTTGCGGCAGCAAATCAGCTGATCAGTTCAACAGAACCATATTATTGTATTGTCATTTGACCAAAATACAGCTGACAATTTTCACGACTCTACGATCCTTGGAAGATGGTTAGAAGCTACCTAAGATTCCATTACTTAGTTAAGTATAGGTCCACCTAATAAAAACGAGTTAATGTAAATGTAAATGTTGACACTTGGCAGCTTGATGTGCATTTGTTTCAGCCGCAATGGTGTGATATATAGTGTTCGATTTCATAGTTCAATTTTCGATAACCGCTGGTATACTTGGCAGGTACACGAAGCCCACACAAATGCGATTAAAACAGTAAAGCATCAACACATGAAGTTATTTTCACTGACATTAAAATATTATTGTTTTTACCTCCCCTCCTACTTTTATAATCCGATGCAATATTGTGCCGTTTACATCATATTAAAGGTGTTAAGTATTCATTTTGGCATAATTTTCAATACATAATTTGGATATTACTGAAACATGTTTCATTAATAGAGGAAATGGAACTGTAAATCAGTATTCATTTTTATGAATAGTTAATAACGAGTTATGATTAATAGTTTAAATAAATATGCAATATATGTGAATGAAATTTTTAATAATTCGTTCAATAATTAAATTTCGAAGAATGATCATGTAGTTATAAAAGCTTAGCTGTATTTAGATCAGCAAAGTCATTGGTAATGCATCTAATCAGTTGGTTCAATCAACATTTGAATAATAAAACATATTTAGTGTTTCGTGTAGCTAAGGGACGCATCACATTAGAGGTATAATATATTGGATTTATATGATGTTACTTCACTATAATTCAACAATTAAAAACCACATATGCAGCTGATGTCGCTTAGCACTTGAGCTATAAAATATAAGCTTTACTCAAGACAGACAGACGACAGACATTTCATTGTTCTAACATACCATGCCAGCAAGTTTTATAACTATAACTTCTTAATACTTTCTGTAAGCGTGTAATAGTTTAATCTAAGGAAGAAGTAAGGCATGAAGGCGCGATTTGATTGCATCCAAGATTAATCGATAAACGGTCTCGAGTTAAGACGGAAACCAGTTAATAAGTTCCAGCGAGCAGCTCTGATTTTCCTCCTGATAAGATTCTCTTAGCTACGCTTAATAAATATTCTTAATTCAATTTAAATGACATTTTTCACTTTTTTTATTTACCTACTTTACTTTAATCTAGGAACTAGAATCTCTTTGGTTATTAAAGTCGTGTTTCATTCTATGACAATAGTTCGTTTGCATAAAATATGTCCGTCTTCTTCTTCATAAATAGATGTTTAATTATTATTTTTTTAACCCGCATATATTCTATAATTTTAGTTTATTTTTTCGAAGACAAGAAAAGGCTAGAACTTTAGTAGGTACACAACACTAAAATTATTGATTTCGTCGCCTAATGACATAATGAAGATTTATTTAGTAATAATCCGTTCTAGGTGAAAACATCTCTTAGTAATATTTTCGCGTTCACAGCGCTGACTGTGATAAAACCTGATTGGTTTGCTCGTTACTGCAAAATGATCGACACGTGTACGTGATAACCCAAATTCTAATTATTAAATATGGTGGGTAAAACTACCTTTTCGTTAAAATGCAAAAAGAATTTGAAAAATACTATTTTGGCCTATTGACACATGATTATCTACAGTTAGGTAAAAGTTAAAATTATGCACCCGGGAGCCACCTAAAACCTAATATAAATTATAAATGAAACCGCGAGCGCAACACCGGGTTAATAATTTTGATAAAGTTAGCTAATATTAATGATATCCAATATCTGATATTAGATGTAAATTCGCGTGTATATGACAGAGAGCGCACTCCATTTGACAGCTGCCAAGCTTGTTACGTGTACCAGGACATCGTTTGTTATATATTCAGTTTTCCGTCAATTTTGTTGCCATTAATGGTTTTTAATTTCTATTTATAGGTATGATTTGTACAATTAGCACGAAGAAAGCACCAAAATCATCATTTTGCGTGTCATCGTCTGCATTTGGGTCATCGTGAACATCGATATGCTACGGCAGCCGTCTTTATCGAGTTCCAATCAACGGGCGGCGCGAGAGAAGACCGTCGAGCGACAGAAGAAGGTCTTCATACATCATGCCAGCATCGAATCATAAAAGCCAAAGTACTTTTGTCTAGCAACATTCTTGTCGCTCATCAACAATTTGTTTGACTTCGAGGTTTTACATACGGTACTGTTGGCCCAAGTGCACTAACGGGTACATACAGCAAATGAACATGTAACAAAGAAGTTGTACTTTAAGAACGGGCACATACATACACTAGTATAATGTAAAAATATGTTGTAGGTAAAGTTATAAAAGCAAGGTACTTCGTTTACAAATATTCTCGTGAGCTACGAGCTACCGTTGCATATCGCACACAAGACGGTCCGACGCCGTGGTCACGTGCAGCTTATGCACTGCGAAGGTAATGGCGCAAGTTTGTTTCACCTAGAACATAGCTAAAACTTTACTGGGAAAAGAATACATAATACGTACTTTTATGTATAAAGTCTGCTATAAAACGTATTCTAGAAGTTTTGTGTAGTTCACATGTTGTGGTAGAGTGGTTATTACCTATGTAGTAAATCCATATTTACTACATAATGTAAGTATGTAACTTATAGAAGCTAATTATAGTAGGCCATGAAGAGTGAAAAAAAAGATGCGATAGATCGCCAACTCGCTGGATAGATACAGTGAAAGACGTCTGTAAGGACAACCAAAGTTGACGTCAGTCGAAGCAAATGACCGAAGATAGGCGGGCCTAGCGAGTGATGGTGCATAACATTAATAATAATGGCGTCCGCGGTGGCTGTTCTCATATCAGGAGATGAGCCAGCTGCGCAGGACATATGTATATTATAGTGCACGAGCATTTGCGCAGACACAGGTGCACTCCCTATTCCTTCACTCTCATAACCCGAGGGACGGCAATCAAAGAGATCAAAACATAACATAACTTATGTTGCATAACATTACTTATGTTGTAGCAACCCTCAATTATGAGGTATCGAGGAAGAAGTAAGGCTTACTAATCTATTGAAAGCATACAGATTGGTAAGTTCCAAGGTCAAACTAAAGATCCAATACGCATTCTAGTGTACACAGTTTACCCTGAAATCGGATTTGACCGCTTACGCAATATTGACACATATCCCCAAAACAAAGCGATTTACTCGATAACAAGGAGCTGTCGACGAGGTAGACAACGCAACGCAAACATGAGTAGGTACACCCTAAACCCCTCTGATACGTGAACAAACTTGACACTCGCTACAATTTACGAGAAAAATCCTACACCCTTCACTTTTATTACTTTCTCACAGATTTTTTTCAGCTCCAGTTTTCTGTTACACTTTTAAAAGTACTCGGACTTTGTAGTCGAAGTTTTCCACATTAAACTAAAACTATTCATAGAACTGCACTCGATAGTTTTTTCTATTCCATTTTTAGTTTAAACTGATTGCTAATTAAATACGCAAGTCTAGCGATGAAAGGCTAACAATTCCCTAATGGACTTTACTTTAAACTTTGTTAATGAATATAAATAGATAGACTTCAATTCTCAAGAATAATTTAGACTTTAGAAAATTGGGAAATACGATAAAAATAACGAAGGGAAAGTTTGTAATCAAATTTTAAACTTTGTAAAACTTTAGTACTTTGCATACCTACTTGGATTTGTAATCCAAATATAAAGAATTGGGAGCGAAAAGTTAAAAACTGTTGTTTTTCGCAGGAAACTACTTACTGCCAACATGTTTTGAACCTTCTCAAAGTGACGTACAGGTATGCAAAATATAGCATTTAAAATGAAAAAGCTAGCACCTATTAACAAAACACCTGTAACAAACCCGACACATCAATCCGCATTGTTTTTCAAAAACATACACATAACAGCCAACTAACGTCTATTTTGTCAGCAGAACAACAGCAAACAAAGCTCGGCATTTAGCTAGCCTTCGCAGGACATGTCGTGACAGGGACAGGCGGGTAACAAGATAAGCAATGTGTCCTGCACGCGACCCGTCGGCCCTAATCCTGGGACGCAGTACCACGATACTGTTGGTATCAGCTTTACATTGCTGCTTGTCAAAATACTCATCTTAAGATTGTTCATTTTGAGGTTTAAATGTATTTGAAAAACCATAGGCACAATGGTACATTTTATAAAAAAGAAACAGTATGTACCTGGAAGAGGACATCTTAAAGAAGTTGAAGAGTTCTGCAGAAGCATCTGGTTGGACTGTTGCTTTTTGAGTCGTCTGTTTTGTAGTTTTGTAACCTTTCTGCTGAACGTTACCTATTTTATTAAAAAGGTAAGAAATTGTTTATGGTTACCTCAGTTAGTTTTGGATATTGACATAAATATGCAAGATAGGCTTTATCTTGAAGTTGAAGAAAATCAAACCAGAGAGTATTTAATTGATCCCAACTTTATTTTAAATTGACATGAAACCAGAAATTCTCAACTTGAGTTATGTCGAAACCATAACTTCTTGTAGATTAATTAAGCGGTCTCTTCAAAATAAGGAATTATTAATTTTCCAGTTACTTAATTATATTTGTCACGAGTTCACGTAAAAGCCTCGGTTTGTACTTAGATGCCACAAACTTTGTTTTCCTGTTTATACAATGTTTATAAGTAATTATATTTGACAGCACAAAATACTCAAAGGAAAGTTGTTATATTCTTAGAGATAATTCAAGAACGTTTCTCACAAGAGAAAGGATTAACTCATTGATAAGATTTAGGTTGATCCACAAATCATGAAAACTTCTCGAAGAAAAATATTTTTAGGATTTTTATTACGAACTTCAATTTAACACCCTGGAAACCGAAAAAACAATATTATCAACCCTAATAAGGACATTAAGTATGAACCTTATGAAGCTTATAATAAGATTCAACACGTTGGGAAGGGAATGAATAATAAAAATATTTGCACATCCCAAGGATTATACGGGTAGCCTCGAGTTAACCTAGATTTATAATAAGTTAATATCAATCTCGCAGCAAAGCCTTACCTTAGTTCTGTAATAAGAGAAGTTAAGTGTCCCCCTGACGGCTTTTGTCTCTCCAAAGTGATTGTTATTTCAAAACACTCAACAATCTTTGAACAAAGAGCAATCGAAAGCAATTTAAATTCAAGACCCCACTCGACCGCAATTATTTACACAACGGCACTACACTATCCTTAAATCTGTATAAATATTCATGAAACTGTTTTATAAGGAGACCCTTGCTCTCTTTAGCAACGTAAACGAAAGTTGAGTGACTTTTCAGTTTCCCTTGCAGAACAGAATGTGCGCTCACCGTAGTTCCACGTGCAACTTATGAACATTTTAGCATAATACATTAATATTAGGTATTATGATTTTCCATAAGTGTGCTCAGTCTAGTTAGAAACTTCACTTGCAAAGGCGTGTCTTTAGCCTGTTGTAAAAGTAAAATATTGTTCAAAGAATTTTAAAATGAAAACATTTTATTATTTTCATTTCACTGATTTGTCAGCAGTCAATAAATTGTATCGATATTAACAACACGATTTTGTGTTGTTATGTTCCAAAGTATTGTTGGCCAAAATTAGTGAGAGAATAACATTTAAGTTGGAGCCACATTTAACTGGGTGTCGGGTGTGCACATGAGACCACAGATGACGAGGGTCCCGTGTCAGATTGTTTGCGTTGTAAAACAAAATTTTAATATCCTCGCTGTCTACATAGGCTTACCTATTCTAAATTTGCTTTACAAGTTATTGAATAACGTTACAAAGTTTTGGACGTTTAGTGAATTATATACGGCTTCCAAATTACACGGCTTGATATGTTTTGGGCTGTTGTTGGGTAAGTAATTTCATTATAAAAATTGCTTGTGTATTTTTTGAATGCTTTGTTGGTTTTTCATATCATGATTGGTTTTGTTGATGGAAAACGGTGCCGGCTTGAGACTTTTGTCCCAAAAAGAAATTAAGTAATGTTAAAATTATTTAGTTAATACAGTGTGACACGTGTATTATACCCCGCAATAGTGTCAGCAATGATCGTAAAGTCGAAAACCAAACAGCTTGTAAGGGCGCCCTGAGGTGATGATTAACGCACCCTACACCGCTTGGTTGTCTCGTCACGTAACCTCCAATCTGCTTAGTAGGACACCTTTGTGTCGACCCTTTTATTTGGGTCGCAAAGTCCTTAGGTACACTGAAACTGATTCACAGATAAACACCACCGAGTCGTTAGCAAGATATACAGACTGATTTAAAAGGTTATTTACCTATATCGAATATCTACGAATTGAATCCAGGTCGAACTAGTACTTTCCGTTTACTTCGATAACCGTTTATCAAACACTGACATAGTTCCAGTAAGTGATCTATAAAGTATCGGCTGACAATGACAAACACTACTCATAACTCATAACGAAATTACGAGGACGATTCATCCCCAAACTTGGCAAAGTACGTACTTCGCAGCTTATCATCGAGGGACAGAATCGCTTCAGTTGAACAAAGTAATCGTCGAGGTATCTGAATGAGTAATGCGAATGGTTAGTTTAAACGAGTTATTCGTATAGTTGGAATCACACTCGCACTAATCTCTAGCATCAATTATGAACTGAATATGAATGTAACAACCGATGAAAACCGTTGGGGTGTGACAAACGGTCATTAAAATTCGGGATCGGACGGGATTTGGGTGAGATCCATCAGAAATTAATATTAGAGACGTCAGCTGCTCCTCACCTGGAAATTGTCTAATAAAGCCGCCTTATGAACTCGGCTTTTATAAACTTTGTGCGTCTACAGCGTTTTAAGTGCCTTATCTCCGCAGACGGGGAAAAAACTTGACGCGGTTTACATCCTTTGTTATGGTTCCACATAATTTTTAAGCAGTTTGATGAACTTCTAGAGACATATGGTTCCTCTGACATATTTAAATATGCTTAAACATTTGCAGCTTGTTTAAAACGGCTTATTTTATTTTATGGTAAAGAATATATTTACGTAAGCAATTTACACCACGGGGAAACAATTTTCCGCGTTTGAAAATCTTTTCACGGCCAACTGTGTCTACTTTCAAGAAATGGAGTGTCGGGAAATGTGTACCGAAATTGCTCGAAGGGTTCCGTCAGTGTTGCAGTTTCGCTGTACAAATTTCTTGGAGAATATTATAAGACGCCCGAGGGTGGCAGATCCACCGGGCTGCTCCGAGGACCGTTGAACTTTGCAGCTCTTTGCGAAATTGCACATTTTACTTTGCTTTTTTAACAATACATATTAAATATCATTGTACATTGTCTTGTGTAAACATTATTTTCAATTCTTTTATTAGATGAAATTAAAATGGATGTGCCGTAAGAAATGTTTTCCAATAAAACAATCTCGGCTCCTAGCCAAGATTCATTTTCACAAAGGGTTTTAGCAAATACGACGTTCGCCTTTTACCTTCAGTCTGTCCTAGTTGTGAAAGCGACGTGATTCTAAAGCGATAGTTTATCATGATTTTCCAGAAAGCTAGTACAATGGATTTAACTGTCATAAATCGCTCATTGGTCCAGCGGCGATTAGAGGGCATCAGGAGTTCGCTACTGTCAATTCAGTGGCCTTAGAGATACCTTTAGTTAAATTCGAGTAGACTTGCCTTTAATTATTAAATTGTAAACCTAGTTTCCACAAAACCGATTTTGTAAATTATTTATATAATACACCAGAATTGATATTAAAGTAGGACAACTATTCATATCTTAGAAATAAATCAAGAATTCAAGAGCAATATCGACAAATATAACTTTCAGTAAGTGGGTCACTCTTTGTTTCAACAAGTATTTATGTAAGAACGACATATCAATTGATATAGGCCTAAAATAATAGAAGAACTAGCCCAAAATATACCTTTCCACTTGAGATACAATTACGTGAATAACATGATATATATTGAATTATATATTTTGGAAAAGTTAATGATAAACGAGGTATTTATATTGGATGAGTCGATCAATCAAAGTTAAGCAGCTTAATCAAAGAATTATTGGATGCGGAATCAAATGTACGAGTACATTAAATTTATCTTTATTAATTTCGTTGAATATTATTGTTTTACTCTTTTGAGACTTGAGAAGTATTCCTCCTTAGAGTTTAATGTTATTTGACAATAATTAACTAATAATTGAAAATATCATATCAATATGATAGTTTACAGAAATAGGATTTTTGTAAAGAAATGTTATCTTGAAAACCTACCTATCTACCTAGTTGGAAATTGTTTGTTTATTTTTGTGAAATAAATCTTGCGAACCAAATCTATCGTCTACTTTGTAGGCAAAAAATATTCCGTTCCAATAGGTTTATTTGCCTGCGAATAAAATCTATTATAGATAGGTGCTTTTACTTGAGGCTCCCTTATAAATATAGCTATAAGTAAAGTATACACATTGTGCGTATATTATCGTGAATAACAGATCGTAAAGCCTCTTAAACTCACTGGGGTACGATTAATGAACCAATAATTATTCGCTAAGGGCTTTACCCTGTACGCGCTTCATCTGTCTATATATACATATGTGTGTGTGTCTGTGTTGGTATGCGTGAATATATTCACTTCGCATTATTAACTCACGTGGCCCGTGGAAAGTTACTGAACAGTTAAGGTAAAGGAATGTTGTGAAAAGAAAAACTTACCTATATGTACCTATTTGTAGTTTTCCTTTATGTACTTGTAGTTGTATTTCATGGTTGTAAGATCAAACATAAAAATATTTTTTTCATCCCACCATCTCGGAAAGAGTAGTTTTACCCTTTGATATCTGAGCGTAAAAGTCGTTTTTATCCTCTAGAGCGGCAAAGTGATTTGAATTTAGAACATGGTGTGCATTGTGTGCAATACTCCATTTGTGACAATCTTGATAAGACTTTTCAAACAAATACATATTAAACAAATAAAATACTGCTTAAAATAATTATTCAATTAATTAAGTAATTTTTATTATTGTTTTTACATAGATTTTTAACCTCGTTTCATTTTTAAACTGAGTTATCAAATAAATGAACTTTTATAGGCACTTCTTTTTAATTTGATACTCATATGTGCGCGCCATTTTGTTTTTTTACATTTAGTAATTTCCTCGATGAGGTGGGATGAAAAGTTACGTGTTGCACTCGAGTGCAAAGATTTTTCACCTTGTGCTCTTTTGATTCCCTCGCTATCGCTCAGGATTCTAATTATTGAAACACTCGCTACGCTCGTGTTTCAATTTTAGAATCCTTCGCTTGCTCGGTCATCAAAATTGAGCACGCGGTTAAAAAGCAACTTTGCACTCTTGTATAACAAATAACTATTTAGTCGTTTATAGACTTAGGTCACTATCCACATTGAATTCTTTAATAGTTCGTAATCTAGATATTATAATGAGCTTATGTATGTCCACAATATATTTACTTGGTCACGGTTGCTTCTTTGTTGGACGAATATTTCCTCTTGTTGCTCCAATTATTATCTACCTTTCCTAATCAGTTCCCTTGAAAATGCCTTGAAAATCGGTCTCCTACAGCCAATCGTGTACCAATAAGCAAACTGTGGCACTTTAAACCCTACTACTATTACGCTACGACGATTGGTAACACAGCATTACAGGTCATTTATAGCTGAGGGTATATTTCGGTAACTTTATGACAAATTCGAAGTCAATAAAGGTCAAAGGCCCAATAAAAATAAAATCAAAGTCTAAATCTCTAATGAACGTTATGGGTTGTAAAAATACGTGCGTGACTAATGAATTTAATGACTCTTGTCGCCTAGGAAAAAACAACATTAAAAGCGAATTCTGATAAACATCTACGTAAGTTCCATTCCGCTGTGTGACGAACCAATTTCTTTTGAAGTCTTTACCGAATATTTAGTTATTATAATGTAGTTTTCCGAAAAAGGAAGGAAAATACATGTGGCTATTTATAGCAACAATATAAAACATAACAAATAAGGTTTTCATTGATCTTTTTTTGGAAAAGCAAGGAAATAATTTGTCTGTTGTTAATTTGTTTGTTGTATCTTACGTTTTATGAATAGTTCACGAACATATTGGGTACTATAAATAGGTATTGATATTTATTTGCTATCATATCTTTAAAAAGGTGTTAATATAGCTTCAAAATCTCTATATACACGTCTTCTGTTCATGTCCCTACTAAGGAATGACCAAGAAAATAACAAAATATAACTTTGTAAGATATAGGTATACTGACGATGGCACCTCTCAAAAGACAGCACAGAATTCAACTTTAAAAATACACCACTATCTCCTCTCAAGCATTATCGGATCCACATCAGAAATGCAAACGAAACTGAAGAAGCAAACGAGACTCAAGAGCTTCCAAACATTAGGTGCCTCCGTAACCCAAAACAAACCGTAATATTTCCAAAAGTCAACATTTAGCGTAGTGTAAACGTGTGAGCTGCGACATGCAAGCAGCCGCGTGCATCCACTGCTATCATGTAAATGAACACAATACATGTAAGCGAATATTCATGAGCTTGTAAAGCCGACGGTAGGTTACGTTCTACGGGGCAAACAGCTTCTCAATAGTACGGACCTGTTTAGCTTACTTGAATGCCGAATATCAACGGAGTAGAACCATTTAATATTTCTAAGTATAACTATAACTGAGTCCAACACTGGTTGGTTTGTACAGTTTTCTTTAAACAATTGTTTACTAATAGTTTGTTATGTACTAACAAAGTAAACAATTGATTTAAGAAAAACGGATGTTTAGGTTGTCGGGGAAAGCCTTACCCGATTTGAGCAATGGATAAAATAGAATAGAAGTTCATTGTTACCAGTATTAAAGCAAAAAGAAATAGAAAAATAAAAACTTAACATGGAGAGCAAGTATACGACTGATTATATCGTTTGGTTGCCTTTAAAATTAAATGGTGTAACTGGTTCTTAGATTAAAAAGACCGTTATAATAAAAACTGTATCCTGCTTTGCAATTCCCAGAAAAAATATACCGCGCTGTCAGAAAAATCAACCCACAGGTGCTGGAAAATCAAATTTTGGTGGGCGAAAAATTACGAGTGGGAAAGTGTGTCATGTGGGTGTGTAGTTATTTGTAGCAAACAAGAAAATATTACATTCTCAACTGAGGCAATTATACCTATTAGTCGTAGTTAGTATAAACATAAAGTTAATATTAGTGTTGTCACACGTTAATAATTTTTGTGTCGAAATAATACCTACAGAAAACATTTTTTTATGTTTTTTTTTTAAGAATTAGTATATTGATTGCACACTTATATATACCTAGTAAGAAATATAAGTTCATTATGTGCATGCTCTTAAGTCATTTATTTTACGAACTTTTGCATACAGTCAAGCCCAGCAAGTATCCATCATTACTTATAGTCAAAATTTTGATAATACATCTGTCAAGCTTTGGGGATTGTGGTAAGTTTACCTCTGGGTGTTTGTTGAAGCTATCATTGAGAGACAGATGTTTACCAGCTCGCTTTCCACTTTGGAATATCATTTTGTATCTACTGAAACCAATCTACTCAAAATTATTTCGAGATTCAACAAAGGAGGCACTTTGTGCGCGATAGTATGAACTATGAAACAGTTTAATTTGACACACAATAGTAGTTTATTTACTACAATACAGTATACATAAATATAATACTATATATTTAAATCATATTGTGTCTAAAGACATATAACAGTTAAAAGTAGCGGAGGTCAATGTTTAGAAACACCATGACCTATATGTGTAGTGTCGGGTAAACTATGGTTGGTATGTTTGGGTGACTAAAGATAGTAACTCGGTATTTGAATTTAAGTAGACGGATTTAAATTCGACACTGTATTATGCACGGTATAAAGCGCTTTATTTTGTTGGTGTTTGAATAAATAAAGCTCTGGTGTAAGTATAAAACAAAATGTAGACTTATTTATGTATCTCAAGCATAATATTGTCATTCTAAACCCAAATCCACCCACCATGGAGGATAAAGCCTCTTTTTCTTTTTGTCTCCTCCCATTTCCCGCCCGTCGCATTTGTAAGCATCCTTACTGTTTAAAAAAATAAAAGGAACCTCAATTGCTGATTCAAATTGCTTCATAAGCCTTTATTTTTGTTGCGGAACATGGGCATCTATTCAACTTGGCTATTGCGTTCTTCACGTCGCGACGTATAAAACAAATATACCTCTAGATCCCTCGCAGGTAGGCGACGGTCATATTGTGAGAAGTTTTAATGAAAATATAAGCATCGTACCCGAGATAAGGTCTGTTAGTTTGTAATACATATAGAGTAGTGCTAATATTAGTGGAAAAGGTACTTGTTATTAGGTATACTAAAAGCGCTTCATACTTGTTTGTACTTAGTGTTTTTGATATCAAAGACTGTTGCTGAGTGTCCAAAAAAACGTATAAATACCACTACGCATATATTCTTGTTATATCTCAGATATAAATAGTGGGGATCACAAAATACTAAAAAAGAATGCTGTAAAATATCAATATCAATGAACCTTAAATAACTCGACTTTAAGTTACTGCATTCAATAAAATAAAGTCATTGGGTGAACACTAACAACGTTATATAAACAGATTCGTCCAGTCTATTCAAAATCAACAAGACGTAATAAATAAAAACAATCCTTATTATCTGCCCTCGTGTTGTGGCTATTAAGTTTATCTCACTAAAGTACTTGTATAAGAACAGCAATATTTTGAAATAACGATATATTTTTCCCGTAAAGCTTACATAATGCTCCTACGGGCAATTATAGGCCGTTAGAGTACCATAATGGATCTATAGAGGAGCCAGTATCGAGCATTGTATCTTAATTACTATCATACTTAAAAAAACCGGCCAAGTGCGAGTCGGACTCGCGCACGAAGGGTTCCGTACCATTATTTATAAAACGGACAAAAACATCACGCATGGGAGCATCCAAAACATTTATTTAATTCTAGTTTAGTATTTGTTGTTATAGCGGCAACAAAAATTCATCATCTGTGAAAATTTCATCTCTCTTACTATCACGGTTAATGAGATACAGCCTGGTGACAGACGGACGGACGGGCGGACGGACAGAGGAGCGAAAACAATAGGGTCCTATTTTACCCTTTGGGTACGGAACCCTAATAAAACTAAAAAGGTCTTATCTATATTCTCACACCTTACTTATTTCTTGCGGCAATTAATATTGTTAATTATCTTAGTGATCTAATTACCTACTCATATTTTGGTGGTGTTATTTGTAAGCTGATTTTGGTAATACGAAATTCATGAGATTATTATGTATTACGTTACTGTAATAATGTTACCTTAATTACATCACGTCTTGTGTAGAGTAAGCCTTCATTATTTTATTTATTTTGCCAGTTTTCTATGTAGTAAGTAGTCCAGTAATTTCCGCTGGAATCCATATGGAAAAATGCCATCGTTAGATAAATTCATATTGAGGCGAATCAAATGTATGCAGCTAGGTACTATATAGCTAATAAGGCATTTGAAATGAATACGAATGATAAAAGTTTAATTTTCTACTGAGAAAAAAATAAAACTACTATTGAAGTATTTTTTTGTTGTTTACTTTTAGATTTTCATTCGTATTGAAAGATATTTCTGATTCCATTTTAGTTTTGTATATTAAATAGTTTGAGTATTTTTCCTCTAGGTACCTGGTTTTTAGATCAGCGACTGCCAATCATAGATTAGACTCAAAATAAGATGTCATTTCATTCTGACAGTTCTGTAATTAAGGCATAAAAAATATCTAGTAGATTTTGTAAAAAGAATTGTATAAGGAAAAGTAAGATAAGGGTATCCTTTTGACTCTCGCCATTTTAGCCGTTGGATTGTCAGTCAACATTTCCTTAGCCTAAAAAGTCAATTAAATATACATAGCCTTAAAGTTTACACGTGTAAGATTTACTACTAGTAGCAAAAACATGGTTTAAAGAGGTAATAACAAGGCCAAAATCTTCGATTCAACAGAATAATAAAAGTGTTGACGTAAAACAAGACGTAATATATAAATTATTCACACTCGGTCGGTAATCCAGACATCGGGATAAACAACGAGTGTGTACACAAAAGAAGTGCCAAACACAATGGAGCTTTTCTCCGCGGGATCGGCTGACAGGCGAAGACATCGCCTTTGTAGGCAGTTTACGTGCTTCCAGTACTCGCAAGGGCATATTGGTTTACAACTCGCTATAATCCCGGCTAAGGGATTGTCTGCAACCCGTTCAACGAGCCCCGTTCAATGACATCAAAGAACACTTGAAAATTTCCACAACTTTGGTTTTCCTTACGGTAACACTTTGAACGAATATTCGGGGGAAACAAACTTTGTTATGTACCAGAATTAATTTAGCCTTCGCTAAACCTTAGAATATTAAGTCGAGTTAAGTTTGACTTAGAAATTCGCAAGTTAATAAACTTCTAAGTTGATATTATTTTTCTTCTACCTCTATAAAAACTTTAAGGTAAACTATGTAAGTATGAGCGAATATTTAGTTATATAGCTCTATAAAAACTGTGCAAGCGAGCCTATACTGAAAAATATTGACGGATATTTTCAAAGACGTCATTCAATTTAAATTAAAAACTGAAATTAATGCCTCATGTTCTGTACTCTCTGCACAGGAGATAATCATTCATCAATGAATTTTATGTTTATGTTGATGAATATAAATAAGGACAACATTTGATTTATCTCACATGTAATATTTTTTATCTCTGATCAGGCATCGAATATTTAGTTACGATGTCAGAAAATGAACTGAAAGAAGTATTTTTTTTCCTTGATTGTTATCAAGAAAAATAATACAAAACGACAGGTCCTTAGAAAAATGTTCTGTTATGGACTGGATTTCTTGTATTAGACGCAATCTTTATGAACTAGAACCGACTGCCTGCAGGTATAAAACAAAACACATAAAACTCTTGAAGCTATTCTCCACGAGATACTCGATGGGTTGTTGTTCGAAATAACTCCGAACTATGATATGAAGTTGTTCGGAGAATTAAACCTAAGTAAATCCCGGACATATTACATAGACTACTCAGAATAGAATAGTGCTTACTTTAAAAGTTTTGAGATACGCAGAAAAATAAATAACATTTCGTTAGGTTCACGAATTCTGATAAAATGCGGTGTCAGTGTACGCAAGTCTTTCAATGTTTGTTTTCACTATCAGTAGGTATGTTATATTTACAAGTTTTCTGTATCAACGATCCTACAAACTCAATAAAACACAAAGTTAATTTTAGCAACACAATTTGATTGTGAGTGTTCACGGACTGAAAAGCGAATCATTACTAAAATTTGAGAATACTGAAGCGTGTCTTTGATTGAAACAGGCAAGCAAGATTTGAAAGCTTAGAGTTTGAAGTTCAAACGGGAATTTCACAGAGGCCAACCTCTTGTACAGTAACGCCTTTGAGAAACACCACAACGGCGAGTGATCTGCTATCGCGCCCTCTCTTGAGCACTCACTTAAACACTCGACTGCCTAGTATCAAAAGAGCTCAAGTTGCCGACTCAACTCGAAGTACATGGCCCTTCTTTTTAATAACTGTGACCAAGGATTCTTGCTGAATTAGTTTCGAAAATGACGTGACAGTATTTTTGTATGGATACTTTCGATCCTTTGTTGGTATTTTTAGTTGATTTTTCAGGTGGTCTCAGTGCCTTCTTAACTTCATACAATACGGGCTTTTTGTTTTTTGTTTACATTTCAAACGGCAATGGAAAAATACTGAACTGCATCATTCGTTTTTATTTCTTTCAAAACTATCTGTTCTTATTATTGCAGCTCAAGCGTGACGTTCGTAATATGCATATTCATCTTAGTCGCTACCTACATACGTCGATCAAATTCATAGCAAGCGCAAAGCAACAGCAAAAACCGTTCCCAATTTACATTCCTGCCGTAGCTTCAATAAAAAGCTGTCAGCATCCCTAGTGATGCGACATTTGGGATGCGCAGATCGATCGCTATTAATAACAGTTTTAGCCGAACGCTTACCCGTATTAGGCAGTTCGCATCTCTAAAGTCGATTAACTATCGCTAATTCGAATTTAGCTCGGTGACACATTAGCTCGGATGAAGAGTCGGTGCCATCTGCGAGCCAGGATTATCAAACGTGATTCTATGTAAATGCGGGTAATGAAGTTTGCCTTTCGCTGTGAAATATGCACTTTGTACTTAGTTTTTGTACGGGATTTTTCTGTGGTTTTATTGCAATTTGTTCTTGACCATTTTTATGTGGGCACTTTTTTGGCTGAAGTTGTATCATCACTTTATTTTGTTCAAATGTCACGTGTGTGTAGGTATATAAGTGTCACTACCTGTGTTAGGTTTTTCTCTAGTGTAAAGCCTTAAAAGTTTCGACCTGACCTCATTGCCAAGGCTAACGAGGTATTACAGACGTGAGTGGCGACTAGGGTTGTTTCTCAGGTAAAAAATGTCTATTTCTGGTCTACATTCGTCGTTAGGTCTGAGGCCGGCTATAAAATAATCTAACAATGATTTTCAAGTTCTTGAAAGTTTGTGCAATTTGAAATTTATTCTAAACGCACAATTAACTTTACAAATAAAACTTTTGATGAAAATGATAAACAATGTATGACTACAGTAATAATTAGATTTTTTTCGTAGATAAATCTTTATTTAGTAGATTAATGGCCTGGTTGATACAAATAAGTTAATGTACCATGCAGCTTAATGTAAACATAATAAAACGTTGAATCTGAATAATTGAATTCTCGAAAAGTAAATAAAGTTTGTTTTATTCTGTTACAAAAAAAAAAACATAATAAAATATTATACCTCTCGTGAGTCTATGTCTCATAGTCTTATATAACGTCACGCTTAACCGTTTCCCAACTAAAACGAAAAGTTGCACACTATGTTGCGTAGTTACTTGTTAAATAAACACAGAATAAACAAGCGTGTTACAACACTATATTTTTGAAGTATTAGACGTGCTTAAGGAGTACCTAACAGAAACATGTGAAGCACGTTCCGGCTTTAACTATCCAACGTTTACAAAACAAGCTTAAGAAATGAGTGATGATTTATCAAATAACGTTGAAGAATTTATAATTCAAAGAACTACATACAGTAAAGTAATTTAATATCTTTAAATTCAAGAAAAGGGCTCTAAAAATGAGCTAGGCACATTTAAATATATGAGCTAAGAAGCGTTAAAAATACATATTGCATCATATTTGAAAACTAAGCATTAATTTGACGTTCGACATGTTGATTGATTGATGAGAGTAATAAATAGTTTCAGTGACCTTTTTGATGATCAATAATAAAGCTTATTTTCAATAAAGAAGGTTTAAAAGTATATAATGCAGTTTGAGTTTATCTCTACGAGCTGAGGTTACGTCGCGTCTTAAACTGTGTCAATGTATAAGTGACACTTTATGTACGTCTCTTTTAGCTAATCATGGATAAGTTACAATGTAGAGCTTTGCTTTCAAAAGCAAAGTTCAGTAAAAGCCATTCCATATGTGAAAACACGCAAAAGAATGTTGATCGTTAAAGTTATGAAAAAAGACAATTCACGCTCGGTGTGGCCAAAAATAAGCACTTGTTGAATTACAAAAAAATGAAACACCTGGTACGTGTAATTAGCGACCTCAGTACAAAGGCATTTAACTCCGCTGTGCAATCCGCTTATGTGAACAAATTCGCGGTCTTTACATTACACCCCTTTGCTGTGCCACTAACGATATTATAAACGCAGCTTTTGCTAATTCGGCTTAAAGCGTGCTCCCCAAATATGAAAATGATTTCCTTCATAATATTTTACCATACGAATGTATGAATTCTTTAAAGGCTTCTCAACGAAATAAGAGATCCCATTACGGATTGTAAAATAATATTACGAACATAACAGAAGCCCTGTTGTTTTCTGTTTTTATACAATAAATATTTCAGAATCATTCCTCCTTCATCTCGTAATAGAAACAAACGCTTGCTTCGTCCAAAATAACATTTATTAATGCAAACGAGTTGGGTAATGTCGGGCGTTACAGCTTCATTGTAAGTATAATCAGTTTACAGTTCGAGAGTGCCCTTTTCTTAATTGCAGACATAGGATTTAATGAGGGCACAAGAACGCGAATATTTTACAAATCTCCATATTTTTTTTCTTGTAATGAACCGATTAATTCGAAGGAAATTGCGCGGCAATTTTTAAGAAATTCTCATTGAATTTGTTTGTGCGTGTTCTCGCAATTACTTAACTCGAGTTCTGGGAAGATATTAGGGTAAGTCCATTATATCGTTGTAATCTTATTTTATTAGGGATGCTGGAATGAAAACACTTATGATATTTGTAATATGCTGCCGAGTGTTAATTTCATAAAATAATGCAATGAATTTATATTATTTTGAAAACGGAATTATATCATACTGCTAGATGTGCCACTAACATTAAAATATCACAAGCTTATCTCCTTTATTGCCTGTATTGCTCCTTTGAAACTGGGGGGTATGAGAATAGTTGCATACATCAAGAAAGCTAAAACGCATTTTATCGAAAATCGCGGTGCAAAGTTCAAGAAGTTGAAACTCTCCAAAATTAAGCCCGACAACTGTTAGTAGGAGTATTATATAAACATTTTATTCTGGGGTAAAGGACTCTAAAACTCAGATTGCAGGGGTAAGCAACTCAAAATTGCTTGAATGGGTAATCCCTCACAGCTACCCTTTGCTGCATATTAACTAGAGGTTGGCATTGACGGTTGCGCGCCAAGGATTAAATAAACCTATTATTTATTTAACAAAGTTATTTCGCGACTTGAATTATTAAATGTCAGGTGTCTAGGGTGCATTATTATTTTGAGTTATCACACATAGACTTCACAAAATTCCTTCACAAAAAGTTCTTGTCAAAGTTATACCATGTTATGCGTTTATGCGTGATGCAGTCAATAAAAAAAACTACAGAACTCGTCTTCAGTGCATTAATGAAATATACGAAAAGTTAATCCTTCACCATCTCATAAATTCCTCATATCACAGACGCACAGGTGTTTACAGTATTAACGATAAAAGCCGCAGCACTAAGCTTGAGACGCAATTCACAGCGCTCTTCACGCTTACAAAAGATACACACACTGAATAAGTTTCGTCAATTTTATGAAACGTTAGGTACCTATACAAAGGTGCAAAGAGGTTTTTAATAAAGGCCTGTTCTACCAACTACAAAGGCTTCAGTACTTTGTTCCTTTCCAGCGGTCGCATCTATACCTTATAAAGAACTTTTTGTCAATGCCACAACATTTTCGTTTAAAAAGAAATTTTGAACCGTACTTAGAAATTTTATTACGAACTGTTGACAAAGCAATTTGACATCAAGAGTCTTAGATACAATTAATCATTTAATTAAATTGAGGCTTATTATTAATTCTTCAATAAGTACTTGCTAGGGTTCTTTAACCGCAGAGTAAAAAAATTATCTAGGGGTTATGCAAAATATTGAAAAGAACTATTGAATCAGTCTACAAAACCAATCTATGGTTTTTGTTATGGCCAATAAAACAAAAAGAGTTTACGCTACCTTAAATTTTTTACCCTTACAGAAGCTTTAATTTTGATTTACCTGAATTGAATAAAACAGAACACCCAAACAAGAAGCTAACATACCACCAATCATATTTAGCGGGATTACTTAAGAAAACAAAAAAGTATTTATATTTATTATCCGGCTCACATCCCAAACAAACAAAACAAAAAAGAATCAAGATTACGAAGGAAAATTATTCGATCGGGGATGGCAAACAGGCAAAATTAATTAACAAAATTGAAAAATTCCATTTCATTCTTTGGATCGTGACCATTCAGTTGGAGCGAGGCCTTTTCTTGCTTCATCCATTTTCTTGAGACTTGAGTTCTTGTCTTGGTTTGAGCAATGCTGTTCAATTTAGCGAACCGGCGCGTTATTGCGACAGCACGTCCTAGGTGTCCGTAGACAGTATTCTTAAGAGACGCCTGTCTTTCTGTGCCTCGAGGCTTTAAAGAATTTATTATTGAGAAAACTGTTCACTTGAGACAAGTTTTTATACAGATAGTGAGGCGCTGAGAATATCTTATTTGCCACGTGTACCGTTTGTATGGCAAGAAATAACCTTTTGCTCTGAGAAGTTTCCTGTAGTTCATTATAATGAATAGGATTACGAATATAATTATTGTGATGGGTAATATGACTGCTAATAATAAACAAAAAAATCTCCATAACATGAATGTGATTTTATGGTAAAATAAAGAAAGGCTTTTAATTGCTATATTATATTTTGCTCATTAAAACAACGACAAAATTATAGTAATTCACATTTCACAATCCGAGCTCAGTCTAATCTGGCACTTACTTAAGCAATATAAGCACAATGTATTTGAAACAAGTGTTACTAAGTGAGCAGTTAATAAAATTCCAAAGGGTAAAGGTCTTCAGCGGCCTTCAGTTAAGTGGCAATTTTACGTGCTTCCCGGACGCTTATCTGAAAACGCTTTTCAGTAACACAACAGTGTTATTGCTATGGTTTTGCGTGTGTTGTTTCTTGTAATTACGGGAACGCTGTTAGGATTGGGCCGATGGGTTTTGAAATGACATCATCCAGTGTTCACGGAATGACGATACTGTCTGGCGTTTATTGTTTTTGTTTTCTTTTGTTTTATTAGAGTCTACAGAAGATACAGTTTTAATCAAGCCTATATGTTACTTTCGAAGACCCGCAGTTTCAGAAATGGAGTTTATTAAGTTAGAAAGAAAAAGAGATAAACATTTGTTCCTACGGTGTCAAATAATTTAAATTTGAACGAACTCAAAAATAGCAACATAACGAAGGGAATATGATATGAATTCACGTCTAGTGACGTTTTTAATTTAACAGGAGTGCATTGCAGCCGTGCCGGAACCATTTGCGGGCGACGTCATTGCCCGGTGCCTGCGGGAACAATACTGGCACCCTCTATTGTCCCACATAAACAACATTTTATTAGAGACTTCTAAACCTCGTGTATCAGTTTTTCATTTTGCTGGCGATCACGATTCGTACGGTCGAAGTGCAATTGGAATCACTATATCAATGGAATCGAATGCTCGGAGTTGGTTTTGGCGATTTTTTTTTGCTTGTTGATATCGATTGCGTGGTTGCATTGTTAACCTCTTTCGATGTTTATTGTAGGTTTTTCCATACATATGTCACCCTACGCTAGAGGTTTCTGAATATTACTTATAAAATTAAAGAATTCTGCATCCTTACCAAGCATATAGAATTTATTTATTAGCTTAAAGTTGCAGTTAGCATTTTATTACTATAAAATGATTATCAATACTAATTTTCTTTTAATGTAAGTATATCATGTCATCTACCAAGTATGTAAACAAAATACGGCAAAAAGAGTACCTATTTCGTTACCATAATTATCTGATCCCTTTACCACCAACAATACTACAGTCCATTTTCTCCTAGATTGGAAGTTAATTAGTATTAGTTATTAACACATACATTTCCACAAATATTTCCACTGGAGCTTGAACAAATGGCGTCAACATTACCAGCACATTTGCGCTCATTACCGACGTAGATAGTCTATTGTTTTATTTTACGCCATCGCCCAGTAATAACGTGTAATTGTGGCCGCTTAATTAATGCAATAAGTCTCGACCCTTAATTACTTATTTAATTAATCGAAATTCGTGTTATTATGATGGCAACGATAAGCTGATTATATTGTTGATATTTGATTTCAGTTACCTGTTTTCATAATTCCAATTGGATTTGTTTTGATGTGTGCGGAAAAATGGTTGTTCTGTTAATGAGGTAAATTGAAATACACTTGTAATGTCATATAATCACAATTATCAGGTATACAAATACATTACACACACTATTTAAATGCGACGTTCTCTTAAAAAAGAGTACTTATTTAATTACAGTCCTGCCAATCATATAACGTACTTCAAAGTTACAAAAACGTTTTAATAAAATCCAGCATCAAGAATTCTAAAGCATTAATCATATGTAGTGTTATATACGCCTTGATCACATGTTAGTAGGTCATGCTAATATTAATTACCAGCTGGTGCGCGCGTCTGCGCAGGTTTAGTATTTCGAACAATATGTTTACAAATTGTAGCCTATGTGTTATTCTGATGTATAAGCTATATTATTGTAAAGTTTCATTAAAATCCATTCAGTAGTTTTTGAGTGAAAGAGTAACAAACATCCATACATCCATACATCCATAATATTAGTAGGACAAGTAAAGACGTTGAAATGATTATAACATTAAACGTCTATTTAAATATACTTGATTTATTCTTTCAAAGTAACATTATTCGTCGTTACCTGCCCTCCCAAGGAAAGTTTCGCAGCATTTCCACTGAAGTCACATATGGACTTCCCTAGTTACTATGTAAGTAGGTACGTGCCAAGAATTCCTCACATTGCTCAATGGAATAGCTTCTAAGGAAGCTTATCTTAACAGCGGTTACGTGGTCTTATGTGGCTTTCTGGTCTTACTTTACGAGAAGAGAAGTCTGACCTAGGAAACAAAACACGATCATATCTGCAGTTCCTATTTCGAAAATTTAAAATTTCCTGATATGTTCGATGGAGGTTTATTATCTTTTATCTGTTTAACCCGCCAGTAAATAAACGAATAAAGGATACAATTATTTTTTGATAAAGGTCAACAGCAGGATCTATAATTTCATATACATACTCAGTATTTTGGACAACCTCGTTACGTTAGCTCTTGTTACACAAAAATGATACCTATTCGCCTAAAAATATCAAGAGGGAACTATATAGGGATGGGCTAAGGGCTAAGCCCATCCCTTCAGGGATTACGTTCATACGTCGTGGTTGTATTATACTAGATAAACATGCTACATGATTATCTGTTACGCGTCAACGCCCCATTCCCCGTTTTTCTTCGCTTACTTCCTTTCCTTAACATATGGCTGATCAAAATCTTTACTTCAGACAAGCACAAAGAATATACGGCAATATATTACTCGTTATAGCTACTTGGTAAATTTTGTTTGGGATCTCTTTACAAAGGGCATATATTTTTTTATTTATGTACTTAATATGTTAATGATCTTGTTCATGTGTGGCGCCTTGGGCTGTGGAGATTTCCTATCGACGGTTTATCGCGGATCGTATTATGGAGTTACTTAGGAGTGTATCTATGGTAAAATATAATCAAACATCACGAAAGTATATTTTGACAATTGGTTAACATTAACAAGAAAATAAACAAGTCAAGTGTAACATTTTGTCGTCCAAGTTTTTGTTGCACTAATAACAACAAACAAAAAATACAATTACCCTAAAAAAGGACGCATAGGCTCTAAAACAAATATTTCACAGTGAAACTTTCGTCTTAAAAGCAATGTCTGCGTTAATACTCAGTAATTTGAGCGTTACGAGTTTACGGCTTAATTTGAAGTCGTAATCAGTTTAGCGCGACGCCTCGCCCGGTCGGAGATTACCCGGCGAAAACAAATGACTGACGCATAAATCTTCCTATCCTGAATTACATTGGTACTAACATAACGTTTTTATCTTTACTGTCTGGTTTTATTGTCATAGTTGAGATGCTCCTTAGGACGAAGGTGAGAACGTATACGTGTGTAAGGACCTTTTAGTAGTGCTCTAAACATGCTGTAAGTATGTTTTTGTACGTATTTTGATGGATGACGGCGGAGAGCTAAGAAAGTTTGCGAAAGCAAGATCATGCAATGCGCAGTACTGGTTTGTTTAAAAAAATGAAAATTGTGAGACATATATCATATCTTCAGTTGAAAAACACTCACGTAAGCGACGAAATGTTTTTCATTTTACTTTTAACACAGCAAACATAACCGAAAGCGGAATTGTATTTTTTGTTGCCCAGTTGTCGCTTTTCGGTTGTTTTCTGTTCAAAAATATAGAAGAAAAGTATCCAAATCTGCGGTACTTCGTTTGTAGTGACATTTTTGCTACCTAGTGCTGAAAACGGTATGGTTTACAGATTTTTCACTAGATATCCACGGATATCCGATATCTACATGGTTATCCATAAATCCATGTTTAAAAAGCAAATAAATGATTTATTATTATATTATTATTATTATCAAATTATAGCAACTTTCCATGTATTTTAGGCGCGCTGAAAATACGCGCACATTTTGACGTGCAAAAATGTTAGAATATGCCTAAAACATTTTAGTTGGAGTTTATAAAATATTAATTGTATTCGTTAAACAACATTACTTTTTACAGAATGTTTTTTTAAATGCCATAGTTTGTTTACTTCATTATTAAACCGAACTCAATTTGCATGTGTCGACAGATACGAACCGAATTTTACATTTTTAATCAATCTGAATCACGTCTACATTGTTTCTGTTTTTAAATACTCGAAGTTGAAGATTTTTGTAGTTCACCAAAATATTTAAAACTCGCTCATTATCAAATATAATTGAGTTGAACAATTCTCAGTACTGTAACTCTTTGAAAACTTTCCAATTATTGTGTTTGCGTAATCTGTGAATAATTTCTCAGAACATAATTAAAGCCCACGTGTTATCACGTGTTATCGTGTAGGATATTTTTGTTTCTATTATGTGGATTCTCGTAAAACACGATAATTATGAATGCCTGTCATGCATTTGGACGAGTTTATTGTGTCAGCAGTGAGTTTATTTTATTGAAACATGCAACTCTTTTAAATTCTAAAGTTAGTAATTTTGGTACCTATTTTAGTATTTTTTTGTAATGTATTCGATATATTAAATAACTCGACTAAGAGTATCCTGCACACTAAAAACTTTTAGTCGGCCCATTGTTTGGGCTCATAAATTAGTTTAAAAATGAATTGTAGTAAGCACATTACAAAGATCAGGTATTTAGCCGGAATCAGACTGACTGAAAACTTTGATAGGAATCCAAAAAAATTTTTTGCTAACCATCTGGCCAACTGTCGGCCGACTATTTCGTCTGCAGTGTGCGGGTGCCCTAACGCAGTCGCCGACTGCTTTATGCGGAACTGTATCCTTATTATGCAAATTTCGGTAAGAATAATATTTTGGTTAAAACAACAAACTTTTCCAGAATAATCTACGCAGTGCGTGGTAGTCGGAATATTGATATAATATAAGCTTTCAGTTACTGTTTCTAAGAACAAATCTTTAGCGCATTGTTCTGGACACAAAAGTACTTAAACATTCTAGCTGAACACAGATAAACTTTTTACATATTTTTGCAAGTACTAAGAAAGTAGGCCTTCTTCTTCTTGGCGAGTCTATAAGCAACAGTCTTATATTTCAGTGGTCTGGTTTCTCACACAGCATTCTCGGTTGCGGCAACGTAGTCAAAGTGTGTGCTATATAACTCATTTTGATTGGGAATTAACAAGAACAATGCGAAATACGTTAAGTCTATTGATCCGGATATAAATGGTGACAGTTAAGGCTCTGAGTGTTTTTCCTTGTAATGATCTTTGACCTTATTCCGTAGTAGACGATTTGTCGGCATTATGCGTCAATTATCACCGTTCCTCTTTGAACGAGATTCTTTGAAGTCCAAAGTATTACCCAATTATTTTAATAGGAATTGTATTCATTGTGAGGCCAGTATAGCGATGATTGTCGGAGCCGTTATAATTGTGTCAAATGTTATTGATTCTTTGTAAGCGGGAAATCTGCTCGGTTTTACTTGAGTGGTGGTATTGTGACAATGATGTTTATTGGTATTGTAATTTTTGTGTGCAATCTTTCAAAATACTTGCACCGTTCTTATAGATGGAAAATACATTTACATCATATCATATCATATCATTTATTGCATTCCATAATCTACATTTGGTGGAAAATATAAAATAATAGAGGTAGTCACAATTATTTACCCTGATGGGCTGTCAATTATTATGTGGTAGGTATAGGTACAATATTACCAAATATTGAGAAATCAATTCAATAACAAAGTACTTGTGACCAAAATATCTAATCAACAATCTCGACGTTGAGTGCTCTCAGTCCCTGATATCTGACTGGATCCAGACTTAAGGATGTATAGGAATAGACTTAAGTATTTTAGGCCTTAAGCTTTTTGAAACATAGAAGTCGGAAAACATCATTATTTTGTTCTTTTAAAACTTATTTGAAAGTTATAGTTGCATATTATTATAAGTACCTAACTAGTTTATTTCGGCTTATAACAAAAATACCTTAAGATTTTTTGTAGCATGTCTATGTTAACCAAGTTTTATATTTTCTCATAATGAAGTTAGTCCGCCCCTTTTACGTGGGCCTTAATAATCGTGATAAATATTTAGTGCCGTAATAAGCTTTGTAATTAGTTATTAAAGTCAATATTAAACCTTGGAAGCAAAACAGCTTCTGAGGAAAACACTCACTTTCCTTTTCTAGATATGAAAGTATTTTGTCGGTTACGCCAAATCATAAAGGATATTTTGAGTATAATATTAGCTCTACCCCAAAATCTAGGTCGGGCTATCGGTCTCATCATATTCATTATTGTAGAAAGTAAGTACTTGATCTGTCATACAATATGTTTTACTACTCGGTTTAATATTTCGATGTTGTAAGACTTTTGCTGTTAGAAATTTAGGTTGATCGATGACGATAAATATAGTAATAAAATTGTTAACTATTATTGTTTGCGTACACTCTAGTGCATTCTCACCTCCCTCAATCTCACAGTTCGATACAACACGGCAGGACCCAGCGAAGCATATTGGACAGTCATATGTTAAGACAACGGCCACACAGGTACAGTGCGAGCTAATACTCGGTTATGCGCCAAGCGGCCGGTCAATTCTCTATACGTAATATTAAACATATAAATAGAAGTACAAATACTTAGTAGATCTATCATTCATAATGGCCAGCCACAAGGCCATCACAATCGCAGAGAAAAAGCAACTGAATGAAGCAATTATGCACTGCGGTAAAATGCAAGTGACGTAAACACGTACCATTTGCATTAAAACAGCGAACAAGTCCGTTTCCCAAGTAATGTTTTCTTTAATTTTCCAAGCAACACGAAAATGATATTTACCAGCGTTCTTACCGAAAAAGCATTAAAGCTAGACACACTTCCCAGAAACTGCATAATATATGTGCGCACTAACGACCAGACAGGCGCATTTAAGTTTTAAGTTCTTTAGCAATCAAGAAACGCTTGAAAGGGGTTGTCGGGTTCCGTAGAACAAACAAGAGATTGGAACGTCACCGCTGAATTAGGGGAGTTCGTTTTAATTATAATTATTAGTAAGTCGACGAGGAGAACGCGCTGCTACTGACACTTATTTATTTATTACCAGGAATCTTGTTTCGCCTCGTGTCTGCTTCAGATTTTAGAGTGCCGTATCCGGTTATTACGGAAATATAATTTTAGTATTGTATAAAAGTTAAATGTATCTGGTTCTGAGAATTAGCTTACTCAACAGAATTTAACGAAACCTACTTTTATTAACAGACAAATAATAATTCCTACCGTTCTTTTATATAATTTACAAGGCATCATTAATTGATGGATGCTCATGGAAGATAATGACCACCCTTGATAATTCTGAAAAACTCAGAGCACATTTCCAACCAGCTCCCTAAAATTTATTCCATTCACCAACATCCGCCGCTAACCAATTCCTCGACACAAGCCCACCACGACCTACAAACATGTTACGTCACACACAAACAAACAAACAATGGCGGTATCCACAATCAATGTCAAATCAAAGCCTTAGAAACGGAACTAACTGTGAACTCGGTTGCAGCCGTATGCAAACGATTGAGAACAAGGTGGTGTCTCCACGGAAATCCTCGTAACTGGATTCAAGCGGATTGGACTGGTTTTGGTATGGGGGTTTTGAATTGTTTTGCATTATTTTGGATATAAAAACTTGACTATTAGCTTGTTTTATCTTTCTAGGTAAAAATGTATCTATGTGTACAGGATTTCCATGGAAAACACATGAATATTTTTCTTAACCAAAATTCAGAAAAACCAATCTATTAACTAACTTCTTTTTGAAAGTTTGATAACTGTACCCATCCAGATTTTCAACACAATAGAAATTCTATTCAGATTTTGTTTACACCAGAACGTGAATAAAACCCGAAAAAGTTCAAGCGTTCCCCTGTTACGAAAACTATATTTTTGTGCGATAACACTCTTATCTTAAGGGAACAACAACGTCAGTTACACAACGGTTTAATTATAAAACAAAAACTTTTCGCTAACCTAGACCAGTTCCAAACAACTGTTTAACAAAGCGTCTAATCGTGAAGTTTAAATTAAGTAAGTCACATGGTAACCTAAATCCGTAATGCGGTAATGTCTAGCCAGAACATCTGAATGAGATCTGAAATTCATACGTGCATTCGTCTATTTCGTGAAAGTTTAAACGCACGCTAGCTGTCTACCGCTGTTACACTTGTGTACTGAGTGACTTGCTAAACGCACATGGATGGAGTGTTCTGTGTACCTACACTTGGATATAAAGTTTCTTGGATATCGCTTGATTAACGTTTAAAACGCGACAAAAATCTCATATTCCTATTTACAATCATCTGCCTCAACTTTACGCTAGCTTTATTGTGGTTTGTCCTCCATGTAGGTAAACGCATACAGCTGTTTACTAGTGTTTTACACGAAGAAATTGATAATATAATCAGACCTTCTCAACCCACGTACCCGGGCAACCCAATCCCCTTTGGTCACATTGGTTGTCGGACGTACTGGCTTCTGATATCCCAATCCAGATCCACGGACCTTACTAAGCGTGCTCACCTTGTGACAGACCGACCCTTAGCCACGCGCTCTTTCATATTCATATTTATAATAAGGATGTAAAGTTATAGGAATGTCAGACAGTCTCACAAATGTACACACGCGTCCCGCCGCGTCACCGCGATCCTTAACTGAAGTGCAGCAGGTGCCTCCGTGGCCATGAATATTAACACACATGAATATTCCGACTATGTTTGCGCATTTCTTGCATGATGACGTCTCGCTTGCAAGAAAACCGAGGAGCGACTTAATACCGCCTTTAATAAGTTAAAATGAATGAGCGAGTGTTTCAAGCTAATGTTATGGCACGGAAGTTTAGAGTACGGAATATACATAGGTACAGACAGTATCAAAACTTTTTTAAATACAACATTGGATATTTTATTTTAGCTCCGAGAGATAAAGATTTTTTTAAGTGAAAACAGCCAGCGCAACTTACAAACTTTAAACAAGTTTTAGTTTTTAGAAAGATACATAAACTAAAAGAATAATTTAACGAGGTGGAAGATACTAGTTTATAAAAGTAGTTTTATGAAACCAGTAAAGCCAAGTCACCTCTTAAACTTGCAAAAGTAGCCTAGTTGCTATGACGCAGGAACTTTAATAAAATTATAAAATAACTTAATATATTACCTACTTAGAAGTTAAATCTTTGCGTAGCGGATAAAATATATAGTTATGAGCACATCAAATATGCTGCTCACTGAAGAATATTTGATGAATACGAAGAACAAGCAAACGTTGCTAAAAACGTTGAACCACGTCTAGCTCACGCGAGAATCATGAACTAAGGATATTTCTGAAGCTACATTTTCGCAATTAATCCTAAAAAAATAAACCACAAATCAAAATGTACATATTTATAACCGTCAACTTTTGCAGGACTTGCTACATAAAACTCTATATGACATAAACTTATCATTTTATACATATTTGGGTTTAATATAGCATCGACAGTAAATAGGTAAGTCTTCAAAGCGAAACACGGGATATTCCATATGTTTGCAAAGCAATAAATCCCTCTTTATGGGCAGTTAAACGCTTGTTATTCCACGACGTAAGCCTGGATCTTATTCTATGAAGAGAATCTTCAAATTGGATGATGTATTGGTTGAATGCTTAAAGAATGTACACATAACCATCTTAGTACTAGTACTAAAGTATTTTAAGTTAATAGGTAGTTATTTATTAACCTAGAGCATTTCTAAGAATGATCTATGCCAATATTTATAGAACTATAAGTTTGCTTGTTTGTACTTAAGCGCAAATCTTTGGAACTACCAATTTGAAGTATTATTTTAGTTTTAGATAGTCAATTTATCGAGAAAGTCTATATGCTACTTTTTATTCGGGTGTGTGAGGCAGTGTTCACTGGACCCTAGAAGAACCTAGCTTAGAATATTAGGCCTACTTGCTGGACTGCCACCGTGGGATCTGGAGGCGAGGGTCTTCTTGCGCCTGTACGACTGGCGCGAGGAGGCTCAGCGCCGGGGAGAAACCCCGTTGCCGCGGCAAGTTGTCGCGCAGCGGGCGGAGCTCCGGCGCGATCTCATGGTGGCCTGGAGGGAGCGACTGTCGCAACCCAGTGCAGGGCACGCCACCATCGTGCCGGTAAGTCCCCTCTTTGAGGAGTGGCTCGGGAGGAGTCACGGCGCCCTCACGTACCGCATGACGCAGGTCCTCACCGGACACGGTTGTTTCGGGAGGTACCTGCACCGCATCGGTCGTGAGGAGGCGCCCGGGTGTCACCATTGTGCGGACAGCCCCGAGGACACGGTGGACCACACAGTCCAGGTGTGCCCCACATGGGAGGGGCACCGCCGGGTCCTCGTCGAGGCTTTGGGCGGCGGCGACCTCTCGCGTCCGGCCCTGGTTCAGGCCATGGTCCGGGGCGAGAGGGAATGGGATGCCGTCGCCTCCTTCTGCGAAGCGGTCATGCTCGAGAAGGAGGAGGCGGAACGCCAGAGAGTTCGCACCTCTCATCCCGGCCGCCGCGCTGGACCAGGTAGACACCATGGGCGCCGGGTGTCGCGAGATGACTCCCGGCCACCGTAGGCGTGGGTCTGTGGGCGGTGAGTTCGGGTGGCTCATCGTCCCTCTGTCTTTCTAGACGACAGACCCGTGTCGACGGCGCGCGTTGTTCCACGTGCTCCTCAAAGAGATGTCAGCAACCCCAGCGGGGCCCAGCAGGGCCAAGGCCTGCCGGGGCTGCGGGTTGTTCGAAAGAGATACCGCGGCCCTGGTACATAAAAGGCCTATGACGGAACACGACGATTTTAGTCAGTAAGAGTCTGACACTCCCTCACCGCTGCTAACCCACAGCGGGAGGGGTCATTTGATGATTTTACGTCGCTAAAAAAAAAAAAAAAGGTCATGTACATTTAAATTTGTTTTTTTTTTAATCTATCACACATACCTACCCTGTGCCATTAACCTAAAAGATGGCAGCTAGATAATTGTGGCATTAGTAACTGAACATGGAATTTCAATAATAATTAACAATTACGTACAGTTTTTCAAACATGTCTCATAATGCCCATACATGACAGCACACAACTGCAATAAGATTATTTGCAACAAAATTAAATCACTTCTCAACATAGCATTTACTTCATACAGGTACGTTCATTAACATAAATCACGGGTAATTTTATATATTTTTCTCGTACCCTGAAAAACCTTTGTAATTTGCCTTTGCACAGGTTGCTCATTCATGCTTCTTATGGGCCTCTCGAATCGGGAAACACGATACAACACATCCAGCGATGCATTACGAAGCGTATGCGTAGTATTCGATTCCGATTGAGCGACTTTCAAACTAATTAGGACCACGGCTTATTAAAGTTTACAGGGAATACTTTCAGCTTTAATTAATATGAGTCAAGATGTTAATTAGGAGCAAATGTTTGACTTCTTTTGTAGAGTTTTTGTTCCCGAATTTCCATTCTGATTAATATTTGTTAATAATCTTGTTTTTGCGAACAGACATTGTAGTTACAGGGTTTTCATCTTTCGTTATAAATATGAAAATAATCTAGTAATGTAAAAGTTGTCTTTGTTTGCTTTACTTTCAAGGTTTAACTTGAGAATCGAATAACAGAATGAGTGATAACATAGCAGTAGATTAAACACATAAGAAAGAACATAATACATATTTTATGGTTTATCTAGAGCAGTTTCCTCAAGATAATAATGATTAAAATCGAAGGAAATGTCTAGAGTCTAATAAAAAAATTAGGTAAGTATTTATCCGAGTTTGAGGAAATTATTTAGATTTATACCTCATTAAAGGAATCTTTTAAAATACCACTCAACATTGATAGCTATCAGAAGAAAAACGGGTCTTGAACTTTTAAAACGAGCTCTTATAATCCACCATATTTTGTGGCTTTTGTTTTCAACGTAAATAAAGTTAAAGTATAACATTTTTAGCTTTGGTTACAATTAAAAACTTTTTAAGTTGTTTACTTGTTAACACCCTGCCCGCTTTCACCATTAAAATTGTAATCATATTTCAGGATCTTTTTAAACTTGTGATATAACTTTAATAACGGATAGCTAGTTTATACTGATTTTATCGAAAGTATCCTTGTACTTTGAAGGTTGGATGTACTTTTAGAATGGAAAACTATAAACTGTTTTGTTAATAAAATATATAATGCCAAGCAAAATCAATGCATTATTTTTTTGATAATTCAAAATTAACGTCGAGCTGTTTCTTTAAATTATGCGATGTGATATTCCTCTTCGTGTACCATCATCTATATGCCTAGTCTTTACAACTATGTTGGGTTCGGTTTCCAGTCTATCCGCATGCAGCTGAACACCTGTCTTTTACAAGGAGCGACTGCCTATGTGGCCAAAATACCTTATGTACAAAATAACGTTATATGCAGCCGCACTATATTTTCAGATGCACAGCTATGTGACAGTCTTATCCGTTTATCAGTCTTTGTACTTAGGATCTGCGGAGGCTATTCGGATGTCCGTCGTCCGACGTTCCTAAGCCTTTGTTCAGTTAGGCTGAGCCCGTCCGTACTGACTACCCAGATATAAGGAAACTGAAATCTATTGGGATGCTAATTTCTTAACCTATTAGATATTCAAGTTACTGTCTGTTATTGTTGTGTGTGTGTTTTCATTTCAAGTGACGTGAGCGTGTTTTGTTTCAATATGAATTTGAATTTAGAAAAGTACTATAAAATAGGTACGGAATCATTTGCGATAACTATTTATTTGTAAATATTTCTTGTTAATTATTATTCCTAGATCGATTGACTAATGAACTACATAATCAGGTTTATTGATAGCTAAATAGAATACGATTCAATGTGATGTTTTCAGAAAAGACTGATTCACATAAATCAATAATTCTTGTTAACAAAAACACAGCATACTAACAACAATTGAAACAAAAGCACCCTTCAGTAACTATCTACCTGAAAAACTTTCCAACTCCGAGATAAGATCTCGTAATATCATAAGTTATTTCCTCTCGAGGTAACTTTTCCAATATGGTAAACCTTTGTAAAGGAATAGCTACCACAGGAAATTGTATTTCATGATTTCGCCAATGAATAGATATGATTGTAAAGGAGCTCCCTTTTATCCCAGTTATTGTATCTCTTCTTACAAATTCCTCGTTTTATCGAGCCACTGTGCATTCAAAGAGAGAATATCAAGCGATACTACAGAGGATTGAACCCGCCTAAGATAAGGGACACCTACTAAATATTAATAAATAATGGAAAATATTTTCTCGCTACACTGTCTGTCGTACTACAAGAGGAATAAAAGGTGTCAGCAGCTTTCGATGAATTCGCATTTATTGAAATGTCAAACGATTTCTTATTATTTTTTATAAACGAGCTTCGCAGCTCTTGAATTAGTAATCGAGTATCTAAGATACAGAACTCTAATAAAATATTTTTCTTCCAACGCTAAACCTAAAATAAGCCTACCAATAACATAAAACGAATATATTCAGAATTTCTTCCTCATACGTGATTTCTGTTTTCCTCGTCTAAAACAGAATGTTTTTTCTCAATTTGGCATGAAGTTCCGGCGCAGCCGTGCCTCACAAATTCATAGCTTAAAATGTCTATACATAATGTTAAAATATGTGAGTACTGTCGGCCACACAGAGGAACTATTAAAATGACGCCATTGGCTTAAAGCCAAATCGATTTGTAACTGCCGCACAAAAAGCAATAAAAATTGGACGTGCATACATGATAACGCCGGAAAAATAGCTGCATTCGTCATAGTATACCGCTTCCGTGATAGCATTGAAATATATTGTTGTCAAATGCCTTTATGTAAGAAATATACTCGGTATTCGTAGGAATGGACTTCTATTTCTGCCTTTTACGAATGCTGATTTCAAGTTTGAAAATAACGTCGAGCTTACCTACGTATCAAGACGCTTTGCCCTTGTTCCAGCCAGTCTATCAATACCCTAGAACTTAGAGCCCGTAATGTGAAGTGATTGGAAGGGCACCTTTCTTCATTACTCTAGCTCCCCCTGGAATGAATTTGGTAATTTATGTTTTCAATGTGCGTGCCTCTGTATAAACTAGGCAACTTGCTTGACTATAATGAATTAATTAGTTGGTCGGAGGAGCTACCTGAAACATATATTGAGGGCTACACGAGTCCTTGCTTTGATGTAGGTACCGCACGCGGGGAATATACTACCTAATAAGTAGGTACAAGTATATGGTACACAATTTTGTACCTGTCTGGAAAAAGTATGACAAACTGTGTCTACGTGTACATAATACTCAAAATACTCGTCAATAACTTCAAGTACAATTTGCTCAACAGCCTCCACTTGGAATCAATACAATAAATCTTTTATATTGGACCTAGAAAATATAGTATTAAAAGAATATTTGCACGCCGCAAACAAGATTAAGTCGGCCGGAGGAATAGTGGGGGCAGGTAGCCACGGAATACTTTCAGCGGCCTTGCCTTATGATGAATAGGTTAGGACGTGGTGTGGGTGCCAACTGCCCTAGAATATAAAGTGAAGACTGGCCGCTACCTAGCTAATAAGGTAAATGGCTATTTTGCCACAAAAGGCCGCACTTCATAATATGAACGCGCTTTTCTTCTGTTTTTCGCAATAACTTTGTGTTTGTGTTTAAGCGGAGATGGTTATTTTGTTAAAGTATTATTCATTGTATTTAGTACCTACAGAGTTTGCCAAGAACTACATTTTACTATTAAAAAAGAAATGATAAGGTCACGTCATAAGGTAACAAATGAAAAAACAACGATAAGGTCACGATCGTAGTTAAGCGTAGGTAGCTTCCTACGATATGATTGCAAAAAATGGTTTGTAACTTGGGCATGAAACTGCTCTGCTAACTGCTAACGGACCAGTGACGCGGAAAATAAAGTTACTTATCATTGCACCTATTCCAAGGCTTGGAGTTTGCACTATTCCTAGACGTAGCAAGTGGCTAAATTATGAATAAGATAAGATAATCTTGATGGTCTTTAGTTTAAATATTAAAATAAAAATATATCTCATTAACGTTCAAAATGCGCTTCTTTTAATTAAGTCTAGAAAAACTTCCATTTCCCTAAAATAGATCTACATAAAGAAACAGTTGACAAAAATATAAAACAGAGCCGTCTGCATGAAACTTACATGACTTTTAAAGGAAAATTCCGGCTAGTAAAAGCCTTCAGCCAAGTATTGCGTCACTGGAACTTTACGACGTTTTTCTGATGCAAATATTTACTAAAGATGCATTTTAAAGCACAGCTATGCCATAATAACATTTTTGTTGCGTTACAAACTGAGAGATGTATTTAGGAAAGAGTGTCATTTTACTTTAACCTATCTATTTACTTTTTCTGGATCGTTAAGTTAAAAGTTATTCTAGGATAAATACCTAAAATAATTGGAAATAAAAACGCAATCAACCGAGGAAACAAGCAATAACAGAACTTAAATAAGAAGGCGGTTACATGAACATGCCTCAAACGGCTTTAAATAAAACAACACGCGAGCGGCAATCAGTGGCTGAGATCGCAGCAAACATTAGAGGGTAAAACAACCGTTTCCCATTGTAAATGCGGCGAAGACAAAGGGTGGTTAGTTAACATTTTAATCTGGCGTTCGGGGAACACTCTAATGGCCTTTCCGCAAGTGATATATCGCGCTCGGCAGGATGCAAGCGGGCATTCTATTGCCCGCTAGATGATCTATGGCCTTTGGGCAGGTGCATGAAGCGTTATTTTGTATCTCAATTTTAATGTTCACTTCAGATGGCGCCTAAATGTTCATTCAACTCTAGACATTTATCACAGCTTAAAAACCGGACTAGATAATATTTTTTGCAATGGCGTGATCTATTTTTTGTAAGTTATAAGTAATGGGATCCCGTTAAGATTAGTGACAGTCAAATGCTAAGTATAATATATTATATACACTGTATATGTATCTCGCAATTTTCAATTTTGGATTTTCTTTAAGCCCTAGCTTATAAGAGAAACAATAAAACAACCTGTGTAGCTCCCTGGTAACTATTGAATAATCAAAGTCAAACTAGCGCCCAACTATAACAGAATTCAGACGTCTAGTCGACCTGAATTAGTGTGTATAAAACTGACAAGGTCTATACATAAACATAAGTTCTGTAGTAACAAAAACATTGATTATAATTCAACAAGTTATAGGTGAATGAAAGTTGGAATAATCCAGCGTAATACAAACTAGGGATCGTGGATCGTGCAGGTGGCGGGCTCGGTAATGGCTTCAGCGACTTGATGAATAGGCTGGAACGTGCGCCGACTGCAAAATGCCTCATTCTATTGCCGTCGCCTCTAAAATATTGCCGAAATCGCCCGTTCAACATCAACTAATTCAATGTATAGATTGATTTACCCCCTCATGCCGCGTTACCTTTACAAATGCCTTTAATTTCAGCCTAGATTAAAGAATTCTTACGCCATTACAGAGCGGATATTGTTAAGATGATATCAGATAGGGTTGTAAATCACGAAAATTATTTTCATTTTTGTCGCGTCGCCTTACAGTCTTGTTGAGTTGTTATAATAAGTTAATCTTGGTCCTAGCACGATTAATAAATAATTCATTACTTACAGCGTGGAGGTTCCAAGTATTTTTAATAAATGTTTTATATTTCTTTTATTTGGTTCCACAATCTGAAATTTTCTGTCATACATTATTTATGGTTTTATATCACAATTCATTTGGCAAAAATATGTTGCAATAAAAAGAGCAGCGAATATTTGAACTCGAGTCAATATATTGTGCGAGATAGCTATCACTGAGGTGAAATGTTATCGACATCGAGCTTAAAAAACTACAAAACGTCTTTGGCAAATTCTCACGAAGTCAAGATTTATTGAGAGGGCTTTGATTTATGGTTCAATCCACACATGGGCCCAAAAGGTTCAAAGACAAAAAAGCAAAGTTTATTTTCGCCCAAAAACAAAGAGATACCCATCATTGAGATCCCAGGGAGGTTTTTCCATCCACTCAACATTTTGCTTCGTTGCTTTGTTTACCTCATTCTTATGCGCATAGTTAATTTATTAAAGTCATTGAATTAAGGGATTATTTTATAATCCAGAGATAAGCAGTCGTTAAATTAATTTATAGGATCATTAAAGTAACTATGCCAAGTGTAGGCCGACTCAAAACATACCACTACACATACAACCCATGTAACAAATTGTAGCTTAGTATATTGCCTCTTTTATTTGATCTAACTTCTTTAGAAAGCAACTGTACAAAGCCATAAATCAAAATATCACTTTTATCAAAGAACCGAGTGTAACGTTATGAATCAATGTCATTTTCCATAACTGGATCCGGCCTTCGTAAAGAATGATTTCAGTTCAAAACTACTTCTTTCATCTTTAGTTAAACCTATTTCCGAACCACAAGTTTACTCGAAGTTTCGTTAAGTTCGGCGAGTCTCGACGCGAATCCGATCAAATCAATTCGAGATGGGAAAAATAGACAAGCTGCTGGGCTCTCAACTTTACCTATTTTTACCTCCGAATAAGTTTCTCCGGTTGGAAAATTAATTGATATAACTTTGCTACCTTAAAATATTATTTTTCTTCAGTCCGTTGAGTCTGCACTTAAAAAGGTAATTTCGGTGCGACTTTCTCGCTTGCAACTGCAACGTTATTGTGTAGACATTACCATTAGCATTATTACAAGGCAAGAACTGGTGAAATAAGTATGCCATTTTGCTTCTGCTTCCTAGTTTTACAATACATTTTATTTGTTTTTCACTCACCGCAATTACTGTTAATTACATCTTTGTAAATTAAAGTGTTAAAAACTTACTTAAATACATGCTAGTCTTACGAGTGATCAATTTTCAGTTAGTAAGAAACTAGTCGATAATATCAGTTTGAATGCTCATAAAATCGCAAACGCCGAGATTGGACTCGGACTCAATCTATAAAATAAAGAGAAAATTCGTTTTCATACGAGGAGCTGGGGCATTATTAAAACCCATTTCACGTTGAGAGCTCTCTGGTATTACAAAATGCGTGTCATCGGTCACCCACATTAGGGCCGTTCGACGATCCGTGATAGATACGTCGGTGTATCCAACGGGATAATAAAAAACCGCACCGAGGAAACGGATCCACATTTTCTAGCTGAACCACACTGGGAAGGAAAGAAACCATAAAACAATATAAATGGGACGTGAGTACCGCTTCTCGACTAACTTTGGCCTGTCTGCGTTGTAAATTTGCTAAAGTCGTATGTCCTAACAAATTTGTGCTGACCTGGCCTTCTAATAGATGATTCTAGACTATTGAACTGTTTGAGTCGTGGTCTTATAATAAGCCAGATGCCAAAAAAATATATGTGCACAATAATGCACATTGAAGCTCTAAAAATAGACAAGCGTTTGTCACATGTATGATAATAGAAGTACCTAAGCTAAATCATTCATCGTATATACTTTCGCGTCTAATTATAACTCAAAGGATTTAATGTCTACCTATAAATAGGCAAAGTTATAAACGTAACACAAGAGGGCGACTAGAACAGAAACGACAGATTTAGCGTCACCTTCAAAGTAATTTATGTAAAGTTCTGTAGGTAGGTATGTGTCGGGTACTGAGTGAACGTCGCCGCTCCCCCAGCTCTCATTATTCAGTAGGCCTCTACTTTACTGCTGACTCCAGCTTCTAATTATTTCAGCATTCTTAGCGCTCTGTTCCTTTTGACAAATCTTTTAGTAGAAACTCCTCTGCTCCTGTGTAGCACTCCTAAAACGACTCCGATTAAATTACCGAGTGTGACATAAGTAATTCTAACCTGTAATAATCTACCACGTAACATTTCGTTTAAACATTTTGTTTATTTTTATTTGCATTTATTTTTCTGACTTTATTCGTTTATAAAAAGTTGGTCAAAGGTTAATGTTAAATGCGAAAATATTTCTCTTGCTCTGTTGGAGACATAAAGCTAGATTTTTAAACCACAAACGTCGAGTAAAGTTATTCTTTCTGATTGTACAACTATTAAGTTATCCTTTTAAATATTTTTATTTATATTTGCTGGCGCTTTCCGTGGCATCTCGCCGTTTTATTCGGAAAGCTCTCATTTTATAACAACTTGAGCCATGAAAGTAGTCACAGCATATACTCATCGCAGCTACATTACACATTTATTATATATCTCTAATCTTGGTTTTCTAGAGTAGTCAACCAGTGTGATGACTAACAACTGATCAAACTATAATAATATGATAGATGCAAATCACTGGCAAATGACACGTGGTGGTACCTCGGTGGTTTTTTTTATACTCGAAATTCAGTGAAGCTTGTAGTAGTAGTGAGCAGTATATAAGACGAGTATAAAATTGTCATTAGCGCTAGAATTAAAAAAAGCTTGTAAAATGAGAGTTCAGCGTTTGCTACATGCTACAAAGAGTGGGACAAGTATGAATGTGGAAGGACGGAGAGGCAGAGTTAGACCGCGAAATTACATTAATAAGAAGGGAGTGGATGTTAGTATTGACTTCTGACAGAAGGAAATAGAAGAAAAATACATATAACCTTGACTTCAAGTGACTTGGGAACAGGGCAGCAAGAAGGAAAAGATAAAATTGACATTAGAAAAAGAGACTGTCTATTACTACCTATTATTCTCAAATCATACCGAATTCCATTAGTATTCTTGTAATCCATCTTATTGTACCAAGAGCTATGTCCTCCGAAATGAGTCGAATATTTATTCAAAATTATACTGTGGAAAAATATAATGCAAATTCACTGAAGTTAATCAAAAGCGGAACGTGTGGAAAGTGAGCCGTCTTCATAATAATCGTTTGTCACGAGACTGGCAATAAAGCCTCGTAAGTCACCCCTCACCCCCCCCCCCCCGCACTCCGAACCTCGCACTCTTCACACCCTTTGCTTTTCATCGGATTTGTAAACCGATTGTTCCCAAAGTACCTACGCAAATATTATATGGAGGCTTCTAAACTAATAGACTCGGAAAATTCGTCTTTTGTCTCGAATTCGCAAAAGGCAAACAACTTATGCCTTAAGGTGTTTCGAAATAATAAAGCTTTGTCTGAACATTAGTAAAATGTGTTGCTTTGTTAAAGACATTGGTAAATAACACGAGGATTTACAAAAGTAATGTGGAATTGAGCTCGTTTTCCCAGAAAACTGAGGTGTGCCATGTGTTATGTTTGAGACTCGTGTAATGGGACTAATAAGGGTATGTTGTTGTTGGGCACTTTGTACGACCTTGTTACACTTTCAAGAGTAAACTAAAACATTGACGCTTCATCATATGGAAATGTTACTACTGTAAAAAAATGAGGCACAAAAATCATTGCTCCTTTTAGACTGGAAGCAGCTGTAGGTACATTATTAGGTACAAAAAAAGTTAGTTGTCTTTATTATTTAGCCTCTTTTTTCAATTTTAACGTCACGTCGAATAGATCTACTTTACCAAATATTCAGATTAGCTTAATTATGTTAACAAAAAACTTTGCCAAGTATTCAACGACTTTCAATCTCGAAACAATCTTGGAAGATTTCAGATATTAAGATAGACAAGTTCCCAAACTAAACCTATTAAATGGTAATTGCTTTTATTGATTCGATTAAATCTTTTTGAATATATTGAAAATTCAAATGACTTCATCTTATTGATTGTGACTTGTCTTGACTTAATGAATTACTAACAATTTCCAATGCGTTTACGTAATACTTAAAAATTAACCTATTTTATTATTGAGTTTTCTATTATAATGTTTCCTTATTTTTAACACTAAAACTGCATCACACAGTTTGTTTAATCTGCCATAGAGTAAACAAACTAATTGTTTTTCATGTAATGTTTTTAGATTGATGTAATAGCAATATCGTTATAAAAAATTAAAGCAATTCGTATTAACGTACGTGTAAAAAGTCTGACGTATGTATGTCATGTCGCAGAACGAATGATTGAACTGAATTGGATAGTGATATCACGCAGTGGCCAAAAAACATTCAAATAGTTCACAAAGGACTTGATCGAGTGATGGCGACTCGACATGTCGCCGTGTGTACCGAATCGTAGTTTTTGTTAAACTTTCGATAGATTTTGCATTAACTTCGGCCTCGTTTTAATTTCACGGTTGAGGGCACTGATTTATTCGAATGTCCCGAAAAGCTAAACTTTGCCAACTTTTGATCAGTGATCATGGCGTGTGATTTATCCTACCAGCAGAGATATATTCACGGGCGTTTCAAGCTCGCCCACCAAGCTCAGCAAAAAATGACACTATTATGACTTATGCGAAAATTGTTCAACGAAATTTTGCAGCCACAGCAAATGATGGTATTTTACGAAAAATCTTTTTGAAACAAAAATGCAGGAGCGTGGTAAGCGAAATATAAAACACGAAAGGTAAGGTTGATGACGTTGATAAGAGGTTATAAATAAAACTTAAGTGCTTAGTAAACCAGTCCAAAAAGTAGGTTATCTAACAACCTAAAGATAAAAAACAAAGATGAGAAAACATTGTCTTAGTGTCGACGAGCTCGGGGACAGGGTCCTCTGTCCGACACGGTCAGGCCCATGATTAATTACCCCCAGAGATTTATGACACGGGAAACCGATTATTCGTGTCGATAACAATACACCGAGCCTTTCAGCTATATACGTACGTGTATACAGAAAGAGAATAATAGTTTCTCTTAGACCAGATAACATTGTTATAGACTTTCATAGACGCCTTTCAATGTATTTCAGACCTACAAATCAGTTTTATATCAGTAGAATATTAAATGTTAATGTCATGGAAAATTATAGGTGAAACGTTTTCAATATATCATCAATACTATCGACCTTTTGGTTATAAATTACTGCTATGTGATAAGATATTGAAAATATTCAAGTCTATTGGGACCGAGTCTATTTTTCCAATCATCAAAGTCTGTCGATCATAATGATTCATATAACATCGCGTGATGAAATACATTGATGAATATTGACAAACACAAAACGAATTCCATTAAATTTAAACTTTAAATCATCTTGATAACAATCGATTTTATGAAATTCTTTGAGGAGGAGATAAATGAAATTTGTTACAAAAGTTCCATTGGATAGCTCTCGGTTACGATATTAAATTTATGCCATCAAGTGGCATTCAGAGAATGGGCATTTAACTTAGATTTTCAATCGTGGAATTCAATAACGCTTGAATGTCTAAGCACCCGCCTATCCTAACAGGAATTTAGTACATCGAGTGCAGTTTTACTACCGAACTTTTAAGATATAGTAACTTGATCTGGCTTCGGGGAGCTTTCTTGAGGTTGTAGGTTCGTCGTTTAATATTTTTTTGGTTGTAAAATTATTTTTAGTAAAAATCAAAATCACTATCCTAATTTCTATGTAATGAGGTCGGTATTTTTACTTGAAAACCATATAACCGTTGAAATTACTTTAGCTATTTACCAAAACGATAGTTTTAGTCGAAACAAGAAAATTAAATTTTCACCTTAATAATAGTGCTGAACTTTGTTTTTTTTATTTTTTTTATTAGCCTGTGCTGTCCCACTGCTGGGCAAAGGCCTCCCTCAAAGCCTTCCACTTTTCTTTATCCCTCGCTGCTTGAGGCCAGTCCGAGAGGAAGCTGTCCAAGTCTTCCCTCCAGCGTTTCCTTGGTCTCCCTCTCGGTCGCCTTCCATCCTCCGGGATCCGCTTTGTGGTTATATTGGCCCACTTGTCCGGGTGCATTCGACAGATGTGACCCGCCCAATCCCACTTCAACTTTGCAGACTTATTGCCCACATTGAACTTTGTTTACATAGATTAATTTAGAAAGTAACTTTGTAATACGATATTAATTTCCCGATAGGAATGAATAAATTACGTCTAAATATAGACCGAGGTAAGGCGAGGTTGGTTGTCAATGGCGCCCAATGGGATTAATAAAAGCGATCAGTGGCTGATGAGGTTCCAAGGTGCGTTTTTGAAAAACATCGGTCGGTAATCTGCGTGGGTGCTACCCCGAGTTTTATGAGCACAGATTTTCGACATGTCTCCTTTTATGTTCCGTAAAACTTTTATCCTTCCTTTATGTACCTACGGATTCCGGCCTTTGTAAGTCGTAGGTATTATGTTCGTTTTTATATCTAACAAAAGATATTCATGAGATCGCTAAAGTTTCAGGCAGTTCGGTGATCGTTTTCAATAACACCAAATTATGGCGGCCATCTGTAATTCTTTTTTATAGTTATGCATTTGTTTGTCGTAGAATATTTAAATCAGCCATATTTTCTTATAGAGCACACATGCTGTCGAATATTGGAGCGTCTCGTTTGTCTACTTTTACGACTCCCTATGCGAGAATTATTAGGGTAAAGGGTACTTAGCTAATACATTGTTTTCGTCTAAGCTATTTCAATACAAAGTTTATGTCGGTACCAAGTTGGGAACGCTTTTTCGATGGTGGGTATAATACCGTTTACTATAGGCCATACGCCGTTATGGTGCAACAGTGATGTTGCAATATTAATTTTACGCGAAATACACATTATTCTTTGACTAACGTATCCGTACCTTCAATCCATTCTTTACCTTTTCTGTAAAGTCATCTTTTATATTTTATCAAAGTCTAAAATCCGACTGCGCAATCCTGTGGTAAAACGCACGGTATTTGGTGCACTCCATGCATTTTGTGAAATAGACGTTACATTTTGAATGCAACGCAGGAATTACATTTGAGTTGGTACACAATTTATTGCATAGTAAACGGGATTGAGATGACTGAATAGTTTTCAACCAGTCTCTCGCGACTTTGATCTGTGTCTATGATGTTTGTAGACACAGCTTATAATATTGTAGTTTTTTGCTCGTACTAAAATGGTAGAGGGATTTATTACATATTGCTTTGAGACCGATATCTTCATCTTTCTCCTCAGATCATCTGTAGTATTTTATTAAACTCCAGAGATCTGATAAACCAAAATATTTATCTTATCCAGTATAAAAAATCTGAAAAGTGTATCAAGCGCTGTATCCTCAGTTTAAATTATTCATACATACCACAACTATTCATACCTACTTGAAACTAATAGACTAAACAGTAACAGCATCAGGTCACGACCCAGAATCGAAACAGCAAAATAAACAACAGCGCGCTTCCTAACAGCATTAACTACACGTAATTACATGCACACATTAAAAGCACTGTCTCTAGCACAATTAATTTGACCTAAAAGCTAGCCTTAGGTACAAGCCAAGTATTCTATATTACCGCAACCGCAAACCGGAGGGAGGCAAACCTGGTCTCGTAAACACATCTCGATAGGCCGCGGTCGCTTCATTAGCTAGCCAACGTTAAGGGAACGCAGCCTGACAAATTTGAATAGCACCGGTGTATTGTGACCAAATTATCATCAACAACTACATTGTAAACGTGACTATGGAATTACAAGTTGGCCTAACTGTCCTTTGTGGTCGTGGCTGCCGCTTTACAATCTGATTGGGTTTGTAATTATCGTCTTAATAGCCTGTTAAGCTTTTGGTTGTGTGAAGCTGAATTTGGTTCGTTTGTGTGATGTCAATTTGTTGTCTGAACGGACAACATATAGTTAATATGTATGTATTATCATTTGCAAATACATAGAGATGAAAGTAAGAATTAGTGTGTGTAGAATTAGTAAGTGCTAGTTTTGGTTCAATATGTTATGAAGGTTCAGAGAAAGAATAGCATCATTGCAAATATTGGGTACATTGTTGCACTAGATATAAGTATCATTGTGTAAAATATGAATCAAATGTTTTACTACTATTTTGGCGATACTCGCTCGTCTCCAAAAATGTAGTGTAGGAATGTCAATTTCCCTTTTTGAATGTCACTCAAAAATACATATTTATAAAACCAGCAAATTACGATTAAATCTACTGAAATCACTAACAACAAAACTTGTATGGCGAGCTATTTCATTATAGAGAAACAAATTGATTTGCACTGCAAACTGTTGGCTCCGAGCCGTTTTACTGACGTTCGTGTAAATCACAAAAGGCACTATTATAAACGAACCATGCAAATGCAAAACCGAGTGGAGATTTTTTTTTCGATTTATAATTTCCGAGGTTTAATATGAATTTATTTTAAAGGTTTTATTTTATATTTGGAATATGTATTTTGGTTGGATTTAGACATTAACTTAAACAAATGAAGTCTGAATAAAAAAAGGGTTGCATGGAAGTGAAAAATTGAATTTTGGACGTATTGCTCTTATTTATCAGTATCATCATCAGATCCTGACCTAATGACTACCCAACTAGCAAAGAGGCTAAAGAATTATTTAGAATAGCTATTGTTCGGGCTTGATAACAGCTGTTATCGTCGTAAACTAATCTATTATAAAATTTATTAGTTTTTATTCAGACTTCAGTTTATCAAGGTCGTATTTTGAGCGCTATACCTACGATTTAAAAGCATCCGCAGTTTGGATTTTTTATAGAACAATAGGTATAAAAACAAATGAAAGCGCACCGTTTGTGATGCACTTCCATAGATACCAGGATGTAAATTAAGTATTCAAAAACCTGCTCTCTGAAAATATCCATCCAACGGAATATAACAAATGCGCGTGTGTGTGATACCTGTAACAATGGGCTTTGCACACACATATGCATATTTATAGGAATTCTAAGCGTTTCCGTGTTAATCTCCGAATGCATATGTGATGTTGAGCAATGCAGGTCGATCAAATGTTGACTGATTGACTCATTTTTAGTACAATATTCAACATTTTCTAAGCAATTATTTCGAAAGCATGGGAAAAAGGGATCCTAACCCTACAATACAAAGTAGTCAGGGTTCTACAAAACTAATCAGATCTATTTTCATACACCTTACTGAGAAAACGTTATAAATAAGCAACGTTATTATTATAGCCCTAGAAACAATTTTACAAACATCTCATTAGTTGGGATCATGTATGTCTAAAAAGGTATCTAAATACCTTTACAAAGGTAATTATGTTCTTGCCCATAAATATTATTTTGGCTTATGGATTCAATAACCTGGAATTTTTAACAAGTAAGATACAAGGTAAAAAAAATGCTAAGTATGTATCAATTGGTACGGTTGGCCTCCGACTTCAAGCGTCCGAGAGCAAATAATGGGGTATATTTTTTGCCCTGGAATAATTTGCCCTGGATTACTCGATCAATAAGCGCAATACAGCAACTGCGTTTGTATCAAGTTCATACAATTTTATCATAAACTTTTAGAAGTAGTTATGTAATTTTGTACCTACAATAATTTTGGCGGCCATGTCCAGATAAAGCCATCCATCTCACTTGAAAACCATTTCTCGAACCCTTTCGCAGACCTCCATGATTTAATATGACCTTAAATTTTATTATGTCGGTTACAAAGTCGAGGGTTATTTCCACCAAATAATTTCATTTAACGCTGACGCGAAGTTTTCAACAAGAGTAAATCTTTTAGATATTTCCTACAAGTCAGGATTCAGCTATTTGTATCCGAACCACAAGCAAATATGACAAGTACGGAAATACGCTAAAGTATGTCAGCATTACCATCTGTGCAGGTGAGAAAAGGCGAGTTACATGCACTGAATATATTTGAAGCATTGCCGCAGTTAATGGCATGTCATTAGGTGTAAGTGCCGTATCGTGTATCCACACTGCTTTGAATGAATGGTCAAATGCGACACACGGTACGAAATAGGACATTTTTCGTTTCTTTTCGAGCTGCATTTGTTTGTACCTAAATTCTGCAGTCTAAAATAGAAGCTTCAAAACGGTCCCATCAGGAATTTTAGCAAAGATCAGGAGAGTACTGAAGATTAATAAGATCATCTCTATAATTCGTTTTGTGGGTTCCAAGTCCCTTTGCGTTATATTACTATCTTCCAAGCGGACCCTAATAACAACAAACTACAAAAATCTAGTTTGCCTAAGGGTTGTGAAGGCTGAATGAAGGTCAGACGGAATTCATTCTGGACACTCGCGATTGGCAGAGCGAAATTGAATAAAAAGAAAAAGGATGAAAGCGAAAAAGAAAACTTACCTTGTCCTATTTACTTCAAGCATAGAGATAAAGTAAACAGCGTTTAACAGCTTAAAGTATGAAAACGTTGGAGTAGCATATCTTAATGAAATGCATAGCGTGCCACATACTATCTTCAAGAAAACTTACCATGAAAAGAAAGTACCAAAACGAAACGGTTTTACAGTGATACACGCAAACGTAAAACATAGATTACAACAGCCATTCCAAGTTAATCGTTAAAACGCTGTTAGTTCGTTAAACTGCTAATCGCCCCACAAAATTAGGTAACGTAATAAATGTCTCTGGTAATTGCACGCGCTCTGGCCGGATCGCCTCCCAACTGCTCGCGCGACCGGTGTTCAATTATATTGCATACCATTATGATTCTGCATGGACATTTGTAAGTTGGTTACAGGTCATCTCTTTGTCAGAAATGTGTGAAAGAGCCAATATATATATACGTAATACACGTTTAGTAATTCATAGAAAGAGCATGGGGCAGAATTACAATGTACTATTGTTATGGTACAGCTCTTAGCCACACACCAAGAAAACTGCTAAGGTTCAAATAGAATATCGTATTTATATAGAGAGTAAGTATAAAAAATAGGGTATATACTTATTAGCTTCAATAACTTTTTTACCTCTTCAAAAGGTACGTATTAAAAACCGAAATTGGTACATAACATAGTCATTAACGAGAATTATGACAAAATAAATGCTTTCTGTGGAAAATATGACCTTAATCGTTGTAGTCGTTGAATTTACACGATCACAACCAGATGTACGAACAAATAACATTTAACAAAGATGGAAAAGTTTGTGTTATATTTCGAGTAGTCTTTGGTTTTATTTTATTTGATTCGGTTTATGTGATCAGAATGAAATGCTTTCCATTCTTTTTTCATTTCAGATACATTTTTGGATATTTCAAAAACAAATGGAGCGACAGACCGCCTACATTATTATTTTTATGTATTCAATTTGTATTGTATTTGTATTGTCGAAACAACCAAACACAAAGAAATCATGTGGCAGTAATACGTAATATTTGACTCTAATTTTGATTAATATTACTCTTCGTCCACCGACCCGACAAGGGGACATTGTTTTCCTTTTTCAGATGTCCAAATCAGGAAATATATTATTCCATAACCATTGCTCTGGAGGAAATAATCGTCATTTGTATGGGACTAACGCCAAAGTACACCGACAACGTAAACGTCACTTTTTATCTTAAGACAACTGTTTACTGTGTATTTTTTTATTGGCAATAGGCTTGCGTTTTCCACTATCTCACCTGATAGCAAGCCACGGTGTGATCAAAGATGGAACACGCTTGCCTGAAGTATCCTATTCACTCTTGACTCGAAGACTCCCAGATTGTAGGTAATTGTTGAGAAACTGTAAAATAAACGAAATTTTCAAATTTAGAGTTTCTATAAGAAAATCCGAACGGTCGTTTATATGTTAAGTGAACTTGGGCCTAAAAATAACATCTGGTGCGTCAATATGGATCGCTTGGCAATATTTCATCAATGTCGTCAAAGGAAAGCGTGATATTCAGCTGATGATAGCGCGACGGAGTGCTTTCGACTATTATGTGAATCGCTACTGCATTAGGCAACCAACGAAGTGTGTGCGAGCCTTTATTAAGGGTTGTGAGGTCAATGTCCTCTTAGACGTATATTTTTGTTAGAAGCTTAGTTTTTGGTTAGGTGGTTTTATTCTGCGTAGGCGTGTACTACCTACTGGTGATTTTCGGATTTTCTAACTAATTCGAGATTTTTCTCATGTAGGTAAAAATAATTTCTGAATAGTGTCCAAAGTATTAAAGGAGATCGCGAAAGCACTTAACACCAACACATAGGTGGCTATAACAGTAAATTACACTAAATATGAATTTATTTCACGAAAGTTTAACTATAAAAGCGGGATTATCTTGTTCTCCGTTTTACTTACGAGTTCCGCGCTGTTACAATAAACCCTTATAATGTGTCCGTCTATCTGGCACATCATTCTTAAATCATTATTCCAATCATATTATCAGACATCGGTTGACTGAAGATTTTTAAAAAAATATATCAAACAATGTTTCAAAAGTTCAATTCCTTACATAATTATTGCAACAAATATCGTGTAATGTTTTACGTCACAAGTAATCATAGAAATACGAAATACGCGATTACTAACACATCAGCGCCCATTATACAACAGTAATGACAAAACTACAGCACGACTTCATGTTAAACCACTTTTCATGTCCGTATAATGACTTGCTACGCTCATTTCTCCACACGACCGATATTAATCGACAAATTGAATTGCCTTAACAGAATAACGTCCAGCAAAAATATTGAATCACCGATGCAACTGCTGAATCGCAAATTGTTTATGGTAATGCTCGACGCTACGATACGTGAAATATTCAGGTTTTATTAGCGGCCGGTAGCGACGTCCAACGTTCGGTAATGACGCAGAATGACACTATTACTCCTCTGATCGGCGATGCAGCGACGAAAACATCGCCCTTATACACTTCATATCTGCACTCGAATGAGGTCAACTTTTAATCGATGTTGCGAGATACAGCATGCGAGTTCTCGATAGAGTTCCCAATGTTTTTTCCCAGGTGTTGCGGCAAAGCGGGCAACACTGGATGCAACAACTTCATTCACTCGCTTGCTAAAAAATGGCCGCCTGCTCGGTAGATGCGCGTACATTTTATTACATTAAAAATTCATGTCGAATACGAAAATTGTAACCGTAACCCTGAATACAAACCTTTTATTTATCAAGTGGAGTCAGATTTTCATTTTAAATCATTCAAACAAACACCAGGTTTTTATCTCCTTGTAGAGAAGGAATAGGATGCATCATTAGCTTGATTGTTGTCACACGAGAGTTTTTTGGCAAAAAAGTTTCCTAGCTATTTGTCAGGCAGTGCTTTTGAGTTTGCGCTCATTAGTGAATGTACCATCTTGCATTCATAATGGTTCACTTTTTGACCGTCTGAGTTCAGTCCGACCTCATGCGATTTTTAACTCATTTCTACAGCAGACCGTTGATCTATTAAGTATTATTGATTAAGATATAGGTATTCTATAAGAATGATTAACAGCTCTTATGATTAATTGGTCTGTTAATTAATGTGTCATAATTATAAGTTACTTACAAAACTTACTTTACAGCTGATTAAAATTCTTCAGCTGACAGCATATATTAACTTTACAATCACGAATTTTTCACACCTATATTAGCTCTAGATGCTTGTAATATTATGAAACATGTTTCACCAAAAGCAAGTTTATTTTTCGAGGTCACGATCAATCAATGCAAACACTACATAAAATCGCAAAAACTAAATAAACCTCACTTATTTTACAACTAACAACTTAATACACTAAAACTAGCTGCGAAAATAAGCACTTATACCTTAGGATTATCCGGGTTGAAATGCCAAACATAGGAAAACCGTGGCTCCACCTTAAATAAGTCTTCACTTCGTAGGTTCGTAGGTAATGGTGCGTAAATACAAACACTTCTCAGCCGGAAATTGAACCCAACACCACATGTATAACTACTAGCTTTGAGTTACACTATGTATGTCTGTATAAATATATTCTTATGTGTATTTCTATTGAGTGGGGCACGGTATGTTGTACGTTTGGATGGCAGAGGTATACTACTTGCAGAAGGAAAATATTTAACGTAAAGTTTTGTTGAACAGATCATTGAATATTAAACATTTTTTTTTATTCCGACGCCTCAAATCTGTACTGTCCAAATAAAAACACTTATGAGAATCTCATCTTTGATCCTGATACACGTATGAAAAATCATTTCCTTGTTTTACATGATAGTGGTCAGTCATATCAAGTAAAATATTTCTTGAAGCAAAGAAATGGTGTATAACATAAAACAAGCTACTTGCTAAGTAAAGTTAACAACTAAAAATTTTGAAATTCTTAGGCAGAGAACTTGGCTGATTTTACAAACTCAGCAAAGTATTGGTAATCTTATCTCAACTTCCTCAAATATTCAAGTAGGTAGTATAAGTAGGAGATTTTAAAAATTACCAGAATTCAGAACAGTGATAATCGGATGAAAATAATAACCATGATTGTTAACCGTTGTATTCAAACATTTACCTTTTGAGAAATTATATGAAATGTTTGTAGTATAACACGAAATAGGTACTTACCTACTTACAATGAATAAACAGGGATAAACAAGTCTAAAATTAAATTAGGTACCGCATAACAACATAAATATGACACTAATGTTATAAACGTTTTTGTTTGTCACTGAAACTACTAAACGAATTGATGCATCAATTTACCTGCAATTTACTGCCTCTATATCATATTCATAACTCATCATAAATATTTACGTTTTATTTCAAGTCATAATATACATCCTTATATAGCACCATCGATATCTATGTACCTACTACGTATATACCTACAAGCCGATGTAATTGACAAGCGTCTCGCGTCGTTCTTTACGGATCAGCATCAGCAAGCCATTAGATGGATGATACATCAACGGCGTCCTATCTCGTTGCTTTGCGACGCGAAATTAAATGCACTGAACTTTTATGTCTCACAGATTCGATATTTTATGCTGAGAAATGAGGACAGCTAAATATCCGTGTATTTTAATCTTAGCTTTATACTAACTTATACTAAGTACCGTGTTTTGTCATAAAGATAACTTAACTACAATTTATATATTACTAAACTTAATACCTAATGTAATGTGTTAGTGAATAAGTCGTTGATGTGTCAATAAATAAATAAATAAATAAATATATCTCCTGCCATCTAAATATTTAAACTGGCAATGCTGCCAGTCTTTTGGGTACATTACCCAGTGACAGCGATGAGAGCAATTTTTTGATGCACTGTATTCGTTTTAAGTTGTATATATATATATATAAGTTTATTTTGTTTTATTTTCAATTAATGTAAATATTTTGTGAATAAATAAAAAATTGTACCAATATTTAAACTATTTCTATGATGAGAAATCAGCCAATTGCCTCCTGATGTCTCATCGCTATTTTGAATAACCCATTAGTATAGAAAGGCGTCACTACGTCTAAGAATCGATATACCCTTTAACTTCGATAGTGGTTCCGATCGATTAAAGTACCGAATATCAATAGCGACAATTCCACGAAATTGTCGACATGTGGGATGTAGACTTGGCAATCATTGAGCCGATAATCGTTACAGGCAATGGCCTAATAGCCGAGAACTTCAATAAACACGTCAAGAGGCTCTCGTTAGACTCGGCTATGATCTGATACAGGCAAGAGCTCCTTTACGTAGCTTCCATTAAATGTATCTGCTAGGATATTTCTTTAGGGTGAATAATGCAGGAGTAGATTCTATTTTAGGTAGGTTTAAATTGAAATGTTTAAAGTTGAAGAGCAACTGCCAAAGTATTTTAAGGTCGGATGTTGACCTTTGTTTAAACAACGATTAATATAATTTTGGTTATGTAACAAGCTTTGAGTGAGATGATTTGAAATGCGACTGTCAAAAAAGAGGTATCAAAGTTTTCAGTCAGCATACAAGGTGGTATTTTGTATAACTTCGTAAACAAATGAAGAGATAGTGAATGGCTTACCGACTTCATTACGGAGACATTAAAGCAAACTTTCGATTGAGGGTGGCTAAGACAAGACAAAGTAAAGATTAAGCCGGAAGTAAGATCCTGGTAGCAGTCAGGATTAATTACCCCAGGCACAAGAAAAGTAGGAAAAGTTTACACAAACTTGATGAAAAAGTAATTAATGAAAATCTCCTATACCTAGGTTATGAAAGTCTAGTCTTTAGAATATCTTGGACGTACAAATCTATCTGGGAACGCATAGTAGCTGTCACGGAATTCGAGTGAAATTGCTGGCGTAAGCAAATTATTAAGATTAAATCGGATAAAAAAATAAAAAAAAGCAGCAACTCGAATGACCCGCAACAAATATTCCGGCTAAACAACTATTTATAGGAGCGGACTTACACAATAACCGCATCAAAACCACAAAAGGGACGCGGGTTAAGCTTAAAAACGAAACATTTTGCACGGAACGGATAAAGATCTCGCCTCGTAAAAACTAAGTAAATACAGCGAAGCTCTTGAGTTGAGTGTACAGTGCATAAATTGCCCCCTATCTGACCATCGGCTGACCCTTAATGGCCACAAGGTGGGACATGATCGTTATCGGGAAAATGGGAATTCTGGTCGCCAGCTACTTTGTCGATACAAAGAAAATTTTGTTGCTCGTTTGCTACCAACTAATGTTACCAAACTCGCCGACTAGTTTCCATGATAAAACGAATAAGAGTGATTTATTGTGTTGACATTACAAGATTTTTATGGCGTTGTTATGAGGTGTGTCCGATTGGAATGTTTTGTTGTTTCCCTCGCAATATTCTTGTGATGTGTTCGTGTAAACATGTCTAACAAATTACTCTGATAGATTCCCTTATTCTCATTTCTGTCTAACGTTGTTGTTTGCGCGTGTTATGTGTAGTCAAGCAACGAAATGCCAAGTAATGCAAATGTTTACTTTAATGAAACTTGGTAAAATATAAGGATAAAAAGTGTTCCGTTTTTTAATTAGTTTGCAATAAGCTAACATTCATAGTTTCGGGATGTTAGTTTTTATGAGCAGCCCAGATTCAGAACTAGGAGAACAGTAATTATTTCTGTAGTCGTGCAGATTTAACTTTCAAAAGATAGATTATATTATTTATCCTACAGCAATGAAAGCGTCATGACCCTGACGGAAAAGAGGAAAATGGATGTTACCCATGACGAAGTGTCTTGTGAGAAAATATTAAAACAAACAAATTTTTCCGAGAAGTATAAACAGATTTTCTTAGAGGTCTTAAATCTACTGTTACTAGAGTAAATGGTTATCTAAACTGTAATAAAAACTGCGATTTTCAAACTTTATTTCGCTATCGAGTGAAAGCCGTAGAAACTGTTTGTAAGTTGCTTAAAGACCATCGGAATAGAGAGAACAGACGGCAACGTATAGTTTCTTTTCGAGGAGAGATACACAAGTGTTTTTCCAACCGATTTCATTGCGTACTTAACGATCGAATTTGTTGATGCAAATCGCAACGTAAAGTATGTTTGTAAGTAATGGTTGTTTATTCTCCAAACAAAGTCCCTTATAGTGTTTAAATTGTGCTTAAATGTTGTTTTTAAATGTTGATAAATACAATATAAACAAAGTGTCTTTACCATAAACATAAATTGAGTACCTTACATGATACCCTATAAATAGATTATTTGTACCACGTTAGCTTTTTGTTAAAATTATCAATAGTTCTGCAATTAGAATTCCGTGAAAGTCTATTGAAGCGAACTGCGTCTAGCGCCTTTAGCGTAGGATGGTAGGCCACCTCCGTAGTGATTGTTTAAATAGCAAAACTTTGAGTAGTAGATATGAGAGGCGGTGAGGCTCCAATAAATCAAAATTATTGGCAAAGTTTTGGGCTAGCTAGGCACCTGAAATATTAATTCCCCCCATATTTCATTACACTTGAAACATTTCTCGTCAATTACGGATAGTTTTAGTAGGCTTCCGCCTCGCACAAAACATCGCCGTCGTGAAATATGCAAGTTCACAGTTTAATTTAATTAATTTCGTATAGTTAGGCATGTGTGTACCATCTCATTTTACAGCCGATGATGTTACACCTGCTCTCAATGTGTAGCCATTGTTCGTAAATATGTAGGTACATACAAGAGCATGAATGATATTTAAAAATATGTTTTTACCAACATTTCCGTTGTTTTTCTCATTATGTACGAGACCTTTTTAGAAGTCTGAACATCTTCACAATTGTAATGAGAGTGGTCAATAAAAAGAAGGTTGGCGAAGTCTCGGCTCGCAGGCCGCGACACGCCACAAGTAAGCGTTGTAAATTTAGCGAAAAATATTTCTTTCGTGAAGAAAAACAAAGGCGACTTTATCCCCGGGTTGAAATTTATGAGATGCGCCGCGGATTAACCCTTATGTGAGTGACGAGGTACCCGGGTACCTTTAGCATTTTCAAATTTAACGAAAAGTATGTTTTACGCTCTGTAGGTGGCTGTGATTTCCTGAGAGCTCTTAACTATTTATAAATTATATATTTTTTAATATTTTAGCCCAGTCAACTATTTACAATGTTTTGTAGAAACCAATACATAATATAAACTCACAATAGAGTGACAAGGTACCCGGGTACCTCTTTGTGTCTTGTATGACAATAAAAAAAAGTATTTATAATTTGGTACAAAAATTAAATAATAAGATTTTTTTATGATGTTTTATTTCTATAAAAATCACAAATTCTTTGTTTATGCAGAATTAGTACATGTTGTGCGAGTTACTGCATGTTCATCACAAACTGGTTTTTTACAGTTAGTGCAAGCTTTTCGTGTTTTTCTTTGCTTGCATTTGAGTTCTTTGCATATGTAGCAACTTCCGACGACTGCAACAGGCGCTGTAGAACCTCGTCAGGTCCGACTTATAGAAGTTGTAGATCCAGAAGGAATCGAAAGACTTAGTTCTTGGCCAAGCACGTCCTGCATTGCAGATCTTACATGTAATTTTGATGTCACAATGGAATTTTTTGATCTTTCTTCTATATTTTTACCACACAGTTGTAGACTCAATGATTTCAGAAAATTTCTACGTCTGTCACTAGAGACAAATTGTGGGTTATGTTCCATGTAAATGATATACATATGCTGCCAAAGCTGCAATGTCAATAATATTGTAAAGAAGTGCTAAAGGCCACCGATTCGTTCTGCACAACTTATCCATATTGTCCACTCCACTTTTGGTTTTGTTATAATATAAAGTTATTTCTGGCCGGGCAGTTTCCTTATCACTTTCAATAACTGGTGACATGTGCATTGATGACAACAATATTACTGCTTTGTAAGTACATAGCAGCACACAGTTGCTTCTTTGCTACAGGCGAAGTTAGAAGAATAAATCACCCTTTCCTTGTGTGCTTGCATATTTAGAGGAAGAAACCATTTATTTTTTCTTACCGTTCCAACTAGTGTCATGTTCCACGAGTTCAAGGAATGAGCCAGTTGAAGAGATGTAAAAAAATTATCCGTAGTTACAGTTAGTTCTGAATTTTTATATTTAGCCACGAGATCTAACACGATGCATTGAATGAATTCAAGTGTTTCTTGTGCTTGCCAGATCGTCAACTGTTTAGCTTAACTAAAATAATAATATTCAAAGTGAGGGTAATGTTAAAACAGACCTTGATTGTTTAAATTACGTCTAAACTGTATGAAGGTACCCGGGTACCTCGTCACTCTACTAAAGGTGTTTTTTTCGTCACTCACATAAGGGTTAAAAATGTTTGCCGTGCCCTCCGGCGCGGGCTCGGCTTCATTAGAGCGTGTTTCTGGAATATTCTGATTAATATTTACCTTCCACTTCTTGCGGATTGTAGTTCATTAACCTTTTGTCTTGTAATCGAGGCGTGCTGCAACCAAATTAGGTAGCGGCGAATATTTATGAATATTTACTGAGTGACCTAAATAATGAGCGATCTCTAATGACGTCAGACAGCGGCCGAAACAATCCAATCGGTAGTATCTTTCATTATGCAGAGAACATGAGTCAAATAAAATAAATATTTAATCGCCAATCGAGACGGTTTGATGCTTGTGTTTTATCCAACAAATACTGTTTAATTATTGCTAATTGAACTAGAGTGTCGCAATTTCATTAGCTGAGTGCAGATGGTACCCAAAGAGATCTTAAATAACCACACAGGTTACGTAGGCCGCACCCAGTAGACAGACAAACCGCAAATTTAGATACGCAGTCCTGTACACCTAGACAAATGTTCTGTTTTGAATGGAGATTTAAATTAGAACCCTATCTAAATCCAGTTAAATCTAGTTTAAAGTGAGATTAATTACTAACATAAGTCTACTGTATGAGCTGTATCAGTTAGTCGCCCAACTAACATTAAGCGCTAATACAAGAGTTATAACAGATATATAAAGGAGCTAAACAGGTCCTAAGGTCATCAATAAGTGCTATCACATGGGAGTTATAGCGAGCTATAAATCTATTATACCCCTGGAATGGGCACAAGTTCTTATGGCCTTAGGTTCCATAATGGCGATGTAGTGGAGTTACAGAATTAATTTAAGAGATATAGTAGAGCAATTGTGGAGGTACAGTAGCGCTAACTGAGACTTAAAGCGCTGTAAGAGTGGTATTTAAGTGACTAGTGACTCCTCAAGCGGTATGGTAGAGCTACATGCTGCTTACTGACGCTTTGAGCGCTATAAAGGGAGCAAATGTATGAATATAAACTCCGTAAGGGGCACAGTAGATCTATGATGTATCTTACTTACTGTTTGAGCGGTTAGAAGGTGGCAATAAGGTAAATTGTAACACCTTGAGTTGCAGTATAGATCTAGAATAGGAAATTTTAGCGTCTAAGGATATAATTTTTTACTTTCTTTCATAGCCGGCTAATGCGGTATGTTTTTGTATAACGTTGTTAAATGAATGATATATCAAAAAATTCGCTTGGTAAAAAGGCGGAGTTGAGTGTTATTTTAAATCGTTGTTAGTGGAAGCTGAAGCGGAATTTTCATTGCGAAGGTAAGTAAACTGTGAATATGTGTATATATTATTAGCAAATAATTGAAGGGCCCACACTTTGTTGCGTATTTATCTAAAAAAATGTTTTGATTCACATGGAGCAAAACATTTTTTTACTAAATATGTAACAAAACTTTGCCTATTGACTTAAGTGTCGTGACCCTGGTATTAGGACGCTAGAAAAATAAATACCTTCATTGTATTAAGTTTTCGTTTCGTATATTTTACTGTTTTTAATTAACTTCATTATCTAAAAATGGTGGACGCATGAATTTGGGGATCCGTAGTTATTTTCCAAAAGCACTACCTAGCCTACGGTTGACTATAGTCCGCGCGGAACTTGGCCGCGCCTTAGGTATGTGAGCTTGTGAGCGGTGGGGCGGAGAGGCGAGGGCACTTGCTGTCTACACTCAGTTAGACGCCGTACGCAGTGACGGCAACGCACGTTGACAGTTCCGGTTAGCTGACACAAAACGCACACAGAGCCCGCGCGCTAATAAATAAATACCTACCATTCAGTCTCTGCCCTCCACCTAAGTTCATCGTGACGAGTGTTGTTTTTGGCGCTGGACACCGCGCGAAAACTTTGTAGTGCCTATACCTTTGTTCACGTAGGTAACTTCGATTGCGCCGTTTTAAAAGTGTCACTAGGTAGATATTAGCATTATTTACCATATAGGTTGTTAAAATAAATAAGAGTGCAAGACGATTTAGACGTTATTGTATTTTTTTAATTTAATTCTGTTAACTAAACAATAATATTTCAATTTCAGAATGCCATTCAAAATTGTAAGAACATTAGAGAAGGGAAAATACAGCCACTGGATTGTTCCTGCTACATGGGAATCTAATAACATTGTAAAATGGCCTAAAAGAAACATTTCAAAACTTGTTAAATGCGATGATTACTTACCAGACCCGGATTGGCGACAAATAAAGTGCCGAGTAAAACGAAACAATATTCCAACTTATAAGGACGCTGAACGAGAACTCGAGAATTTATTATGTGTAACAGACACTGATGAAGAGCAAATAAATGACAAAATGACAAAATCCAACAAACAAGAAGTAAACTTGAATGCACTTGTGGAACAATTGGTATGTATTACTTTCCGTTTTCAATTCAAGCTTCTTTAATTTAAAAAAAGTTTGTTATAAAATTAGCTTTTGCACGCGTATTTGCACGATCGTGATGTGGTGTTTTTGTGTGTTTCTGTTTCGGTTTTGGCTGTGCATTGACCGGTCAGTCAGTAATTATGTCAGTTTCTTCAATTTCTAAAAGATGTTCCAAAAATAATGAACGGATTGCAACTACGTTTGGGTTTCTGCTCGAAAAATACCCGAGCTCGGGTATTTTCCCGGAAAATAAAAATGGGATAAAACTCGAATTCAGACGACTTTGTGTAAAAATCAAGTAAGGGCTTTTAACAAAATCGTTTTAAATAACATTTTATACAATTGTGTTATTAGTACCACAAGATATTTAAGTCATGTAATTTATTTTACAAGCTCGGGTATTATTCAGGAAAATACCCGACCTTGGGTATTTCCCGGCAGAAACCCAACCGTAATTGCTTGCGAATAGGCAATGACATTTTTTGCAATACAAAGAGTGCTTTTGCTTTTTTTTTCAGACTACCAACCAATACGAACCACTCATGATTTCTGTACCCAATGAGCCCAACGCGTCTTCCTCTAAATTTACAACATCCGACCAACAACAAGTGGTATGTATTATTACTTTCAGGAAATCAAGATCCTTTCATTTGATAAATAGATATTGAGTTTTTGTTTCAAAACGCTTTACGAGGTATGCGATCTGAATAGATTCTTTTCTCTTTATACTTATAGATGAAAACATGGTCAACGTTTTATAAGTAACTAGCCGTTTTCCCGCGGTTTCACCCGCGTCCCGTGGGAACTACTGCCCATACCGGGATAAAATATAGCCTATGTTGCTTGTGGATAATATAGCTTTCGAATGGTGAAAGAATTTTTAAAATCGGTCCAGTAGTTTTTGAGCCTACCTATTCATTACTACCAAACAAGCAAACAAACAAAGTTTTCCTCTTTATAATATTATAAGTAATAAGTATAGATGATTGCATAAAAAAACTTTTTTACAATGCAGAGACTGAGATTTTTTTACGATACACAACCCACCTTTTGTGTTTTTTTTTTCAGTATAACCAATACAATTCACCCGTGATTTCTGTACCCAATGAGTCCAGCGAGTCTTCATCTCAAATCATTTTGACTTCAGATAACCAAATACTGGGTATACCTCCAAATACCTATTGTGTGCTTGCTGAAAACCAAGATCACTTTATAGACAAATCACAAGAAAATAGTGATTTAAAGAAAATATTAGACGTATTGGAAAACCACGACAAAAAGATGGATTCAATATTGGAAAATCAAAAAAAAATTATGCACAAGATGGCTTGCATTTCTGTCCAAGTTGATAATATGCAATTACAACTCGGTAATTGCAATGAAGAGGATGTTGTTCCCTTGGGTACGTCTAAAAACCAAGTTGAGAACTTGCGATTCAGTTTCTCTCCAATTACAACTGTTGAAGATTTGAACAAAATCAATGATTTACTTTCTGATAAAACTGCTAGAAAACAACTGAAACAAACTTTTTCGGTTATTTGTTCCGGTGGAAAAGGAATTAATTGTGCCTACAGACTTATAGATATCATGTTTTCGCGTGATTTTTTGTGTCAGTGCTCTTGGAGTGGCAGTAGTCGTTCTGATGGCGTTAAAATTAGTTTAAAGTGCTATAAAAATGTTGTTTCGTTTTTTTGGGAGATGATTTTCAGTTGGGACCAGACTTTTACATTACAAAAAAATGAGCTTTTTTTCAAAAGCATTTTGAAGAATGCCAACAAAAGAAAAAATGCTAAACAAGAAAGGTCATCTACTGCACGAAAACGAGCCAAAATTGAAAATAATAAAAGTAGCTCAGAGCCTTATAATAATGAAAATAGTGCCGGAAATATTGAACAAGACGCAAACGAGACGGAAAACAACAATTATGTAGCATTCGTGGCAACTGCTGAAAATAATGTTGAAAATCAACCCAGACATATACCTGGAATCAAAAATGATTCCATAGTACTAGCCCCAGGTGACGATTCAATCGAAGTCGAAGAAGAGTCCCTATGCTAATTTAATTCATTTTTAATTCATTTATATTTTTAGGAGGTAAAAGTGCCTACTTTAATTATAATGCAAATGTTTTATTACAGGAACTAATCATACGAATAAATACGCTATGCTACATGTCACTATTCCAGTAAAAAAGTACCTGATTCGCATTTAATGATTGTAATTGTTATTTAATAACGTAAACAATTTCTGATCTTAATTTTAGTTTAGATTAAGAGGTTGATTTTGCACGAGAAATAAAAAAAAATACATACATTAATTGCGTTTAATTCAAAATGTTACACAGTGTGAAGTAAAGGAAAGAAGTAAAGAGAATTTTCAAGCTCAATACACACAAGTTTAAACTGGACATCTCCTGGTGATATCACAATTTCATCTCGATTTTCAGTGTCTTTTGCAACTACAAACATATTCAAATATGATGATTTAATAGGACGTTGAAATATGTCACGTTTGTTCCTTAATCTATAGCCATGAATATGCACAACATTAGATTCATGTAATTGCTTAATCTCTTTTATTTCCACAATGTCGCTGTCATTCGTCATGCAGTATCTGTCCTGAAGTTTAGATGATAATACATAAGTATTAAAATGAAGCGTTGTACGATATTGACTCTCAGATACAAAAGGCTCAGTATGCTCAGATCTTTTATGTAAATTAGGAGAATCAACCATACTTTTCTCGGAGATTCTTTTCGCTAGCTGTATCAGAGGTTTATTGCCCTGCCTGAGCATATTTTTAATTGTGTATAATTTATTTTCGAATGGATAAGCGTTAAAAGTTAGCAGGGGCCCAAATTTTTCCACTTCATCTACTACGTGCATCAAATTGTGAACATTGCTGGTCGCATAGTCTCTCCCATAAAAAAATTTAAACTGGTCCACAAAACTTTGAAACAGCTCTCTAGCTATTGGTAAATAAGTGCTATATCTACTAACTGAACATATAGTTGCCGCACAGAAAAACATTAGAAAATGTTGGTACACATCTTCATGAAGGACATCAATAAGTACGATTATGCTCAAATAATGTAAAAAAGTCCTGAATTCTGATCCTTTCCAGTGCGCAAGGCAATCAAGTGAGCGGATTGACCGGTGTATTTCGGAAGGCATTCTACTTTTCATCAAGAATTCGTTTACTTTAGTGATATCCCTTGCACACCATTTTGTAGTATAAATCCCAAAGTTTCCATTACGCCATCCCACTAATAGCCGTTTCATGATTCCTAGATCAATCAAATGTAGTGAATCTCCTACAGGAATATCTTGAACCATGTCGATTGGTAATTCTAATAGTGGGGAATCTGCTTTGTGATGAGCTCCATATTTCTTAGCTCTAAAATCTTCATTATTTCTATCAGGAAACTTTCGCGAAGAAAAAAACACTGTATGTGAACGGTGAGAGTATTCGCCCACAGTTGTGCATTTCAAACAACCATGCATTCCATTAAAGTTGCAGACACCTGAAACATGAGAAAACGTATATTTTGTGTTTTGCATTGCTTTGTATTTGCATTTAATAGTCGGCCAAAGAATTAAGCTTTTGAAACCGGTAGAGACTGATTTAACCTATTACTTATTGACTCATTAAATAAATTGTTACATAACATCTCATATAAATATATAAACAATTATAGACTTACCGATTTGAGCCCTGTTACTGTAATTATTTGCCGACTAAACTTACCGATTCGTATTATGTAGGTACAAACCTTTAATGAAAGCTCGCGCTGGAGAATCACAGATGAAGCATCTGATTTTCACAGAAATTTTCTTGTCTTCTATTTGGATGCCTTCTTGTAAAATACATTTAGTCTCATTTACAAAATCTTCTAAATAAAGTTTTAAACTTTTTGGTTTTCCGATACCAAAATACACGCCAATCACAAAAGGATTTGCGTCGACTTGATGAATGTTTGCTAATATTGGCCAAAATTCTTTTTTAGAACTGTTGTGGATTGGCAATCCATCAATATTAAAATTCAAGTAAATTGTATTGGGTAAATTACTAAACTTCCTTAAAATACATTTCAAAGGTTCAGAAATTCCATTATGCCAATATTCGCCATCGTCATCTAGTTTTTTTATTAAAATATTTTTTGGTGTTTGTAAAAGAGTTCGAGGATCTTTTGGTAGAATCATGCCAAATCTGTCATTTAAGATTAACAGCAAATCTTTTATAGCAGTTTGTGTAATATTTTTCTCAATGGACCATGCCCTCAATTTTTCACTAAATTGAAAATTCTTAATATATTCACTCGGATTATCCTCATCATCACTACTCAATGAGTAATAACATCGGTCCTCTTCGGAAATATCAAAACTTGCAGTTGCGATATCACTTCCATTACATGCGGAACCCTCATCAAGTAAGTCTCCCACTTGACCACGTCTAGTGATGCTTCCATTTTCATTCAGGTTATCTTGTGATAAGTTTGCATCTGCAACGTTGTAGTTTAAAATATTACGATAATCTTTCAAGATTTTCCGTCTATTTCCACCGGTTCTACTTTGAACTTTCCAAGTTTTAAAACGCTTTTGAGAGGAACTATGTTGTGACGCCATTTTTTTGTTCGTGCGCCACGTGACCAATTAGAGGTACTAAAGTAGTAACGAACTCAATAATTAAACCTTAAGTAATATAGAGACTATACTTGACACTATAAGTTCTATTAATAGGGAGAAATATCCCTACTATTCAGCCCTAAATCATACAAGGGAGTTTTGTATCCCTTTAGGAGTTTGGTGTTGTAAAAGTGTTAATGAACACCATTGTAGAGCAAGTAACGTTAATTGCTCCTTTTGAGCAACTATCAGCGCTCCGAAAGAGTTTGTAGCAGCTTGCTTAGAACTTTAGAAGTTAATAGTAAATGTTAATTTCTTATATGGATCTTATAGTCGTAAAATTCGCTCAAAGCTATAACACAGAAGCTTTGGTCTGTATTGTAGGGATAGTAATCGCTGCTCTACGCGTTTAACCTCCATACATTGCTCTTATAATTGCTTCACTGTCACTATAAGTGTTATATTTTATTACTAACACTCTTTTGTCGTCTCAATCTATAATTGCAGCTACTATTCTACCTTCATAACACTTTAGGTTCTAAAGTAAGCTGTATTTGCAGCCATAATGTTTGTTGGGCGGGTATTATGCCTTAGTAATTTTGTATAAATTGTGAACATGTTACATGTCTTGTAGTACCTTAGTTGTACACAATAATCGACTCTCTAGTATAAATAGAAAAAGCAATGTCTCAAATCATCATCATAGTAAAACAAACAAATCTATATACACAAAGGAATTTCTGATTACAATCGAATAAAGCACACAATTTTTATCAATAATTTGGAACATAAATATGCATTAATGACCGTTCAAGCGTGTAGTTGATAGCTTTACATTGTGTCATTAGTACCCATCGGGGTCAAATGACTCAGCCAGCGATAATTAATACTGTCCCGTGTCTTACAGACATTATTCAAGTAAGGATCGAGCCGACCTTATCGAGCACTGCCCTTGGGTTTGTCTGGTCTTTTACGAACTAAACCACCCCTTGAATGGAAATCAGTTATTTATAGAAACGATTTTCCACAATTATACCTATTTGGAAAAGTTAAGGTATTTTTAATGGGAACTATGTTAAATGTGATGTAACCACTTAAGGAATTAATATTGATAATAAATCAATATAGAGACCGTAAAAGAATAGCTATTAGTGTAATTTATGATTAATTCGATTCATAACAATCCAATGTTTTGGTTTTTTATCAACCTCTATTGATAAGGCTTTTATCGAGCTTTGTGTGCTTATAGCTTACTAGGTGTAGGCAAAAAGTTGTTAATGTGATCACAAGAACTTAAGTACTCTTGAAATCTAATGATAATAAGTTATTAGAAGCCTTTTTATGTCATGACTGGAGTGGACGTTAATCACCGTTTTTGCTCAGAGCTGGATTGACATTTACAGAGTTTTATTTTAGTCCAGGTTTCCTGAAGATTTCCATCGCAGTTAATCAATAGTATCAAAGATAGACTTCAAAAGCTTATCCTTTTATTTTATGTAGGGTTTCTTAAAGAAAAAATCGGTAAAAAAACTTTTAAGTTAAACGGTTTTATCTTATGGTCGCTGCACACAGCGGGCGGGGCGCGACGGGACGGGACGGCGACGCGACGCTGAGCAGTTGTAATGTACTAGATATTACGGACGACGTCACACAGAGCCGTCCCGCTCGGCGCGACGGGACGCGACGATCTAGTACATTTTGTCGCGTCGCCGTCCCGTCCCGCCGCGCCGCGCCCGCTGTGTGCAGAGACCATTATGTGCACTGAAAACTAGAAAATAAAAAAATAGTTACTTACCTGTCAACCTACGTAGGTGGTCCCGGTCATATTAGACTAAAATAAAAACGTGGGGCCCATTAACTATTGCTGTAGTACTCTCTTCTAGAGGTATAATAGGTGTGGATTGCATCGACTTACTATAATCGTAACTGGAGATTTTGACAATCAATAATCAGCCGTAGCTCATGATCTACCAAAGTATAAAGATATGCTTTGCCATAGGTAGGATTTCACAGGGGCCCCACGTTTTTATTTTAGTCTAATATGACCGGGACCACCTACGTAGGTTGACAGGTAAGTAACTATTTTTTTATTTTCTAGTTTTCAGTGCACATAATGGTCTCTGCACACAGCGGGCGCGGCGCGGCGGGACGGGACGGCGACGCGACAAAATGTACTAGATCGTCGCGTCCCGTCGCGCCGAGCGGGACGGCTCTGTGTGACGTCGTCCGTAATATCTAGTACATTACAACTGCTCAGCGTCGCGTCGCCGTCCCGTCCCGTCGCGCCCCGCCCGCTGTGTGCAGCGACCATAAGATAAAACCGTTTAACTTAAAAGTTTTTTTACCGATTTTTTATTTTCTAGTTTTTAGTATTTAATGAAAATGCCTACCGAATATTCCTCATTCTATCTAATTCATTTAGTGCATCATTATTACACGGTCTCTTACCTGACAATTTATTACAATCTAATTCCTCAATACATAGCCCTTCCAGATACTTTTTTTTTAACGACCCCAAAAATCATCACATGACCTCTCCTGCTGTGGGTCAGCAGCGGTGAGGGAGTGCCAGACTCTTGACTAAGAACCGTTTTGTTCCGTCGTAGGCCTTTTATGTATCAGGGCCGCGGTAACTCTTTCGAACAATCTCGCAGCCCAGGCAGGCCTTGGCCCTGTTGGGCCCCGCTGGAGTTACTGACAGTTTTCTACTTGTGAAGCCCTTTCATTTGATACCCATATTGGTGGGATTGATAAAAAATTGTTATCAGCCATTTGGTAGCGGCGGCCATCTTAGATTTCAATTTTGCATAGTAAATTGTATTCTACTTGTTGAGACCCATCAACATGGGTATCAAATGAACCTAAGTTATCCGCCATTTTGTAGAGGCCGCCATCTTGGATTTTAATTTTATATAGTACATTGTATTCTACTGGTTGAGAACTTTCATTTGATACCCATATTGATGGGATTGATAAAACCTACGTTATCCGCCATCTTAGATTTCAATTTTGCATAGTAAATTGTATTCTACTTGTTGAGACCTTTCATTTGATACCCATGTTGATGGGATTTATAAAACCTAAGTCATCCGCCATTTTGTAGAGGCCGCCATCTTGGATTTTAATTTTATATAGTACATTGTATTCTACTGGTTGAGAACTTTCATTTGATACCCATATTGATGGGATTGATAAAACCTACGTTATCCGCCATTTTGTAGCGGCCGCCATCTTGGATTTCCATTTTTTATAGTATATTGTATTCTGCTTGTTGAGCCCTTTCATTTGATACCCATATTGATGGGATTGATAAAATCTACGTTATCCGCCATTTTGTGCCGGCGGCCATATTGGATTTGCAATGTTATTGATATTACTATATTGTATTGTCATCGGAATTAAAGGTGTATACAAAATTTCAGATTAATCGGTTGACAGGAAGAGGGTGAAATTTGAATTACTAAATTTGACCCAAGAAAGAATGAATAAATAATAAAACAAACTGGGTGAGCTAAATAAAACCGTTTAACAACTCAAGCCAACGTTCTCAAGTACCTTAAGACTCAATTTAAGTATCCTTAGGTTCTTCGATATTTGATCCGGTCTAGACCACCAGGGAGCCAGATAGAGATTAGACTATATTTAGACCTACAATGTTATCTATGTGTGTGTAGCATTGTATTGACAATAGAAAGTTCGTGTCAACTTTGCCATGCAGGATTGTACACAAGTGTAGTGAACATGGGATGTATGTGTTAACCAAGTTCTGTGACAAGTTTTACTTAGTTTAATCAAAGTTATTACACATAGAAGTATGTGTAACACTGCGTGGTTGATCTTGTGGTGATACTTTCTCGGCAGACCCGGGTGCAAAATCAAGGTCAGATTTTACATAGCAATGTAATAATATTTTACAAAGGGTTTATAATAATTTATATCAATAGGTTAATCTGCGATTTGGTTTTCGTCACACATAATTCAGTTATTGTACTGAAGCAATTATCTACCGTAAGTTTCACAAATGATAAACATGTTAATTTACCAGTCAGGTATTCAAAAAGTTGCAGCTGAAAACTGCTTCAAAAGCGTAATCTTGTCCTGTCAACAAAGTTAACGGAGTGCTTTATTTAACAATACAACGGTATCACGCCACAATTCATAATGAACACGATTGTTCTAGAACTACATAGATTAAAAACTTGGCCAAGTGTAGGTTGTACTTAGTCATTAGTGTTCCATGCCGAATTTTGGTTCATTATAGTTGGCTAGAATTAGGCTAAGGTTTTCGTTTCTTAGTCATCAAATCTTTTATTTGAACTAATATTGCGGTGTACCTTAAATGTTACTTATAGATGTTATATTTTTATTCGCTTTAGGTTAGATAGATAGAATCTTTATTGTACACCATGATTAAAAACAATGCAGTATAATATGTAAAAAGGCAAAGTCATATTTAAATTGGTGGTATTATCGCATGTTAGTTAGTATTTTAAGAAAATTACCATAACACGTCCTAACATTGATAAAGACATAAAATTGCTTAATCATATTAAAATATTTTAGCTATAAGACTGAATTAAATCAAACTACTATCTAGGACAAAACGGACGGGGTGACTCGAACTGGTTGTATCGTGAAAGTCAATGCATTTATTTCAATTACGGTATCATAATTGTCAAAGACAGTGTCTATAATTCAGGAGACCTGTTTCATAGTACAGACGCCTTTGTACACGAACGGACAAGAAACCCAATGAATATTCGGTATTAGTAGGTACTAGATACGTTCTAGTAGGATAGATGGATAGAGGAACTCACACTAGCGGTCAATCCCAATATTCGATCTGTTATGTTGCTTACTAGAGATATATCAATACATTTAGTAACCCCTTGCATGCTGGTGCGCAGATCTACGCGAGACACAGGATTTCTATTATTTTCTTATTAGCGGCATTCAAGAGGTATTTTTTTTAAATACATAATTATTAGTTTAATTTGCATCATATAACTCCCTTAGGAATAGATAGATATTAATTTTATTTTCTTTTAAAAATACTGTCGATGGAGTTTCTTGCCGGTTCTTCTCCATGAGATCCGTGAACCGTGCAACTAACTTGACGTTTCGAAAGAGCTTTTGTAGGTCTATTTGACTTTTGACATTATTTATATATGTATAGGTAGATACTAGCTACACTGGCAGACAAAATTAATGGACCATTATTAGACACTGGGCAAGCAGACATGTGCGTCCTGACGTCCGTGTCAATACTTGATAAATAGGTATTAATAACTGTTTTAATAAATTACACTTTTGTATGGATCTCTGATCTGAAATAAATAATTATATAGGGCTAATGATAAAATTATATCTCTGGTAAGTAAATTACCCGATTGGTTGAATATTGGGAACAGCTTTAAGCCACAAAACACGCTATCCGACAGATTTCCACGATCCAAGACCATCGATCAGTTCCTATCTGATATTCAAACTACATCACTCAACATGAATTAGCACTTTGTTACTATTACCGAACAATGAACCTCTTTTTAAACTGAAAATAATGTTTTATTTAAGCCGCTTACCCGTGGTTGTGTTCTATGCAGATACTCTTACAATAGAAACCATAATACTATATTGTTTCCTAACAATTACATGATTCACTATTGTACTGAGAGGAAAAAGAGGAATAGAAAACTGATATCTATCAATACAGTTTTTTATGGTTTCCTGGAAATAGTCAATTTTCAAATATCACTCCTGAATAGTGTTTCTAACTGTTTAATTGTTTCAAATCATTTTGTGAATGACGAAATATTTTTTTCAAATATTCTTTAGAGTCGCGTAGTGAGAGGACAAAAGTCAGTCTAAACATCTATAATTACTATTATCTGTCATCATCATCCTCATCATCCTCCGAGCCTTTTTCCCAACTATGTTGGGGTCGGCTTCCGGTCTAACCGGTGTAATATTATCTGTCATACACTTAAAATACCTACTCGATTACAACAAAGTTTTTGCTGTAACTGTAACGTATGTACTGTATTTGCAATAAAACCAAATCTGGCCATGCCAGTTTCGATACAATGTTGCATTCAAATCGTGTGTACGAACAATCTCTTTTGAAACTTGAACAAGTAGAAAATATTAGGTAGACAGACACACGATATTTATTCAGTCAACACTAGTTAAAATCTGTCTGCTATTATTTTACATATGTATCTACCTACTGACGTACTTAATAATGTATCTCTCTAGGGCTTAACCGTTTAAGTGGAGGAACTTAAGAACTCGCAACATTGCAACGCAGCAGTATTGTGTATGGGTGAGGCGAGGGTGCAGTGCGGTACGCGAGTAGGAAGCGCCGAACCCGGCTGACAAGTGCAATTGCCCTACGCGAGATACTAGATAGTGCAGGCACGCCCCGCTGTTAACACTTCCTAAGCACGCCACAGAACACTGACCCCTTTATGAACAAATTTTTTTATGAGTCAATTTTAAGACGCAGATGACGGTTTTAGTTTGTGTTTGTCTTTGTTGCAGTTCTGCAGATATCTATTCAGGAAAAGGTGGAAGTTGTCAATTGTTAGAAATAATTATCACGGTTTAAAATACGTACGTTATGAAAAGATTTGTTCATCCCAATATGTACTGGCGAATATACCAAAATTGTTCAATATTTTTTTGAATTGTTACTCTAGTTTCTCTGATAACCGAATAAATATTTAAGAAAGAACAATTGAAAGATAACAGATTGATCTAATTTTCGAAAGAATGGAGACTGAAATATCTAGACTACATTTCTAAGAATCCAAGTAGTACCCAAGGAGATTGGAAACAAAAGCTCATGATAAAAATAAACAACCTGACAGTTTGAGGAGGTTGTTCGGTACCGTTTCTCAGTATAAATTACATTTAGGTCACCGTTTTGAGAATTTTGTACCGTAATTTGTGAATTGACACAACTGAATGGATATTCTGGATTCCTTCAATATTTTTAGAGCAGTATAATTTTTCAACATACTTATATAGCAACTTGTACTATAATATACTACAGTGCACCTACATGCTATAACGTCTCGTCTTGACAAAATCAACCTTTTTTTGGACAACAATTTTGTGTACCTGATTATCGTAAAAACAAAACAGCATCTACCTACTAAATAAGCACTAACAGTGGTACCTAAATATTATTTTTTATCTATGCAAGGCCGAGAATCCTCAGGTCGGGTGTATATTTATTACTCTAGCGAGCGTCTAGCATTCCGGATAGCATCACTATACCAGGGCAGCGGAAAAGCGCACTTTGCACCAACCACGGTGAGTGTTTAAAAATCATGTGCGAATTAGACAAAACATCGCGTGAGATAGCCGAGTCTTTCTAGAACACGCTTCTTGTTCTACAACCTTTGTAGAAGTAGAAACTACTTTCTATTGTTTTTTGTAATTCTTTTTTTAATTGCGTATGTAATGTTTGCTTATTTTGTCAAAAATATGTTATGTCAAGATTTGTTGAGCAAAATGAGGTAATTCAAGGACCTAAAGACATCTCGTAGTAAATTAAAGATTTAATATATTTTTCCTCATTTAACCTTCATTTGTATGTCTTTGGTTTGGTAAAAAACATTCTGGTAAGTGGGTTCCAAAATCACTTCACGAAAGTACAGGTACCAAATGAATTAGTAAACACAAACACAGACATAAATCTATTCACAAATCTACATAGGACTCTACTGAAAAGCTGACTTAACCGTCCGACTACCACGAGGTACAAATCTTTGCTAATTTCTAGAGAAACGGCCGCGCGGGTGTCAGAAACTTTGCTCTTCATAGCGAATTCGTAGAGAAACTCCGAGCTTCTAACGTCCCTGGACAGTAGGATCTTTTGGCGATATCCACTCGCCTACTTGTATATTCTTAGCTCAGAAACATAACAGAAGAATAATATATTTAATTTGCTACCAAATTATATTACATTTTAATAAAGTTCTTTCACACAATAAGTACGAAATCACCATTTCATCACTATATTTTCAATTGTAAGTTAACTTGCCGATGAATCAAAATACATTTCGTTTCAATTAAGTTGTATGCAAAACAATTTGTGTATTTAAATTAAAATACGTTTTGATGCGCCACTGAATTGATCATTCCGGTAATTTAATTGATCAATGTTTTATTGGAACATTAACCCATTGACGAGGTTCGAAAAGTCACATATGAAAAAGGATTAAAAAGTATCGAATGCCCATTGACAGTTAGCAGTAGTTGAATAATAGTGATTCCTAATCCGTTTTCATACTACACGGTGCGTGCGTTCCATTTGGTTCACAACTGACATGTACGAACCTGATTTAATTAGGGATATGGGACTAAACAGGCGCAAATTCATCGCTCGCGTCAAAATGTTAATTTGGACAGAACGTGTCCACATTTGCACCACAAAAATACTGAAATAAAAGGGACCGAGTATCAGTGCTTACATCTAATGCTCCCAAATCCCAGTTTTAATTTTCTCGCCGTGAGTAAAACTTCCTCGACGGTTTAATACTACTGCCTAGTTCAAAAGTGTGGCCGCTTGGAATTTTGTAAAATGTAAAGTACACTTTTAAGAAATTGAAATGAATTTAAAACGGTATGAAAGCGTTTGGATTGGTGGGAATAAGATTGAAATACTGAGAAATTTCAAGATATAGATAAGTTGCCAGTAGATAAGTAGTTATCATAATAATAATACAACAGTTGTTTAGAATTTTAAATACAGCTATATCTGTGCTATTTATCCTGCCTTTTATTTTATAATTGTTTTACAGAATTACGGACAAGAAAAACTATACTTACTTGTGCAGCAACTAAACATGTAATAGAGTTTTCGATTACTTTTTTAATGAGACCTATCTAAAGCAAGGAATTACAGTGTAATGTTACAATAGAAGTGCCCCGAGTACGTACCTAAAACAATTTCCCTATAGAATGGCATGACAAAAAACGTTTACTTAACTTCCCACCATTTGAATAAGACATTATGTAAATGAACACTTTTCAAAGCTTTTAGAGAACTATTTGGCGTCAAGGCCATTTAATAAAAATTCAGTTCTCGCACCTTATAATTAGCAGGCCACCTTCACCGTTTCATTTCGGTCTAGTTAAAATTCATTTTGCACTAATAATAAAATTCGTGGACCGTTTACGAAGGTGGCGTAAGGCAAGCTAGGTTCAGTTTGAAACTAGCTCAATTTGTGTTTGTTACGCCAAATATTAAGTCAGAATTTATAGCGCTATGTAGGCGGAATAGTTTTGTTTGTCAGCCAGTGATTAAAACATTGTTCTGTTTTCAAAAGATCGTTAGTGTGTATTTATGACCGTTAACGAACCCAATTATGTAGTGATGTACAGCAAATTGAGCGTTTACGAGCATTACGGGCTGAAAATAAAAATTATCATTCATAATATTGCACAACTTTTATTGGGTCCGCAGTGAAACGGCAAATGCAAAAATATATTGCAACTCAAACTAAATATTATACGTACATTATATTTTAAAACCTTACCTTTATATTTCAACTAAATCCTGAGTTAGAAAAGAGTATTCTTCATATGAAAAATGTCTTCTTCCATCTGACATTCCCGAAGGGAAAAGTATAAAGTTTACTTCGGAACCTAGCTTTGTAAAACTTTTATAAGAAATCTTTGTTTCTTTAGAAAGTTACCTAGTGGTAGAACAACTGTAGAAAACAAATATTTAATTAATTCTGTCTTTTACTATTAAACCACAAGATATTCATAGAATGACTGTTTCGTTGCTGAAGATAGCATGCGATGAAGCTGAATTGCTGGAAAACGTAGGTACGGCAAGGTATTGGTTTCCAGTTGAATTTTAAGTTGAATTTGTAGTTAGTAGAATGCAGTGGTTGCTTTATTTCTTAGGTAGGTACTAGACTGCTTCAATTGTAAAGTAAATGTGACGGTTTCTGCATAACATATAAAGCCATTCAAATTGTTTGAGGCCTATCGAAAGAATAAACAGTATTACTTTAAGTACCCATTTTCAACAAACGACATCAGCTACATGCACTCTACAACAATATTGTAACATTTTACAACCGTCGACAGTCCTCGAACACTTTCAGAACGATCTTGAAATAATGTGAACTCGGCATCGAATTGCAATTCGCCGGCTGTTGATACGAAATCAATGTGCTATTTATTTAAATTGCACATTTTTCCATTTAACAATTCGCTTAATGATGGTCATGGAAAGAAATCGGAACCACCTCACTAATGGTTGGGGAGCTGATAAATCGAGTGGGGCGGGACAGTGATCGCTCGTAAAACTTTTAACGACTTACCAAATTGCTACCTATTACATCGTGTTTCATTCTCGGGCTATTCAATAAACTGCACGGTATGACTACAAGATTAAAGCCTTGAAGACGGCATACGATTTAACTTTAAAGTCTTTCAGAGGTCATGTTTTATTAATTCTTTTAATCAACCGGCTCAGTAAAGTTTCTTCCAATCGAATTTGGTTTGTCTTTGAAAAGCTTTTTATAAATATCAACACGTAGGTAAGGACATTGATTCCAAAGTATTCGGTACTTTAATAAGGAAAAACCGACTTTCAATTTACTTGAAACTGACGAATAAAAGTTGTACTATTCCTTATATCTGTAAAGTTAGTAATTTTCTCCGAATTTGCTCGAAACCAATTTCCGAATGATTCGACTTTCGGCACTTTTACGTTCAACGGTTGGCTGTAAAGCGTAAAGTTATCTCCAAACCTCTTCAAAAGTGACGTAATACTTTTATCGAAATTAAACTATTCAACTTCTTTTAATTTTACGTAAAACGTGATTCAGTGATTTTGAAATTTATATTCTCCTCGTGTTTTATGCTAAAGTTATGACGCATCATCCTTCTTACTTAAATAAACTTGGAGCCGAGATTAACAGTGTTTTTTTAACCGTGAAAAAGTTTTGTTCGTTGCCCAAACAATACCGACGTCTACTCTGAAAAGACTAAAGCGCGTTAAATGAAACCTGATAAATAATTTTGGCAATATCTATAGAGTCGCATATTAAAATATGGAGACAATGCACTTTCTAAAACAAAAGACGTCCACTTTTACGGAATAGTTTAAAGCTTATTTTGCAGTAGCGGCGCAATGTGTTGTTCTCCAAGGCGGGGCTAAAGAGAACATTCAGGCAATTTGTTTGTTTGCGTCGGGAACTAAGAGATTGTCTTAAAACATCCCCAGATTCCTTGTTTTACATCTCATTTGCTCAGAAACCGGCCAGTGTTTGTTTTCCAAGATAGGTTAAATGAAACTATGAAAATTAATGGAGCAATTTGAATTGTATATTGGCGGCGACGTTTTCGGTTTAATGTTTTGAAGCCTTTTGTAGTGATATAGAATTAAATTGCCCGTAGAGAGGTTGCTCGAAACTTTAGGATCACCTAAATTAATGTCTACTGGAAAATGAAATACCTTGTCCTTTTTGTACATATTCGAACAGAAAGGTCATTCACCCCGATAAATATTAACATAGGCACAACTAAAGGAATGTAAATAATAATTAGTACGGTCGTGAGTTGGACATTATATTCTCATTCAATATACATACTCCGTCATTATATTTTGATGTACATATAGATATCATTAATGTAGGTATTTAATTTTAATAATAACGACGTAGTAAGTAAAGTGACTCTAAACCTCATTTCACGTAAATATTGTAGACCTAAACGTAGCTTAGGTTTAATATATTCTATACCTACCTCATGAGAGAATTTTCGTATTTTCACTTTAGGTACATGAAAATCCACAATTAAGGTTGACATTAAAAAGACAAACTGCTGAATAAATCCTTTACACGTGGAAAGTTATTCTAGTAAAACAAAGGCGAACATATGAGCATCGCTGTTGCAGATAAAAAGTCATGATAAAAACAAGTGACTACTTTTTCTGTACTGCAAATGAGTCAAAGGAGAACAGTATGTTGATGAAACAAAACAGGACAATAGCGTTAAGTTGGTATCGAGTCCAACTCTAATTAGTGTTACCAAACAATCCGGAAAAGTTTGTTAATAAAACTGGTCTCAACTATTAATTGCCGCGATTCGAGTGCTACTGACGGGTTGGCTCGATCAGTTTCGCTTATAATGAGCTACCGAAATTGTAACCTACAGTCATTACGAATTTCTTGCCAATTTATCGGGTTCCGTTTGTTTTGTATATTAAATGGTTTTCCGGATTACGCAGTATGAAACTACGCGGTAGTTATGTACATTTGGTTGATTTAGATTTGGTGGTTTATTTTTAGTTCATTTTGTTTTGACAACGAGCTATAAAATAAACATTATTCTAACCAGAATTAATAGTGAGCTTGTAATTCAATAGTAATACAGTAACTAAAATATAACAGTGCTGATTAAAAATACTGAATAAACAAAGCCGATATTTGAATAGCATGTTAATTAATTTTTGTCATACGATGCCGTAATAATTTTCCGCCCACTAAAATGTGTGTTAGGTATTTGTTTGCCTGAACTAAATTTTGGAGCAAGTTAAAATACGGCGTTTACTTGGTGAGATTGCGGCGCTGAGTAACGGGGATATCACGTAAATGAGTTAGAAAGAGTTATTCGACTTGGGGTAGGTAATTTCCTACGTTCGACGTATATGGTGCGTAAAGCTTCACACGGGGAACGAACTCACTTCGCGTCACAAATCGACCTTTATTTTCTTTTTTTCTGTGAACATATAAGGATTTATGCTGGTTGACTGAATTCTTTTTTTATTTAAACAATGGTGCTGTTAGCTACGCTGCTACGCCGCTACGACGTAGCTTAAGTTACTGCTACGCCAGCTTCACTTTTGTTGCAACTTTACTTATCCGCTCCTTTTAAGCTTACGACGGGTACGAAACAGAGGTTTTATGAGCAAGTCTGAAGAATTTGTTGCACCCAGTAACTCCTAAAAGTAGGTTGCTAAAAGCGAAAGTATGTAGCCGCCAAATTGTAAAGTAAACTATCTTAAGGACTGCATTTTTAGCACTACCAAAAATGCATAATAAAGGCAAAGTTTGAACGTAAAAATCACGTCTAACATGATTGCACTTCGCTGCATATCTTGTGTAGCGTAATGTTTGTCACCCATTTTAGTTTATGCCAGTTTTAACGACGTTGACGAACAGATGCATCCATATTTCGTGGTTCACTCGCAGATCACGGTAAAAGCGAACGGGACCTAGTTTATGGGCTAACTTTTGCACTCGCAAAACATACGCGTTTAGTTTTCCTTCGCTGTTTATTAACATTTTAAAATATTTGCGCTTTGTTATAGCGAAAATGTACGTGTACGTAATGTTATTAGATTCTAGAGGTGTAAACTAAAGTCATATTTATTAAAACAAGTTTTATGTGACGTTATTAAATTTCTTAATTTACAGAATATTTGTATGCTAGTTTCTGATCGCAATTTAGACGGTATTTTTCATTCGAGTGAGGCCTAACAACACCCATCCACCATGCAACTAAACCTGTTATAACCTCCATTCTATTTCACCACACCCAATATCTTCGGGTCTCCAATCTAGCTAAAGAAAACCAGTGAATAGCATCCCTAACCCATACAGAACACAAGTGCACCGCAAGTACAAGGCACTCGCAATCCCGGCTGATACCTCCCTGCTTTACAATGTCGTAAAACAATGTGACGTTTCCCGGTCAACTTATTGTTTTCGCTTACTCCCAAATGTTTGTGCTCATTGCAAATGTTTATAACTACACAGCTGTGACGGGCTTTACTTAATTATATTTGGAATTAAGTATTTTTGGTTATTAGGCTTGGTACAGACAATTGTTGTAGTATTGTGTCATTTGACAAAAATGCTTTCGTGTTTCGTAAAGAAAAATATTACAAATCCGTAAGAGCATTTTCCACGTTTTGGTACTCTCTAGCTAGAACAAGTGCAGTTTCACTCCGTGACGACATTTACAATGTCTCAATGAAGGTTTGGTATGACATATCGGACATTGCAGGGATCTTGCACTGGATTTTATTCATTTGCCACCTAACATACTTCTCAGTGTTTTGTTTTATAGGGTTCACACTGCATCTCAATTGAAAAGATAATGACAAGCCATAGCGCACGTAGGTACTGGCCGTTAGATGCGAAATTCTTGTGAAAATCGACGTAGGGGAGAGTGGGGGAATTGCGGACGCGGGGTAAAAACGGACTAGCATGTATCTACTCACTCCTTCCCCCCGCGGCAGCCCGGTGCTGTCATCTGTTTCTTTAAGCCATTTTAGTGCCACGCAAAAACTTACGACAGCCGGCTGCGCACAGTTTGAACGGTAGGTAATTTTTTTTAAAAAAGTGCATAATGATCTAATTTTCAGTGTTTTTCAATTCAAGGGACAAGTCTGTATACTAAGTGATGGTAAAAAGTGATATTTTCTATGGATAGCTTTGTCAATGGGGTTTGCAGCGCCAATGTTTGTTTTTATGGAACGTTTTCATAACTTACAAATTTCTCTCTTTGATTTAAAAATACCCAGTTAGGTTAATTGCGGACAAGCCTCGTGGGGTAAATACGTACGTCCGCAATTACCCCTAATTCGATAAACTATTATGAAATTAATCAATAACTACTCATTTTTAAATGCCTCGGAAATATATGTTATAAGAAAAAAATCGAATCATTACAAAAAGCTGTACAAGAAATAAAAAACCCGTGGATAACTTTTCGGGCGGAAGAAAAATATGGTATTGCCAGAGCTGGGTATTTGTTTGACAAAGTGAAAAAGGGCAGTGTTTCTACAATACCAAAGAGAGGATAAAATCCGTTTTTAACGAAATGCAAGAAAACTAACTTAAAATCTTGATTAGAATGTTGATGTTGAAATGTTGATTACTTTTGCATTTATTGTCAGGAAGTGACACTCCCACCGAAGACTGGATTATGTGTTGAAAGTGTGGGTAACAAGTGGGCTCATGAGAACTGCACTGCAGGAAGTTCTTCTAAAGACTTTTGCCAGTGATTTTTGCTAGGTCCACCTAGTCCGTAAATACCCCATGCTGTCCGTAATTAACCCAGGGTCAGTCCGAATTTACCCCGAGGGCTACGGGTAAATACGGACTGACAAGGTTTTGTTTTTGCTAAAAATATTATATTTATTGATTGGTCTCGTATAAAAAGTATAATTGATTTTGTAGACAAATAACTAAAGATTGATAATTAATAAAGACAGACTGATTATTACTAATAGGACGAATGTTGTGCGTTATTTCCCTTCAGCGTCCGCAATTCCCCCACTCTCCCCTACACCCTTTTCTTTACCCGTTTGCTTCTCATTTTAATTCAATTTACTGGATGAAGGAGAAAAAGTAATCTCCAGGGTTGGGTCGGGACGCTACAGAGAGATTGGAAGTCATCGACGCAGTATTGGGACGAACTCATATACTTTTATGGCAGCGAAAGTTTTTTATTCGCGGCAGAAGAAAAAAGATTCGCGTACCACGCACCCTTCATGTGTGATCCGAATACTTGAATAACTATGAATACCGAGATGAGGAATGAAAACATTAGTAGTCCGTTCGATTGCATCACGGATCAAACCCATCGGGTATCTTAGGTTTATTGCGTAAATATTGTGTTACTCTTCTTGGTATTGGGGATATTTTTATTATCTACTCGCGTTGTTATGCATAATGTAGTATATAGAGTAATAGAGAAAGAAAATAAAACACTCAAAAGGTTCATAATGAAGCAGTACATTTGAATTTAAAAAAAGGATGAGTTCATATCGGGATTATCACGCTATATCTGTTCCATACACAACTTTTATTTATTTTTCAGTTTCCTCTTCTACGAGATTTAAAGGTTGACAATTTAAAGCACAAGTTAATTTGCTATTGTACTTCTAATACTACTAACAATAGCCTTAGTTACGAAAATTTTATATTTAGATACTCCTACCGTACTCAATTTAGATACTCCTTCCCAGAATCTGAAAGCGTCCAAACAAAAACCTACATCAAATACAGATACATTATTATACTTCCTGAAAAGCTTGATATCAATCAAATGTTTACCAGCGCAAATAGATCCAAATATAAATGCCTGATCAAATGAAAGTACTCGGCAAATATTCCGATGGAATGCGTGATATCAATACCGTTATCTCAACTGGAATCCGAAAGAAATCCTTCATCAGACTAAATTTATCATCGTGCATTCCCCTTGACCTTTCGTTCAATACTGAAACTTATTTGAATACTAGAGGTAAAATAAACGATTGTCATTTGTCTGGCTGGTTTGTCTACTGGTTTCTGAATGGAACAGAGTATTTTTAAATACTGAAGTGATTTATCAGGGACACTGGATATTTAACTGCACTGTAAATCTATGGTGTTCATAATGGTACACATAATTACACTTTTTTAGAGATGAAAAAATAGCTAGATCTCATACTAATAATAGGTGTATACACCATATAGTATACCTACCTGAGTTTTAGTGAAAATAGCTATCAAATCGATTAAAAATAAGACATGGCAAAATATGTTATTTGTAAAACGTTATTTCTTGGGTAAACCCCATGCGGTTTCTTATACATATTTCCGCCACAGGGAAATTTATTTCGGCTGAGAAAGTGAGAGTTATAGTAAACCGGACCCGGTATAACGAATATGCGACACGCGGCACGTAATATATCACGGAGGCAAAACTTTAATCTAACCCCTTCCAAGTTTCTCAACATAAACGAAACATACCTCCGTTCGGTTCGGACTCGTTTGTTATTATAACCTCGTTATATCAACACGGTACCTACTCGCTACATGAGAAGTATAAAAGCCAAATATTACAGACTGTTTTATGGCACACATACCGTGCATATTCGTACGATTTGCAAACATTAGTACCTACTTGTATCGTTCTTACGTAAATGCCAGTATTACGCGTACGTCTAAGCATAGGTAAGTCTTTCAGCATTTTATTTATTCATGAACTTTTTCCTAACACGCAATGCGTAACATTGAAATGTACAGGATTTGCATATGTATGTGATACAGAAATCTTAACGATAACAGATTTATCGGGATCTGCCATCTTGTTTTTATGAGTGCGTGACTACATAAGTTGGGCGCGTTACGACTAAACATCGGTGTACATAAAGATAGCTATACGATATAGAATTGATTTGTTTCAATATAGGTATTCATGAAGGCTATGAAACTTGATATTCAGCCGATGTTTCATTTTATTTATTTAAGTTTATCTCTTGAATTGGATCTATATAAATATCCAATTACGGCAACTCATACAATATTCTGGATGATGGATTTCGCAGGTCCATATAATTTTTCAGAACACAGTAATTTTATTATTTAATATATACCAATTTTGGTTTCTTATTTTAAATTATATATAAAGTATTCTTATTATTTGACATTACTTCTCATCCATCAGATAGACAAACCACAATTTCATAGTTCAGTATTATAATAGGTACGAGGAGTATAATCCTCGTTGCAGCTTTTCAAATATTCATGGAAATCTAAAGTTGCAAATTTAAGTCTTCAAGCATTCAGTGTCCAGCCCTCAGGTCATCAAACAATAGAAATACGCAGAATAGAGGGTTGACTTCTCTATTTTAGGAACGATTAGGTTAAATACGTCGGATTGTGTGCAATTGACTTTACGTGATCACAGAAATAGATCGATCATTTTGCACTTACTTAGTACATTGATGACCATTATATTTTAATGAATTAAGAAGAAATAGAGATTTTAATATTCTGCGCAAGTTTTGAATGATTTTACAGCAGTGTAGTTACAATATCATTGCTTTTAAAAAAGTAAAATAAAGTCTTTCAAGCATAATGGTAATCGCACTTGTTCTGAATTTGAATAGCCCTTTGATAGACTATTACTGATTCGAAATTAAGAAAATCAATTAAAGACACAGAACTGAGCGTTGTACCAAAAGACGAGCGCTGAAATCTAATTCATTTCCATTTAACTACGCCTTAAACCAACTACAAAAGTACATTTACAACACGTTCTTTGTACGGTACTATCCTATAATACGTCTTAAGAGACTCGTTAAAGTAACAGAGCGTTTTATTTCTTTGAACTTACTCTACAGAAAATACAATAAAATATAAACTAACTATGTAGGAACGGAGAAAGAGGGTTTCCTTGCTGAAACGGGTTATGCACACGGTCAGATGATTGTAATATTTTATGTGATATACCTAATGAAAAATCACTTACTAAATTACTTAACAAGATATGTATGAGTTGGTACGTGAGAAATATAAGAAACAAAATAGAAAGGTTTATGTGCATTCATTTATTTACTTCTACCTGATTATGGTGTTGCGATGTTGCTATGTCTTAAACGTTAGTTACTACAGCCGAGAAAATATTAACACTTACACAAATTAGTTTGTGAAATAATTTAAATTAGGCTTAGTGTCAAGTTAATGGTGTATCTGATTTCGTCTATGGTATACCAAAGCCTCAAACTAGAGCAAATATTAATCATCGGCAAAATCTAAAGATTCTAAAAATGTATTCAAAAATCGAAGCTTTTAATCAACGCAGCCAGTTTAAAATACATGCTTGATAACAAAATTATTTATTCTGAGCATAAAACAAAGCGAAAACGGAATACGTCGTCCGCACCACCTGAAATGAAAACACTTAATTAAAGTAAAATAATTATCCATTGACCAGAAATAATAAATTAAAATTTGGTAGGTTTTGTGCATTTCAGTGAACGCCAGAACTTTCCAACTTAAAGGCTTAACACGATAATCGATTAATGGGTCTTTTAAATCCATTCGGTATGTTAAAATGAAAACAGTAATCCAATACTCGAATGAGGATGAAAATATTCATTTTGAACATAATTATCGACTCACAGCAGTTCTCTTACCAATAAATGCGAACTATTCCCTGTGGCAGAAAAGTTTTCTTTCAGTTTTTCTATTTTTTAATTCCTTTCTTTCGCTAATATTATGGAAGAGAATGTTTTATCTAGTCAGTTTTGATCTCAACTTAAGCATTTGCTGCACCTAATTCAATGTGGTATATTTTTCAAAAATGTTAAGCGCAATGCACACTATACAGCTGTAAGTATCATAATCAAAGTTAATAATTATAGTTACCAAGGTACATGACTTTGTAGACCCACCGACACAGTCACGTACCAGTTTAATATGGTCGACTAACTCCAAGATTAAAGAAGTACTCGAGTGAATCACTTAACATCAAAACGAGTTTGAAATGCGACATTTAGGAAGTTTTAATTACAACTTTGATGTTATTTCAACACAGTCAAACAAATTGTCTTACTGCCTGAAGGGGAAAGTTCTGTTTGCTTACATAAATATCTACCTATTTTAAAATTAATGAAATACGGAGAGTTACGGATTAATTGTAAAGGAGTTGAGAATCCGAGTTACGCTGAATCGAAGGGTGAAATGTTCCGAGACGGAGTCGTCCTGTGACGAAATGTATGTCAAGGAACTCACGTAGTCCCCAATCTTTCAAACTCAATTTATTTATATTTAGGATCTATTTAAAACACTGAATGAAATTGTACTTAAACGATGAACTGAAAAGTATACTGATTAAAAAGTGTCATGAAACAAGATCATTGTGATAAGGGAAAAGATGATGCTATGACTACGAGCTTTCGCATTGGAGGATTTTGCTGTGCACATACGCTGAGTGACGCCCCCGCACAAGCCGAGTGTTGCCACGTTTAAAAACTACAGATTCTAGGTCTAACCTGTATGAAGGTCGCGTAGTTCAGTTCTAGCATCTTAAAGGCCTTCATCACTGGAGGTCGCTGCGCTTGCATGATGGCTAGCAGTACCAGCTTCCTTATATTGCGTTTGGGAGCCGACTTACATCGCGGTGGGCAGGATTGCCAACCACAGTAAAATATAGCATTTGATAACTGTGATGCCTGGAAAATTTACTCGTTAAATTGTTGTATGATAAATAAATTACGGCTTATTTAGAAAATGTTAACTTTGCTTTTAGTAACACACTGTATGTAACTTAACACACTATGCTTCACTTTGAAAATCGAGCCTCCTTTTATCAGATGTTTTAACATATTTTACCTCCCACGATGTAATCAAAACATGAGGTCTAGATTACATAGTGACATCATTCTTTACTTGGCCGAAATATAAACAACAAGGGCGTAGGTACACGACCTGTGATTTATGTTGATGGCTCGTATCTGACCTTATGTCGTAACTTATTTTTATATCCCAGTCCACAATTTCTGTGGATGTTAGCGGATGTCACATTTGGCCGTAATGCCCGTGGCATATTTTTGTTTCGTAAATTGTATTGTGTCAAGCGGATGCTGAGATGAATCTTCATTTACGAAAACCAAATAGAGGGTCGGTGAAGCTAGTGATCAATGTACAACAATTGACGGAAGCGGAAAATCAATTGTATTGACATGATAACCGCGCCCCATGTGCGTTCAAACTTAATATTAAAAAAAACCGGCCAAGTGCGAGTCGGACTCGCGCACGAAGGGTTCCGTACCACTATTTATAAAACGGACTAAAAAATCACGTTTGTAGTATGGGAGCCCCCCACAATATTTATTTAATTCTAGTTTTCAGTATTTGTTGTTATAGCGGCAACAAAAATACACCATCTGTGAAAATTTCAGCTCTCTAACTATCACGGTTCATGAGATACAGCCTGGTGACAGACGGACGGACGGACGGACGAACAGACAGAGGAGCAAAAACAATAGGGTACCCTTTGGGTATGGAACCCTAAAAACAACTACAGCATAACTTTTGAGTAAATATCATACCGTAATTTCTACAAAATCTTTCATACCTCATGAGTAATGTCACCAGCATTGCATAAACAGAGTCCAAGTAGAAAAAATAGGGCGAAAACAAAGAACACAATTTTTATTGTCACCACAAGCGGAACGTGTTCGTCGGATAGCTGAAAACATCGAAATATACATATATATAGCATAAAAAAATACAAAATATTCTCTTGTTTTCTGGGTCTTCTATATACTTACAGCAATTTGAAGCAGAAGACAGACGGCCACTCCAGAACTTTCGAAAACTTGCAACGCCATAAAAGTGGCGAATGCTTGGTCGATTTCTGGTTTCAACCTCATGAAAAAAGACAGTACAACAATTAAACATAATAATGTCAAAGAAATAAGATAATCTTATCAACATTAGACACAGCCCAGCTGGGGGGTTTGTGTATCACGTCGAACAATTTGTTTTACTACCTACTATTTTTAACATTATTAATTTCTCACAATACATACAAGTTAAGCAGGATTTGAGGTTTGTTCATAGCTTAATGGCAGATGTGGTTCGAATGGGTACCTACCGTCTGAAAACACTAACCATAAATCGTGTTTTTGTTACCTTATAAGGCTGCTATGCATTTTTATTCCTTCCACCAATCCGTTTGCCATTTTTTCTGTTGCCATCTCTACTTCTTGTCGGTTGATCAAGGCGAAGAACTCTTCTCGTAAATTTTCGAAATACTTTCTTAGCGTCATGAATTTATATCGATACATGATGAGGTACATCACTATACAGGAGTCGAGTGATATTATCATAGTGAGCATCATCATAGATAGTATTATTGTATTTAATACTCTGACAAAATTAGCCAGCGGTGAATTGTCGTCAAAAGAAGGGTAGTATGTCACTACAGTCACAAAATGCGAGCCTGGAAATAAAATATGTACCTACGTAAAACATCCAATATAGGTACATACGTTAGTCGTAAGTGGTTTTAAAAAAGGTTTCGCCCACATATACTTTCAATAATTTATCTCATTTTTTACAGTTGTAATATATAAATTGGTCTTGCTAGATAAATGTCATGGCCAAATCATTTTACAATCTTCTCTTCCTACACATTTAAATAAATTTTCAAAATCCTTATTTCGAAGTTTATTCCCTTTGTAGTCAAATTACACATATAATAATGCTTATAAAACTTAAAATTAAACTTACCCCTAAACATGTTTCTTAATCCTCCAGCAATATAAAATAAGGTCGTCCCGTAAACAATCGCGAAGTAACTGATAACATTCCTTTTCATAGTCTTATATTTCTTCGCCATCAGCGCGCTGTCATCATAATCCTCGCAAATACTCACAATTTTATGATTCAAACCTTTTATCAGCGGTTTGTTGAAAATAAACAAGAATATTTTCAACATTACTACTACATGACTCGAGGCAAAGCTCAAACATTCGCGTTTTTCTTCCACGGGAAAATTGCCGATAGTGAACGCCATAATTTCGAGTATCGTCATGGAACCATACAAGAATATCAACGAGGCACCAAGTGCTCTATAGAGAAGGCTTCGGTCATTACCTATTTCATCTTCCTTGTACCAACAGTTGCCAGAACCAATGTAAAACATTATTTTGCAATAATTTCGAAGTATGTCTCGGTCTTTCATTTTGGTATTGATTAGCGCGAATTGGAAATTACTCTGCAAAACGAATGTGAATAGATAGTGAACATAACTTGATACTTAGGTACATAGTGCTCAATATCCGATTTGTTACTTTCATTGCGGTTTTTAATTGATTAACCCCTCCTTTTTTAGGAAGTTGGTTAACACAATGCTACTTTGAAGGTTTTATAAACAGCGTTTTGTGTTACCATATGCAGTGTTTAAGTGATATGTAAGACATAGTTTAAATAAGAAATTGAATATTTTAATTGTTTGTACTCAGTAATACTGCCAACGGAAAATTCACGGTAACCGGTAACGGTAATAAATAAAATTCATTAATTAAACCAATTATTTGACCACATATTAATTCAACGAGTTCCGGTAATTTTCAATATATGATATGAAAATATAATAAAACGAATATACATATACGTCCAGGTATTCATGATTTGTTCATTTCAAATTGCATATGTTTTAGTAGAACATAATTTTATAGCACGCACCGTTAATTCCAGACTGGTTCCAATTAATTTTAAATAAATAAGCATGTATTGCCAAAAGCGGTAATAAATTTGATATTGGTTTCGTTTATTAAAATATTTCGGACCTACACGCTGCCACACCTCGCCACAAGCGAGTTTAATCAAACATTGACTAGGAAATAACAGTTGATAGCAGTTCGCGTGAAAAGAAAAACTTTTTAATAACCTCGTTTACGCCTCTTTTAAATTAATAATGTTATAGGAAGTAGTTGATCATCACATACTCACTACTACTATCTACTGCGGTTTATTAAAATATACCTAGTAAAAATATTACTACTCTCTCATTTTTCTGTTTCAGTCACTAGGAAACTGATTTCTACAGCCAAGTCAACTACACGGGTTGACGGACGCTTGACGCTTTCGGCCAGTGGATGGGTGACCATTTGTCAAAAAGAGTCTCTTCATATTTTGGAAATCATGTTAAATTGGTGGGCTCCGACTGTCATTTGTCATCTGAGAACCAGTCCTTGGCAAGGAATATCAGGTTTTCCAATTACAACATGTGCGATTTAAGCTACTTTTCTGGTTGAAGCGAAATATTATAAAATATATCTCCACTATTTGCATGTTAATGCTATGCACCTGCTCAAATAAATCTTAGTCATGTACCCAATTAATATCTGCTGAAATATTTACCGCGTCTACGTGAGAATGCTTCGTTAATCCTCTGTAGTAGCCTGAGTAAGTATAAGTAAGAACTTTTTGTAATAGCTCATAATAACACCTAGTTGAGAAACTTGAAGAGGCCATAATAAGTGCTTTATTGGACGCCGCGGAAAAACATACTAGTTCAGCAAATAGTGCTTTTATAAAGTTAAATTACTTTCACCTTAACAATAGAAAACTTTTATATTTAAGTACGTCCCTTTTATTACTAGAAGTAAAGGGATTCGATGTTGTAAATTCTGAAGGTTGGGTTTTGCGAAAACATCGATAAGTAGGTACCTATTTGTTGAAAGGGTAGATATCAATAAATCTTGAGTGTCTCAAAACTACAGAAAAACTTTGTCACAAGCAGGATAATCATTTCAGTCATGGTGCGTTCTATGTTACAGATCTGACCAACAGACAATAAGGTAAGCGCAAACGAAAACATGGCGTGATACTGCGCGGCGCACCGTACAGTCTCGAATTCGCTTCGAACTGCTTCGCATTCGCATTCGCGTTCATTCGACAACATTAGACATATGACTATACATACCAAAATTATAAAAAAAGTCTGATTATATTATTAGATTAAACGTCAAATAAAGTCTGATGTCGTACTTTTTTCTCATCATATGAAACACCGACAACCAGTGCGTTGCTTGCTGGGTCATACTCGGAACATGTACGGTAAATACAGTTAATAAATTCAGCTTCCAGGAATCGCTTTATGCTTTTGTGAGTTGCCAGTTTAAATCAAAGGTATATAATAAAGACAATCACAATAATGTCTAAAGTTGAAATAGCATTTGCCAAAATTTGTCTTATTTCGCAGATTCCGTTGGCCGCTGGCTCGAAGCCAGGATCGCAGGGACTTACCAAGATAACAATGTTCCCCTCTTACACTATACTTCATCTTAAACTGCCTCTCATGACTTCATGCTCAGCCTATCTATCAACTGAAACGAGTTTCACTACGAAAAAAATAAAGACTTCATAGATTTGGGAGTCGGCTCTAATGAGATTGTGTTTTTTCAGCGATCATGAAATACTGACTCGAGGCCAGTTGTTTTATCAAGCAACATGAATAATCACTTATTGGCTTATTCTAGAAAACATACTTTTATTCGCTTGTACCTACATCTTAAGTCAAGTGCTTCTCATGTTGATTTATTTATCAGCAAAGCCCGTCAATAAAACGTACAGTCCAATGAAGTTTGCCATCACCTATCTTGCTTTGGTTGTATGCGTATTGTAAGCTGCATGACATAATACAAGTGTGCATCACATGACGATTTCATGCCATCGAATCATCTACACTGTTATTTAATTTTTACCTTTTTTACCTATATTTTAAAACAACAACACTTTTCAATAACAACAATGAAGTCTACATAAAAAAAATGTACACAATACACCAGATTGAAGCAGTGCATGTACCGAACGCTGTGCACAGCGAACTGCACCGACCACTTCCAGGCTTCGGTGTTGTATCAGTTATTTATTACCTACCACTTTATTGCCTCACTGCGGATTTGGGAAATGGACACCCTCTGCGGCGGCTTCTGCCCAATCGGCCTTATATTTGGTTTGCAAAATACATTTGTAATATTCAATTAGGTACGTGTTTGGGTCGTTTGATATATTGACGCTCTTATTTGATAGGATTTCTATGAAATATTACGTTTGAGTTCGTGTATTATGTTCGATTCTGTATGTTAGGTAATACATTACAGGGTGTTTAAAAGTGTAATGTTGTAATTTGGATGAATGTTTGCTTTTATTCAAAAACATACAGGGTGAACGACACACCCGATATACTTGTAGCTCTAACTCGCTATGTAATTTTATAATTTTAAGTATATGCACATAAATAATTTAACTAACAGTGGTAGGTACAGCTTATCATGGTACTTACTATTCGCACCATGCATAAGATCCAGCACGTATGTATGTAAATTTGAAATAAGAAGTCGGCATTAAGATCTTTTTACACAGTAAGTAATAAATTAGGACAAGAATGAAGAGTAACTAAAACTATTTTTACCAATTGGTTAAATTAAATGAATGATTCTAGCTAAACTTTAAATACGCACAACTTACAAAGAAAACACATATGAAATACAAAGACATGGCAAAATAACGTAAAGGAAAATTCCAGAAACAATGTGAATTCTCGGAATAGGGAGGCAAGAGTCTGTATATGTAAGTGAAGAAAAATATGAAGAATTAAAAATACCGCATAGTCTAGTTTTCATAATTAATTTTATATTTAAGTAATTGGCAGTGTTATTTCTATAATTTGTTGAATAAAGATACTTCACGCATTATGAAATACTTCTTTGGTTTATAGATTTCTATTTCTATTTCATTCTAAGAATATTTTATATTTCCGCTGATCTCTTTCCGGTCGTGTCGGATTGTCGTCCCATCGGGTTATGAGAGTGAAGGAATAGGGAGTGCACCTGTGTCTGCGCAAATGCTCGTGCACTATAATATGTCTCCTTCCTATGATCTCCTTAAGTGAGAACAGCCGCCGTGGCCGAAATCGGCCGTGGACGCCATTATTTCGCCTATATCAAAACAACTTGCTTTCTTTCCAAATTCATAATACTGACACACAATACGTATGACACTAGCATACAGGTGAAGCTAACTTAGTAGCACTAAAACAAAAGTACAAAACAATTTTAATAACAGAACAAGCAATGTTTTATCAATACCATCAGTAACACAAAGCAAGTTGCGGTCTATTATATGAGTACCCACACACTACAGAATAAACAGTCGGCCGACAAAAACGCCTTTTTTTAAAGAAATTCTTGATCCCTATAAAAATTTTTAGTCGGTCTGGGTTGTGGTAAAATTTTTATTTTATTTTATTTCTGTATATTTATATATTTTTTGTTTTATATTTCTATGTACTAACAATATATATCAAGTTTATTTATGTGTTTGTTTCAGTGCCGTCCTACTAACGCAACAAGTTCTACAATAAGTGCAAAGATTTTTCCTTTTAGTTTTTTTTTTTTTTAATTGTTATCGACGTTTTCGTACCTACTAGCTTCTCATATCACTTGTCAGTGGCAGAATAGTCGACATCAACATCGACGGCAGTGATTGCCAGAAACAAAAATAGAATAGAATAGACACCGGCTAAATCTCTGTAATGTGCGTACTACCGTTCATCTTCATACTGAGCTAAAACAAACTTCTTATGAGCCCGAACAAACTGTTGGCCGACTAAAAGTTTAGAGTGTGCTTCTCTGTACCTACAATAGACACACAGCCTCTATCCCTACAATATATACTAACACACACATAGATCATATTGTGGGAAACTCTAGAAAACTTCGTATTACAAGTGTGAAAACGAAGAATTCGTGATGAAGTAAGTAATTAATCTTGCTTTGTAGTCGACACTGAAGAGCTTGCGAAGTGCAGAAATGTTTCACCACTGCAAACTTTGCTGTTTGGACAGACTGTCATATTTTATTTGTTTAGATTGATTTTGTTTGTTAAATGCGTTTTAGAGACGACAATTTGGTAATATTTACATCATATGCATTGTTGTATAAAATCTATGTGACGCATCGTTGATTTCTTCAAACTTCAAGCAATAAAGACGACGATATCGTGAAGTTACTCCTGAGCCTTTGTTACGATTTAATTTTTCAGGTCAATAATCGTAGGTTTAAATTTTGTCTTATTCTGTGAGTATTATGCCTTCCCAACATTTTTGGAACACGATTTCCTTCTAAATATGGTATCTGCCAGTATTTAGTGTACTTTTCTAAAAGTATACACTCGTTAGATAAGGTAATAGTAACCTGTGCATTTCAGAGCAAAGCAAAAGCCTCTTCACGTTCAGGAAAGGAGTGAGTGCCCTCCGCGCTGACTGTTTGCGATTCAAACTATGAAAGGCTTTTCTGCTATACGCAATATTTGCCGCTACAACATATCTGTGTACATCTTATTCCTATATAAAACTAGCTTTTGTACGCTACGGGACTTATTGAAGTGTTTTCACACTGGCTTTTTTGACGCGCTTAGGAAACTGAGCGTTTAGGCGTGCCTCATTAAAAGCACTAAAAGTTGTGGTGCGGTTCCTAGGCGATATATTTTGTACGGGCAGTGGTCGATTGATTGCTGTCGCTCGTATACGCTCGTACACCCGTAGGATCCGATCGGAAAATTTACTAGTGTGAAAGCGCTATTATGGTGAAGAAAATATAAATTGTTAATTTTATACATAAAGAATGTCTAAGTAGAAAAATGAATTCTTATGAAGTGGTTATAAAAACAATAAGTTTTTTTTTTCTAAGAATTATAAGAAAATTAAATAAATTTATTAAAAGATATTTTACTAAAACTTTAATCTTTCTAGGAGGAAAACATTATGCAAATAAATAGAATTATTGGATCTCTACGTAACTTTCCGTACAAAACAGTTTTATTTAGATTTTGCAGTGACCTAGAATAAATAATATTTCTACAAAAATACTAATTTAAAGAATGTTTTACGTTGTGTTTGTGATGCATGATAATATTATGGCTGGACGCTGTCCATCCCCTACCGCCTATTACTCATCCTTCCACACTCGACATGGAAAGGTCATCTCCTACGGGGGTCATTTACGAACCGGGAACTATACTTTTACACTCATATTTTAACATTATAGTTAACGCAGTCCCACAAACAAAAAGTTTAAATCAAAGCAAAATAAAAGCTATTAAATTAAACAAATCCAAAAGATAAATAAGTACGCAAAAAACTAAAAAGCCTGTTTTATTCACAATAGCCAAAGGCAATCTCTTTGTGTGGACATTTAAAATATGTGAAATAAAAACGACTCATAAATATATTTTGAATTATTTAGAGCCACAATCTATTTCGATCTTGCGATCCGAACAGTAATTGGTAGGTACACGTACTTGTATATGCATCGTTCAGTGCATAACACATGGTACATAAATCAGATTACAACCGAATCCTAACGCGCACTGGTATCACATAATCCCGTTTGGTTAGCAGCTGCCAAATTTGCAAGCAAACTATTCTGATCGATGTCGCCACAATCTGCCACGCTGATGTATGAGACAACCTATATTGATCGCGCAAATGAGCGTATGAACTGTACGATTCGAGCTACCTTTCGGTTTGAACCAGCCGCCGAATCTATCTCTGAAAGGGTAAAATAGATAGTCCCGTTTCGTAATATACCTAGCTACGTTGGGCGTACATACATTTGCGAATCCATATCCTGTTACCATCGGTCTCAGTCAATGACCGACCGCCGAGAGACCTTTCAGTAACCATGCTCTTTGGTGATTGAGGTGACTTTTTCTATCCGTTGAACAAAAAGGCAATTTTGTATTTTTTTCTTTATACGCAAAGCCGCAAAGCCTATATACATATATAGCAGAACTTCCAGTTGCAAAAGTTCTTCGGAATAATATAATTCTTATGTTTTGATGCTGAAATTGCAAACAGACTTAAACAGACAACATTTTTAAAAATGCAATTAAATTAGGATTCATGTGTCAGGAACGTAGTCACAGCTAACTTCCGTAGTTAAATACTTAATGAGGAGAAAAGTCGCAGATTTCACTGTATACACAGAAGTGACCAGTTATTGTCAAAACTTTACCTGCCTCACTAAATTCGGCCCGGCTATGTAAAAGTTTCGGGTGAAGTTATCAAACTCCAAATTTTACAATTAACGGAGCGTGTTCGCGGCGTAAACTTCCATATTTTAGCATAGGTGAGCGCCAGTTTCTAATATGCCGCAAAATATATAGAGCCACTGTTTCCAACAGAGACTTTAGTGATGGCTCCGAAGGCCGCGGAGTTGCTCATCATGAGCAGATTGTTTACCCGTATTGTCAGTTTATTAATAACATCATTTCCAACAATGGAAGGGTTAAATGGGTCAGTCGTACGATACTATCATGAATGAGCAACTTATTGTTCGCAGGTAAATATGGGTCTGATGTTGTTCTGTTGTTGCGTAAAACAATAATATTTTTAACTAGGCAAGCAATTACGTGTTTTCCTTTTAAAGGTTTCCATTCCAACTGAGGTTGTTGTTTGAGTTCCATCTCGGCTGTCGCTTTATTAGAAGCCCCACTACGACTGGTAAACTTGCAATGGGACCCGCGGGTGCGATCAACTATACTTATACTTGTGTTAATACGGGTACCTGCGCTCAGACCTGTGTCAAGCTTCGCTAGAGACGAATTTCACTAAAATTAACCGGTTGAGGAGCTTTCTAACACTCATTACAGATTCTCCACGGAATCGTTACGGCTGTAAGAATATATTTTTCTACAAGATGAATAAATAACCTTTCATCTACAAAGGTATCGTGATAAGTAGGGTCCTTCGAAAAATGCTTGCAAAAATTGCCAATCGATTCCTTATTAATGAAAAGGAAACCATTATTCTTCGCTCAAAAAAGGTATTATTAACTTATTAAAATATTCAAGTATTCGAAATGCTATTGAAGCGTAAATCTCGCAGTCGATCGTAAAAACTGTTCCCTAGAGTAAAGAAAGTAACTCTGTTTCATTGGATCCGAGTCGTACCATTGTCCTCATACGCACTCTGAGAAAAAGACCAATTTCTGAGATTTCCGAAGGGCTTAGCTTCATTTCCTTTTATATCTCCCCAGATACTAAATTCGTTCAGCCAATAATAAAAAATCGTCGGGGACACTTGGAATGGACTCGACGTAAAATTTACCCTCAATCCTAAGGACAGATTGGACATTATAACGCGCTTATGTCCTTCGTGTAGGACGTACAGCCTACTTGATTGGCTTTATTTTGATTACTTGGAAAATAAAGCGATCAAAATAACTGAACGTATTTAGCTCGATTAATTAGATTACAAGTTCGTTGAATTGTAATGAAGTGCCTCACGTAAGTAATGTTCGGGGGATTTCTAGGTACGTAGTTTTGTTAGATAGGAAAATATAATGAGAGAGAACTTAATTACAGTGTTGTTGAACAAATGAAAGAACAACATGAATGTTTTGAACTGCTCATTTTGCCGTGAACATTGTTAGCCAATTAAGGATAACGAGAGGATAATTTTGTATGCGAGAGGATTGCAAGCAGCCACAATCTATTTATTATTGTAATCTCTAAATAGATTTGCGTTACTGTCGAACGAGTATGTATTGCTGTTGTTATGTATTTGTTAACCATTATTCTATGCCTCATTAGATATAAGCACGACTGACCATTCAGTTCCATTAATGAAAAGGTGAGTGAATTGATTCTGGTTTGAAAGTAAACTTATAGTTTTGAAGTAAATAAACAGCCTAGAATTAATTTCATCAATAATGACGACGGGATTTTCTACTAGCTTTTAGGTAATTAAGACTCAAAATAACTGACTGAATCAGAGTTCCTGTGTTATGCACGTACATTCAGTGTTGCATACTCTTACGGAAAGTAAAGTGAAACAATGCAACAATTACACAGGCGTGACATAACACACGCCACGTAATGTAATGTAATTGTTTTCTTTAATTAAAACCTGCTTGTATGTTACGTGGTTTTGAAAAGATGTAATGTAGGTAAAACTGTGGCAAGGATAGACTTTAATAGCGAGCACAAGAACTGAAAGAGGAAAACAATAATGGTTTTATAAAATTAGATTTTTGTAATGCTTTAAGGAAGTAAAATGATGTATATCACCAATCAACAATCTCTTAAAACAATTTCTAGTGATCCTATCTCACCAACTAAATAATCTCAATTGCTACAAGCTGTAAGCCACCCAGTTTAGCGCCTACATCTATTTATGGGATGATAACAAAACTGTCATACCCACGTCAATGTCTCTAACTTAGGTTGTTAAGACAAAACGGCAGGTAACAGTCGACTGAACAAGCAACAAACATTTTTATAGTGCTAACGACTGGTGGCATCGTAAAAAACTAAAGCTCCAATAAAGTAAAGAAAATCCAATAATAATAAACAGGGGCAGCTCTCCAAACACGTTACAAAAGTCGGCCAAGTAGGGTGTGCATGTATTCGAAACAGAATTGAACTTATTGAAGCAATAAGGATTGCGTCTTGTGAATCGTGACAGCGGTGTCCGGGACAGACGCGGTCGCAACTTCCCGGACAAAGTTCGAGTCAGGCTCCACATATTTCACGGCCACATTACAAAACTTTTATAGAGCTTTGGAGTTTCGACTTATAAAAGATTTAAAGGTTTATCTCTTGGGCGCAATAAGTAGCTACAAGTCTTGGATTTCCATTATTTTAATGTACATTATTATGATCGGATCGGAACTTTATTCGAATTTTTTATATTCTTTAGGTTCTTATTTGGTTCTGTGTGACATCGCCCAGTACAAGTCACTTAAATGAATGTTAAGGTGAAAGTCAGGTCAGAATGACATTTTTTAAAATTCCTTTGATGATTTTGTATGTTAATTTATAAGTTCTTTGTCGTATTCAAAGTAGCGTCTCTAATTAGCCCCTTGCGCCCCTCGCGGGTCGTTGCACCGGCATGTGAGGGTGCCCTACAAAGTCTTTAAGTATGTCTGCCGAAACATAGCCTTCATTCTATTCTATCTCTAACGCCTCCATGTAACTTCAATGACAAACGTTTTGCAATTTTGTATTTGGGATTGATTTAGGTACTCAGTTATTGTGTTATTATTTTCCTATTATATTGAAATGTACCTAATATTATTTTCAGGTGCATAGAAGAATGGGTTCCAAATTACTAAAATAGATACTTGGAAATCTAAATCAAAATTCTGTTTACTAGCCCCGGGGGGCTAATGCTTTTACCTAAATAAAGTCTGCGATTGATCTAGTAAAATAGCACGAACTAAGAATGTTGAAAAAAGTTCACATACATTTTAATTTTCTATCTTAAAATCTTTGAACAACCCTCAGGGAGTTACTAACGAACAAGTTAACTCATTTCATACATTTTACATACAATGTAATCAAACTTTTAAAACACTGAGTGTACACAGTTATTAAATTACGTCTTGAAGCAGACGCAGTCCAAAATGATCGTTGAGACGAAGTTTATATAGCACGAGGCAGACGTTGAGGCTTTTAGCAGGTAAAGTTTTAACTGCACAGCGTTTACTCAAAATGCAAATTACAGGCTCCATGTATGCGAGGTGGAGTTAGACAGCCCACAGGATGTGATACACGGGACCCCAATATTAAACCGCACGATCGCGTCATAAATTTCAACCTGCCGTGTGTATACGTAGTAATTTTCACGTACGTTGATGTTTACACGTTTTTAAGTGTTCAGCTGTTTTTGTATGACTTATCAACTCTAGCCGTTTGTTAGTTGAGCGTCCGGAAACATACGGCGGCATCCCCGTTGCGTGTGTATTGTTCGATACAGCCGCAGCGGTAGCAAGTCACTTGATTAATTATATTTGAATTCAGAAATATTCTAACTATCCAAGTGCACGCAGCTAACCAGTAATCAGTAAAGACATTTCCTATTTCCTATCAGCTACCAGGGACTGCTATTAACTAGTACAATATTCAAAACTCAGTTTTCAGCTTCTAAAATTTTATTTTTTTTGTGAATATTTAAAAGCTTAAGCTCGATGTTATTAATCTACAACATGTAATTCTGATTAACGTCACTTCTATTCATTCATTAAGCTGTCCTTATAAAGTAAACCTTTCAATTGTGTTTTTATAACTGTAAATTATTTTTGTGAGTTCCCAACTTGAGTGCGGAGTCTTAACAACGACAAGTTGTGGTATTGTTAAAGTTTAATGCACTTTGGCACTTCACACAAAGGAGTTGGGTGCTTTAGTTTACTGTAGTCTTACTACCAATTGCTCATTTTATTTGCGGCACTGGAAGTACCACTAGACTAGTTTATTCACAAGAATCTATTGTGTTTCTACGCTCTTCGGTACTAGCTTGTCAACATGAAAATTGGGTTCACTATTCGGGAACATCAAGTGCAGATGGAAAAATTGAAAGTGCGAGATCGGTATCTTTGGACGTAACAATATCTTTTGTAGCTGAGTAATTATAAAATTAATCTCTAAGTTCATTGACTGATAAGCAGGAAACCTTTTAGAAAAAAGTTTATTTTATACATTAATTTCTCGTAACTTAGAATTATGTTAAGCGTACATAATTAAGTGATTAAAGTAGGTATTCACTGGAATAACAACTTTTTTCTTGTTGAAAAAAATATGTAGTCTACTACAATAAGCTGGAATTTTCCTAAATAAAAACAAAAACAAGTGACTAATAAACCAGGACTAATAGCTGTTCTGGGTGTTACAACAAAAGAGTTTGTTAGACTTTTTCTTGCCTCGAGTAAGTCTTATTACGCCTAACAAGGGTAAAGTTGCAAACTATAAGTTTCGTCAGAGATGAGGAGGCACAGAATTTCTACAGTTTGTCAACAGAGCGCTTAGAAATCCTTAGTTTTGTGTCCCTAGTCCTCACAAAGTTAGACGTAATTTTAAAGTGGCATTTGTAACGTACTGTCGTTTTATTATACGCTTGAGACACTTTAGTATTCTCTCGTATATAATTAAGATAAACTACAGCAATTATATTTTACTTATTCTACGATAGTATCAATGTACTGCGCATAAATATGTTTCGATACAATTTTAAATGCCACTTTGGACACACTTATATTTAAAGAATTAATAGTGGCGTGAGAATTATTAAAAATTGTTTTTACTTTTAAGTATATTTGGTTACGACAGATGAAATAAACTAACTTTGAATTTCTGAATAGAAATAGCACAAGCTATTTTATATATTTTGTCATGTCGAAGTTCATTTTCTAAAACAATCACTGAAACTCTCAAATATACGAGGTTTGCGTTAAATGTGGTTCCCTTTCTAGAAACATCTACTCTAAACATCGGTCTCACTATTGCTTTTCTTCAAACAATTTTGGTGAATTTCGTTCTTTACAGCAAACTGCGGTTACTGCGAAATCCTCTAAAGTCTCTTTCAGTTGGCTAAACGTCTTTGTGTCAATAACTTTTCAGTCGTATGTTTACATCACTACTTTATCTAGTAAAACTATTTATATTATCCTTCAGAAAACAGAGGTAAGAGAAACAACATCAAAGAAATCTCTCTCAAAGTTTAATACGGAATTCATTAATTTGTAGATAAAAAATATTGAAAAGCTGTTTTACTAATTCATAAACTATTATATTATTTGTATTTCCATTTCACATAATGATCTAAAAATACCGATAGTTCAATTATATTAAAACGTAATCATATTTAATAGTGATAAGATACCCATCACTTATTTCATTTTAATATTGAGAGTGAATAAATATCGTTTCTATTAGGTAAGTGCTACCGATAGTGCGTTTTCGATAACGTTTTAACATCGCATATTTCATCCTAATGCAAATCATGCTTTAGTCAGACATAATGTAGATAAATGTTAATCTGAAAACTACGATGTTTGCATGGTTGCATTTGTTAACGTTCAAAATATACGCAAACTGGCGATAATAGTTGAATTATGACAATTCCTAAGGTACACAACATTTTTGTTGATATTTTCTGCCATGGTTAAATAGGATATTACAACCAATAGGTACTTTGTGATCAAAAAGTCTCGTCAAAGGATTTCATGGAATTATTTAAAAAGTATGGCACTTTTTACTTAGCAGGACAATATTTACGACTCGCTGCTACCAAAATATGGGATTATGTTATGTTAGTTTAGTTAGTGTAATGTGTGTGATAAGAATTAGGTCACAACCGAGAGTAATACTCGAGACGACTTTATTGTTTTGTAGTCTAACTGGACATCTCCGAAGTATAGTTTTGACGAGTTATCATAAGAATAAAACATCACCGTTGACAACATATAATAAGAATAAATAACCACCGATTTATCACCATAACCACTTGTAGTTCTAAGTTCAAATCTATATTCGAAATTCAAATCATATTCAGGGGCACTACGATAACATTTACTTGATGGGTTTCATAAAGTAAATAAAGCCAGGGTTTTGCGCCTGACGTTTTCAGGCTCAAGAGATCTTTGTCAGTCTTGTTATTATTAGTGGAGCACGGGCCGTCACGTTATCCGAAGCTTGTACGAATATGCTTGTTTCGTCCCCAGTTGGGTCCGGTGACACCGCAAAACCACCACAGCGTCTTAATTTTCGTGACACTGAGCTACGGCGCGTGTCACCTCGGAGTGAGCTAGGTCTTACGCTGGATATACCGTAGATATCTAGCCGCTCTTGAATGTATACTGAAAATATTATTTTGGAATTTTCGCTTCAATTTTTTTGTATTTAATATGCTGTCCTAGTGATCCAAATACTGTGTACCATGCTAGATTTATCAAACATATTCAAAAGCCATCCATAGCGTACATATCTGACGGTATTTCCAATATGGACAATGTACAATTGCCCACTTTTCTAGCAGCCCAAATAAGAGTCGTAGTAAAAAAGTCATGTAAACAATAATATCTCATATTGAGTTCCCCCAGACAATGTCCGGAGCCGTCGATTCTGTATCTGACACAACGTATTATGTGTTCTGAAATAATATCAGTAGTTTATCGCAATATAATCACGTAGCAACAATAATGTCCTGCACGATCGCCCGCTTCTCATACATATTCGAAATACGCACACTTACACATAAACATTTTTTTACTTCATATTTGAATGTGTGCAAAACAATTGAAATTTTATGCAATTAGAACATTACCAGCAGGAATTTATCGTTGGTTGGATCGTTTTTAAAGCCAATTTAAATAATTTCATAAACCTTATGAGGAAATTCGTCATCGTCGTCATCAGCGTCCTAAAGCGTCCACTGCTGGACAAAGGTTCTCTCCCAGGCGTTTGCCTAAAGGTATAATTATCGGCACGGATATTGAACCCTGACCTTCACCTGCGCAGAAGCGATGTATTGGTTTATTGCCTTATGTGTACCTACAGTGCGCAAAGCGATCCCCACTCTTCCTCCGAGAGCTCAATATCCGTGCCGATAACTATATACTAACCGCAGTGGGCATGCGTGTTTGTAAGCACAGTGTGGAATATTTTTAACATCGGAGATGCTGAGGAAATTCAGGAAGCCTGAATTTACTGAACCTAGTCATACTTTAGTATATCTCCTATTTATGATTATTGACACAAAATATTGACGATGATATAATATCACCAAGTAGGTAGGCCAATAAAATAGTTATAGCGCTTAGGAGGCAGCGTGGGCTGATATTTTCATTAGAGCATTAAGTCAACTCGGGGAGGCATATATCTGTTTACGAGATATCGTGTTATATAATCCTGTATTATGTGGTGCAGTTATTAAACCTGAAGATTATTGATGGTTTGACAATTAATGAAGTTATCTTTTGACAAAAAGAAGATGTCAATTAATGAGATGAGATCTAATGGATCAAGATCAAAAACATTATTTTCTTAATTAAACAATGTTTATATTACAAAAGCAAAATAGGAACAATGTGATAACAAAGTACTTATTGACTCTTAGATTTGTAGTGAAACAAAAAAAACTATAAAATGACATAAGTAATTAGATATGATCTCAAAACAAACTCCAAGTAGTTTTACGTTTCATTCATCAATCAAAACAAATTCAAGCTAAGTAAATTAATCTAGTAGTAAATAAATCATTCGAAAAATGTATTCACCTGTAGAAGCTACGGAAGAAAAGATTTTATTTTCTTTCAGCCCACGTTATATTATCCGTACCTCTAATGACTTATGATATTACAAAGTAATTTGGAAGTTCATGGATAAATTGATCCTTAGGAGTCAGTTTTTTTAATCACATGAATAACTAATAAGCTATGGCACAAATTAAGTTATAATTATGTTTTCTGCAAGTATTTGATCGACATAATTTTCATATCGTCATTTTCCTTACCTAGCCTTACAGTGAATTCGTCAAAAGTTTAAGGGATCAAATATACAATACTTTTAAGGAGCCTAATTATACCATTTGTGAAGAAAACGCTAAAAGAAATTCAATAAAATATTTTACTTACAAACAAAAACTAAACAAACGCGTCAGTTGTTGACATTTGTTCAATCAAAGATTTCCGCAGGCGAACAAACAACTTATCTCTTGAAGTATTTTGGAAACGTCTTAATGATATTACTTGCTAGAAAATTTAAATCATGAATGGGAGAAAACTAGGAGAGCAATATCCCTGCAAATTCATAGGAATTATAAGCTATAATTCAAGTAATAAATTTAATGACTTATATCAGTTGTTTCTCGTTTCTAGTTTTCAATTATTCCAAGAATACTTCGTCAATATCTGACGACAATCGGACAATTTGCAACTAAAAATAAATGTACTGATAGCATTGACGTTAGAATATTTTAAATTCTAATTAAAAATATAATAAATATGATACAAATATTTTTATAGGACGATTAAACTATTATTTTATAAAAATAAAGATAAAGCAAGCAATTTACCCAATTACAACAAGGACTGCTATTTTACGTAATGAAAGTATTTTTTTTTTCAATTTCCATAGTTCATACACATAATTCAGGGTTCCTCAAATAGAAGTGAAACCATCGCATTTCCGCGCTTCGGTGAAGAATGAAAATCGCGTTGTGACAAGTCACCGCTGTATAAGATCGGACGCGTCTTTTAATAAAATGTTCCGGGAAAAGATATCGCAACAGGTGCAATAAGAATATCACTCTGGTGTATAGCCTTCCGACTACTGTATGTACTTAGTAAATCATTGAGGATTTCAAAGAATCTTGAGAATATTAGTCACTTTATCACACTGCGGTTGTGTAATATAATCCGGAACTGCTTTAAAACCTCAGTCGCCATAATATCTGCTGGTTTGTTTCAATCAGATGAAATCCTCTTATAAGCTGTACCAGGTTCTGGTAATCAAATCTAAATAGAAGAGGAAATCCTTTCACGATATCGAATGAATCGACTTTTATTCCCTAGTTTCCAATGTGATTGTAATGCAGTTATAAATATGCCTGCTCATCAAGTGTGGCGTTAATAAGCTGAAAAAATAATAATTCGACACATTATGTTGATGAAAAAACATTTCTATTGTAGTCGAAAAAAAAAAGCATTTCCTTTTTTAATTTGTAAAAGTGAAGAAAATGCAACACGTATTAGCTGGAGTGGGATCAGCCACGTGAACGCAACACTGAAGAAGATCTCGCGATACAGCGGGAAACAATAAAACCATCTGCACACTATCCCAAAAAGGTTTACCTTCAAGTAATGCGGAGAGGAGCGTTTGCAGGGGTCTTCCACAATGGTTTGAAGCAATAAGGATTGCGTCTTGTGAATCGTGACAGCGGTGTCCGGGACAGACGCGGTCGGAACTTCCCGGACAAAGTTCGAGTCAGGCTCCACATATTTCACGGCCACATTACAAAACTTTTATAGAGCTTTGGAGTTTCGACTTATAAAAGATTTAAAGGTTTATCTCTTGGGCGCAATAAGTAGCTACAAGTCTTGGATTTCCATTATTTTAATGTACATTATTATGATCGGATCGGAACTTTATTCGAATTTTTTATATTCGTTAGGTTCTTATTTGGTCCTGTGTGACATCGCCCAGTATAAGTCACTTAAATGAATGTTAAGGTGAAAGTTAGGTCAGAACGACATTTTTTAAAATTCCTTTGATGATTTTGTATGTTAATTTATAAGTTCTTTGTCGTATTCAAAGTAGCGTCTCTAATTAGCCCCTTGCGCCCCTCGCGGGTCGTTGCACCGGCATGTGAGGGTGCCCTACAAAGTCTTTAAGTATGTCTGCCGAAACATAGCCTTCATACTATTCTACCTCTAACGCCTCCATGTAACTTCAATGACAAACATATTGCTATTTTTTATTTGGGATTTATTTACTCAGTTATTGTGTTATTATTTTCCTATTATATTGAAATGTACCTAATATTATTTTCAGGTGCATAGAAGAATGGGTTCCAAATTATTAAAATATAAAATATACTTGAAAATCGAAATCAAAATTCTGTTTACTAGCCCCGGGGGGCTAATGCTTTTACCTAAATAAAGTCTGCGATTGATCTAGTAAAATAGCACGAACTAACAATGTTGAAAAAAGTTCACATACATTTTAATTTTCTATCTTAAAATCTTTGAACAACCCTCAGGGAGTTACTAACGAACAAGTTAACTCATTTCGTACATTTTACATACAATGTAATCAAACTTTTAAAACACTGAGTGTATACAGTTATTAAATTACGTCTTGAAGCAGACGCAGTCCAAAATGATCGTTGAGACGAAGTTTATATAGCACGAGGCAGACGTTGAGGCTTTTAGCAGGTAAAGTTTTAACTGCACAGCGTTTACTCAAAATGCAAATTACAGGCTCCATGTATGCGAGGTGGAGTTAGACAGCCCACAGGATGTGATACACGGGACCCCAATATTAAACCGCACGATCGCGTCATAAATTTCAACCTGCCGTGTGTATACGTAGTAATTTTCACGTACGTTGATGTTTACACGTTTTTAAGTGTTCAGCTGTTTTTGTATGACTTATCAACTCTAGCGGTTTGTTAGTTGAGCGTCCGGAAACATACGGGGACCTCTCGCATTGGGAGTGTATTGTACAATACAGTCGTAGCGGTAGCAAATCACTTGCTTCTACATTATATTTGAATTCAGAAATGTTCTAACTATCCAAGTGCAAGTTACTATCCAGTAATCAGTAAAGACATTTCCTAAAAGCTACCAGGGACTGCTAATAACTAGTAAAATATTCAAAACTCAGTTTTCAGCTTCTAAAAAAATGTTTTTTTAAAGAATATTTATAAGCTTAAGCTTAATGTAAATCTACTACACAACATGTTATTCTGATTAAAGTCACCACAATTCATTCATTATGCTGTCTTTATAAAGTAAACCTTTCAATTGTGTTTTTATAACTGTAAATTATTTTTGTGAGTTCCCAACTTAAGTGCGGAGTCTTAACAACGACAAGTTGTGGTATTGTTAAAGTTTAATGCACTTTGGCACTTCACACAAAGGAGTTGGGTGCTTTAGTTTACTGTAGTCTTACTACCAATTGCTCATTTTATTTGCGGCACTGGAAGTACCACTAGACTAGTTTATTCACAAGAATCTATTGTGTTTCTACGCTCTTCGGTACTAGCTTGTCAACATGAAAATTGGGTTCACTATTCGGAACATCAAGTGCAGATGGAAAAATCGAAAGTGCGAGATCGGAATCTTTGGACGTAACAATATGTTTTGTAGCTAAGTAATTATAAAATTAATCTCTAAGTTCATTGACTGATAAGCAGGAAACCTTTCAGAAAAAAGTTTATTTTATACATTAATTTCTCGTATCTAAGAATAGGGTAGTGTCCAGGGTCGAAATAATGAAATAATATTTAGTCCGCTTTTTAGATAATCAAAAAATATTGGATACGTATTTTTTCTTTTTTTAATTAAACATAAAATGACAAAGATAATACACTTCAAAAATTAGGAGTGGGGGGCTTTTACGTCACAGTGTCCTGAAAATTGTAGCAACTTGTGACGTCACACTCAACTTTAACACGCTATATCTTAACAAGTTCTGATCCAATTTAAAAAAGAAAAAATACGTATCGCTTAATTTTGGACAATCTACAAGACGGACTAATTATTATTTTTTAGGAAACTAGCCTATTATGTTAAGCGTACATAATTAAGTGATTAAAGTAGGTCATCATCCTCCGAGCCTTTTCCCAATCATGTTGGGGTCGGCTTCCAGTCTAACCGGATTCAGCTGAGTACCAGTGCTTTACAAGAAGCGACTGCCTATCTGACCTCCTCAACCCAGTAACCCGGGCAACCCGATACCCCTTGGTTAGACTGGTGTCAGACTTACTGGCATCTGACTACCCGTAACGCCTGCCAAGGATGTTCAATGACAGCCGGGACCTACAGTTTAACGTGCCATCCGAAACACAGTCAATGGTGTCTAAGATATACTTAGAAAGTACATACAAACTTAGAAAAGTTGCATTGGTACTTGCCTGACCTGGGATCGAACCCGCGCCCTCATACTTGAGGTCGGTCCTTTACCCACTAGGCCACCACGACACCAGCCAGTGATTAAAGTAGGTATTCACTGGAAAAACAACTTCTTTTCTGCTGAACAAAATATGTAGTCTACTACAATAAGCTGGAATTTTCCTAAATAAAAACAAAAACAAGTGACTAATAAACCAGGACTAATAGCTGTTCTGGGTGTTACAACAAAAGAGTTTGTTAGACTTTTTCTTGCCTCGAGTAAGTCTTATTACGCCTAACAAGGGTAAAGTTGCAAACTATAAGTTTCGTCAGAGATGAGGAGGCACAGAATTTCTACAGTTTGTCAACAGAGCGCTTAGAAATCCTTAGTTTTGTGTCCCTAGTCCTCACAAAGTTAGACGTAATTTTAAAGTGGCATTTGTAACGTACTGTCGTTTTATTATACGCTTGAGACACTTTAGTATTCTCTCGTATATAATTAAGATAAACTACAGTAATTATATTTTACTTATTCTACGATGGTATCAATGTGCTGCGCATAAATATGTTTCGATATAATTTTAAATGCCACTTTGGACACACTTATATTTAAAGAATTAATAGTGGCGTGAGAATTTTTAAAAATTGTTTTTACTTTTAAGTATATTTGGTTACGTCAGATGAAATAAACTAGCTTTGATAATTGAATAGAAACAGCACAAGCTATTTTATATATTTTGTCATGTCGAAGTTCATTTTCTAAAACAATCACTGAAACTCTCAAATATACGAGGTTTGCGTTAAATGTGGTTCCCTTTCTAGAAACATCTACTCTAAACATCGGTCTCACTATTGCTTTTCTTCAAACAATTTTGGTGAATTTCGTTCTTTACAGCAAACTGCGGTTACTGCGAAATCCTCTAAAGTCTCTTTCAGTTGGCTAAACGTCTTTGTGTCAATAACTTTTCAGTCGTATGTTTACATCACTACTTTATCTAGTAAAACTATTTATATTATCCTTCAGAAAACAGAGATAAGAGAAACAACATCAATGAAATCTCTCTCAAAGTTTAATACGGAATTAATTATAATGTAGATATAAAAAAAATTGAAAAGCTGTTTTACAAATTCATAAACTATTATATTATTTGTATTTCCATTTCACATAATGATCTAAAAATACCGATAGTTCAATTATATTAAAACGTAATCATATTTAATAGTGATAAGATATCCATCACTTATTTCATTTTAATATTGAGAGTGAATAAATATCGTTTCTATTAGGTAAGTGCTACCGATAGTGCGTTTTCGATAACGTTTTAACATCGCATATTTCATCCTAATGCAAATCATGCTTTAGTCAGACATAATGTAGATAAATGTTAATCTGAAAACTACGATGTATGCATGGATGCATTTGTTAACGTTCAAATTATATGATGCAAACTGGCGATAATAGTTGAATTATGTCAATTCCTAAGGTACACAAAAGTTTTGTTGATATTTTCTGCCATGGTTAAATAGGATATTTAAAAAAATAGGTACTTTGTGATCAAAAAGTCTCGTCAAAGGATTTCATGGAATTATTGAAAAAGTGAGGAGCTTTTTACTTAGCAAATGGACAATGTTTACGACGCGCTACTATCAGACGCAGGATTATTTTTTGTTAGCTTAGTATAATGTGTGAGATAGGAATTAGGTCACAACCGAGAGTAATACTCGAAAGGCCATTAATGTTTTTTAGTATAACTACACATCTTCAAAGTATAAGTTTTGACAAGATATAAGAAGATATAAGATATAAGAATAAATAACCACCGATTTATCACCATAACCACTTGTAGTTCTAAGTTCAAATCTATATTCGAAATTCAAATCATATTCAGGGACACTACGATAACATTTACTTGATGGGTTTCATAAAGTAAATAAAGCCAGGGTTTTGCGCCTGACGTTTTCAGGCTCAAGAGATCTTTGTCAGTCTTGTTATTATTAGTGGAGCACGGGCCGTCACGTTATCCAAAGCTTGTACGAATATGCTTGTTTCGTCCCCAGTTGGGTCCGGTGACACCGCAAAACCACCACAGCGTCTTAATTTTCGTGACACTGAGCTACGGCGCGTGTCACCTCGGAGTGAGCTAGGTCTTACGCTGGATATACCGTAGATATCTGGCCGCTCTTGAATGTATACTGAAAATATTATTTTGGAATTTTCGCTTCAATTTTTAGTATTTAATATGCTGTCCTAGTGATCCAAATACTGTGTACCATGCTAGATTCATCAAACATACACAAAAACCATCCATAGCATACATATCTGACGGTATGTCTAATATGGACAATGTACAATTGTCCACTTTTCTAGCAGCCCAAATATTAGTCGTAGTAAAAAAGTCATGTAAACAGTAATATCTCATATTGAGTTCCCCCAGACAATGTCCGGAGCCGCCGATTCTGTATCTGACACAACGTATTATGTGTTCTGAAATAATATCAGTAGTTTATCGCAATATAATCACGTAGCAACAATAATGTCCTGCACGATCGCCCGCTACACATCCATATTCGAAATACGCACAAATACATATAAACCTTTTTTACTCCTTTTTGAATGTGTGCAAAACAATATAAATTTTATGCAATTAGAACATTACCAGCAGGAATTTATCGTTTGTTAGATCGTTTTTAAAGCCAATTTAAATAATTTCACAAACCTTATGAGGAAATTCGTCATCGTCGTCATCAGTGCCTAAAGGGCACTGTTGGACAAAGGCCCTCTCTCCCATGCAGGAATGGGGGAATTTGCCCAAAGATACTCACCGCAGTGGGCAAGCGTATTGACGAGCGCAGTGTAAAATATTTAGCTATGGAAAAGCTGAAGAAATTCAGCCTGAATTTACTGAACCTAGTCATACTTTAGTCTAGTATATCTCCTATTTATGATTATTGACACAAAATATTGATGATGATATAATATCGCCAAGTAGGTAGGCCAATAAAATAGTTATAGCGCTTAGGAGGCAGCGTGGGCTGATATTTTCATTAGAGCATTAAGTCAACTCGGGGAGGCATATATCTGTTTACGAGATATCGTGTTATGTAATCCTGTAATATATAGTGCAGTTATTAAACCTGAAGATTATTGACGGGTTCGAAAATTTGTGTAGGTGTCTTTTGACAAAAAGAAGGTGTCAATTAATAAGATGAGGTCTTAGATCATGATCAAAAACCGAACTAAAAAATAGAAAATAAATTTAAATTAAGAAAATAGTGTTCAAAATTTCAATGAATATAAATTAATAATAGGGTGAATACAAAAAAAAATATTTAAAAAAAGCGTGGGGTGCTTTTTAAGGTATTATCGTATTATCGAAATGAAAATCACTCTACTCATATCTGTCAATAAAATATTTATAACTATTGACACTATGCACCCCACGCTTTTTTTTTAATATATTTTTTGTATTCACACTATTATTAATTTATATTCATTGAAATTTTGAACACTATTTTCTTAATTTAAATTTATTTTCTATTTTTTAGTTCGGTTTTCTATAAAAAGCGTGTTTTTTAGTTTTTTTTAAACTATTATTTATTTTCTACTTTTTAGTTTTTTTTGTTCAAAGCTTTTCAGTGATACGAATAGTTGTCACTATCCATACAAGTGGGAAGTTCTCATCAAAACAAAGAATATAAGTAAACCAAACCAAACGAGGTATTTTACATATTCAGTTGTCGAGTTCCCTCGACTTTCTCTGGTCTTCATCATCAGGTCAGCTCCCAACCTTTACTGTTGCATAGGTCTTGTCAATACAAATAATTTAAGCCCAAACACGAGGTAGTTTACATATTCAGTTGTCGAGTTCCCTCGACTTTCTCTGGTCTCCATCATCAGGTCAGCTCCAAACCTTCACTGTTGCATAGGTCTTGTCAATACAAACAATTTAAGCCCAAACACGAGGTAGTTTACATATTCAGTTGTCGAGTTCCCTTGACTTTCTCCGGTCTCCATCATCAGGTCAGCTCCAAACCTTCACTGTTGCAAAGGTCTTGTCAATACAAATAATTTAAGCCCAAACACGAGGTAGTTTAAATATTCAGTTGTCGAGTTCCCTGGACCCTCTCTGGTCTCCATCATCAGGTCAGCTCCAAATCTTCACAGTTGAATAGTGCTTTTAGGCGTACACCTGAGTGTCAAGTTTTTACCCTATGTATGCCTACAACTTTCGAAGGTTGCCCTCGATTTCTCAGGGTTTCCATCATCAGATCCTGACCTGATGACTATGGGACCAACTGGCAGCTATTCCGAGTCGAACAAAAAAAGAATCACGTAAATCGGTCTATAAACCTCGGAGTAATCGATGTGTATGTGTAACCTCCTCCTTTTTGGGAAGTCGGTTAAAAATGGAATAATTTTATCAAATTAGTGTATTGTCATCGGTCCTCAATAAATCTACAAAGTTTGAACGAAATCTGGCCGTTTAAAGTGGGTCAAAATCGCGCCCAAAGAAGTCGGTTACAAACCTACAAACATACAGGTGAAGCTAATAAAAAGCGTGTAAAAACATTATTTTCATAATTAAATGTGTTCTTTATTGTTATTTGAAGTATTTACATAATATTTACATTAATTTTAAAAATGATAAATAAACTTATATATACAACTTAAAACTAGTACATTGCATCAAAAAATTGCTCCTCATCGCTGTCACCGGGTAATGTACCCAGAAGGCTGGCAGCATTGCCACGTTGGATGGCAATGCTCAACCTCTGTGCGAAATAAAAGCCAGCCCTTGGGTCACGAGAAGTGTCAACAAGGCGCTTAGAAATTTCCTTCGCAAGCGCGTGAGCACTCGGACCCCACGGCCCGAGAGTTTCAACCCCAAACAGTTCAAACATGTAGTTCCCGATAAGGCTACTATATTTGCGCCGTTTGAGGTCCTCTGCTTGTGAAGCGGCGGAGCCAACACAACACGCAGTTCTAGGAAGATGGGATGGCGCAAGAGTGTCGACGCAGGTCGCGTCCCACTCTAAAGTCCTACCCATCTTCCACAGAAATAGCGACATGCCGTCTGGTCTCTTGCCATCGTCGCGTGCCAAACCATTTGGTTCAAGTACGGCTGGCACGCCGACGGCAACAAGAGCCCGACGGATCACGTCGTTGATATTCGCATGTCGTGGTATGCGGCCCGCACTCCGACTGCACGACAGGCCGTGGTGACCGAGGCTGTTGACAGCTTCCCCGCAGTGGCAGCGGTGAGGAGTGCAGCACGAAGCACCCAGACGCAGGCAGACAGCGTCTGAAAATTAATTAAACAATGTTTATATTACAAAAGCAAAATAGGTAATGTGATAACAAAGTACTTACTGACTCTTAGATTATTAGTGAAACAAAAAAAACTATAAAATGACATAAGTAATTAGATATTATTTCAAAACAATCTCCAAGTAATTTTCCGTTTCATTCATCAATCAAAATACAATTCAAGCTGAGTAAATTAAGCTAGTAGTAAATAAATCATCCGAAAAATTTATTCACCTGTAGAAGCTACGGAAGAAAAGATTTTATTTTCTTTCAGCCCACGTTATATTATCCGTACTTCTAATGACTTATGATATCACAAAGTAATTTAGAAGTTCATGGATCAAATTGATCCTTAGGAGTCAATTTTTTAATCACATGAATATCTAATGAGCTATGGCACAAATTAAGTTATAATTATGTTTTTTGCAAGTATTTCATCCACATAATTTTAATTTCGTCATTTTCCTTCATCATCATCATCTCAGACATAGGACATCCACTGCTGAACATAGTCCTCCCCCTAGATATTATATCATAGATCTCCACAGATATCTGTTGGAGGCGACCTGCATCCAGCTTGTTGGTGGACGTCCCATGCTGCGCTTGCTAGTCCGTGCAAGTCTTACCTAGCTTTATTGCGCATTCGTCAAAAGTTTAAGGGATCAAATGTACAATACTTTTAAGGAGCCTAACTATACCATTTTTGAAGAAAACGCTAAAATAACTTACAAAAAAAAACTAAACAAACGCGTCAGTTGTCGATATTTGTTCAATCAAAGATGTCCGTAGGCGAACAAACAACTTATCTCTTGAATTTAAGTATTTTGGAAACGTTTTAATGAGAATTAGGAGAGCAATATCCCTGCAAATTCATAGAAATTATAAGCTATAATTCAAGTTATAAAGTTAATGACTTATATCAGTTGTTTCTCGTTTCTAGTATTCAATTATTCCAGGAATACTTCGTCAATATCTGACAATTTTGACGACAATCGGACAATTTGCTACTAAAAATAAATGTACCTACTGATAGCATTGACGTTAGAATTTTTTAATTCTAATTTAAAATATAAGAAATACGACACAAAATATTTTCATAGAACGATAAAACTATTATTTTATAATAATAAAGATAAAGCAAGCAATTTACCCAATTATAACAGGACTGTTATTTTACGTAATAAAACTAGTTTTTTTTTAATTTCTATGGTTCATACACACAGTTCAGGGTTCCTCAAATAGAAGTGAAACCATCGCATTTCCGCGCTTCGGTGAAGAATGAAAATCGCGTTGTGACAAGTCACCGCTGTATAAGATCGGACGCGTCTTTTAATAAAATGTTCCGGGAAAAGATATCGCAACAGGTGCAATAAGAATATCACTCTGGTGTATAGCCTTCCGACTACTGTATGTACTTAGTAAATCATTGAGGATTTCAAAGAATCTTGAGAATATTAGTCACTTTATCACACTGCGGTTGTGTAATATAATCCGGAACTGCTTTAAAACCTCAGTCGCCATAATATCTGCTGGTTTGTTTCAATCAGATGAAATCCTCTTATAAGCTGTACCAGGTTCTGGTAATCAAATCTAAATAGAAGAGGAAATCCTTTCACGATATCGAATGAATCGACTTTTATTCCCTAGTTTCCAATGTGATTGTAATGCAGTTATAAATATGCCTGCTCATCAAGTGTGGCGTTAATAAGCTGAAAAAATAATAATTCGACACATTATGTTGATGAAAAAACATTTCTATTGTAGTCGAAAAAAAAAAGCATTTCCTTTTTTAATTTGTAAAAGTGAAGAAAATGCAACACGTATTAGCTGGAGTGGGATCAGCCACGTGAACGCAACACTGAAGAAGATCTCGCGATACAGCGGGAAACAATAAAACCATCTGCACACTATCCCAAAAAGGTTTACCTTCAAGTAATGCGGAGAGGAGCGTTTGCAGGGGTCTTCCACAATGGTTTGAAAGAGAGGCGGTGAGTGCGCATGTTCGCCGCGGCACATCGCGAGCCGGCCCGAGAGCCACTCCAGTTCGCGTACGGAACCCGGGGACGGCGCGTCGAACCCCGCGGCCACGCGCTCTCGCCCGCAATGTAAACACTACAAACTAGTTCTTTTTTTAATTGGTGCAACGTACTTGTGACTGTTGTGTGAAAAGTTTTGGAAAAAGTTCTTGTAACAATTCACGGTATTTCCGTGCATTTATTTGGGTAATTATTTCTATTTAAATTTTGAAAAAGTTGTTGAAACATTTTTTTTTTAATTTTGCAACATTTGCAGCCTATTTTTAAATTATGCTGGGTTAGGTCAAATATGGATTTAGTTTTGGCATCATTATGCTAGTAAAGTTTACAAAGTCACACGAAATAAGTATAAAAATTAGTTGTAATGCGTACTGAGCCCATTAACGGCGACTCTTATCACGCGACCTCGCCGACGCTTTCATAGCATGTGACTTATTTTTTAAGCCTTTTCTACTAAACAAGATGCAATGTTGTGAAAGAACTTACAATTATATAAATTAAAATATTACAGTACTTAAAAATTGCATGATTTATTTGATTTAGAAATTAAATTAACTGTCAATGCGTGCCTGACTCAAAGAGGGACTATTGTTTTTTCTACAGATCCTTCGTTGTTTTAATTAGGCGTGTCATCTATCAGGTGCTTAGAAACGTACACATTATTTACTTAGTAGTACTTAGGTACCTAAAATAATTTTTGTGGCAAGAAAAGATTTTTAAATTCATCGATGAATGACAAGGTAGAAGAGCACTTTCGGCTAAACTTAAAATAAAGTGAGTTATGAAAATGAATGAATCCTATAATTTGATAAAACTTGTTAATGCCATCGGGTCCATCTACGATTCGTTGATCGCTCGATCGTCGATCTCCAAGCCTTTCTGGATAAATGAGCTATCTAACACTTAAATACTTTTACAAATCAGTCCAGTAGTTTCTGCAACTAGCGCATTACTGCAAACAAACAAACTCAGCATATATTTAGTGTAGATATTGAAACAACAAGCCGGTTGAAGTGAATTATTCCAAAAGCATTTCCTTATATTCCTCGTTATCTTAATTTCCATCGTATTCATGTTTCTTCTTTCCCGAGTTTTCCCCGCTTGTCAAATCTTGTTAAGTTGCCGACGGCCGTTCGTAACTGCCTCAAAATCAGGGTGAAATCCATCGCAATTTTCCAAATGGATAGGTAATTGATTTCTTCGTTAATATATTATAATTGTTATTCCAACTTAATTTCATTCAAATAGCATATTGATAAAACACTCAATTTGATTTGTGCAATTTATTGAACCAGGTTGTTTTGAATCTAAAATATCCCATTTCAATAAATTGATTGTCCGGATCACTACATTCAATCAAATGATGGACGGGCTTGATTGGAATACAAATTTAAACAAGTACTTGTGTTCGCCGTGTAATCGGCTTAGAAACAGATTACTCGCTTTCTTAGGTGTTTCAAGATGCGAGTAATCAGAGAAATTGGCTTAGGCCTGATCTTGTATTGTGAGAATTAACGCTGCAATCAGCGACTCGCGTGCCAACCAGATTATGGCACGACGCCTACAAGATAACAGTAAAATACTCACTGCTTAACTCATTGGATTATTAAGGAATTCTTTTTCCGTGCACATCCGAGGCAGCTTAATTTGATAAACAACAATCAGAGCAATCTCGTCTCGTCACGTTGACGTTTCTGTCTCAAGCCTCAAATCCTCTGACATTAGAAGGTAATTGGGCAAAAGCGAACACAAAAATCTTCTTTCCATTCCCGCTACATGTCTGGCAAGACACTGGCAACTAAATACGTGACCCTTCAACGTCACACAAAACAATTTGGGAGCATCCAAATTTAGATGGAGGCTGCATTTCTCTTTCACATGTCGGAATCAGCGTTTCGGCTTCAAGCCTGAATATTGAAAGCGATTTGTGTGTTGCTAATGCTTTGTTTCTGATTTGAATTTAAGGTTTATTTTGGTGACTCAAGAGCTTATGACTTATGTTATTAGATTAAAGCACACACGATTCTTATCGTTTAGTATATTAATATAAATAATGTTGAATGTAACATTTCTGACGTTTTTAATGTCGTCAGTACTTCATGGTTAATCAATACGGTCTATCAATATTAACAAACCACGTAACAAAGAGATAGAAGATAAAATAAAATAAAGCCAGCCATTTCATTTGAAATCTGACTAACATTTTCACTCTTGACAAGGCCCAGTCGTTCTCTTTTCTAGCGACCCTCATTTCTTTTCACTAACGCATTCGTAAAATTTCATTACAAAAGATAGCTACTCTGTTTTTCTATAAAACGGCCATTTTCCCCGAAGAGTTTTCAAAGTATACGTGGGGCATTTTACTCCTGGAAATACTCCTGAAAATAGTCGAGCGATGATTGCATAATTTGTCTTTCATGCCGAATTTCACAGCAGCGCTTGGAACGGAAAAACGTCTGAGCAAACAAGCGTTTAAAAAACATAATGAAGGAGGGGCTTATTGTGCTTCTGATGGACTTACAACCTGTCGCTACTTAAGTACCTTCTGTAGGAAATTCAAGCCTCCACTTTAATGTTGGGACCAGCGAAAGGCCATTGCATAAAAGTGCCGTACTTACCAATCGTGCTCAGAATGCTTGAGGCCTTTTGGGCAATTTGCGACAGCTTGGCATTTTTACGCGGTTGAAAATTAAAATTTACACTATAGAGTTATTTGAATTTAAATGAAATGCTTCTTCTACATATCGTTATATGCTTTAAAATTATACCTACATGCTATAGTAAAGATTTTAGATTTTAGAGTTAGGTACCTATTAGTGCCACTAAGGCTGACTGTCCGGGTTGCACCGGACGTACATTTCTGTACGTCACTCGTGGCTATTTTAATGCATTCCTTTTATCTACCAACGCTATTTCAAAGCGCTGTTATCTGCATATGTTGCTATTTCATACAAATTCCTAAAATAGAATCATATAAACTCAAAATACGCAGAGCTTTGCCGCAAACATTATGGTTATATATTTTAATGTATGATAATAATTCGATTACGATGCATCTGAAACGTTTAGAGGCGGCGTACTGGGACGGTTCGTACTGGTTAGTACTGGTAGGCAGCGGAAATAACCGCATAAAACTGGCGCTGTGAGAATAGTCCTTTGTGCTTAGCTGCACAGAATATACTGTCCGGCAGAATTTAATGTGGGTAGCCGCATAGCGCATACCGAGCGTGACCATAATATCACCCAATCATACGTTATTAACCAACGCTGTGCACTGGGGGTTTTACTCAATTGTAAACTAAATATAAGTAAATCAACTTATAAAAAGTGCTATTTACCTATATGGCTTCTAATCCACCAATATAATTAACTTATATATTTTTTTCATACAAGTGTTTTTCTTCAGTCTGAATTGAGCCAATAACCTATTAAAGTTTAGTGTACGTACATAGTTTTGTGATGAATGAAAAACCTTTGTATTTTATGCAAAGCTTTTTTCAGGTTCAATAAAGTTATATGAAATAAACTTATAGTCTTGTTAAAGATATAAAATAGACTTAACACATAGCACAGAACATACTCGTGCCTAATTTTGATATCCTAATAACAACACATGATTGAGGCCTAAAATAGAACATTTAAAATATTTTCCTATTAATAAGTCACTTAATAAAGGTTCTCAAAACAAGTTTCGGGAGTTGTTTAAATAATAAATTAAATTGAGAGCTAACCTTATCCATTATTTATCAAATAATTTGTAAACTGTAGCTCAAGTGGACTGTAAACTATACCGATGATAAAAATAGAAAGCGGAGACAGGCACCTAGCTGATATTGATTATTCCGTCTGCCTTCTCTTTCAAGATATTCTGAGAAATATTAAAAAATATAAAAGCCACATTATTTACGTCTTCTAAGACTTACGTCATCGAATTAGGTTTAGGTAAGTTTTTATTAGTTCTTTTTCAATAATTTATTGGAATGTTTAGACAGACATTTATTTTGTAGACACAAGAAGTGAACAATAATTTCCCGGGTAACTGGGTTTAGGCGATCAGATAGTCGCTCCTTGTAAAGCACTGGTATTCAGCTGAATCCGGTTAGACTGGAAGCCGACCCCAACATAGTTGGGAAAAGGCTCGGAGGATGATGACAAGAAGTGAAAAATAACCAAAACTTGTATTTTTAAACGATGATCGAAATGTTTCTTCAGTAACACTTTTCTCCCAGTATCTTATTAAATTTTATTTTTGGAATAAATCCCCACAGACACTCTCATATGGCTTGATATTATTTTTCGTGTAATATTAATAACCAAATGTTGTTCGAAGAGTGGGCGTTAGCTTGTTTCGCATTTTATACGTTCCTACTCGAAGATCATAATTTAAATTCATTTATAGACAAGATACAAAAAATGAAACAATCAAAAATACATTTTAATTTTCCCTTGTATATAAATCGCAGTGAAAGAAACTTAACCTCGTATCAATATTTTTTCTCTATCATTTACCAAGTCAGTCAAGAACCAGTCCCCAAATAAAAGACTTGCCTAAAATAGTCTACTCCATCTTGAAGCTGAGATCATTATCAAAAAATTCTAAAACTCATCAATTAATTATCGACTCACTTGTCGAAAGTAATTATGATAAACGAGATCCTTCGCGAAATAAACTTACATGAACAGACAAGTTTAAGAAGATATCCCTAGTTGGTCGTAACAGTTAGGTAGATGTTTTATAGTCCCTCATAATAGGTATACTATTCAATTTATCGAGTTAGCTTAACTGTCCTTTTTACTTGCTACAGAAGGGACATTTGAATTACTGAGATGGTCTCTGAGGGACAGGCCACTGCTGTCTGATGCAGAAATTTTTATTTGATGTGATAAAAGCACTTAATGGCTGATTTGATCGAAAACTTGTGTTATAGATACTGTTATTATCTATTTGTTTTATTAGCTATTCTTTAGTTTTGATTATAATGTATTATATATTATTTTGATTATATAAAATATATGTATTATTCTATCAAAGTTATTACCTACATATTTCTTTAAGCCAATCTCATTTAAGAGCCAACTTCTTAACAAAACATGACCCCAATTACAAATATATTTTGAGAATCTAGACAAAGTTATTATATCATAAAAAATACTTCACATAATTTAAGATTTCCATTCAAATCATAGGAGGTCAGAGCCGAAACTTTCGTTAGCAACACGGTGTCTCGAATATGAGACTTAGCAAATAGGTATACCTAATTAGCGAAACGTAGGTATACTATGTATAATCACATGACTCCCTAACCCACTGGGAAACCATCATGGCGTCATATTACGTTAAGACATAACGTATGAAAAATTAATTACCTTTTCTAGGAAATCTGACATCAAACTGTCAAACCATTAGTGGTATGTTGAGGTAGAAAATTAGCTGTAAAACTGTTGTTATTCAAGTCTAGTCGTTCGAGTTCATAAATTACAATGAACCCAGCTATCATAGTTAATTGCTAGACATGCACTTCTCATTATAACTAGATTAAACATACTGGGACAATGATGAGTTAAGCTATTGTCCACTTCGTAATTACGCAGATTTAATATTTCATGCAGACGTTTTGACGGCGTTTTATGACGGTTTAATGAACATCATTTGTTCAATGAGAGATATACTTATATATCACTTTTTTTAGATAAATGGTAAATACATTTTTTTTTAAGTTTTGCAATATACAAAGATAAACACTGTTTTTAAGCTGTGTGTTTAACACGTAACAGTAAACACTTGTTCACGCTGTGATAAAATGTTTTTTAAACTTACATATAAAACAGATTACTATAATAGTTATACTTAAAACATTTTGAAATAGTGGAATATATTGAATTATCTACAGATTAATAAATAAAACTTTTATAACCGAGGCGTTTGCGCAAAAACGGTGTGATGGAATAAAGCTATGATGGATTCACAGAATTTTTTCGGTCAGTGATCCTATCCAAATATGAATGTGTCATATTAATTGGATCACCATTTTTACAGTACAAACAAACTATCGACAGCGATAGCCTAATTGATTGACTAAAATCAAACAGGATGGATTTTTACCTAAAAAATATTTTGAGTTCGACACTCATCATCACTCACCTCTCGCCATATTTATAAGCTTTATCATAGCTTTCTGAACCAGTTGTATCAGTAGGTAGGTACCTACTTCATTTTATTTGAGCTTAAGCCGAAGTTCCGAGAATCCTTGCGACAATAGCCTGCACGCAGAAAAGCATAAAAAATATTCGATAAAATGATTAATGCTTTTTTAAGCACACTTTTATTTTTGATCACATTTTTTTATTCATTAAAAAAAACCTTGGAAAAATCCATAGCGTTCATGAGTACTGGATTTTAACCAAGGACGGCTGGATCCCCGTTCGTTGTCAGGCAGACCTTAGTTGTAGTTTCTGGGTTAACATAATAATAATATATTATGTTCTGAAGGAAGCCATTTAGCGAAAAGCCTCTTGTTTCATTAGTTCGACAAAGTAATAACTTACCTAAATTATTACCAACATGAGCGGTCTGTTGCTACCCAGTCACTTTCCATCTCTGGTATTCAATCAATCTCATAATGAAAGGAAGCTGATATTCTCCGATACGCTAATTGAGTTCTGCTAATTAAATTATGACTATAAACGTTCATTAATTTCAAGGTATATTTTTTCAAATGTCAAGTGCCTTATTTGAGCTTTAAGTGAATGATACCTACGTACCTAAATATCTTTCATCAATAGATTAATTTAGGAAATATGAGTCAATGGTATTCTAAATGTAGGCATCAATAAATATCTGAATATGAATTCAGTTCTATTTTGTTCGAAACTCATACTTGAATAAACGTTAAAATTATATATAAGAACCAGTCTTTTAATTAATAAAGTTCTAAATTCATAAAAAGATTATTAAAAAAGATATAATTAGCATTTCATAAAAAGAAATTTTGTTTTACGTGTACCTAGTAAAGGAGGGCGCTGAAAACTTTTTACAACTACAACTGAGCCTTGTTATAATAAAAAAATACATCACAAACAAAATAAGATTGACAGCCAGGATTATGATGACGACATTTCCTCGCTATTACTTTATTTTACTTTCCCGCTTTGTGGTCGCACAGCCACGAATTGTCATTTTATCGTCACTTTGTGGGCCTAAAATAATTGTGTCTCGAAAAATTGACCTTGAAGCTCCCAAAGTTGGCTAAACTTACTTCGAAGCGTCAATGCGAAGTTTGAAACGTTTCAACAACGGGACTTTTACAAAAAATTAAACAATTTTAATTAAAGGTAATCTACAGAACAAGCTTGAACGCAAAAGTCTGAGATCTAGGATTATTACTCAGTACCTCCCGAGTTCTATTATGTAAATACTAGTCTATTTTATACTGAGGACACTTGAGGCTAAAAGAAATCTCGTTTCCACTAGTCGTTTATAACTAGGAATTATTTCTTTAACGGTAACATAGAAATGGCAACTACGAGCTTTTAAAGTAAGTAGTTTCTAAATAACTTGGACCTGAGGGACCAAGTAGATAAAACTGTTAATAGAACGTTACACGAGGAAAAGTGTTTAAAAGCAAGATAATCCTTCTATTTAAAAAATAGTGTTCATTTTTAGTGCGATTCGTAAATGAATAGAGAGCGGAGCGGGCAATGTACGTTTGGTACTCGAGTAGTATATTCAGCGTGGTCACTGTCTCTCGACCACTTATTATGGAGCCAGCGAAATTGAAAACTTGTAGAAAGCGAAATTGTAAAGCAGGTGGTTTCTACCCCCGGCGTATAAAAGGCAGAGCAAAGTAAACACACCCTTAAATCCTATATGACTCTTTGTATATAGGCCCTTCGTGTGTCTACATGCTGTACTTATATAGAAGTGAAAACCCTGTTAGCAAAAGAGTACTTAACAGACATTTCTATGAACATTTTTAAAGGTAATTATAATGTAGGCTTTTTCTCCCAGGCGATCTTCTATTAAGTTCCCAGAAAACATAATTCATTTTTCCGCTGACGAAAAAATAAGTAATTTCACTAACTAAAACGAGTTAGTTATTAAAACCTAACTGGGTATGAAATTCTGGGATTGTAGGTAATTATTTGACAAAAAAGTTGCAGAAGAAAGCCTTTTAATTATGAACAGGAAAAATCTGGAAAAATAGTAAAACTTTAACTTTACTAAATCATTTCTTGACATATCCAAAAATAAATCTTGATGACAAAGCATAGCAGAATCTGTTCCATTGCACCGCAAGAGAAACAAAAGCAATGCGATTACTCCTTACAAACACTGGGGTTGTTCTGAACCCCTTTGACTTGATCAATAGAACGTTCCGAACATCTGCCTGTGAAGGGAATTATCGAAGCGGACATTTCTACCACATAGCTCTAAATCCATCTAAATACCTGAAAACCCAAGTTAAATCCGTAAACGTTTAACCATACCGTCCATCAACAAAATATAAGACACAATAAATACAGGTTTTATATTCTTAATGTACATTTTTACTGACTTGAGCACACAGTGATTTATTACTGAACATTTTCATACGTTGCGTGTATACCCGTATTGATTCAGACCAAATATCAGGTATCTAGTTCTTTCTGTGTTATTTATGGAATAAACTTGGCAAACACGTCATATGTAAAGGCCAATTTATGAAAAACACGTGTTTCTACTTACTTGTTTATTGGCGTCCTATATTTTTAGGTAGCGGGTAATTTTCTTTGGCCGATGGTTTCGGCTATAAATCTTGAGCATGCAAACATGCTTGGAACATTCTGCAGTAAACCAAATGTTTTTTGAATACATTATTATTTTTGTAGTATTCTTGGTACTCTTTGAGTACTTATTTTTCTACCAGGTAGATTCAAGTAAAATAATCCGGGACGGTTTCAAGTATCGCTCTTTTAAAAAAGCAAGCAACCGAATGATTATTTTCTTTAATGACTTAGATTGCTTGAATAACTCTTAGTAAAGTCCCAGTTACTCTATTTTTAGAGACACTCACGGTTAGTAGGTACAAAAATTATGTTAAACTATATGCCTAAAAGTTTACAAGTTCCCACTTATTTAAAAATACCTGAAACTAATTTAAATCAGAACCAGAAACGTCAAGTGACATCAATTACCTACAGTCAACAAGTACCATTAAAAGCAAAGCTTCGTGTAAATCGGACTAAACATTTACAAGTTATTAATGACTATCGCAGGTGGGCAAATTGTCCTCTGACGTTTGATATAGCGAGCATCAATAACAAGCTTAGTTTGCACTGATTGCACTGTTTACGAACATTACCGTTTGCTAAAATGCATTGCTATTTCAAACTGCTTGGTGAGATTATTAAACAATATGTTACTGGCTGGAATTATGGTTTCGAAGCGTTTGACGTAAGGTAAACGTACCAATAGTCGTCGGATTTCGGAAATCACTGACTTTGAAGCGTTACTGTGTGTTAAATATACAATAGAAAATGAAAATTTTTGCATGACGTGATAGAGTATTTATTCATTATTCTAAGTAACTAATGTTTTTTTAATCATTTTGATGGGTTTATATACTTATTAAGGCAAAAGTAAAAAAAGGGCGATTTGTACCAATAGTCGTCTGATTTGTACGGATACTCGTCAAATATTCCCAGTACTCGTCAACTTTTAGTGCTAATGTAAACTCTCTGCTCTTGAAAATAAGGTTCAAGTTATGTCCATTTTTTTGTGCTTGAATTTGTTAAGCATATTTGTGCTTTTGAAACATTAGGTAAGTAGATAGATAAAAAACCAAATTCCTATTTAGAATAGCAGGTCATAATCTGTTAGAAGAGCAGGTATTCAATAAAACAGATACATGGTTGCATTTTAATTTATATTCCTATCTATCAAACGCTTGGAATCACAAAACCATTTTATAAAATATATGTTATATTTCTTAATCATAATAACCATGCAGTCATGTGCATATGTAGCTCGGGTAAAATAATTACTTTTAAAATATTTTAATTGTAAAATAAAATAATTAGTATTCACAAAAAATAAAAGCCACATTCATTTATATAGCTTTCCGCGAAATAATTAATAACATTCATAGATATGTAGGTAAGGTTGTCATTCATCAAAACTTCTGAACTCCTTAGCGCATGCTAAGTACCATTTGCAAAAATCTCTATAGACAGTTCAAACTGTCTACTGTCTTAAAGGTATCAATCAAAAAATAAAATATGATTAGGTACAACTAACCGTTCAAACCCAATAATAATAATATCTAATAAGCCCCATCTGAGGCGGATGACAGGGAGTAGCGACCCCGCGGGGCTATATATCCGGGTGCTCCGGGGAGAGTATACTATCCCCCATCTCCGGCCTGCCGGAGTGAAGGTCTCCCGCCTCTTGGCTTGCCTTCATTGGCCGACCAGAGTGGAGTCGCTAGAGCAGGGTTAGCAGCCCTGTTCGGAGGGTAGGTGGGTCGTGATAAATGGCGAGTGGGCCGGTGATGCTGGACCCACAGGGAGTGCGTGATCTGCGTTTAAAGTCCGCCGAGGTATCCTCACCCTTCAGCCGCTCATGTACCTGTTGCCCTCTTGTTGCGATTTAGCGACTGATTCCCGGGGGCCCAGTAAGTGAGGTGGCGAGTCTCCGCCTGCCATTTTAACATGTATTTTATACATTGTCATCGGCAGGTGCCATATCATTCCTCATCATCATTATCCTCCGAGACTTTTTTCCCAACAATGTTGGGGTCGGCTTCCAGTCTAACCGGATTCAGCTGAGTACCAGTACTTTACAAGAAGCGACTGCCTATCTGACCTCCTCAACCCAGTTACCCAGGCAACCCAATACCCCTTGATTAGACTGGTGTGAGACTTACTGGCTTTTGACTACCCGTAACGACTGCCAAGGATGTTCAAGGATAGCCGGGACCTTCAGTTTAACGTGCCATCCGAAACACAGTCATTGGTGGCATCGCAGGATATACTTAGAAAGTACATACAAACTTATAAAAGTTGCATTGGTACTTGCCTGACCTGGAATCGAACCCGCGCCCTCATACTTGAGAGGTTGATTCTTGGCCCACCAGGCCACCACGACTTTTTTTCCAGGTGCTATAGTTCCTATAGTTTCCTATATCCTAATCCACTAACATCAAAACGCAATAGCCCAAGTAGTTTCCCTCCATAGTTAGCAATACTTTAGCACAGAACCGGAGATTCTCCTTGGGTTCATTTCTATAGTATATATACATATATACACAGGGATAATCGTCGGTTTTGTGTCACCATTTCATTAAAGTTGTCTCAAAAGGGCGTTTTAAATTTTTCTTGCTGCATCTGATGTTGTGTGTGGGCCCTTGATTTACAGCTTTTATGGCTATTAAAAGGCAAGAGAGCCTTTTAATAGCTTGTAGTTTCTCTCAGTCATGATCTGCTATTAAAATTACAATAATGGAATCACTAAATACAGACAATTTTAAATAAATAAAAAATCTTACTCTTTACCCATCAATATCGAATACGACAAGCAAAGAAGTGACAGTGATGGAAGCTATGTCATCTTAGTTTTTAAACTGATTTTAATATTTTTTGCGTCAAAACTAGTTGAATGGCATAATTTTTATACAGGCGCTATTAAGGCACGTTAGGAAGACGCGGTACAATACGCGTGACGAAATGCAGTTATTTCGAACAAAAAACATATTGTAAGAACAGTCAATTTTTGTTTGCCACAAATTGTAATCCAGGCGTAGTAGAAACAAAGGCTAGTGCTAGACCTACTTGTAGGTACCCAAAGCGTAGGTAGATCTTAATCGAATGGCGGAGGCCTACAGCGGTCAATATATGAAAAAACACTCGTAGGAAGTGCATACTTATAGAAAACAGGGGATTTAACCATTAAGAAACATATGAATTGAATCGAATAACATGACTGTGTACGTCCATCAAGGACCAGCAGAGCAAAATTTATCCCTAAGAAAAAGCTTAAAAGAAACGCAGTTTTATGAACAAATGTAGTTTAAACCTTAAATATGTTTGTTCTAGACAGTTGTCAATTTTGTAAAAGTCCCGATATTAGCTATTTATTCGCATTTTGTACTGTAAAACACAAAATATCCTCATTATGGCGAGTATAGGTGCAACTTTTGAGCATGTCCCAGTAGTCGTCATAAAAATTGTAAAATTGACGGGTTTTGGGTCAAATGGGAGTTTTGATGTACCAATAGATGTCACATTAAAAACATATATCTTCTATGTTAAAAGTATTCCAAATTGCATATTACATCGCTAGCAAATAAACTTAACTATCCAATTAAACAAAGAAACATACCACAGACCCCACTGGAGTTAAGTAAATCAAATCCCACCCAAAACAATAATGTGAAAGACTGCCAAGTTCGATAATATGGAGATGCTTCGCCTATAAAATAAGTGAGATCTGAATAAGTACCAAGTTCCATAGTTACATATACCTCAGTTCAAAATAGTTACTTTTTAATGATGCTACTTGGCAAGTTTTCACACACCTTGTTATAAACCTACTAAACGCAATGAATCAAGTATTTAATTTTCTATTAAAACTTGCCAAGTAACATCATTAAAAACGACAATTAACGGCAAATGACAGTGTCGTTATCATGACCGGAAGTAATGACTCTAATCCGTTTAAGTTTCTTATGGAAATGTCCTTAGCTCTCAAAGCACTGAATAAGTGCCATGTATATGTAGTTAACGTATTGTACAATGCATTTCTAAACGAAGGTAAACTAAACTACAATCTTAAACTTTTAGCACAAAATTTCAATAACTTCTCATTCATCGAAGCTAAAAATAATTTCAGTATTGTCAAACAAATAATACACAAAATAAATATAGACCAATATAATAAAAGCTTCTTATCTTTCAACAAAAAACCTACCAAAGTTGCTCCAATTGTTAAAAAGTCATACACTATCAAGGATACACCCTATTTCTTTCAAAAATCTCATAACACTAATCAGAAAACGCAATGTACACAGCAACCACGCAGAGGCACAATCCCCTATTACTTTCAAGTGATTGACAAAACTAACAAGCCACCTTCGCATGTCCCGGATATCGATAGCGGCAAAAATAATTTATTTCGTGACTAATGATATCTATACGAATACTTTTTCTATACTCCACCAAAACATCGCTGGAGCATTAAATAAAATTCATGATTTAGAACTTGCTATTCAAGATATGTGTGAGTTAGGAACATATGTTGATGTGATATGTCTAAGTGAACACTTTATAAAGAGAGGTTATGATAATTATATGGTCTTAAACAATTATCGAATGTGTGCTATTTATTCACGTCTAGATAAAAGTCGAGGTGGAACTTGTATACTTTGTAAAGACACATTTCAATGTACTGAACTAAAAGAAGTAAAAGACATGAGCATCGAAAAGCATTTTGAGGTATGTGGTACAGAAATAAAACAATTACGTCTCATTGTCCTTTGTGTGTATAGGACACCAAATTCGAATATAAATATTTTCTTCGAAAACTTCGATAAACTGCTACAAAAGGTTGAACTCAAAAAGTGCCGAATCGTAATAGCCGGTGATTTTAATATAAACTTTCATCTAAAAGATAGCAATGCTATAACATTTGATGAACTTATCTCTAACTATGGTCTAAAACGCCATATTCATACTTCTACTAGGTTAAATACTTGCATTGATAATATTCTAAGTAATATTCCTGACGCAGTTGGCAAAACACACAATCTTTGCCTATCGGATCATAACACAGCTCAAGTTATCGAATTTAAGCATCTAAAAAAGAACTTTACTAGTCATTACTTCGTTAATAAACATGATCTTAGCAAAGAAAACATTAATAAATTTATGGACTGTGTAGGCAGCATATCCTTCTCCGAAGTCTATGACTCCCCGCTTGCTAACGATGCTTTTAATAGTTTCCATGACTTATTAACATTATTCTACAAGTTATGCTTTCCAGTCATGAAAATTAAGGTAAATCGTAAAACGTCTAAGCTGAAATGGATCACGAAAGGACTTAAGATAAGTTCTAAAACAAAAAGGTTGTTAAGATACAAGTATTACAACAACAGATCAGATGAAAATAAAGAAAGCTTTAAAAAGTACTCAAATATTCTAAAAAAGTGTATTAATAATTTACAGTCTTCATGTAACCAAAAACATATCACTAACTCTAACAATAAAGGTAAAGCGACGTGGGATGTAGTAAAACGCACTATGGGTAACGAAACTTCAAAGGAATACATTGAAGGGCTTACTGACGACAATAATATTCTAAGTACGTCTGGCTCGGATATTGCTAACATATTTAATAATTTCTTTATAGACACTGTTGAAAATAATATTACCTCGAAACATAATGATACCCAGAATATTAACACTAATGATCGAAGCATTTTTCTTGAACCAACTAATGCCATAGAAATTAACAGTACAATAAAATCTTTGAAAAATACAAAATCTTCAGGTTACGACAATATTACTACGGAGCTTATTAAACTAATATCACACTTCATAGCACATCCTTTATCTCATATTATTAACCTATCATTAGAACAGGGTTGTTTTCCGGAAAAACTTAAGCTTTCCATAATTAAACCTCTGCATAAGAAAAATGCAAAAACAGATAAAAATAACTACCGACCTATCGCCCTAATCCCTATTTTGTCAAAAATTTTCGAAAAAATCATTTATAAGAGGCTATTAAATTTTCTAAATAAGACCGATGTACTTGCTAAAGAACAATTTGGGTTCAGAAAAGGTAAATCTACCCAGTTGGCAACATTTAATCTGATAAATTCAATAATAAACAGCATAAATCATAAAATTTCTCCTAGCGTTCTCTTTCTAGACTTAAGTAAGGCATTTGATGTTGTTGATCATACTAGACTCATAAGCAAATTAGAAAAATATGGTGTGAGAGGTATAGCGTTAGATTGGTTTAAATCGTACCTAACTGGCAGAACACAAATAACTCGTGTAACTAAATTTAATAGCAAAACCAATACTCTCGAAAATTTCGATTCCAATCCCAGATTTAACCATTTTGGAGTACCACAAGGAAGCATTTTAGGTCCTTTATTATTCCTCATCTACGTCAATGATTTTCCCCAGGTGGTCTACAACCACGAATGTGTTTTATTTGCGGATGATACCTCAGTAATTATACGGTGTGATAATGAAAAAAACTATAAAGAGGAAATACATAAACTACTAAAAGAGATTACTGAATGGCTCGATATAAATGCATTAAAAATAAACTTAGATAAAACGAAAATAATTAATTTTAGGTCACATAAAAGCAAATCGAAACAATTAGACATCACTTGTAATAATACACCCATCGAACAGGTCAAAAACATTAAGTTTCTTGGGATTACAGTAGACGAACACCTTACATGGAAAGATCATATCGATAACATCTGTAAAAAAATTAATAAATCTGTTTTTGCTGTAAAAAGAATCAAAGATTCTTCTTCGAAACACACATCTTTAATGGTGTACCATGCCTACGTGTGCTCCATTATACGATATGGCATAGTGATATGGGGGTATACAGCAGATCTTATGCGTGTTTTTATTGCACAGAAGAAATGTATTCGCGCTATCTTTAATGCTAAATGGTCAGACTCTTGCAGGCCCATTTTCAAACAAGAAAAAATATTAACTGTCCCTAGCATGTACATTTATGAAGTGGCCAAATTCGTTAAATCCAATATTGAATTGTTTGAACGTAAAAATAATACAAACAAGCGCAAAGTCACTCATTCTTATTTAAAAATGCCAAATCCACGGCTGGAAATGTGCAGACGAAGTTGCGTGTACATGGCGCCGCTTATCTTTAACTCTCTGCCTCAGAAGATAATCGAATTGCCATATGAGAAATTCTGTAGGTCTCTACGAACGTGGCTAATAGAAGAGAGCTTCTATTCTGTAGAGGAGTTTATAAGAAAATTTTCGACTCAATCCTATCATTTTAGAAATGCATTGTAACTACTCTTATCATATTTTAAGTATTGTGTTTCTTTTGTGTGAGTGTTACAACTGATAGATTTAGTCTGTGTTTTCTTTTTTTCTCTCTCAATATTTGCATGCTGTTTTATAACTGCGGAATGTGTCTAGCACTTTAATTAAATTTTGTACCAACTATTGTACCACATTTTATGCAAATAAATGAAATTATTATTATTATTATTATAAAAAGTAACTATTTTGAACTGAGGTATATGTAACTATGGAACTTGGTACTTATTCAGATCTCACTTATTTTATAGGCGAAGCATCTCCATATTATCGAACTTGGCAGTCTTTCACATTATTGTTTTGGGTGGGATTTCGTTTATTTTTGTAAGGTTGATTATTGTATTTTTTTCTTATGATTAAATTAGTTAAGGAAATGTCTCATTTATACTATCTTTCAGATTTATGCTTCTTACAAAGAAATGAACTAGATTAACTAAATGGACTAGATTTACCAACTGACTGACATGACATGTTATCATATATTATGTTCGTGGATCAAAGTTACACATTCGTTATTTTCGAAACTGACGCACACTTGGTCGTTTTCAGATCAGATTTTTACTTTACTTTGACTTAATACAAACCTTTGTAACGAATTTCAGATCGGTACGACCATTCGAAGATATATTATATAAATATAGATAAATTTATTTCGTTTTAGTTCCTTAGGGGTATAAATTTACACCGGGTATAAAACACCTTCATTATTTTGAAACCGACTCACACTTGGCCATTTTCAGATTTTTCCCTTTACCTTGACATAAAGACCTACCTCCATGCCAAATTTCAAGTCAATACGACCACTGGAAGTGGTCTAGGTTTTTGATGAGTGAGTCAGTCAGTCAGTCAGTGAGTGTATAGTAAAAATAGCGATTTTCTGACGTCAATATCTCAAGACCTACAATAGGTATATTAATGAAATTTTGTATTTTAAATAAGTGAGGGGGTCTCAACAGATACTAGAAATTTGGTATGCGTAAATAAAATAGATTTTGAGTTATAGGGGGGTCGAATTTGGCCCGAAATGGTTCGTGTAATATAACCCACGGCCGGTGTGTCGCTTTTTTTGCTCGAACTTGGCGGACACACTGCCGTGTGTCTAGAACACAAAACCACGTGCTGAGTTTCACTTTGGACAGCTGAACTTCACGAAAAAACGATTTTGTTAGGGCACACACATTTCAAATAACATATCTTAGAAGCCGTGACTGTTAAAACTCCGTATTGTTATTTCAATTATGCAATATATTATCAAGAATATGTTGATATATAAACCGGCCCATTTTAAGTTCAGTAGAAAATAATAATAAAAGTTTAAAGATTAATTGACGACTATTGGGGCATGACGACTTCACCCGCGTTTACCTTACTTTTCGAACAATCATTGGACATCTGTGGTAATAAATTCGAGTAAAAAATAAAGTTTACACACAATAAAGAAGAATGAGCAATGGAAGTTGAATCATTGTCATAAAAGAGGCGCTTTTGTCCAATAAACATAAAATAAATATTTGGTTAAATTTAAAAAAGTCAGTTTTTAATGTAATATTATATTTGTAAAATATATTATAGTTGCAATGAAAATTTAAACAACCTACGGATTTGTGAAACATATATTATTACGTAATACGGACTGATTCATTTAATATTTTATAACTGCAATTTATTATTCTAAGTATCTATTACATTGTTGTATACCTATTACAAATGAAACAAAATAATGTCAATCTGCTACTAATTATTAATTATGTCACTTTTTAACTAAAATATAAAACAAAAGTATAATAATTTGATACTACCTAATTGATTGAGTTACTATATACCTACAAAACCTTGTTAACTCTTGCCATTATGTTCAGGAACAAAATTCATGTTAATCATATAGAAACGTACAATGCGTTAAAAATTTAATCTAGAAATAACCGTTTAAGTGACACCGACATAGATAGATTAACATTTTGCGACAAAACAAGAAAATACTAATAAGTTTATTAGCGTAATTCCTAAAATCTGAAGCATTAAACCATCAACAACAATAACTACAGCTCAACATTGTACGAAGTTAGTATCATCGACACAAGCAGCTCCCACACGTAAGGAGTTCAGCTTTAAAGTGGATTCCCAACTAGTCGTAAACCTTTCCCTTTAACAGCTCTCCAGTTGGGATGTACCGCGTCTCAGCGCTGACCCATGTCTCGTGCAGCCACTTAACCAACTGCTCTACACAACTAATTGTTTGGACTTAACGAAAGAACTCGTTAAATATGTGGTGCATTTGTCTTTTAGTTGATCTATTAAATTCTTTTTATATTCCTAGTGAAAATTCATATGTGAAAAGTTATGCCTTTTCAATATTTTTTTCAGCTAAAATACTTTTAGCCATCACATGAAACTGGTTGTCCAGTGTAACGTTTGAGCGATTGACGGCGAAAGTGCTTTTCTACGTGAGATATACGAGTTTGTTAACGCTTTCACACCCAAAAACACGAGTGTAGCGAAAATTTTAACTAAAAAAATAAGAACAAAACCATTTGAATTCTATTCCATTTAAATTAAAGTGATGGCCACAGGTCGCAGCACATTGGCGCTGCAACCGGGCCGCCTATTGTGTTATCTGCCTAACGCCCAGAATAATCCATTTATTTCACAAACCCTGCCACAAAGAGTCGCGTGGAAAAATATACAATGACAGTCACCGTGAGATATTCTCGAACAAAGAGAGGTTTGCGAGGAACTCGGATAAGGAAATAAATAAATTGAAAACCGAGTTCAGTCCCGCAGTTTATGTAAAATAATATTCTTTGGACTAGTAAACCACAAAAATATGAAGATTTAGACCTTTGCTGTAAAATACACCAGGGTATCTTTTGAAATGGTGGAGTTTTACTTGTGATAATCCACGTAGAATGCGCTAGTTTCTAAGATTGGTCTGCACTTCTTTAGTACTATAAAAATATCTAGGTACCTACTTAAAAAGAATACAAACATGGTTTTAAAGACAGTTGCACAAACATACATCGACTTAAAACAAAATACTCGGCTTAGAAATAAAGCAAGCTTTATGGATTGTTTCAGTTTTATTGTTAAAATTTTATTTTACGACGCTCAAGTTTACGGCGTATGGTCACCGCGGGATCAAAGCTCAGTAATCCGCACTGTTAGTTTAATTTCATTGGATTTACTCAACATTTTATGGCAATTTCACAATAATTAAGAGACACGGTATAAAATCCAAAGGTAGGGAAAACTTTCCCTACGGTGGATCTTTTAACAACATCGTTATTTTCTGAAGAGGTGAAGTTGTATATCAAGAGTTGTAAACATAACAACTCCGGACGGACTTGCAATTTCTCTCCCAAAAAAATACTGAATATAAACTTCTTACTTCAAGTTATCTTCAACGCAGACGTACCTACATAAAAGAGAATTATGCTAGCCGTGTTATCAATAGAAGTCCACTTCTGTAAATGAAAATCGTCTTTACTTAGCCTGACCACAACCCTTTCAACAGTTTACAGCGACAGTATAATTACCCATACAAACAAAGTGCGTACTAAGTTTAGTTGGTACATTTCAGTTAGCTAGAAGATGTAGTTTAGTTGGAAGTTAGGCTCTTCCGGGGTAGTAGTATAACCGCGGTAACGAATGCATTGGGGCCGCCTGCAGCCAACTGGTTACCGCAATCCCGCCTTGTCGTATCTCTATCTAGTGGAGAGCCGACGCAACCTGTCGGCCCAGTTTCTGTTACCATGTAATTTGCTAAACTATTTTTCTTATACGCTATTATTTTTCTTTCATTATACGTGAGTTACTGATAATGTAAAGTTGTGTTCAATAGTTGCCAGTTGCGTTTAAAAAAAAATGTACTGCTATTTCTTAAAAATTTATCTTTGAAAACATAGCTTTTGTATACTACATTGTAAGATTTACTGATTGCCTACTCTTGGAATAAGTGTTAACTTAACCTGATTATAAAAACTCATAATATAACAATTCACTTATCAAGTGAAAAAATCAGATCTCATAAAGTTAAGTTTGCTTTCATGTGAACTCATTTCAACGTTATTTCTGACATTTATTTAAGGGTGAGAAAAGTGTCATCGTCAGTACAGAATATGAGCAGAATACTGTTTCAGCTCGGATTAACTTTTGATCTCATTACAATATGAATTCACGCTTGACGCTGTTAATTAGTTCAGAGATGCTTACCATCCGCATCCAATCGCAGAATTTCGAACATTTTTAATTACGAGGATACTCTTTAGATTAAAAATGTACCAAATTCCACAAAGTTGTGCTGTTTGTAAAAGGAAATGCGCTATTACTGTATTCATTATTGTTTTCAAGGCAATCGATTAGTGAAAATTACGATCGTAAGAATTTTGTTTGTTGGCCCTATAATTGACCGTCTAGGGAGCACCTAACTGTAGTCTATGCCAAGACGAAAAAGAGATCCAATCATAGAGTATTTAACAGTCCCCGCATATCTTTTACAACATTGCTGGAGCGGTGTAATGTTCCAAATTCAAATAACGCATCTATTGTGGATTTGAAAACAGAATATTGGCACAATATTCTGTTTTCATAATTTAAAGTAAAACTGTTCAGTAACTAATTTAAAGTAAAACTGTTCAGTATTTCGCGGTTCTTTTTTTGAAAGTAATGACGACATTTCCACGCATGTTTGAGAAAAACATTGTAAAATCATTTACGCTATGATATCATTGTAATAATACGCCGTTAGTGAAAATTTTCATTATCTTGTTCACATTAATTAAGTTAACATGCTCGGATAATCATGCATTATTATGTAAGTACTTATTGTAGTCTGTTTTTCAATAACACGGTTAAATTACATGAAAAATACCATAATGCAGGCATAGTGTTTTAAAGTGTAATATTTAAACAGAATTTTTATATAGTCAGAAATCTGTTGTTTTGACCTGTGCGTAACTGATTATAACCGATTTTTTGTTTGATTTTTATGGAACGTGCATTGCATTTGAAATCAAACTTCTTATCTAAGACTCTTTTGAACCCTACGGACAGACAAACCTAGCAGGCATAAGTTTAGTTATATGCTCCCCTCGGGAATGGAATCCTTAAAATAAAGGTGACTCAATTGGCCAACTAAAGTACAATATCTGTCCCTACATCTTAGTAATATTTAATCAAAGCCCAAGTATTTGACAAGGAGTTTCACCTTTTTTATTAGCACCTACTTTTTACTGAATCAGAGCAAATGTTTATTTATTTATGGTGGTACGGTGTTGGGATACGTATCTCTACGTAATGTAAATCTTATAAGGATGACAACCTTAGGTGTAGAAAAAAAAAAACTAAATGAATTTTTGACGAGGGAGTTTTGAACATTGAAACTAAGAATTACCTAATTTTTCTAGACAAGGACACACGTTCTTCAGTATTTCTAAATTTACTTTCTCACATAGCTATAGCTATATACATTATTTAAAGCAATCTTTCATTCTTCTGGAACCAGCTTTTCGCACGTTACTAAGGAGAGCTCTTAATAAAGAGTCTCTGTCATTCAATTAGTCCGCCAATCAGATTCTAAAACATGTTTCTTTTTTTCTACAGGTACATAATAAAATCACCTACAACTCCGGGAAAACAGAACAACGTCCCTCTACGGACAATTTAGAACTAAACATGTACTGGCAATGACAAGTCCGAAAGTGCAGTGATCGTGTCAGTGATAGTGCATAGTGGACACATGATGTGAACAGACAGTTGACACAATGTGGGCAGCCCAGCTCAGCTGTATTTTCATATTGTTCGGTGAGTAAACTAGTTTGTTAGTTTAGTGTGCTAATCGTGTGTCAATTAGTTTTAAGTGGCACGTTTTTTATTTATTTTAAAACACGACACTAACTTCACAGGTTGTATACTAAAACCTGTTAGTGGTGTCTTTACTGGCTAGCACTTGCCTAAAATAGAATCACGGGTACTCCATTTTCTAGTTCTTTTGTCATACCCATAATGTCTTTGTGGTTTCACATCACTAACTTCAAAATCATAAATGTACGTTATAATAAGCTAATCACATGGTACAACAATTTTCTTTTGATTTCCTTTCCAACAGAAATACAGACTGGTTATAAGAACTGTCAACCTGTCCGTTAACGTATAAGCTATTAACTACTACCAATGCTTGAAGTGCTACTTCTTACTACTCATAATGGCGACAAGTGACCGCAATATGCTACGCGCCAACACCGTCGGTGGAAAACAATGCTAATATAATACAAACTGAAAAAGCTTAAAACATATTCGTTCGCGTTTATTTTTAGGCGGTACGCAGCTGCAGACATAATGTGATACCGTTAATATAACAATGGCCGTATATAATTCAGTTATAAAAACACACTGTTTGCCTCCAGATGAACAATAAAGAGAACAGTCATGACCTAATCGCAATTTCGTTTCAAATTCAAACAAACGAAACCCTTTTATCTCAGTTACAACAGAAATTTCTTTTTCAATAGGCCGACTACATAATGAAATATTTGCAGAATGCCCCGGTTAATGTTAAAAAAGTGGAAGAATAAAAAATAACGAAACGTGACGGGAAACAAAGCACGTTTTTATCGTTGGAAGGGATCGTACTAATGGAAGCTGGACCAAACGGGTTCGGATCAAATCGTTACGTTTTTGGCAAATTTCGTAGAACTTATGTGTTTCTTGTCGACTGAAGAAACACATTGATGAGGTGGAACGATACGACGGAAACCTAGAACATTACTTTCTACGCTCAATATACCTAACATGAAAGCGATAATGTTGTTGAAAAAAAAGACAGTCAAATTCAACTCGTGATCGATACTGGAATAATGAAATCTTTCATAGCTGAAACATGAGTTCTACAGAAAAATATCTAATTACTTATTTTCCTACAAGAACACAAAAAGCAGATTTTCACTTCACAGTAAAACAAAATTGTCATTTAACCTACCGATTACATAAACGACTGTCGGTGAAATTACCCCAAGTTAGCCATGACGCATAAAAAGACGGCAAAATTTATTGACCAAAATATCGCATAAAATTAATATTAAGCTTGATGTATGTTGTATTATAATAGCCTTGACTTAAGTAATATAAGATGTTTTTCACTTACGTCAAGTTGGGTGTGAACCCATATTGCGTTGTCGTATTAAAACGTTTTTTATAAGGTAATACATTAAATGCGTGGGTCTGTTGGGCCTTTACATTTTTCTTACTATTTTATACTTCAATACTGTACACTGTGGCGAATATCGATCGACGCGAGACGTTACTTCTAATGTTTTTATTCAATTAGGCAATGACTAGCAGATTTTTGAATGATGGAAACTACGGTTGCCGCCCGTTTGTAAATAGGTATTTAAAACCACAAAGAAATAAAGGTCACTGAACGTTTACAATTAGCAATACACGTGGCTACTTTGGGTACACAGGATGTTTTTCGGACTTCAAAGACCCTGTCATAAGACCTTTAAAGAGGATTATTTTTGGTATTTCCTTTCACAATTATTAAATGATTTTAAGGATTTTTAGCTGTAAGTGAATATGATATTGTTTAAATACACTTTAGTAAAATGTTTGAAAAAAAAAGGAAAACAAGAATGCAATAGTGTTTTGTTCAACCTATTTTTTGGACTTGTGAGATCATGAACAGACAACTTCAGATAAACAAAGTTTCTACAAAATTTTACTACGACAGTTGTTGCTCTACCAATAAATGCGCAGGGAATCGATCAAATGGCTTACTTCACAATTGCAAAAATATAAGGCGCGTACAATATAATCTTTAGCTAGATTTTTCATGTCATCTCAATATTATCTTAAGCTCCTTTTAAGTCTTTTTAAGGCAAAAAGCTTTTACTCAAACACTTGGAGGGTGTCAATTCTGAAATGTAAATATTGGTTCACATGTGTGTCAGAGATGTGAAACCCTTACATTTTATTCTTGTGGTTACACTACATCTGTTGCTTATTGCAACGGCAACGGTTTGTACGCAAAACCGGACCGTGACGTGTTTACAGACGATTGAAAGCTCCTGTCAGCGTATCTAGGACACCGTGAGAAGAGGGTATAACTTGTTGTGATGTTGCATAATGGCTTTTTGTAATGTCGTATGAAATAAAATGAAAAATGTATATAATGGTTTATGGACATGGTATGACTAGCAACTGTTTAAAAGTATTAATGAAATGATATCGAAAACACTACGACGGCTTTAACTGTTTTCAGTTTATGAATCGACTAAGTCATAAGCAACTAATACAAACGCGAACAAGAAAATCAATAAATATACATTTATAAACTCCGAGAAATCGTCGTCTGACATTTTTTCATAATTTGAAGGCGCATTTCCTTTGGCGAAGATAAACTATTAATATTTTTATAAACTCCTTGAACTGTAGCTAAGACCAAAAGTGGAACACGGATTGAACTTTGCTGTCGAATGTACCCAAGTGGGGTAACTTTGCGACAAACTTCCAGTTAGTTTATCAGATGTTTAGGATCCCGTGTCCTAATTAAAAGCTTACCGACTCGAGTAGCTTTCATTTATTAAATGTTCAATTAAAAATTCTAGAGGAACCAAATTGAGTCTTACCATCTTTGTGTTTCCATTTTAACGCTCATTAGAAATGAAATTGCATATTTAGATTCAACGAGCAACCCGAATTTATAAAACGTTACATAATTTTATTTTGAATGTTATTTGAATTCACAAAATTATACAGTTTAGCTTATGAAAATTCGGCCGTGGAATAATTCATACTACAAAATAACTTCAAAGGAATAAAGCGGTTAAGAAATATGGTTACTTAGGCATTATTTTATAAATTGTTGTAGCAAATATCTATATTGAACATACTGCTCATATATGAACTTACATATTAAAACGGTTTGTAGAAGGCCGAAATTTTGTGCTTGTGTTACATACTTCCCGATTATTGTAAAAAATAAACTGTCTGCCATCAAAGCATCAATATAAGAAGCAAATCTACCACATTAACAACTGCTAGAAATATTCATAAAAATAAATGTTTTTGTAATAATAAAGTTTAAAGTTCTATAAATATTATCCAGTGCATCTGCCACGGACAGATGGCTATTGTGCGTGAATCACACCACCTTGGGGTTCTTTGCGTCATTCGAGGGAAATAGGTAACCTATTTCTTTTAGCTCATTTGAACAACTCGTGCGGAATTATAAAACGTGTATCGTGTAGATTCAGATTATTTGCATGTTTGTTTTTTTTCTGTAGACTGTAAAATGAAATAAAAATATGTGTTTGTGTGTTCCGATGCTCTTTTTCTCTAAGTAGGTCACATTATTTTTGATCGTCTTTTGACATTAAAGTGAAATTGTAGAGTACCTTTGTGATGAATACAAGTGGTTTCAGTTGACTTACATAAATAAAATCTAGCAGTTTGTGGACAAAATAACTTAAGTGTTTTATTATCCGTGAATTGGGAAAGTAAACTTTTATTTTGTTGCTACGTAAAATCAAGGTTTATCACTCTCGCGTTAACATATGCGACAAAATATAACTTGAGGTACAACTCTAGTGTGGGAATATTGCACCCGTTGCAGATTCTAAAGTTAAAGCGCTGCGTTGACATTTTCGCTGTCGTGCCTCGACCGCATTTACCATATGCCATTTAATACTCACGACTCAACTTATGTGTATATACAGTACTTCTAGACCAACCTTGTAGCTTCGCTCTTTCGAATAACTTCAAAGAAATATCAACATTACCCGTGTTGAAATAAAGCCTTTATTTGCTTTACTACTCTAAGTAATAGTCTGTGGCTGAGTTTATTTGCTTCGACTTTGAACGTGCTTTATTTTGATATTTCTTAGGCAATGTGAACGGCGCTGTGTTTCGCTTGGTCTGCGTATATCTCTTACATAAACTGAGAACTATTGATCTTTATTTGTGTTTATCTGAGCTGTCTCTTATTAGTAGTCAGTATTAAACAATAAAAGTAGTCAATATAAAACAATAAAAAAATAATATATAATCTTCTTAGTCCCCTTACAGAGTGCTTTGATAAGTACTAACTATTATTGTCACGTGTAGCCAAACTCAGCGTATACGCGCGACACATTCCCAGTGGCAAAAATCTGTTGCTCGGTTTTGAAAGTCATCTTTCGCCGAACCAAATACTGTCGCTCAGAAAAACTAAGCGAAAAATCAGCTAGAACGAAAGCGCTGTCAATCTTACCACGTTATCCTACCTATAAACTGAATCTATGTATGGTGTAAACCAGGCTTATTTTGTTTCATTATAATAGATTCTCCAACAATTGCTTATATACACAGTCTTTTCAATTATAATTAAAAGACACATTACTTTTCCACACACAACACACGCCACACACTTTTTAATCGATTCTGAAATATACCTCCACTCTTTCTCAAAAAAGATCGAATACATTTTTAAGGCGCGTTATTTAGGCATAATCTCGAAGCTACATATCACATACACATCTATAACTGAAATTACGTATAAAAGTTTGGTGCAAAACATAGTATAAATGATCAATTTATCTCAGGTGTGACAGCCGGCGGCGGAGGCTGGGAGCCCCTGGGGACGCCGTACTTCGACAACAGCACGAAGCGCGAGGCCACCGCCGCCGTGGGCCAGCCCGCCTATCTACACTGCAGAGTCCGCAACCTGGCTGATAGAGCGGTAAGATAAAGTTCTAATGTTTTTAAAATTAATGTATGACAATTAAACATCAAATACATTTAGCATATCTTAAGTTTTGTATAAAACAAATGTTTTCTGCTCTTTCTCCACTAAATCTAAGTAGATTTAAAGATAGCTTGAAGATGTTAGGATGATTAGCTTAAATCGTTAAAAAGAGTCTAACTAACTGATAATGCTCGAGACCGTGTCGATGAGCGTGAAACTACGGCCAACAAAGTATGCATTCTTTATTTCCATCATCTCAATTAAGCTATGGTGATCACACACAATATCATGAGCTGAACCTATTAAGAATAAAATACACAAGAGAACCATAAACTCTACAAAATAAAGGATAGTTTTTGGCAAGTTACTAGAAGAAATTACATCGTGAAGCAGTTGAAACCACAAGTATCAGCTAGTTAATAAATAGTTGATACAGGTGAACTTAGTGGGAAGTTTCTCCGTGGAGGAGACCAGGCAAGTGATATTACCTGGTGTACCGGTAGGCTGCCACCAAAAGTTTAATGTTGAGTATTAAACGTTAAGTGGCCGAACTTCACTAGCGCAATATGGCATTTCTGTCGCCAGAGATACTCTACAAAATACTTTTAGTAGTAGTGCAGTTTAAACAAAAATAATTTCTTCAAAAGACGTAAAAGGATTGAAAATTCAGAAAAAATACACATCTTATTTCTATATGTGAATCGTAAAAAGAACATAAAGGTTTTCGGCCACACAAAAGCTTGTATAAAATAAACACTGCACAAAATGTTCAACATTCAGACCAAAAGAATCACTTTGTCTGAAAACGAAACATTTACAAAATCACCTCTGCGCTAAAGTTGGGCTCAGAAGTCGTTGAAACCGGGATATCTTAAAGGACAAAACCCTACAATGTACGAGATATTCCAATTGAAAAAGTTATCAGCACCACGTTATATAATATAAGTGAATTAGAAAATGTTTTCGTATCGAGTTTCGGTGACTGTTGATTTCATTAAACGAAGTGCTTTGTATACAAATCCATAAAGGCGGTGAAACTGATGCGTGCTAACGATAAGCAAATGTGACACTTTTATGGTTCTTTATAGGGTGTTCTGGTATCTCTATTCAAATCTGAATCCGCAGTTTTAGGTCAAAATGAAATTGCACTGTGGTATAGCGTAGTGGACTTTATCCACCGCATAAGCTGTTTGGATCATCAACTTGGGTTTCCCCAAATATTTTGGGTTCATTTCTAGTTGCGTATGTTACAAAGGCTACAATACCGACTGACCCCTCGCTACCCAATTAGTGAGGGATGTCACCGTACATATAGTTCTAAGCAATGTTTTCCGGCTATAGTGGGATAGGAAAAAATGTTTGTTACCAGCAGGTCGATAGTTAACGCATAGGTACTTTGCCAATTCTACCTGAAAAGCGAAGATTGTTGAAAAGAACTCAAGAAAGCTTGAAAATATTAAAAATAATATTTCGTGGCAAACAAAACAATAATTTTGAAAAACCTCACAAAATATAAAAGGCGATCTAATATTTTAAAGTCTCAAGTGCGGAAACGGCGCATCGATCTATCTGCATATATCTATACTTCCTACGTCTCCTTTTCCCAGAAGAACGTAGACGGGAAACTTTAGCATAAAATTGTATATTCAAACCAAAAGGCTGCATAAACAGCTCGATAGACATTAAAACTAAGAGGGAAGGATTTTACCCGCAAGTAGTTACCGCAAACGGTACTCCCCGGAGATGAAATAGATAGTATCCATCTTGCTTTACCTACTTCACAAGACGTTCACATATTCCACTATGCATTTATTTAGATTTTCACTCGTATTCATTTTATCGATACAGAGGCATCTCCGCTGGTATCCGCTTACGTTCCTATGATATATGCAGTACGTATGTATTTGATTTTCAAATTGGCTTTTATAAATTGTGGGACACATTCACTTATTCTCCGAGTATATGTCGTAAAATATGCGATGATACTCGGGTCGTATTGGCTACGGTACTTGTTCGCTTCAGACCGTAAAATACTTGAATTGAAAACTCATCTTTGCACTTGAGAAAGGCTCTGTTTAGTCACACAACAGCGCTGAACCACCGCAAGAAGCTTTGTCCATATATTCAGGCAGTCTGAAAAGCCCCGAGCCGTGCTTAACGGTCCGCGAAACAACGCTTTAAAGAAACCCTTGAGTGGATTTAAGGGTATGGCTGATCATGTACTTGAATCTAATAAACCGACTCTTGCGTTCTGAAATTGTACCTAGTAACGTATTTAATTTAATAATTTGTGGCTATGCCAATTTGATACATACTTTCTTCTGAACGTAACGCGATTGAAAGTTTAAAAAAATCTCATGTCTTTGGAAACTTTTTTGGTTCGTTAGCTGAAGCGCAGATTTTTTGTCGCAGATATTTAATTTTCCGTTTCTAGACGCCAATTATATCAATCCCAAATTATGCCCTTTAAAAACATATCTTTCATGTGTGAAATTTTATTTAAAATATTTCAACCTGTCCATATAAAAAATAAATTCACCACCACAATCAGTGATAACTCCACATAAGCATGTTTTTCTCACTTGGCGTCCAAATCGCAATCCATAAACTGACTCGTAAAAAAATGAGCCAATTCCACTGGTTGTTGGCACAAACTTGACAAATCCGGACGTAGAGGAACTCGCGCGACTCAATATAGGGCAAGTAGGTAATGCCTGAAGCCTCGTATTTCGTTATCGCATTTGAATTTAAGATGGCGTACTGAAAATGTACGCTCACTGCAACAGCCGTATCCCTGAGTATAGTTGCGCATTTTAAATGGTCATTTATTTTAATTAAACGCTCCTGTTACAGTCTTAACATTTTTTTCTAAATTAATGTTCGGCGTGTCAGGTGACTTGAGTATGTTGGTATGTGTGCATGTGTTAATTATTTTTTTTATAGTTGTTATTAATGAATGTTATTATTTATCGTACGCGGTAATTCATAAAACGATTTTTAAATATTTTCTGAACTACAACCTAATCCACATCACACGCTATTTTCGCATTGCATGCTCAAAATCTTATATATAGTGTGTAGCAATAAAGGCTTCAATATACTTCGCTTAACGGTTATAAAGATATATATTCCTATGAAACAGTTGCTACTTACGAATATTTCTCTCAGCGTAAACCTTAATAACATTACCATTAATAACAGGCATCAATTATAATTAATCGATTATAATGATAGAAGTTGCGTGAGCGAAGACACTGAATCATAATCAATCAAAGCCGTGAAAGCTGACCAGTATTGCGTAGTCCCTTCTGCCTTGTTAAGTACCTACTGCGCAGTTTTTCCAACAAATATATTATGGAGTAAGTAGTACTACAGAGGATTACTTATAAAAATAATTTTATGTTGTTAAGCTATCCATAGTCAATCTCACGTTTTTCTTGTAGAAAAATATCAATAAACCTTTTTCTTTTTCTAACAATTTAATACAGTGAGTCACAAAAGTTAATTCCAAACAACGTCTCATTTGACAGCAAAACTTCAAATTCACTCGAAAATCACAAAAGCTATTTGATGCCCCATTATAAGTTGACATCGCCCAAAGCCATTTTTATAGTCTCTGCGAACTCAATTTAATATATATCTTGAAAGATTACATTTATATTTCATACATCTGAGATAGGTCTTAAACTAAGATATGTCATAAGCCAGTATTGCCAGATTCAATATAAAGCAATTTGGATAGCAAAAACTGTGGGTTCCCAATTCCGGACGAAGTGTTAATCAAGGGGGAAACATCTGGTAACACTTAACTTCTTTGCCCCTAACAATTTGTAAGAAAGTTCGTGCACTTATTAAGCCCTAGTTCGTCCAATATCACGGCTTTTTATGGAATCATTCGGTGAAGTTTGGTTATATTCTCACTTGGGTGCATTTGAGTACTTATCTGTAAGAGAATCAATCATCATCAGCCTATCGCAGTCCGCTGCTGGACATAGGCCTCTCCAAGTGCACGCCACTGAGATCGATTTTCGGCTACTCGCATCCAGCTCCTGCCAGCCGTCTTGCGCAAGTCATCACTCCACCGTGCCTGAGGACGTCCTACACTACGCTTGCCGAGGCGTGGTCTCCACTCTAGAACTCGTTTACCCCAACGGTTATCGGTTCTTCGGCTAATATGGCCAGCCCACTGCCACTTCAGCTTGCTGATTCGGTGGGCTATGTCGATGACCTTGGTTCTCTGACGGATTACCTCATTTCTGATGCGATCCCTCAGAGAAATGCCAAGCATAGCCCTTTCCATAGCCCGCTGAGCGACTTTAAACTTGTGGACCAGCCGTACCGTCAGTGTCCACGTTTCGGCTCCGTAAGTCATGACAGGTAGGACGCACTGATTGAAGACTTTCGTCTTTAGGCACTGTGGGATCGACGATGTTAGGACTCGACGTAGCTTCCCAAATGCAGCCCAACCCAACTGAATTCTCCTATTCACCTCGTCCTCAAAGTTGTTTCTACCTAACTGCAATGTCTGCCCGAGGTATACATATTTCCGAACAACTTCGAGAACGGCGCCGTGTATCGCAATCGGTTCCGGTAGAACATGTTCATTGAACATGGCCTTGGTTTTGTCCAAGTTCATCCGTAGGCCGATGCGTAGAGAAGATTCAGCCAGGTCGTTCAGCATTTGTTGTAGGTCCTGCAGCGTTTCTGCCATGATGACGATATCGTCAGCAAATCGCAAGTGAGAGATGTGTTCGCCATTGATGTTGATGCCACGTCCTTTCCAGTTCAGCGTCTTGAACATATCCTCCATTGCATTAGTGAACAGTTTCGGGGAAATAACATCCCCTTGTCTCACTCCTCGATGCAACGGTATGGGCCTTGTTTGCTGATTTTGTACTTGGACGGACATTGTAGCGACTTCGTAGAGACATCTCATCACTTGGATGTATCGCCAATCTACTTGACAACGCTGCAGGGACTCCAGAACAGACCAGATTTCAACCGAGTCAAAGGCCTTCTCATAGTCCACAAATGCTAGACACAGGGGCTGATTATACTCTTCGGTCTTCTGTATAATCTGCCGCACTGTGTGGATGTGGTCTATGGTGCCGTATCCGCTCCGAAACCCAGCCTGCTCCGGTGGTTGGAATTCGTCGAGTCTTCGCGCAAGTCGGTTCGTGATCACTCTTGAGAACAGCTTATATACGTGGCTTAGGAGGGAAATGGGTCGATAGTTCTTCAACTGGGTTTTGTCTCCCTTTTTGAAGAACAGGACGACAACACTCCTACTCCACGCCTCTGGAGTTCTCCCTTCAAACAGGACGGCATTAAAAAGCTTCTGGAGCTCCCCCAGTACGGGCTTTCCTCCTGCTTTTAATAGCTCTGTTGTAATGCCATCCTCGCCAGGGGCTTTTCCATTTTTGAGCTGTCTCAGAGCGATCTCGATTTCGCCACTGCTGACTTCTGGCAGGTCTTCGGTGAAATGGCGCGTTAATGTGGCTCTAGAATCCTCATTTCCGGGATCAGGTCGAGATGCATGCGATGCGTATAACCGGCCATAGAAATTTTCCACTTCCGAAAGGACTGCCGGCACCGAAGAAACGACTTCTCCACTTGTTGTGGTCAGCTTCGTCAAGTGGCTTCTTCCAAGAGATTGTACGAACACCTTTGACCCCCGATTCAGCTCAATTGCTCTTTCAATGTCAAGAGTATTGGAGCACCGGAGGTCGCGTCGTACGTGCTTGTTGATCTCTTGGTTTAGAGCCCGCTTAGCTGACGAAGTGACAGGTGGGTTCACATCGTCTCTTCATAAGCCCTAATGTCTCTTCCGAAAGCTTTGATTTCTTGCCCTTACGCTGCATGTTACAGAATCTCGAACCTTCCTCCCTGAGGATCCGAACCACATTTTCGTGGTTCTGGTTAACGTCTGTTGTGGTTTCCACGGCGGCAAATCGGTTCTCCAAATTTGACTGGAACGTTTCAGATCCTGTCATGGTTTGGAGCAGTGTTGGTCGGAGCCTGGCCTTCATCAGACGGAAACGTTCAGCCTTGAAGTTGATATTCAGAGAGCCTCGGACAAGTCGGTGATCGCTACCGGTATTAAACCTATTGATCACGGAGACGTCTCTGAATATGTGCTTCTTGTTCGTCATGATGAAGTCAATCTCATTTTTAGTCATAGTGTCGGGGCTTTGCCACGTCCACTTCCTTTGGGGCTGCTTTTTGAAAAAAGAGTTCATCAAAAAGAGCCCCTCACGTTCGAGGAAGTTGACGAGCATTTGCCCCCTATGATTCCTGCTTCCAAATCCATGGGATCCTACTGCCGATTCGCCGCAAATCTGTACTCCCACTTTAGCGTTAAAGTCCCCCATGACAACGGTGTAATGGGTCTTTGTAGTGAAGTGGAGGGCCCTTGATATATCATCAAACATATCCTCCACTTCATCGTCGGAATGTGTCGAGGTCGGTGCGTACACTTGCACTACCTTGAGGCTATACCTGTCGGTGAGCTTTAAGATAAGGTACGCTACCCTGTTCGACACACTAGACACCTCCACAACGTTATCAGCTAGGGACTTATTAACCAGAAACCCAACGCCACCTTGGGATTGTTGGTCTCCCTCTCGGAAGTACATTAGGTGACCTGATTCGAGGGTTATGGTGTCCTCCCCCTCTCTTCGAACTTCACATAACCCTAATATGTGCCACCTAATCTTCCCAAGTTCCACCTCGAGTTGCGCCAGATGCGAGTCAAGCCGTAGCGTGCGGCCGTTGTACGTCGCCAGAGTCAGTTTTGTTTGGTGGCCTCCCGTAACCCGGAGATTCTTCGCACCCCCTGCCCCGCCGTAACCACGGTCGCCACCATGACCGGGAATAGCGGGACTGCCGGGAACTAGGGGCCGTGGCTTTTCTGTGCTGCTCATAGAGGTATTTAGCCTACTGCTATCACGCTGGCCAGACGGGTTGATAGAGGGTTTTTTTTCGAGTTTTCCTTCTCTTGCACTGGTGTTTGGTGCATTTTATACTCCATTAGTCGACTTTTACGACACCCACTGGAAGAAGGGGTAGCGACATATGTATTCTTAAGCCGTCGCTACACGGCATGCAAGAGAATCAATAGCTCGTATGAAAAACAGGATCATGAAATCTTATATTGTACCAACTCACGAAAGTATGCTTGGGATTATTGTAAGGGAGAGGAAAATTGGAAATAAGGAAGGAAAGTTATAAACCATTTTAACTTTATCAATATGGGCAAAAAAGTTAGATGCGATCGCTAGCTAGCAAATATCGCTTTTAATTAAGTGTATTTTTAAAACACCTTTTACGTTCAGAAAAAAACCATTTCAGTCTGCATAGATATCTATTTAAGTATCTATTGCATAATTTGCATCGGAGATCGAGCGCTGCAAATTGCTTTAAACTTCGGAATATAAAAAAGTCAAACAAACCGCAAAATAAATAGAGAAACTTGTTTGAAATTCTTTCTTCGTTTTAGTGCCTTCCGACCCAGCCGTCTTTTCATTAGCCAAAGTCCAATTTCTCCGTTATGTATTTCGACGAAGTGCTGATTTTAAAAGAAACGAGTTGGCATTGTGTGACTTGCCTACCTACTGGATATAAAACGTAAATAACTTGGTTTAGTACAACAGACAGTCTGTAAGCTACTTATTTAGGTTCGTTTCGAAATAACGTAGGTCTATACGCACTTTTGTTGCTCTCATCTTCTGTTTTAGTACTGTATCTTGAGCTTAAGAAGCTCCATATTGTCGACGGTTTCGGCTCTTATACAATACCTAAAATGTTGTATGACCTAGTTTTGTAATTTTGGACCAACAAATAAAAAACTGTATTTAATCGTGTAATCAAAACTACCATCATATCAACTTCACAAAAATAACATCAAAATCAACTGTTCGGAAAACAAAATGCATTGAAATCAACGTAACACAATAGTTGATTTTATACACTGTATGTTTCCAATTACGTTGACAAATGTATGACAAACACAGGCTTAATCAATCACCAACACAAATGATATGTCCTCGCGAACCTTTTGAAATATTATCTCTTTAGTCCAATATTTGTAAAGCTTCACATATTATGTAAATCCTAATAACTAAATGTCACCGTGGAAGATAAATCACTTGCCTTGACTAACATGAATGTGTACTATAAGTTCTCGTCGTGGTCAAAGTGTTAGTGTAGCATGCATCATATGAATTTATTCTTCACGTAGATATATTACTTTTTGTGGTGCAAATTAATAATATACACGTACTATGCAACATAAACTTATTATTACGAACATATAGAACATATAAGCCTCTTTATCTAATGAATTACAATGAAATTATATCAGTATTAATCAGTTTCACAGGCGACTGCAAAATTTTTCATGATTGCCTAATCCAGGGTTGCATTGCATGGTTACGAATCTTGCTCAAAACTTTTGACTAGATGGTAAAAACAAACATGATTCCTCAATAAAAATTATATTAACACGTCCATAAAATATGTAAATAAAACTCCTGCAGTATGAGTTTTCCATACCGAGGGTGCGGCATTCAATGAATTCGCCCGTTGCGCTTTCCGACTTTCCACGAGCAACGAGTAGCGGCCAGGTCGCATGCAATTTCTAATACCAATATCTTGGAAACTGAAGAGTTTACGTTTAATTTGCCTTTGCTCATACATACCTATTATTTATTTATACATACATTTGTTGGTTCCTCAAGTGCATGTATTATGCGTTATGTTTCTCTATAGGCTAAATTATACATGCCAATTTGACTTAAGAGGATTGAAGCAAGACTCCTTAAAAGAAGGAATATGAATGAGGATTTATATTTGACTGCAAACATTTTTATGTATCTAGACTATTGAAAATTTACTTTACTGTGGGTACCTTCTATATGAAATATCGAATTCTTCTGTGCTTGTTTCAGGCGATGAATAGACCCTCTCTCGTGTATGAAGAATAGATCCACATTGTGAAGGTTCTGCTATTGTTACCATCGCACAATCTGAAGCTCTTCGCTAAATATATTCTGGGAATTGTCACCAATTTCTAGGTCAAGCCTTGAAATAACGAGGGATTTACTAATAGATTAGTAAACGTATTTTATTGGTATTCTTTTGAAAGGGTTTTAAAGAGGAGGGTTCATAAAATAATACTCCTCAAATGAAGAACACCAGAAAATGTTACCTAACGAGCTGCTATTGAATAAAGGACTTGGTAACTGGTATAAAAAACTCAAATTAAGATTGATAACTTTTATACGACATTCTCAATTGTCGGCAAAGTGAGTTTAAGTTTCAAAGGCGGATCAAACTTGGCCGAGGCGCGTACGGGCCAATTTCTCTCCACGAGATTGTGGAAAACAACCAAGCACTTCCAGAATAGTTTCATAATTACTCGTCTTGCTCTAATTACTTAATCAGACCCGGATATCTTTCTCTGTTAATTTAATCCGAGTAATATTAACTGAGAATCTAAAATATCTACTATAGTTACACTCTGAATTATCGAGTCTAACACCTCCGCCTTCGTCCCAGTTACACGCATAAAATAATCAAATTACTAACACCAGTTTACGAAAGGCACAAATATACTACACTTATTAATTTAATGTATTAAAACAAAAAGTCATCACAGTCCGCTATATAAAGTCTATCCCAGCTCAACAAAACAGCATTTAGGTCAAACGCGGTTTGAACCGTCACAATTCACGACCGAAATTTACCTCGAATAGATTCAATATTTAATCCTCTTTTCAGAGCTCGGGTAAAAGATTAGTGAAAGACATTAAAGGTTGGCTTTCTAGTGGGAAACTATTCAGAGGAGTGGGCAATCTTCTATGTGGTTTCCGATGTGAGTGGCGCGTGAATGGTGCCCAAATTGCTAGTGAACGGCTGACTCATTCGAGCCGCAGATTGCGCTGAATCACTTCACTTTACTCCACTCACAATTTTTATCTAGTGATACCATTGAGGTAAAGTGTACGATAAAACGCGGAATGATTTGATGCTATTGATCTCTGCAGAACTAACGGCACGCTATTTAAAACGCAAACATCAGTCAGTGTTAGTATTATTAACACGTTAGCGACGTGCGATGTCACTCTCGTTAAAAATTACGTAAATTGTTTGGTAGATAAATGCCAGGCTCTCGAAACACAAATAAAGTCCCAATCAATTTGTCTAAACCCTCGCATGCAAAGCCCACTTACCCATTGGACAGTTAACACAATTTTGTAATTAGCGCGCTCACTAGCGCAAACAACTGTAAACCAACACAATAGAGGTGAACTATTTATAGGTAAATGAAGCTCGGTAGTTCTTTAAGGTGAATTGATTGTGCTCGATTTTCATACTAATTACTTGGTTATTTTGTACACAAATATTGTGATCTACCGATTAAAACGAATAATTTTGTAAAAATTATCCGAGCCCTTTAAATGATAACTGAACATGTACGCACATAGCTATTTCATTTAATTTTTTCGTCACTTATTTACGAAAAATTGCAATATAATAAATGTGTATTCCAATTTCTCGTAAAACAGGTGAAATTGAATTTTCGTTAAATGTGGATTACGTTTAGCGAGAATTCAATTTTATGTAAAAATCTAACCCATTTTAGATTTAACTCGGTCCAAATTAAATCCATCAATCTATCAATTACAATCTGCATAACAGAGCGAGGGGAGCGACAATAACATTCCATTTTATTCGACAACGAGTTCAATCCTACTTGATCTAGGCTTGACCCATAAAAACTTTGGCGCCGCGAGAAAGAATGGTTAGGGGGTTTCCAGTTATATCCAGTTAGTTCTGTCTCCGCCACGCTTTAAACCGTGCCACGAAGAAAGTTTTAAAACCTCACAGCGAATAGTCTCGAATACAAATTCGTATGAAACTCTCGATGCAGCCACATAAAAATTGGAACGAGTCGAAACAGCTACAATTACTTTGTAGTACGAGAGCATCATAAATTAAAGCGGCTTTTTATTTTATTTTCTTTCTAATTGTTCTTAACGAATTTATCAAATTTACGCTTACGTGCCGGAAATTTATGGTGATCCAGGTCTTAGGGTACGAATTTTATAGAGCCCGAATTTGAAAGAGCTTATCGAGACTTAAGTATTCTCGGTTTACTAAAATTATTGCTGTAAAAGTTTACTTCCAGCAAATTCACGTAAGTTTTATCTTGGAATAAAATTGGAATAAGGATTTTATTTGAGAACTTAAAAGTTTACAACTCGAAATTAACGAAGTCACGTAGGTACCACTTTGGGAATAAAGTTTTTGGTAAATTGGGGTATAAATAAGTTTGATAAATTAACTCTTTGCCGGCCACAAGACACAATAGCAGCTTTATTGCTATTAATGCCGCACAAAATTTTGAATTTATGAATATGAAATACTTTGCTTATATAGAAAAGATAAATGGCAACTTCAACAGTACAAAAAATTACCTAGCTCTGTTCTATGAAATTTACTTTATCAAGTGGCAGCACCTGCTATGAGGTACTTTTGAAACTCATTTCTCATGTACTGCAGCTATCAATTTTGTTCATTATCACTCGATTCAACACATGAGCACTCTCTACGGAACCATAACATATTGTAAAGATATCAAGATAAGCGAAATCATGCGTCAATTTGTTTATTTATTGCAGCAAGTATAATACCATCGATTTATTAAGAAGATTATTATGGCGCAATGCGTATGAGACTCGAAAGGACCGCAGTGATCCAACTGTTGTTTAGCGCTTATTGCCGAACTAGCTTTCGCAAACAGTTTCAGACCCTTCCTGGACAATTTACTTTCCGCACCTGGATAACAAGTAGCTTCTGCATTTTTCTTAAAAATACCTATATTATTATTCAAGTTTCATCAAAATTCAATCTGTAAATGTTCCATGAAAGAGAAACAAACATCCATGCATACCAAAATGTGAGTTACGGATATCATTGGAAGAGTTCCTACCTATAGTTTTTACAAGTAATAACTAAATAGCAAATCAAATATTTAGAGAACATCGTATGGCCATTTAATTTCACGTACGGCCTAATTCTGCAGCAGAGTAATAATAGTTTACATAACACTCGAACGAGTAAACACATAGATAGGAACAATCCCGTCTAAATATAAACAGAATTTGTATTTTAATTAAACTTACACCAATTTATGTTCCAATCAGTTTGAGCGTATTCATAATATTAATTATGGGAACCTAACTTGTATTAGAGCTTTAGTCCAAGTAACAAAAAGCCAGCGGTCGTCTCTGAATCTTTACATAGAAACATACGTCGTTGCTATAACGTTGGAAACATGTAGGTCAAGTTAGAGACATTCACAGACATTTCAATAAGAAGCACTAAATTACAGACGGGTAATTCGGCAATAATTTAAATTGAGAAATTCTTGCAAAGATTCTAATTTTACGCTGGAATAGTTTAGTATTGAAAATGTCTTGTTTTCAAAGTAGAGTTTTGTCGAATGGAATTTATTGTTCAACTTTTAATTCAATAAATAGTTAGGAAACAACGTGACATCGGACGAAAATTGTAGACGTTTTAGTATTCACGCTATGTAGTTATAGGCCCAAGTTCGCCGACAACAGGGGCATCCGTTTTCCTTACAACAACTGTTTACTTTAGAAATTGAACGTGAAAAATAATAGTCAACTGTTGTTTAAAGAAAACTGACGTTTACATGCATATCTTGCATGAGATATGCATGATATATAAACCTTCTAGCTGTTTGGGTGAAACAAATCAGCCTTTCAGACAACTTATCAGCAATTCCAATTTCAAAAAAATATAAAGGTATTATTGTCACCAGGTATCCTGGATCCGCAAGCGTGACCTCCACATCCTCACAGTGGGAGTGCACACTTACAGCAGCGACGCGCGATTCGCCGCGCTCCACGCTGATGGCTCCGATGAGTGGACGCTCAGAGTTGCTCCCGCGCAGCCCCGCGACTCCGGCGCGTACGAGTGTCAAGTGTCTACGGAACCTAAGATCAGCTTGTCGTTTCGACTTACTGTTGTTGGTAAGTTTTTTTACACCTAAAATGTTTAATATTAAATGATATGTATTGTGTATTACATAAATATAAGACGCATTCAATATAGCTAATGAGAAATAAGAACCGAACTCTTCTAATTCGTTACTCCGATGTAGGATTTGGTCAAAGAATTTTATCTCCCCTGTGTTATAACTACACCTTTGTTAAACATTGTTGTGGTCAGTATTTTTGAGCAATTCATGTCTGGTTGTTTACTTTGACCATTGTATTAAAGCGTGCTCTATTTAGAAAGGAACTGACGCCAGGGCCAGTAAATCGATTCAGCGGCGATGCCAAGACTCCGATGTCCGAACAATGTTTGTAAAACTTGCAAACGTTTAAACGAGCCAAGAAAGCAAATCTTACGCAACAAATACAAACATTTTCCACTATTAATTTAAATTAATTTAATTGCAAAGTGAACGTTGTAAAGAGACAAAGTTTTAACAATAAAAAACCGCGAAGTTTTAACAAAAAGGCGCATCCGCTTTTATTATGCAACTGGACTTGCAAACTGTAATTGGCAAAAGCCACAAATGAACAGTTCCATTGAAAACTGTAAACACAACGTTCAGACTATGTAAACTTCAATGTAATTAATATTTAACAAGCCTTATTTATTATAAACATGTTACTGCAATTATTATTTTAGTAATATTTACATAAAACTTGAATTTACCCTGATGATGGATGATTTTTTAATTGTCTTGCTATTATTACAATTTTATAAGGGGTCAACGCCAAGTTACTGAAAGTGTTCCGTAAAAACTTTGTGAAATTGTAAATATTCCAACTTTAATAGCTTTTATAGGTTATTGTCATCATCAATACTTCCTGTGTATTCCCGAGCTTGTGGTATTTAAAACGTTTTGTTGTCAACAGTTTCAAAGGCGGAGATACTGTCGGGACCAGAGCTGTTCGTCAGAGCGGGATCGGACATCAATCTTACTTGCGTGGCGAAATACGCCCCAGACCCGCCGAGGTAACTAATGTGAAAAATCTAGACTACCCAGCACTACACATTAAAAATGTAGATAAATTGCTAGAAAATTCTTTGTTTATTTTATGTACGCCCTTTATTTAGTTCACTACTTTTATTTGTTGAAAGATGAAACGTTATATTTCTCGCTTTCAAAAGCTCAATCTACATGTTTTTTAATTAAGTTTCATTTTTTGAACACATTGTTTTTGATTTCAAATTAATATTTTACGCAAACATGCTTGATTTTATTTTAGTTTTAGCGCGTAATTATTCCATTGTAAAACAAAACGATCTTTAGTAGAATAAATTCTTGATAAATGTACGAAAGTAAAATCATTTTCACTTTAAAAGCGGAAACTTTTTGTAAGGCTTATAAAGGAAATGGAAAAGGTGCTATATTCTTACTTGGAACGGGCAGAAAGAGCACCCATGAAAATGTGGGTTGCCAACATAAAAAACGAGGAAGTGAGAAATAACTCTCGAGTGGGACTTTTGTGTCAGCGTACGTGACAAATGTGTAATGAGACCATCTTGTTCAGTTAGATCATATTGCCCGCACTCGCCTTCTACAAAAGTATCACATTTTTGGCCAGCTCGCCGACATCATATTTTAGTGCTTGCAACTTACTCACTAGCTCACTCTGATGACACACAGATTTTTTATGTTGCCTGCTAACTTAAATGAAATTCGTGAAACAAAACATTTTTGAACCGAGCGGTAATAAAAGCCATATCTTTCACATAAACAAGAACAAAATTCGATCCGTTTTTAAAAATGGTTCGTACGTAAATGAATTACGTATGTTGGAAAAACAAATACGGCTGAAAAATAATACAGGCGACAAAAATTGGATGTACGTTATTGATGTTTGCGGTTGTGTAACTCGGAATAAATACCCGGCACACAAATCGTAGCGGTGTGAATAGGCGACCCCGCCTTCCACCTTACGATCTTATAATGGAAGTGTGTTATCGTGTAGGCACCTTTTCACACCGCACCGTGCCTATATATTTAGTGTTCGCATCCATAAACATGATAAGCTTATTTTCAGATAAAAGGGTCGGCTGAGGTCCCTAAGTGAGGTATTCTTTAGCTATCAACGTTTAATGGAGGCCTATGTCTGAGATCTATCGAGGGATCTCCAATTTGAATATTGATACGGTGATACGCTCCACGTGGACAGATGTCGTTTTTAGGGTTCCGTAGCCAAAATGGCAAAAACGGAACCCTTATAGTTTCGTCATGTCCGTCTGTCCGTCTGTCCGTCTGTCACAGCCGATTTACTCGGAAACTATAAGTACTACAGTGATGAAATTTGATGGGAATATGTGTTGTATGAACCGCTACAAAAATATGACACTAAATAGTAAAAAAAAAGAATTGGGGGTGGGGCCCCCCATACATGTAACTGAGGGATGAAATTTTTTTTTTCGATGTACATACCCGTGTGGGGTATCAATGGAAAGGTCTTTTAAAATAATATAAAGTTTTCTAAAAAACATTTTTCTTAAAGTGAACGGTTTTTGAGATATCAGCTCTCAAAGTCGTAAAAAGTATGTCCCCCCCCTCTATTTTTATAACTACGGGGTATAAAATTCTAAAAAAAATAGAGGTGATGCATGCTAATTAACTCTTTCAACGATTTTTGGTTTGATCAAAGTATCTCTTATAGTTTTTGAGATAGGTTGATTTAACTGTAATTTACGGAACCCTTCGTGCACGAGTCCGACTCGCACTTGGCCGGTTTTTATTCAAATGTTTCCAACTATTTATGGACTTTATCTGATCTTTTAACTCTCTGCTTTTATATCTTTTACGTATTGATTTTTTATTAAGTTAGTTCGAATCCAAGCCAGTATTTTTATTCTTTCCCTCAAAGTGTCTGCGGTCCGATGTTCACAAATAAGGGTTGTGCAATGCGTCTATTGTTTCTCGATTGTCGTATATCTCGTCATTGTATTGAGTATCTGCAGCATTCATGCGGTTCACTTTTCCAGTTAACAGTAATTTATCGCAAAGGAATAAATAAATAATTATTTTTGGAGCGAACATATCTCCTTTATGAGTCTCTTTATACATAATCAGAATATTTTAAACGTCAGACCCGAACCCAGATTGGGACGAATACGTTTTTATATTCCGACATCGCGCGCTCAATAACAGATTGACTGATTACGGTAGGTCAGCTTTTTTTAACATTCCTGGACTAAATTGCAGCTATAACTTTCTCTTCCTCCCGCATACGTTTACCCAAATGGTTTTTACAGTTAGTTTATTGACCGTGTGACATTCGAAAGGGGAACCCGACCAATACGCGTCAAATGTATTTCTTAGTAGTTCGAACAATGTGACCCAAGTAAACTGCTTATTAAACTGAAATTACGGACTTAAACTATGAAACACATCCTTCAATGTAATGAATAGCCGTGTGACGTCAAATAACATGTAATTAGTTCGCCAAAGGTGTAGGGTTTGTATACACAATCAACACGAAACTTTGACTTTCGTGTTTGACTTTGAATTATTAGACAATTATAGTTGTATTTGCCTGCTTTGAACATGACGGATGCGTTCTTAGTTAAACGGAAATCTGATGCCGAAGAATTTATATGTGAGGAATTTACCCCCTTACTTATAAAATCTCTAATCACCATTTTAACTAATCACTACTTAAAGTCTTAAGTAGTGTTTAAATGTTAGTTAAGACATGCTTAAGCAACGTTTATAAGTAAGAATTTTCTTAAACAGCCCTTAAGTATTACTTATATTTAATTCACGTTTATAAGTAAGGGGGTTAGTGTTTTTGTCACTTTTAAACACTGAAAAAATCTCATAGAAATATTTAGAATTTTAAAAATAAAATAAAACCAAAGTGCCGATTTAAATTCGATTCAAAGCAAAGAGGCGTAAAGCAATAAATATTAAAATACATTTTATATGGAGACCTCAAATGCTCCCTTGATATGAGATCGTGTCGTGAATAGAAACGTTATTCTCATTCTGTGACGTCACAGACGCACGACTAAACCTTACAATGTGGTCACCACTTATTCGACATCAGATGAGATTTTGTGATACAGAATCAAATTCAACTTCAATGCTTTGAAAAACATTTCGATTTTAATGTGATTGAAAATCTTTTATATGAAATGAAATGAAAACAGTGAACTTTATTTTGTTTATTTCTTGTTGAAATCTTTCTTTTGAATGCTTTTTTGCGATCTGTGACTTTGAATTGTTTTTATTTGAACGTTGTTGTTCAGCTGTCAGTGTTAACTAATTAATGTGTTACATGAATGGTTTTCTGATAAAAAACAGAAAGATCTTTCAAATGTTTAATTTTGTTTTTACCGATTCATTATATTTTAACAATAGAAACATACTATCGTCAAAATCTTTTATCGTAAAATAACTAACATGCACTAAAGCGAAAAGGGAATTTGAAAATGTATAAACGCATACACGAAATTGTCGCCTCAAATCTGCAATTTATGCATCTACAGAACATTTGCAGCAAAGTAACCCAACTACAAAAGGCGGTTAGCTCACTATTCAAATCGTCTTTCTCACTTGCATTTCAAAACGAAATAATAAACCGTCGAATTTACAAATACTTTTCATGCTCCATTTAACATTGGTCCTTAATATTCTGTGATCTCCTTGTTGTATGCCGCGTTTAAACTCATATCCAGAGAAAAGAATAACATTGTGGTTTTTGTCTTTCTTTTCTTTTGAGCTCGTGGTTAAGTAACAGTCGCTTAAGTTAAGGCGTTGATAATAAGGGTGGACTTTTTTGGGGCTGTCTCATTTAATTGTGATGTTTGAAAGGTGCGGTTTTTCAGCCTACTTTGGATAAACGATTTTTAATTGAGTTCCTCTATGTTTCGTTCGGTTTTTCATGCAAATAAGTAAATTATGAATTATTAATATTCTCTATCCTACAAATAATAAATGCCATTTATTTCCTCTAGTTTCATCTACTGGTATCGAGGCGAGCAAGTAGTGAACTATGCTCAGCGCGGAGGGATCAGTGTGGAGACAGAACAACGGACGAGAACTAGTCGACTGCTGATCGCACGCGCCGCGCCACACGACTCGGGGAACTATACTTGTGCACCGAGCAGTTCGGGTAAGAAAAACTATACTTTAGTAAAATAACTTCAGTTCATTTATTTATGTTTAGATCACCAGGACGTAAAAATCTATATAAATAAAAATGAATTGTTGTTCGTTAGTCTGATTAAAACTCGAGAACGGCTGGGCCGATTGCGCTGATCTCGGTTTCAAAATGTTTGTAGGGTCCAGGAAAGGTTTGAACGATACGAAGTTCGCGGGATCAGCTAGTGACGTATTAAAAATATGGGAACACACAAATGTGCCCTCAAAATTACAGGGTTTCTATTCTTATAAAAGTTTCGGCTGAGACAAACCAGAAAGTTTATTGTAAAATATAAAATAATGATTGACATTGGGTTATTTACGTAGGCATCTGCTACGAGCGTAAAAGCGTAGCAAATACAAATTGCGTAAAGCGTGGCATTTACTCCTACGCGATAAACCTCCTATAACAATACCGGTTGCTAAATTGATAAAATATCAGTTATCAACCTGTTAGATAGATATTTACAACTTATGTAGAACGTCAAATTTAATCAAGTACAAAAAAATAACAGATTTTTCTCGAAGTCTGAAGCATTACTTTAATTTTCATTTTCTCTTAAAGTACACTATATTTTAATAAAATAGGCGCAGACAAATGGTCTCATATAATCTGTTAAGCCACAAAAAAACCGAGACATTTCACTTGGAGGCCTGAGCGACGATAACGTTATTATCCCTAACATTACTTTTATTAGATAACATGGTATTAACTAGGTTTATGAAAACCCCAAATTACGGCATATGGCTAACTATGAGTAAATATAATTACTTCTAAAATTACAAGGGGCACAAACACGGTAATGTTTGAACTGAGAAATGGGGCGCACGCATAAATTTTATAACCGATTAAAGTCGGGGAACGGGTCAATATTTCATTGTTATGACTATCGATTTTCCCCTCATTATCGAAAGGATCAACTGTTTATTGTGGCGTGTTAATTATTTAGTTTATTTAAAACCTATATTTAAATTATAGAATCCTAAAATGTAATTAATTTTTACCCGATTGACTTGTTTAGTTCTGTTAAACATTTAAACCAATTAATTGTTAGAGGCTTTTGCGGCATATGTATGTAGTTCTCTAATTAAATTCGCAAAAGTTATAGTTGGTTGAATTCAATACCACAAATCATTCTATACCGATTATTATTTAGCAATCATATCTATTTCTACGCATTTTTTAGAAAAAATGCCTGAATGTTTGCCAAGAAATTATCTTCAAATTAATTACAAGCCCATAACAGTGTGTATTTCTTTCACAAGAAGAATTAGGACCAATAAAATTTATAGTTAGTAACCATGATATCAGTAATATGTTTAGTTACAAACATGATATTTGTATAGTATTCATAATGCTAACTGATATTGGAAATATCCAACATGATTACAAATTAATCCCGGATTTCGATTAACCGATATAAAAAGTACTGTCTCCGCCCCAATCTATATCTAGCATACAATATACATTGAATCCCTCATTTCCTCTGAAATGAAAGCCGTGAGCGGAACGCGGAACAATACCAACTCACAGATTGCCGTATTCAGTACCTTCATATTAAAATTATTCATTACAAGGATTTGCTGCAAACTGCCTTGTAATTATTCCAGTCTGGATTCTTACAAAGTACCTCAACATTATTGCTATGTGCCACAATTACCCACACGACTGCTAAATGCTGCCAACTTTTTAATTGACGCCGTTTAATGGCACTGAAAGAACTCAATGTTTGATGTTCTTTGAATGTCTAAAAATATTTCGCTAACAATTTAAATGCTTTGTGGGAAATTGCAGTATTTATATGTGATTACAGTGCAGTATACAATTAACATATTAAAGTGTTCATATTTCTAGGTTAATGCATTACTAGCGTTAAACTGTAATATAATAAAATTACTTTAAATGTAGCCTAGTTGTGTGTATGCGAGGACATTTGGAAATCTAAGTACGTTCTAGGTTGCTAGCTGCTTGAATATTTTCTTCGATGTCATCGTAAGTTATAAACATACTTACGGTAAAAATGTGTACCAACTATTATCCAGTTAGCTCTTAGAAATATTACTTCTAGTAATATATTTCAGTGTAATAATGTAGTAGGTAATTGATTTTTCGAAGGTTTAGGCTCGATTCAATAAACAATTTATTGTTACTTCTTTATTCAGTATGACCTACATAAACACGTTTAATGAGGACGTCACGGAAAATTATATACTTCGCTGAAACTATGTTTTAATGAGCTATACAAAGGGCTCGACATTGTTGTTTCTTCAATTATTTTTATACTCGTACGATTTAATTTGTTACCAATATATTCGCATAATAATATTCAGAAAAATGATGACTAAATAATATTAACTAATATAGTTTGTTAAGGTTCCAAGTTAATGCGACCACGCTTCACGTTTTAACCGCAATTTCGGAGAACCTTTAAGATACCCCTTGTATCATTTGTGAGCAATCAGGGGTACCCGAGATTAATCGATAACGGGACGTGACATTAGATAGCGTGATTAATGACACAACTTTGTTATACAGAGTCGGCGTCGGTGATAGTCCACGTGCTGAGTGGCGAGCGGCCGGCGGCCATGCAGAGCTCGGGATCCTCGCCGCCTTGCCTCAACCGGGCCATCCTGGTGACTCTCACCGCGCTGACGACCCTGCGCCAGCCCCGGCCGGCCCTGCTCGCCGCTCTCCCCGTCGCCGCGCACTACGTCACCATCCCAACACTACTCATCACCTTCGTCTTCGCCAACGCGCTCCTCAAGCTCCTCGCCAAGTCTACAAGACCCCACATCGAACCCACGCCTTCAAGATGACCTACTAGTGCAAACACAACTTCCCACACGTTTTAAACTATGGAAGTATTTTATATGATTGAGTGAAATGCGAATTTGTGTTGGACCTTCTCATTACGGTATCTGAATTGAACGTATTTAAAATACAACGATAAAAATATAGACACTAATGTTTCCTGTGAGGTAATTTTAAGGCGATAAATCAATAGCGTATGGTCAATTTTTAAAATGATATCTATTATTGTTTGTAAATCTCTAAATTTATATTTTATCTGTAAAAGACCAGAGGGTTTTAGAAATTGCGATAAATAACGACCGAAGAGATTAATGTGAAACGTATGAGATAATCCTTGTGATGATTTATCCAAAGCTGGATCTCCTTTGTTCTCACAGCTAACTACGTTCGTCGTCTTAATCCGGTGCCGAGATTACAAGCAAATCGATTTCGTTAGTCCAATACTGGAATATAGCGAGATTCAATCGTAGCGGCAAGCTTATCTATGCGTAACGTATATCTAAGCCGCTGGTTGCTCTCTTTGCCACGTTATTTGCGTTCGATCAGCTTGAACTAACAGCGCCTGAACTACATATATGCGTTACAACCTACTATTGCCGGTATCTAAATTAATTAAACCTTTCCTTAGGAAATTACAGACTTCGTGAAAAGAACTCAACAGAAATATGAAATTGAGAACTTTTTGGACACGGTTTAAATTCATTAGGACAAAAGTTTTTCTCAATTCATTCCTTTTCATTATGTTTCGTTACTTAACAAGGCTATAATACTTTCTTGTATTTCATTTTTGCTATACCTATCGCAAACGTCTTATGAAATAATTGTGACTAAATTCCTATCATGATCGTGTAAATACCACTTAAACTATTTTATGTTTTCTTTCTTTAACGACCGCTTTGAGTCGAGTCAAGTCGTTTTGTACGAGTACAATGCAAGAAGACATCGCATAAGTTGCAACCGAAATAAAACAAAAAGTTGCTCGGAATAAAACCTGCTTTAGTGCCTACAGGCTAGACGTTATCCCAAGGAATGGCTCAATTTTCCAACAATTTCATCTCCAACGATGCAACTAAATTGACTTGATTTCTCAGCCACCAAGACGCCATTTTACCTCTCTTTCGAAAGTTCCAAGAATTTATGGAAGTCGTTAATCTTGGCTTTGCAATGAGCTTTTCGACGTTTCTTAACATCAAGCAGCTTAGACATATGCTATTCAAATCTCTGGATCCTTACTTACTTACCAAGCTTATTGCCGCTTAAGTGTACTCACTATCCCACAAAATAGACAGCTACTTACCGGGATCCCAACTGAAATACTCTTGACATTTAAACAACAAACGGCTCATACTTTTTAAATTCGCCTGGCTTTTTCACATTTCACAGTCTTACTCTGGAATAGAATTACGCAATCAAAGTTTAAAATTAGGGTTGCTTTACTGAGCAAAATAAAAGGCATCGTCCCGAAAGTTGTTTGGAGTGACAGCAAGAGACAAATTAGGTACCTTAGGTATCATTCGTTTCGAGTTCATTTCATGTTGCGAATCTGGCAGATTGCTACTAAACATTGCTCTCAGTCAGTTTTGTTTTTATTCTGTGCGCGTTTTCCCTTACTTATGTTGACAGTACGAACACAATATTATGACTTCTCAGTAAGGAAGGGTGTACTCGGGGTCGTTTTGCTACTTTGTCAATAAAATCTCTGTTACTTTGTAGATAATTACAACTGTTTAAAACTAAAGTAAAATGCTTGTCAAAGGCAAGTTTAAATTGTATAAAATGTTAATTTTATCTAGATGATTTATAGACATTGGCTATTGTACCTTTGTATTTAAAGATTTAATAAATGAAATCATGTTTAAATAAGGTTTAGCTCGTATGTTGTACATAATAGCTGATCAATTGTAAATACTTGACGATGTAAATAAATTGACTAAATGTTATGTTTGTAATGTCTTGACAGCCAAAAATACATTTTATGTATTCAGATTACTTTGGCAACGGTTTCCAACGTCGCCATCTTTAACAAGTAGATAACAAAAGGGTTGTGTAATAAACTATCAAATTGTAGAAGTATTTAAATATGTTACCTAACGATTTATAAGAATACAGAACATAGAAATAAAACCGATGAGGAATATTATGCGTATCATTATAATTGACGTCAATTTTTTCAACCCTTATTAATTAAGTATGTAATTACTGACTATTACTGCCATCGAACACTTCTGACAAGCTATTTTTATAGGTTTATGTTAATTCGTAAATTAATTCTGTTGAAGTGTCTAGAAATAAACTCAGCTGAGATCACCAACAAAAAAAAATCTGTAAAAAGAATTCATTCAAGCGAGTTAAGGACAAAAAATTTCATTGTATTAAGTAATGCGGTCGTGGAAGTAGGGCAGAAAGATGAAGACAAAATTGAGGAAAGGGGATAAAGGACCGAAACCGAGCGTATCTAAATGAAAGGAAACAGTGGGAGCGGGGTATTTGGGTCCTATCGCGCGCAGATACGCGTATGGGTTACCACTTGGGTCTCAGTCCACTTGATGTATGTGCAAGGGTTCCCACCGTCATATTATCGAGAATATTTCCGCCTCAAGATTCCATATCTGAGCACAGAACACGATATTTTACGATTCCTCTCGACAGAATTATTTACTTACTTCTTTGAGGAGTATAAATGTGAATTAATGGTCTTTCGGTTTTATAGCATTCATTCATTGTATGCTTTTATTTCCAAGTACCTTGAGTACATTTACTGTTAATAAAAATGTATGTGTTGGTGATAAAATCGATGCTAAATTAAGGGCAGTATAGACGGCTATTCTTTTCAGACTTTTCGAAATTTACACATTGTACTGAAGACAGTATTGGGGTATAGGTACTGCGATATCTTCTCTTTTGCAGTAACGACAAACTAAAAGGTAAAACTATCATCATTAAAACAGGTAACTTTATGAATAACTGTTAGTTACAGAAAAGGTACTTGATTTTCCAATCGATTGCACTTTCTAGAGAGATCGGTAATAAACTATTGGGTTCATTAAACCAAGATAGAGACAATTTATCAAGTCAACGAGAAGGGTTGGGAGATCGAAAAGTCAAATATATTTTGGTCATAGAGATGTGTTGTCGATATCAAAACCGTAATAATAGAAACTATTGGAATCAAAAGAGGAAGAAATAAGTTGTACTCTTAATAATTGAAAACTACATAAATAGATTATCGTAGTACTTAGGTCTTCAGAGGCATAATAATATTTCAGCACATAATAACTTACCTAATACTGATATAAAAGGAAGCAAAATATAAAAAGCAACAAACACCGAACTACTTATAATATTATTTATTTACTGAAATCATAAATAAGGTTAACAACAACAAAAAATAGACATTAAAATAAAGCAACCTTTTTACAGTCTTTACTTTGATTCTCAGAATAAAGTCTAAGGTCTAATTAACGTTGTTTTTAATAACGAAGATTCTTTCAATATTTTTTATCTATCCTTAAGGAAATTGTCTGTCGAAAGATTTATCCATTTTTAATTCGTAGATATTTTTATTAGTCCTGGAAATATAATTTTAGATGGTAAACCGTTCCAATGAGTTATCAATGTTACTTATTGAATAATAAGTTACACTACTAGAAATAAAATAGATATGAGTTATCAATAGATAAAATAAATCTATATTTTCTTTTAATGTTTACCATTACCCATGTACCCCGATCGCAGCAATGTTAACCCCATCGTTAACCCAATGGCTTAACACTTTAGCACCTCCGCCACAACTCTTTACGTAACCATGGAATTGTTCTAAGGGGAAAAGTTATACGAACATTTCTCAAATTGTTTATCCTATAAGATAAATGGAAGACGATGTAGAATAGAATACAATTTTCTTTATCGCAATAGTACGATTGCACGGTCTTATCGCTAAAAACCTTTGGATGGACAATTGTAATCTAGAAGAAAAATCTTCACAGTCCTACCGCCTATCAATATCTCTTCTTTTCTCCCCTTTTTCTGCTCCCCCACTTTCTTACGTCTTTTAGCAAAAGAAGAATTTTATGGTTTCAACACCATTAAAACTGCAAACACTTGTAAACTAATGGTGGCACATAAAGAAGTTGATGCACATAAATTCCGTATTAATTATGCGCCAGACTCATTAACCTCGCTTGCGCTTTTATTACAATATACATAATAATAATTCACACGTTTTCATTACCTGCTACGAGAAACGGTGTGAATGTGAGTATACGAGCTGCAGTTATGAACACTTTATACATCTATTTATACTTCCGTACGAAGCTCACAATGTGACGTGTAAGATATCAAATCTCTTTGTGTAATTGACATTACGGCGGATAGACGGCGATTGCTTCGTGGGAAATATCGATATTCCGGCGCACTCCGACCGCCGAGCCCGAAATAATTGGATTACAACTAAACAGTGACGTATGTGATATTTGGTTGAATTCCATTTCACGTAGAACACCTACTTCGTATTCAAGACCGTAATAACCGAATTTTGTAATCAAGAATAAAATCGTGACCTATTTTGGAGTTATTACCTGACTCAATCACGTCTACGAAAGCTTCCCTGAAAGGTTCTTTATCAAAATTCTATCCCTACTCGATCATTTAATTAATATAGGCTTGGAGTACAAAATAGCCATTATATAATATATTTCGGTTTGATACGAGTGTACACGACGGTATTACGTGTTCATTCAATCATGCGTGTGGGACCCACGCTTTATTGAAAGGGTTGTTTTATTTTCTTTTCCAAAGAGACTTCCGAATTTATCTTTTTAAAACCTTTTTTGCCTTTCACAAAATAAGCAGAAGGTGGACCTTTAGATGGAGTTGAATAAAGAGACTATTTACTAAAAACGTACTGAATGTTTATTATGTGATTGTGAAGAAACGAACTTAGGTATGTATTTGCGTAACTCACTTACATTTACGATGTATTTTCGGTAACAATGCCTTACCTTAAAAATATCTGTTGTGGATTAAAAATATCCTGCTGAAAGTTACATGATTCTAGAACACAGCTCGTAATTTCTAGGAAAAAACGTCGCCAAAAATCCCTTCTATCCGTATAAAATTCACTTTCACAAGATTGCCAACCAAATCACATTCGCGGGATATCCTGGCGTCATTGGAAATTCTATTTAATATACATAATCCCATCGTCCTTAATGCAGAAACACTCGGTCAAGGTCACCAGCATCGCCAGACGAGCACAGACGACGAGCCGCTCAATTATTAAATGTCTTGTGTTACAAACACTCTATTACCGTCCGTCTTGAAGCGCCTCAAGGGAATACTCAGAATAATCAATAACTGCAAACGCTGACATTACCACGTATACTTTATAATTTAATGCGGTTGCGACTGCAAATATAATTATCATAACACATCCATTAAAAAGTCCAAACCTTTTATAAATACAAACAAAAATGATTGAGCACGAACAACAAGCCAACTGATTGTATTAATGCAACACCGCTTTATCATACAATTTATTGCGACTACATAATGAAAACAAATGCCATATATCATTTTAACAACACTCACTTTCATATCAACAATAATAAATCTTTTGTACGTGTAATTACTTCAGGATGTTAGTAGTTAACAAAACAAGTGAAAACGTAAAGTTCTCAAAATCAACAATACGAGTTGGATGCTTGTTATCTTAGTTGTATTGAAATATTAACTGGAACCGTTTAATTCAATTGTTCCAAGACGGTACATAATATCTACAAACAAATGAACTCGCCTATTCACTTGTTTATACATAGATAACAAGCCTTGACTTCAGCAGAGATAAATTGGCTTTCGTTTTTTATTATGTCAGTCTATTTTTATGGGATGTGAGTGGTGTTACTCAGAGATGCAAAGGGACATCTCCGCGCATACATCCCATATATTGTAAGGTTGGAACAAACACCGTTCCTTTTACCCTGTAACAATACCAGGAAAAGGGTTATGCTATATTTTGACCGTATGATGCTATATTTTTCACATGACTACTCTTTATACCCAGCGCGTTTTTTGTATTTTATATCAAAAAATAGTTCCACTTAATTTGTTATGAACGCTGTTATTCACCGCAGACACTTTCCTTGAATTGGGCATCTTATCTACGTTAACTGTGATAAAACTTTATTAATTTACAACTTTCGTATTATTTCCACAAGTAACAAAGTATAGTCACTTGTACTATGAAGTAATAAAGAGTAATATTGAATTTTTCTTCGTAACGTTCTCCAGCGTAATTCAAGGGTTCGTGATCTCCTTGGAAACGAGCAGGCGTAGACATTACGTATTTAATTAATAACGGATATGTCTCATATTGTTTGATATTAAGCCTCCTACCTACCGCCCTCACCCACCTGATCCTTAGAACAAATTATTTTGGAGCAAAAGAGTAGGAATATATAATAATATGTTACCTATATTACCTACTTTAATAATGTTCTTTCGTCGGAGTATTTTGTGGTGTTCTTTTTGGTGAAGCAGTTAATACGTACATTAAAATTAAATATTCTTGAAACTTTGACTTCATTTGACTTACATTAAGACTTTATTTCCCATACCTTTTAATTTGAAGTCTTGAAAACCAAGGCACGTTTTAGTTCACTAACAGCTTTATACACCGTATGACCGTTATTTAGGTTAAACGCAGTGATTTAGATAGAGGGCGGAGTGTTTCATCACCGGCCAGACAGTGACCGACGTGGCCGGTCTGGTCGGTGACCGATGACTTCCTGACTCCGGTCAACGGGTAAACACTACTGTGGCAGTACATTTTTATGCTGTATGTATGTGCTTAGTTTCGTAGAACAAATATCTGCTAGAAAATAATATGACGTCGTAATCATCGCCCTAATTTACGAATGATGTTGCAGACAAAAATTATAAAGCTGTATGTAAAAAAAAACATACTCCACTATATGTGAGATGAGGCTTTTGCTTGTATTTTTATTCTGTTGTCTCTGAAAACTTGTAGATATTCAATAGAGACGATACCCATCCCGGCCTGAGAGCGAATTACATGTCGCCATCTTTTTGAAACTCGCCCTCTGCATCTAACGTAAAATGGATAGTACCAATGATTTCAAAAGAAAAATTGGTACTTACGTGGTACTTACTACTACAATTTAACCTGAATAAACTACAAAAGATAAAAGGTTCAAATATAGCTCGAACACAATGGTCTGTAAACTAGTACTTAATTAGTTATAAACCAACTCTGAAAATAGGATTCGTGGAAGTTTCTTTGTAGTATGTATTAATATCCAATCGTAATAGGGAAGTTGGTCTCCTTAATTAGGTTATGAAAATAACTTCGCGTAACTAATACTAATGTGGTACTATTTAGAAGTTCAAGAAAGATCTAGGCATGTCATTAGAATTAGATTTAATATTCCTATCGATTATAAAAGCTTCTTAGTTAGTATTTAGCAGTTTTTTTTTTTTTGTACTCATGGGGAATATTTTTGATATCGTTGCTATGATAATACATATGTATATAATACCTACTAAACTAATTTTATAGGTACTATCCAATTCCAAAATGGTATAAAGAAATCACTAGCGTCGCATAGAAAAGTAAAAGAAAAGAAGAATAGGCACTTTCTTAAAGGAAAATTTCGTTTGTGTACACATATGTTTATTTTATAAGCCCTCGCGCATATAATTTTCGTTTGCCCGCCTAGGCACAGGTAATTTTTTATCCGGGTAAGTTGCAAACTTCCCTGGGGATAATAAGATATTCGGGCGCGCCAGCTTGGTATCAATCACGCAAATTTGGCCAGTACGAACAAGTTTGCAAGTAAAATATACATAACACAATTCACTTACCTGGCTCCTGGTTGTAAATATGTACGATTTTGATGTTAAAAGTAACTCTTTAAACGCAGACGATTAAATATCCTAAGTATACATTTGGTATATCTGCTCGGTATAAGCAAAGCTTATAACACGAATTGGGCTCCACTTCCGTGGAAGTAAAAATATCCAACACCGAAAATACTTAAACCCAAAATCTTTTAAACCGAGGTATGCACCGAAACTAAACCAAAGAAAAAATAAATTCACAAACTCGACTCAAAGAAATGCAATAAATAGCTTCGTCTAGTAGAACTCGAGTGCCTAGGCTGTAAATAAAAGTAACATAACTAAAACTAGAAATTGGTACATATTTCAGTGACTAAAATGCTAAATTTATGTGGCTATCGGCGTAAAATTCTTGCCTTGTACATTTTTCTAGCTTCAAATAGCATTTTCGTTTATATGTCATGTTCGGCGTCCTCTCGTGTCCTCCCGCGGGTAGCAAACTTACGGTCACGTATAGGGAATGTATTTTTACTATTCGCTTTGTGACCTCTCCAGCGTTCGGGCCTTTCTCGCCAAATTGGAAAAATCTTTTGGGTTTGTATTCACGGAAAAGTTTTCTGTAAACACTTATGCTTGGCTCATGTGCTTGAATAAATGAAACCCTTTTTACTTATTCACTATTCATTATTTCTATAAATAAGCTGTAAAACGGTTATAATAACGTGCCCACTATTTTCAGAGCCATTTGCAGAAACGAAATAGAATATATTTTTAGCTACATTTGTATACCCACTCATAAATATTGTATTTATTTTTAAACGTAAGTGGCGTCTATTTTTGGCAATAACCTATCATAAATATGCCATTTAAATAGGTACTGAGGCCGATGACACCTATTTTCCATTCGTCAAAAATATAAAAATAAGTCACAAAGAGGTAACATGTAATGTTACACAAGGCGTTACATTGTTTGACTCATATAAAGATACCTTCTGAGTTTTGAACGAATAGTTCGGAAAATACTAATATTGCAAATGAATATTGATTGCATGTAACAACAATCGTTGATGCTTGTAATTACCCCCGTTTCACTCACAGCACTACTCACTCGTAGGTATTTTCGTTCTTACTTACGCAAGAAGAATTTACTGAATTCAAAAAGTCTCCATATAAAATATAAATACTTTTACTTTAGTCCTCGACTTTATATTTTCCACAAAGAGTATTTTATTACTTTTAATTCTTGAAATATTTCATCTCTTCACATGAGATTTCAAGATGATATTTAAATAAAATATTCTGAGGAGCCTTTTGATACAAATATGTCAGGGGGATAATAACAGTTGACTCTGTCACGTATTACCAGCTCAGCGTTTGAAAATATCGTGAGTAGAATATGAAGGTTGGTAAGTAGAATCCCTAAAATGAGGTCAGGAAACAAACGGTGACGACAGTGCGTGAAGAAATAGCTTTAATAATAAGATGGCTGTACGTATACATATGAGATCGTCGCGTCGATCCGTGGCTTGGAGCTTGAGGTAAGATACATTCATCCTGCTTTGTCCATTTTTTTATGTACGTGCTTATGTTCACTAACTGTGTTTTTCTATACCTATTTTTCTTTTGAACTCCTTTTAAAGATCGAGCAAAAGCAAATCGAATTCAAAATTCGAATTATTTTAAATTATAGGTATTTTTCCAGCATAAGTATGGGTTCTTGATCTCTGCTAGTAGACATATTGGAACCTGTATACTGCACTCCATGAAGGAAATTATCTACACCTTTTAAAGAACTTCATTCAGAACTTAAAGAAAACTTCGACAGAAGCGCGAGTCCTCACCTTTCAATGTGGATGACATCACATAGTCCACAGAAAGAATTTATCTATAAAAGTTATTATTATAGCCATAAATCTTAATCATAGACGTGTGATAAATCGATGGAGGGGCGTGCAATAGAGTAGTTTGTTTATCGTCCCGTCTCTATAGACTGGTAGGGAAACCGTGCCGTGAATATATGATGAGATTTTTCTTCTTCGTAAAATGGAGCCTTGTCGTACACCCACCGATTTGCCTCAGAGTATGTTTTAATCTCGATTTATTTCACTTAACGCCTTTATCGAGAGATCCGTTGCATTCCTTTGACAAATCGTTCGGAAAACAACAAGCAATTTAACAACGTGCCCCTGTTTTTAATATAGCGGCCATTTAACGATCTCTCTGTGCCGGTTTCCTTTATTGTTTTAACGTTCATGTTACTTTTATTCATCAAACTTTTATGCCTACATCAGTGAAGACTCAAAGAATTGAAGTTATTATGTATTTCAGCTTCATCCTAAAAGAGGCCGAAAATTCCGTACGTGATTCGATTACATCACATTTCAATATTTGTCTGGTCTTCAATTAGACACTTATGCCTAACGATGATTACCCTGAGATACAAGTTTAGGACAACAAACGACATTCAACAACAAGCCTTAGGACGTGTCCTTCAAGCGGGATTATGAAAATATCACGGGGATAACAGAAGGCAGGAGGCGGTCACTGAAATTTGCTCCTCAATAAGGGCGGAATGACAAACGACCATCCCGGTGACTGTGCGGAAACTAACGAAATAGATGTTCGCAGCGGTCCCGTGGGACACCGCCTTAGACGTCCCATTTTATTTTATAAATCTTACCGTACTTCACGTACACGATGCCAATGAAGACGTGTGTTTCCTCCGTATATTCCCATCACCTGCTTGGAATGCGAATGTGGGTTACCTCCTCGTTACCCACCTACTCATAAACTAACCCAAAAGGGGCTGGTAAAAATCTTGGTAAAGTAGGTTATAAATAAATTCATAATAACTGCACTGCACATAGCTACAGATTTCACGAAGAAAAATACTTCTTCGTATTAGTATTTTAAAATCTTTTCTTACTTGATACACCAAAAATTTTAGCGCCAAAGGAACCATCTTTTGTCTTTATGAATTCCGTCTACAGAGGTTACAGCGTAGATAAACTCGGTAAGTTATAGCGCTTATATTTAGCAAAGAACGCGATATTAAATATTCCGAGATAACGACGTATAAAAATTAGAATGTATAATTTCTTTCGCGAGTATGAAAACATAGATACTGTTATGTGAACACTCGCACGAGTGAGATGTTATCGAGACAAAGTCGAATACAATTGTAGTGGTGTGAGCTATAGTTCTATTAACATTGTGCAAACTTCGATTCGCAAGCGTTTCGGGTTCGTAACATTTTTATTCAGCGGCGTCGCCCACATAAATTAGGCTGAGTTGGCCGTCCAGTGCTCGTTTCGCCTTTTCTGGTGGAAGGCAAAACTGGATCGTGTTTAATTTAGCTGCTTTTTATCCTTATGCCTATCGCGTAAAACAGCCCACAGTCTACCACAACGGTTTTGTTAATCAATTTTTATTTTTAATTAAAACGAAATAGAAAGCCATTGTGATCAAAGACCAACACGCTACCTCGGGCTGATATTTCAATTGTTTATGATAAATAAAAACGAGGCTATTTTTTTCAATGTTGCCCATAACAATAAAGCGAAATGAAACAGACTTTTGTCTTGTTTTCAGCCACAATGGTAATGAGACGTCATTTGGGGACCTTATCTGTTTTTTGCTCTAATGTAACTTCAAAAGTTTTAAACACATGTCATTTAGTCTGTAGAGTTTGTTGTAAACCTTTTACCTTTGTATAAATGAAATAAAATTAGTTTTGAAAAGAATACGAGATCATTTTGTTATTTTCGACCGTAACTACATCGCCTTAATTAAGAGCGTTGTATTTCATATTATAATTAGGAGTATTTTTGGCATTACGACCACCGACATATATTTTAGTTGCGAAGCTGTGTTTTGGTTCCGTAGACTTAGCTGGGGACATGAGACGGACTAACAACGCAATGCATACAAAACAAGTGCTTAGTCGGGTTTTTGGTTTAATGTTAATGTGCTGGAGTCCCCTCAGCGGGATAAGCTTACTCCAGATAATTGTAATTTGTGTTGAATAATGCATCGAGTACTGTTGATTCATTTAACCTTACTTGGGTCAATGTCCATGTTCTACAGGCCTAGTTATGTCAACTATGCATGTACTTATATTCTGAAAAAATATAAAACACTGGAAACTGGTTCCCGAATGCATTTTGTAGGTACCCAATAGTGAAAGAAAATAGGAGAAAAAAAGTAAATCGGTCAAGTAAGCATACAAACAAACAAAAAAGCCTCTTTATAATTATAGATAGGACTCGTTGTAATGTACGAAGCAATCATAAAAGAAACATAAATAGAAAAAACTCAGTTATCGATATCGATGGAATGGGAGCCATAGCATCAACACCTAGCCGGTAGTTTGCTGGAATCAAATTAAAGTGCACAGTGGCAGATCCACAATCAGTACGTACGTAAGCCCATTGTAAGCACTATTCCTATTAGCATTAAACGGTCGTTTGCAGCCAGGAATGAGCGCCAAACGTATTCTACTTTTTAGTAACGCTGCCCCTCGTAAATTGGACTATGCGTCCGGCCCGCGAGTAATTCAGTTTACTTTCCACCTACCCACTTGTTACCATGTTTATCTTACTGACAATTATTAGGGTTATGTATAGAGAAAATTGTGTGCCAAGCACCTAGTAAGGGTACAAGAAAATTGCCTTGGGTTATCTCCTCTCTTTGTGAGCGAATTACAATGAGTTCGCAAAGTATATAGCCTGTATTCTTTTTGTTCAAAAATGTTGTAATTACTTTGAGTTGTAACCCTATTTGGGCTTTGTGAAAACGCTGATTTGTAGTTAATGTTTCCTAAGGGATTTAGTCTGCGACTGAATCAAAAAATAGATCCTTAGGCATTCTCGACATTCTTATAATGAAGGTCGTGAAAAGATTGAAGCTTTCGAGTGAGTTGTAATTATCGCTGCTTATCGTATCAGATAAAAGTCGTTATTCTTTGCAGGCGTGTCCTTCGAATGCTTTTACGGCTGCAGTGTTTACAAGCCATAACGTTTATTGTTCAACAAACAAACTACCACTAACAATAAGTAGATGCGACTATAATCAGGAAGCATAAACTTTTATATTACACCATAAAGATACCTTCCTACACGTTGAAACCTAACTGTGCGTTTATGAAGCAGTTATAACGGGGCTTTTCAAAGTGCTAAGGATATTTCTGTAATACTTTTTAAACTCTTGATAAATTATTCAATTTGGCTTCCTTGAAATTACATTTTCTTCGCTTAGCAGCAGCCTAAATGAGTTTATACTTTGGCGAAAAAACAAAAGCCGCCCCTAAGTCGACCCACTGACCAATTATTGGTTAATATATGGCGATTAACAATCGAACAAAGTAAATAGAATAAAAATGTGCGAGAATGAGAGATTTTCGTAGCTGATGACTACATGGCGCTGTTTTTTTACAATGCCATCTGTCACTTTCTGTAGAACTATTTCTCAAAAAGAAAACCGCCCATTAGGACACAATAAGTAGGTACATTGCATATTTCACTTACCTGTGTTGTAGGAGCAGCAACGTCGCATCGCCACAATATGTCGGCGAATCAAACGCAGCAAACTTAAGATCTCAATCAGCATACAATCACGTCACATCACTTTTATTTTAATTAATAAGAACTTGGTATGACGATCTCAAACACGTCCATAATATAGCGATAGCAGGTACCTGCCGTGATGGTGTTTCGTCGCCGTATTCCGGTTCACTCGTAGTCTGAGAGTACTAATACTAGTAGTTTACCTAGTAACACATTTCTACACTTCAATATTAATCATAGTTCACATTCAAGCACAACACATACACAGAACATAAAACACTTACTTCAAATACACACAGCACACACACCAATCCAGCATGCAGCAGGATCCAGCAGAATACCAGCGTCAGGTATTCTACCTGACACATGCTGAGTTGGACTCCCATTCGGTGCAAACGTAAGACACTGCAGCGCGCCGTTAATCTCTGATTGTATTTCATATTTTATGTTTCTCTTTCTACCCACTTCTTGTTTTGTTTTATTTTTCTTATTGTGTATCTTTATGGTGTCTTTTTGTTTGTCTGAATAAATGTTTTATCTATCTATCTATCTAATTACTCATTATGATTATTATGAATCACTTTGATTGCACTGCACTTAAAACTGGCAGTCAAAAATTGACTAGCATATCTAACGATGCGAGATCCAGGAGTCATATAACATGTAAGGAATGCAAACTTACACAAACCCAAGTGCAGCACAAATGACTCACCGTTTCCACGTAACTTCCAAAAGATACACTCGAAGCAGAGCGCCGTGCAGAAGCAATACTTCACCTTTCAAGTCACACAGTCGGATATTAGCTCACCGTTCACTTTCCATTTAAATTCTGAAAACGTCTGCAACCTGATATAATTAACTTCTACAGCTACCTACATTTTACATCACCGTGAAGAGTTTTCGAAAGTGAATTCAAATAAACTGGATGAGAACACTGGTTTGTTTATTTTTTTCTGTCTTTCTACCTACAACTATTGTCTTAGTATTTAATAAATGTCAGGATTTTTAATACTAACTTGGATACAGACTTATTTTTGCTAGAGATTTTTTGCTATCAAGGAAAATTCTTTCAATATTATGTTTATCTAGCGTTAGCTTAAGTGTTTTAATAGTCTAGTATTTTTATAAATTAATTGAAACACATGGAATTTGAACAAAACACTCGGCATCGCCATATAAGTAGGAGGGATAAACCAATTCGGAAGTTTCAAATGTGTTACCGGGAACTGAATATTTTTGTTCTCAAGGCTCAAACTAAGGCCAATACTTTAGAAGGTCGGCAGTATATCTCACAGTTAACACTATGGGCCATTTGCCAAGTGGTTCCATAATATATGTATACTCGGAGTTTAAAACTACCATGAGAATGCACAGGCGCGAGGAACTTTGAAGTTCTTTGGACTTTTGATTGTTTATTTCTTTGATCTGAGCCTGGAGTATTGTTCGTCTAAAAGACATTCGGGGTTGGGTAGTGTGGTTTAAACAAACGCACAGATTTATACATTTCGAATTATACCAATTACAAGCAATTATTGACACCTTTAAGACAAGTATTCAATAGGGAGTGCTCGTGTCTGATAACTACCGCCTCATCTTTTGGTATGTTACGTAATTTGACCTAGTACGTAAATCCGTTCAAAATTGACAATCATCTTATATTCATACTCTGCAACAGCCAAATATCAAAAAATACACCTGCTTCCAAGTCATTCAAAGTTCAGTTCTGATATAAAAAAATTCAGCTGTCTCGCGTAACATGAAAAAAATACATAAAATAAATACACACAAACAACGAAACAATACTATTGTCGTTATTTTCATTACGTTCGTCGTGAAACTTAATTCAATAGTCTGTTCTCAGTTGCAGCTTACACGAGTAGTATTTTTCCGTAATCAATTCCACAGTCAGAAAAACAACGACTCTAGGAAAAGGACAATGGGAAGCTCAGACAGAGGATTTGTAATAGTTAATTACCATAATTAGACGCCGTAGCGGACTCTATTACACAACGTAAGCTCCTTATAATGAACTAACGTCTTATTCGTACTGAATTTGTTGAATACGTACTTACATCAAAGTGGCTGCTACAAATACAGTAACCTCGTTTTCCTAATATGGTTTCCTGCTCCAAAGAATACTAAAGTCTATTGATGAGATTTAGTCCTCGACAAAAGAACCTTCCTCCCGAATATAACATTTAAATAAGGCTAAAAGTATTTTCTTTACAATGAACAACATAAAACAAAGACCCTCATTTCTTGGTTTAGGATCGAAAAATGTCTTTTCAGACAAGAAAAATGCGATCGATTAGCGCTTATCGTTTTCTTTTGTAATAAAAGGGGAAGAAAAATTGATTCGGGCGTCGTCAGTCAATTTGCTGATCGGAGATGAACGAACAATCGGATACGAAACGGTTTGATGGCGACGGCTAAAACAGATTATTGCCGAGAAAGCCGAAGATTGCTCGTAAAACTTTTAACGATCGTACTAAATTACAATTGGGGCGGAATAAGTTTTTCGACCTATTTAATTTATTGTGATGGCCGAAGGCGACGTCTCATCTCGAAAACATAGGTTTAGTAGTGGCAACTGACTAATAAAATTCGTCGTTAATAACGGGTGACCGCGGAGCTTCGCATTTAGACGAATAGCCCACAAAAGTGTTGGAGTTAAAGTTCGGAACTTTTCAGGAAATCTTTAGTTCGAACGGATTGAGTTATTTATATTTTTATGATTCTGTTTATAAAATGAGATCCTATGTCTTGTACATATCTTTTCAAATTAATTAAGTAATAACACTTATCTATAATTTCTTCAACACGTTATAAGTGACGAAAAAACTAACAATTTTATTTAATTTAAAAAGTTTCTACTGCCAACAGTTTCTTATTAAACCTTCATTGCAAGTAAGGTAAAAGTTTTTTACGCATTAAAATTTTTAAATTAAAATGAACATTCATTTATCAGATTCAAATAAATTAAAATCAGAATAAATTAAATATCTATTTGATTATTATATATCGAATGCACCACCAGAGCAGGAAAAGGTCTTATGCCATTCATATCTTATGTGTGAGATTAATCTCGAATACATATTGACAAATAATGAAGCCATTAAAGTACCTACTTTGAATTTGGAATACATTGTAGAAATTGATAGCGATGGTACATCAATGGAGCCTAGTTCCTCAAAGGGTTTGAGGCGTGTAATTATCCCATCCATCTCTAATTTGTGCCAAGATTATAGTTGGTGACATACGGTAGTAACAAACATAAGCCCATTTCATACATGTGTATAAACATAAATATGTATTACAAATTAAGGATAAGTATGAGATCTTAGGATTGACGCCTGGTTCAAATATTTTGTAGTTTCCGCGGGTTTATGACGTTTTATAAGTAGATTATGTTAATAGACTAGTGAGAAAGTTATGTGACAGTACTTTTCAAGCGTGTTTCCAATGTTTATGGGCATAAAACTTAAACCAAATGTAAGTTCACTTAAAAGTTGTAAGCGCACGCATTCTGTAAGAGATCTCGTTACTCCTCATATGGATTTGTTCGGGAATTTTGTTATTTGTACCTTCTTAAGAGTCATTGTGATGGGAAAAGTTATAAGTAGGCTGAGGATTGAAAAGTTGCGAAATAACTCTCTGGGAGGCAATAAGCAGGCCCGCCGCTAGCTGTTTATTCGCCCGCGTGCAAAACTGATTATGCCGCCCTACGACTACATACGTTTTGTCACAACATATTATCCATCTTACTTGTCCAACAGAAAAAAATATGTACATGCACCGCTCTGATTGCAGGAAACCCACCTACTTTTGGATAAATAACTATTGCAATACATAACATACATTACACATAACTTTTTATTTACTTGAAATGTTCAGAGTAACCTAAGCAGTCTTGGGTTAGCCCATAAGCAAACTAAGCAATTGCTTAGGGCAACAATGCAGTGCAATCATTACCCCCTATTGTGGCCCCTATGTATTGAAAGATTGTGATTAACTTAAACTAACGCACTTAAATATCTATAACAATGTTTAAAGTCAGTAAAATATGTTATTTGGTGGGTTTCCCGTTGAAAAGTCAACTTACAAGACACATTTTATTTGTAAGGAAGCGCGAGCGGAGCGAGCGCGAAAATTTTTTAGTCTAAGGACACAAAACAAATAAAAACCACTGTAAATTAACAAAGCAAAATCAAAAAGTAAGATATGTACAGAAGTGAAGTGCAAAAGCCGCGAGCGAAGCGAGCGCGATTTTTTCCTTAGAGTTTTCATGAAGTAAACATATCATAAAAAGCCATAACGGACGGAATTTTTTTTTTTCGGAATTGAATGCCTCAACAATTAAACAAAGATAAAACGTGTTATCTGACATGGAGCCGCGAGCGCAGCGAGCGCGAATTTTTTTGGGGATGCAAAGGGTGAAACAGTCAAAATTGATAGGAGACGACCAAAGCTAGGGCGGCTTTATCCGAAATTTTATTGGTTTAATTTTGCCGCCCCCTAAATAGCATTTGCCCAACGCTACGCCACTGGTTGATCTTAAATAGTTTTTAAGAATCTTTAATTTTGAAAATGTCCTTTCAACAGATGTACCTACCTAACTGAAACCGGCAGTGTAAGTAATATTCTTAGCGCTATTGCTGTGTTCGGAAATATTGAAATCAAATCATTAGTAAAAAGATATTGTATTTTTTAAATATTACGTGATAAGTCGCTCGATTTGCCGCCCCCTAGGACTTGCCGCCCGCGTGCTGTGCACGCGCTGCACGCCCGCTTACGGCGGGCCTGGCAATAAGACAGTAACGTTTTGCAGGCATTTGTTAAAACTTTTATGAGAATGCTAAAGTTTATTCTTTAAAAAGTTTGTTGGAAACGTATTATTGTGCGATACAACATGCAAAAATTCAGACTCGTTTATTTACACGCGAAATGTTTAATGTTGAATGAAACCCTTTTATATTTTGCAGACCATTTTTCTGCAGGATAAAAACAACATAATACAAGTGGTGTTACTTTTCATCGTCAGAATGAAAATGATACGCTTTTTGGCATGGGAATTAACTTTCATTCAAATAAAATTGTGTACCTACAATCTTACTTCCCCACTGAACAATCTTATTTTCTGCAAATGTCTACTGACTATCCCCGTAGGCTTCAGCTAAATACCTAAAATAATATAGACCTAAAAGAAAACGATATATCAAACACAATTACGACAACGTATTTGACCGTACATTGCTTTGTAAATATGGAAATGTCGTGATTCGGTTAATGTCTGTCCGACATACGAATAAACGATGTCACAAAGTTAAACGTACAACTTTAATCATAAACTATGCTTATTTTCTATTTCAGCTAAAACAGCAACTATTCCACATGAGTGTGCTTCGCTCGCCTATGAATAAAATATTCTGCGTCCAAAACATGCAATTATGGAATGAAAACACTAACCGTTTTCACACATGACAATTATTTGAAAGGGGTTATTTGTATTATGTATTCTCAATTACGAGCGGCGAGAAACACAACACTAATGAAAGGGACCCTCAACACATACTATTAATCATGACGAACAATGGCCATGTTCAGTTTAAGCTCCCTTCGAGATATAATTACTTTCTTTGTAACGACTATTATAAGCAATTTCATCAAGCTCACCTGAAAACTTTCTTATTGTGTTCTGCAACAAAAACTGATATTACAGGAAATTATGTTTTATTCAAGAGTTTATTACAAGCATTAACCTTGCAGGCGATTTAAGTTTCGGAAACTTTTTTGAGTTTTGTTAAAAATAGCTCGCCATAACGTTAGTCTAGAATCTACATTAAATAATTTTACTTACAACTTTAAGCAAACAAGGAGTATATTAACTTCTTTCACATTAACTTGATATTTTTTCACGCATGTTTACAGTTTATATCCGAAGTTAAGATGACAGTACCTATATCTTTAAGTAAACAGATAGTTTTTTAAGAACCTTGACAAATACTCAAGCACAACCTATACCTGTATCAGCACCTATACCAGTACCTATGAATAGGTACGATCACAATCTTAATAATCTAAAGGTAAACATAAACTAAGCTTGATACTTGACACGACACAGATTTGTCATTACACAGCACATCAGGAACTTCCAGTGAGCACACAACAGCCGCGTCGGATAGTGTTTACTCTTCAAACACTTTTAATTGTTACCTTCTGAAGTTTGCCAGCTACACGAGTTGAGCCACATCTAGTGATGTTTAACTTCTAGTTCGTTGGCTTACATCAAAGATAAAAGGTCGTTCCAGTATACGGTCATGTGATCTAAAGGTTTACAAAATATGGTGTAATTTTTTGTTAAAAACTCCAATATTATTTTTAGATAATAATATATTCTACCCTGATTTGAAATGTGTTCATAAGTCACGTATTTTGTGTCTATCATAAATAATGGAATCAATAATTGAATCTACAATGCACGTGTGTTTGCTCAATAGTACCTATCTATTCAAATAAATGTTTGTTTGCATTGTTTAATAACTAAACAAACGCATTCATATTATAATTTTACAGTTAAAAGAGTAAAGCATTGTGAATCAAGCCATAAAGTTTATTACTGTGTGCACATCATGTTTTCAATTGCTTGTTTTATTCTATAGTCGACATGATTAGAATAATATAAACAGTCGTTCCGTGGTTATAGGAGAACAGAAACAGCAAAACAACCTTTCAAGTTGGTGTAAAAAACAAGTATGTGACCAGTGTTACTACGGAACAAACATGGAACCGACTAACACTAATATATGATTTTCTTCATCCTGTAACATATTATCTTTCACGCTCTTCAAAGTACTATTTATAAAAAGCTTCGAAGCTAAGAAACGGCTACTAACCCGAGCATAATAAAAAAGGGTTGCTAATTAAACAGATATAATCACATATGCAAAGCAAGAACGCTTATAAACGCAATACACACTTTTTAACCGTAATTTGCTCGTATAAATTACTCATGAATATCACTTAATCTCTTTATAAGCTAAATAAGCAAGCAAAGGTTGACAAGGGTCGCCTGCGATTTTAAATGAAGTTTTAAAAACATTTAATATGTATAAAATAAACCTTTTGTGTCTGCTTTACATTTGAAACGGGTGCTTCCGGCTGGTGTCATTTGCGACCTCTTTTGCTACTTTTAAGTCAGCTTGTAAAAACGTACTGCAGAACAAGGTTTTTATGTTTTTTTTACCGAGTCATTACTTATTTACGCAAACGTATGCTTTTAAAATGAAATTTTTGTTAATAAAATATAGCGGATGATAAAAGGCATGAATACAGGCAATATAAACCATATGTAATGTCAGATAAAATCGCTACGTATTTCTTTCCACAATACGGTATAAAATTTACAAATAAAATAAAAGAATAGGGCAGCGGTGATACAGTAAATCAAAATTTAGTGCAAACATCAAAAAACGATAGAATTGCGAACGTAAAACCATTGTGATTTATAATCGTATCTACCCTCTCTGTCACCTTTAAACCAGTTTGTAATATATTCTGACAGATTTTGCCTAAAATCCTACAAAAAAATCCTGTGTATAGAATCCGTTTTTATTCAGATTCGTTTGTTCAGCGTATAATAATATCGGACAGAAATCCGGACGTAGCGAGTTTGAACTCTGCCCTGGGACAATGTGTTTTCACGTACGTATATAGAAATCACAAGCAAATAACGAATGTTTGAAACTAGGTAAATGCTTTTTAACAATTCAATTCTTTCAGTGACAACAACTAATACAGATTTCATTTGTTGGGATCCATAATAATCACATATAGGTTGCTAATAGTAGTCCACTTCATAAATAAGTGGCTGAGATAATTTCTTAATTATGTCATTAAAAAACAAAACAGTCACTTTACTATAATTTCGTATTTTTGTTACATTCAAATTACACCGCCAATTAGTCGTACATGTGACTAAATAAACAACAAAGTTACACGTTTTAACAAGCCACAATTTATCACTTACAAAAGTTAAAGCTACTAAAAACATCTGGATTACCCAAACACTACACGGCACTCGTTCAAGTGCTGAAAACATAATTCCTACTTTATCTTTAAAGGCAAAAAAGACATTTATACCCTTCCCCTGGCAACAAGACGAATTTGGTCCTAGACAAGGTTCAAATTCATCTTATTTTCGTTGAATGCACAAGTATAGCCTGAAACGGGATTTTAAGCAGCTTTAGGAGCAAGGACCGTGAATCACGTAGGCCTTCCATTTATCATCGGCGAAGAGTTCCAGCGTCTCCCGAAGTGTCGCGATAAGAATATCTCCTCGGTTTCTTTGTAAGGAGCTAAGAATTACGTGAAACAACCCGATAGCCTTGGTCTTGTATAACTATAAAAAGTATATAATGTACTAAGTACTTCTGTAATTTAAGGTAAGAGCCACGTTGTCATTTGTTTTATTTTTCATTTAAAAATGTATCAGTGTTAACAAACATACTTAGTTGTCATACGTTAAGTACTCTTCCTGATTTTTATTAATGTTTGCCATGAATAAATCCGTAACATTGCATAGAGAATCTCTTCAAATACTTTTTTGAACAGTATTATTTTTAACCTTAGAGGAATGAAACAAATACTAACTTCGACAGATTGTCAACGTGGACCAAACAAAATGTCACCAACAAACCCGGTTTAACAAGTGTATATTACATAACTGAAACTTCATATTGATATAATTTCCATGTAAAATAAAGAACAACGCGTAAAATTGCAGTTTTATTTATGAAAAAAGTGCATTCAACGGGCTCGAGAAGTATGACTAAAAATAAAATTTTTGTTAGTTCCCGTAGTACCTCGAAAAGGCTCACACCGTGCTTCCAGTAATAGATATTAAAACACCTCGCAACGATGTATGAAAATCCACCATGATGCTTTACGATGTTCGTGACAATTAGTCACTTTTTAGAACGTTGTCAAAAACGCATCTTATTTTTTCCAAGTTACGTTCCATATTCTATTGACCTTATCGAGTACGAGGTATTGTCAACTATCGAGCCTTATTGTTAGTAAAACAATTCGGAAATATCATGCGGGTAGACCCAGCAGCACACGATTTCACACAGTGATAACTATTTTTCTTTTAGCAAGATATGCGTTATGCCAAAAGTTTATCACAACAACATCAAAATACACAACTTTCTGTAGTAAGAAGTCCGAGGTACTTTAATTGCATTGAGGTTTCGGGATTTTATTAATGAACTGTCAAAGTACTCAATGTGCAACAGACACGGCTATTATCCCGTTACGTCACACGACATTCAATATGGAAACTCTTCACGCGACTTTTTCAGCTCCCAATATTTTTATGCGCGGCTTTTCCGACCGTTTTCCAGCTTTATTTATTGTATCAGCAACTTTATCAACAATAATTTACGCGATATACATATGCACGAACGTTGTCAACCCCTTATCACAGGATTTGTGTATTTTACTAATATTATATGTAGTTAAGGAAAATACGTGCATAGAAATAATTTCGTGGAAGGTATCCATCGTCACGCTCTGAGGAACTCCTTGGGGGTTTTCGGTAAATTTCGAATACCTTTTCTTGTGATAGTTTTTGGTCTCACGTAGGGATAGGTGGCAGGAAAGGTATTGAATGAAGATAATGGATCGTTATTACCGTAGCGGTAGGATATTTTTTTGAGACTTTAATCCCTTTGGTAACGTTATTTTGAACTATTATCAAATAGATAATTTACCTCTAATTATATATTAGGGAGCTTTGATCACATGTAATTGACTTTATGTACTTTATTTTTAAGTGTTTTTTAAGGGAATACAATGACATATTGTTTGTTTTTCAGTGAAGTACTTCTTTCTGTAACACATATTATATTATATACTTATGATAACCAGTTTTTTGCGACGCCTTTTATTGTTCACTTTAGATCGGGACGCACCACAACACGAATGTAGGACTAATTATGTTTCCTTTCGCAGAAATCCCATTTAAAACGAAGAATTCGATATATTTCCAGTAGCTCATATTTAAGACATAAATATGCTATTTAGCAAAAGTTGCTAAAAGTAAAATTATCTTCGCAGTATGTAACAGTTGAGCCAAATACATATATTTAGTTGAAAACTGAATAAATAACTTAGTTTATTCAGAGTGCTTTGCTAATTTCTGCCGAACTAAAGTTTACCTTTAGTCCAACAATATTATGTTCTAACTAAAACATACAGCGAGTTGTACTTTGATAAGTCGATGTTCTATTATAAAGTACTTTTGTAAATATTTCGACCGTGTAAGCTTTGATGTTTTTGTATCATTCGCTTCAAAAACTCGGCAATACATTTGTACTTGTATAGGTTTTTGCCATAATAAGACCAACCGGTCACAGCATGATGTTGTTATTACAATACGCTGAATGAAATTGGTATGGTACTGAAGCAATTCTCATTTGCATTTGTAAATATACAACAAAAAGCGCCGAAAAAGGAGTGACGAGGGTCTCGTTCGGAATACCGTAAAAGTGGCAATCAGCTCGGTTTACTGACTTTTACTTCAAAGTGAATTTTTTGCTGTCTTTTTATTTTGCACGTTAGCAAACGGTGAAGTGTTTTCGAGTAGTTCTCTATTCAAGAGCATTTTGCTGCCCTTTCTAATGACATCAAAGGAAATGCTGATGAACATTTTAATTTGATATTTTACACAATTTTCTTGTGAAGCCTAAGATTTCGAAGAAAATACAGTTTCATTTAAAATATATTATTTATTGCGGTACTCCTTCTAGGGTCATAAATATCCGTGAGACCGGTCGGAACGTAGGTTACACTTTCTCTACTCTCCGGCTACATACAAGTTAAGTGCTTCGGTATTGGGAGAGAGAATTAATGTATGTGTTCTAGGGAATACTCGTACATTGTTCACTCTATACATTAACTGGACGACGTTTCACGAGGTCAGCTTCGTTTGGCACGTTGAGTTCTCGGAATGCCATAATATTTATGCGACCTGCACATTGCCATAGATTAAGTCTCAGATGTACGGAACCCATTAGTGAACAGTAAATTGAATGTGGGTGACATTTGCGAGTATTTCGAATTACTTCTGTCGACTCGTGGAAAATGCTAACTTTTAAATGCGCTGTTTGCATTACAAAATTGACTTGGTTGATTCAATATGCCATTAAACAGTACATTAAGTTTCAAACCAATTCAAGCAGCAAAATCCATACATCTCGACGAACTTACATGATTGCAACATTACTAGGAACCTTAATTGATGTGACGTCATGGCTACGGCACACTACTACGCCGTAGCACATAAAAACTGCTACACGTAATTTTTAAAAACTTTATTTCGCAAAGCATTGTTAATTCATGAGTCACGACTTTTTTATTTAAGAGAAAACTGCAGTTTAACATTCATACTATCATTATACTCCGTATACAAATCACGTCTGTTTCGAAACTGCTGGTAAAAAATAACAGTAGTTTTTCGTCCTCTTTCGTGTATAATACGAAAACTTTACAAATATTACGGCACACGTAGAATTCAGTGGCATAACTTTTAGCTAATTTGGGGTGTTTCAGCAACACTAATCGTGGCGGGTCGGGGCGGTCATTATGTCCCACACAATAGAACAAGAGGTCTGGTCGCCATTCAGACGTAGGTACCCGGTGTTGTCGCATGACAAATGGTCGTGTGTTTCTCTACGGACATGACTGCTCAAACAATCGGGCCAACAACATTAGATGCGTTAGTACGTGTTGGATATTGTCCTGCCGAAGTCTATTTCCACGGACCGTGTACATGTGTGTATACTAAATTATGCGAGAGGTAGACGAATGAAGCCATTCATTTGCGTTTGTTTATATTCTTTATGTCCAATTCAGGAGATGATTAGTTTTAAATATTTTTACCTTCACCATTACTATAATTGTAGATACGTACATTATGTAGATTTGTGGGATGATTGTATCAAAGTAAGATATCATAATTGCCACACCGCGATTATGTTATTAATTTAGTATCTTTATCTTCAAAATAATAATAACGTACCTACCGTTCAAAATGATGAAAGACGATCGGTTAGTTTCAAGTAAATACAATCAAGTTGAACGGAAACAGGATATTCGGTAATTTGACTTTTCCTATAATCTATTTTATTCAGCTAGATACAATATTTGGTAATGGTGTACGCGTCAAAAACTATAGATATGGCAGATTCTAAACCTGCCGCAAATTGCAATGCCCTAACATTATACCTCACACATTTGAGTTCAACCTGCATGTATAAAAGTTATATGATGACATACAGTATTTACGAAAGTATCTGAGGGCACGGCAGTGCCCCAGCCAAGACTCGAGCAAAGCGGGCACGGCCGTACCATCTTTTCTCGAAGCGTTTCGCGGCTATTTCAGCCCCCTGTATCTTCCATGTGAACAAAGCTAGGAGTTTAGGTTTTCGATGACCAAGAGTAAGTATTAGAACAAGCTCAGTCCCAAAATTACAAGAAATTTGAATAAATAGTTTACGAGTTATGAGCGATCAAAGTTACACCATTTTGTCACTGACTCACTCACTGACCGATCATCAAAAGTCTAAGGTACTTCTAGCAAACTTAGAACCTTCAAATTTGGCACCAAGATAGGTTATTAGCTACATATAAAGGGAAAATTATAAAAACCTTAAAACTTAAAAAAAAAAGGAAACAAATTTATATTTGCGGTTTTTCAAGAACATTGTGTATGAATTTTGACTGCATTGATAACTTTGTTATTTATTTATGTACAAAATGTTACTATTTGTTTTATTGTTACGTAGTGTGGTATATTGTTATTATGTATTAAATATACATACATATGAATAAAAAAGCTAGGTTAAAATAAAATGAATAATGATAAAATCTTTCACATTAATGCAGTGCGATAAATACTGCATGCTCGCTCGATAGATGGCGTTGTCCTGGTCTAAATCGCGCTACGGTTTTTAGTTAAAAAAAAACAATTTCATGTGATAGCGCCATCTACCTCTGAAATAAATCTCTTTTATTCTAAAAGATATTCGATTAAAAAATTCGACAATTTCGAAATTGTTTAATTTATTTAAAAAAAATGTTGTTTACGTGCTAGTTTAGGTCTACATATTTAGTTTGTTATATATTTAGTTAGTTGCATGTAAGTTAATTTAATTTGTTATATACTTAGAGAAGAAGGAGACCTACAAAAAATAAATAAGATCTCACCAAAAACATTAAATGTAAAAAAAGCCAATCCTCTACGCAATTCGTCCACCGTAAAAAGTTTTGAGATCGCATAGAAGCCAAGTCCTGTTCAACTTTATTTGTAATAATAAATCAATATTTTGTGACTATATCAATAGTTTTGTTCACATTACAATAATATTGTCTTGGCCATGAGCACAAGTTAATAGTCGCTCCCTGAAATAATGTGTAAATACCATTGAATTGATACATTCTATATGGACATGATTTTACGATTGGACTGATTGGAATTTGAGATCACCATGGACCAAACATGCGCCATAGTAAATGTGCAGTTCATGATTTTGGATGATACTGACTGTCGGTCATTTAGTAACAATTGAAAAAACTAAAAGTATTTAATTCTGTGATATTAAACTTCATGATTGACTTTCACCTCTCCAAGATATGCTGTATTATATTTGTAGTTTATTGTGCTCATGGCCAAGTCAATATTATTGTAAAGTGAACGAAACTATTGATATGGTCACAAAATATTGATTTATTATTACAAATAAAGTTGAACAGGACTTGGCTTCTATGCGATCTCAAAACTTTTTACGGTGGAGGAATTGCGTAGAGGATTGGCTTTTTTTACATTTAATGTTTTTGGTGAGATAAATATTGACTGGCTTCTTCATTGCTAATATCGTCTTTAAAAATCGTAGGTAGACATGATGAAATTCAACCATTTTTCATTTCATAAATTCGCGTCTTATTTCAACACAAAGATTCAAGAACGCTTGTTTTCAGCAACGTTCCACCTGCGCATTAATTTACAGTGAGCCACGTGTAAAGGATATCAAGGATATAAAGGATATCACAACCGAAGCGGGACTCTTTAGACATGCTTCATTTTTGTAAATAAAAAGGACTTGAGGTCCCAGCTGTCATTGAACATCCTTGACAGTCGTTACGGGTGGTCAGAAGCCAGTAAGTCTGACACCAGTCTAACCAAGGGGTATTGGGTTGCCCGGGTAATTGGGCTGAGGAGGTCAAGCAGGGCAGTCGCTTCTTGTAAAGCACTGGCACTCAGCTACATCCGGTTAGATTGGAAGCCGACCCCAACATAGTTGGGAAAAACGCTCGGAGGATGAAAAAGGACTTGCATGGTACTTTTAAAAATATCAAGTACAGGTGAGCCGCATCAGCGATATGTTTAAATTTCGAATATTCGGGCTCTTACGGCGGTTACGCGCGTGGCAAGTGACGTCACAAGTCACGATACGCTTGCCGCACACTCGACAATTTCACCGCGGCGGGCGTCAACTCGGACGTTTCCGTTTCCGACGTCCGTTCCGTCCGTTATTATTTTTATTACCCCTACATAACTCGTGCACTCATAACATTGTTACAGCGCAGTAATTATAATTTTGGATAAAGGTTTTTGTGCTACTGAAAATATATTGTTCCTATGAAACAATGATTACAGAAACCAATTTTGACAAGTTTACAATGAATACCATTTTAAATGGCAAGGAATAGTATTCCTACCGTGGAACAATGGCTGCTGTCCGAGCACATTCGCTATACAAAAGTTGAATCAAATATTCAAGTAGCAATAAGTCCTACTATTCTTTTATCTGCTGTATTTAGTAATTCGTTGATTCCAATTTGCTTCAAAACTTCTCGTCGGCTCAGTACTCTGCAACAAACTTTTCGGTCGGCATATTTTTTTTAATTTTAGGAAGAAACTTTACAACTTTTCATATTTTTAAACTTTGCGAGTTCGTCAGTTGAATATTAAATGTTTCATTTCTTTCTTTTCACCAGATTAAACTTAATTTTAATTTAACAATATGTTTTTCAAATTGTACTTATAGGTATATATGTATAGTGATGGAAAAATTCATTTATTTCGTACTTTTTACCAATTCTATCTTTCCATTTCCAATATTTTCAACAGGTAAGATTCAAATAAGTAAAAAGCTATATTTTATAACAAGCATAAAACAATCTTAAGTCAGTAGATTACTCTTATTTGTTTGTAAGGCGGCACCAAACGGTAGCAGGCAGTACTTAATTTGAAATATGTCTAGTATCTCTTGTTTTAACTATTTTCCATTTCATAATACAACGTGAAAGCTTTTACAATAATAGGAAAGGTAAATGCATTTTGCTTTATATAACTGTACCTCGACAAATACTTTTAAGTTCTCACTCTAAAGAGATTGTAGCTACATTCAACTGTTTTATTATTCCCGTCGACTAAATCAATATCGTTTAATGTAAACAAGTGCATATCTTTTGATGCTTAAAAACCTATTTCACATGAACACTCATCATTATTTTATTTTTGTTTACATATGCATGAAAAAGCCTTTGTTTCACTCGAACTTTTCTTTTATCGGCTCTTTTCAACATTAACATTCATTGTTCACTATTTTTTTAGTTACATAGTAAGTGCCTACCTGACTGTTTATGCAAAATTGGAAAAGGATTCTCATTTTAAAACGTACTAGTTAACTAATCGCACTTTGGAGGCAAAAACGACACAATTCAAAAAACGCAATTCATTTAACGTCATCAGCATGAAATTCCCAATACAAAATTGTATTAAGCACTTTGTAGACGCGAGAACAAAAGTATAGAAAAACCTGACCATCCACAAAACCTTCGAGAATAAATTCTGCGGCAGCCACGTGTGTTATCACGTCGTTGACAAATGTTTACGTTGGTTTAAAGTCTACGGTATTCCAAACAATCCTTTATAATCTCTGATTTACGCACCCGGCCGGCTGACTGCGGTCGGACAATAAAAAGCAATTTATTTTTTCCACCAGCACTTTTTTCATTAGTAAACAAGAATGACGTGTAAAACAAGCGCTCACTGTGACGAGGGTACCCGTAAATAACCGAAGGGAAGTAATTATCCGCCTCTGTGTTATGTAGATACGTTATGTTTAAAAAAAATGTGTATGACTGTCGTATTGGCTTTGAGAAAACAAATAAAATGCCACGAGAGTTAATTACTTTGCTTTTGAATATTCTGTGAAACGTCGGCGTCGTTCTTGGCAAAAAGTATGCAACTTTTATGGTCTCTATCGTTATGTAAAGCAATGCATTTGAAATATTGTTTTAATTTTATTTAACTCCTAAAAATACATACCCATTTAGTAAAAGGTTATATTGATTAATTATACACGTTCTTCTCTTTTTGTCGAGGTAACGTAAATCTACGTACAACTGAAAGAGATAAGGCACAGGTGTGAAGACTAAACATTCCTAAAGTTAGCTTCAACACCTATTTGTTTAAATGCTTCGCCAGTTACTCGACATTTTACTAGCACTAAATACACATACGAGACTAATAATTTACGTTCAGCTCCTATAACAAAAACAACTGAAACATGAATTAAAGTCTTATTGGTGCTCTAACAGGCAAGCGTGCGCTCACACCGTGATTATAAACATGAACATTGTTATTAACTATTCTCATTACGAGATCATTATGATTTAGGAAGGAGTTTTTCCGTCAATTTTTTTTATGTAAGTACCGTAATGTTTGAACGATATCATTTATGAATACATAAAGTTCAGTGTTCACAATCAAATCAGAGATTGTAAAGTTGATCAATTTTAATTTTAGTGTCATAAAAACATTGAATTTAATTATTGTATACGAGACATCTGTACTTAATACTGGAGTAGTTCAACTATACCTACTTTTTTAAGCAGCATCATACACAATGGTATAGACAGCTCAGCACTTGACGTCCAGTGGCACGCGATAGCGCATAATATCTACTATTATCCTTAGCTAAGCCCGTGCGTGTTAAGGCATCAGTATTGCAAGTAATGCACTCCATTATTTATTAGTATTGTAATTAAATGTCCCGGAACACCCAGCGTCGCGTGCATGACGATAATTAATCGCTAACTGCCTTCGTGATTACTATTATTGTCTTGACTTGTTCGGGGTTAGTCGGCCCGAGACACAATTTCACTAATACGAATATCACATATGTACGAGTACTATAGTTGGGTATGCTTGTGTATGCATTGATAATTTAAATACAAAACATAGTTCATCGTACCATGTCGTTGCTCTGGCCGTTTAATGCTCGTAGTTCACATATGAATGAACAAGGGATGGAAAAAAGACCTATTCCAATGCAAACTGGAGAGCCAGTATATAAATTGCATGAAACCGTCAACTAGTTGGACGGCTCCGAAATGAATAGTCGCATGCAGTAATCGGTTATTCGATAAAAACCGAGCGCACGAGTAATATGGCTTTTCATCGTCAAGTAGCAACGATTTATGTTAATATTGCAGGCGTAATTTAAAAGAATATAATCTGGATCTCGAAATGTATTTCTGCGTAAAATCGCAGCGTTCCTTTCACTTTGAGCACGCTAAAACACCTGTAGAACAAAAAAATGTACAAAGAAACGTACCATTTCCGTAGACAATAATATTCTCGGGGGTATTATATGTGCAAACATAAAAAGAAGGCCCATTTCATAGGTTCGCGCGGCTGCAATATCGGGGTACATATGTTCCATCCCTCAGTTCGGACACATGGGAGTTCCGAACCATTACATCACGTACGACACTCATTTATCATTCCAGAAATATCTAAGGGACGTCCCAGCGACGACGTGCGGGGGATATATCGTGGCGTCTTCATTAATAGCACGCCGCAGGTAGGGCGCGGGCCACACTATGTACATACTTCACTAATTGAAATCATGGTAATGTGTTTACCTCAGTGTAGGCAGATCGTGGAGGGATGGATGGATGTGACGCTACCGTATGATGCCAAAGACGTCAAGTAAATCTATATTCAAATATTGCTCATACAAAGCAAACTGCGAATAAAAAGGTCCGCATATACATTTTGCATACTTAAAGCAATTCTATATTGCAACTTTCAGATTTTTCGCATATTCTCCATTACCATACAATTGTGTGACAATGATACGGAAAATTGTGTGGCAATACGTGTAACTACTGAGAGCTTCTGGCAGGACTGTCAATGTTTAATCGATACGAATTACTTAGAATCACGGTATGGGAGTGGCAATAAACATGCATTGTCGAATATTTTATTACAGTACGACACGACTCGTTGGTTCCATCAGCAACTACGTCATCACAGTTCCGACGCATGAAATGTGGTAGAAGCTAATCTAGCGAATATTTTTTCATATGATAGTAAATATCGTAATATTTAGCATAAGCCTAAGCATATATTTCATTATTTATTTAACGAGTTAGTTACTTTATGTGAGACTGTTAAGATAATATCGTGAAGAATTTACTCAACCCTCCATTCCTGAATAGAATAAAAAACCTACAAGGGAAAAGAGAACTTTATTACCTTCGTACTATCTATTTCATAATTAAAAGCAAAACTATGCTTACCTAGCAAACTAAGGAGAAACACAACGTAATAAACAAACAAAGACATAATAAACCTTGCGTTGAGCAGAATTTATTTTTTTGTTTCTCGTCCCACAGAAGATAAAAAGTATTTGTCTCCCAAGTCGGTAATTTATCACGTAGGCTTATCAAAGCGTTGAATGAGCGTCATGGATGTGACAACAATAGACCTGCCTGCTGTTGCGTCAAACACCAGATCCTCACAAAGGTGAAAATTAGTAGACGTCGCTTACAGTACTCGCTTTATGATCTGTCTGAATATATGCCTCTAATGACTTTCCAACATAGCATATTGGCTTCGCTTGCTCGAGTTCAACGACCTCCGTAGGCAGTATTACTGCAGATTTATGTGGCTAATCCTCTTCATTTAATCTTGTCATGCCTTGTTCTACTTTTACATTAATATTCAGACCATTGTCTGTTTCTGAAATGAAATTCAGCTATCGCAATCAAGTGCCCACAATAAATGAATCTAGTTTTAGTCGTTTCGAAAAACCATCAACAAGAGCCTAAGGTTTTGTCAAAACTTGTTCAATGAATCAAAACGCCCATCATCAATCTCTGAAAACTCCAACCGAAATTAAACTTTAAACTTTAATCACGTAACAATATTCTGTGATCAAAAGTCTCCTAATGAAATGCAAACGCCCGTTTCTGCGTCGAGTATCAAATACGTGACTTGCATTTCAGCCAACTAACGTCTCAAAGCCGATAACGCGACGACCGTTCCGAAAAAAGTATCCAATCCAGTCGTGCGAGGCAAGAATAATTGAATTAAAACAAAAGAGGAACAAGCGAGCCGCATTTATTTAACACTTCGAAGTGAATCCACTGGCAAATACAAGTGTAGCAAACGGTTCACGACAAAAACGGGACACAACAAGAGCTTTAGTTAATGTGAATCATATTTCATTTTGCAGGAGGACGGGATTTCCGAGACCTCCCAACATCGAGACATTATATTTTCCATTGTAGGTCTACCTACACTGCATTAAAACGAATGATGTTAATGAAGATATTTTAAATGAAACGTTATTTACGCTTCATGTAATTTAGCGACGTCGTTCAAATGTTTCGGGTAGGTTTTTTGTGTCGGTTTGTTCGCCTCGCAATGATCACGTTTCAGTACTCACGTTTTTCTATTGAGATCATGCCTCAATGGATACTAACTTCAATAAATGCATATTCATTGGTATTTCAACGAGCGATATTTCACTTAACAATGATGCGACAGATAAATGATGTTTTTCTCCGATAGGTATGTTAAAATTTGGGACGCGTTCTGAAGTGCCCGTCTACGTTTTTCCTTTCTTTGTTCAAAGAGAATAATCTCAAGAAAAATTTAGATTATTTCACAAATGAAATTGCTTGTACAAGTTTAAATTACAGCAATTCTTTCAATTGAAAACATTTATATAAGAGTAAGGGAACGCAACACGGGCAGCTGTATAATAGGCTCTTGCTAAGAAAAGTAATGTGAATAAGTTTTTCGCACCTGCTCACTCTTGATGTCTTTTTTAGTGTTCCTTAGTGGAATGGAGCCACTTCAAGATATCAATCATTGACGTAAGTAAAGCTCGATTCAGTTTTTTTAGTCTGTTTATCGAGGAATTAGGATACTTCGCTAAAATATTATATGATTTATGTAGAAAGCCTACCAAAGCGTTACATAAATATTTCCCTAGGGTCAAACAGTACACAGTATAAAAATGTTAAGGGTGTATTTTTAGCCGTACCACTCTGTCTTAGTGATCTTATTTCCGTCTACTCACTAGAGAATGACTCCTACATCAAGAAACCGGTAAACGAATCAAGAGCTATAAAAATAATGTACCTATATTTGCATAATTAAAGTACCTTTGTCAAAATAGGTAAATGAATATGTTCTTTATTGTAGCTGCGTATGTAGTGACAATTACGCAATGACGGTCACTAGAACAACAACCATAAAAGAACCATAAACTGTTTACAAGTGTTCTATAACACATTTTATGAGAAGGTACTCTAAGTACAATGACACAACTTTCATCACATAAATAAAATTCTATTAAATACGATTATAGGAGAAAATTTATTACATTTTCACTACCATTCAGCAAAAAGAAGTTTTAAGTAATAAATTCTTTTTGAATAAATAATATTGTATTAATGGTTATTTTCAAATAGAAACTAATTCAGCGACCACATTTTATTCACACGTATTACAAGTTATTAGAATAGTTATTTATTATAATCTCACTCTACTATTTCATTTCGAGACCTTTGAAGTGTCTTGAAAGGGAGATTTACTTTTCTTACTTTAATATTTATGTAGAAGTTCTTGTACTTGATATAATAAAATGTAAAACTTTCAGATAAATTGAGAAAAGATAGTCGCTATAAGGTTAGAATCAAATGGCATAACTAAATGAATATTAAGTACTTAGCAGATTTAGTACAGTGTAGGTTCTAGACATCAATCTACAACGAAGGTGGGTGAATGACCTCGGCGGCCATTAATAGACCTGTAAGGCAGCGAATAACCGGAATTATTCGCATTGTTCTCGGCGCATACATGTAGCCCGGTAATGTCGCTCCCTAGCGACCGTCGATTTTCCTTTTTTCGTAATGGTCCGTTATTTGGAAACTTCAACTTCACAATATGGACACACAAATCACTGCCACTACAAATCGTGTTCGGCAGAGGCGAAATCGTTTTGCGTGTGACGTTAATGGGATGGGAGCTATTCTTCACATCACGACTTTATTGGACGATATATCAGCAGTGAGTGTTCGACATACAACCCGCGACAAAATACATTAAACTACATTTACTTGACGACGTATGTGTCCATTAAAGTATTTGCATGAAGATCTTGAAACCTTTAAAAAACTCAGAGATGCAACAAGTTTGCAAACAGTGAGAAGAAATAAGTCCATTAGTCAGTTAAATGGAACTGACTATCTATAAACGGATATTTAAAAAATAAAAGATGATACATGGCCACATTCATATTTAACGGTTCGACTTACCTATTAGATGAGTCTGAAAGTGTACCTAACCATCAAAGATGTACAATGCAAACTATTTTTATTTTAAAAGGACTAGGTAGACTCCTATAGCAAAAGTACTAGTATTTGCGAAGGAGCTCGTCCGGGAAGCACTACCTCCGCAATCTATTTCTGCCGCCGAGCCTTCTGTTCCGCGTTAAAGGGTTCCGATAGATGCACTACGTGTTACTTACTTCATCTTTGTATCTGCTAACAAAACGTATTTTGAACACCTTTGTTATACACGGCAGACTGGAATGGGAAATACAGCTAAACCAGACTTTGTATTTCACACTGTCTTAGAATATGACTTTTAAAAATCGCTTACTTAGTCAAATTCGTTAATTCATTTGACCAAATCGAGCTGAGTGTCAGCACTTTAATCCGCAAATAACCCTTCACCCTCGCCCTCGGTAAAGGTTGAAGAAGAAGCGGTATAATAATCTCCCCAGCGGATCACTTAACACTAAGAAGAGAACAATAGCAATTTCCTTTACTTTCTGAATAGCCAGAGCCTTAAGCTACAGTTTGTCAAATAGCTAGCTATCATAAATTGTGATTACAGGGTGTTTCGCGAGCGCAACTCTTAAATGTGATCATCATAATATATAACTGCGTTGCTTCTGCAAGGCTTTTTATTACTTGAGTACACATTCACTAGTTTACAACTTTAGATAGGCAAAGTTGATTGAAAACTAAAAAAAGAATAAAAGTTGTATAGCTACGTATAAAGTTCTGAAAAACGCAACCCATCTGCGGATTTGAATAAACTTTGATACAGAATAGCCGGCACACATTCATAGCTAAACATCATGCAGATTTGATTCAAATCCGTTCAACAGATACTGTGCAATTGGGTAACAAACATACAGTCCAAACTAGAATGTATAATAATATTAGAGGGCTATGTAAGTAACTATATTTGCAGTGCAATGACAGAAAGTCTCTAGTAGACGTCACACCACATTTGAGATTGAATTTCGCTAAACGCATTTGCATTTTAGAGCCATGTAAGCTACATAAGCTTAGCTTAATGTCTGTGTCCAGATTTTATGCATAGGCCTTGGCTATAACTTTAGCTGACATCTGGAATCTGTCGTAAACTGTACGTATAATATGAATTGTGTGGGTTATATCGTCGATGATTCTTGGATCTTAAGATGCCTACGTCATAAAGGTGTTATTGACAGCAGGTATTACGTATCTATATGCTTAAATAGATACGTATAATCTTTATCTTTATATTTTTAAAGGTTTTTCTATTAAAAAGCTCAGTTATTACCATATCGCTTCTCTAATATTTCCTTAATATGTACCTGTATATTTTTTTTATTTCCATCTTATATCTACTAGGCCTATACTATCGGCAAACGAGAAAACCAGTATTTAATTCTTCAGGAACGCATTATTTCGTCGGTTATTTAAACAGTTCAATATGATTACAGAACTCTCGTCCATCAGTTGGAAGTATTAACAGTTTGACCGCACAATAAATAATTCGCGGCTTACCTTACCGCAGTAGTAAAAAGTTCAACAAATAACTTCACGAAATAAACCCGTTAATTTTATCTCCATACAGCAGATTAAAATTTTAATTGAAGGTTTAAATTAATTCTTCCATCAAGTGATTGCTTCGTAAAACTATCTTGTAACTGTAGAGTTGATGGTTTGGTTTGTTTGTGTACCTATAATTACTTTGTCGGTTCGCCAGATTCTATATTATTAATAAATAAAAATGCAATCTCAAACCTTGCTACAGAAAGAATCCTTAAATAAATTCATCATCAGATAGTATAGAACAATCTTTAACAAGAAATTTCAAGGCATCATTTCTGTGAGCCTTGCAACGTCGAATTATTTATTTTAATTGGACGTTTGGTCAGGACTTCGAATACTCAATACCTTTTATGGATCAATAATTTTAAAAGTCGTAAGAATATTGGATCATATTTCGTTTCTGAAGAAATTATTCCTTCAAAATACCTACATGTACACAACTTCTTATCACTAAGAGGAATGACCTACTTTTTAAACTAAACAAAAACAAAGCAGGTTAACACCCATGTAAAATTTATACAAAAAAAAAGTTAACAATCCAATGCACGTACCGAATAGGTGGTTCGTAAAATTCAGGTAATTCTAAACTAGCCATGAACCGCGGAACATTGTGCAAAAGTTATCCGGCCCGGTTTCACGGGCGATTTAGTCGCGGTTCTATGATAAAATAATTTCCCAGTCCGATGCTGCACGGGTTATCAAGTACTACTTACGTTGTTCGCTTTATTCAGCTTAATGATGGCTAATATTTTATTTTATTTTATTGCTTTTTGTTGCTGGAGTTTGGTCGTCTATTTTGTGGTTCTTAATGGCGAAGAGAGGGTGAAATTGAAGATTTAGATATGATACATATATTGCCTGCAGTTCATCATAACATTCGGTGTTATTCTTCTTAATACAATAGCCATTTGAAACAGTTGAGCTGCAAATAATGTTTTCCAAATAGCGCAATTTGAAAAAAACATGAACATTGTGCATAAGGCTACATATTCAATTTATGCCACCATTTCTCTGTTCTACATTTGTAGTGCACCGACTTCCCTTGCTTTTTTTATTTTTGATTCGCTTTTGAACCAAAATGGCACCTCGAATACTGCAGGCATGTTACAGTAGTGATGTTAGCTATACCTCAAGTTTGCCAAATAATCGCTTTATTCGAAAATACCCCGAACTAAAGCGAACATAGATCTCACTACTAAAGTATAAATTGAACGTAAATGTGTCGTTACTGCAAGCAAGTTACTAAACGAGATGTACGTACGAGAGTTCACTAAAGTGCAAAGTTTGCTCTCATATCGCCCACGAGAACTAGATACGGTATAATAGTATTGCTAGAGTTACTCTGCAGCTTCGCTTTCATTTAATTCAGTATCTTAATTTTCAATTATACCTCAAGTTATTCTTGATATTATAAATACATTTATAACATACAACTAAAAGGTCAGTGACCCGTTCTATAAGAAAAATAGGTAGCCATTAAGTAAAAATCGCGAACAATCAATAATTCATTGTACACACAAAATAAGCGGAGCGGTCATGAGGAGAATGGGGCATCCCTAACAGTGGCCCTCGGAAATAACCGCAAAGGTTATCAAATTGGCAGTAGTGGACGCATTGAATGCCTAGGGCCAGGCGCACATGAACGATTCTCCCGATTCTCCCCGCCGCCCGTAATGGGCTATGCATGAGTAACCGCAAAATCGCATACAACCACTAATATGAGCAAATCTGAGTGTAACATATATTATTCGCGTGAATATATTAGACGATCGAGTATAATCCTCATCGATATACATGTATATTGGCAGCTGAATATGCATGTTGAAGTCATTGCTTATTACGTTTTAGTATACTCGTACGTGTACCTATGTGTGTGAAACATAACTTTTGCACAATAACAGACTAGATATAACCATCACAACTGTTTTTTTGGTGTTATAGAAATTGACATTTCTAGAAATCTGCAGTTATTGGGTCTATAACATTTATTCAAGGATTCGAGAAGTAACGCATTTGTATTGCCTAGGATATATTTGATAACTCCAATTTGTCACTTTTAAAAGCCTCATGAAAGAATATTTATTTCGAAAATCAGATTTATTCTCGAAAAGAAAGTTGGCACACGCACGAAGACGTGAAATTATAAAAACGGAAAACCCAAAAAATACGACAAACTGCATTTCTCGTTCCTAGTTTTCATCCAAGCAAAGAGCAAGCGACAAAATGAATAAAAGGAGAACAGTTTTTCTTCGCAAAATGTGACAAAGAGGTGGTGCGGGATTTCTCTACGTGGAGTTATTGTCTGTGACGCAAAGTCGTTGTGACAAATAGCGCTGCGTTTTGCAACATTTTTAACTAAGAGTTAATGCCTCCGCCAAGAGTTTCTTTTAGCTTAAGGGACAGAGCATAGTCATAGTGCAATAAACTTTTATTACTATTTCTCTAGTGCCGGTGGTACTAATATTTCACCGGCTTTATTTTTGCAAACAGTGTAAAAGTCTTAGAATATTTACCGAATAAAAGTTCCTTTTAGATATAAGAAAATTCGTGTCCCACAGTTTTATTGTGCAGACGTTTATAAGCCCAAAGAAATGCATTTTCCTTTCACGTAGTCATAGTATCATTTGGTACAAATATTAGTATGAGGAAACACAGCTAGCACACATGTCTGTCCTCATTACAACCGCGTGTCACGACCTTTCATAATAATTAAGCTTGATCTAGCGGGGGCATGCGACCTCACACGTAATGTGCGGAGCATTGACTGATATTCACAGGTAGATTCGGTTCATCTCAGTAATGAGTAGATGGGATAACAGCTGTACCTATATATTTACCGGTAAATGTGATTCAATGATCGATGGTTTAGTGAACGCGCTAAGAAGCCCGAATTGCTATCTCGGAGTAGTGATTGCCACATTTCAGATGAATGATCCATTTTGCCAATTTGCGTTGAGTATGGGAATGAAAATTGTTTACCTCAAAGTTCCCAGAAATGAAAACATAGTTAATGTAATTGTAGACTCGCCCACATAAGGCACTAAAAGTTACTTACTTGCCAAAATATATTTTTTCGTAGTGTAGTATTTTTTAAAGCTTAGCTAAGAAATGAAATATGAAAAATGAACATTCAAAAGATTTCATAAAATATGAGAAATATAGAGATATCGAACATTTGTCATGAACATTATACGACAGAATCAAAGAAAGCTCTTAAATTCGTTTATTTATTTCCGTCAATCAATGAACTCACTTTCGTTATTCATTCAATACATTTGGAGGAGAAAGAAAAGTAATCTCAGGGATTGAGCTCGAACACGCGAAAAAGATATTGGAAATCATCCGCGAAATAGGAACAACCCGTTATTATTCTGTCAGATATTATCCTCATGGCGAATTTAAAAATAATATTATAATTTCTGTAGTTTCAAAGACCGCAGTTTCTTACACATACAACGGACCAATGCCTAGGTACTCATGTCTGATCGTCATTAATATACAGGAGGTCATATCAAAAGTTTTAAAATTAGTGTTTGTTTATGTGTAGTATAGACCTATGTGGGTTGAAGCCTACATTAAAACGCTTCAATATAAATTACCAGCTAATGGACGTGTAGTATTCAATCAAGTGGATTGGGACGTGAATTCTACAGCCTGTCAAGCGTAACCATACCGTCATGTGTATCTGCCCTAAGACTGCCAGTTGTGAAGTGGTCGAAACTTACTGGATCAGAAGTAACTAGTTGTAAACATACACACATATATACCGTCTTGTCATAGAGGTTATAGTGTTATTAAAAACTTCCGTACGATCTATAAAACGGTTTTGACCGTTAGCTGTATGAAATCCCCCTCAAATGTGCATTGTATTTTAGCTTTCAATATTTTCTTTATGCCAGCAACATCAATACGGTAAAAAAAAACAATTGTCTAACTATCGCGGTTCATTAGATACGTTAAAGTCGTCTGACACGACATGTCAGACGTCTGACACGAGTTTAAAGAACTTTCACGTACTATTATTTTTTTAAGCAGTGTCAAATGTATGTTTAACTTAAACTGGAAGTTTGCATGTCTATTCCATTCTTGTTATTGTTGCATACCGTTCTCTTTAGTACCTACTAATATCTTTCGGGCAACTTGTTACATGACAGCTCAGTGGTTTGCGCATTTCACAATCTAATTTGAAGCTATACCTATACAAAAAATAAAAGAACTTTTTTAAAATAATATGTAGGTGTAACATAACATTTATATTTTTTTAAGTCAGTTAAAAATTAATCTCGAATGCTCACATGATTATTAACACTTCAATAATACGTAACTTATCGGGACACGCGTGATTCTTGACTCTATATTTACTCTGTTTGAACAGATAATCTATATTAAGCTCAATTTATAATATACATCCCCTATGTGCCTGTTATTGTCGCTTACACGTGTATCATCTTATGATTTTATACTTTCCTTGCTATCATTTATGACTCATAGATAAGTACCATTTTAGAATCAACTGCTGTGCCAATAAGTCTTAAAGTTAGATATAAAAATATAAATACGAATTAAAATATAAGCATACCTGATTCATTTGCTAGAAAATTCACACTGATCTAAAAAAGTTATTTAATATACTTACCTATGTATACGTTAATGAGACAGCCAGTCTTTCAAATACAAAAGGGTTTACGTTCTAGCTGCGAGTGCGAGTAACAATCTCCTAAATCTATCACTCCGGGATGACTTTATTACATATCGTTCCATCCACGGAGTAACGAAAGATAAGCGGAGGTGCCGTAATGCAGGTAGGTCAAGTACATTCTTCTAGGTTAAGAGTGAACTGACGAGAAGTTCGGGTTTTTGAGACAACGATTTTTGGTATTATAAAAAAGGGCAGGTTCATAGAAGGCGTAGGTATATGGGCTGAGACAATAACATTCCTCGTCCCCCGTTTCTTCGTATCTTTAGATTTTCCGTTATAGCATCTCCGCTAGTCATTTTGTTCTCCATGGTTCCATCCTACTCTGCCGTGAGAGTATTCGTCTCGTCGCCGTCTTCCCCCGTACTTTAACATGCTAAATTGCCAGGCTTCACCGTTTATTACGACGTAAAATACTCCGTTTAATAGTTATAGTGAAGAACGTGGAAAGTAACCTGTAAATTGTATGTTTATTCACGCTCTTTGGAGAATCTGGAAGAGGTACAAAAATATAGGAAAACGAGAAGAGGAAATCTATACCAATATTATAAAGCTGAAGAGTTGATTTTTTGTGCTAGACTACAATATAGGTAGGTACACTATAAGCTTTTTATCCGGGTTTGTGCAAAGGTTCCCACGGGATGCAGGTGAAACCACTGGTAGAAGCTAGTCACAAATAAATGTTAAAACGCATTGATTTTCTGAAGTTCTACCTAGTTATTACAAACCTGTATCTGAGTGAGCCAATTATACCACTGAAGTTTCTGTAGTTCATGGTAGACTAAACTAAAGTGTCATTCGGACTATTAATAGTTTGGTTAAGTTTAGTTCATCTTGTACTAACCTCACGGTCCAATTGTGGCGAAATTAATAGAGATTATTTTACCATTAACTAAATTAAGCTCTCTTTTGATACGAATAAATATTCAAGCATTGGTTGGTTTTTATTATGAATCCTAAACGCGAGGATCGTTCATAGCCAATTTCAACTCAATATTTTCACTCAACGTGTCTATTTGTATTCATAGAGAAATTTTCTTTGAATAGCTAAACGGATAAAGAGGGTTATTCCGCATTATATTGAGGTCTGACGAATGAAAGACAGGCTCCGCGCTTATATGCTAGGTTATGTCTAGACGTGTATTCAGGGGAGAAAAAACTAATAAAGTCTCACATACTATACGTAGTATGAACAGATATACCTACTCGCACTTTAATTAACTTTTCACAATAATCCCAATTAAAGTTCCTATTTTTTAACTCCTTGACTTAAAAAGCAACTCTGAAAAAGTTATGTGGATACTTAAGAAAAACATTTTTTTTTATGTTGAATTTATAAAATGGAATAAACACAGGTACTGCTAGGTAGAAACTCTCGAAACTCGTGAAGAACTTTGAAAATATCGACCCTTCAACGTTTTTTCAGTCAGGTATTTCTTGAATTAAATCTTCTGAAAGATATTGCCTACGAAAGTTTGGTTCGGGTCTAACCCACATAACGAAGGCAAACTTAGTAAATTTATTATAATTTATTGGAAAAAAACCAGCCTTTATAGATAACTTTATCTTTTTAACTCAGTTTTAACAAACAAGGCCAGTTCGGGATCACGTTTGCGAAAATATTTACTTGTTATTGTTGAGATCGTCATTTTAGAACCGGTTGGCCTGATTTCCATATTTCACAGTACATTTAGGAAAAGTACTGAGCTTTCCATTGTTTAGTCAGATAGCAAAACATGATATTTGTAAACAGCGAAGAAAAGCTTTTTCGTGTTTCCGCTAATTATATTAGGCACACCATAAAAAGCCTCGTGTTTATAGTATCGAGCCTAGTTTATAAATTTTTCGCGGTCTCATCGCCGGAGAGCCACGCAAGAATTTATATTCCGCACTGCGACTCATAAATTTGAGTGAACGTCCTCTAGCGCCGCCGCTAGTTGTTCTATGTTCGCGCACATTGCAATTTATGATTGCTCAGCTTAAGATTTCACAACTAATAAATTGAATAAATACTTTTATTTCCCCAAACCGACACTCAACAGTAGCGTGCCAACGCGTTTAATATGATAACACATTCTCTCTGGGTACCTAAAAGGTACCATTCATACGATACAAGCATTTCATTCTAATAAAAATGTTTCCTAGAAAACTCGTATATAGTGTGGGTTCATAAAAAATATAATATAGTAATAGTATATACACCGTGAAAATTACAAGCATGTAACTATATTACATTTCATTCAATTCCTCTCTGAACACGGAGGTGTACAAGTAATTTTGGCGTATATATTGGAATTCAATTTGGGAGCAGAGTGAATATTTCCGCACATGAACGCCGCGCGATGTTGGCTGTCTGTCACTCTCATATTGTTTGATAGAGTTTGACTCGCTTACCGTGCAACTGGCGTTTACGTACGCGGTAACGATCATTAGGCGACTTTCTGCAGATGCTGGCTCGCTCATTGTCGGCTGACATTCTACGAATACTGATCAGATGGTGTATACCTAACCATTGGAGCTTTTCTCAGATAGTCATTAGTAGCTTAAGCGACAGACATTACCATTAAAATTGTTGACCGCTCTTTCTAACGATCACATAATTACTTCGAATAAAACTTTTTAGACGAACAAACTGCTACTTTTTAATTAGAATATTTACCTAAAGCTCCTTGTCTTCATTGGCATGTTCCAAACCGTAGCAAATAACCACATGTAGATACTGAAACAAGCTTTCCACACATAACTCGTCACACTATTCTTCCAAATAGACATGTTGACCCACAAAATATATTCAATTCGAGAAACGCTTACAAATACTTCGCAAAAAAACTAAATACAAATTGGGTACCAACACATTGTATCCAATAACAAAATTTGGGGCCATTACAAAGTTAGGAGTTGGAAACAAATTAATTTTATTTTGTTCCCTGCATACTTGCTAAGTTAATACTTCAGTTTTTTTCGTGATTTAGCTGGCTGAAAAATTACAGGTCAAAAAAGTTTTTTAACGAATATTTTGGCCTTGCCATTTGCGTGTTTAATTAAAGTTTTAGCGCTTAATAGTTACATACATACATACATACGCATCTATAAAATAGGTATCTAAGCAGCATTTAGGTTTACATTAAATCCATTTTGATTCATAATAAACAGCCTTACTTATAAACGTTGCTTAAGCATGTCTTAACAAACAATTAATCACTACTTAAGACTTTAAGTAGTGATTAGTTAAAATGTTGCTTAGAACGTGATTAGTGATTTTATAAGTACACAGTTTACAGGGGTACATGTTTATCATTAAAACTGTGACCTTTCAAAGTAATCCGTTTCTACTTTGACAGGTGCGCATCAATTTCAATAACATCATCCAAGTATACCAAATCATTCTATACTGTTTTCAAACTATGGCTCGGTCAAATTTCATTCGGATGGTTGACAGATCAAATACAAGTATCTAAGTATTGTGTACAGGAAAATAACACATACCCTCTAATTGGCTCAATTACCTAAATATTAAAACCCCACGCGTTTATACATCAGTCAAACTATTGCAGTCAATTGCTAGGAATTAACACTAAAATATATAATATCAGTATTTTTACTACAGTTCTAGAATAATTACCACTTTAAACATACCTACCTACATGTATTCTGCCGTGCTACCGAAAAAGGGCACAACTAACATTTTTTGTCAAAATGAGTTATATATATATTCGGAATCAGGAAAAAAAGGCCTATCTGCCTGATTTTTTGTGGATTTTTAGCTGCAAAATAAACAGAGATAGCATAAGCTTAAAGGGCACAACTACATCACCTTTTAAGTTTTATTACAATATTATTACAATAAAAAGGCATATTGTATGATGTGACTTTTATTTTACCTTTTTACTATCGATATATTTTAATGGAACGAACATTTTGGCAATTAATGTAGAAAGAAAAGTCACAACTGGCAGTTATGCTCTTTCTATTTACCCCTACGCTAATAAATTTATGTTATATAAAAAAGGGATATCGGCGTTATGAATTAATTCTAATATTTTCTGTACCTATATGTTCATTTTAAAAAATTACCTTTTCATCGTAAAATTTTAAATTTTTACAAAAAATTTAACATTGAAAAGGCATTTTGGTTATATGTGCCTTTTCAACATAATATTGCTCCTTTCTTGTTATTTTTTATGTTGAGTTAAAAAGAATTATGCTAATTATTAAATATATCCATTTAAAATAAAATATAATATTGCTATCGTTGTGTACATACCAAAAAAACACATTTATTTTACATTTTCACAATTTCGAAAAACACATTTTAAACGTGTTTTTTTTTACAAAATTCAAAAAATATTTTAAACTCGATTTTCTCAACATTTGTAAAATGTTAGTTGTGCCTTTCTTAATTACGACGGCAGTATTTTAGTGTTAAATAACTTAGACAAAGTAAGCAAAAAATATCTTAGAAAACAGACATAAAATATAAATTACATATCACTGTAATAAAACATATTAAGGATGCCCTCCATCGTTTAGCAAATTCTTAAACGTGCGTAATTCTCGGCGAGCGTCGATAGATGGCGCTATTACTCACCGTGCACAAACTACCACAAGGAAGCAAATCGAAAGCCAGCCATGATCATTTACACACGATTTAGATGTACTTGTGAACTGTGTAATCTACGGCGTTATAGTACTTGGCTTATTGCAATTTATTGGGGAAGGAAAAGCTATTAAATTCTATGGTGTATTAAATCAACAGTCATGAACATTATAGAAAGATTTTCAGGAAGACTGTTTAATATTTAATGAGTCATGATAATTGTTTTGATATGCCATAACAACCAAAATTCAAAACAAAAATACCAACAAAAAACTTTTAACAAATTCCATTAGATCAACATCTCGGTAAAGTGGAATCAAAATCAATTTTCCGTCTAACGAAAGCATTCGAAAAATGGTAACCATTAAAAACAAGAGTTTCACACGCCATAAAAAATCTTCATGAATAAATTAAGCGAATTGCTAAAAGAAAAAGGGTTCAATTTAAAAGTGACTCTTTTTCTTTTTCACACACTTATCCGCTAGCATGTGCCACGCAAAGGGATGTGTAGGGGTGAAATATTGCACCTTTGCCAAACGTCCTACTAAATAACCACTTGGTTCGCGATGAAGATACTTACGTGTCGTTTTTCTATCTATTTCTTGATATGTTTTTGCAATTTCGTCTAGGAATTGGTTGTTTATTTACGTAACTTAAACAGTAATTACTATTTATCCCCTGAAGTTGTAAATTACATAATCAGGAACAAAATATAACCAGTTTTTTCAAAAAACAAAATAAAAAAATAACATTCCCGAAAGTTCCTACTTTTTTCATTTCAGTGACAATGCGGAAACACACAATAATATAAAACTCGTCGCCATATTACGATAGTTTTTTCTTTATGACTTGTAGCGTCATAAAAATTCAGCGAGCACAACAATCTGAGGATGGCTCATTACCATAGCGCAGTCGCGACGTAACATATTGTGTGTGCTGTCGCAACTGGCTGTTAAACATTACTAAAACAAAAGAACTTACAAAAACAAATCCTCGTCATAGTGACAGTGGCGCAACACTAATTAGGTCAAGCGCGAGCTTCACAAACTGCTCTCTAGGCCGGCTGCGCCCTCTTAATGAACTGCTCTAACGAAACAAGTTTTTTTAGCACTATTGTACATAGCCTTCGTAGCTTTCATTAGGTGTTAAGTAACTTTATCACAGTCAGAGAACTGATAGACTGAATTGATAGTTTCACTCTTTTCTTTTTAAAACTGTGAAATTCTTCTTAGTAAGCCAAGTGATGCTTTAGCTAGCACCCAAGTTTAAGCTGCTAGCTGGTACGAAAAACGACGTCGTCTTAGTAAGTATTCTAGCTCCTAGATTCACTTGCAAGGGAACAAACTCTTCATTTACGGCGTTATAAAGCGCGCAGCACCGGTCAGATGCTCTCAAGTTGAAACTTTGCATAAAGCTTAGTTAAGACGATTATTGGTTTCATCAGCAAGTTTTTGACACGTTTACTTTATAATCAAAATGTGGGAGAATAACTTCTTCATAAACTTTTGTTGCTAGTATTTTTAGTAGGTAACTATTTAATTGTTGAAGACGGGAAAAAATATTTTCTTTCGCTTTCAACCCCGCATGAGTCCACTTTACGCAGAATTACCCACACAGACGTTAACCACCTTAAGACGTTTATACACTCCACATTTTCCCAACCTTGCCTCTCCCGGTAACTTCGCTTAAGCGGCTTAATATATCGGTCAGGGATTGCTTGTGTTATCCTATAGTTTGTGTAAACATTTAGCTTAGTGGAGATGCGCTTATGAGACGAATTCACACTGATATGGATGTCGAACGAACATTTCTCTTTTTAATAACCGAATTCACCATCTACTACGATAAATTAGATTATCGTATAAGCTGGGGATAAGGAATGGTTTTTTGTGGAAGTGTTACAAAAGATAGGGAAAAGAGCCAATAGAACACGTCTCAAATTGTCTGACCCTGATTATTTTACTAACAGAGCATTTCCTCCTCTCGTCTCGTGATAATGAGTATTGTAGATAAACAGTCTCTACGTTAATGACTATCTAATTAGTGGCACGAACTAAACGGCGGCCGGGTGGCCTTTCTGCGTGCGTATTACTTAAATGTCGTCTACATTAAATGACGCTCGACCTAGCCCCCGGGGCTTGCAGTGTACACAGTAAACAAGTGTGGATACATATGAGCCCATTTTACTCGCTCTAATTCGCTTAGAATCTTTACTCTAAGGGCCTAACTCCACAGAATTATATTAATGTTTACCCCAAAATAAATTGGTCTAATGTTTAACTTGTTACGCGAAAAATGCTTGAATTTTTGAGTTTATTACGTGGTTAAAAACTGCAGATAGAAACAAATTTATTTTGGATTCTAGTTTGGAAACTCTTGAATTTCGGGCATGTTACTCTCAAAGCTTTGCAGTCCATATTCCAATTTAAATATAAGTATCCCGGTCCCCAACCGTCATCCCGACATAAGATTAATTGAAGTGTGTTTTACATTCAACAACAATTTCATCTTCAACTTAAGCGTATTCCCTTCTTCCATCCACTTCATCCAGATCCCGGACAGATCCGTACAACTTTTCCATTAGTACTTTGGGCACAACTTCCCACTTAAAATTCTATCTTAATCGTGAACAAAATATTCTACTCCTTGGACTTGGACTCCAGTTCTACCGTGCATTATTTTATTTCTCGGAAATTATTAACGTCTATTAAAATCATCGCTTGTTATCTTCTTTTCACTCTTAATTTATTGCTAAATGGATTTGAGATGTTTACATCAAAATATTGCAGACACCAAAACTTGATACAGTAAAAAGTCCGTACCTTCTTAAGAATCTTAACATTGTTTTCGTTCTTCGTCAGCGTTTTGGAGATATTTTCACTTCCATGTGTTTTTGTGAAGCAATTTTAATATTTAAGTAACTCGGCTGAACAATTTTCATTAACAATTTGATTTACGTCTGAAACACGGTTAGGATTCTCTTTCAGATTTTATTTTATGAATAATCTGGTATATATTTTTATTGTTTCAGAATCTATAAAAGTTGTTTTGAATATAACGTAAAATGAATAGCGATATAACATAAACAAAGCTAACCACCTCGGGCTGAAATAACAACTGTTAACTAGAAACAATAACTGTGTACGCACCGATTGTAAATTTATTTAGGAATCTTAGTTCTTTTTATCTAGTGGGCAGTAACTCGCGGGCCGGCGCCCAAGGGTGCCGCCACCGACGGACGGCCATATATCAAGCGGTCCGCTTTTAATCTCGCAAGCCCTATTTATTCACATTTATTCCAAAGATATTTTCCCACCGGAATTTCCCCCTTGGAATTGGTAACATTTCCCGCGTTTAGCTGATTTGTACCGTGGCTGTTATTGTGGTTTATTTTACAGGAACAAAAGGGACTGAAATATTTAGAGTTTGTCAAAAGATGGTGATGATAAATTATGGCGACCCGCTATCACAGACGCGCCGTATCTTAAATAATAGGCTTTTTGTTTCACTGAATATTCAAATTGCATTTTTGTTTCATTTTGTTTGTTTTTACCGTTGGTCTTAATTGGACTAAGTACAATGTTTTCGTTCATTGTGAAAAAATGTATGTTTTGTGTTTCCAATTAATAAGCAGTTGCTGTTAAAATGTAATTAGTAAACATTTTTAATATCTGAGTGTGTTAACGATAAAAGTTACATCTTTTGCAAAAATCATATCTAGTACATATGTTATTATTTTCACATTGCACCTAAAAATCAATAAATGTATTTAAATATTGCAGCGCCAGTTTTTTATTATAGATAGATAGTTCAATTTTATCAATTCTATAAATTACTGAAAGCACTAGGTATACAATATCGCTACGTAGTATACACAATAAACACAAACAAAACTAAGTTAAATCAATCAATGAAACCACAAGTTATTAGTTTCTAACAAAACACAAAGAAGAAAAGTAGTATTACGTCCAATAAAATAAATTGTTTGCGACGTTTTTATTGTAATTTATTCCCTCAAATCGAACACAATTCATCTACGGAGGCCAACAATAGTAAAAGCGGTGCCAATTTTCCAACACGAACCTGAACAAAAGAGTACCCCAACGAGAGATTTATCACAAGCAAAGCAACAACGGGAAAGTTTCGTGCAAACGCCGACAACAACTGTTACTGCGCTGTTAGGGTTTTGACATGGCCACTTTGATAGCGACTGCATAAAATCTTTTGTACGCACCCGATTTCCCTTCGGTAAGGTCAGCCCGATGCGAGTAGGTACAGAGTAGAATGCGTTCCGACTAAACATAGCACTAAGCTGCACTTACCTCGTCGCCCATCTGTGTCAAGTGTTGCAGTCGGAGCTGCGTTCGCAGTTCCACATCGATGCCAGCCCGGCTACAAAGAGATAATAAAACGAGTAATTCCATGCGGATAAGAACTTCTCTAGCAAATGTATGTAGGAATTCGTAATTTACTTTACGTGTATGGACGTCAGAGTGTACTTGCGGTCTCTGATTTTAAAAGATTTTGTGTGCAAGTGATGCAGATGGAAAAGAGAATGATAAGTTTAAGTTTACAGTTCTATCTTTGCTTTGTTTCTGGTAATCTGAAAAATGAGGCTTAATTATATAATCAGCCGAAAATATTTAGTTACTGATAAACAGATTTATATATGTTACAATGAATTAGGTATGTGACATTATATGACTTGCCTTTTGAAAGTGTGGCAAACAAAGTTATTAGATCAATTCCCTAGAACACAGCTAATATTATAGCTTTTATTCATCAGTATACCTATCATTATAATTTCTGACTATAGTAACTTAATTTTATAATGATATTATTGTGTTAACATGTTAATTAACACCTGTTTTAGAAATTGACGTATTATTTGTTAATAAACATTCACGGCGAATTTACTTAAAATTAAATAAAAGGTAGGTACAATGTATCGGAATATCATTGTCAAAACTCACAATTCAGATAATTATGTGTATGACAGCCTAAACATGTAGGGACGTTGTTTAAACAAAATTCACTATTTAATCAGAGTTATAAATTGGCTTTTATCGCCTAATAAAACCAATGGTTGGTATTGTTTATTTGTGAAATAAAGCGCTACGCTGGTTCAGTGCATCGTAAACTTGAATTGGATAACTTTTTCGCACCCAACAATGTTTGCGAGAGGTTTCAACGGCTGTTATTTAAAATTTACAGATATTTTTACAATAAAAACATTGAAGAATGAGAAAATGTTGACCTTTATGCAAAATTGATAACTGACGCTTTTCTTTTACCGTTTTACGCCTTGGCATGATGAGATTGACTCAACAGCTGAATATTTTTATTTAAATAAAACCAGCTCAATCTACCTCGCTGCTAATTTCATAAAATGTGTTTGTTATTTTTATTTTTGAGGGCTGAAATTCAAATCTACAGTTGTAAATAGAACTAGATAATTTAGCAAAGAAAACTCCCACGCTAAGTCTCTCTAATAGGGTAGTGTCCAGGGTCGAAATAATGAAATAATATTTAGTCCGCTTTTTAGATAATCAAAAAATATTGGATACGTATTTTTTCTTTTTTTAATTAAACATAAAATGACAAAGATAATACACTTCAAAAATTAGGAGTGGGGGCCTTTTACGTCACAGTGTCCTGAAAATTGTAGCAACTTGTGACGTCACACTCAACTTTAACACGCTATATCTTAACAAGTTCTGATCCAATTTAAAAAAGAAAAAATACGTATCGCTTAATTTTGGACAATCTACAAGACGGACTAATTATTATTTTTTAGGAAACTAGCCTATTGTTTGCTATCTGTCTGTCTTTCCGCTGTAAGGTCAATGACATTTGTAATCGTTATAAGTTACTCTTGAATTATAAACTTAGCAGTTTGTTTCGCTTAGTTTTTCCGCGCGACTCCTCCGTTATCTACGGGTGGTTTTGTGGTTTTACATATTATTTTTGCATAGGCAGTTGTCGATTTTCTATCACGCTTATTGGTGTCGGGTTTTCCGCTCTTAAAATCTACCAGTGTAATAAGCACTTTATGTTACTAATAATGATTGACTATCCTATATTATAAAGAAATCTCATAAAATACCATAAACTATTAAGTATACACTTTTTTAAATAAATTAAAAAGTTATTCATGTGTCTTAATACATCACCAATTATCTACTAAACGGTATACAATATGCAATAGTAATCAATAGTACATACTACCTATATCCTATCCTATTCACATTTCCAGTACATACCAAAGAGACCACAGACTGAGCACAGACCAGTAACTAGTTTCTTGACACAGGTCAAACGCAACGCCGGAAATCCTGTAGACAGAATCCCGTCCCAGATAAATTGATTATTCGGATTTGCCCCTAATAATGTGGCAGCATTTCAAGACACAATGTTATAGCAATATTCCGTATGTTGTGTAAAGAAAATGAAACATATGTGAGAGTGTAGTATTCAATGATAAGTATATGTGTTGAAGGCACAGAGCCGCCATTTTTCCAAGCGATTAATTTTCACGAAGCATTTGATAATACTCTTACATGTATTTGTGAAAGAGTTGTATTTATGACCTGTGTTTTTCTTGTCCCACTTTCTACAGATTTGGTTACACAAAAAGATATTAAAGATATGCTATAAATTGTAAGTGAACCGCTGTATGTTAAAGTTGAAAATTGTTGGGAAATATATCGCGGTGTATCTAAGTAGAAGTTTTCCTTTATTTATTACTTATTCTCTCGAGTTTGTGCAAACAGTAGTTTTTTTAAATCATACGAACGTAGCGTCGGATAACATTTTTCAATAATTTTACCTTTGTTCTTTATCTTTTTGTTTAAGAGAAAACTTTACTCTAAAAATGTTTGGTAGAAGGTGCTACAAAGTTTTTACTTTACGATTTACTTATATTACTTAAATGGTTTACAAACTATTTTAAAATAAAAATCTTTAACAAAACAAACAAACCGTTTTAGAACAAAAACATCATCATTTCAACTAATCTAGAGTTAATTACTGCGATACTAACCAACACGAGCATCTCTATTAAATTATAAAATCCCCACACTCAACATCAGCTGTTTATTTTCAATTAAAACATCCATTAAAAAGTACGTCGTTAACACATTAACAATTACGAAGATTGATGGTAATGTCGCACCCTCTTTGTTGCGTTCAATTTCAAATTCTCCGATACAAAGAACTGGCTCTCCACTTTTATTGGCTGGCTATGGAGGTACACAAGAGAGTATATACCTCGGGTATATGCATGGATATACCTACCTATAAATACATAGGTCGTTCTCTCATAGCCAGCACTACCCTCCCTCTCGACAATTGAACACGTTCTTACGGAAGAGTAGGTACCCTGCTTGCTTGTTGGATAAAAGAATCAATAGCTAACCGTATTATTGCTGGGATTAATAATAATGAAAGAACGACTGGGAATTTATTTTTATATAGCGGAGAGACGATTGCTTTTCCCAGAGGTTTATTTATAGTACTTCAATGTAGACAATAACACAATGTGCTTCCAGATTTACATGACTAATATAAAAATACCCTCTATGGTATAATGAGAAGACACAGTAAATAGTCAACAAATGTAAAGAGTTAAGTAGATACGCACGGTTACTTCATATTGAAATTCTTTGTAATAAAATATCTACACGAGGACTTACAACGATCCGGTCAGAGGACTTACTTAGATAATACAGAATATTACAGAGAACAACCATTGTAGGATGAAAATATTCCTATTATAAGGAAAAATGTTACTCGCCATGATCGCAAGAGAAAACCGCATAAGCATATAAACCGTATTATAATACACAAAGCAAATATAAACGGCGATGTCTACATATAAAATGTTGTAGAGAGAACGCATTCGTCGGTTCCCTGTATCCGGTCTTCGGAAACAGCTCCCAAGCGTGCGTTTCATTATTTCCCTTTTATATTTATCTTCGGATATAACCGTAGACATGTTTTGTGTATACAAACTTCGCCGACTTTAAATCATCTAAATGGAGCTAAGTTCTTTTATCTGTTTTAGAAACAGTCTGTTTGTGCGATCCAATAATAATATCGATTGTTCCAGTTCTGAGGCTGAAAGGGAATTAGTTAACAATTTGACGGAAATGATGAGAAGTCCTATTGATAATCTAATTTTAAAACATATTCCGCTACAAATTGATTGGGAACATTTGAGAATATAAATATAAATTCTGCACCTATTAAATGGGCTATCTACTAGGCTAGTAAAATATCCCAGTATTTGTAAACAAACCATTAATTTAAAATAATGCCCACACTAATTAAAGTTCGACGCGGAACTAAAACAGGCTGAAACGAAGCCGTAAATTACATTGTAAAGTATCGTATCTAATTTATACAAATTTTAAACTACAAGCAGTTTCGTTCCAGAAAATAATTCCGCTTAAAACATTTACGAGCAAGCTCCATCTTGCACTGAGGAGTATGTACTTAGCAGACTTCTGGAAATCCCTTTGTACATCGTCTTCAGCAAGTTTGATTTAGATAACGATTCAATGTTTTGAAAAGCTGCTCGAACCATCTCCTTTAAATATATGGAAGTATTAAAACAGATTTAATTTCCCGTTTGTGTTTTGTTTTTTTCCTGTTTCGATAAAATTAATTTAAGAATAAGGCTTGAGCTAAAGTTAAGGAAAAGGTTAAATGTCACGCATATTTAAATATAGAATAAAATAAATTATAATGAACCGCTTTTTAATTTAGACATCTTGTTATAATTTATGACAAAGAAACAATTATTTACATGTTATAAACAAACCAGCAGCAGCAGCAACAGAATCTATAAATACAATTTCATCGCAACCCGTTTCATTTTGCCCTAAGGGGACGGAGTTTTTCATCTCCTAAAAGGGCGCTAATTTTCCGACAAGACTGCTCGCAATAGTGCTGGCTGGCTTCGTAAAAGCTCACAATAATGAAGGAAATGCTCTATACCTAACTGCCGAGGAAACTTTATGTTGGGACTTCATTAATTTTATTCGCATCGATCTCAATTTTTCTTAGAAATGTAACGCAGTTAAAGTAAGGTTCGCACTCAGGAAAGCGGACAGAGAAAGAAGTACTAAACTGGCAAATTAAACTTGATATTACTGAATTTCGATTTTATCTTATGTAGGCAAAGAAACTTATTAATAGAAGAGAGTTTTATACATTAAACCGATTTCACGTCGTGGCTGCTTTCTTGTTTATTATTCCTTTCAACCATTTCATTTAACTGAAATATCGATATCATAACGAACGGTAATAAAAGCATTTACTGAAATAAATACTTACAACGTGGATAGCCTGTGGGTTTACAAAGGAAACGAATTTAATTGGTAAGAATATTCAAAAATATTTTTCCAATGAATATCGTAAAGCCATTGATCGAGTAATTGATGAAAAAGAAAATGTAACAACTCGCTCTCACCGGCACGCAGGTCACGGCTTTACAAGCGGACTAAGCGTCAGTAGTGGAGTGCGGTGAGAGCGGCGCCTTCATCAATCTTCTGTAATTAGCTAGTGACGTTCTCGCCTAACACTAATGACGAGAAGGGCGTTTACTCGCGACCGCCACGCCTCACCACATAAATTACTACATCCACCGTCAAGTACTCACTCAAAACACCTCAAGTGTTTAGTGAAATGTGCTGTTAGTGAAAAATGACGTGGAAGCGATTTTTAAACGGTATACGGGCCGGTTTATCGTCATTTAGGGGAGTAAGCTATACTACGAAATGAGGGTTGTACCTGCAACGTAATGCGAACACTAATTTACCTGCGAAGCGTGCTAATTATGAAACTGTTTGATTGCAGCGCATTCACCAGTGACATTTGATGGGCGGAAATGTGACTGTCATGCTTGGATTTATTCCTTTCATCCAACTTTAGTGCTTCATTAGTTTCAACTTTACAAATGCAGTACCTACTACTTTCATTAAATCTAAATGAAAATCAAAAACAAAAAATGCACTGACTACTTGAAGCATCTAGATTAATGGATAAATTACAAAATACAGCTTCGCTATCCAGCAAGTACGATCATGAATACCTACCACTTTGTGCTGAAAACAGAAATACATAATATTAAACACTTCGAACGCAAGTAAAAGCTCTACCTCTTTGTGTTCTGTACACAATGAGATAGGAACTTCTTATGCGGAGCATAATTTATAACAGAAGTGACTGCTACAGCTCCTTAGACTACGTACAGGCGTTTCTTTGATAAGTCTACTGAAATTCCCTTTAACTTCAACAATACAGCATAAACACATGCAACATTAATATTATAGTTGGTACCTGCAATACGTTTAATGATCATAAATTTCCTTAATGAACAAGTCGTGCAATTGTTAATTCAGTACCCTTCTAAACTAAAATTCATGATTAACCTAATTTGCAGCAGTGTACTGAATTCTAACACAACTAATGAGAACGTTGTTAAGTAGATTGCATTTAGTTTTGAGGGTGGAATTGAATATAGTGCGGGTTATGATGACGTTATTACTAATGCATAATAGTATACTGCATTACTCGCATTGTTTTGAATGCCTTGTATGCATTCTGGCTAACGAACCTCTTCACAAAGCAGATTAAAGAAGCGTATAGAATTCACTGTAGGTTTACTGATCGAATTACAAGATTTAAGAGCTGATGTTTTTACAACTAAGATTATTACTCATTATTTTTCATGGAGTAATGACAGCTCTGACAGAGCTTATTTAAAAAATATTCTGATCGAAGATATCACTTATTCAAAATCGTAAAATTCGTTGAAATAAGCCAGAGTCGTAAAAATATCTAATTTTCTATAATGGTGTACACACATTATGCTGAAATATGATGTTTTCTTACTGCAGCTGTAAATTCAGAGACACATTCTTAGAGAACGGTGGTAGGTCACGATTTCACCTAAGCGTAAACAAAAAAACAACGTTCAAGCAGTTCTTTTTAAGAGATGTTTGTTTCTGAAAAGTGTTTCTTAGCCGCCCGTCTGTGGGAAAACACGTGTATGGCCCTGTTCCCACTACGCCGGACCGGCAGACCTGCCGGAAACCGGACACCGGACAGAGTGTTCACATTACATCGGATCCCGGAAGAAATTCAGACAGTCAAGTACTTACCTCAGTTGAATTTGGACCTGCGCGCACAATGGACGACGAAATTGTTGTGTTGTGGTGGTATCTTAATAGAAGGCAAAATAAAAGAAAACATTGGGTACACCCTATTTTACGGGAAAGATTTTCACTTGGAACATTTGAAACATTAATGGGTGAACTTAGAAGAGACGAATCAAAGTTCTTCAATTATTTTCGAATGACAGCAACCACTTTTGACGATTTACTGGGACGACTAGACATAAGAGTACGAGATACAAGTTTCAGAGAATGTATTTGCCCAGAACAAAGATTAGCCATATGTCTAAGGTAAGATTATTTTATGCACTAGATTGCGTAATAATAGTTTTGACGTAGGTACCTACTTAAGACTGAATTAATGAATGAATGTTTGCTATGTATGTTTGTTTGATGAATGTGAATATATATAATGTGTGTGTGTGGGAGGGTGTATGTATTTGATAATCATTATGAATTAAAAATGCAAATAACTTATTTATGTATTTATTTGTACTCAAACTTAAAACCCTTCAAAATCTAAGTAATCTGAGTCTTGGGAATGTATGGAATGATTACTAGATGCTGATGGCGAAGCTGGAATCGGATTCGATGACTGAGATGAAGTTGATGGTATAGATGTTGTTGCCTGTTGATTGCTACTATTATATTGCGTAGAGTATCCAGGGTGGTGTTGATCTTGCGTAGGTGTTGCCTGTTGATTGACGCTATTATGTGTGTAGTATCCAGAATACTGATCTGGTCCGGTCATCTGATTATATGAATCACGCCAATGTCCGTAATTTGGTCTCTCATTATTCCTACTTTTAATTTTTTGCAACATTGTCATGACGCTAGCTTGAAATTCTAAAGTCTCTTCGATAGTTAAAGTGTTCAAGATTGGTATAATGCCTTTGAAGAAAGACAGATGATGGTTTTCCTTTTCTGGGTTTATTCTGGAGTCCAAAAACTTTACCATCCTGTCATTTACCTCTTTATTATCAATTTTTCTTTTATCTTTAATTAAAGGTGAACGAAAATCTGATTCCATGCCTACTTCAGTCTCGGTTCTTGCTTTTTTTGAAACTGACTCATGTGGTGGTCGAGGTTCGGAGACTTTTTTCAAAAACATTAATTGCTCGTGATATAAATAATTTCGTGTCTTTTTGGCCGAAGATCCAGATTTAGACTCATCTTTTTGTTTCTTTACTGTCTTAAGCCACGAATCTCGTATATTATTCCATTTAGTTGAAACCTGTTTTCCTGAAATCAATAAAAAAATATCATAAAACAATACAATTTGTTTCTTGGTGACGTATAAAGTAATAATGTATTAACAAAAAATACTTTTTTTTTCAGATATTTAGCTTCAGGATGTTCATTCAAAGAAATACATTACTCATACAGAGTAGGCGTTTCGACAATAAGTAAACTAATAAAAGAAATGACCCACGTCATTTGGGAAAACCTAAAGACAGATTTCCTTAAGCTGCCTGATACTGAGAGAGAATGGGAGGACATCGTTTCAGGATTCGAAAGAAAAGCCAACTTTCCTCACTGTCTTGGAGCAGTAGATGGCAAACATATCAGAATTTTGAAACCAGCCAAGAGTGGTTCTATGTTCTTTAATTACAAGGAGTATTATTCTTTTGTATTAATGGCAGTTGTCGATTCAGAGTACCGATTTATTTTTATTAGTGTGGGCTCATATGGCAAGGAATGCGATTCTACTATATTAAAGGATAGTACATTTTGGCAAAAGATCAATGATGGTACTTTAAATGTACCAAAGCCTAGACCGCTTCATGAAAACTTGCACGAAGAATTACCGTTTATACTTATTGGCGATGAAGGCTTTGCTTTAACACCTAATCTCCTACGTCCATATGGAGGTACACATTTGAATACTGATAAAAAGATTTTTAACTATAGACTAAGTCGAGCAAGAAGGTATGTTGAGTGCGCTTTTGGTATTCTGGCAAATAAGTGGCGAATAATCCATCGAGCTATAGATCTGAACGTAGACACAGCAATTCAAGTAATTAAAGCTTGTACAGTCTTACATAATTTTGTAAGAGAAAAAGATGGTATAAATTTTGAAAGTTACCAAAATATAGAACATAGACAAGAACAAGAAACGACACCCATGAATCGGAATGTGTCAAGTCGAGGTGGCCCTAATGCCAACGCTATACGGACATCATTTACTAATTATTTTGTTTCGGATATTGGTTCCGTTCCGTGGCAGGCAGCAGCTATAAAATAAAATTTATCAATGCATTTACATTTTATCAATAAAACATTAAAAACTCACCGTACTGTTTTCTTTCTTTTTCATCCAGTTCATCGAAGTTTGGTTTCAGTATTAAACATACTTCACGCCATGCTGCTAACTTTAAGTTTTTGTCTTTATAGACGTCTTCGGTCTTATCCCACAGAACAGGTCTCTCTTGGACAAGCGTAATTAAAGTTTCTGCTTGAATATCCATGCTAAACGTCTACTTTTACCAGAAAATGCGAGCCGAATGACGTGAGTGGAACACGGGCGGGGCGAGGGGAGCACGAGCGGGGCGAGCGGGGGACAGATACCGGCACAAACTCGTTCACATTACTCCGGGCCCGGTCGTTCTGCCGGCAATTCGTAGTGACAAAACGCTCGGTAAAAATGCCGGGCTCGGCAAAAATGCCGGACCCGGGATAATGTGAATAGCTTCATATAAATTGTACAGCCACTAGCCCTTCCGGCAGATTTACCGGCGCGGCAGATCTGCCGGTCCGGCGTAGTGGGAACCGGGCCTATGTTCTCGCAACACTGTTCTACTTGCCTACTGCATAATAACTGCAAGGAAAACACGCAATAAATACATCAAAGGAATAACGTTATACTTATGCAAGAACATATTAATTGAGACTTAACAAAATTCTTATAAAATCATATTTAACTTTTTTTAAATATGTTGAACTTCAACAAAGAATTGAATCATAAAACATGCATCTAACTCAACGAAATGAAAGTCACGATATTATCAGATTGAAGCCATCAATCTTCATTAATCAGAAACATTGGCGTAAACTTCTAATGACTTGTAATTACGGGGAAACCTGGATGAGTTTCTGTACTATTTGAATTCACTATGCCGGTCGAAGAATACTTACATAAAACTTATTTAAAAGTTTCTTAATGACACTCGCAGATGGTTAAAACTATTCATTGAGAGAATTTTCCCTTCCCCTCTTGTAATAGCCGGACCATATGAATAATAACACCTTTCAGAATTTTTTCAACAATTTCACAACAAGAAATCTTGTTAAAAACGCCTAAAATCTAAACACCACCTCCATGAGTCACACGTTTTGAAGCACGCACAACTCCTTTATCCTCCGTACGAACTGCATTCAAATCAAGTGTCACACCCGTCAAAGGCGATTGGACATAAATCTATAGTGACGTTCGTAATCATCAAGCCTGCAAGTACCAGTATCACGCTCAAATGATGTGCCAATGCTGAATTTGGGAACCCTTTGAAAGGCTCTTCGTACACTAGAACAGACGTTAATTCGTCCCACCAACATTCAAGCAAACCTCTTTAACGTCCGTCGTGCTGTATCAGTATTGCGGCTTTTTGAATGAACCACATCACTCTGATGAAAGCCTTTTCCGAGAATAGCTGATATTTCGTGTCTTTGTGTGTCATATTTGGATAGGTATGGGTATGTTTTTTACAAGCGAAGAACTGGATGGTAATAAAACGGCTGCGTATGGTAACAACTTATATTAAAGTATCCAATAGTTGTGTATTATTTACATAAAATATTTTAATCCTTGTAAGTTTCATTCTTGTATGTAAGTTCTAAGCACCTGAAAGAGTTAACAAAAGTAACTCGACAATTCAGTTGTTTTACAACTTTAACTTTAACATGAAGGTTTATGTGTTTTTAATTGCGGTAAACATCGCTGACACAAAAGTTTTACCCATAGCCGAAATTCAAGTCCATGAATAAAATAATCGTTTGTTTATTCGTCTCCCCACTAAACGATTGGATTAGAGAAGAGCGAGCAGCAAATTTACAATCAATTTAGCTATTTTGGCGGTCTTTGGAAGTCGTAAAACGTGCTAAAATTACCCAATCTTCTTATCTACGTATCAAAATAGCATCTACCTAAGAGGTGAAAATTTATTAGTATTCGAATGTTACATGTAATATTAATTACAGTCCTAGCTGGTGGTGTATTAATAAAGTCTGTCTTAATTATTCAAATAGCAGAACCATCAAAGAATATACCAGAAGGAACCTTACTACATTAGCTTTTAAATTACATTTTTTTTATGTAAGGACCTAGATAAACACAAGATTGTTAAAACGTTTTGTCGTAAATACAATTTATAAGACGTAGGTATTATATTTCAAGAGAAACAACACAGGGACGTATCATAAAATATATGAATTGTCTACCTCCGCCAGCCAGATCGCATACTTTCTGGAGGGGACTGACACAAAGAACCCTTACATTCTTCGCTTGCAACTGTGACAATGCCAACGTTCCATTCATTTTTGCTCAACATTTGTCAAGACCAATGATATTCGAGTAAATGATACATTTTTTTTGTTTAAATTTCTTCCTCGCCTTCAGCGTAGCACTTTCTCCTACATCGTGCGTTTATAATAACAAGCTTGTCGCGACATTTTCCTTATACGTCTTCTTGTCAGCTGAAATCTGCCGGTAGCAACAATTTTATGAAAATTTTGTATACGTCCATTATGATAGGATGGTTAACGAAGGACCCTTCTCCTTTGATTATATACGTCTGCATTAGAACTGCTTACTCTTGAAAGAAAGTCTTTCGTCTTATGATATTCCAAGAAAAAGGGTTTTCTTGGAGTTTCGTCGTTTCGAGTCCTCTTTCCTAGAAATATATATTACTATTCACGATACGACACAGTTCCGATTAGTTTCAAAGTTCTGAGTGGAAACTGAGCTGAAAAATATTATCAGTTGATTTTTCTAAGTCGGAGTTTGGTTTTAGCCACGCAAAGATAGAATATCAATATTTTGCTGAATTTTACATGACTGTCTTCGGAATACAGTACGAGAACTTTGCAATGCAGTTACGTTACTTTTGAGACTTGTTACTAAGCAGTACTACTATCATATCATTAGGTATTGTTACTCAGAAAATTTTCGAAGATCAAACAGTTCTTCCATCCAGGATCAGGCCGCATTAGTTTATCCTCTCACACCAATCAACCCGCTTTAATTAGCCCGCAAGTCTCCCGGAAAATTACGCTTCGCGAAATGTTGCGAACTGTATAGTTTCCTAGTCTTAATTCATAGTGGATACAAAGCTTTAGCTCCGAAGTTGATCTGTAAAGGCTCAACACGTATCTGGAGAGCACTCGACCGAGTTCGCAGAGTACTCCGAGCTACTACAAAGTACCTTTGTACGGTGCATAACGGTGGATATATTTTTCACTTCACAACACTAGCATTTAAACTTAATTGTTATTGCTGAGGGGTTATGTTAACAGGCTATTCTTATTTGAAAGTATTTTTTAACAATTTTGAATTGGTTTCTTTGTCACAAATACATTGCAAATACATAATATTTTGCCACGATTAAATGTTTTATGTATAACATAGGTCGTTTCCTTCAGCACCAACATAGTTGCCCACTTAGTGACGATAAACACATGTTCTTGGAGATCTACAGCAGTTGTACCGATAGCAGGCAACTGACTCTTGACCGCTGATATGGTGTGGCGAACAAGCATTCGCGTGTTCGCTGACAGATAGCAATCGGGGGCCGCTGCACGCGTTGTTTCTAATTAATGGCGAAGTATCGCGTGGAAACGACCCATTTGTCTCACCCCCCGTCGGATGTTCACAGAAGAATTGTAAGCGATACAAATACCTTAAATGTCTTCAAACACTTACCTCGCCGTACCTGCTGAAATTTCCAGCACGATCTGCAATTATAATAAACGATATCTAGATCGCAAGTACACTGTTTAAATCCGTTTTAAGTTGAATTATGGACGCTGAAACAATATTACGTAAACAGTGTTTGGGGCTTCCAACGGACTTGCTACCTGAAATGAGAATTCATCCATAATTACTTGAAGCTTTATTAAGAGCTATGCCGATAAACTGTAAGCCATTAAGATTTTTTAACTAAAGAAAATTGATACCAATTTAAAAAGAAAATTGCAGAGTTAGTGGAAACATTTTATTTACATCACAGAACAGTGAACAGAATAATGTTTTATTCGCATCACTAGAATTTAATATCACGATCATATACCGTATTCTAATACGAAAAAGCTAAAATAAATTAATGTACTTAATTCTTATCACAATTTCAGTAAGTCATAAACACCCAAACTCAAACCATTGCAATCAATCGTATTCTCATGTCATAACATATCAATATTGATCTCTCTAAACCTGACCTAAGTATTCATTACTGCAACAACACTGTGATACTATCAGTCAACATATAATCGCAGGTTTGCTACATCGATCGTACTTAATCATCACTTAATGACTTTGATGCATAAAAGAACAATATGTTTAGTGGACAGTCGCACTCACATTATGTAAAGTATTCACGTTTATTTTTTGTTAGATTGAAAACCCTTACTTTACAATCATTTTGACTGCATTTTATATTCGCAAAAGATACCATCATGGTTTACTTTCACGTAAAATATCAAATATCAATACAAATAAAAACGCCAAGCAACTAATGTACCGATGTCTGTAACTGTATATCTCTCAACGATCTCTCAAATAGGTACACTTATCCTCTTTTATGTGTTTTGAAACAATATAAAATAATTTTTCTTATTCGTTACTATAATAAAGCTCCGCAAGCCTCATAAAAATACATTTATGTTCATATAAACATAGATACTTCTGTTAGTAATAAACTTTTACAGCCTTTTAAGTCTTTGTTTTGTCAAGTTTCAATGTTATCGGCGAGCAAATATTTCAGTGTATGCGTTAGACGCCTTCGATGACTTGTACAGCGTTTGATGAAACTGTTAACAGCGAGTTTTTACTTGTATTTTATTGTTTGGTAGATCACGTATTTCATTTTGTGTGCGGCCTGCGCGAGCGGTGATTATGCAAATCGGCCGCCCCTGTGCGAATCACATAAATCGTTTCATATTTTATCACTTTTTTGCATAATATATTTTGTGTAAGCCGACGATCAGTCAGCGCCCTTCATCGCTGAAAGGTGCCTCTACATTTGACGGATGATTTATTATTTTTTCTGCTTTTAGATGTGTACCACAATCAACGGACAAGGCTTTGAACCATATTTACCAATTCATCAAACCATGTATGTCTCTTGGTTATAATATTTCCTCATCATATCACTCGGACTTAGAGTCTGAGCATAAAAATATTATTAATTATCCATAGGTACTTGTAACTGTCCGTCAAAATATTATGAACACTACCTGAAATACGAAATATTCTTGTCATTAAAGTTATCCTAACTTTACAATACTTTTAGTTTCAAAAAGTTTTTTTCGAGCCAATCACAAAGCACCTTTCCTACACAAATAAATACAAGAAAGTTACCTGATGAAGCATCATCTACCGCTATTCGATAAGAAACAAAATTCACAAGAACTTTGAACTTTTCATTTGCAATAACTTTATTTGAATTTGAAGTGGTTCAAGAGTTAATAAAATAGAAAAAGCAATTGAATATAATAATTTTAATTATATATGTAATAATTTTAAATATATAATTTTAATTATTTATCTCCCTATATTTTTTTAATGATAAATCATTTAAGGTCTCGTCAAAAGGCATATGAAATAACTTACAACCGATGAGAGGTATATATATCTGTTAAATGACAGTGAAAGCTGAACCGATCACTGCACATTATGAAATGCTCTCGACATTTCATGAAAAGCTCTTTATTCAAAATAAGTATATTTTAAAATCATTCTCTCATTTCAGGAATCTTTTGGGAGAAATAATAGTTAAAACAAAAGATATCTGAATGTTAAACAATAATAAAATATTTTGAAACAATTCACTTTTATTTATCAAGACAAATTAATCTAAGACAATTACAATTAGCTTAACTCGAGAACTAGGCTTAACCTTACGTGCACTGATATCCAAAATAACAGAATTACTACGTGTCACTTCAATCAAATAATATAAAACAAGACATGGCAGTCGCATAAACACTAGTTACTAGTCATTATGTTGCATTAAAACAGGCCTACATGTGGTATTTTTATACTTTTCTATGAATAACAAAATTTAAATAGCGATACAGCTCAGGCACACAAGAAAAAATTTTTAGGTATACTCCGTTCGCATCGTCCCAGTATTCAGACCCTTGAGGTAATAACCAAAAATAATATCTTTCTTTTCCGATATTAAAACTCGCTGATACTTATAAAACCCCATGTTACCGTCACTTGTCACAACTGTACTAAGTTCACGTGATTACGGCAGTTATTACATTTTCCACATTTCAAAGAAAATGCGATGTATTATATTCATCAATCTACTTATTTGCTTGGAAATCTTCTTTGTGTTTCACTCGAAAATTATGAATATCTGAAAGCCTCTTTGAAAACACAATTATACATAGTTAAGAGAGCGGTGCCTTTTCTTATGGCCGTAATTACATTGCTGTTGTAATTATAATAATTGCTTTTGTCGACATATTAAATTAACTCTTTTTAAGGGGATGTTTCTTCGTTCTAACATCTATTTTAAATTATGAAACCTTATTATGACTGTATCTCTTGTAAACATAATGCCTGTATTATTCTCCATAGAGAAATATTTAACAAGTGTAAATATTAAACTAGACCCACAAATCAAACTCTTGTTAAGATCCCTATAATTCGTAATAAAACGAGAAAGGCAGCAGTATACTAAAGCAAAACAGTAATAAATTCATGTTTAATTGTAAAGACAATTGTAATAAGGCAGATTACTTCTCGGATTACTGTGATCTTTCAGATTTTCCTAATGCAAGTATTTTTGCATTTAAATGCATCTACTTACTTAAACACGTTTGTTCTTATCTTTTGCACTACATGGAGCGGTCCTAATAAGCTCGCCGAGACAAAATACGAGTTTAAGATGTAAAACGAAAGAATAGTTCTAAAGATACATTACATACATGTTATGTACATAGTCGGTAGAGGCGCAAAGCAAAGTCTAGAGAATAATCAAATATCATTCTGTCAAATACTTTACTATTTTTTAGACGAGTAAGTGTGTCGAGGTAACTACTTTTCCTAGAAGTAAAATTAATGAACAAACGTTAGCAAACAGCACTTCTGCTTAACAATATCACAACATAATGTATAACATCCACTTAACGTCGCTCTCTCATTCTGTTTTTGTACAAAGGCTCATAATTTGATGAGATATAAGAAGCATTCTCATATTACGCGTCAAATACTACACTCGTGTTTACGAAGAAAAATGATTATCCTGAGCGAAAATATGAAACAGAAATTGGCGTTCCTATCGCCTTACCTGCCTTACGGGGTGATAGAATCCTGGGAGGATCTGAATCCTCGGCTGTATCATGCTGTGCACATTTATTGGCTCAAGTTCTACGGCATGTGGTTCAACAACTATTCACCAAACAATATCAAGTTCTGGCTTCATATGGTATACACGCTGACCGTGTTATGGCTCGTGTGTTTTTTCCCCGGCATCGGAGAGGTCGTATATTTACTAAAGCAAAGAGAAAATATAGGAGATATCGCCGATGGGTAGATTTTCCCCAGTTCACTTACATGTTGTTTGTCTAACATCACGAATTGGTTTCCAAAGATGACAAATGTAGATGATAAAATAACGTTTCTTTTTCAGATTGTATTTATTTTTGAGTGAGATGTACACGTACGTCAAGATTGCTGTGTTTTGGATGAATAGGGACAAAGTTATAAGTCTTTTGGAGTATTTACATTGTAAGGAGTTCAAGCCAAAAGAGCCGGAGCACAGAGATATTATTACAAAAAGTATAAAAAGTGCACGTTTTGTTATGACATATTATTCCACCATGTGTGTTGGAGCGGTGTCAGGTGGGTTTAACATACTTACAATAGCGTAAGTTATTAAATTAAAATAGCAAAATAATTTCATAAAATGCCGATACACGACAGAATGAATAGAGTTATTGAACAATGAGTCACAAAATATTTCATCGATACTTCATTTTTAACGTATAAAATGTTTTTATTTGTTGGCAGTTGGAATAATAATGCCACTAACTGAAAACTTCGACATTCTACCAACAAACGTAGAGTATCCGTTTTTCAACGTTTACAGGAGTCCAGCGTACGAGGCAGTTTACATCCATCATGTAAGTTAAATTGCTTACCTAAGAAAATCAATCACTCAAATTTTAATTGAATATGTTAATTAAATTAATTCCATATGAAAGAGATTCTGGGAAGCATATTTTAATTAAGAACAGAGAATAATTTACACCGTTTTCACAAATATTCATCCGCCGTTTAAATTCTGTACTTCGTAGTTTTTAAATTATACAAAAACTATAAACTCTTCAAATTTTAAACCTAAAATTCCCTGCCCGAGCGGTGAATAAACAACTAACCAAATCCAGCCAATATACTAGGATTAATGTATTTAATCGAATGAAAATATGTATTGAATAAACTCAGAATAAAACCACAAATGTTTTCAGATTTATTACAAGCCGGCCACATGCATCATAGATGGGGTTATGGACACAATATTAGCAGCTTTCGTTGCCTCCGCTAGTAAGATCTATTGCAATTTCTTTAAGATTTAGTCCTCAAAATGCAGACTGAAGTTTAACCTTTCGTATATTTATAAACCCACCTACGTTCTTAGTACTTTTGTATTTTCTCAAAATAACTCGATTAGAAATGTAAATGTCTTAAAATTTTATACAATCGACACCCACGAAGAGAAAAAAATTATAATACTTTGATCATTAACTTGATAATATATTATTATAAATTGAGAACTTGTGAGCTATTTACTCTGCATCATAAATACTACGAGATTGCTACAAGCTATGCATTACGGAAAACCGTAGCAGTTGCGTAGCATTATGTGGCAGTTCAAAATACTTTTTTAATCGGATTATATACATATAAAGGTATTAAGGGAAAGATACTATTATTTTAATTCTTGACATTAAGATTTATTTTCAGTTCTAACAGTTGTTAATGATACTGTAACCATATCTATTGTAGATACATTACTTAGGTAGGTATAACTACACTTCCCATATTTGTATTAAACATTTGACAGTCGGACAAATAGAAATCCTGGCTTTCAATCTTCGAAACTTCAACCTAGTAGCCGAAAGACAGCGCAGAAGGGACCTGGCACAGAACAAATATATCGAGGAATATCCTGCTCAACATTACGTGCGTTCAGTGCTCAAGGAGTGCATCAGACACCACAACTGCATTATACGGTAATACTATACGTATGCTCTACTCAGTATATTTTAGTAAAAGCTGACGCAAATGAAAAGTGTTATAAATGCGAGAGACGTGAAGATTTTAGAGTGTTAGTTACAAGTGACACGAGTCTCAGCGTTCTCTTGGAAGCTGTTTCTCCTTGGAATAATGGTTATGTACGACTTTAAGGTGCAATGTACATTTTGATGCAATTAGGAAGTAATTTTAGCAAAATTGGTATAACTTGAGCCTGTTGTAGATAAGCAATGTAGAACATAGAAAATGTATCTGTAATTCTTGTAAGTCAGATCTAAATATAGCTTTAGGAATGTTGTAAATTGAGCAAATCTAGATTCTCAAAAACCTAAGAAAGTGTATCGTTGGTGTATCTAGCCGTACAAAGGTGAGGAAAAGGGGTGATCGTATCAGGCACGGATAGCTCGCCGACGGCAAGACACCGGTGACTCGCCCCGGCCACTACTTGAACGGCAATCTGAACAGTCAATACCCATCGTTGATTGAGGTTTTAATCTTTCCAACTTGTTTAGGAATTTCATCGGGATTTCTACGTGTTAATACTTTTGCACTTCTAATGTCTTTATGAGGATTAATCTTCGATGATTAATTAATTTATTAATGGCAATTTAAGAATGAAAAATTATTAAACGAAAATTATTTTGCAAAGTTGTTGTTGTTATTATACACATTTCGTAGAATCAATTTATTTTGTCTAACGATGCGAGACTGTTGCATAATCATTCAGTGCCGATCCCAAGAAAACTACAAGTTTGATTTCTAAAATAAATTATATTTAATGCAATAACCTTCTCAATACAATATTTACAATTCTATAACATAATAATCCCCAAGTGACCTGCAAATAATAACTTTAACTTTATCATTTAGGCATAATTTCAAATAGAAAAACTTTTGCAAACAAAGTACATATTTATACAACCAGTGATATTCGTACCTTAAATTATAAAAAAAAATATGCAAAAGTTGAAATGAGCTAAGAGAATATAATTATAGTTATAAATAATACAAAACTTTTTATGTGACCTACGATTTTTCTCATTAAAATATTAGCTTACCTACATCAGCTTAAGCCGCTAATGCCATAACCACAGCACAGTTCAAAAACTCAGAAAAAAATGCATTTTTATTTAGCGCACATAAAATAGATGACAGTATTTTTGCTTCGTAAACGAGTGTTGTAAAACAAATTGATTTTCAGATACGTGTCGATGATTGAGAGCGCTTTCAGTTTGGCGTCAGCTTTGCAGTTCATGCTGAGCGTAATGGTGCTTTGTTTGATAGGAATTCAGTTCCTGTCCGTGAGTACATAGTGTTGTGTTTTAAAATATATATGTGCAATGCTAGATAGATTTTTTCGGTTCATTTTATGCGAATTATTGAATTGCATGGTTACGATTTCCACCATTTACCTGTCTATAAAATACTACGAAATAATAAAATAGATTGCCTAAGTAAGTATGTATCTAGTTCAATGTTATAGTAAATGTATGCCTAATGACATTTAAATAAATAACTTATCTAAATTCTATATACCCCGTAATCAATATATTCTTACGTCTGTCTCAAGAATTTTCTTTCAGAGACAACATTAGCAAAATAAGTAAAGAAATAGTTTATATCATTAAAGATTTTTCTTCAAATTTTCATTGTACGTATCTTTCCTGATTCTGAGAAACAAACCGTCTGTTAGGTAATTACCGATTTAATGTCTTTCCCAGAACCGTAGACACCTTTTGTCGACCCGTCAAAGGACACTCAGTCCTTTATTCTATAACAATACTCAGTCATTAATCTCGATTTCATAGATTTGGATACAAATTTGTATAAAATCACTTTAGGAAAGCGGGTCTGAGAAATTGCGGTACAAACGGGAACATTGTTCTACAATACGGGTGAAACACTATCCATTTAACAATTACGGCAATACTAAAATGTTTTGAACACAAGTACGCTACTTTTATGATTTTGATTGTTTTGTTCAGATCGAGAACCCGAGCGCTCATCCGATGCAGATTGCGTGGATGGGCATATACCTCACTTGTATGCTGATCGAAGTATTCATACTGTGCTGGTTCGGCGACGAACTTATCTGGAAGGTGCGATTAAATTACTTATACACTTCTTACCATTATTCTAAGCGCAAGTTACCCTAGAATAGCTAATAGAAAAACTCCAGTAATACCTATCTAACTTTGCTAAAGCGTAACATAATTTATGCACACTTTACCCTCTCTAGCAGTTTTGTTTCAATGTTCATACATTAGAAACTTAGAGAGCGGGTACTTTTTCAACTTAGAATTAACTATTTTAAAATATTAAATTACCATTTTGTAGTATCTATATTATATTACAGAGTATGGATCTTGCAAAAGCTGCCTTTGAAGGACCTTGGATGAACAGTGATCGTCAGACAAATATGTTTATCATCATATTACTGGAACGGTGCAAACGTCCCTTGAGATTGTCGGCTGGGAAAATATTTACCTTATCCCTCGACACGTACACAGTTGTAAGAAATACTTATTTTTATACCTTTGAAATGGTTTGGTCATCAAATGATTGATGAAAGTAAACAAATTAAAGATAATAATAACTCTTCAAAGTCTAAACCATATTCTTGCTGCGCCTAGATTTTCATCATCCAAAGTCAGACGTCCAAATAGACAAAGTCAGATATACAACAATAGACATAATTAATTAATGCCGTTTCAGTTTGCTTTAAGATGCTTTTGCTGTGTAACAAAGTGATTCTCAAGTCGTAAATTATTTATGTAATCTGATAGCCTGAAATTAAATATTCAACAGAAAAGCGGAGCTACAGCGCACTGCTATGCAAAGTATACTTTCTTTTGAGAGTATCTAATGAGGCAAATTAAATTGGAAAACTAAAGCGCGGCAGGCATAAGCCAGTATGACGGATTATAGAACTAGTGGGTTACTAGATATGATACTTGACTTACTTGACTTAGAGTCCTATGTCCCCTAGATGGGGCAGAGGGCATCCACAGTGCTCCGCCATCGCGTTCGGTCTTGAGCTTCGCGCTTTATTTCGCTCCACGTTCTGCCTATAGTCGCCGCCTCTGCAATGATCGTCCGCCGCCAGGATTGTTTAGGGCGGCCACGTTTCCGCTTCCCTTGGGGATTCCAGTCTAGGGCTTGCCTCGGGATGTGATCGGGGTCCCTTCGGAGCGTGTGGCCGATCCAGTTCCACTTGCGGCGTTTGATCTGCTGGTCGATCGGTGTCTCCCCGCAGCGTTCCCACAGTTCTATGTTGGAGATTTTCTCGGGCCAGTATATACCGAGAATACGACGAAGGCAGCGATTAACGAAGACCTGGAGCTTACGCGAGATGTCTTTTGTGGCCTTCCATGTTTCGCATCCGTACAGCAATACGGTTTTGACATTGGACCGGAATATATGATAGTATAGCGGTAAACAATTAAACAAACGGAGACTTGGATTGTATTCTTTATACAGTTCTTTATTAATATTGTACTTTTATATTACTTTATTTACCATGATCATGATTGGGAAACTGCCTATTTGCCTATGTCAGAGGATTGTATTGCCAATATCTGCTTAGCCTTTTCCCAACTATGTTGTGGTCGGCTACTAGTTCAACCAGACATACTTTATGTGAAAACATGGATCGACTGCCTATCTGACAACCCACAACCCAATTACCCGCCAACTCGATACCCGTTGGTATGACTGGTTGTCAGACTTTCAGAGCTTGAATACCAAAGGATTGTACCATATAAACATCTGAAATTCTGCCATGTACGAAATGAAAAGAAAATGAAGACCTATCACGCTGACGCTTCCAGTTTATATCTGCATCAATTTATATCTCGGTTGTTATTAGAAGATTACATATCCAAAGCTCAATGACTCGTAGACATTCAATTAATTAGTATGGTTAATATTATACGGCTAATAGGTCTTGGCTATCTATATTCACTTCATTACCTGACTTAATTTACTTATTTAGATGACATAATTAGCCTTATCTGCAAACTAAATCACTCAACTCAGTTTTTTTCTTTTATAAAGAATGGTTGGTAAAGAATTGTGATATAATTAGCTTTAGAATTCAAATAATCTTGTTATGTTTCAGCTCATCAACTGGTCGTACAAAGCCTTTGCTGTGATGCGAAACATGAAGAAATGAACAATTGCAAATGTTACATTTTTTTTCGCTAAGATACTTAGTCATCCTACGCAATGCACAATTATCGCACAAAGCTGCAATTTACTAAGTTTAAAATTTTAAAAAATATATATCTTCCTATGTTGAATAGTATTTTCGTTCCAAAATCAAAACTTTGCACATTAAAGATTGTTTCTGTGCCAGTAGGTATTATTAGTTTCAATGATATTAGTCGGCACCTTGAAATACCTCCTTACCAACTAAATCAACAAACTGGGTCGTCGTTTTCACCAACAGGCAAACAAATCTCGGCAAAAAACTATGTAAAAACTTCCTCAGTAAGCAAAGATCGAGTCAGCGTTTTTGGTCGGAGGAAAACACATTTTGAAAGTACTGTTCGAAAGGAAAATATGCAAGTTCCAAGGAAACAGACATTGTAGTGACGTAGGTACCAATGAAACTTTGTACACGTCGCAATGTGCCAAACAGCTAGCAGTAATCCTCGCGAGCCGCCGCCCCGCCTCAACTTTTCCAATTCCATCCTCCATTCCTCCCATTTCTCAGGGTTGCCACACTAATCCCGAATTCTACCGACTTCCATGCCTCAAATGCAGAAATATTCCGCATTCAAAAATTGAAGGCATGTCAAATATCACAATTAAATAGAAACATTTGCGAAGATAACCTTGTTGCGTGACTCAAGTCGTTTTGTTTGTTTTTCATTAACGTTGGTATAGTCATTAAACTTAATGTATCTCGCATAATATTACACAGCTTTTGATACCTTGTCTTCGTTAAGTTATAATTATAGTACCTTAAATATTAAGAGACCAATATTATTCGAGTAATCTGCATTAAATATTAATTTGCTACGAAATTAGAGATTAGGTTGTTTGTGATGTTGAAGTAATTACTACATTAATTTCTCAAGTCCAACATTTGGAACCTACTTCTATGCTGATTTATCTATATATAAATGTGTAAACAATATAATAATATGACAGTATTTTACTTTTTTGAGACAGAGCCACAGACGGTACCAGTGGCGGATTTACAAACTTGCCGCTAGTAGGCCATTCAATTTTTGCCGCCTCTAATGATTGTGAACTTAATGATATTTTTGTCAGTTACTAGATTATTTTTGCAAGCCTCTATGTACCGAAGAGTTTAATGTTAACAAGTTTATATGACAGCGACTTTGAAGCATAAAACCTCTGTAACTTTTAAACGGCTCAATCGATTTTCATCAAACACTAAAAAAAAACTAAATTGAAATTGGTTCATTCGTTCGGGTGCTATGACGCAGTGGCGACGTAGCATCGGGTGGCACCCGGGGCGGACTACCTATTGTGCAGCCCCCAAAAAAAAAAAACGACAAATGTAAAAAGTTTTCTGTTCCAAAACTTAATAATTTTGTACCAAAACGAGTAAAAAAGACCGGCGTAAAGTGAAAAAGTCGCGAGCGAAGCGAGCGCGATTTTTTTTATAGTTTTGGTACACAAAAATATCTATCCAAACAAGAGTGGAAAAAAGGCACTGCTAAGAGAAGAAGCCGCGAGCGTAGCGAGCGCGAAATTTTTGATGTTTGGGACGCAATAATACCTAAAGAAATCAGAAAATAGCCACTGTCAAGTGAAAGGCGCGAGCGCAGCGAGCGCGAAATTTTTTGAGTCTTGGAACACAAAAATACTCAAAGAAGTTTGAAAAAAACCAGTGTAAAATGAAAAAGCTGAGAGCGCAGCGAGCGCGAAATTTTTCGAGTTTTGGGACACAAAAGTCCTCCACTCTCATAAACAGCTTAGAAATCGTCAGTTTAGAGCGTCAGTTGTTTTTGCTACTTCGGTGCTTTAACTTTTTGTTAGATTGAGGACTCGAAAGAGCGCAGAACAAACCAGGAATTATGAAAAAAGCCGCGAAACCGCGAGCGAAGCGAGCGGATTTTTTATTTTATTTTTATTGAAACGCTATTAGAATATTTTAAAATTCATGATCACGTAAGTAGGTACCTAAGTATATATTACAGTTTATTAATTTTGCGTTTATTAATCGTCTATTTATATATGGATTGTGTACTCATATACTCAATTATAAAAAAAAACCTGTAAAAAAAATTGCTAAATTTGCCGCCCCTCTAAATCTGCCGCTCTAGGCACTGGCCTACTTGGCCTATTGGTAAATCCGCCACTGGACGGTACCCCCGAGAACTATTCCGGTGGTTTAATTCACGAGCATGTCGGTTGTTACGGTCCAGAAGTCAAAATAACAATACGTGAACAATTTAATTATCCTATATCGGTCGCAACGATGCCATAATCATTAACACAATGGATGATACGAATGTGAAACCCGGGTAGGTACCTACAAGTTTGTCAATAATTAACATGACCGCAACGCGGGTGTATTATACGCCCAAATAATCACAGTTGCTAATTAGATGCGATTGCCGTACTAAATACGATGCTAATAACAGTAGCACAGATTAGTCGTTACGCTGCCGATAACGTATGCTTCCCTGCCCTTTCTCTGAGAGTTAAAGTCTCGATCTTTAAATCTCTATTACCTATTTACTGAAAACTTTTTACACGGCATCCATAAAAAGACAATCTCCAAGGTATACGAATTTCCTTAAACTTGCAAATGTAACTTTTTATCCAAGTTACTTTCAGTTACAACAGAAAGTCCAATATCATCTATCACATCACGTTTAACAGTAGAGCGAATTGAGATTTCTCTTTGAGACGAAAACGTAGACAGTTTCTATTCTGGCGTTCGTTCGGCCTCTATTATCGCTTCTTCGGTAACTTTTGTAATCTGCTGAAAAGCTCTCGCGTACCTGCTTTGTTTGTGAAGACTCCCGACATCAAGGCGTAAACTCAACCATCATTGTGCATTTACGATAATTAAGGAAAGTGCACATTACTGCTATAGATGTTACACTGCTTACCTACTTGAAACCCTCTCCTCTGCTATGCTTTGGCCTCGTAACGTTGATTAGAAGATCTCGTGTCGGCCCACCTCTGACGCTGGGAGTCTGTTAATAGACGAAAACATTATAGTTTGTTAGCAAAATCAAAATAATAATTATGCTTCCAATAATAACAATATTCGATGGAGTTTACTGACCATAAACCTTCTTGGTAAATGGTAATCTAACGCCATATCTAACTAGTTAAGTTGATTGAATTTAGCTCCTGCCGTTAAACAGATTGGGTAAGGAATTATACGGAACTGAAATTGATTAGCAAAATCTAGTCTAGTACAATTAATTAATCAACATGAACCTGCAAAATACATATTACATAAACAAGTACACGATGCATAAAGGAGCCAAAAGATACGAATCGAGAAAAGCAGAGTAGAGTAAATAACATTTGATATTTTGACGTACACAGTCGCTCACTTTTGAGCACTCAAAGCGGGATGACGGTAACATAAAAAAGTTAAATAAACCACTTTTTATTCTAGTTGAATTTCAACAAAGTCGTTTCTTTTACAGTGACTTATTAAAACAAGTGCTTTGCCCCATTCCAGCTGCAATTTCGGTGATCATGTGTAAATCGTGGAGGCAAATTAAACCAGTCCCCGCGGTTACGACGGCTGGCGAGCTCCGACAGTGTTGTATACGCTATATTATGTACTAACAACAGTCGTTGCTAACAAACACAACAGGAATAAATTTTATGTTCGTGTTTTTAAATTCGCTTATTTGCAAAAAATATGGAAATCAATGGAATCTCATCTCATGTTTTATGTCACATACCTACTATGCTTAGGTACGGTAAAATGACAAGATTTTATATGGTGCGTGGTAAGGATATCTACATATGTAGCTTTACATCTTGTAAAATTCGTGATTGATATCCGAAAGGGTAATTAATTCCCTCATGCGATATAATTTTTTTTTATCTTTTACAAAGAGTTCTAAAAATTACTGTATATACTTACATTGTCCTGCTGTCTTGTATGGATCAGAGTGCTGGCCCACAAAAGCGACGAATGAAAGACAATTGCATGCGGCAGAGATGAGAATGTTAAGAGGTATGTGTGGAGTTACGCGAATGGATAGAGTGAGGAATGAGTATATAAGAGGAAGTTTGAAAGTAGCGCCGGTATCAGAAAAACTGCGTGGAAACCGGCTGTCGTGGTATGGGCATGTGATGCGGAGGAATGAGAGTCATGTTGTGAGGAAGGTAATGAGTATGAACGTGGACGGATATAGTGGAAGAGGAAGACCAAAGAAACGATGGATGGATTGTGTGAAAGTAGATATGGTAAGAAAGAATGTTACATGTGAGATGACGGCAGATAGAAGCGTATGGAAGAAAAAAACATGCTGCGCCGACCCCAAATAAAATTGGGATAAGGGCAGGAGGATGATGATACTTACATTGTCCAGCTTAAAAAGCAGCGTCAAAAATAGTAAATAAGTAACATGTTTTTATACAAAGCAGCGCGCTTCATTTTATGAGCTGAATTACATATGCGAGCGCCAAATGTAATTACTGAATAGCGCAAGGGTGCTCAAACTTACTGAGTAACTTACTCCAGGAAAACTGCAACATTTATGTTTCATAATTGTCATGTTTCATATTTAGGGAATGCGGGAAATAATAAATGTAGGCTAGGTATGTAAAAAATGCCCATGTAAAAAATGAGTGGTGGTAAGTTGTTCTGTATCCAACAGTATGATAGCATCATATAACTCATATGTGGGTGATTAAAATGATGAAGAAACCGTTGGTTTTGCAAACGTTTATTATATCCCACAGTCACAAGCTTTACAGTCACAAATAGCATCGTCATTCCGCATAAAGTGAGAACTAACTCTCGTTTTGTGGAAACTTTTCCTCAATAAATGATCTAGATATCTAACATTGAAAGATTTTTTCAAATCACTAATAGATATTGACATAAGTGCAAGAAACAAACGCTTCAGATTTATAATATTGTATATATTTTCTACATCTTAAAGAAGTCAACTTCTGCCGTACAGAAGTAGCCCAATACTACCTTAATGAACTGATCGTAAGTTTATTTGATCTTAAATCTTAGCAATAAAATTCATCATTCCCTAATGTGTGGGGCGGGTTCCTGACAACGGCGGATCCAGGGGGTAGGTCACAAGGTCATGACCCCCCCCTGGGCCAGGTTCAGGACCTAAGAGGACCAATAATTGAAATGGTTAAACACTATGTTTTTGTTATAAGTATAAGATAATTTTTATTCCGAGTGAATAGGTAGATACCTACATAGTTACCGGTAGAGTTAGTTTTGCTGAAGAATTCGTGCTCGCAACGCTCGCTCTCTATTTTTTATTTACTCTTTATTCGTACCCAAAAGGAGGAAACGGGACCCTGTTACTAAGAATCCGCTGTCCGGGTTGTCTACATTACATGCTGTATCTCATGCAGGGCCGTCTTAACCTATGCAGCAGGTGCAGGGTGCAGGGTGTGCGAATAACCCGGGCGCCTCGATATCAGGGGCGCCGCGGGTCGCCCCACCACCAGGAAATTTTGAAGAAATTACACCCGTTCGATAAGGAAGTTCCACATTGTATCATGATACTGACAAAAAAGTCGCCTTCTCTTTGTTGGATTGATCATTTTGATTATTTTTAACTTTTAACATCGTCCAAATAAGTGAAAAAATTAAGTAAATGACTATGTCTGTACTGTATTTCTGATTATTTATTATTTTTATTGACGCACCGAATCAACGAACACAAATGGCACTCGTTCTAATCACGGTTCCTTTTTATTTGTACGTAATTCCTAGTCTGATTTGTGAGTCTTCAAACAAATAATTTTAAAAAGTTCGCGCTCGCTGCGCTCGCGGCTACTTGTTGCTTTACAATGTATTTAATCAGGTGCTTTTGTGTCGTAGGCTCAAAAAATTTCGCGCTCGCTTCGCTCGCGCAATATCATACGTACCTTGCCTTGATACCTTCAAAAGTCAAAAAATGAAAAATATTAATGGAGTCCTCAAAAACAAAACAGTTTGCGCTTCCGACTTGTTACTTTATAGCGCTTTTTAAAACTTATGAACTTTTTGTGTCCCAAAATTAAAAAAATTGCGCGCTCACTTCGCTCGCGCAAATTTTTAGAAAATAACGTCATCCTGTCTCGACTTTCATAACTTAAATCTGGCTAACAGTTTGAGCCTACAATGATTTGGATTTTTTTTTAAGTCCTTTACCTACCAAAAAAGTGACTTTCGTTCGAACGTTCTTATTTATTTTCCTTTTGATTCTGAGTAGTACATATTGTATGTATTTGTGCTGTATAACAAATATACAGTAGATGAAAGCGTTTTCATCTACTTTTAGACCTCGAACTGAAAAAAAATTTTCGCGCTCGCTTCGCTCGCGCTTTTTTCAATTTCACGTCTGTGATTATGTCCAAGAAATCGTGTTCGCTCAGCTCGGAACATTTTCTACATAAAAACACTTTTTTAACCTTAGTCCTCGACCTGAACAAAAATTTTCGCGCTCGCTTCGCTCGCGCTTTTTGCTTTGACACGTGTGTGTAGTATAAATACCTACGAGAAATTCCGCTCATTCTGCTCGGGCCATTTTCTACATGAAAACACTTTTCTTAAGATTCGTAAAAATTTCGAGCTCGCTACGATCGCGCCTATTGTATTTATACTACTACTTTTTATATTAACAGAACGCTACAATATAATATTTTTTGTGACTTGACCACGACTGTGTGACCCCCCCCTGGCGCCGAAGCTGGATCCGCCCTTGGTTCCTGATCACAATATATTGCAGACTGGAGGACGCATCTGACCATCTCCTCGATATGATCCTCTAGTAGTTATACGACACCCATGGGTGAGGCGTGAGTGCCTCTACCAAAATGTACCTACAGATATCCATAGATTGTAGGACGGGACTCAACATGTTTTCTTAATACCTACATAGAAGCTAATTATATTTTGAAGTGAAGTATTTTGTAGTGTGTTATTCATGAACATGCATGTTACTGCTTACTCAAGTATTAGAAAATAATATAGTCTTCAGAGACACCCACAATACCGTAGCTGCCTGCGTAGGCGCGTAGTCAAGTGTCATACAGCGAACGTAGGTAAAACTACTACGATGCGACCTTATAAATGGAATTAAATAACTAGGTTATGGTTATACCAACACTTCATCAAATATTAATACAAACACAATGCCTCATCTGCTTCTATTACAAACCTTAAGGTTCGTACTCAAAATCGATTCTACCGCAACCTACCAAAGTTTGTTCTAAACACTATTAAAAGGTACAATCGATTCTCCATTGAACACAGTTGATGTCCGCATTGTTTGACCGCAACTATGAATAGTACGATAACCCACTGTTACAATAGAAATTGTGTGAGAGTTGCCATCCACCAGCACAATAGGGTATTTTTCAATGTAAAAGTTTGCAGCGATATCGGCCTATTGCGATCACAAATAGATGTCCGCTTTCAAAATAGCTACGATGCACATGAACAACTAAACTAACCGACTAAGTACTAATTGGTTATTGAAAGTGTTTTGTCAGCCTTAAAATACTTAGTTAACAGATGGTCATTCAATTAGTTATGATGATTGCAGACATATAGGTAAAGGTTAGTCTTACCTATACCTTTCTCTATGGTAAATGCTATAGAATATCTAAACTATCAGTAACAACGTAGATAAAACGTACGAAAACACTAAGGAACGTAAAACAAACAGCTGCCCACACAGTATTCAAATTAAATTGCTTTAGAAGAAGTGATTACAATGAAACATGATAAGTAACAAGGTGAAGAGGTGTATTTTTGGATCTTGTTTGCGCAATGGGCAATTAAGTAAATTGCAGGTGTCTTTGTATTTAGCTTTCCTGATATTTCTATACTGAGAGTTTGAGAGAGATTTCCATATCTACCAGAACTTTAAAATTACAGGAAAGATAAAAACAAGTTTTCAAACCCCTTTTAATATTTTTTTTCCCCAAAATAAATATGCTTAAATACGTAGAACCGTCCTGAAAGTGAATTCGGGAAATGATCTCCCCACATGATTCATCCAAACTCACAGATTTCTTTAATTAACGCAAATAAACTTGAACGCCGGGGGTATCAAAATACAGAAGTATTAAAGTAATTCTCAATAATTCTATTGAAACAAGAAAACGAGGATTCAACCTCAATATGTGCTCAAGGTGTCGGTACTCGGTGAAGCGAAGTTAAAGGAGCAAAGTTTGCGAATTTGCCCCCGGGGCCGATCCAACTTCTCTGTTGCAATAAATAAGGATTTTAGCGACAAATTACCACACGAAAACGTTTCACCCTTTCTTCGAAAACTTGGGAACTAGCGAAAATGGGATCGCTGCAAAAAGAAAACAGTTGCGGGCGAACATACAAACTTTCGAATTTCGAATCAAATTCGGTTATCAACACAAGTTATGTATAACAAAGCAATCAAAGAAGTTCAGGACAGCCTAGATATGTAGATTTTAAACCAAGAAAACAATATCAAAAGGTGGGCCTCTCACATTAGACGGTACATTCAGAGGGCATCTTGTACAATTGCAATAGGGTACCTATTACATGCATTTTTTGAAATATATCTTAAATAAATTCTTTAGTCTTAATATATCTCTAAAAAATTAAAAATATTTTTTTTTCTCACGTTATGTACGAATATAAATTAATTGTTTTATCATAATTTCAAATTTCGCGCGTATTTCGCGAAAACGAGGCACACAACGGACGCCATGATTGTTTTTTGGTCATGACGTCATTACGTTAGTAAACAAACTACAGCTGTCAGTAATACATATTTTGATATGTATTGAAAATTTTAATAATGAGTAATTATGCTCCGTATCGTTGGTGTGTTGTTTCTGAATGTGAGAACACTAGTGTAAAAACACCAGACAAATTATGGATTCAAGTACCAGTGGATATAAATTTGTTTGACACTTTTGTTTACTACCGTAATGACGTCATTAGCATGGCGGCGACATTTCGTAGTGTACCTAAAAACTTTAAACTGCAATAAAAAATATATTTATGTACCTTACGAAGTGAAACTAACATTTCCCGATTGCTTTTCCTCTAAACAATCATTGTAATACACTTTTAATTTTTTTCTCATCTAGACTAAAATACCCTATTGGGATTGTGTTAATGTAATTAAATAAGATGGTGTTTTCATGACTTTTATTCCTAAGCCTTTTGCACTCCCTTATGAACTATTCCTATGTACTCCCTCAGGTTTTTCTCGTTTGTGCTCCCATATATACACCCTGTGTACCTAACCCCAGTTCAGTGAATCGGATGTAATGGAAATGGTAGTCTTATTAAAAATCTCAATTTAAAAAATCCAACTGTTTGTCCAGCAGCAAGCTACAAAAGGATAAAATTTTTAGTATGAAAGCTGCGACTGCGGTAACGGTGTTATTAAGAATTCGAAATAAAGAACCTATAATCCAAATCCCTATACAATGTCCTTGCTAACTTTCAAAACCCCCTTATGGCACCTCTTCCCTTTAACAGCATTTTCAATCAAGTCGTCCACGTCTCCTTCGCTTTATCCATCACAGTAGACAAAAAATCTGCCTATTTCAGCCCACACAGCTTTTTATTTTCCCTTGTGAGAATAGCAACTCTAAGGTCTGAGCACTAGAGATCAACTTCCCTTAGCCATTTTTTTTGGCAAAATAGTACAAGAAGGTGAATATCGGTAGCTCAGGTCATAAAGGCAGTGATTCGAGGAGCATTTCGTCAGTTTACAAGCCCGCCGTAATAAGATATCGGACGCTCTATCGCACTGGAAAATGTCTTTATTATGCTCACAGAAACAAAAGTAGCCCGAACATTCCGGAAAATATGTCTCTTACTTACATTTAACTTTCTGCTTCAGCCCTTTTAGTAAATAGGTAACCTACTCAGTTTTGATATCTCAAATAGGTGGTACTTACCAACTAACGTTTGCGGACTTGTGGAGTAAGTTAGAATCGAAAGTAGGTACAGGGAAACCCGGATTATTTACAAATCATGGACTTAACTCGATCTTGATACGACTACCTAACGGCGTTAGTTGAGTTGTAGTTAGTCGTATGTCTTGAGTCTTGACGATTGAGGTGGTAACTAGTAGCGCAAGGCACGCAACTTGCATTAACATTGTTATGTTAATTATTCTTCTCTGATGGATTGTAGACGTTTCCTGACTTAAGACATCGTTAGATGTGCTATATTTTCAAACATCTACATGTTAGCAATTATACACATCACATAGCACATCTTCTATGCACTATGTTTTGTAGTTGTTGGCCCAATACTGAAGTTCATATAGTGCTTAATTAATTATAGTTATCGGCACGAATCTTGAGCTCTGACCTTCACCTGCGCAGAAGTAATTTATTGGGTCCCTTTTGTGGTATGAAGTGAGGTGCGGGGCGGGCTGAAGCGGTGATTGGCCCGCAGCGCATCGCGTCATAGCCGGCACTCGGGATTGATTCTTTGCTAATAAAGGCTCGAGCAGACCGGATGCGTATGCGTAACCACCGTGTCTACGTTACGCAAGCGGTGTGGCCTGTCTCATACATTTCCATACATTACAACTCATGGTTACGCCGTATCTACGCGCGTGACTACGCGCGTGGTTACGCATACGCATCCGGTCTGCTCGAGCCTTTAAATCACTTCTGCGCAGATGTAGGTCAGAGCTCAAGATTCGTGCCGATAACTACATATATTGGCTGAGGCAGACCTACCGATCACACTACACTTCAGCAAGTACATTCCTTCATATAATATACCTACTCCGACTGAAACTCAAAATGAAATGCTGTGATTCTTTATGAAAGGGCCTACTTACATGGAACGGCCCAAGAAGTAGCATAGGAGGATTAAATAAATATCGATACCAGTTTCTGAAGTTTATTTTTCAATACTGTTAGATATAAAACATACAAATAAATAAAAATCATAAGTTGTTAGAGTACGTTCAGAAAGAAGAAATGAGTATTTGATTTCAATGCGTATGAAGTATTTGAACGCAACCGGTTACTTTTATTGCCAGTGTGAAAAATATAATATGTATTTTAAAATAATTACGTTCTTCACTACTTAAAGTTATGTATGTTTATTGTGTATTAAAAATCTAGATTTTGAAATATTAATAATACGAGAGTTATTTTTATTCAGTTGCGAACAAAAATGAAATAATAGAATCAGCTGTAAAATATTTATTAAGCCTTGCCACACTGATCGATGCGTCATCACATGTCAATTGACGGCTGCATCTGCAAGAACTTGCGGCCGTTTTCCAAAAAAAGTTTATTGATTCTTACAAGAAATATTGGAATCTCCCTAAACCACCATGGGAGATTCTTTAGATGGAAGTGAAAATTCGCCTGAGTCTCAGAATGTCGTCGTCGTCGACTTCCAAGACTTTGCGAACTACTTACGCAGAGCCGCAACGGTACTTTTGCCCGAAGACGATATCGTCCCACCGGCATTAAATGCTGCTTTGGACGACAAAGTGAACCAAGATTGCATCAGGAAGTTCTTCTCCGACCCCCAGGTGTCTTCTTTGTACGTGCAAAGGTTTTCTTCCAAAGGTATGTGACACTTGAATGTTTTTTCATGTCAACTTTCTACCTGCATGGCTGCAGCATTAAATCATACGGCAATGCAGTTCGATCGATGATGATGTCAACTTATAAGCATAGTTTTTATTTATGTCGATTTGCAACCATTTTTCTTCATATTTTTGTACTTTTCTGTTGTAATACTTACCTTCAATTAAGTGAATTTAAAATTAATATAATTATCTTTTATTTTTGTTTAGAAGATGACAGTGAACAACCGACTGAAGGGGAAGAGGAGAAGGAAGCTGTCACCTACCAAATTAGCAATGAGGTTTGTAACAAAATAATAAACTCAGTTATTCACAAATCACATGGTTCTTCAAAATTACCCCTGTTACAAAACTTGTTTGTATGTAGGTTCACTTCTCATCATCTCGGGTGGCAGCTTTTGTGTGCATCAAGCGTGGTGCTGTCATCGAAGCTGACAAGTCCATCCACAGTCAGCTGCGACTCATCAACCTGTCTGATGGCTCCCCATATGAAACTCTCCATGCGTTCATCAGCAAGACCATGGCTCCCTTCTTCAAGAGTTATGTGAAGGAGAGTGGTAGAGCAGACAGGTAAGATCTAACATTTTTATTAAAATTATCACAACTTTATTTAACTTGTCAAGCAGCATGTTGTCTGCATGACTTCTCTGTTTGATTATTTTCAGAAATACTTTTAACACTTCAAAAAACACTGTTTGTAGTGTTATGTAAAATAAATATCTGTAGAACATTTAGACAGATTTTCTTTACTTATAAAATCAATTAAACGGTAAAATATGACTATGTTGTTTTGTAGGGATGGTGATAAAATGGCACCATCGGTTGAGAAGAAGATAGCTGAGTTGGAGATGGGACTACTGCACCTTCAGCAGAACATTGATATCCCTGAGATTACCCTGCCTGTGCATCCCCTAGTAGCTGCTGTCATCAAGAGGTAACACTAAACATTTTCAATTGATACTTAAACAAAATGTAACAAAAATCAAGTACTTCTCTGCCCAAAAAATTTGACATTCCTCACACAACAAAATAATAAAAAAATAATGCATTATTATGAGCCAGTCTTGTTATAATATTCTGTAAAACCTCATTGAATAAATAATTGTTGCAATCACAATTTTGTCAAAATTAGCACACACAAATCACTGAAGAGTTTTCAATGTTCTTTCTTACATAGAGCTGCTGATGAAGGGCGCAAACCTCGAGTAGCTGACTTTGGTGACAAAGTGGAAGACTCCACGTTCCTCAATCAACTGCAGAATGGTGTCAACCGCTGGATCAAAGAAATTCAAAAGGTTTGTCACAACGCATGTAAATAAACTACAAATCATTATTAATTGTGTGTTTATTTTATTCAGTTGAGGCTAACTTTTGTTTAATTTATATTTTCATTAGGTCACCAAGTTGGACCGTGACCCATCAAATGGCACAGCTCTCCAAGAAATCTCTTTCTGGCTTAACCTTGAAAGAGCTCTCCACCGCATCCAAGAGAAGAGAGAAAGCATTGAGGTTTGTACAACTTATTGTGGCTACATCTTATCTTTAGCATGCATTCTAAAAGCATTTGTTTGATTTTATGGCATCTTACGTCATTTCTTCTTTATTAGGATTATGCAAATGGTTTATTCATATTAAATAAATTAGCATATTATAACCATGCCTACATAGCTCAATGGTTGGCACTGACATCCAACTTACAAACCAACTAAGATTTGATATGATATTTTAGGTTGCCCTAACTTTGGAGATCCTGAAGTATGGCAAGCGTTTCCATGCTACTGTGTCCTTTGACACGGACACCGGGTTGAAGCAAGCTCTTGCAACTGTGTCGGACTACAATCCTCTCATGAAAGACTTCCCTATCAATGATCTTCTCAGTGCTACTGAACTAGAAAGGATCAGGTAAGGAATATTCACAAATATTCATGCTCCTTACTTCCCAAATAAAAACTTCTTACTTCATACATCTTGTCTTCATGCAGATTGGCAGTACAGCAGATATTTTCACATTTGAGAAAGATTCGTTCAACCAAATACCCCATACAGCGCGGTCTGAGACTGGTTGAGGCTATCTCCCGTGATCTTGGTCAACAACTCCTCAAGGTAATAAGAGCCAAAGATATGCTTCTTGAATATTTAACATACAGATTTTAAGATATAAATAATAAACTGTTCTTTTTGTGTTTCTGTAGGTTCTGGGAACCCGCCGGTTGATGCATATTCCCTTCGAAGACTTTGAACGCGTTATGACCCAATGCTTTGAAGTGTTCTCCTGCTGGGACGATGAATATGAGAAGCTGCAGGGATTGTTGCGGTATGACACCCACATATTTAAATGTGTACTTTAAAAAGTTAAAAGTTCTTAATGTCAAATTATATTATGTTCTCAGTGATGAGATACGAATATGAAAAAACTATCCTGTAGGTATGTACAGGATAGTTTTAAATCAATATTTTTGACCTAAAGCCTAAACATTAAAGGCCTTATTTTAACCCTTAGATCCCCTTATTAATAATTTCATTTATATAAATATTCACAGTGACATCGTAAAGAAGAAGCGTGACGAGCACCTGAAGATGGTATGGCGCGTGTCGCCGTCGCACAAGCGGCTGCAGGCGCGGATGGAACACATGCGCCGGTTCCGCAGGCATCATGAACAACTGCGCACTGTCATGTTGAGGGTAAGTGACATTTCTTGTTGAAAAGATGTAAAGAGATTATAGATTATTTTCAGATAGATATCAACTTTGGATTGGATTATATTTTGGAATAGATGTGAAAGTTTTCTATCCTTCCACCATGTATCCTGCTCTACGTTCACTTCACGTTTAAAAAAGGTTTTTTTCCTAAATCAAATAGTTCAGACCATTTTTTATTCCTTTCCTTTTTTTTCAGTTCTTATTGAAATAAAATGTGTGCCATGTGATATAAAATTTTGTTTTAAAAAGATTATTTATATCGTTTAGGTGCTTCGTCCGCGTGCAACAGTGGCCGCTGACGCAGGCGCCGGTGGTGAGCCTGCCCAGCCTCATTCACTGCCAATGGACGCTGCTGATGCCAACGCTATTGCAGAGGTAACAAAACAACACATTTTTTAAACAGACCTATTCAAACTTAAAAACATTTATATCAAGTTAGGACAATAAATCAGCACTTTTCGAATGTTAAAACAAAAGACAGCCTGCACTTTACCGCTTCCTATGTGGCTTGGCGTGGTCTCTTATCTATGAAAAGCCAGATTAATTCATATGTCCTACTTTATTAACTTTAAACCATTCTCTCCTAAGGTGAACCTCGCGTATGAGAATGTGAAGGAAGTTGACTGTCTGGATATATCTCGCGAGGGTAGCGATGCCTGGGAAGCAGCGGTCCGTCGGTATGAAGACAGAATCGGTAAGTTACAACATAATACACTCAATTATTGAGTAGTAGGAGAACATTACCAGTAGTGATAATCTTTTTTTTAATCCTTCCACAATGTGTATGAATCCGAGTTCTTAGAAACTAGAAACATTTTCAAACATAAGTAGTTTTTTGTTCTTTCAAAAAACACGTTATTTCATCAAGATAATTTTAATCTAGATCGCGTGGAGACTCGCATCACAGCCCACCTCCGTGACCAGCTAGGAACAGCGAAGAATGCCAACGAAATGTTCCGCATTTTCTCCCGCTTCAACGCGCTGTTCGTTCGCCCACACATCCGCGGTGCTATACGCGAGTACCAGACACAACTCATACAGAGAGTCAAAGACGATATCGAAGCTTTGCATGAGAAGTTTAAGGTAATTGAAATACTTTTTTGGGCCACACTCCCTAATAAATCAATAACCGTAATTCTACATATGATGCATGTAAAATATCTTTACCCCTAAGAAGTTGGCTGGTAATGAATGCGCAAATCAAAATCGACAAACTAATACAAATGCGCAGGCATCAAATAGCTGACTTCATAAGGGCCAAGTTATTTAAATCAATATTAATATTAACTACTACTTCTTTCCTGCAATATGTGTGTGTGTTATATTCCGTTTTATAATAACACTCGATAAAATAAAAATAAAACTTCACTATGCTTTATTCAGGTACAATATCCTCAATCGAAATGCAGCAGGCTGTCTCTAGTGCGAGATCTGCCCCCGGTGGCTGGTTCCATCATTTGGGCTAAACAGATTGACCACCAACTCACCGCCTACTTGAAGAGAGTCGAGGATGTACTTGGTAAGTAAATAATTCATTAAATCAACAGTACAGCACATCAACTCATAATTTCTTCAATAGATTTCCAACCTTACCGCAATAGTGAAAGGTTGATGTTCGATTGATAAAATTTAGCAGATTCCAGTAGATTACCTGCTGGCTTCTGTACACTATTGAGTAAAAACAATTCGATTATTGATTTTTTGTTGGTTATTGTAAACAGGAAAAGGTTGGGAGAACCATATTGAAGGGCAGAAACTGAAGGCGGATGGTGACAGTTTTCGCCTCAAATTGGACACCCAAGAAGTCTTTGATGATTGGGCTCGAAAGGTAACGTACACATTTTCAAAAGCAAAATACATTTATATTTATAGTGTCTAGTTTCTTGATGAAATATAATATTTTCCGTACGATATTTTAGGTGCAACAACGTAACTTAGGCGTGTCTGGTCGCATTTTCGCCATCGAATCTGTTCGTGCTCGCTCCGGCAAAACTGGCACTATTCTAAAGCTGAAAGTCAACTTCTTGCCTGAGATTATTACTCTGTATAAAGAAGTGCGCAACTTGAAGAACCTTGGTTTCAGGTAATTTCTTCCTTTCTAAGTATATTCCACTATTTTATTCATATGGGTCTCAAAACAATTTTGTAATTTCAGTTGTCACAGTTATTGAAACGTTTCAATTTCCTAAGAAAATAAGACAATTTATAGCTTCAGGCAGATCCATAATAGAAATGCTTTTTAAAAATTGCTTTTTAACTTTGTAAAATTAGGATGTTCAATATTGTTGATGTTTCACAGAGTACCACTAGCCATCGTGAACAAGGCACATCAAGCTAACCAACTGTACCCCTTCGCGATCTCACTCATAGAGAGCGTCCGCACTTACGAACGAACACTCGAGAAGGTAACGATACATTAACACATACAAACAGTGTGAATTCACAAACTTCAAGCACTAGAATCAACACTATATTCGCACAAACACTTCAATTTTATAACAATTGACACGAAATTTTACTCATTTAAATCTTTATATGTTGTATGTGCGTATATGTGATAACACTAACACGAGTGCGTTTTCATTTGTGCAGCTAAATAATAGGAATCATACAAAGGTAGCTTATGACTTTAAAGGTGCATGATATGTCTGGTGTTTTGTTTTATTATTTCACTTTTAGCATCACCTGTACTCACTTTTTTATTACTTTAATTTTAGTTGTATTTCTAGACTAGATTTGATTGATGAAACTGTTAAAGTGCGTTCTAAAACAAAGTTCCCTTTGCTTCAAATTATTAGTATCGTTTTTCGATGTCTTGCTTTATTTTCTTTCAAGTTATTCTATGATTTATGTCCTGACCCTCCTTCGATAAACTTTGAATATTATATTCTGATATTTTATTATATTTTGAACTTCTTTAGATTCGCGACAAAGCATCCATCATTCCGCTAGTGGCTGGGTTACGTCGTGATGTGCTGAACCAAGTGTCGGAAGGTATGGCACTCGTATGGGAGTCATACAAACTGGACCCGTACGTTCAGAAGCTCAGTGAAGTTGTGCTTCTGTTCCAAGAGAAGGTAGGTTGAAACAAACATTATAAACTTCTTCCAAGATTAATGACGAAGAGATCTGTCCAGCTTAACATGAGTAAATGCTCTTGATGCAATCCTCGGCCTAAGCCTCGGCTAAGAACCTCTACCATATATAGGTCTTAAGAATATCAAAAAAGCCTCATAATTTATGACATCTTTTTAACAGGTTGAGGACCTATTAGCAGTAGAGGAGCAGATCTCAGTAGACGCTCGTTCATTGGAAACTTGTCCGTACTCGGCTGTAAGCTTGGCTGATATCCTCAGCCGGCTACAGAGAGCTATTGACGACCTGTCCTTGAGGCAGTACAGCAACTTGCATTTGTGGGTGCAGCGGCTCGATGAAGAGGTATGTTTTATATTATTTTTTTCCTTTATAATAGGTGATTGGGTATTTATGTAGGTGAAAAATAAAATCATTTAGTAAAGCATCTTAAAATAAAGTCACTTTCATTGTCCGTTTTGATGGAAAAAATATTTTCATATTTGTGTAAAAGTATTGAATTTGACTACTTGTTACATACCGTAATATTAATCTTTGGTTAAAAATATTATTGATTACGTAGGTAGTTATTAAACTAATGTATTTCTCTAAATTTTCTTAGGTTGAGAAGAGCCTTGCTGCTCGTTTACAAGCCGGCATTGAAGCCTGGACATCGGCCCTCCTTGGCAAGAGCCATGAGCTAGACCTGTCTATGGACACCTACTCCCCTACAGAGCCGACTCATAAACCTGGTGGAGAACCTCAGGCAAGTACCTATGGACATCAATCTCTAGCCGTGATGTCACAATATTTGTATGATGTGATGGCTAAAAGTAGATGCATAATAAAATGTTTTATAGCTTTCTTAAAACTAACAGTCCAAAGTTACTTATTGGCTTGTACACTTGACAGATTGCCCGCGTGGTCCACGAAGTGCGTATAACCAACCAGCAGATGTACCTGTTCCCGTCTCTGGAAGAGGCTCGCTTCCAACTAATGCGTCAGATGTTCGCGTGGCAAGCTATCGTCACCAGCCAACACCGCTTGCAGAGCACCAGGTAACAATATGGATATGAAGGGTTTTCTTAAAGCTTCTAAGTTTGGAAGGTCATGCACTTTCCTTATGTTCTACCTTATGTACACCCCCTAAGTATTTCCTGATATACCCACTTATCAAGTTGGTTATGTACTCCCTTGCGTACTACCCTACGTCCCCTATGTACATCCTTTAACTTCCTTATCTACTCCCTTATGTACTTATATACTTCCTTATGCAATACCTTACGTACCTATGGCCGGGTACACCTAGCTGTAGCTGCACTTCGGGCTTTAACCGTAACTTATGCAAAATCATGAGAATATTAGCTGGTTCGATAACCTCACAATTCTTGATTTTTGCTATATATCATTAATTTATCCTTACAGATACCAAGTGGGCGTAGCTCGCGCTCAGACCGCGACTTACAGAAACTTGCTAACTAAACTGCCCGCCGGCTCTAATCCTTTGGAAAACGCATACGACGCCATCGAACAGAAGATCTCGCAAGTGCGCGAATACGTTGATGAATGGCTACGGTAAGACTGAACACGACATTCTTTCTTTACCGGTTAAATATTATAAAGAAAATGGTGTTTTAAAATGTCTTTTTATTTGTAGTTACCAAGCCCTGTGGGATCTGCAACCGGAAAGTTTGTATGGTCGTCTCGGAGAAGACATCACTCTTTGGATTAAGTGCTTGAATGATATCAAGTAAGTTCTCAGTTATTTACGCATTAGTTTTGTCCTAAATTAATGTCTTGTGATCATCTAATAGGAGTCAGTTCATCGAAATCCTGCTCTTATGCCAATTTTATTAGGGGTAGGCGCAGCGTATTTTCTTCTTCCATTCAACTATAGATCGCTATAAAAATCTACCAGCCATATTTAACAAATATGAAAAGTTACAACAAGAATAATCTTGTTTACACATACACACATACATTTGAGCCTCATTAACTTACTTACTCATTAAATATTCTTTCTTAACTTGACCAGAAAATCCCGCACAACATTCGACACATCGGACACGCGTCGCGAATACGGGCCCGTAGTGATAGACTTCGCTCGCGTACAGAGCAAGGTGGCTCTGAAGTACGATGCTTGGCACAAGGAGGTGCTGGGCAAGTTCGGCGCATTGCTTGGCGGGGAGATGGTCACCTTCCATGGACAACTAGCTAAGTCGCGTAGCCAGCTGGAACAGCAGACTATTGGTAAGATTGTTACTGATCTCAAAATTTTATCTAAACTTCTAACGAGGCTGGCATGTTCTGAGAGCAAAAGCCCCTAAAATAAAAAATGAAAACTGTACTTTTATACAAATGAAGATGAGAAGTGAGGAGAATATGAAGTGGTCCCAACGGATAGTGGGTGGTTGAAACTATGGGAAACAGCTAGTATTTCATAAATTAATTAATCCTAATTTCGGAATGTGACTAAACTTTAAGTCGCAGAAGACCTAATAAACCATACAACAATAGTAAATATATAAAATTTAATAATTGATGCACTGAGTATGTTATTTAATTCTTCGTACACAGAAGCGGCATCAACGAGCGATGCAGTATCTCTCATCACGTACGTGCAACAACTGAAGAGGGAAGTACTCGCGTGGGAGAAGCAAGTCGACATCTACAGGGAGGCACAACGCATTCTCGAACGACAGAGGTAAGAGAGTAAACAACTTTTATTTAAGGTAGGTTCCACCTTTCGTCCCGCCACCAAGTGTCACGATAACCAACCGCCAAGGCACCAAATGGTGGAATCGGTTCTAGTTACATGGTGCAACCTACCTTTATATTTCCTACAAAACGTTTCTACAATATTCATTTGTTTCTTAGGTTCCAGTTCCCTGCGCAATGGCTGCATGTCGACAATATCGAAGGCGAATGGAGTGCGTTCAATGAGATTATGCGCAGAAAGGACTCTTCTATTCAGACCCAGGTACAAACAATACAACATTGACACTGACAAAATAAAATTTTCATGTCCAGCTTCAATCAGCTTTGATTGAAAAATTGTTTTATATTGTTAATTTATATTTGTAATAAACAGCACTAGCTACCGCTGAACTGCGTTCCGGGAAACTTCTTCCCGCACCCGGATAGGAACAAAAATATACAAGTAAATTTTCTTCCAGGTGGCATCTCTCCAACAAAAGATCGTGGCAGAAGACAAGGCAGTTGAGGCTCGTACTCTAGAATTCCTCACTGAATGGGAGCGCAGCAAGCCCACTGATGGCTCCACTAGGCCTGAGGATGCTTTAGCTCGCCTCCAGGCTATGGAGACCAGATACACTAGGCTGAAGGACGAGAGAGACAATGTGGCTAAGGCCAAGGAGGCTCTGGAGTTGCATGATACTGGTAAGTTACTTTATGATGAAGAGTTGTACCTAATGTACAGACACCAGCACATCAAGTTACTACAATCGGTCAACTTTCTTTAATCGGTTTTCAACTTTATCCGTGATGTATAAGGTTCAATGTTGGTTGGGCTTTTTCCCGATTGGAGTGCCAGTGATTGGAGTAATTATAGAATTAAAGAACCACTTTCGGCACACAGGGAGGTTGAATCGATGTAAAATTACACATAATTTACACTTTCTGTGTCCTTGTCAGGCGGTGAATAAAATATGGTTAAAAATACTTGTGATCCAATTATAACTCTAATCTACACTAAGGACCATTATCCCCTGGACATATACAAATGCACCAGACATTTTAATTTGATATTAGAACTCACAGTAAATTCCAATTTATAGGAAGCTCCATCAACAACGAGCGTATGACGGTCGCGCTAGAAGAGTTGCAAGATTTGCGCGGAGTTTGGTCTTCGCTCAGCAAGATCTGGACACAGATCGATGACATCAGGGAGAAGCCTTGGTTGTCTGTGCAGCCTAGGAAACTCAGGTAACATAGCCGCATAAAAAATAGGTTTTCTTGATAACTAGTCAAATTCAACACTTTTAAAGAACTGGTAAAAATGGTTGTTTAGTAAGCAATTTATACGACACAGATATTTCACATCATCAAGCTGTATACTCATTAAAAGATTCTGCGATCAAAAAGTGAAAGTTTCATTTTAAGATGTTTTTTAACAAATGAATATCACAAAGGATTTTCTTATAATCAAGACAAATACCTGATTGTAAGTAGTTTTACTAATCCAAAAACTTTGTTATAATAAGTTTTTTTTTTGTGTTAGACAACAACTGGAAGCGATGTTGAACGAGCTCAAAGAATTGCCGGCTCGTCTGAGAATGTATGACAGCTACGAATATGTCCGTAAACTGCTGCAGTCTTACACCAAGGTAAGCTATGCCTGTAATAATAATCACTTGGGATTATTAAATAATTAATGAAATATAACAGAGACCATAATGACGCCCAGGCAAAATTTTATCCCTTGCAACTGCTCTCGAAAGAGCGCAGTCAACTGTGCAGGACATATAATAAAGCATAAACGTCAAACCCTACCCAAAACTCGTGGCATAAGCAGTGGTCCTTTTCGACATTTAGCTAGACCAACGAGGCAGTCAACAGTCTCCTTATTATCTTACAATCAAGTTTAGTTTCCTAAAGGTTCAACCACAAAAGTCGTTATCAATATTCTGTAATACGGGATTAACCTACATCAGACACCAGTCTCTAATGTTAAATGCAATTTGTAACTACCAAATTCATGTATTTGATGATGAGAAATAAATAATGCTTGATTGATTGAATGCCTCTCATATTCGAATTCTAACTTATTTTTGACTACCAGGTGAACATGTTAATCGTAGAGCTAAAATCCGATGCTCTCAAAGAGCGTCATTGGCGCCAACTCTGCCGCGCTCTCAAGGTGGACTGGTCGCTGTCAGAGCTGACCCTGGGACAGGTGTGGGATGCTGATCTACTGCATAACGAGCATACTGTCAAGGATGTGGTGTCCGTCGCTCAGGGAGAAATGGCGCTAGAGGAGTTCTTGAAACAGGTGAGAGATAAAAACTGATTTTATCGAAGAAACTGATTTTGTTGGCTAGGATGTGCTAGGTGTCTTCCTAAAAATAATTCGAAGTTATATATTTAACCTTTATTGTCCCACGTCTTTGCAAATGCCTCCTCCATAGCTTTCCATCTATCGCTATCGATCGCTTTTTGTGAGCGAGAAAGCTATCCAAGTCTTCTCCCCAGCGTTTCCTTGGTCTTCCTTAGCTCGACAGAAAAAAATTCTCCTTTAGTCGCGTAATTAGGTTTGAAAATTGATACAACTGCGGAGAATCAATCTTTAGCATCAGCAGAAATAACACCCAATGTATTTGTCTTAGGTGCGCGAGTCGTGGCAGAGCTATGAACTGGACTTGATCAACTACCAGAACAAGTGCAAGATTATCCGCGGCTGGGACGATCTCTTCAACAAAGTGAAGGAACACATCAACAGTGTCGCTGCTATGAAGCTGTCGCCTTATTACAAGGTATTTTTTTAAATATTTAATTATTTTTTTATTATTTATTGCCCATAAAAAGACATCCTTTAAACTTATATAAAACTGTTTTAATGTAAAACAATCTGCTCTCCCAAAAGCGCGATTTGCGTGACCAACGAATGACATAACCTCCAACGTCAGCTCGTTGTCGCTCCCGTACCCATAGGTCTTGATAACCATCAGCGCAAGTGCCAAAACTAAACAACTTCGACACAGATGGAGCTTAAATCATCTTGTATACATGTTAAAGGGCCATTGCTGAAAATACCTCATCACTTTTTTTCTTAGGTGTTCGAAGAAGAAGCATTAACCTGGGAAGAGAAACTGAACCGCATCAACGCTCTGTTCGACGTATGGATTGATGTACAACGTCGCTGGGTGTACTTGGAGGGCATTTTCAGTGGATCTGCCGACATCAAGACTCTGCTACCCGTTGAAACTAGCCGTTTCCAGAGCATCAGGTAAATCATTATTTTTATTTATTTATTTGAAATATTTTTTTACAACAAAATAGAGATACATGTTTACTAGATTATAAAAAAATATATAATAATAAGGTTCTTATTTACATTAAAACTTACTAATAAAAAGCGTCAAAAAGTTCTTCCCCATCGCTGTCAACTATGAGCGTGTCCAATTTTCAGGACTAATGTAAAATTTCTTTTCTTAATTTTCCAATAGTTCGGAGTTCTTGGGCCTGATGAAGAAAGTAAGCAAATCGCCGATGGTTATGGATGTACTGAACATTCCTGGGGTGCAGCGTTCTTTGGAGCGTCTCGCTGATTTACTGGGCAAGATCCAGAAGGCGCTTGGTGAATATCTGGAGAGGGAAAGAAGCAGCTTCCCGAGGTAAAGCTATTCGTTATTTTTTTTCCATATTATTATTTAATACTAGCTTCCGCCCGCGGTTTCACCCGCGTCCTCATATGACTTTCCCGTAGCCGGATGATGACAAAAACTGTAAATACTATGTCCTTTTCCCGGGTCTAAGCTATCTCCCCTATAATTTGCAGCTTAAACGGTTTATCTATTTGAGTTATAAAATGTATAACTAACACGACTTTCTTTTATACATATAGATTTTTTCCCAAATTATAATTGTATTAAAAAAATATTATTATGTGGCCGCTAATTAAAAAGTCTATTTTAGATTTTACTTCGTGGGAGACGAGGATCTGCTCGAAATTATTGGTAACAGCAAGAACATCGCACGTCTGCAAAAGCACTTCAAGAAGATGTTCGCTGGAGTCGCCGCTATCATTCTCAATGAGGACAACACTATTATTAACGGCATTGCTTCAAGAGAGGGTGAAGAGGTAAGGAACTGTTTTATTTACATTTGTTTTTAAGATATGTTTATTGTTCTTCATTGTTTTGTTTATTTGTCTTTATTTCACACAACTACATTTTGACACACAGAATACAGACAGTTTATATTCAACAGCGAATTTTCTTGACATGATAATCCCATTATCAAGAGCCAGAGTAGAACCTTATTCATTCTTCTTTATATCCCACAGGTCTACTTCACATCACCAGTTTCGACCATAGAGAACCCTAAGATCAACTCGTGGTTGTCTATGGTGGAGCGTGAAATGCGCGTGACTCTGGCTTGTCGGCTGAAGGATGCGGTCGGTGATGTCAAGCAGTTCAAAGACGGCAATGTTGACCCACAGAAATTCATTGATTGGTGCGATAAATATCAGGTATGTTTATTTAAACACTTGCATCTGTTTACCTTTTATGTTGTACATATAATGGCTCATGTGAGCGATATTTATAATCATAGGAGATTTTATCTCAAGAAATTACCACCCCGTTCAATATTTCCCAAATTAGGTTTTTAATTGTTCATTAACTTTTTTATCTTTTTAATAATATTTAGTTGAGCTTATGCCAACAATAGGCAGTTTTGTTGTAATAATTTTCAAAATCCGAGGTCCGGTAAATTGTTCAACTTTCATAATCAAACGACCTCATGTTATGTTCACACTTTTCAGGCACAAATCGTAGTGCTGGCCGCTCAAATCCTTTGGTCGGAAGACGTGGAAGCAGCCCTCGCAAGTGGTGGTGGAGATGGTCTGAAGAGAGTGCTGGCTCATGTCGAGAACATGCTCAATATCCTCGCTGACTCCGTGCTGCAGGAACAACCACCGCTCAGAAGGAAGAAACTTGAACATCTGGTCAGTAAAAAATACTATAAGTTGTAGATATAAACACTAGTACATCAAACTACTTCATCCTGTAGCCTAATCAACGTTGAACCTTATTCTTTAGAGATAAAGTTGAAAATCTATTACATTTTGACAGATTGATGTAATTTGATGTGATTTTTCAGTAACTGAATGACTTTTATGCACTATGATACGAACTGTATTTTTTGTAGATGTTATGTTGTGACTACTTATTCTTTTTATTTACCAGCTAAGTTCTTAATATTAATAACCTCTTACGTTTTTACCAATCAGATCAACGAGTTCGTCCACAAGCGTACAGTGACTCGTCGGCTGATCGCCTCTGACGTCAATAGTCCTCGCTCCTTCGAGTGGCTTTGCGAAATGCGCTTCTACTTCGATCCTAGGAACAATGACGTAAGTACATACCTATAAAAAAAACATGAATTATTGCAAAACAAAAGAAAGTACATAGATTATGTGATCATTACATGTAGATGTTTTTATTTCATTATTGCCTGTATGTATTAGCCTAGATTAACTTAGTTCTTCCGATTGTTATTATTAAGACCATTTGTTTTATCTCAAAATCTGAACCATTTTAATTACTTAGGTATTCATGTGAACTACGTTTTTAATAAATTTTATATTATTAACCATTATATTTCCGTTTTGTAGGTGTTGCAACAGCTGACCATCCACATGGCTAACGCTAAGTTCCTGTACGGTTTCGAATACCTTGGCGTCCAAGATCGCCTGGTACAGACTCCTTTGACAGATCGCTGCTACCTTACCATGACACAGGCTTTAGAAGCTAGGCTCGGAGGATCACCTTTCGGTAAGTTTCGTCACAATGTACAGAAAATCCACGTATATTCTTATTTGCAACATGGTTATTTTATAATTTTGTATAATGATTTTTTTTATATCACCGGTTCTTCAAACAATAGAGACAGAATTTGTGTTACTGGGGAGTTCGTTCCACCCGGCACTTCTTCTTCCCGGCAAAAACACACAGGAAGTGGTGAAGGTTTTGGGGGCTTTCTTTTGTAAATTTGACCTTCAAAAAGTGCTGAATTTCAGACTACTTTAAATAAATGACTTTTTACTTCTTCTTAGGTAAAATAAAATCTCTTCAAATTTTCTAAATATTTAATTACCATTTTTAGGTCCCGCCGGTACCGGTAAGACTGAGTCGGTGAAGGCTCTCGGAAACCAGCTCGGTCGTTTCGTATTGGTGTTCAACTGTGACGAAACGTTCGACTTCCAAGCTATGGGCCGTATCTTCGTTGGTCTTTGTCAGGTAAACTAGAATTTTAAATCAAATAAAATCAAAATACTGTGACAAGAGTGTGTGAATCTTCTAGAACAAATTAAAACTTATGTTATTTCTTAGGTGGGTGCCTGGGGTTGCTTCGACGAGTTCAATCGTTTGGAAGAGAGAATGTTGTCAGCCGTATCACAGCAAGTGCAAACCATTCAGGAGGCTCTCAAGAGTCACCAAGAAGGAGACAACACTGGTAAGTTGTCAATTTAATAGAAATCAATACTATTCAGTCTCTGTTGATGAACCTTTTGTATTCATATTACAAAAAAGAATATGCTTCTCTTATATAGTTATGTATTTATTATATACTTGTACTATAGAAATATATATCTTCCAGCCAAGTCCATAACAGTGGAGTTAGTCGGCAAACAAGTCCGCGTCAGCCAAGACATGGCGATCTTCATCACAATGAACCCTGGATACGCGGGCCGTTCCAACTTGCCCGATAACTTGAAGAAGTTGTTCCGAAGCTTGGCCATGACTACTCCGGATAGGCAGCTGATTGCCGAAGTGATGCTGTTCAGTCAAGGGTTCAGGACTGCTGAGAAATTGGCCTGCAAGATCGTGCCGTTCTTCAAGTGAGTATACTAGTAATAAGGCGAACTTTGCTAATACTTTGTTTTATTTTCTAATTCAGGCAATCAGTTCTCGACCTTAGTATTGCAGAAATTTCAAAAGGGTCTCGTCACGGGGACACTAAAATGACACCACGACATTAAGACCAACAATGTTTTTTTTTAAGCAATATAGCTGCTGTTCATTCTAGCTTTACTTCATTGACCTATATATAAATATTCGCCGTTGTTTTCTTGCAGGCTTTGTGATGAACAGTTGTCCAACCAATCTCACTACGATTTCGGACTTCGAGCGCTCAAATCTGTGCTCGTGTCTGCTGGTAACGTGAAACGTGATCGCATTCAGAAGATCAAGGTAAATACTACTGTAGACAAAGGCTTTACTATTTGGCTAAACAACGCGTAACACCCTCATAAAGAATTATGTCTTTTTGGCAAAAACCATCATCATCCTCCGAGCCTTTTTCCAAACTATGTTGGGGTCGGCTTCCAGTCTAACCGGATTCAGCTGAGTACCAGTGCTTTACAAGAAGCGACTGCCTATCTGACCTCCTCAACCCAGTTACCCGGGCAACTCGATACCCTTTGGTTAGACTGGCGTCAGAATTACTCTTTTTCGCAAAAACCACGATGGTTAAATCGGCTTTCATTCTTAGGTATGATCATAAAATATATTGAAACGTGTTTTGTTTGTTTATGCCCGGAACAAACAGAAACTAGAAAAATCTTTTCAGAATATGGTAAGCTAAACAATACGGTAGTTGACTTTTTTTGAAGCGATCTTAGGTATTTATAATATTGAAATTATATGCGGTTCAAAATTGTTTCACTAAATGGATACTTCATATTCTATTGCTTATAATTTGGGATGGATCTGCAAGATTCAATGTCAATGTTTTACAAAGAATATATCATTTTATATATCTGCTAAAACAAGACCCGCAGTAATTACGTTGCGCAGAACCATCTCAAAACTTGAATCTATATGACATTCTGTATAGCATGATAATAGCTACCATAATAATGTAAGATCTAGGATTTTAATACTTCTTTGTAATTTTAAATATCCTTTGCTTTATTTGTATGTTTAAAAGTAGTCAACTGCCCTATTTCACTGTTGTGCGTGTCTCGATATTTTGTCTCTCTTCCGTCGAACGTGTGCTTTGAAAAAAAAAGCGCCTTATACTAGAAAAGGTTTTCAAAAATCTTACCATTTCGTTTGTATTGTAGGAGAACCTAATTGAACGTAGTACGGAGGTGCCTGATGAAGCTTCAATAGCCGAATCTCTGCCGGAACAAGACATCTTGATCCAATCCGTCTGTGAGACGATGGTGCCTAAGCTGGTTGCTGAAGATATACCACTGCTGTTCTCATTGCTCAACGATGTCTTCCCTAACGTTGGGTACACTAGGGCTGAGATGACTGGTGAGTAACGAAAAATAATTGTTCTATGTTCAAGTATCAAGATTTGTAAGGCAAGACATACTACGATTGTTGTAACATGTGGAATGACAATGACTGTCTTTTTTAACAGGACTGAAGAATGAAATCCGTGCTGTATGCGCCGAAGAATTCCTCGTTTGTGGTGAGGGCGACGAGCAAGGCTCAACCTGGATGGATAAGGTATTATATTTCTTTGTGTTAGAACAGTTTTGTTTCCAGCGAATAAGTCCAATAATTAACTGGTTAAGGAATTAACTGATAACATTCATCTCATTGACTGCACAGTCAATATGTTTGAACACCAGGTCCATTGTATATGCACATCGTTTGATTTATTATATAACATGTAACATCCATAATTATATGAATCATCCTAACTGGAGAGGTGATGGTGTGACGACAAATATAATAATGTATTGAACTAAAATATAATAATTATTAATTAATATATTTCATGCGATAATAATCATAACAATTTAACATTTTGCTTTATTCATTTTATTTACATTGAGGCTGGTTTTTGCGGGAACTATCATTTTCCATGAATTTCTTTCTTAAAATATAATAAAAAAATGTGTAAGTAAAAGCCAGCCTCCCCATACCCATATTACCTATTATATCGACCATAATACGGTAGTACGTGAGTGTGAATGCGTATGCGTTTCCATGCTAACCCGCTAACGGCACGTAGAGGCGCAGCGCTTCGTCGCGGGCGCAGCACAGCACGTGGATCGAGAAGGTCAGTGACCCGCGGTGTGGGTGTGCTCTCTGTGTCTATACATTGTTGCATATGTGTGTGTTTTCCGTCACAAAGTTGTTAATCAACGAAGTACATACCAACAAACATCTAGAGGACGTTTCGTCTTTGACAAAATTCTAATAGGTAGATTGATGTCCGATTTCAAAACATCAATCATATTGTCTCTCAAAAGACAAGCAAGAAGTACAGTATCTACTTCATTGATTAACAACCCCGTGTATTTCCAGCCAGCACTCACATACGACGACCTGTACTTCATTCTAAGCTTACACACCACTACACACCTGGTCAAACCACGTCACCGTTTGGATTCCTACTTTTCGTTCCTATTTTAAAGTCTCGCTATAACTAGTTCTTTGTTGTTAGTCTTTTGTATTTGTATATCAGCAATATTGAACTAATATTGAACTTAGAACATCCTAAGGTGCCCACCTTCAGATATTGTTTTAGAAACAGTTTTGAATTTGGAAATGTCAAAGCATTTTAAAACATGTGACATTACGTTAAAGTTTAATATTGCTGAAGTTTATTAAGTCTTGTGCTTACACAACTTTATAGTGTTCAAGTTCAAGCGAAGAATTTATATTGCTAGTTTTATTCGTAATCCTACGAAAGTAACTTCAAAACATCTTTCAATTTCAATCACAGCTCCAATACTCTTGAGGGTCTTAGTAAGTTCTTAGGTATTTTAATTTTCAACTATGGGCTTTATTTTTATCATTTTATTTGTATCACAAAACAAAGGTCTGTTTAGCGTCACAAGAAACTGTTTGTCCCTCAGTATTTCAAATTCAGATATATTTATATTCATATGTTAGACAACAAAAACTTGTTTTCGCATTTTTACTCTTCTGTGGATAAAATATGATTCATAGTGTCTTCGAAACAAGAAATTATGAATCAATCTGTTATAACTTTGAACTAACATGAGTTATTATGAACAGGTTCTGCAACTGTACCAAATCTGCAAGTTGAACCATGGTCTTATGATGGTGGGACCATCTGGAAGTGGCAAGTCGACCGCTTGGCGCGTACTTCTTAAGGCTTTGGAGAGGTAAGATACGTCATTGAAATTATAACGGACGTACATCAAAGATTCATTCATTGTCTCATCTAGGGATTTTAATCAATGATTTTCTCAGAGTCAACCCACAAAATATTGTAAGCTCTTCTTTCTCTTAAAAAGAGTGTCTATGGAGTTTCTTGCCGGTTCTTCTCCATAAGACCCACTCTTTGGAACCGCGCAACTAGCTTGACGTTTCTTAAGGACCTGTAATAGGTCTATATGAAATAAAAACCTTTGACTTTGTTTAATGTTTCGTACAGATACGAAGGCGTTGAAGGTGTAGCTCATGTGATCGATCCGAAGGCGATGTCCAAGGAAACACTGTATGGTGTACTGGATCCCAACACTCGTGAATGGACTGATGGTCTCTTCACACATATTCTCAGGTAAGAAATCATCTTCAATACTCGTATATACTATCCTTATAATTTTCTGTCTGTCTACTATGTACTTGACCATTTCCTTTATCATTTAATTTAATCTGTAATGTTTTCTATAGGAAAATCATTGACAACGTCCGTGGTGAGATCAACAAACGGCAATGGATTATATTCGACGGTGATGTAGACCCTGAATGGGTTGAGAACTTAAACTCTGTGCTTGATGATAACAAGTTGCTCACTTTGCCTAACGGTGAACGTCTGTCACTGCCTCCTAATGTTCGAGTTATGTTTGAGGTAAGAGAAAATGAACTTTATGATTAGGACAATAATTACCAAATTGCATTTCCTTGTTCTAAATTGTAATACAGAATAATTAATTTATTTAATGATATGTTTCCGTACATTTTAGGTACAAGACCTCAAGTATGCTACTCTCGCTACCGTCTCCCGTTGTGGTATGGTCTGGTTCTCACAAGACGTGCTTACCACCGAGATGATCTTCGAAAACTATCTTATGAGGTAATTTAAAGTTCCTACCAACTTGTGTAGACATATCAACATTGACAGGACTTTCTATAATGCTTTTGTTCAATTTTAGATTGAGGAACATTCCTCTGGAAGATGGAGAAGAAGATTCTTTCAGCATCGTTATGGCCGCTCCCACTGCTGGCGGTGATCAAACCGCTACTGAGAATATCTTGTCTCCTGCTTTACAAGTACGTATATATCACTATTGAATATGAAGAATACGTTAAAAATAATCTACATCATTATATATAAGTATGTACGTAATATTATGTCAAAATTTATGTATTGTCCTTTTTACAGACTCAAAGAGATGTAGCCGCAATTCTCCAACCTCTATTCTTCGGTGACGGCTTAGTAGTGAAATGTTTAGAACGTGCTGTCAGTCTCGACCATATCATGGACTTCACGCGCCATAGAGCGCTGTCATCGCTGCACTCTATGTTGAACCGTGGTGTCAGGTAAGAAACTCATTCGTTTTATGATTGATACATTATGTTTCATATTTTTATCTATGGATAGAGATGGAGCTACATAGCCAGCTGAAATGTAAGCTTCTTGTGTGTAATAATATGTCTGCAATTTACAGTTTGGTTGCATTACTTAATACGGCTTAAAAGATTGTCACTATAATGTATTTACTTCATGTTTGTTTTATAACATATGACTTTTATCTTCTAGAAACATCTTGGCATACAACCGTCAGCACCCAGACTTCCCGATCACCAACGAACAACTGGAAGCTTACGTGCCCAAGTGGCTCGTATACTCTCTACTGTGGTCATTTGCTGGTGACGCTAAACTCAAGGTAAATAACAACCTTACCACCAGGTAATAGAGCCTATTTTAACTAAACGAATTTTACAAATGATGTCCTGATTTTAGGATCGCAATGAACTGGGTGACTTCATCAGATCAGCAAGCACCATGCAGTTGCCGAACTGTGGCGCAAACCAGCATATTATTGACTTTGAGGTAAGTAATTTGGAATATATGTAGTTCCTTTTTTTAGCAAGATACGTTGAGTTCGATGATTTTTTTTTCGACAAATTATTATAATTGTTATATTTGTGTACTTCATAATTGGCAGAATGTTTGGTATGATGATTGAATGTAATGTACTATCGGCTGTGAAGCTACCTCTCATAAATAAGTAAAGAAGTTAACACCTATACTATCTGCCGCTGGCGGTTTTACCTACTTCTTGAGGGGTTATTTCTCGTACCCAAATACATTTTATTTTAAAAGTAGCTGTATATTTAATTATTGTCTACTATCTACATTCATTAAAGTCTACTAAATCGTGAAGAAGTGACAAAGTCAAACTTTGGACTTTACAATATTATTAAATATCAACCTTACATTATAGGTGTGCATAACTGGCGAATGGGTGCCATGGTCGGCGAAGGTGCCTCAAATAGAAGTGGAGACGCATAAGGTGGCCGCTCCAGACGTGGTGGTGCCTACGCTTGATACTGTGCGACATGAGGCGCTGTTGTACACCTGGCTGGCTGAGCATAAACCTTTGGGTATGTAAAACTTTTTTTTCTCCAAATAACTGATGTATGTATTGTGTAAAAGTCGATATGGCTACAGAGAATGTTACTTGTGAGATGACGGCAGATAGTACAGTATAAAGGAAGAAATCGTAAAATTTAGATAAATAGGACGATGACGCCTCCAAATCTAAGTGATTTTGAATGAAATCCACAAGATACAGTATGCTGACTTATAGATGTTACTTTTGGCTCATTTCTTTATTTTTGTTTGCTGTATTTGTGTAGTGAAGGTCTTTTGGTATAATCTAAAAAATGCATAGAGCTTTTAAATATTCCGTCGGTTTGATTACTATTTATCGACCTTAATGAAAAAGATTATTTACAAAAGTCATTTATAATATTTTATTGTACAGTACTTTGCGGTCCCCCCGGTTCGGGTAAGACGATGACCCTATTCTCCGCGCTGCGAGCTCTACCAGACATGGAAGTGGTCGGCCTGAACTTCTCATCGGCCACCACTCCTGAGCTGCTGCTGAAGACTTTCGACCATTACTGTGAATACAGAAAGACTCCCAACGGCGTTGTGCTGGCTCCTGTACAGGTACAGTTCGATATTAGACATTATGGTATAATAAATAAGAGTGTATTTTAATTTGATATTGGTTGATTTTAATTAACTTACGATTCGTTTGTAGTCTTAAGATTATAAGTCTTATTTAAATAAAATTTTATACATTAGTTTAAAAATTGGATAGATAGATATGTTCTTTGTTATGTACACCGATTACATTTCAAAAAAAATGTATATTTAAAGTTTAGGTATGAGCGTTCTTATCGCTACAGTGATTTCTTTCATACAACCTCTGGATGGATTGATATATTCCATTATTATAGTGCAATATTTGAAACTTTCTCAACAAATTTCCATGTTTTTTCTAGCTCGGCAAATGGTTGGTACTGTTCTGCGATGAAATCAATTTGCCGGATATGGATCAATACGGCACTCAGCGCGTCATCTCCTTCTTGAGACAACTGCTCGAACATAAGGGCTTCTACAGAGCCAGTGGTAAGTTAATATTTTGTTACTGTATCTTTTATGTTTGCGCTTTGTTTTGGCAGACGATCTTCTAGTTAAAAGTGTCATACATATATCTAAATGCAGGTATTTTACGACACGAATACCTGAACTTTAAACTTTTTTCATATGGCAATAGATAGCTGTATCTTGTCAAATCACAGTTTAATGTAAACTCAAATATGACATTCAAACATAGTAAGATCGTATCTTTTTATGACTTAAACTTATCCTAAAGTATTTTTTTATACTTTTTTAGTTTTCATAGTTCTGATAAAATTATTTTTCCCGCAGATCACTCCTGGGTACACCTCGAGCGTATACAATTCGTGGGTGCGTGTAACCCGCCCACCGACCCGGGACGTAAGCCGCTGTCACATCGACTGCTGCGTCACGTGCCCGTCATATACGTCGACTATCCCGGAGAAACTTCGCTTGAACAGGTACAGTACAGCAACTTAGTAGTAAGTACATGAATATTTTGAAAGTCTATCTGGATATTGAGATTATATAAGCGTCGTTGACTCAGCAGCATTGATCAATAGTCAAAAGTTTTAATTTCAAATTGACCTTTGCAGACGCATGTGAAAGGTCACACACTATTCATAAAAATCATAGTGTGGTTTCTGGATTTACCTTGCACGAATCAATTGGAAAACAATGCTGCTACTAGAAGGTCATGATGATGACAATAACATTCGAATATATTTCTGTATCACGTACTGTAAATACAGCTTCCGAACTTCATACAGATTTCATAAATAAAACATATTCATATTTACTGAACCAGCAATTCCTCTAATTTCCCTAAACAGATCTACGGCACCTTCACCCGCGCCATGCTACGCATGCAGCCTGCCCTACGCGGCTACGCGGAGCCGCTAACACAAGCGATGGTGAAGCTATACCTGGCGTCGCAGGAGCGGTTCACGCAGGACATGCAGCCGCACTACGTGTACTCGCCTAGAGAGATGACACGATGGGTGCGCGGTATTTGTGAGGCTATTCGGTAAGGATTTTTGTTTTACGATGTTTTAACGTTGTCAGTTTTAAGTTCAGATTGTGACTATGTACGATAAAAGTAGAACGAAATGTTCTTCCCATCAATAATGTCTAAGAAGTAATATAAACGTAGCCAGGTGGAATTTGTGCCCATTTATTTATTTAAATGCTTCTTGCACATATAAAGTACAATGGCGGATTTGACGCCTTAGGCTTTCTCTACTAGTCTACCTTCGGTTGGTGGAGAGAAAGCTTTAATTATGCAACTTTGCAAAAATGTGGTCGTGATATTTAAATGTGTACCTATGTATATTTTTCGGGCTACACCTATGTTCCACTATAATTCCAATAAAAACCTTCATTGACCTCTCTTTCTTAATTTCCAAATTTATTTATAGGCCACTAGACAACCTGAACGTCGAAGGTCTAGTGAGATTATGGGCTCACGAAGCTCTGCGTCTGTTCCAAGATCGTTTAGTAGATGACGCCGAAAGACAATGGACTGACGAAAACATCGATAACGTCGCTATGATGTTCTTCCCAGGTAACATTCGATAATCAACTTTATTTGTTCTCTTTGAAGGTTGAATTTACTCTAATGCTTAATTTTAGTTAATGCTACATTCCAATATCAACTTTATTTCTTCTCTCTGAAGGTTGAATGTTGTCTGATGTTTTAATGTGTTATTTCAGGCATTAATAGAGAACAAGCGTTGGCTCGTCCTATTCTGTACAGTAACTGGCTCAGCAAGGACTATGTACCAGTACTCAGAGATCAACTGCGTGAATACGTGAAAGCTAGGCTGAAGGTAAGGATTATTCTTCGTCATACAAGTCCTAAAATAATAATCCGGTTGTAACTCTTTGGAGTTCAATTCCAAATCAATTCAATGTCAATTTTGTAGTCCTCCTACTTAAGTAACAATATTATGTTTGACAAGATAAAATGAATGTATTTTTCATCAAGATTAATCCGTGATAACTAGCTGTTCAAGGTCCCAAAAAGTACAGCGAAATCCATCCCATTTCCAGTTTTTAGTCTCTGCAACTTATCACACCATTTTTCCCATTTTAAAATTAACATTTCATCTCTTTAAGGTATTCTACGAAGAAGAACTAGACGTGCCTCTAGTGCTATTCGACGAGGTGCTAGACCACGTGCTGCGTATCGACCGTATCTTCAGACAGCCGCAAGGACATCTGCTTCTCATCGGAGTGTCGGGCGCCGGTAAAACCACGCTCAGTCGCTTTGTCGCATGGATGAATGGACTTAGCATCTTCCAGATTAAGGTAAGTCTTTGGGATACTGTTTTGAATGTTGGTTGGTTCCTCTTTCAAATCTGACTCAGTATATCCACATGATATACATAGTTAGGATGAAGACGAATGTAAACTGTTTAAGCTATGGGAATTTTGGGGATTCGTAGATACGTGAGTCTCGTTATGTGAAAATTTTCAGCTCGTCTGGGAGTAACCACAGAGCGCTTGAGCTTTACGTCCGAAATGCGACCCAATTTTAACTTCGTAGTGGTCAAGCGGGAATTTCCGCGTTATCTACTGGTGTCTCAAATTATCTATATGATGTGAAAGCGTTTTAATATTTAATTCCATCTTAAAGGTGCACAACAAATACACCGGTGCTGACTTTGACGAAGATCTGCGTTCAGTGCTCCGTCGCGCTGGCTGTCGCGATGAGAAGGTGGCCTTCATATTGGACGAGTCCAATGTGCTGGACAGCGGCTTCCTCGAGAGAATGAACACTCTTCTGGCTAACGGAGAGGTAAACCATATACTACAAGTCAAATTAATTGAAGCTGTTTTGATTAAACTGGTAGATTTTGATATTATGCATTCTCAATATTCTTTATCATTGTAATTTTTTTGACACTCAAATATGATGAAATCGGTATGTCTAAGTGAAAATGTATATTTAACCGGTTACTATATTGTTATAGGTACCTGGATTATTCGAAGGAGATGAATTCGCCGCTCTCATGACCCAGTGCAAAGAAGGCGCTCAGAGGGAAGGGCTAATGTTGGATTCCAACGATGAATTGTACAAATGGTAAGTAGGATTCACCTTTCACCTACTACCAAAGAGAAAAGCATGAATTTGGACTTAATTTCTGTTTGTTTGAATTTCCTTATTATTCACATACCTGGATAAAATATAGTCTTACTATGTCACCCGGGGATAAGAAAAATTCACTGTTGGACAGTGAAAGAATTTTCAAATTTGGTTTAACTGAAACAATTCGGAACTTTTGGGATACAAACCAAACAAAAATTCTGTTTATATCATAATTATATATGTAATAATAATTTTCTATGTATTATTAATCCAGGTTCACCGGTCAAGTCATGCGCAATTTACACGTGGTGTTCACAATGAACCCGTCCTCTGAAGGCCTGAAGGACCGCGCGGCGACGTCGCCCGCGCTCTTCAACAGATGTGTGCTCAACTGGTTCGGAGACTGGAGCGATGGAGCTCTGTTCCAAGTAAGTATATCTACATCAGTATGTACTCGTATTAGCATTCAAAACCCGATATTAATTCAGTCATGCTTATGAACGCAAACACAGCATTTTCACGCAAATAATGACGCATTGTTATGTTTTATGTTCTTTTTTTCCTATATTATCTTCTGCACTCTTTTTTCATGTGGTGTGCGTTTATTTTGCTTCTAAATGGTTTTACTTTAATTCTGTAAAATGAAAAACGAAAAGATTTACCACGTAATTTTTTTGATCACCATTCTCTACTCTTTACCAAATTGCAAAATATGTCTAAATAAAAAAAATCTATACGTTAACCTTTTCCTTCTAGGTGGGCAAAGAATTCACCCAGCGCATGGACCTCGATTCAGCGGAGTACTCACCACCGGATGGCTTCCCGTCAGCTTGCGGGGAAGTGGGCGAGCGTCCCTCGCACCGCGAGGCGGTGGTCAACGCCTGCGTCTATGTGCACCAGACCTTACACAGAGCCAATGCTAGCTTAGCCAAGAGGGCCAACCGTACTATGGCTATTACACCCAGGTAAGTTGTTCGTCACAGGTCCACTTAAAGTCCCCTTAGACTTGTTTGGGGTATTATCGAGCTTCCCGTCTGCTTGTGGCGAAGTGGGCGAGCGTCCCTCACACCGCGAGGCCGTGGTCAACGCCTGCGTCTATGTGCACCAGACCTTACACAGAGCCAATGCTAGCTTAGCTAAGAGAGCTAACCGTACTATGGCTATTACGCCTAGGTAAGTTGTTCGTCACAGGTCCACTTAAAGTCCCCTTAGACTTGTTTGGGGTATTATTGAGCTTCCCGTCTGCTTGTGGCGAAGTGGGCGAGCGTCCCTCACACCGCGAGGCCGTGGTTAACGCCTGCGTCTATGTGCACCAGACCTTACACAGAGCCAACGCCAGCTTAGCTAAGAGAGCCAACCGTACTATGGCTATTACGCCTAGGTAAGTTTGCAGTCACAGGTCCTCTTGGATTTGGTTTAAAATACTTTTAAGATATGATAAATGTTTACAAATTACTGTCAAAAAGAGGAGACAGAGTCGAAATGTCGTCCATAAATACAAGATCCATTTGTTTACTATGCTGTTCTTTGTTTGGTCTCCAATAATAATGAAATTTTATAGCTTAATTTCACCGAACAAGTTTATAGAATTATAATTCCCATTACAACGTAAAATGGCTTCCAGAAACCTATATTTTAAGTATGAAAAGCATCATAAATTATTTTCTGCTTTGAAAACAGGCATTATTTGGACTTTATCCAACAAATGGTGAAGTTATACGCCGAGAAGCGCGCCGACTTAGAAGAGCAACAACTCCACTTGAACGTCGGCTTGGGCAAGATCGCCGAAACTGTCGAACAGGTTGAAGAGATGCAGAAGAGTCTTGCTGTTAAATCACAGGTAAATGTGCCTTCTAGAACATTCCTATATTTCCCCATCTTACCAAATAATGTATTAAGTATGAATGTGGAAGGATGTAAAAGAAGGTAAAGGTAGATGAAGGAAAGATGGATTGACTGCCTGAAAAACAAACTTGAGTAGGAAGGGAGTAGATGTTAATATGACGTATATTGCGCTGGGCCCAAATAACTTGGGAACAGAGCAGGGAGAAGAAAAAGACTATCACATATATGTCATTCTTTTGAAGCTCTAAAGAAGCATGATCTAAAAATAATTGCAGTCTTTAAGACCAAGACTCACTTTGTATGGACATTATTTGTAGGAACTTCAAGCAAAGAACGAAGCCGCCAACGCTAAACTGCGTCAAATGGTAAAAGACCAACAGGAAGCTGAAAAGAAGAAGGTTGAAAGTCAAGAAATTCAGGTAAGCCACATCTTTCAAAAGTATCCTAAAGGGACCGAAAAAATCTTGATACTATTTATTTGGAGAACTAACTGATCGACGCGGATTCACCCGCGTCTCGGGGAAACTTCCTTTATCCGTATAAAACAGCAATGTTCAGCGAAGATAGTGTAGCTTCCTAATAAGTATTTCAAATCGGTCGAGTTGTTCCGAAGCCTTTTCGATTCAAACAAACAAACTATCAAATATTACCCCTTTATATAGATGATGAACATTATATACTTTATGATTTAGGTGGCTCTAGAGAAACAAACGAAGGAGATCGAAGCGAAGCGTCGCGACGTGATGGCAGACCTCGCACAAGTGGAGCCCGCCGTCATTGAGGCGCAAAATGGTTTGACTCTTTCCTCTACTCGCATGACTCTGTGGTATTCATCGATATATACACCGGTTTTCGTTGAACATTTCGATATATTTAATTTAAAATTTAAATATAAAATAATCTTTATTTTGTCAGAATTTCATGATATTTGAATTTGGAATACTAAAACCGGTTTCCCCATTTTCATGTTATTTGTGTATGTCCAAAGTGAATGCCACGACGTTACTTCGTTTAGTCACTGTTAAAGCAATATTAGTGTAGTAGTAATTCAATAGTTTGTTGCTGACAATACTGATTTTTATTGATTAACTTTTTGTCAGTAGTTTGATCTAATATTTGTATTTTGCAGTCACAAGAAAGATGCCTCGTTTATTTTGTTTGTATGTTCAGTGTTTCATAATCTTTTTTTTTCTTTGTATACAAATTGATTTCTGAATAGTAACGTTCAAAAAAGTATACGTTTGTACAATTGGTAATACTTGAAGACTATTCAGAGATCAATATCTATAATTTATAGCAGCGTCGTTTTAGTCATTATAAGACTTCATTTCTCTATTTTGATACCATGTTTGTAAGCACAATATTCAAAGAGGTCTTACTCAGAAATGAATTCTAAAATCCTGACTAAGACGACATTTAGTATTAAACCCGAAGCCAATCCTATGAAACAGCCGTGCGCTCAATCAAGAAGCAGCAACTGGTGGAAGTGCGGTCCATGGCCAACCCCCCCTCCGTCGTCAAGATGGCGCTGGAGTCCATTTGCACCCTCCTCGGGGAGAAGGGCGACACTTGGAAGGGCATCCGCTCCGTCGTCATGAAGGACAACTTCATATCGACAATCGTTAACTTCGAGACCGAAAATATCACGTTAGTTGTATCAATTATTTCCACTGTGAGATAGCATGTCGTAGTTCTTGTTTGTTGTGGCACAAGTCGCTTTCACTCTCTTAGATGTGATCCCCAAATAGCTGTGGAACGCTAACGGGTGAAGAGTGTAGTGTCTAGAAGTGTCTGTTGTAAGAATTTGATGATTTTCTGTGATGCACCTCGATGTTTTGTTCCGTTTCTGTAATTATTTGAAACGTGCGACAGCTGTGTGACATCAAACGACATACTATCTCTACAGACATTTTTGAAAAAAAAAAAACTTGTTATGAATGTAATGTTCTAGAGATCAACATCCTAGATAGCAATTAGTGTTTCTTAGTTTTATTACCCTTAGTCGTATTTATTGGCAAAAACATTACCTACCATGTTAACTTATTTGATTGTTATGTTATGCATTAAATTTTTAATATATTTTGTAAGTTTTGACACAAACAAACATTCAAATGTATTCGATTCTTAATACATTTTTTTATTGTTATGAATGAATTCTATAGAAAAATATGTTGTTGTAAATAAGCTAAGCTCGCTTGCATTATGTGACTGTTGTTATTAATATAGAAGAAAACGTAACGCTGTGATCACTGTAATGTAAAATGGCATCTATGTAATGTAAGGCACACTAATATACAGTGAATACTCGTGACTAACCCCGCTAAGCATCGTCGTGAATCATTTAACATTTTGTTTTAACATTACGTTACTTAACCGTTCCTTTTCAGAAAAAAATAATCAAAATTATTTATTTACGTTTTAGCGATCCGGGACTGCAGGAAATTGTTAGCATTTGTGTATAAAAATAATGGTCTAAAGTATCTTGAACAGTTTCCTCAGTGCCCGCGCTAGTAGCAGCGGTAATTTGAACGTTAAATAATAACGCCAGCCGCATGTGTCACAGAAAGCAGCTAAATGCCTTTTTTGTTTCTCTCTTTTTTGTACTCTCTCGCTCTCGCTTCGTGCTGGTGACGGACGCGACGCGACACACCATTGGCGCTGCCGAACATCCACGAATACCTCCGAACTTCGCCGAACTTTGTAACGTACAGCCGTGAAATCTATAAAGAAGCAGCACTTGGTGGAAGTGAGGTCTATGGGCAATCCGCCGGCGCTCGTGAAGGTCGCGCTGGAGTCCATCTGCCTGCTGCTCGGGGAGAACGCCACCGACTGGAAGGCCATCCGCGCCGTCATCATGCGAGAGAATTTCATCAACAGCATCGTCTCCAATTTCTCCACCGAGGACATAACGTGAGCACCGCCGCTTGTTTTCCACCCCTCCCACTTGTCCCCTCCGTTTTGTTTGGTGGTGGTATGAAAGCTGTGGTCTACGGATCGCAAATTATTCCAATGCTAGTTTCACACGATTTTATATGTTTATTTTAAATCAAAATTAAAATCGAGTGCAATTTGCATAGAACGTTAGGCAAAATTACTTGCTTGCTGCATGCTTTTCGCATGGTATGTTCAGTTTGTATGCATTTTTATTGATGTTAAGGCGCACGCGCATGTATCGGTAATTGGTACGTATGTGGTGGTAGGTTGATAACTTTAGAACATTAATGAGAACACCTAGACATTTTGAACAAATTAATATGAAAAAGTAGACATTAATCACAGATACAGCCGTTCCATTCTCAACAAGTTTAGAGTAATAATTTCACACACTACTATTTTACTAAAAACGTACAATATAAGATGACCAAATCCATTGTTACACTAAACACACCATACTCGTACATTATTACCACGACATTCAGGACGCATGAATGTATTTGCCAATAAATAATGTCCGTGTCCAACCGCCGAGGAAGAAACTCACTGCCGACGGTGATATAGCTTGTTTTTTTTTCTGTTTAATATTATGTTTACTTTTGTTTGTTTTGCTATCTAATGTGTCCTTCGACCAGGGGAAGGCAATGTGTTTATCTCTAGAATCTTTGTTTGCTGTGTGGGTAAGTGACGTCCTGTTTTATATTACAAGTGAGGTTCATCGCGGAGTAACAACATGCATGTTGGACCCGGTGAAACTGTAAATTGAGCTGACGGTCAAATTCATGGACAAACCTTATTTTTCTTTCTTTAGTATTCAAATACTAAATGCCCCTATTATGTATTGGAAACTGCTCTTAACTATGACATGAATTTGACTGACAGCAGAAGCACCGTGTCGTACATACAAGTCAAAATTTCTCTGGTACAAGGTCAAAAGTCATTCATGAGATGGTCTGGTTCATTGACATTGCACGATGCACGTAATAAAGTTAAACTTTACATTACTAGGAAACTGTTCCTTATATTAATCGACTATGTGTGTGTATACCAGTGATGACGTTCGTGAGAAAATGAGGACTCGCTACCTGAGCAACCCTGATTACAACTTCGAGAAAGTCAACAGGGCCAGTATGGCTTGCGGACCTATGGTCAAATGGGCTATCGCTCAGGTGAGTCAAATACCATTTCATTTATCACCAGTAACATACATTCCAAATTCAAATTAATTAACAAAAAAACGATTTCCGCAGATTGAATACGCGGACATGTTAAAACGTGTGGAACCTCTTCGTAACGAGCTCAAAGCGCTCGAAGATCGCGCTCAGAGCAACGTGACGGCTGGCAATGAAGTGAGCGAGCTGATCGCGCAGCTTGAGAAGTCCATTGCGTCCTACAAGGAAGAGTATGCTCAGCTTATTAGCCAGGCTCAGGCCATTAAGACTGACTTGGAGAATGTGCAGGCTAAGGTAAGATATTGATTCAATACTTCATAAAGAAGCAGCAGCGTAATTAGCATTCCTAGTGCCTTTTCTTCTACAGCAACAGCCAATTGGAATCGGCTGCATAAGAGACCTGTTCAAAATTGCTCACTGAAGATACTATTCTACCTTCAAATTCAAGTCTTTTACATTTTTTTCAAAATGGCCTTTAAACGTCAGTCCAGGATCTTATGAAGTCGGAATAGTTGTATGGTTAAGTCAAGTATATAAACTGAAATGTACATTAAATTGTTTGTAAACAGGTGGACAGGTCCATAGCTCTATTGAAGAGCTTGGTGATCGAGCGAGAACGTTGGGAGTCCAGCTCAGAAACGTTCCGCTCGCAAATGAGCACCATTGTCGGAGATGTGTTACTGTCTGCTGCTTTCATCGCTTATGGTGGATACTTCGATCAGCACGTGAGTAGAACAACCAACTGTTTCACCAATAGACTGATCTCACCAATAGATCTTCTGCCATGGATACGTTTTCAGCCGAAAAAACGAAGGATGACAAAAATTCAAATCGGTACAAGCAGCTAAAATCCAAGTCAAGTTTTGTTGATACATAATACTGAAAATATTTACAAGTCTTTTATAATTTTCTTCTTTTTATGTATATGGATTTATGTTATGTGCACTAATTACAACCTTGCTAACTTCGTTTTAATTTCTTTTAATTCCCCAGTACCGTCAAAATCTATTCACAACGTGGACGGCGCACTTAGCGGCCGCGAATATAAAGTACCGAGCAGACATAGCTCGCACGGAGTACCTCAGTAACCCAGACGAGAGGTTACGTTGGCAGGCCAATGCTTTGCCCACCGATGAGTTGTGCGTGGAGAACGCTATTATGCTGAGAGTAAGTATTTTTGATTTAATATTGTTTGTTTTGGTAAGGCTTCCAAAAACATTTTTATTTCCCGCAATACAAATATAAAAATAAAATTATGTATTTACTGATGTTAGCACATCAACCTATCTCTCTGGATCAAATTTCAATTTTCAACCTTATCACTATAGTGGATGGTAAAATTTGACGCCAGGTCAACCTACCGTTGGCGCCTGTACCTATTCCTAGTCTACCTACCTAGTCTTCAGAAAAGTGTATAAGATTTACTTGCATGTCTAGCTCTAATCCGAGCTCATTTCATGTCACCTCAATCAGATTCAATAGTAATAGACAATATTATTGTCCTCGTTTTAGCGTTTCAACCGTTACCCGTTGATCATCGACCCATCGGGTCAGGCCACAGAATTCATAATGCGCGAGTTCAAAGAACGCAAGATCACTAAGACTTCCTTCCTCGACGACTCGTTCAGAAAGAATCTGGAGTCCGCACTACGTTTCGGTAACCCGCTGCTTGTGCAAGTAAGTACAACTATAATAATAATAATTATATATCCCGTACTTCTTGTTTTAATAATTTGTATATTCCTAAGCAAAACTGTGTGATCTATACTCTGTACAGAACTATAGAAGACTGTGTGATCTACATAGATCCAAGCTAGCGTAATATTTGCTTTCAGTATCTAAATTAAAGTTTTTAGAACCAAGACTTAATTCAGTCCCGATCGTTAAGGTCCATATTTTTCTTATACATTTTTTTTGTTTTTCTATAGGATGTAGAAAACTACGATCCGATCTTGAACCCGGTATTGAACAGAGAACTTCGCCGTACTGGCGGTCGAGTGCTCATTACTCTCGGAGACCAGGACATCGATCTTAGTCCTTCATTCGTCATATTCCTTAGCACTAGGTAAGTCAACAAACTGGCAACAATTTTACGCCTATTAAAACAAACTTTAATTAAATGTATCATAAATAAACTTGTATGTAAAATTGTATTTAGATAATACCTACATTTATTTTCTACGTATGTGTTTGTTTTTGCTAATTCTTTACTTGTTTCTAATTTACTCAGGGACCCAACAGTGGAGTTCCCTCCAGACATGTGTTCCCGTGTGACGTTCGTCAACTTTACCGTGACTCGCTCGTCGCTACAGTCACAGTGCTTGCACAGAGTGCTCAAGGCTGAACGGCCTGATATTGATACCAAGAGGTCCGATCTGCTGAAACTCCAAGGTAAGTCGTATATAATGTCACAAGATATATTTGTACACATAATAAAAAATAAATAGCTAAAATAATATAAACGCCCACAAACTTTCTACCAGGAATTAGTCCAAAACAATGTTTAACCAGTTTTTTAGCAATTCTACAAAATTCAAATTTAGAGTACACTCTCACGCTTATACACTCTCGTGCTTGGCTAACCCTTTTGATGCTTGTAACATACTAATGTACATAACATATACTTTGAAATACACGTAAAGTCCTTAAAACCTATATTTCGCATAGGTGCCCGCTTTTTTTGCAAAAGAGTTTATGTAATAAAAGAACTGCGACCTTATTCTACTTCTGAAGGGGGGGAGGAACCCCCCCTCTTTTCTGTTCTGTCTCTTCTGTTTCTCTTATGCCTTTCACTTTTCATTCTGAACCTCTGTTAAGCTTACATAACTTAATATTTACAATGTTGTTAACACTTTTTCCTCGTTCAGGTGAGTTCCACCTCCGTCTTCGTCAGCTCGAGAAGTCGCTACTCCAAGCGCTGAACGACGCTAAAGGCAAGATTCTGGACGATGACTCGGTGATCGCTACCCTTGAGACCCTGAAGAAGGAAGCTGATGATATCGGACAGAAGGTTGAGGAGACCGACAAAGTTATCGCTGAGATTGAAACTGTTAGCCAGCAATATTTGCCACTGTCTCAAGTAAGTAGTAGTTGATTTGCCTTTGTGTAAAATGGTCTTCTATACTTTACATTTTAACCGACTTCAAAAAAAGGATTAGAAATCTTTTTTTTTTTTGCCAGTATGAAAGCGTCTATTTTCTGAGTTTTTGAATAGGGTTGTTGCCTAGTATTCAGTCAATTAAAAATTTGTATATGCACCGAAAGTTCACAAAACTAGAAACACGTTAAGCTATATTATATTAATAATAACTGACCACATATTTTTTTAAAAATTAATGAAATTTAAATTTATTGTCTATTACGTCATGCCCTTGAAAACGGCGCATCGAGTCCGATGTCGTCACTTTACATTGACAATGACAAGTATTTGACAGTGACAGTCTATGACAGGTATAAACTGAGAATTGATGTGATGTTTTCTTTAGTTTTTATTTGTATTTAAGCGAAAGAAAGTTAGAAAAGAATTATGGAGAAAGGATTTATGAAAGCTGATAGTTTTTTTGTCTCTCAATTCTTTGCTAATAACCAAGATGACACAAATATAACCTCAATAACAAACACAAACTTTACGTTCCTTTGCACAGTTTTATTTTATCGCGTACACAACTCAAAACATTACATACAATATTTTCTTTTGTGCCCAATGTTTAAAAATAATGTAAATGTTTAAAATATTTGTTTTTGTATCTATATTATAAGAATACATTGTTAGAATTTAAAAATCAATGACTTCTTTCTAATTAGTTTCTTCTCTTTAGATGTGGAAAGTGTAAAGGAACACATAGTATACTGTGACGTCACAGTCACGTGATCGAGCGTTTTCTGGGCAATGTTTTAAGAAAAATAGAAAAAAATCGAATACATAAAAAGTAAAGAGATTTAAGACGCAAAATCCTAGGAGGGGTGATCTTTAAATTATTTAGAAGCTATTTAAATAGATTTTTGAAAATTGGAAACAACCCTATTGTATATATTTTGCAGAAAAGAAATGTGATTCCTGCGGAAACCGAAAAGTTATGCTTTTTGAGTTTAATATAACTAACTTTTTGTATTTCCCAGGCGTGCAGCAGCATCTACTTCACAATGGAATCTCTCCACCAAGTACACTTCCTATATCAGTATTCCCTGAAGATGTTCCTGGATATCTTCAGCTCGGTGCTCGTGTGTCCCATGCTGAGCGGCATCACCGACTACACGGCTAGGCTCAAGATTATTACTGAAGAACTGTTCGCGGTAAGTGTTGGCTTTATTGAGTTGAGTCAATGACCTGACCAGAGAAAAAAGATATGTGTTTTCAGATCTGCATTTCACTCCCTTGAGATTCCACTTAATTCGAGCCTGAAATGTCTTCCAAATAATATAATATATCCCAAAATCAGAAGTCAAACTCATTACTTCAAACTCAAATTATATACTTGCTTTTGTTTTAATTAACAATATAACAACTAAAGCACAACTATACTAGTACATACATTTCTTAAGAATTAGGTTATTAATTTGCAAAACCTTTTTGCAGTACTTATTATTATATGTCAAAAGAAGCCTCAAATAACGTGTGCGTTCGCGCAGCGGAATGTTGTTGAATTTAAAGATTTTAATTATGCAGATAATTAGTGTAAGACGTCCTATAATTGTGTATGGTAAATAAAAATTTGTTTAAGCAGCCATTGTGGAGAAATTCACCAAAAACAGATTCCGCTGGGCGAACGTTGGCAAACGTTGTCCTGGCGGAACTTTTTTTAATCCATAGACTTTAGAAGAAAAGAGATGTGTCCGAAAATTAGTGTGTATTTGTGTATAATTGATTATGTATGAATGCAATCAGTGCATGCATAAACTTCGGAGAAATTCAAGTTTCCGCTACGCGAACGTTTGGCCATTAGCTAGTTTTCATATAAAGCGCTTACGTAGAGAGCTGTAGATTTTTACGTACGTTGTTTTGAATTTGTTTATATTTGTTTAAAAAACAGATTTAGAAAAAGTCGTAGGGTTTAAAAGATAAAAATATAAACGTAAAATACACTTATTAGGTCTTAGTTCTTAAAGTATGCAGTTTGGGGTCTAGCTTTTCACGTTTACACAAACCTTGTAAGTGTCTCCAACATGTTGCCAAGCATCAATGATATTCCGTTAGTAATTAAAAAGTTATAGGATATTTTACCATGAACAGATCACTGTTTACAAAGCAGTCGAATATCACGACGTTCTAAAGTAATTGCATGGTAAAATGTATGCCAATAATTAGTTTAATCATTCAACTATTCACTTGCAAAATTTCATGTCATTAAATTCAGTAATTAAAGAAAGACAATTATAATACTGACGGAGCATCGAAACCCTACATAATCCGACCAAGTTCGGATAGCTACAAAAAAGCGGCCGTGCCATATGTCTAAGCAACGTTCTTAACTTGGAGGGTTAGTATATTTATTAATATGGTACAGTTGCGTACACAAGCGTTAGGAAAAAATAAAACAATTGCATTTCTTGAATGAAAAATATTTTTTAATAATAACGCCACTATCTACGACATTTTAGTTAAAATACGTAATGTTTATTAACGTTATTTTTAATCACGTAGTTAAGTAATTTATGTAAGTAATAATAATAAAAATATTTTTTTACACTCATATTTAAATAGAGAAGTACTTGTTAATTGAAGATTTATTTTTATCGTAGATAGTGGCATTATTATTAAAAAAATGTTTATCAATCAAGACATACAATTGTTTTATTTTTTCCTAACGCTTGTGTACGCAACTGTACCATATTAATAAATATACTAACCCTCCAAGTTAAGAACGTTGCTTAGACATATGGCACGGCCGCTTTTTTGTACCTATCCGAACTTGGTCGGATTATGTAGGGTTTCGATGCTCCGTCAGTATTATAATTGTCTTTCTTTAATTACTGAATTTAATGACATGAAATTTTGCAAGTGAATAGTTGAATGATTAAACTAATTATTGGCATACATTTTACCATGCAATTACTTTAGAACGTCGTGATATTCGACTGCTTTGTAAACAGTGATCTGTTCATGGTAAAATATCCTATAACTTTTTAATTACTAACGGAATATCATTGATACTTGGCAACATGTTGGAGACACTTACAAGGTTTGTGTAAACGTGAAAAGCTAGACCCCAAACTGCATACTTTAAGAACTAAGACCTAATAAGTGTATTTTACGTTTATATTTTTATCTTTTAAACCCTACGACTTTTTTTAAATCTGTTTTTTAAACAAATATAAACAAATTCAAAACAACGTATGTAAAAATCTACAGCTCTCTATGTAAGCGCTTTATATGAAAACTAGCTAATGGCCAAACGTTCGCGTAGCGGAAACTTGAATTTCTCCGAAGTTTATGCATGCACTAATTTCATTCATACATAATCAATTATACACAAATACACACTAATTTTCGGACACATCTCTTTTCTTCTAAAGTCTATGGATTAAAAAAAGTTCCGCCAGGACAACGTTCGCCAACGTTCGCCCAGCGGAATCTGTTTTTGGTGAATTTCTCCACAATGGCTGCATACACAAATTTTTATTTACCATACACAATTATAGGACGTCTTACACTAATTATCTGCATAATTAAAATCTTTAAATTCAACAACATTCCGCTGCGCGAACGCACACTCAAATAACATTGGTTTGTTAGAACAAAAAGTTAGGTTAGTTCTTTCGCCATGACTACTTTTCCCGCAGGTGGTATACGAGCGCGTAGCCCGCGGCATGCTGCACACGGACCGGCTCACATTCGCTCTCCTATTGTGCCGCATCCACCTGAAGGGCACGGGCGCCGACGACACGCTCGACCGCTCCTTCGGCGTCTTCCTCGGCGGAAAGGAGGGCTTTGTCTCCACTACATCTCCGCTGGAGCCACTCACTCATCAGCAGCATGATGCCGCCGCTAGGCTTAGCTCCAGGTAAGCGTTTCATTCGCCTCATGAACACAGGTATTTTGGCGCGTTACTTTCTTAGGCTCGAGTCATTGGAATGGTAGCGACCGGCAGCCATGCGGCGAGCACTTTCAGTGTGAAATAATTTTCAACTTTAACTCTATTCTTAAAAGACCAGTATCACTTAGAAAGCTTGAAAAGGTTCCGCTGCCATACCGGTGTGACTTGGGCCTTAGAAGAATTAACGTTATTTTGTTCTCTATTTGGCTAGTACTTTATTTATCCCTCCTGCATCACCATACTTGTTTGCCATCCCAGACTGCCGCACTTCCGTCGGCTGCTGGACAAGGTGGGCGAGCTGCCGGAGCTGTCGGCGTGGCTGTCGCAGGCGGCGCCGGAGCAGTGCGTGCCCACGCTGTGGGACGGCGAGGCCGCCGCGCCGCCCGCGCCGCACACGCTCGCCATGTACCGCCTGCTGCTCATACAGGTACATATCCCTCCCAGGAGCCTCAGCACTCAGCCCAAAAAAACGCTGCGGAATTGTTCGAAAGAGTTACAGCGGCCCTGGTACATAAAAGGCCTACGAAGAAACACGATGGATTTTTTGTCAGTAAAAGTGTGACACTCCCTCATCGCTGCTAACTCACAGCGGGAGGGGTCACAAGATGATTTTTGCTATCGGAAAAAAAGCCCAAAAAAAAATAAAAATACCCTCGAAAAAATTACGATTGTGAGAAATTTTATGATTACAAGGGCCAAAGACTGGGAGGGTATTAAAAATAATGCTACCCCAACCTCAAATAGTTTTAAGCCTGCATTATTTATACCTATCCATACTTAATCACTTATTTCACCAGGCGTTCCGCCCGGACCGCGTGATCGCAGCAGCTACTCAGCTAGTGACGGCAGTACTAGGCGCCGGCTACATGGCTAAGGCGGAGACTGAGCTGGACTTAGCCTCCATCACGGAGACGCAGCTCAACGCCACCACGCCTGCGTTACTGTGCTCCGTGCCTGGTTATGATGCTAGCGGTAAATATTTTAATACTTGTATCTTTTTCGGCTGTAAAACGTTTAAATATATAAAGTACATTTCTTATATTTTTAACTCCCGACGCAAAAAAGAGAGTTGTTATGAGATAAACCGCTTTTTGTCTCTCTGTGGCACCGTAGCGTTAAACGACTAAACCGATTTGAATGCTGGTGATTAGTAACATTTTAGCCAGCGTAAAGTATCCATAACAATCTGATTGTTTTACAATTTGTTTTCAAAGTAGGATTTTGGTGATTTTTTTACAGCAGCACCAAATGTTCAGTTTTATGAATAAACATGCGATGATCACGCTATCCATTTCAATGTTATTCAGGTCGTGTCGATGACATGGCAACTGAGATGAACAAGCCGCTCTCCAGCATCGCTATTGGTTCCGCTGAAGGTTTCAACCAAGCGGAGCGAGCTATTAACACTGCTTGCAAGACTGGACGGTAAGACAATAAACCTTAACCTAAAGAATTATAAAACGAATAAAAAATAAATTACCTAATAGCACCCAAAAGAAATTCACGCCTATATAAAGGCATTGATCAGTTATATTATGTGTTCTGTGTCGCTAATACTCCAACTTAATTTAGAAAAATTACCACCATAACATGTTATTGCATGTCATACACAACTTAGCGTTGTCTAGGTGTGTTCCATGTTGCTCAACTTATGTAAGTCATTTTTAGGGTTCCATACCCAAAGGGTAAAACGGGACCCTATTGTTTTCGTTCCTCTGTCCGTCCCTCTGTCACCAGGCTGTATCTCATGAACCGTGATAGTTAGAGAGTTGAAATTTTCACAGATGATCTGTTGCCGCTATAGCAACAAATACTGTAAACTAGAGTAAAATCAATATTTGGGGGACTCCCATACAACAAACGTGTTTTTTTTTTTTTCATTTTTGTTCTGGTACGGAACCTTCGTGCGCGAGTCCGACTCGCATGTGGCCGGTTTTATTTACTATAGAACTAGCTTTAATATCAAAATTTCCCTTCCAGCTGGGTGATGCTAAAGAACGTGCACCTCGCCCCGGTATGGCTGGTACAACTAGAGAAGAAGCTTCACTCTCTACAGCCTCATCCGAACTTCCGTCTGTTCCTGACCACGGAGATCAGTCCCAAGTTACCTGTCAACTTACTGCGAGCCGGCAGGGTACTGGTGTTCGAACCCCCGCCCGGCATCAGGGCTAACTTGCTCAGGACTTTCGCTACTGTAAGTATGCTTTTTTACGGTATTTAGAAGTTTTTTTTTATAAAGACAGACATACGTATAAGAAGGATTTGGGAAATAATTGGTGTTCGCAATATTAGATGGTTCGAAGACAAGGTAAACTAAATGTCTTTTGTGGATTTGTCTTTGAATATCCCTCTTAAACTCAAATAATATGAAATCTATCCTTCTTATGAAGTCTTCAAATATTCACCCGTAATGATTTATAAGTTTTTTTTTATCTACACGATTTTTACGAAAATATTTTTTTCAGGTCCCGGCAGCGCGCATGATGAAGCAACCATCGGAGCGTGCAAGACTTTACTTCTTGCTCGCTTGGTTCCACGGTAATTCACTTTCGAACATAAAAATAACTCATTACATGTTTTAATAGGTATTTTCAACACATTTAACTAATATTTTTGAACACAAAATTAATTCTTACATTGTTTTTACAGGTATTGTTCAAGAGCGTTTGCGTTACGTGCCGTTGGGTTGGGCGAAGTATTACGAGTTCAATGAGTCGGATCTCAGAGTTGCTTGCGATACTCTCGACACCTGGATTGATGCTACGGCTATGGTACAGTACATATTTAATTAACATGAGAATAGGATAATTTCTTATGTAATAGGGTATTGTATTACATCCAATTTTATACCATAGATAGTTATCTAAATCGGAATTGGTAGAATTTGCTATTTTTTTTTTGGCAAACGTCCTATCTCTAACACTGTATGTTGGGTGCGGTTTACAACATTGCTAGATGCCAGTGCTAAAGTTAATTTGACAGATTCGGATCGAACACATCTTATTCGATGCATATTTGATATCCATTTTCTCAGCAAGAAATAATTATAATAATTTCAAACGTTTTTGTTACCTTTTAGGGTCGTACAAACTTACCACCAGAGAAGGTACCATGGGAGGCGCTAGTTACTCTCCTGTCTCAGTGTATCTACGGAGGCAAGATCGACAACTCGTTCGATCAGAGGCTGCTGCACTCATTCTTGTGCAAACTCTTCACGCCCAAGTCGTTTGAAGCCGACTTCGCTCTTGTCGCTAATGTTGATGGGGTATGTATTTTTACAAATATATACTTAAAGTATTTTTATGTTCGTTTTATGCTATACAGCTATTTTACATTGAAGGATTTTCGGAGCGGAAAATTCGCTAGTCTGAAAATACAGTTAGGCCGCAGATTTCCCAAGATTTTATTCGATTTATTTTTGCAGGCAAGTGGAAACCAACGTCATATCACCATGCCAGACGGAAACCGTCGTGACCACTTCCTCAAATGGATTGAAGATCTATCTGACAGGCAGACGCCATCTTGGCTTGGTCTACCCAACAATGCTGAGAAGGTAAACACATTTATACTATAAAGCTTTCATTTTAGTAATTTTAGATCAAACTTCACTATATATTTCTTGAAACATATTCTGATTGTTCATATTGTTTTACCCAGGTACTCCTAACAAACCAAGGTAGCGACTTGGTGTCCAAGCTTCTGAAGATGCAGCAACTTGAAGACGAAGAAGAACTGGCATACAATGCTGCTGCTCAAGACCACGATGCCGTTGCAGGTATTTACATAAAGACCTATTTTGATCTCAAGGGGATGCAACATAAAGTTGAAAATGCAATGGCTGTTGTTACGAAGGAAGATTGGCTAAAAATAATTCGTGTTTCAGACTCAATGGTTGCTGGACGCCCAGCCTGGATGAAGACACTACATTCAACTGCCACTAATTGGCTGCAACTGTTGCCCCAACAGTTACCGGTAAGTACTATCAACAAATATGACCTACGTTTGAGGTATGGTATAAATTATAGTGGTGATTTCGATCCTATTATTATTTTTTTGCAGACCTTGCGTCGTACTGTTGAGAACATCAAAGACCCTCTGTATCGTTTCTTCGAGCGCGAGGTGGCCGCCGGCGCCTCGTTACTGCAACAAGTTTTGCACGATCTGCGCAACGTCCTATCTATCTGTCAGGTAATGTACTCCCTTCTAGATATTCGTAGCTAGAGATAAAACATAGTCAAGCTGTGGTGTCGAATAAATCAAGCAAATTATAATTTATTTGCCTGAATAAAAGAACGTGGATAATAAATAGACCCGTTACCATGTTCTTACACCCAAAAGTCTTATTTACTTTATTGTCTCGGACTCTAAAGTTTATTATTGAGCTTGTATGTAGAAGTAATGTAATTTTAATGAATCTTTTAAATTGTTTATCAAGTTTTTAATAATTATTGCTATATTATATGACCACGTGGTGAAAGGGGTGCTGTCCTTTTGTAATTTTTGACGTACTAATGACTGAGTTTATCCCCAGGGCGAGATGAAACAAACAAACGAAACGCGTGCGATGGTGGGTTCTCTAGTTCGCGGCATGCTGCCGAGCAACTGGCGCCGCTACGCCGTGGCCCGCGGCTGCACGGTGCAGCAGTGGGTGGGCGACTTCGCGCACCGCGTGACGCAGCTTGCTGCCGTGTCCGACGCCGTCGCCGCTCAGGGCGCCAAGAGGCTGCAGGTAATGTTCTCAACAAGCTCACTTTACCAACTCCATTGTCAAGTTCAACTATCATCATTGGCCACAGAGCATCTATGTCAAATGATTGTGGCAGTGCTTGTCTATGCGGTTATTAGTGCCGCAAGCACTTTCTTTTGTGGTTGAATATTTTTTGCCAATAGCTGTGCGAAATTTTTTGCCACGTTTTTCGTAGGCGAAGCGCGGGTTGTCAACTAAGATAGACAAATAGACTAGACAGACTGTAAATAGTAATGGTCTTATGTCTGTAATTAGGGGATATTTTTGATAAACGTAACAAATAAGCAAAATTACGAACAGATGTCGACAACATCATTTGATATTTGAGAGCTAGGCCAAAAATGAAATAAATTCTATGTTGACTTTGTGAGTTCGGGTCAATGTTACGACTTCGTCGACTTATTCGTTCGTTTTTACTTTCTACAGAGTATCCCAGTGTGGCTCGGCGGTCTATTGAACCCCGAGGCGTACATAACAGCTACTCGCCAGTGCGTCGCTCAAGCCAACTCTTGGTCTCTTGAAGAACTTCATCTGCAGGTAAAGTATTAAATAATCCAGTACAATTATCTTCGATTATTAGTAACTTAATATAATATATGGTACCGGGACAATGTACCAATGGTGAAAATATATGAATAAGAAGGGAGTGGATGTTAGTATGACGTCTGACAAGACAGAGAGTTATGGAAGAAAAATACCAAGTTACTTGGAAACAGGTCAGGAAAAAGAGAAAAGAAGTACATTCATAAAAAAATAACATTTTTTTTGCTTGTAGGTGACTATCCCCGACCCGGGCACTCCGACAGAGAACGCTCAGACGGAGTGGTCGTTCTCGGTGACCGGGCTGAAGCTGCAGGGCGCCACGGTGAAGGGCAACAGGCTGCTGCTCACCAACACCATCATGGTGGACCTGCCGCTTACTGTGCTCACTTGGATCCGGTAATTTATTTCACTTATCTAATTATTTACATTCACTTTTGAAACTACATAGTATATGGCGAATTAAAGCTTTTCATGATTTAATTATTTTGATCAGAAAACTTTACTCACAATGCTGTATGAATATATTCTACTAGCTGTGTCCCGCTTTCATCCCGGGGGAACTTCTTCCCGTACCCGGACAAAATATTATATCCTATGTTACTTGGGAATAACCTAGATTCCCAAAAGCTTTTTTTTTTCAAACCACCAAAAAAAAACCGCTTTATCATGTTTTTTACGAGGCTTATACGAGGGTCAAACTGAAAGTTCTTAGAAAATCAGAAACTGGTTACATTAGCCAGTTATTCGTTTTATTATATGTTTTATTGTAGTGTTAGTACGTCGAACACAGCATTTGAGTCACCTCCGTTAAATCTTTTAATCATTTTACGGCACCAATTCACACTATGGAGTTTTTGAGCCTCAGTCAAATTATGAGGTATCCACCAGGCGCAAAGCTTCCTGACCGCTTAATGTTCGTGGAGGATTTTGTGCACTTGACTCATAACGATGCCTAAGCTCGTCCGAATCTGCTGATAGGTCACTCTTCTATCAGTCTCTATCATACGCCGCACAACACAGATGTTATCTTCAGTCGTCGCCGTAGAAGGCCGTCCCTCAGGTAAATCATCAGTGAGATTAGTGCGACCACGTTTAAACTCATTAAACCAGTTGTAAACAGTCGCACGAGATGGGGCTTCATCGTGAAAGGCCAATCGTAGTCTATCATAACTTTCTTGTTGACTTAAATGACATCGAAAGTCATAAAAAATCATTGCACGAAAATTTTCTCGTGTTAAATTCATGTTGACGTGACACAGACAATTTTCAATTTGCCGCCAAATCGTAAAACAAATGACAAATGAATTAAATATATACCAGGCCCGCCGCAAGCGGGCGTGCAGCGCGTGCACCGCACGCGGGCGGCACGTCCTAGGGGGCGGCAAATCGAGCGACCTATCACGTAATATTAAAAAAATACAAAAAAAAAAATACAATATCTTTTTGATTGATTTCAATATTTCCGAACACAGCAATAGCGCTAAGAATATAGCTTACACTGCCGGTTTCAGTTACATCTGTTGATCATTTTCAAAATTAAAAATTATTAAAAAAGATTTAAGAGCAGGGGGGCAAATGCCCTGGGCGGCACTATTTAGGGGGCGGCAAAATTAACCCATACGGCAAAATTAAACCATAATTACGTAATAAAAATATTTTTACTAAAAATAGATGAGTAGATTAGCAATAAAATTTCAGAAAAAGCCGCCCTCGCTTTGGTCGTCCTCTATCAATTTTGACGGGTTCATCCTTTGCATCCCCAAAAAAATTCGCGCTCGCTGCGCTCGCGCCTCCATGTCAGATATCACGGTCAGTAGCGATTTTAGAGTAGGGCGCGGTTGGGCTACGGCCCAGGGCGCCGGATATAAGGGGCGCCGCAGGCGCTCCCAACCAATCCTTGATCAGAATGCTACTCCTATTTTTGTTTTAAATTTCATCAAAGATTGCAACTTACAAGAACTGTATCCAAATGAATGGATAGCATCAGGGCCATCTTAACCTATGGTGCAGCGTGCGCGAATAACCCGGGCGCCGCGGGCTCAGGGGCGCCGAAGCGAATTTGTGTTTAATTCCGCGTTAAATTTGAGAAATTCTCGAAGAAACACCTTTATGTCCCAAAACTCAAAAATTTTCGCGCTCGCTTCGCTCGCGGTTTCCTTACTTCACAGTCGCTTTTTATTATAATGTTTAGGACTTTTAGTGATCCAAAACTCAAACATTTTCGGGCTTGCAGTTGTTTTTATTTTTCAAGATTTTTTTAGTCTACCCTAGCAAAAAGGGAGCGTCGTTTTTAAGTTCTTTTATTAATAAGAAAGTAACTTCTAGTTTCCATATGAACTATCTTATTTACAGTACTACTGTAAGTCCTAAAATTTTAATACATAGGCGCCATCATCAACAAAGAGTTATGTACGTTTGGGCAAAATTTTAAATAATTTTTGTTTTGAGTTCTAAAATATAACAAAAATTTCGCGCTCGCTTCGCTCGCGCAATCAGAAGACATGTTCCAGTGTTTTTGCATTCATCAACCAGCAATAACTTATGTACGATTGGGCTACATTTTACGTAATTTTTGCTTCGACTTGTTAACTATAAAAAAAATATTCGCGCTCGCTTCGCTCGCGCAATCGGTAACTGCATGCGTCTCTGTTTTTCGTATGGGTTTGAATTGCAGTTGGAGGGCGCCGTAGAAATCTCGCCTAGGGCGCTGGTAGAGTAAAAACCGGCACTGATCGCAATTTATCTTTGTTTAATTGTTGAGGCATTCAATTCTAAAAAATCATTTTTCGCTCACGTCCGTTATAGCTTTTTGTTCACTTTGGCTTTTTATGATATGTTTACTTCATGAAAACTCTAAGGAAAAAATCGCGCTCGCTTCGCTCGCGGCTTCATGTACATTTGCACTTCATTTCTGTGCATATCTTACTTTTTGACTTTGCTTTGTTAATTTACAGTGGTTTTTATTTGTTTTGTGTCCTTAGACTAAAAAAATTTCGCGCTCGCATCGCTCGCGCTTCCTTACATATGAAATATGTCTCATGCGTTGACTTTTTCAACGGAAAACCCACCAAAAACCATTAATAACATATTTTACTGAAATTAAACATTGCTATAGATATTTAAGTTCGTTAGTTTAAGTTACCCATAATCTGTTCTAAGCACTTTGATATACATTATGTTGGTACCTACCCATTAATCACAATCTTTCAATACATGGGGGCCACTTGGGTAATGATTGCACTGCATTGATGCCCTAAGCAATTGCTTAGTCTGCTAACGGGCTAATCCAGGCCTTCTTAGGTTACTCTAAGACTTAGAGCAATTTTTGCAATTTTTATGTTTCCAAAAGGAAGTGCGTTTTTTGCAATCAGAGCGGTGCATGTACATATTTTTTTCTGTTGGAAAAGTAAGATGGATATGAATGGGCGGGGGGTCCGGACTCCCTGGACCCCCCCCCCCTTATATATTTTTTGACAAAACCCAGTATAATAAGTAGTCGTAGGGCGGCATAATCGGTTTTGCACGCGGGCGAACAAACAGCTAGCGGCGGGCCTGATATATACTCAGTAATATTGGTAAAGAGTTCTATTTTCGAATTTTAGAATAATTTTTTTATTATATTGTTTATAAGTGGCCAGTTCTAAAAACTTTCAGTGTGACCCTCGTAAGTTCATGCATTAAATTACTCGTATTTTTGCAGTGGTCCCGAGACTGCTACCGGCGGCCAGAGCCTGACGCTCCCAGTGTACTTGAACAGCGCTCGTTCAGAGTTGCTGTTCACCGTCCGCCTGCCCATCGCGCCCGGACAGGAGCCCCACGCCTTCTACGAGAGGGGCGTAGCCCTACTCACCTCCACTGCACTCAACTAAACATATTTACGTACCACCCGACCTCGGATCTCTATTTACTTACACCGATGTCGGGTTTAAGCAGAAAGAAGTATTTATATATTAGAAGAAGCACATTCTATGTATAACCAGTGTTTATTTATTAATTAATTATATTTTATGCTATAGCTTGAATAATCGTTTTATGTTATGCACGCTATTTATATGAACAAGAAATAAAAAATAATAATATAATTAAAGGTATTTTATTTGTTCACTTATTCTAAGTAAGTTTTGAGAAAAACTTAAATCTACAGCTGACTTGTGCCTTGGATTTGTGTCTTCATGCCGGGTGGCTTTTGTTTCGGCAACCTGAAAAAAAAAAAAAAAAGTATGTATCCCAAGCAGCAAAATAGTCGACTAAGAATTTGTTTACTCAGCCTTTAATCGCATTAGAGCCGAGTAACCGTTCATAAAACACTCATTTATCGTATAATAGCGGTAATCTCGACTATTTGGCAATACTTGCTAATGTGTGCTTTATGAACGTCGAATAAACGTTTACAGCACTATGTTTTAGCACTTTTACTCCACCTTTTAGCAGGTGCTAAATTAAAGTGGCTAAAATACTCGTTACTCGATTGTTTCATCTATAACAGTCGTATATTAGCTGCAGAATAGCTGATTCGCTGAATTGGGTGCTTTTATACAGCCGTTACTCAGCTCTCTTTTATGTTTCTATAAGAGCTCTATAAACGTAATCAAAATGCAAGATTGCTGCTGTTACTGCACACTTATAGATTAACTCGTATAATCGAATTAAAAACGTTTGTATAGAAACTGTAGTTTAATTTGGACAAAACCAAGGTCATGTTCAATGAACATGTTCTACCGGAACCAATTGCGATGCACGGCGCCGTTCTCGAAGTTGTTCGGAAATATGTATACCTCGGGCAGACATTGCAGTTAGGTAGAAACAACTTTGAGGACGAGGTGAATAGGAGAATTCAGTTGGGTTGGGTTGCATTTGGGAAGCTACGTCGAGTCCTAACATCGTCGATCCCACAGTGGCTAAAGACAAAAGTGATTGAAGAAATCAGTGCGTCCTACCTGTCATGACTTACGGAGCCGAAACGTGGACACTGACGGTACGGCTGCTCCACAAGTTTAAAGTCGCTCAGCGGGCTATGGAAAGAGCTATGCTCGGCGTTTCTTTGAGGGTTCGCATCAGAAATGAGGCAATCCGTCAGAGAACCAAGGTCATCGACATAGCCCACCGAATCAGCAAGCTGAAGTGGCAGTGGGCTGGCCATATTAGCCGAAGAACCGATAACCGTTGGGGTAAACGAGTTCTAGAGTGGAGACCACGCCTCGGCAAACGTAGTGTAGGACGTCCTCAGGCACGATGGAGTGATGACTTGCGCAAGACGGCTGGCAGGAGCTGGATGCGAAAAGCCGAAAATCGATCTCAGTGGCGTGCACTTGGAGAGGCCTATGTCCAGCAGGGGACTGCGATAGGCTGATGATGATGATGTACATGCGAACTAAGAAAAGTTGCATTGGCAGGTACTTGCCAGATCTGGAATTGAAGTCACACACACACATACTTGAGAGACTTTGTTATTTAAGGGCCCGTTCAGACTTCGACTAAATAGAATCACTACTTTTATCCCTATGGTCATGCCTATTGCACTTTAGTTCCTAGCGTTTTGTTTAGTCTGCTGTGCTTTTGCCGTTGACGTATAAAAGTTAAATACACAGTAAAGTTTGGAAAGGACAATGCTATTCTTTGTATGGAAGTTGGGCTCAAGTGTTGCCCACAGTAACTGCATAGTGTATTAGGTTCCATAGGCTTATATTAGGTCCCAGACCAAAGCATTTCGAAATCTATCCCGGGAGTCCTGAGAAAAACTGGTTTGACTCTTATTCAATATTACATAAAATAAGCTTACGAACTCTTAACTATTCCACTTTTATTACCTTAATTGAAATGAATTATATTCATTGACAAATACGAGGTATTGTACACGACAACTTTTTTTTTAACCGACTTCCAAAAATGGAGGAGGTTCTTAATTCATTTGCATTTTTTTTATGTTTGTACGTGCATAACTCCGTCGTTTACCAACCGATTTCAACAATTATTTAATTGTTTGAAAGGGCTTACTTCCTCAATGGTTCCTTTGTCATCCGGCCCAGGGTCTGGTGATGGAATTTCTAAAAAAATCGGAAGCGACTCTCGAAAATTGTAGACACATATCGAGTAAAACCTTGTTATTCGGGTATATGTCTCAGACACCACAAAACTGTAAAGGTTTTAAAATCTGACCTGACAATGGAGCCGACAGAGAGACGTGGGAACTCCTCAACGATATCTACTAACTACCTCGTGTTCGAGCTTATTTTATTCGTCTTGATAAGATTTTTCTAGAAGATAGCTCATAGCGCAGGCGCCTTGTAGATTTAAACCGTAAATTCAAAAATATTGCGGTAATTGCCTTTTTTTCATAAAATCATTCCCAGTTTTTTTTTTTTTTTTTTTTTTTTTTTTTTTTTATGTACACAGTGAAAATATAAAAGAAGTAGACATAGTATAAAAAACCGAACTAAAAAATAGAAAATAAATTTTAATGAATTTAGATTAAGAAAATAGTGTTAAAAATTTCAATGAATATAAATTAATAATAGTGTGAATAAAAAAAAAATATTTTATTAAAAAAAAGCGTGGGGTGCATCGTGTCAATGGTTATAAATATTTTATTGACAGATATGAGTAGAGTGATTATCATTTCGAGAATAGGTATCTTAAAAAGCACCCCACGCTTTTTTTTTAATAAAATATTTTTTTTTTATTCACACTATTATTAATTTATATTCATTGAAATTTTTAACACTATTTTCTTAATCTAAATTCATTAAAATTTATTTTCTATTTTTTAGTTCGGTTTTCTATAAAAAGCGTGTTTTTTAGTTTTTTTTTTAAACTATTATTTATTTTTTACTTTTTAGTTTGGTTTTTTATAAAAGCGTAATTTTTTTTTTTTAAACTATTATTTGTTTTGTAGAATTAAAATTCTCTTTAGTATACAAAATTTTGTCAATATTAGAGAAAACGGCTAAAGATAATTTATTGGAAATAAAAATTAACAACGAGTCCTGCCTTATCGACTGTAGAGAAAAATTATAGAAAATTTTAATTAATTTTCTTACCTTATCGACTATATATGAAAATTATATAAATTAACAAAATCATATTTTGAAAATTGAAAAACTTTTTTTCAAAAAAATTAAACCGACTTCCAAAAACACTAAAAAGTTTTTTATTTACAGCTTTTCAGTGATACGAATAGTTGTCACTATCCATATAAGTCGAAAGTTCTCATCAATACAAAGAATATAAGCCCAAATACGAGGTATTTTACATATTCAGTTGTCGAGTTCCCTCGACCTTCTCTGGTCTCCATCATCAGATCAGCTCCAAACCTTCACTGTTGCAAAGGTCTCGCCAATACAAATAATATAAGCCCAAACACGAGGTAGTTTACATATTCAGTTGTCGAGTTCCCTCGACCCTCTCTGGTCTCCATCATCAGGTCAGCTCCAAACCTTCACTGTTGAATAGTGCTTTCAGGCATACACCTGAGTGTCAAGTTTTTACCCTACGTATGCCTACAACTTCCGAAGTTTGCCCTCGATATCTCAGGGTTTCCATCATCAGATCCATGACCTGATGACTATGGGACCAACCGGCAGCTATTCCGCGTCGAACAAAAAAAGAATCACGTAAATCGGTCTATAAACCTCGGAGTAATCGATGTAAATACATAGAAAAAAAACACCGGCCGAATTGAGAACCTCCTCCTTTTTGGGAAGTCGGTTAAAAATTGAATAATTTTATCAAATTAGTGTATTGTCATCGGTCCTCAATAAATCTACAAAGTTTGAACGAAATCTGGCCGTTTAAAGTGGTTCAAAATTGCACCCAAAGAAGTCGGTTACAAACAAACATACAAACCTACAAACCTACAAACATACAGGTGAAGCTAATAAAAAGCGTGTAAAAAATAGTACAAAGGTACTGCTTATTTCTAAATTCGAAATTTCTTCCAGCAGACCCGTAGTAGGAGAGTTAGAATAAAGAGAAGTAGATAGACTGTGTAAAAGGACATAGTAAAGATATATAAATTATACACATATATATAGGTATATATAAAGCAAAAGGTAATACATACATACAAAAATACATATTTTATAAAATCTCTATGAAGAAGAGGAGGACAAATAGTAGCTTTTGAGTTTCTGTTTAAAAGTAGCAACAGTTTGACAGCTCCTTAATTCAGGCGGCAGCGAATTCCACAACCGTACTGCGTTTACTGTGAAGGAGAAGGAATAAAAGTCAGTGGAATGGGAGGGGATTTTAAGGAGAGATTTGAGATGCGTTCTACAGAGCGCATCAGGCGAGCGAACAAATGAAAAGCGTTCTCGCAGATAGGAAGGAGTTTTGGGATTAAAAAGGATATTAAAAAGAAGACACAAAATGCGAGTGTTCCTGCGAAGACGAATAGGGAGCCACTTGAGTTCTTTGCGAAAATGAGAAACATGATCATATTTTTTGAGATTGAAAACAAAACGAATACATAAATTTTGCAACCGCTCAAGCTTATTTAAGAGCTCCTCTGTGGCATCCAAATAACAGGCATCAGCGTAGTCTATGATGGGTTGAATGAGAGTCTGAGCAAGAGAGATTTTGGTTTTCAAGGGCAAAAAGTACTGGAGGCATTTCAGAGTGTGAAAGGTGAAGTGCACCTTGCGACTGACTTCATTGACCTGCGCAGACCATGATAAATGGGAGTCCATGATGACACCCAAATTTTTAGCCGTTTCTGCATAGCTCAGTTGAACCCCACCTAAACAAAGAGGAGGCAACGACGCAACATCAAGCCTGCCACGCAAGTTTCTGCCGCCAATGATCATGGCCTGAGACTTCTTGGGATTGATCTGTAGCCCAAAGGACTGCGCCCAGCCCTCGATCATATTCAGGTCCTGATTCATAGCGGTAACGGCAGATTCCGCATCGCTTAACGAGAAATGTCTGTAGAGTTGCAAGTCGTCCGCATAGAGATGGAAGTTGGAAGAAATGACCTTAGTGACAGAGTCAATGAAAACAGAGAACAGGAGAGGAGAGAGAACGCCACCTTGAGGTACGCCCGCAGAAAGGTTGCACCAATTGGAGGATAAGTGATTAAGCCGGACACACTGCGTACGGCCTCTAAGATAGGAGTCAAACCAATTTAACGTGGAAGAAGAAATATTAATAGATTTAAGGATGCCAAGAAGAATGTCGAAATCGACAGAATTAAATGCACTGCTGAAGTCAAGGAGAACCAGTAACGTCAGGGATTTATTTTCCATCGCAAGACGGATGTCGTCAGTAACCTTCAACAGTGCAGTTACAGTGCTGTGACCGGGACGAAAACCAGATTGTAAAGGGTGGAAAAGGTTATTGCGGCTAAGGAAAGAAGAAAGCTGAGAATGCACCAGGTGCTCCAGAACTTTAGACAGGTAAGGAAGGATGGAAATGGGTCTATAATCAGACAAAGCAGCTGGATTGGAAATTTTGGGTAAAGGAATAACAATGGCTTCTTTCCAGGAATTAGGAAAAGAACAAGAGAACAGGGAGAAATTTAGGATATGTGTCAGGACAGGGAGGACAGTCGGTAGCGTTAAGAACACCATTCTAGAGCAAATGTTATCATTACCGACTGCACTAGAGGATATGGCAAGGATAGACTTTTTGACATCGTCTTCAGTCACAGCACTCAGTTCAAACAGAGAGCACTGAGGCAACGGCAAACTAGCAAGCTCACTCAATGTACGGGCACGGACGTGTGGGTCCAAACGTACGGGGGGAGAGGAGAAGTAGTTATTAAGGGCACCCACGTCAGTGTCCCCACCAGCAGCGCAAGCAGCCTTACCGATGCCAACAGTTTTGAGAAATTTCCATACCTCAGAAGAGTTACGGTTATCGAGAGAGTTGTGGAAGTAGCGTCTCTTTGCATCTCTACACATTCGACTGCAACGGTTACGCAATGTTTTGTAGGTAATGAGGTTGCGTTCAGACGGACTGCGCTTCCACCTACGCTTGGCTCTGTCTCGACTGGCCATCACCTCCCTTATAGCAGGAGTGAGCCACGGAGCAGGAGCATACTTAACTTTGACACGGCGGAGTGGAGCATGAATGTCAAAAAGTTGCAATAACTTACAATTAAATAAACTCACCATTTCATTAACGCAGGTACTCATGAATATGCTAGACCAGTCAATGCAATCAGCATCACGCTTCAATGCCTCCAGATCAATGCCCTTGTAATTCCGAAGATACAGGTATTGAGGCTTACGCTTAGGAGGACGAATCCGATAGGATAAAAAGATTAGATCGTGATAGGAAAAAGATGCTGAAATCTGACCATGAGAGGATACATTACTTGTCTTAGATACTACTATTAGATCAAGGAGAGAAGGAGTGCAGTTGGGAAAATGATGAGTAGCAGACAGAGGTAAGAGACTGAGATTGAAAGAAGAAAGGAGCGATTGAAGTTTAAGAGCTCGCCTGTCATTCTTTAACAAACAAGTATTAAAGTCACCCATCAAGACCACGTGTTCGTAAAGGGGGGAAAAATCATGCAGGAGCGTGTCCAGTGAGCCAAAGTAATCAATGCTCAGGTTGGGGCTATAAAATACACCCAGGAGTACCTTAGTATGATTAAGAAGGACTTCGAGAAATAGGTGCTCTGCCGATTCCGAGTACACTGACGGCGAAGCACTGATGATCTTAAAAGGTATTCCAGCCCTTAAATAAATAGCAACACCACCACCCCCCTTCCCAGTTCTATCATTACGGATAAGGACAAAGCCAGGCAGGGCATAGTGGGTAGACAAGAGAGAGGGCTTAAGAAAAGACTCGGATATCAACAGAGCATCAAGATGAGCACTGTTAATGGACGCCAGAAGATCGGAGTAATGGCCAGGAACACTTTGAGCATTTATATGGGCAATGTTGAAATTGTGGGGATTATGGGAAAAAAGTGTGGAGATCTGATCGCCAAGGGTCAGGGGAGCAACGGAACCGCTATCCGCACTGAGGAAACTATCAGATGACGAGGTGCATGAAAAGAAACTATCATCTAAACTGATACAACTCATAGAGGTTACAAAACAAAAATAATGAAATAATAAAAAATACAAACACAAAACAACCAAAAAATAACAATTTTAAATACAAGAATATCTCGGATATTCTAACTCACCCAGTCACAGTAGCGTGGAGAAATACTACAAGAATTAAAATTATTAACATACAAAAAAAAAAACATACAACAGATACAAAAACTTAGTTTTACAACGCACACAATGAGAATATCTGCAAGAACAAAACAAGTTGACGTGACGTTGACAAGCCACGATACTTGTCAACGTCAAAACAAAAGTGACATTAAATCGAAATGAAATAAATATTATTTTAATAATACCGACACGACAAAGAACAATTAACAAATAGCTATAAATATAGCAGTTACTTCCGAGCCTTCCGCAACACCTTCGTTTTCTTGGCCACCTCAGACTTGGAAGAAGAGGTCGCAGCATTCGGAGACGAACTCGGATTGGCCGTGATATCCTTACCAGCGCTAGTCGGGTACAGGGCAATAAGGTCATGAAGCTCACCGATACAGAATATCTTATGACGCGACTTATCAGCAGCCTGGATGATTATTTTTCCCTCCGCAGACCAGCAGCTGGTGATCCCAAAATGTTTGCGGGCGGCTAGGAAAACTTGATGTCGAGTCTTGGTTAAAAATTCGGAAATGGTGATGCCAGTACCTTTTAACAACGTTTTGCTGTCCCAAACTGCACGACGATAATCCATGCCCCTAAAGCGCACCAGCACGGGTCTTGTTTTTCCCGGTGAAGCACCCAACCTGTGACACACTTCAAACATCTCAAGCCGTGCATCATCAATCTTCAACTGCTTCATGATGATATCAAGAATGGTGCCACTGAGATTCTCATTCTTGCTTTCTGGAACACCGTGAAACAGCAGCAGCTTCCGTCTCATGAAGGTTTCATGGCTATCCACTGCCTGAGAGAGGAGCCCAACTTGCGTTTTCAGATGAGTCAACGTTTTGATAACAAATCCTTTGAACTCCAGAAATTCATCTGACAGTGAGGCCAGACTGGAGTGGGCAGGAGCAGTGCCAGCTGTAGCCTTCTGCAGCTTATCTTCATAGGCACACATACGCGAACTGAACAATTTCTCCAACTCATCAATACTGTGCACAAGTTTGCTGTCCATTGTGTATTGTGATGTTATTGTTCTTGAGTAATTATAAGGATAGTTTATTAAGGAAAAGTGAGTGACGGTAAGCTATGAGCCAAATTAATGCATTAAATACATAAAATTAAACTGTTTTTATTTTAAAACAAATATAAATAGGGAGCTAACTAAAAACACAACTGACTGTTAGGTCTACCCACATGGAAAAAAAAAGTTCCAGTCCAGTTCTTATTAGAATCCAACGCTTTTAGAATTTATTTGAAAATCACAGTAAAAAAAATAACCCATTCCAACATTTTCCAGTACTGAATCCTGACAGCGAGATCCTGAGCATTGAGATTGACTATATACGTACATATGAGTAAGACTTATTTGGCAGAAAAGTCTTATCAGATTAATTTCTCAGGACCCCTAGGACCGATTTCAAAAATATTTTGATTTCTTGTTAAGAGTGAATTAAAGAACCTATTCCAACCACTCCCACTACTGGGCAAATGGCATAGGCTTTGTAAACAGACTGTTCATGTGGAACATTTAAACCGGTTTTCCTCGGGACCCCTGGGACAGATTTCAAAAATATTTTAATTTCATGTTAAAGTGAAGTAAAGAACCTATTTTGACCACTCCCAGTACTGGGCAAATGCCAAAGACTTTGTTAAGTGACTATCTAAGGAGAACATTTGAATCGGTTTTTCTCGGGACCCCTGGGACCGATTTCAAAAATATTTTAATTTCATGTTAAAAGTGAAGTAAGGAACCTACTTCAATCACTCCCACTCCTGGGCAAATAAGTCAGGCTTTGTAAAGCGACTGTTCATGTGGAATATTAGAACCGGTTTTTCTCTGGACCCCAAGGACCGATTTCAAAAATATTTGGATTTCATGTTAAAAGTGAAGTAAAGAACCTATTTTGACCACTCCCAGTACTGGGCAAATGCCAAAGACTTTGTTAAGTGACTATCTAAGGAGAACATTTGAATCGGGTTTTCTCGGGACCCCTGGAACCGATTTCAAAAATATTTTAATTTCATGTTAAAAGTGAAGTAAGGAACCTACTTCAATCACTCCCACTCCTGGACAAATAAGTCAGGCTTTGTAAAGCGACTGTTCATGTGGAATATTAGAACCGGTTTTTCTCTGGACCCCAAGGACCGATTTCAAAAATATTTGGATTTCATGTTAAGAGTGAAGTAAAGAACCTATTTTGACCACTCCCAGTACTGGGCAAATGCCAAAGACTTTGTTAAGTGACTATCTAAGGAGAACATTTGAATCGGTTTTTTTTCTCGGGTCTCCTTTGACCGATTTCAAAAATATTTTAATTTCATGTTAAAAGTGAATTAAAGAACCTACTTCAATCACTCCCACTCCTGGGCAAATAAGTCAGGCTTTGTAAAGCGACTGTTCATGTGGAATATTAGAACCGGTTTTTCTCTGGACCCCAAGGACCGATTTCAAAAATATTTGGATTTCATGTTAAAAGTGAAGTAAAGAACCTATTTTGACCACTCCCAGTACTGGGCAAATGCCAAAGACTTTGTTAAGTGACTATCTAAGGAGAACATTTGAATCGGGTTTTCTCGGGACCCCTGGAACCGATTTCAAAAATATTTTAATTTCATGTTAAAAGTGAAGTAAGGAACCTACTTCAATCACTCCCACTCCTGGACAAATAAGTCAGGCTTTGTAAAGCGACTGTTCATGTGGAATATTAGAACCGGTTTTTCTCTGGACCCCAAGGACCGATTTCAAAAATATTTGGATTTCATGTTAAGAGTGAAGTAAAGAACCTATTTTGACCACTCCCAGTACTGGGCAAATGCCAAAGACCTTTGTTAAGTGACTATCTAAGGAGAACATTTGAATCGGTTTTTCTCGGGACCCCTGGGACCGATTTCAAAAATATTTTAATTTCATGTTAAAAGTGAAGTAAGGAACCTACTTCAATCACTCCCACTCCTGGGCAAATAAGTCAGGCTTTGTAAAGCGACTGTTCATGTGGAATATTAGAACCGGGTTTTCTCCGGACCCCAAGGACTGATTTCAAAAATATTTTGATTTCATGTTAAGAGTGAAGTAAAGAACCTACTTTGACCACTCCCACTACTGGGCAAATGCCAAAGACTTTGTTAAGTGACTATCTGAGGAGAACATTTGAATCGGTTTTTTTTCTCGGGTCTCCTTTGACCGATTTCAAAAATATTTTAATTTCATGTTAAAAGTGAATTAAAGAACCTATTTCAATCACTCCCACTACTGGGTAAATAAGACAGGCTTTGTAAAGCGACTGTTCATGTGGAATATTAGAACCGTGTTTTCTCCGGACCCCAAGGACTGATTTCAAAAATATTTTGATTTCATGTTAAGAGTGAAGTAAAGAACCTACTTTGACCACTCCCAGTACTGGGCAAATGCCAAAGACTTTGTTAAGTGACTATCTGAGGAGAACATTTGAATCAGTTTTTTTCTCGGGTCTCCTTTGACCGATTTCAAAAATATTTTAATTTCATGTTAAAAGTGAATTAAGGAACCTATTTCAATCACTCCCACTACTGGGTAAATAAGACAGGCTTTGTAAAGCGACTGTTCATGTGGAATATTAGAACCGGGTTTTCTCCGGACCCCAAGGACTGATTTCAAAAATATTTTGATTTCATGTTAAGAGTGAAGTAAAGAACCTACTTTGACCACTGCCACTACTGGGCAAATGCCAAAGGCTTTGTTAAGTGACTATCTGAGGAGAACATTTGAATCAGTTTTTTTCTCGGGTCTCCTTTGACCGATTTCAAAAATATTTTAATTTCATGTTAAAAGTGAATTAAGGAACCTATTTCAATCACTCCCACTACTGCGTAAATAAGACAGGCTTTGTAAAGCGACTGTTCATGTGGAATATTAGAACCGGGTTTTCTCCGGACCCCAAGGACTGATTTCAAAAATATTTTGATTTCATGTTAAGAGTGAAGTAAAGAACCTACTTTGACCACTCCCAGTACTGGGCAAATGCCAAAGACTTTGTTAAGTGACTATCTGAGGAGAACATTTGAATCAGTTTTTTTCTCGGGTCTCCTTTGACCGATTTCAAAAATATTTTAATTTCATGTTAAAAGTGAAGTAAGGAACCTACTTCAATCACTCCCACTCCTGGGCAAATAAGTCAGGCTTTGTAAAGCGACTGTTCATGTGGAATATTAGAACCGGGTTTTCTCCGGACCCCAAGGACTGATTTCAAAAATATTTTGATTTCATGTTAAGAGTGAAGTAAAGAACCTACTTTGACCACTCCCACTACTGGGCAAATGCCAAAGACTTTGTTAAGTGACTATCTGAGGAGAACATTTGAATCGGTTTTTTTTCTCGGGTCTCCTTTGACCGATTTCAAAAATATTTTAATTTCATGTTAAAAGTGAATTAAGGAACCTATTTCAATCACTCCCACTACTGGGTAAATAAGACAGGCTTTGTAAAGCGACTGTTCATGTGGAATATTAGAACCGGGTTTTCTCCGGACCCCAAGGACTGATTTCAAAAATATTTTGATTTCATGTTAAGAGTGAAGTAAAGAACCTACTTTGACCACTGCCACTACTGGGCAAATGCCAAAGGCTTTGTTAAGTGACTATCTGAGGAGAACATTTGAATCAGTTTTTTTCTCGGGTCTCCTTTGACTGATTTCAAAAATATTTTAATTTCATGTTAAAAGTGAATTAAGGAACCTATTTCAATCACTCCCACTACTGGGTAAATAAGACAGGCTTTGTAAAGCGACTGTTCATGTGGAATATTAGAACCGGGTTTTCTCCGGACCCCAAGGACTGATTTCAAAAATATTTTGATTTCATGTTAAGAGTGAAGTAAAGAACCTACTTTGACCACTCCCAGTACTGGGCAAATGCCAAAGACTTTGTTAAGTGACTATCTGAGGAGAACATTTGAATCAGTTTTTTTCTCGGGTCTCCTTTGACCGATTTCAAAAATATTTTAATTTCATGTTAAAAGTGAAGTAAGGAACCTACTTCAATCACTCCCACTCCTGGGCAAATAAATCAGGCTTTGTAAAGCGACTGTTCATGTGGAATATTAGAACCGGGTTTTCTCCGGACCCCAAGGACTGATTTCAAAAATATTTTGATTTCATGTTAAGAGTGAAGTAAAGAACCTACTTTGACCACTCCCACTACTGGGCAAATGCCAAAGACTTTGTTAAGTGACTATCTGAGGAGAACATTTGAATCGGTTTTTTTTCTCGGGTCTCCTTTGACCGATTTCAAAAATATTTTAATTTCATGTTAAAAGTGAATTAAGGAACCTATTTCAATCACTCCCACTACTGGGTAAATAAGACAGGCTTTGTAAAGCGACTGTTCATGTGGAATATTAGAACCGGGTTTTCTCCGGACCCCAAGGACTGATTTCAAAAATATTTTGATTTCATGTTAAGAGTGAAGTAAAGAACCTACTTTGACCACTCCCAGTACTGGGCAAATGCCAAAGACTTTGTTAAGTGACTATCTGAGGAGAACATTTGAATCGGTTTTTTTTCTCGGGTCTCCTTTGACCGATTTCAAAAATATTTTAATTTCATGTTAAAAGTGAATTAAGGAACCTATTTCAATCACTCCCACTACTGGGTAAATAAGTCAGGCTTTGTAAAGCGACTGTTCATGTGGAATATTAGAACCGGGTTTTCTCCGGACCCCAAGGACTGATTTCAAAAATATTTTGATTTCATGTTAAGAGTGAAGTAAAGAACCTACTTTGACCACTCCCACTACTGGGCAAATGCCAAAGACTTTGTTAAGTGACTATCTGAGGAGAACATTTGAATCGGTTTTTTTTCTCGGGTCTCCTTTGACCGATTTCAAAAATATTTTAATTTCATGTTAAAAGTGAAGTAAGGAACCTATTTCAATCACTCCCACTACTGGGTAAATAAGTCAGGCTTTGTAAAGCGACTGTTCATGTGGAATATTAGAACCGGGTTTTCTCCGGACCCCAAGGACTGATTTCAAAAATATTTTGATTTCATGTTAAGAGTGAAGTAAAGAACCTACTTTGACCACTCCCACTACTGGGCAAATGCCAAAGACTTTGTTAAGTGACTATCTGAGGAGAACATTTGAATCGGTTTTTTTTCTCGGGTCTCCTTTGACCGATTTCAAAAATATTTTAATTTCATGTTAAAAGTGAATTAAGGAACCTATTTCAATCACTCCCACTACTGGGTAAATAAGACAGGCTTTGTAAAGCGACTGTTCATGTGGAATATTAGAACCGGGTTTTCTCCGGACCCCAAGGACTGATTTCAAAAATATTTTGATTTCATGTTAAGAGTGAAGTAAAGAACCTACTTTGACCACTGCCACTACTGGGCAAATGCCAAAGGCTTTGTTAAGTGACTATCTGAGGAGAACATTTGAATCAGTTTTTTTCTCGGGTCTCCTTTGACTGATTTCAAAAATATTTTAATTTCATGTTAAAAGTGAATTAAGGAACCTATTTCAATCACTCCCACTACTGGGTAAATAAGACAGGCTTTGTAAAGCGACTGTTCATGTGGAATATTAGAACCGGGTTTTCTCCGGACCCCAAGGACTGATTTCAAAAATATTTTGATTTCATGTTAAGAGTGAAGTAAAGAACCTACTTTGACCACTCCCAGTACTGGGCAAATGCCAAAGACTTTGTTAAGTGACTATCTGAGGAGAACATTTGAATCAGTTTTTTTCTCGGGTCTCCTTTGACCGATTTCAAAAATATTTTAATTTCATGTTAAAAGTGAAGTAAGGAACCTACTTCAATCACTCCCACTCCTGGGCAAATAAATCAGGCTTTGTAAAGCGACTGTTCATGTGGAATATTAGAACCGGGTTTTCTCCGGACCCCAAGGACTGATTTCAAAAATATTTTGATTTCATGTTAAGAGTGAAGTAAAGAACCTACTTTGACCACTCCCACTACTGGGCAAATGCCAAAGACTTTGTTAAGTGACTATCTGAGGAGAACATTTGAATCGGTTTTTTTTCTCGGGTCTCCTTTGACCGATTTCAAAAATATTTTAATTTCATGTTAAAAGTGAATTAAGGAACCTATTTCAATCACTCCCACTACTGGGTAAATAAGACAGGCTTTGTAAAGCGACTGTTCATGTGGAATATTAGAACCGGGTTTTCTCCGGACCCCAAGGACTGATTTCAAAAATATTTTGATTTCATGTTAAGAGTGAAGTAAAGAACCTACTTTGACCACTCCCAGTACTGGGCAAATGCCAAAGACTTTGTTAAGTGACTATCTGAGGAGAACATTTGAATCAGTTTTTTTCTCGGGTCTCCTTTGACCGATTTCAAAAATATTTTAATTTCATGTTAAAAGTGAATTAAGGAACCTATTTCAATCACTCCCACTACTGGGTAAATAAGACAGGCTTTGTAAAGCGACTGTTCATGTGGAATATTAGAACCGGGTTTTCTCCGGACCCCAAGGACTGATTTCAAAAATATTTTGATTTCATGTTAAGAGTGAAGTAAAGAACCTACTTTGACCACTGCCACTACTGGGCAAATGCCAAAGGCTTTGTTAAGTGACTATCTGAGGAGAACATTTGAATCAGTTTTTTTCTCGGGTCTCCTTTGACTGATTTCAAAAATATTTTAATTTCATGTTAAAAGTGAATTAAGGAACCTATTTCAATCACTCCCACTACTGGGTAAATAAGACAGGCTTTGTAAAGCGACTGTTCATGTGGAATATTAGAACCGGGTTTTCTCCGGACCCCAAGGACTGATTTCAAAAATATTTTGATTTCATGTTAAGAGTGAAGTAAAGAACCTACTTTGACCACTCCCAGTACTGGGCAAATGCCAAAGACTTTGTTAAGTGACTATCTGAGGAGAACATTTGAATCAGTTTTTTTCTCGGGTCTCCTTTGACCGATTTCAAAAATATTTTAATTTCATGTTAAAAGTGAAGTAAGGAACCTACTTCAATCACTCCCACTCCTGGGCAAATAAATCAGGCTTTGTAAAGCGACTGTTCATGTGGAATATTAGAACCGGGTTTTCTCCGGACCCCAAGGACTGATTTCAAAAATATTTTGATTTCATGTTAAGAGTGAAGTAAAGAACCTACTTTGACCACTCCCACTACTGGGCAAATGCCAAAGACTTTGTTAAGTGACTATCTGAGGAGAACATTTGAATCGGTTTTTTTTCTCGGGTCTCCTTTGACCGATTTCAAAAATATTTTAATTTCATGTTAAAAGTGAATTAAGGAACCTATTTCAATCACTCCCACTACTGGGTAAATAAGACAGGCTTTGTAAAGCGACTGTTCATGTGGAATATTAGAACCGGGTTTTCTCCGGACCCCAAGGACTGATTTCAAAAATATTTTGATTTCATGTTAAGAGTGAAGTAAAGAACCTACTTTGACCACTGCCACTACTGGGCAAATGCCAAAGACTTTGTTAAGTGACTATCTGAGGAGAACATTTGAATCAGTTTTTTTCTCGGGTCTCCTTTGACCGATTTCAAAAATATTTTAATTTCATGTTAAAAGTGAATTAAGGAACCTATTTCAATCACTCCCACTACTGGGTAAATAAGACAGGCTTTGTAAAGCAACTGTTCATGTGGAATATTAGAACCGGGTTTTCTCCGGACCCCAAGGACTGATTTCAAAAATATTTTGATTTCATGTTAAGAGTGAAGTAAAGAACCTACTTTGACCACTCCCAGTACTGGGCAAATGCCAAAGACTTTGTTAAGTGACTATCTGAGGAGAACATTTGAATCAGTTTTTTTCTCGGGTCTCCTTTGACCGATTTCAAAAATATTTTAATTTCATGTTAAAAGTGAATTAAGGAACCTATTTCAATCACTCCCACTACTGGGTAAATAAGACAGGCTTTGTAAAGCGACTGTTCATGTGGAATATTAGAACCGGGTTTTCTCCGGACCCCAAGGACTGATTTCAAAAATATTTTGATTTCATGTTAAGAGTGAAGTAAAGAACCTACTTTGACCACTCCCAGTACTGGGCAAATGCCAAAGGCTTTGTTAAGTGACTATCTGAGGAGAACATTTGAATCAGTTTTTTTCTCGGGTCTCCTTTGACCGATTTCAAATTATTTTAATTTCATGTTAAAAGTGAATTAAGGAACCTATTTCAATCACTCCCACTACTGGGTAAATAAGACAGGCTTTGTAAAGCGACTGTTCATGTGGAATATTAGAACCGGGTTTTCTCCGGACCCCAAGGACTGATTTCAAAAATATTTTGATTTCATGTTAAGAGTGAAGTAAAGAACCTACTTTGACCACTCCCAGTACTGGGCAAATGCCAAAGACTTTGTTAAGTGACTATCTGAGGAGAACATTTGAATCAGTTTTTTTCTCGGGTCTCCTTTGACCGATTTCAAAAATATTTTAATTTCATGTTAAAAGTGAAGTAAGGAACCTATTTCAATCACTCCCACTACTGGGTAAATAAGACAGGCTTTGTAAAGCGACTGTTCATGTGGAATATTAGAACCGGGTTTTCTCCGGACCCCAAGGACTGATTTCAAAAATATTTTGATTTCATGTTAAGAGTGAAGTAAAGAACCTACTTTGACCACTCCCACTACTGGGCAAATGCCAAAGACTTTGTTAAGTGACTATCTGAGGAGAACATTTGAATCAGTTTTTTTCTCGGGTCTCCTTTGACTGATTTCAAAAATATTTTAATTTCATGTTAAAAGTGAATTAAGGAACCTATTTCAATCACTCCCACTACTGGGTAAATAAGACAGGCTTTGTAAAGTGACTGTTCATGTGGAATATTAGAACCGGGTTTTCTCCGGACCCCAAGGACTGATTTCAAAAATATTTTGATTTCATGTTAAGAGTGAAGTAAAGAACCTACTTTGACCACTCCCAGTACTGGGCAAATGCCAAAGACTTTGTTAAGTGACTATCTGAGGAGAACATTTGAATCGGTTTTTTTTCTCGGGTCTCCTTTGACCGATTTCAAAAATATTTTAATTTCATGTTAAAAGTGAATTAAGGAACCTATTTCAATCACTCACACTCCCACTACTGGGTAAATAAGACAGGCTTTGTAAAGCGACTGTTCATGTGGAATATTAGAACCGGGTTTTCTCCGGACCCCAAGGACTGATTTCAAAAATATTTTGATTTCATGTTAAGAGTGAAGTAAAGAACCTACTTTGACCACTGCCACTACTGGGCAAATGCCAAAGGCTTTGTTAAGTGACTATCTGAGGAGAACATTTGAATCAGTTTTTTTCTCGGGTCTCCTTTGACTGATTTCAAAAATATTTTAATTTCATGTTAAAAGTGAATTAAGGAACCTATTTCAATCACTCCCACTACTGCGTAAATAAGACAGGCTTTGTAAAGCGACTGTTCATGTGGAATATTAGAACCGGGTTTTCTCCGGACCCCAAGGACTGATTTCAAAAATATTTTGATTTCATGTTAAGAGTGAAGTAAAGAACCTACTTTGACCACTCCCAGTACTGGGCAAATGCCAAAGACTTTGTTAAGTGACTATCTGAGGAGAACATTTGAATCAGTTTTTTTCTCGGGTCTCCTTTGACCGATTTCAAAAATATTTTAATTTCATGTTAAAAGTGAAGTAAGGAACCTACTTCAATCACTCCCACTCCTGGGCAAATAAGTCAGGCTTTGTAAAGCGACTGTTCATGTGGAATATTAGAACCGGGTTTTCTCCGGACCCCAAGGACTGATTTCAAAAATATTTTGATTTCATGTTAAGAGTGAAGTAAAGAACCTACTTTGACCACTCCCAGTACTGGGCAAATGCCAAAGACTTTGTTAAGTGACTATCTGAGGAGAACATTTGAATCAGTTTTTTTCTCGGGTCTCCATTGACCGATTTCAAAAATATTTTAATTTCATGTTAAAAGTGAAGTAAGGAACCTACTTCAATCACTCCCACTACTGGGTAAATAAGACAGGCTTTGTAAAGCGACTGTTCATGTGGAATATTAGAACCGGGTTTTCTCCGGACCCCAAGGACTGATTTCAAAAATATTTTGATTTCATGTTAAGAGTGAAGTAAAGAACCTACTTTGACCACTCCCAGTACTGGGCAAATGCCAAAGGCTTTGTTAAGTGACTATCTGAGGAGAACATTTGAATCAGTTTTTTTCTCGGGTCTCCTTTGACCGATTTCAAATTATTTTAATTTCATGTTAAAAGTGAATTAAGGAACCTATTTCAATCACTCCCACTACTGGGTAAATAAGACAGGCTTTGTAAAGCGACTGTTCATGTGGAATATTAGAACCGGGTTTTCTCCGGACCCCAAGGACTGATTTCAAAAATATTTTGATTTCATGTTAAGAGTGAAGTAAAGAACCTACTTTGACCACTCCCAGTACTGGGCAAATGCCAAAGACTTTGTTAAGTGACTATCTGAGGAGAACATTTGAATCAGTTTTTTTCTCGGGTCTCCTTTGACCGATTTCAAAAATATTTTAATTTCATGTTAAAAGTGAAGTAAGGAACCTATTTCAATCACTCCCACTACTGGGTAAATAAGACAGGCTTTGTAAAGCGACTGTTCATGTGGAATATTAGAACCGGGTTTTCTCCGGACCCCAAGGACTGATTTCAAAAATATTTTGATTTCATGTTAAGAGTGAAGTAAAGAACCTACTTTGACCACTCCCACTACTGGGCAAATGCCAAAGACTTTGTTAAGTGACTATCTGAGGAGAACATTTGAATCAGTTTTTTTCTCGGGTCTCCTTTGACTGATTTCAAAAATATTTTAATTTCATGTTAAAAGTGAATTAAGGAACCTATTTCAATCACTCCCACTACTGGGTAAATAAGACAGGCTTTGTAAAGTGACTGTTCATGTGGAATATTAGAACCGGGTTTTCTCCGGACCCCAAGGACTGATTTCAAAAATATTTTGATTTCATGTTAAGAGTGAAGTAAAGAACCTACTTTGACCACTCCCAGTACTGGGCAAATGCCAAAGACTTTGTTAAGTGACTATCTGAGGAGAACATTTGAATCGGTTTTTTTTCTCGGGTCTCCTTTGACCGATTTCAAAAATATTTTAATTTCATGTTAAAAGTGAATTAAGGAACCTATTTCAATCACTCACACTCCCACTACTGGGTAAATAAGACAGGCTTTGTAAAGCGACTGTTCATGTGGAATATTAGAACCGGGTTTTCTCCGGACCCCAAGGACTGATTTCAAAAATATTTTGATTTCATGTTAAGAGTGAAGTAAAGAACCTACTTTGACCACTGCCACTACTGGGCAAATGCCAAAGGCTTTGTTAAGTGACTATCTGAGGAGAACATTTGAATCAGTTTTTTTCTCGGGTCTCCTTTGACTGATTTCAAAAATATTTTAATTTCATGTTAAAAGTGAATTAAGGAACCTATTTCAATCACTCCCACTACTGCGTAAATAAGACAGGCTTTGTAAAGCGACTGTTCATGTGGAATATTAGAACCGGGTTTTCTCCGGACCCCAAGGACTGATTTCAAAAATATTTTGATTTCATGTTAAGAGTGAAGTAAAGAACCTACTTTGACCACTCCCAGTACTGGGCAAATGCCAAAGACTTTGTTAAGTGACTATCTGAGGAGAACATTTGAATCAGTTTTTTTCTCGGGTCTCCTTTGACCGATTTCAAAAATATTTTAATTTCATGTTAAAAGTGAAGTAAGGAACCTACTTCAATCACTCCCACTCCTGGGCAAATAAGTCAGGCTTTGTAAAGCGACTGTTCATGTGGAATATTAGAACCGGGTTTTCTCCGGACCCCAAGGACTGATTTCAAAAATATTTTGATTTCATGTTAAGAGTGAAGTAAAGAACCTACTTTGACCACTCCCAGTACTGGGCAAATGCCAAAGACTTTGTTAAGTGACTATCTGAGGAGAACATTTGAATCAGTTTTTTTCTCGGGTCTCCATTGACCGATTTCAAAAATATTTTAATTTCATGTTAAAAGTGAAGTAAGGAACCTACTTCAATCACTCCCACTCCTGGGCAAATAAGTCAGGCTTTGTAAAGCGACTGTTCATGTGGAATATTAGAACCGGTTTTTCTCTGGACCCCAAGGACCGATTTCAAAAATATTTGGATTTCATGTTAAGAGTGAAGTAAAGAACCTATTTTGACCACTCCCAGTACTGGGCAAATGCCAAAGACTTTGTTAAGTGACTATCTAAGGAGAACATTTGAATCGGTTTTTCTCGGGACCCCTGGGACCGATTTCAAAAATATTTTAATTTCATGTTAAAAGTGAAGTAAGGAACCTACTTCAATCACTCCCACTCCTGGGCAAATAAGTCAGGCTTTGTAAAGCGACTGTTCATGTGGAATATTAGAACCGGGTTTTCTCCGGACCCCAAGGACTGATTTCAAAAATATTTTGATTTCATGTTAAGAGTGAAGTAAAGAACCTACTTTGACCACTCCCACTACTGGGCAAATGCCAAAGACTTTGTTAAGTGACTATCTGAGGAGAACATTTGAATCGGTTTTTTTTCTCGGGTCTCCTTTGACCGATTTCAAAAATATTTTAATTTCATGTTAAAAGTGAATTAAGGAACCTATTTCAATCACTCCCACTACTGGGTAAATAAGACAGGCTTTGTAAAGCGACTGTTCATGTGGAATATTAGAACCGTGTTTTCTCCGGACCCCAAGGACTGATTTCAAAAATATTTTGATTTCATGTTAAGAGTGAAGTAAAGAACCTACTTTGACCACTCCCAGTACTGGGCAAATGCCAAAGACTTTGTTAAGTGACTATCTGAGGAGAACATTTGAATCAGTTTTTTTCTCGGGTCTCCTTTGACCGATTTCAAAAATATTTTAATTTCATGTTAAAAGTGAAGTAAGGAACCTACTTCAATCACTCCCACTACTGGGTAAATAAGACAGGCTTTGTAAAGCGACTGTTCATGTGGAATATTAGAACCGGGTTTTCTCCGGACCCCAAGGACTGATTTCAAAAATATTTTGATTTCATGTTAAGAGTGAAGTAAAGAACCTACTTTGACCACTCCCAGTACTGGGCAAATGCCAAAGACTTTGTTAAGTGACTATCTGAGGAGAACATTTGAATCAGTTTTTTTCTCGGGTCTCCTTTGACCGATTTCAAAAATATTTTAATTTCATGTTAAAAGTGAAGTAAGGAACCTACTTCAATCACTCCCACTCCTGCGCAAATAAGTCAGGCTTTGTAAAGCGACTGTTCATGTGGAATATTAGAACCGGGTTTTCTCCGGACCCCAAGGACTGATTTCAAAAATATTTTGATTTCATGTTAAGAGTGAAGTAAAGAACCTACTTTGACCACTCCCAGTACTGGGCAAATGCCAAAGACTTTGTTAAGTGACTATCTGAGGAGAACATTTGAATCAGTTTTTTTCTCGGGTCTCCTTTGACCGATTTCAAAAATATTTTAATTTCATGTTAAAAGTGAATTAAGGAACCTATTTCAATCACTCCCACTACTGCGTAAATAAGACAGGCTTTGTAAAGCGACTGTTCATGTGGAATATTAGAACCGGGTTTTCTCCGGACCCCAAGGACTGATTTCAAAAATATTTTGATTTCATGTTAAGAGTGAAGTAAAGAACCTACTTTGACCACTCCCACTACTGGGCAAATGCCAAAGACTTTGTTAAGTGACTATCTGAGGAGAACATTTGAATCAGTTTTTTTCTCGGGTCTCCTTTGACTGATTTCAAAAATATTTTAATTTCATGTTAAAAGTGAATTAAGGAACCTATTTCAATCACTCCCACTACTGGGTAAATAAGACAGGCTTTGTAAAGCGACTGTTCATGTGGAATATTAGAACCGGTTTTTCTCCGGACCCCAGGGGCCGATTTCAAAAATATTTGGATTTCATGTTAAGAGTGAAGTAAAGAACCTATTTTGACCACTCCCACTACTGGGCAAATGCCAAAGACTTTGTTAAGTGACTATCTAAGGACAACATTTGAATCGGTTTTTTCTCGGGACCCCTGGGACTGATTTCAAAAATATTTTAATTTCATGTTAAAAGTGAAGTAAGGAACCTATTTCAATCACTCCCACTACTGGGTAAATAAGACAGGCTTTGTAAAGTGACTGTTCATGTGGAATATTAGAACCGGGTTTTCTCCGGACCCCAAGGACTGATTTCAAAAATATTTTGATTTCATGTTAAGAGTGAAGTAAAGAACCTACTTTGACCACTCCCAGTACTGGGCAAATGCCAAAGACTTTGTTAAGTGACTATCTGAGGAGAACATTTGAATCGGTTTTTTTTCTCGGGTCTCCTTTGACCGATTTCAAAAATATTTTAATTTCATGTTAAAAGTGAATTAAGGAACCTATTTCAATCACTCACACTCCCACTACTGGGTAAATAAGACAGGCTTTGTAAAGCGACTGTTCATGTGGAATATTAGAACCGGGTTTTCTCCGGACCCCAAGGACTGATTTCAAAAATATTTTGATTTCATGTTAAGAGTGAAGTAAAGAACCTACTTTGACCACTGCCACTACTGGGCAAATGCCAAAGGCTTTGTTAAGTGACTATCTGAGGAGAACATTTGAATCAGTTTTTTTCTCGGGTCTCCTTTGACTGATTTCAAAAATATTTTAATTTCATGTTAAAAGTGAATTAAGGAACCTATTTCAATCACTCCCACTACTGGGTAAATAAGACAGGCTTTGTAAAGCGACTGTTCATGTGGAATATTAGAACCGGGTTTTCTCCGGACCCCAAGGACTGATTTCAAAAATATTTTGATTTCATGTTAAGAGTGAAGTAAAGAACCTACTTTGACCACTCCCAGTACTGGGCAAATGCCAAAGACTTTGTTAAGTGACTATCTGAGGAGAACATTTGAATCAGTTTTTTTCTCGGGTCTCCATTGACCGATTTCAAAAATATTTTAATTTCATGTTAAAAGTGAAGTAAGGAACCTACTTCAATCACTCCCACTCCTGGGCAAATAAGTCAGGCTTTGTAAAGCGACTGTTCATGTGGAATATTAGAACCGGGTTTTCTCCGGACCCCAAGGACTGATTTCAAAAATATTTTGATTTCATGTTAAGAGTGAAGTAAAGAACCTACTTTGACCACTCCCAGTACTGGGCAAATGCCAAAGACTTTGTTAAGTGACTATCTGAGGAGAACATTTGAATCAGTTTTTTTCTCGGGTCTCCATTGACCGATTTCAAAAATATTTTAATTTCATGTTAAAAGTGAAGTAAGGAACCTACTTCAATCACTCCCACTCCTGGGCAAATAAGTCAGGCTTTGTAAAGCGACTGTTCATGTGGAATATTAGAACCGGTTTTTCTCTGGACCCCAAGGACCGATTTCAAAAATATTTGGATTTCATGTTAAGAGTGAAGTAAAGAACCTATTTTGACCACTCCCAGTACTGGGCAAATGCCAAAGACTTTGTTAAGTGACTATCTAAGGAGAACATTTGAATCGGTTTTTCTCGGGACCCCTGGGACCGATTTCAAAAATATTTTAATTTCATGTTAAAAGTGAAGTAAGGAACCTACTTCAATCACTCCCACTCCTGGGCAAATAAGTCAGGCTTTGTAAAGCGACTGTTCATGTGGAATATTAGAACCGGGTTTTCTCCGGACCCCAAGGACTGATTTCAAAAATATTTTGATTTCATGTTAAGAGTGAAGTAAAGAACCTACTTTGACCACTCCCAGTACTGGGCAAATGCCAAAGACTTTGTTAAGTGACTATCTGAGGAGAACATTTGAATCGGTTTTTTTTCTCGGGTCTCCTTTGACCGATTTCAAAAATATTTTAATTTCATGTTAAAAGTGAATTAAGGAACCTATTTCAATCACTCCCACTACTGGGTAAATAAGACAGGCTTTGTAAAGCGACTGTTCATGTGGAATATTAGAACCGGGTTTTCTCCGGACCCCAAGGACTGATTTCAAAAATATTTTGATTTCATGTTAAGAGTGAAGTAAAGAACCTACTTTGACCACTGCCACTACTGGGCAAATGCCAAAGACTTTGTTAAGTGACTATCTGAGGAGAACATTTGAATCGGTTTTTTTTCTCGGGTCTCCTTTGACCGATTTCAAAAATATTTTAATTTCATGTTAAAAGTGAATTAAGGAACCTATTTCAATCACTCACACTCCCACTACTGGGTAAATAAGACAGGCTTTGTAAAGCGACTGTTCATGTGGAATATTAGAACCGGGTTTTCTCCGGACCCCAAGGACTGATTTCAAAAATATTTTGATTTCATGTAAAGAGTGAAGTAAAGAACCTACTTTGACCACTCCCAGTACTGGGCAAATGCCAAAGACTTTGTTAAGTGACTATCTGAGGAGAACATTTGAATCAGTTTTTTTCTCGGGTCTCCTTTGACCGATTTCAAAAATATTTTAATTTCATGTTAAAAGTGAAGTAAGGAACCTACTTCAATCACTCCCACTCCTGGGCAAATAAGTCAGGCTTTGTAAAGCGACTGTTCATGTGGAATATTAGAACCGGGTTTTCTCCGGACCCCAAGGACTGATTTCAAAAATATTTTGATTTCATGTTAAGAGTGAAGTAAAGAACCTACTTTGACCACTCCCAGTACTGGGCAAATGCCAAAGACTTTGTTAAGTGACTATCTGAGGAGAACATTTGAATCAGTTTTTTTCTCGGGTCTCCTTTGACCGATTTCAAAAATATTTTAATTTCATGTTAAAAGTGAATTAAGGAACCTATTTCAATCACTCCCACTACTGCGTAAATAAGACAGGCTTTGTAAAGCGACTGTTCATGTGGAATATTAGAACCGGGTTTTCTCCGGACCCCAAGGACTGATTTCAAAAATATTTTGATTTCATGTTAAGAGTGAAGTAAAGAACCTACTTTGACCACTCCCAGTACTGGGCAAATGCCAAAGACTTTGTTAAGTGACTATCTGAGGAGAACATTTGAATCGGTTTTTTTTCTCGGGTCTCCTTTGACCGATTTCAAAAATATTTTAATTTCATGTTAAAAGTGAATTAAGGAACCTATTTCAATCACTCACACTCCCACTACTGGGTAAATAAGACAGGCTTTGTAAAGTGACTGTTCATGTGGAATATTAGAACCGGGTTTTCTCCGGACCCCAAGGACTGATTTCAAAAATATTTTGATTTCATGTTAAGAGTGAAGTAAAGAACCTACTTTGACCACTCCCAGTACTGGGCAAATGCCAAAGACTTTGTTAAGTGACTATCTGAGGAGAACATTTGAATCAGTTTTTTTCTCGGGTCTCCATTGACCGATTTCAAAAATATTTTAATTTCATGTTAAAAGTGAAGTAAGGAACCTACTTCAATCACTCCCACTCCTGGGCAAATAAGTCAGGCTTTGTAAAGCGACTGTTCATGTGGAATATTAGAACCGGTTTTTCTCTGGACCCCAAGGACCGATTTCAAAAATATTTGGATTTCATGTTAAGAGTGAAGTAAAGAACCTATTTTGACCACTCCCAGTACTGGGCAAATGCCAAAGACTTTGTTAAGTGACTATCTAAGGAGAACATTTGAATCGGTTTTTCTCGGGACCCCTGGGACCGATTTCAAAAATATTTTAATTTCATGTTAAAAGTGAAGTAAGGAACCTACTTCAATCACTCCCACTCCTGGGCAAATAAGTCAGGCTTTGTAAAGCGACTGTTCATGTGGAATATTAGAACCGGGTTTTCTCCGGACCCCAAGGACTGATTTCAAAAATATTTTGATTTCATGTTAAGAGTGAAGTAAAGAACCTACTTTGACCACTCCCACTACTGGGCAAATGCCAAAGACTTTGTTAAGTGACTATCTGAGGAGAACATTTGAATCGGTTTTTTTTCTCGGGTCTCCTTTGACCGATTTCAAAAATATTTTAATTTCATGTTAAAAGTGAATTAAGGAACCTATTTCAATCACTCCCACTACTGGGTAAATAAGACAGGCTTTGTAAAGCGACTGTTCATGTGGAATATTAGAACCGTGTTTTCTCCGGACCCCAAGGACTGATTTCAAAAATATTTTGATTTCATGTTAAGAGTGAAGTAAAGAACCTACTTTGACCACTCCCAGTACTGGGCAAATGCCAAAGACTTTGTTAAGTGACTATCTGAGGAGAACATTTGAATCAGTTTTTTTCTCGGGTCTCCTTTGACCGATTTCAAAAATATTTTAATTTCATGTTAAAAGTGAAGTAAGGAACCTACTTCAATCACTCCCACTACTGGGTAAATAAGACAGGCTTTGTAAAGCGACTGTTCATGTGGAATATTAGAACCGGGTTTTCTCCGGACCCCAAGGACTGATTTCAAAAATATTTTGATTTCATGTTAAGAGTGAAGTAAAGAACCTACTTTGACCACTCCCAGTACTGGGCAAATGCCAAAGACTTTGTTAAGTGACTATCTGAGGAGAACATTTGAATCAGTTTTTTTCTCGGGTCTCCTTTGACCGATTTCAAAAATATTTTAATTTCATGTTAAAAGTGAAGTAAGGAACCTACTTCAATCACTCCCACTCCTGGGCAAATAAGTCAGGCTTTGTAAAGCGACTGTTCATGTGGAATATTAGAACCGGGTTTTCTCCGGACCCCAAGGACTGATTTCAAAAATATTTTGATTTCATGTTAAGAGTGAAGTAAAGAACCTACTTTGACCACTCCCAGTACTGGGCAAATGCCAAAGACTTTGTTAAGTGACTATCTGAGGAGAACATTTGAATCAGTTTTTTTCTCGGGTCTCCTTTGACCGATTTCAAAAATATTTTAATTTCATGTTAAAAGTGAATTAAGGAACCTATTTCAATCACTCCCACTACTGCGTAAATAAGACAGGCTTTGTAAAGCGACTGTTCATGTGGAATATTAGAACCGGGTTTTCTCCGGACCCCAAGGACTGATTTCAAAAATATTTTGATTTCATGTTAAGAGTGAAGTAAAGAACCTACTTTGACCACTCCCAGTACTGGGCAAATGCCAAAGACTTTGTTAAGTGACTATCTGAGGAGAACATTTGAATCAGTTTTTTTCTCGGGTCTCCTTTGACCGATTTCAAAAATATTTTAATTTCATGTTAAAAGTGAAGTAAGGAACCTACTTCAATCACTCCCACTCCTGGGCAAATAAGTCAGGCTTTGTAAAGCGACTGTTCATGTGGAATATTAGAACCGGGTTTTCTCCGGACCCCAAGGACTGATTTCAAAAATATTTTGATTTCATGTTAAGAGTGAAGTAAAGAACCTACTTTGACCACTCCCAGTACTGGGCAAATGCCAAAGACTTTGTTAAGTGACTATCTGAGGAGAACATTTGAATCAGTTTTTTTCTCGGGTCTCCATTGACCGATTTCAAAAATATTTTAATTTCATGTTAAAAGTGAAGTAAGGAACCTACTTCAATCACTCCCACTCCTGGGCAAATAAGTCAGGCTTTGTAAAGCGACTGTTCATGTGGAATATTAGAACCGGTTTTTCTCTGGACCCCAAGGACCGATTTCAAAAATATTTGGATTTCATGTTAAGAGTGAAGTAAAGAACCTATTTTGACCACTCCCAGTACTGGGCAAATGCCAAAGACTTTGTTAAGTGACTATCTAAGGAGAACATTTGAATCGGTTTTTCTCGGGACCCCTGGGACCGATTTCAAAAATATTTTAATTTCATGTTAAAAGTGAAGTAAGGAACCTACTTCAATCACTCCCACTCCTGGGCAAATAAGTCAGGCTTTGTAAAGCGACTGTTCATGTGGAATATTAGAACCGGGTTTTCTCCGGACCCCAAGGACTGATTTCAAAAATATTTTGATTTCATGTTAAGAGTGAAGTAAAGAACCTACTTTGACCACTGCCACTACTGGGCAAATGCCAAAGACTTTGTTAAGTGACTATCTGAGGAGAACATTTGAATCGGTTTTTTTTCTCGGGTCTCCTTTGACCGATTTCAAAAATATTTTAATTTCATGTTAAAAGTGAATTAAGGAACCTATTTCAATCACTCCCACTACTGGGTAAATAAGACAGGCTTTGTAAAGCGACTGTTCATGTGGAATATTAGAACCGGGTTTTCTCCGGACCCCAAGGACTGATTTCAAAAATATTTTGATTTCATGTTAAGAGTGAAGTAAAGAACCTACTTTGACCACTCCCAGTACTGGGCAAATGCCAAAGACTTTGTTAAGTGACTATCTGAGGAGAACATTTGAATCAGTTTTTTTCTCGGGTCTCCTTTGACCGATTTCAAAAATATTTTAATTTCATGTTAAAAGTGAATTAAGGAACCTATTTCAATCACTCCCACTACTGGGTAAATAAGACAGGCTTTGTAAAGCGACTGTTCATGTGGAATATTAGAACCGGGTTTTCTCCGGACCCCAAGGACTGATTTCAAAAATATTTTGATTTCATGTTAAGAGTGAAGTAAAGAACCTACTTTGACCACTGCCACTACTGGGCAAATGCCAAAGGCTTTGTTAAGTGACTATCTAAGGACAACATTTGAATCGGTTTTTTCTCGGGACCCCTGGGACTGATTTCAAAAATATTTTAATTTCATGTTAAAAGTGAAGTAAGGAACCTATTTCAATCACTCCCACTACTGGGTAAATAAGACAGGCTTTGTAAAGTGACTGTTCATGTGGAATATTAGAACCGGGTTTTCTCCGGACCCCAAGGACTGATTTCAAAAATATTTTGATTTCATGTTAAGAGTGAAGTAAAGAACCTACTTTGACCACTCCCAGTACTGGGCAAATGCCAAAGACTTTGTTAAGTGACTATCTGAGGAGAACATTTGAATCGGTTTTTTTTCTCGGGTCTCCTTTGACCGATTTCAAAAATATTTTAATTTCATGTTAAAAGTGAATTAAGGAACCTATTCCAATCACTCCCACTACTGGGTAAATAAGACAGGCTTTGTAAAGCGACTGTTCATGTGGAATATTAGAACCGGGTTTTCTCCGGACCCCAAGGACTGATTTCAAAAATATTTTGATTTCATGTTAAGAGTGAAGTAAAGAACCTACTTTGACCACTGCCACTACTGGGCAAATGCCAAAGGCTTTGTTAAGTGACTATCTGAGGAGAACATTTGAATCAGTTTTTTTCTCGGGTCTCCTTTGACTGATTTCAAAAATATTTTAATTTCATGTTAAAAGTGAATTAAGGAACCTATTTCAATCACTCCCACTACTGGGTAAATAAGACAGGCTTTGTAAAGCGACTGTTCATGTGGAATATTAGAACCGGGTTTTCTCCGGACCCCAAGGACTGATTTCAAAAATATTTTGATTTCATGTTAAGAGTGAAGTAAAGAACCTACTTTGACCACTCCCAGTACTGGGCAAATGCCAAAGACTTTGTTAAGTGACTATCTGAGGAGAACATTTGAATCGGTTTTTTTTTCTCGGGTCTCCTTTGACCGATTTCAAAAATATTTTAATTTCATGTTAAAAGTGAATTAAGGAACCTATTTCAATCACTCCCACTACTGGGTAAATAAGACAGGCTTTGTAAAGCGACTGTTCATGTGGAATATTAGAACCGGGTTTTCTCCGGACCCCAAGGACTGATTTCAAAAATATTTTGATTTCATGTTAAGAGTGAAGTAAAGAACCTACTTTGACCACTCCCAGTACTGGGCAAATGCCAAAGACTTTGTTAAGTGACTATCTGAGGAGAACATTTGAATCAGTTTTTTTCTCGGGTCTCCTTTGACCAATTTCAAAAATATTTTAATTTCATGTTAAAAGTGAATTAAGGAACCTATTTCAATCACTCCCACTACTGGGTAAATAAGACAGGCTTTGTAAAGCGACTGTTCATGTGGAATATTAGAACCGGGTTTTCTCCGGACCCCAAGGACTGATTTCAAAAATATTTTGATTTCATGTTAAGAGTGAAGTAAAGAACCTACTTTGACCACTCCCAGTACTGGGCAAATCGGTTTTTCTCGGGACCCCTGGAACCGATTTCAAAAATATTTTAATTTCATGTTAAAAGTGAAGTAAGGAACCTACTCCAATCACTCCCACTCCTGGGCAAATAAGTCAGGCTTTGTAAAGCGACTGTTCATGTGGAATATTAGAACCGGGTTTTCTCCGGACCCCAAGGACTGATTTCAAAAATATTTTGATTTCATGTTAAGAGTGAAGTAAAGAACCTACTTTGACCACTCCCAGTACTGGGCAAATGCCAAAGACTTTGTTAAGTGACTATCTGAGGAGAACATTTGAATCAGTTTTTTTCTCGGGTCTCCATTGACCGATTTCAAAAATATTTTAATTTCATGTTAAAAGTGAAGTAAGGAACCTACTTCAATCACTCCCACTCCTGGGCAAATAAGTCAGGCTTTGTAAAGCGACTGTTCATGTGGAATATTAGAACCGGTTTTTCTCTGGACCCCAAGGACCGATTTCAAAAATATTTGGATTTCATGTTAAGAGTGAAGTAAAGAACCTATTTTGACCACTCCCAGTACTGGGCAAATGCCAAAGACTTTGTTAAGTGACTATCTAAGGAGAACATTTGAATCGGTTTTTCTCGGGACCCCTGGGACCGATTTCAAAAATATTTTAATTTCATGTTAAAAGTGAAGTAAGGAACCTACTTCAATCACTCCCACTCCTGGGCAAATAAGTCAGGCTTTGTAAAGCGACTGTTCATGTGGAATATTAGAACCGGGTTTTCTCCGGACCCCAAGGACTGATTTCAAAAATATTTTGATTTCATGTTAAGAGTGAAGTAAAGAACCTACTTTGACCACTCCCAGTACTGGGCAAATGCCAAAGACTTTGTTAAGTGACTATCTGAGGAGAACATTTGAATCGGTTTTTTTTCTCGGGTCTCCTTTGACCGATTTCAAAAATATTTTAATTTCATGTTAAAAGTGAATTAAGGAACCTATTTCAATCACTCCCACTACTGGGTAAATAAGACAGGCTTTGTAAAGCGACTGTTCATGTGGAATATTAGAACCGGGTTTTCTCCGGACCCCAAGGACTGATTTCAAAAATATTTTGATTTCATGTTAAGAGTGAAGTAAAGAACCTACTTTGACCACTGCCACTACTGGGCAAATGCCAAAGACTTTGTTAAGTGACTATCTGAGGAGAACATTTGAATCGGTTTTTTTTCTCGGGTCTCCTTTGACCGATTTCAAAAATATTTTAATTTCATGTTAAAAGTGAATTAAGGAACCTATTTCAATCACTCACACTCCCACTACTGGGTAAATAAGACAGGCTTTGTAAAGCGACTGTTCATGTGGAATATTAGAACCGGGTTTTCTCCGGACCCCAAGGACTGATTTCAAAAATATTTTGATTTCATGTAAAGAGTGAAGTAAAGAACCTACTTTGACCACTCCCAGTACTGGGCAAATGCCAAAGACTTTGTTAAGTGACTATCTGAGGAGAACATTTGAATCAGTTTTTTTCTCGGGTCTCCTTTGACCGATTTCAAAAATATTTTAATTTCATGTTAAAAGTGAAGTAAGGAACCTACTTCAATCACTCCCACTCCTGGGCAAATAAGTCAGGCTTTGTAAAGCGACTGTTCATGTGGAATATTAGAACCGGGTTTTCTCCGGACCCCAAGGACTGATTTCAAAAATATTTTGATTTCATGTTAAGAGTGAAGTAAAGAACCTACTTTGACCACTCCCAGTACTGGGCAAATGCCAAAGACTTTGTTAAGTGACTATCTGAGGAGAACATTTGAATCAGTTTTTTTCTCGGGTCTCCTTTGACCGATTTCAAAAATATTTTAATTTCATGTTAAAAGTGAATTAAGGAACCTATTTCAATCACTCCCACTACTGCGTAAATAAGACAGGCTTTGTAAAGCGACTGTTCATGTGGAATATTAGAACCGGTTTTTCTCCGGACCCCAGGGGCCGATTTCAAAAATATTTGGATTTCATGTTAAGAGTGAAGTAAAGAACCTATTTTGACCACTCCCACTACTGGGCAAATGCCAAAGACTTTGTTAAGTGACTATCTAAGGACAACATTTGAATCGGTTTTTTCTCGGGACCCCTGGGACTGATTTCAAAAATATTTTAATTTCATGTTAAAAGTGAAGTAAGGAACCTATTTCAATCACTCCCACTACTGGGTAAATAAGACAGGCTTTGTAAAGTGACTGTTCATGTGGAATATTAGAACCGGGTTTTCTCCGGACCCCAAGGACTGATTTCAAAAATATTTTGATTTCATGTTAAGAGTGAAGTAAAGAACCTACTTTGACCACTCCCAGTACTGGGCAAATGCCAAAGACTTTGTTAAGTGACTATCTGAGGAGAACATTTGAATCGGTTTTTTTTCTCGGGTCTCCTTTGACCGATTTCAAAAATATTTTAATTTCATGTTAAAAGTGAATTAAGGAACCTATTTCAATCACTCACACTCCCACTACTGGGTAAATAAGACAGGCTTTGTAAAGTGACTGTTCATGTGGAATATTAGAACCGGGTTTTCTCCGGACCCCAAGGACTGATTTCAAAAATATTTTGATTTCATGTTAAGAGTGAAGTAAAGAACCTACTTTGACCACTCCCAGTACTGGGCAAATGCCAAAGACTTTGTTAAGTGACTATCTGAGGAGAACATTTGAATCGGTTTTTTTTCTCGGGTCTCCTTTGACCGATTTCAAAAATATTTTAATTTCATGTTAAAAGTGAAGTAAGGAACCTACTTCAATCACTCCCACTCCTGGGCAAATAAGTCAGGCTTTGTAAAGCGACTGTTCATGTGGAATATTAGAACCGGGTTTTCTCCGGACCCCAAGGACTGATTTCAAAAATATTTTGATTTCATGTTAAGAGTGAAGTAAAGAACCTATTTTGACCACTCCCAGTACTGGGCAAATGCCAAAGACTTTGTTAAGTGACTATCTAAGGAGAACATTTGAATCGGTTTTTCTCGGGACCCCTGGGACCGATTTCAAAAATATTTTAATTTCATGTTAAAAGTGAAGTAAGGAACCTACTTCAATCACTCCCACTCCTGGGCAAATAAGTCAGGCTTTGTAAAGCGACTGTTCATGTGGAATATTAGAACCGGGTTTTCTCCGGACCCCAAGGACTGATTTCAAAAATATTTTGATTTCATGTTAAGAGTGAAGTAAAGAACCTACTTTGACCACTCCCACTACTGGGCAAATGCCAAAGACTTTGTTAAGTGACTATCTGAGGAGAACATTTGAATCGGTTTTTTTTCTCGGGTCTCCTTTGACCGATTTCAAAAATATTTTAATTTCATGTTAAAAGTGAATTAAGGAACCTATTTCAATCACTCCCACTACTGGGTAAATAAGACAGGCTTTGTAAAGCGACTGTTCATGTGGAATATTAGAACCGTGTTTTCTCCGGACCCCAAGGACTGATTTCAAAAATATTTTGATTTCATGTTAAGAGTGAAGTAAAGAACCTACTTTGACCACTCCCAGTACTGGGCAAATGCCAAAGACTTTGTTAAGTGACTATCTGAGGAGAACATTTGAATCAGTTTTTTTCTCGGGTCTCCTTTGACCGATTTCAAAAATATTTTAATTTCATGTTAAAAGTGAAGTAAGGAACCTACTTCAATCACTCCCACTACTGGGTAAATAAGACAGGCTTTGTAAAGCGACTGTTCATGTGGAATATTAGAACCGGGTTTTCTCCGGACCCCAAGGACTGATTTCAAAAATATTTTGATTTCATGTTAAGAGTGAAGTAAAGAACCTACTTTGACCACTCCCAGTACTGGGCAAATGCCAAAGACTTTGTTAAGTGACTATCTGAGGAGAACATTTGAATCAGTTTTTTTTCTCGGGTCTCCTTTGACCGATTTCAAAAATATTTTAATTTCATGTTAAAAGTGAAGTAAGGAACCTACTTCAATCACTCCCACTCCTGGGCAAATAAGTCAGGCTTTGTAAAGCGACTGTTCATGTGGAATATTAGAACCGGGTTTTCTCCGGACCCCAAGGACTGATTTCAAAAATATTTTGATTTCATGTTAAGAGTGAAGTAAAGAACCTACTTTGACCACTCCCAGTACTGGGCAAATGCCAAAGACTTTGTTAAGTGACTATCTGAGGAGAACATTTGAATCAGTTTTTTTCTCGGGTCTCCTTTGACCGATTTCAAAAATATTTTAATTTCATGTTAAAAGTGAATTAAGGAACCTATTTCAATCACTCCCACTACTGCGTAAATAAGACAGGCTTTGTAAAGCGACTGTTCATGTGGAATATTAGAACCGGGTTTTCTCCGGACCCCAAGGACTGATTTCAAAAATATTTTGATTTCATGTTAAGAGTGAAGTAAAGAACCTACTTTGACCACTCCCAGTACTGGGCAAATGCCAAAGACTTTGTTAAGTGACTATCTGAGGAGAACATTTGAATCAGTTTTTTTCTCGGGTCTCCTTTGACCGATTTCAAAAATATTTTAATTTCATGTTAAAAGTGAAGTAAGGAACCTACTTTCAATCACTCCCACTCCTGGGCAAATAAGTCAGGCTTTGTAAAGCGACTGTTCATGTGGAATATTAGAACCGGGTTTTCTCCGGACCCCAAGGACTGATTTCAAAAATATTTTGATTTCATGTTAAGAGTGAAGTAAAGAACCTACTTTGACCACTCCCAGTACTGGGCAAATGCCAAAGACTTTGTTAAGTGACTATCTGAGGAGAACATTTGAATCAGTTTTTTTCTCGGGTCTCCATTGACCGATTTCAAAAATATTTTAATTTCATGTTAAAAGTGAAGTAAGGAACCTACTTCAATCACTCCCACTCCTGGGCAAATAAGTCAGGCTTTGTAAAGCGACTGTTCATGTGGAATATTAGAACCGGTTTTTCTCTGGACCCCAAGGACCGATTTCAAAAATATTTTGATTTCATGTTAAGAGTGAAGTAAAGAACCTATTTTGACCACTCCCAGTACTGGGCAAATGCCAAAGACTTTGTTAAGTGACTATCTAAGGAGAACATTTGAATCGGTTTTTTCTCGGGACCCCTGGGACCGATTTCAAAAATATTTTAATTTCATGTTAAAAGTGAAGTAAGGAACCTACTTCAATCACTCCCACTCCTGGGCAAATAAGTCAGGCTTTGTAAAGCGACTGTTCATGTGGAATATTAGAACCGGGTTTTCTCCGGACCCCAAGGACTGATTTCAAAAATATTTTGATTTCATGTTAAGAGTGAAGTAAAGAACCTACTTTGACCACTGCCACTACTGGGCAAATGCCAAAGACTTTGTTAAGTGACTATCTGAGGAGAACATTTGAATCGGTTTTTTTTCTCGGGTCTCCTTTGACCGATTTCAAAAATATTTTAATTTCATGTTAAAAGTGAATTAAGGAACCTATTTCAATCACTCCCACTACTGGGTAAATAAGACAGGCTTTGTAAAGCGACTGTTCATGTGGAATATTAGAACCGGGTTTTCTCCGGACCCCAAGGACTGATTTCAAAAATATTTTGATTTCATGTTAAGAGTGAAGTAAAGAACCTACTTTGACCACTCCCAGTACTGGGCAAATGCCAAAGACTTTGTTAAGTGACTATCTGAGGAGAACATTTGAATCAGTTTTTTTTCTCGGGTCTCCTTTGACCGATTTCAAAAATATTTTAATTTCATGTTAAAAGTGAATTAAGGAACCTATTTCAATCACTCCCACTACTGGGTAAATAAGACAGGCTTTGTAAAGCGACTGTTCATGTGGAATATTAGAACCGGGTTTTCTCCGGACCCCAAGGACTGATTTCAAAAATATTTTGATTTCATGTTAAGAGTGAAGTAAAGAACCTACTTTGACCACTGCCCACGTACTGGGCAAATGCCAAAGGCTTTGTTAAGTGACTATCTGAGGAGCAACATTTGAATCGGTTTTTTCTCGGGACTCCTTTGACCTGATTTCAAAAATATTTTAATTTCATGTTAAAAGTGAAGTAAGGAACCTATTTCAATCACTCCCACTACTGGGTAAATAAGACAGGCTTTGTAAAGCGACTGTTCATGTGGAATATTAGAACCGGGTTTTCTCCGGACCCCAAGGACTGATTTCAAAAATATTTTGATTTCATGTTAAGAGTGAAGTAAAGAACCTACTTTGACCACTCCCAGTACTGGGCAAATGCCAAAGACTTTGTTAAGTGACTATCTGAGGAGAACATTTGAATCGGTTTTTTTTCTCGGGTCTCCTTTGACCGATTTCAAAAATATTTTAATTTCATGTTAAAAGTGAATTAAGGAACCTATTCCAATCACTCCCACTACTGGGTAAATAAGACAGGCTTTGTAAAGCGACTGTTCATGTGGAATATTAGAACCGGGTTTTCTCCGGACCCCAAGGACTGATTTCAAAAATATTTTGATTTCATGTTAAGAGTGAAGTAAAGAACCTACTTTGACCACTGCCAGCTACTGGGCAAATGCCAAAGGCTTTGTTAAGTGACTATCTGAGGAGAACATTTGAATCAGTTTTTTTCTCGGGTCTCCTTTGACTGATTTCAAAAATATTTTAATTTCATGTTAAAAGTGAATTAAGGAACCTATTTCAATCACTCCCACTACTGGGTAAATAAGACAGGCTTTGTAAAGCGACTGTTCATGTGGAATATTAGAACCGGGTTTTCTCCGGACCCCAAGGACTGATTTCAAAAATATTTTGATTTCATGTTAAGAGTGAAGTAAAGAACCTACTTTGACCACTCCCAGTACTGGGCAAATGCCAAAGACTTTGTTAAGTGACTATCTGAGGAGAACATTTGAATCGGTTTTTTTTCTCGGGTCTCCTTTGACCGATTTCAAAAATATTTTAATTTCATGTTAAAAGTGAATTAAGGAACCTATTTCAATCACTCCCACTACTGGGTAAATAAGACAGGCTTTGTAAAGCGACTGTTCATGTGGAATATTAGAACCGGGTTTTCTCCGGACCCCAAGGACTGATTTCAAAAATATTTTGATTTCATGTTAAGAGTGAAGTAAAGAACCTACTTTGACCACTCCCAGTACTGGGCAAATGCCAAAGACTTTGTTAAGTGACTATCTGAGGAGAACATTTGAATCAGTTTTTTCTCGGGTCTCCTTTGACCAATTTCAAAAATATTTTAATTTCATGTTAAAAGTGAATTAAGGAACCTATTTCAATCACTCCCACTACTGGGTAAATAAGACAGGCTTTGTAAAGCGACTGTTCATGTGGAATATTAGAACCGGGTTTTCTCCGGACCCCAAGGACTGATTTCAAAAATATTTTGATTTCATGTTAAGAGTGAAGTAAAGAACCTACTTTGACCACTCCCAGTACTGGGCAAATCGGTTTTTCTCGGGACCCCTGGAACCGATTTCAAAAATATTTTAATTTCATGTTAAAAGTGAAGTAAGGAACCTACTCCAATCACTCCCACTCCTGGGCAAATAAGTCAGGCTTTGTAAAGCGACTGTTCATGTGGAATATTAGAACCGGTTTTTCTCCTGGACCCCAAGGACCGATTTCAAAAATATTTGGATTTCATGTTAAGAGTGAAGTAAAGAACCTATTTTGACCACTCCCAGTACTGGGCAAATGCCAAAGACTTTGTTAAGTGACTATCTGAGGAGAACATTTGAATCGGTTTTTTCTCGGGACTCCTTGGACCGATTTCAAAAATATTTTAATTTCATGTTAAAAGTGAATTAAGGAACCTACTTCAATCACTCCCACTCCTGGGCAAATAAGACAGGCTTTGTAAAGCGACTGTTCATGTGGAATATTAGAACCGGGTTTTCTCCGGACCCCAAGGACTGATTTCAAAAATATTTTGATTTCATGTTAAGAGTGAAGTAAAGAACCTACTTTGACCACTCCCAGTACTGGGCAAATGCCAAAGGCTTTGTTAAGTGACTATCTGAGGAGAACATTTGAATCAGTTTTTTTCTCGGGTCTCCTTTGACCGATTTCAAAAATATTTTAATTTCATGTTAAAAGTGAATTAAGGAACCTATTTCAATCACTCCCACTACTGGGTAAATAAGACAGGCTTTGTAAAGCGACTGTTCATGTGGAATATTAGAACCGGGTTTTCTCCGGACCCCAAGGACTGATTTCAAAAATATTTTGATTTCATGTTAAGAGTGAAGTAAAGAACCTACTTTGACCACTCCCAGTACTGGGCAAATGCCAAAGACTTTGTTAAGTGACTATCTGAGGAGAACATTTGAATCAGTTTTTTTCTCGGGTCTCCTTTGACCGATTTCAAAAATATTTTAATTTCATGTTAAAAGTGAATTAAGGAACCTATTTCAATCACTCCCACTACTGGGTAAATAAGACAGGCTTTGTAAAGCGACTGTTCATGTGGAATATTAGAACCGGGTTTTCTCCGGACCCCAAGGACTGATTTCAAAAATATTTTGATTTCATGTTAAGAGTGAAGTAAAGAACCTACTTTGACCACTCCCAGTACTGGGCAAATGCCAAAGACTTTGTTAAGTGACTATCTGAGGAGAACATTTGAATCAGTTTTTTTTCTCGGGTCTCCTTTGACCGATTTCAAAAATATTTTAATTTCATGTTAAAAGTGAATTAAGGAACCTATTTCAATCACTCCCACTACTGGGTAAATAAGACAGGCTTTGTAAAGCGACTGTTCATGTGGAATATTAGAACCGGGTTTTCTCCGGACCCCAAGGACTGATTTCAAAAATATTTTGATTTCATGTTAAGAGTGAAGTAAAGAACCTACTTTGACCACTCCCAGTACTGGGCAAATGCCAAAGACTTTGTTAAGTGACTATCTGAGGAGAACATTTGAATCAGTTTTTTTCTCGGGTCTCCCTTTGACCGATTTCAAAAATATTTTAATTTCATGTTAAAAGTGAATTAAGGAACCTATTTCAATCACTCCCACTACTGGGTAAATAAGACAGGCTTTGTAAAGCGACTGTTCATGTGGAATATTAGAACCGGGTTTTCTCCGGACCCCAAGGACTGATTTCAAAAATATTTTGATTTCATGTTAAGAGTGAAGTAAAGAACCTACTTTGACCACTCCCAGTACTGGGCAAATGCCAAAGACTTTGTTAAGTGACTATCTGAGGAGAACATTTGAATCGGTTTTTTTTCTCGGGTCTCCTTTGACCGATTTCAAAAATATTTTAATTTCATGTTAAAAGTGAATTAAGGAACCTATTTCAATCACTCCCACTACTGGGTAAATAAGACAGGCTTTGTAAAGCGACTGTTCATGTGGAATATTAGAACCGGGTTTTCTCCGGACCCCAAGGACTGATTTCAAAAATATTTTGATTTCATGTTAAGAGTGAAGTAAAGAACCTACTTTGACCACTCCACGTACTGGGCAAATGCCAAAGACTTTGTTAAGTGACTATCTGAGGAGAACATTTGAATCAGTTTTTTTCTCGGGTCTCCTTTGACCGATTTCAAAAATATTTTAATTTCATGTTAAAAGTGAATTAAGGAACCTATTTCAATCACTCCCACTACTGGGTAAATAAGACAGGCTTTGTAAAGCGACTGTTCATGTGGAATATTAGAACCGGGTTTTCTCCGGACCCCAAGGACTGATTTCAAAAATATTTTGATTTCATGTTAAGAGTGAAGTAAAGAACCTACTTTGACCACTCCCAGTACTGGGCAAATGCCAAAGACTTTGTTAAGTGACTATCTGAGGAGAACATTTGAATCAGTTTTTTTCTCGGGTCTCCTTTGACCGATTTCAAAAATATTTTAATTTCATGTTAAAAGTGAATTAAGGAACCTATTTCAATCACTCCCACTACTGGGTAAATAAGACAGGCTTTGTAAAGCGACTGTTCATGTGGAATATTAGAACCGGGTTTTCTCCGGACCCCAAGGACTGATTTCAAAAATATTTTGATTTCATGTTAAGAGTGAAGTAAAGAACCTACTTTGACCACTCCCAGTACTGGGCAAATGCCAAAGACTTTGTTAAGTGACTATCTGAGGAGAACATTTGAATCAGTTTTTTTTCTCGGGTCTCCTTTGACCGATTTCAAAAATATTTTAATTTCATGTTAAAAGTGAATTAAGGAACCTATTTCAATCACTCCCACTACTGGGTAAATAAGACAGGCTTTGTAAAGCGACTGTTCATGTGGAATATTAGAACCGGGTTTTCTCCGGACCCCAAGGACTGATTTCAAAAATATTTTGATTTCATGTTAAGAGTGAAGTAAAGAACCTACTTTGACCACTCCCAGTACTGGGCAAATGCCAAAGACTTTGTTAAGTGACTATCTGAGGAGAACATTTGAATCAGTTTTTTTCTCGGGTCTCCTTTGACCGATTTCAAAAATATTTTAATTTCATGTTAAAAGTGAAGTAAGGAACCTATTTCAATCACTCCCACTACTGGGTAAATAAGACAGGCTTTGTAAAGCGACTGTTCATGTGGAATATTAGAACCGGGTTTTCTCCGGACCCCAAGGACTGATTTCAAAAATATTTTGATTTCATGTTAAGAGTGAAGTAAAGAACCTACTTTGACCACTCCCAGTACTGGGCAAATGCCAAAGACTTTGTTAAGTGACTATCTGAGGAGAACATTTGAATCAGTTTTTTTCTCGGGTCTCCTTTGACCGATTTCAAAAATATTTTAATTTCATGTTAAAAGTGAATTAAGGAACCTATTTCAATCACTCCCACTACTGGGTAAATAAGACAGGCTTTGTAAAGCGACTGTTCATGTGGAATATTAGAACCGGGTTTTCTCCGGACCCCAAGGACTGATTTCAAAAATATTTTGATTTCATGTTAAGAGTGAAGTAAAGAACCTACTTTGACCACTCCCAGTACTGGGCAAATGCCAAAGACTTTGTTAAGTGACTATCTGAGGAGAACATTTGAATCAGTTTTTTTCTCGGGTCTCCTTTGACCGATTTCAAAAATATTTTAATTTCATGTTAAAAGTGAATTAAGGAACCTATTTCAATCACTCCCACTACTGGGTAAATAAGACAGGCTTTGTAAAGCGACTGTTCATGTGGAATATTAGAACCGGGTTTTCTCCGGACCCCAAGGACTGATTTCAAAAATATTTTGATTTCATGTTAAGAGTGAAGTAAAGAACCTACTTTGACCACTCCCAGTACTGGGCAAATGCCAAAGACTTTGTTAAGTGACTATCTGAGGAGAACATTTGAATCAGTTTTTTTCTCGGGTCTCCTTTGACCGATTTCAAAAATATTTTAATTTCATGTTAAAAGTGAAGTAAGGAACCTACTTTCAATCACTCCCACTACTGGGTAAATAAGACAGGCTTTGTAAAGCGACTGTTCATGTGGAATATTAGAACCGGGTTTTCTCCGGACCCCAAGGACCTGATTTCAAAAATATTTTGATTTCATGTTAAGAGTGAAGTAAAGAACCTACTTTGACCACTCCCAGTACTGGGCAAATGCCAAAGACTTTGTTAAGTGACTATCTGAGGAGAACATTTGAATCGTTTTTTTCTCGGGTCTCCTTTGACCGATTTCAAAAATATTTTAATTTCATGTTAAAAGTGAATTAAGGAACCTACTTTCAATCACTCCCACTACTGGGCTAAATAAGACAGGCTTTGTAAAGCGACTGTTCATGTGGAATATTAGAACCGGGTTTTCTCCGGACCCCAAGGACTGATTTCAAAAATATTTTGATTTCATGTTAAGAGTGAAGTAAAGAACCTACTTTGACCACTGCCCACTACTGGGCAAATGCCAAAGACTTTGTTAAGTGACTATCTGAGGAGAACATTTGAATCGGTTTTTTTCTCGGGTCTCCTTTGACCGATTTCAAAAATATTTTAATTTCATGTTAAAAGTGAATTAAGGAACCTATTTCAATCACTCCCACTACTGGGTAAATAAGACAGGCTTTGTAAAGCGACTGTTCATGTGGAATATTAGAACCGGGTTTTCTCCGGACCCCAAGGACTGATTTCAAAAATATTTTGATTTCATGTTAAGAGTGAAGTAAAGAACCTACTTTGACCACTCCCAGTACTGGGCAAATGCCAAAGACTTTGTTAAGTGACTATCTGAGGAGAACATTTGAATCAGTTTTTTTCTCGGGTCTCCTTTGACCGATTTCAAAAATATTTTAATTTCATGTTAAAAGTGAATTAAGGAACCTATTTCAATCACTCCCACTACTGGGTAAATAAGACAGGCTTTGTAAAGCGACTGTTCATGTGGAATATTAGAACCGGGTTTTCTCCGGACCCCAAGGACTGATTTCAAAAATATTTTGATTTCATGTTAAGAGTGAAGTAAAGAACCTACTTTGACCACTCCCAGTACTGGGCAAATGCCAAAGACTTTGTTAAGTGACTATCTGAGGAGAACATTTGAATCAGTTTTTTTCTCGGGTCTCCTTTGACTGATTTCAAAAATATTTTAATTTCATGTTAAAAGTGAATTAAGGAACCTATTTCAATCACTCCCACTACTGGGTAAATAAGACAGGCTTTGTAAAGCGACTGTTCATGTGGAATATTAGAACCGGGTTTTCTCCGGACCCCAAGGACTGATTTCAAAAATATTTTGATTTCATGTTAAGAGTGAAGTAAAGAACCTACTTTGACCACTCCCAGTACTGGGCAAATGCCAAAGACTTTGTTAAGTGACTATCTGAGGAGAACATTTGAATCAGGTTTTTTTTCTCGGGTCTCCTTTGACCGATTTCAAAAATATTTTAATTTCATGTTAAAAGTGAATTAAGGAACCTATTTCAATCACTCCCACTACTGGGTAAATAAGACAGGCTTTGTAAAGCGACTGTTCATGTGGAATATTAGAACCGGGTTTTCTCCGGACCCCAAGGACTGATTTCAAAAATATTTTGATTTCATGTTAAGAGTGAAGTAAAGAACCTACTTTGACCACTCCCAGTACTGGGCAAATGCCAAAGACTTTGTTAAGTGACTATCTGAGGAGAACATTTGAATCAGTTTTTTTCTCGGGTCTCCTTTGACCGATTTCAAAAATATTTTAATTTCATGTTAAAAGTGAATTAAGGAACCTATTTCAATCACTCCCCACTACTGGGTAAATAAGACAGGCTTTGTAAAGCGACTGTTCATGTGGAATATTAGAACCGGGTTTTCTCCGGACCCCAAGGACTGATTTCAAAAATATTTTGATTTCATGTTAAGAGTGAAGTAAAGAACCTACTTTGACCACTCCCAGTACTGGGCAAATGCCAAAGACTTTGTTAAGTGACTATCTGAGGAGAACATTTGAATCGGTTTTTTTCTCGGGTCTCCTTTGACCGATTTCAAAAATATTTTAATTTCATGTTAAAAGTGAATTAAGGAACCTATTTCAATCACTCCCACTACTGGGTAAATAAGACAGGCTTTGTAAAGCGACTGTTCATGTGGAATATTAGAACCGGGTTTTCTCCGGACCCCAAGGACTGATTTCAAAAATATTTTGATTTCATGTTAAGAGTGAAGTAAAGAACCTACTTTGACCACTCCCAGTACTGGGCAAATGCCAAAGACTTTGTTAAGTGACTATCTGAGGAGAACATTTGAATCAGTTTTTTCTCGGGTCTCCTTGACCAATTTCAAAAATATTTTAATTTCATGTTAAAAGTGAATTAAGGAACCTATTTCAATCACTCCCACTACTGGGTAAATAAGACAGGCTTTGTAAAGCGACTGTTCATGTGGAATATTAGAACCGGGTTTTCTCCGGACCCCAAGGACTGATTTCAAAAATATTTTGATTTCATGTTAAGAGTGAAGTAAAGAACCTACTTTGACCACTCCCAGTACTGGGCAAATCGGTTTTTCTCGGGACCCCTGGAACCGATTTCAAAAATATTTTAATTTCATGTTAAAAGTGAAGTAAGGAACCTACTCCAATCACTCCCACTCCTGGGCAAATAAGTCAGGCTTTGTAAAGCGACTGTTCATGTGGAATATTAGAACCGGGTTTTTCTCTGGACCCCAAGGACCGATTTCAAAAATATTTGGATTTCATGTTAAGAGTGAAGTAAAGAACCTACTTTGACCACTCCCAGTACTGGGCAAATGCCAAAGACTTTGTTAAGTGACTATCTGAGGAGAACATTTGAATCAGTTTTTTTCTCGGGTCTCCTTGGACCGATTTCAAAAATATTTTAATTTCATGTTAAAAGTGAAGTAAGGAACCTACTTTCAATCACTCCCACTCCTGGGTAAATAAGACAGGCTTTGTAAAGCGACTGTTCATGTGGAATATTAGAACCGGGTTTTCTCCGGACCCCAAGGACTGATTTCAAAAATATTTTGATTTCATGTTAAGAGTGAAGTAAAGAACCTACTTTGACCACTGCCAGTACTGGGCAAATGCCAAAGACTTTGTTAAGTGACTATCTGAGGAGAACATTTGAATCAGTTTTTTTTCTCGGGTCTCCTTTGACCGATTTCAAAAATATTTTAATTTCATGTTAAAAGTGAATTAAGGAACCTATTTCAATCACTCCCACTACTGGGTAAATAAGACAGGCTTTGTAAAGCGACTGTTCATGTGGAATATTAGAACCGGGTTTTCTCCGGACCCCAAGGACTGATTTCAAAAATATTTTGATTTCATGTTAAGAGTGAAGTAAAGAACCTACTTTGACCACTCCCAGTACTGGGCAAATGCCAAAGACTTTGTTAAGTGACTATCTGAGGAGAACATTTGAATCAGTTTTTTTCTCGGGTCTCCTTTGACCGATTTCAAAAATATTTTAATTTCATGTTAAAAGTGAATTAAGGAACCTATTTCAATCACTCCCACTACTGGGTAAATAAGACAGGCTTTGTAAAGCGACTGTTCATGTGGAATATTAGAACCGGGTTTTCTCCGGACCCCAAGGACTGATTTCAAAAATATTTTGATTTCATGTTAAGAGTGAAGTAAAGAACCTACTTTGACCACTCCCAGTACTGGGCAAATGCCAAAGACTTTGTTAAGTGACTATCTGAGGAGAACATTTGAATCAGTTTTTTTCTCGGGTCTCCTTTGACCGATTTCAAAAATATTTTAATTTCATGTTAAAAGTGAATTAAGGAACCTATTTCAATCACTCCCACTACTGGGTAAATAAGACAGGCTTTGTAAAGCGACTGTTCATGTGGAATATTAGAACCGGGTTTTCTCCGGACCCCAAGGACTGATTTCAAAAATATTTTGATTTCATGTTAAGAGTGAAGTAAAGAACCTACTTTGACCACTCCCAGTACTGGGCAAATGCCAAAGACTTTGTTAAGTGACTATCTGAGGAGAACATTTGAATCGGTTTTTTTTCTCGGGTCTCCTTTGACCGATTTCAAAAATATTTTAATTTCATGTTAAAAGTGAATTAAGGAACCTATTTCAATCACTCCCACTACTGGGTAAATAAGACAGGCTTTGTAAAGCGACTGTTCATGTGGAATATTAGAACCGGGTTTTCTCCGGACCCCAAGGACTGATTTCAAAAATATTTTGATTTCATGTTAAGAGTGAAGTAAAGAACCTACTTTGACCACTCCCAGTACTGGGCAAATGCCAAAGACTTTGTTAAGTGACTATCTGAGGAGAACATTTGAATCAGTTTTTTTTCTCGGGTCTCCTTTGACCGATTTCAAAAATATTTTAATTTCATGTTAAAAGTGAATTAAGGAACCTATTTCAATCACTCCCACTACTGGGTAAATAAGACAGGCTTTGTAAAGCGACTGTTCATGTGGAATATTAGAACCGGGTTTTCTCCGGACCCCAAGGACTGATTTCAAAAATATTTTGATTTCATGTTAAGAGTGAAGTAAAGAACCTACTTTGACCACTGCCACTACTGGGCAAATGCCAAAGACTTTGTTAAGTGACTATCTGAGGAGAACATTTGAATCAGTTTTTTTCTCGGGTCTCCTTTGACCGATTTCAAAAATATTTTAATTTCATGTTAAAAGTGAATTAAGGAACCTATTTCAATCACTCCCACTACTGGGTAAATAAGACAGGCTTTGTAAAGCGACTGTTCATGTGGAATATTAGAACCGGGTTTTCTCCGGACCCCAAGGACTGATTTCAAAAATATTTTGATTTCATGTTAAGAGTGAAGTAAAGAACCTACTTTGACCACTCCCAGTACTGGGCAAATGCCAAAGACTTTGTTAAGTGACTATCTGAGGAGAACATTTGAATCAGTTTTTTTCTCGGGTCTCCTTTGACCGATTTCAAAAATATTTTAATTTCATGTTAAAAGTGAATTAAGGAACCTATTTCAATCACTCCCACTACTGGGTAAATAAGACAGGCTTTGTAAAGCGACTGTTCATGTGGAATATTAGAACCGGGTTTTCTCCGGACCCCAAGGACTGATTTCAAAAATATTTTGATTTCATGTTAAGAGTGAAGTAAAGAACCTACTTTGACCACTCCCAGTACTGGGCAAATGCCAAAGACTTTGTTAAGTGACTATCTGAGGAGAACATTTGAATCAGTTTTTTTCTCGGGTCTCCTTTGACTGATTTCAAAAATATTTTAATTTCATGTTAAAAGTGAATTAAGGAACCTATTTCAATCACTCCCACTACTGGGTAAATAAGACAGGCTTTGTAAAGCGACTGTTCATGTGGAATATTAGAACCGGGTTTTCTCCGGACCCCAAGGACTGATTTCAAAAATATTTTGATTTCATGTTAAGAGTGAAGTAAAGAACCTACTTTGACCACTCCCAGTACTGGGCAAATGCCAAAGACTTTGTTAAGTGACTATCTGAGGAGAACATTTGAATCAGGTTTTTTTTCTCGGGTCTCCTTTGACCGATTTCAAAAATATTTTAATTTCATGTTAAAAGTGAATTAAGGAACCTATTTCAATCACTCCCACTACTGGGTAAATAAGACAGGCTTTGTAAAGCGACTGTTCATGTGGAATATTAGAACCGGGTTTTCTCCGGACCCCAAGGACTGATTTCAAAAATATTTTGATTTCATGTTAAGAGTGAAGTAAAGAACCTACTTTGACCACTCCCAGTACTGGGCAAATGCCAAAGGCTTTGTTAAGTGACTATCTGAGGAGAACATTTGAATCAGTTTTTTTCTCGGGTCTCCTTTGACCTGATTTCAAAAATATTTTAATTTCATGTTAAAAGTGAATTAAGGAACCTATTTCAATCACTCCCACTACTGGGTAAATAAGACAGGCTTTGTAAAGCGACTGTTCATGTGGAATATTAGAACCGGGTTTTCTCCGGACCCCAAGGACTGATTTCAAAAATATTTTGATTTCATGTTAAGAGTGAAGTAAAGAACCTACTTTGACCACTCCCAGTACTGGGCAAATGCCAAAGACTTTGTTAAGTGACTATCTGAGGAGAACATTTGAATCAGTTTTTTTTCTCGGGTCTCCTTTGACCGATTTCAAAATATTTTAATTTCATGTTAAAAGTGAATTAAGGAACCTATTTCAATCACTCCCACTACTGGGTAAATAAGACAGGCTTTGTAAAGCGACTGTTCATGTGGAATATTAGAACCGGGTTTTCTCCGGACCCCAAGGACTGATTTCAAAAATATTTTGATTTCATGTTAAGAGTGAAGTAAAGAACCTACTTTGACCACTCCCAGTACTGGGCAAATGCCAAAGACTTTGTTAAGTGACTATCTGAGGAGAACATTTGAATCAGTTTTTTTCTCGGGTCTCCTTTGACCGATTTCAAAAATATTTTAATTTCATGTTAAAAGTGAATTAAGGAACCTATTTCAATCACTCCCACTACTGGGTAAATAAGACAGGCTTTGTAAAGCGACTGTTCATGTGGAATATTAGAACCGGGTTTTCTCCGGACCCCAAGGACTGATTTCAAAAATATTTTGATTTCATGTTAAGAGTGAAGTAAAGAACCTACTTTGACCACTGCCACTACTGGGCAAATGCCAAAGGCTTTGTTAAGTGACTATCTGAGGAGAACATTTGAATCAGTTTTTTTCTCGGGTCTCCTTTGACTGATTTCAAAAATATTTTAATTTCATGTTAAAAGTGAATTAAGGAACCTATTTCAATCACTCCCACTACTGGGTAAATAAGACAGGCTTTGTAAAGCGACTGTTCATGTGGAATATTAGAACCGGGTTTTCTCCGGACCCCAAGGACTGATTTCAAAAATATTTTGATTTCATGTTAAGAGTGAAGTAAAGAACCTACTTTGACCACTCCCAGTACTGGGCAAATGCCAAAGACTTTGTTAAGTGACTATCTGAGGAGAACATTTGAATCAGTTTTTTTCTCGGGTCTCCTTTGACCGATTTCAAAAATATTTTAATTTCATGTTAAAAGTGAATTAAGGAACCTATTTCAATCACTCCCACTACTGGGTAAATAAGACAGGCTTTGTAAAGCGACTGTTCATGTGGAATATTAGAACCGGGTTTTCTCCGGACCCCAAGGACTGATTTCAAAAATATTTTGATTTCATGTTAAGAGTGAAGTAAAGAACCTACTTTGACCACTCCCAGTACTGGGCAAATGCCAAAGACTTTGTTAAGTGACTATCTGAGGAGAACATTTGAATCAGTTTTTTTCTCGGGTCTCCTTTGACCGATTTCAAAATATTTTAATTTCATGTTAAAAGTGAATTAAGGAACCTATTTCAATCACTCCCACTACTGGGTAAATAAGACAGGCTTTGTAAAGCGACTGTTCATGTGGAATATTAGAACCGGGTTTTCTCCGGACCCCAAGGACTGATTTCAAAAATATTTTGATTTCATGTTAAGAGTGAAGTAAAGAACCTACTTTGACCACTCCCAGTACTGGGCAAATGCCAAAGACTTTGTTAAGTGACTATCTGAGGAGAACATTTGAATCAGTTTTTTTCTCGGGTCTCCTTTGACTGATTTCAAAAATATTTTAATTTCATGTTAAAAGTGAATTAAGGAACCTATTTCAATCACTCCCACTACTGGGTAAATAAGACAGGCTTTGTAAAGCGACTGTTCATGTGGAATATTAGAACCGGGTTTTCTCCGGACCCCAAGGACTGATTTCAAAAATATTTTGATTTCATGTTAAGAGTGAAGTAAAGAACCTACTTTGACCACTCCCAGTACTGGGCAAATGCCAAAGACTTTGTTAAGTGACTATCTGAGGAGAACATTTGAATCAGTTTTTTTCTCGGGTCTCCTTTGACCGATTTCAAAAATATTTTAATTTCATGTTAAAAGTGAATTAAGGAACCTATTTCAATCACTCCCACTACTGGGTAAATAAGACAGGCTTTGTAAAGCGACTGTTCATGTGGAATATTAGAACCGGGTTTTCTCCGGACCCCAAGGACTGATTTCAAAAATATTTTGATTTCATGTTAAGAGTGAAGTAAAGAACCTACTTTGACCACTCCCAGTACTGGGCAAATGCCAAAGACTTTGTTAAGTGACTATCTGAGGAGAACATTTGAATCGGTTTTTTTTCTCGGGTCTCCTTTGACCGATTTCAAAAATATTTTAATTTCATGTTAAAAGTGAATTAAGGAACCTATTTCAATCACTCCCACTACTGGGTAAATAAGACAGGCTTTGTAAAGCGACTGTTCATGTGGAATATTAGAACCGGGTTTTCTCCGGACCCCAAGGACTGATTTCAAAAATATTTTGATTTCATGTTAAGAGTGAAGTAAAGAACCTACTTTGACCCACTCCCAGTACTGGGCAAATGCCAAAGACTTTGTTAAGTGACTATCTAAGGAGAACATTTGAATCGGTTTTTTTCTCGGGACCCCTGGACCGATTTCAAAAATATTTTAATTTCATGTTAAAAGTGAAGTAAGGAACCTACTTTCAATCACTCCCACTCCTGGGTAAATAAGACAGGCTTTGTAAAGCGACTGTTCATGTGGAATATTAGAACCGGGTTTTCTCCGGACCCCAAGGACTGATTTCAAAAATATTTTGATTTCATGTTAAGAGTGAAGTAAAGAACCTACTTTGACCACTGCCACGTACTGGGCAAATGCCAAAGGACTTTGTTAAGTGACTATCTGAGGAGAACATTTGAATCAGTTTTTTTCTCGGGTCTCCTTTGACCGATTTCAAAAATATTTTAATTTCATGTTAAAAGTGAATTAAGGAACCTATTTCAATCACTCCCACTACTGGGTAAATAAGACAGGCTTTGTAAAGCGACTGTTCATGTGGAATATTAGAACCGGGTTTTCTCCGGACCCCAAGGACTGATTTCAAAAATATTTTGATTTCATGTTAAGAGTGAAGTAAAGAACCTACTTTGACCACTCCCAGTACTGGGCAAATGCCAAAGACTTTGTTAAGTGACTATCTGAGGAGAACATTTGAATCAGTTTTTTTCTCGGGTCTCCTTTGACCGATTTCAAAAATATTTTAATTTCATGTTAAAAGTGAATTAAGGAACCTATTTCAATCACTCCCACTACTGGGTAAATAAGACAGGCTTTGTAAAGCGACTGTTCATGTGGAATATTAGAACCGGGTTTTCTCCGGACCCCAAGGACTGATTTCAAAAATATTTTGATTTCATGTTAAGAGTGAAGTAAAGAACCTACTTTGACCACTCCCAGTACTGGGCAAATGCCAAAGACTTTGTTAAGTGACTATCTGAGGAGAACATTTGAATCGGTTTTTTTTCTCGGGTCTCCTTTGACCGATTTCAAAAATATTTTAATTTCATGTTAAAAGTGAATTAAGGAACCTATTTCAATCACTCCCACTACTGGGTAAATAAGACAGGCTTTGTAAAGCGACTGTTCATGTGGAATATTAGAACCGGGTTTTCTCCGGACCCCAAGGACTGATTTCAAAAATATTTTGATTTCATGTTAAGAGTGAAGTAAAGAACCTACTTTGACCACTGCCACTACTGGGCAAATGCCAAAGGCTTTGTTAAGTGACTATCTGAGGAGAACATTTGAATCAGTTTTTTTCTCGGGACCTCCTTTGACTGATTTTCAAAAATATTTTAATTTCATGTTAAAAGTGAAGTAAGGAAACCTATTTCAATCACTCCCACTACTGGGTAAATAAGACAGGCTTTGTAAAGCTGACTGTTCATGTGGAATATTAGAACCGGGTTTTCTCCGGACCCCAAGGACTGATTTCAAAAATATTTTGATTTCATGTTAAGAGTGAAGTAAAGAACCTACTTTGACCACTCCCAGTACTGGGCAAATGCCAAAGACTTTGTTAAGTGACTATCTGAGGAGAACATTTGAATCAGGTTTTTTTTCTCGGGTCTCCTTTGACCGATTTCAAAAATATTTTAATTTCATGTTAAAAGTGAATTAAGGAACCTATTTCAATCACTCCCACTACTGGGTAAATAAGACAGGCTTTGTAAAGCGACTGTTCATGTGGAATATTAGAACCGGGTTTTCTCCGGACCCCCAAGGACTGATTTCAAAAATATTTGATTTCATGTTAAGAGTGAAGTAAAGAACCTACTTTGACCACTGCCACTACTGGGCAAATGCCAAAGGCTTTGTTAAGTGACTATCTGAGGAGAACATTTGAATCAGTTTTTTTCTCCTGGGTCTCCTTTGACCTGATTTCAAAAATATTTTAATTTCATGTTAAAAGTGAATTAAGGAACCTATTTCAATCACTCCCACTACTGGGTAAATAAGACAGGCTTTGTAAAGCGACTGTTCATGTGGAATATTAGAACCGGGTTTTCTCCGGACCCCAAGGACTGATTTCAAAATATT